>OW386550.1:1344633-2689266 GCA_936435175.1 Glyphotaelius pellucidus
TCTTTTCGGGGATCAACTGTCGGAGGGATCAACTGTCGGGAGGATCAACTATCGGAGGATCAACTGTCGGAGAGATCAACTGCCATGGAACCATTAAGGAGTATCCGGCAGGCGTCGCAATGCCACTCAAAGAAAGTTTTGATTCCTTTGAGTGCTTTCGGAAACAAAATATTAAGTTTTTAATAACAAACAAACGTTAAAAGGTTAATTATTGTAAAAAAATACCAGTATTTAAAAATACATGCTTTAGATTTTTCTGATTCTCAAAGCATTTTAGAGATTCGTAATCATTTAAAAAAAAAAAAATACAGTTCTCATTTTCTTTGTTAGTCGCAACTTTTGAGATATCAGGCGTTTCTGAATTCAAAAGTTGAAATAATTGACACACCCTAATGTACATACTGTAAGACCTCTCCTGCCTATCCTTCTGGATATCGACCAATATAGTGTTAATGTAGGATTAGAACAGGTACAAGTATGTATATATGTATGCCTTTAGCGTGAAGCTAGTATCAGGTCGTGCGCGGGCCATAAATCTCCTGTGTATACGTCACGGGGCATCAGTGCAGCGGGGATACACGTGACGTCATGGGAATACAGATTTGTTAGTGGGTGCAGCCACTCCATATTGATGCAGTTCCGTGGGGGGTGGGGAGGGGGAGAGGATCATCGTACGTCACTTGACATATTTGCCGCTGATCTCAACTCAACTAAACAACTCAGTTAGCGCATTCCAGACGTTAGGAAAGGTTGTTGCGATGCTGGAATGACAAAACCAACAATTGGCTTCACCTTAAAATTCTGAACTGAAAAATCTGCACAATTTTTATGACACTAGATTTAAAAAAAAATGTATGAGTGTCCCAACCCTATGGAGCCAGCGAGGTTAGGTTATCTCTAATATCTGCTAACCCTGTACAAATCACAAGTGCGCCCAATGGTTGAATTTGGAAGCCATCTCTGATCTGGAGCTCCAAAATACCTGAAAAATACTCTCAACTCTGTGCAGATTTTTCCTTCTTAACAGACGGATTGCAATCGGGTGGGAACGGAAGATGCTCCGAGAAACAAGCGTAGTTGATCCCTTCGGCACCGGTGCATAGTTGGGACACACGCCAAACGCGTGCCCAACATATGTACACGGATGACATTTGTCACACAAGAACTAGTCGCTTTTTCGACTCGTTCTTGTGTTCAACAGCTCGGCTGTGGAACGATGCTCTGAGAAACTAGCGTCGTTGATCCCTTCGGCACCAGTGCATAGTTGGGAAAATGGGAAACACGCCAAACGCGTGCCCAACATACGTACACGGATGACATTTGTCACATGAGAACTGGTCGCTTCTTCGACTCGTTCTTGTGTTCAACAGCTTGGCTGTGGAACGATATGCTGGCCTCTGTGTTTCCTCCTTTCTACAACATGAGTCTCTTCAAGACCAATGTTCATTCATTTCTCTCCTCAAAAAGACCCTCCACACAGCATCTCAGATGACATAGACCCTGAGGGAAATTATTTTCCTGTGTGGAGTTAATGTAACAAAAAGGTGATACTGAAAGTATCATCCACTCTAGAATGTGCCACAAATATATGTGTATCATTTTAATGAATAAATTGATAAATAACACAAATCAATCAATAAAATTGACCGGGATTTTAATCCGCGATCAATCCTGAGATCGAGTCTAGCCGAGAGTCTTACCCCTCTCCTTCGGAGGCAGTCAAACGCCTGTGCAATTTCGTCACGTAACCGAATGTGTGTACTATAAATAGCCTGCTATTGACTTGATTCGATGAAATGAATTGGGTAGATCTGGGGGAATGAGGTAGAGTGGGAGAACTCTAGGTGGAGGAACTCCAATACATCCATTGCAGAAGGGGTAGAAATAAATTGAATCCAGTCTCTCGTCAGTGTCAGTGTAATGCAGGGCTCAGTAAACTTTTTTTGAAAAGGCCCAGATCATCAAAAAATCCCTTGGTGGACCAAGAAGTAATTTCGAAGACTATTACATACATATTTTACAATGTTTATTTTTAATTATTGTTATCTAATGTAATTTGTAAAAAAACATTTTAATTTTTAAGTTTTTATTTTAATAAGTCATTGCGTTACGTCATACATATGTTTGGTATTGTTATATTATCATGAAAACAAGCTTATGGGTCCGAGTAATAAAGTAGTATTTAATTTATAAAAAACGTAATTATCAACAAGTTCTGCTGTGCATTTAGTATTATGCAAGAGAGCTTTTTCGGCTTATTACAGCATTTTCAAACTGAGATTATTGTGATTTTATGTGTAAACTGTGATTGTATGGTGACACTTATGATCAAGGTGAGAGATATACCGATGTGTGTTATTTATACAGTGATTGTACGGTAGCGCTGATTACTAGGAGGTGGAATGCGGGGGGAAAAACGAAAATTCCAGAGCCGCTAATTATTAAAGGCAAGACAATTAAACTTTTGTTATTTTCTTAGCTGTAAAATATCAATTGGTTTGGGCTTGTTTCAGCATATCGCTCGCCATACATTCCCAATGTTTTTGCCTCCGCATTCCGCCTCCTACTGATGACTAAGATAATAGATATACCGATGCACTATATTAATATTGTGATTGTATGGTGACACTGATGACTGAAGTGATAGGTAAACCATCGTACTATATTAATGCTGTGATTGTATCACCTCCTACTAGTGACTAAGGTCACGGGTAAACCAACGTATTATATTTATCCACTCGAGTGACAGACCAATTTAAAACTTTGTTCTTGGATTGCTCAAGATTTTAAGGTGATCATTTTGAAAATTTTCCGCCCACATTAAAAAAATCGTGCCTCCGAATTTTAATACGGAGAATACGTAAACCCAATAAAGTGCTATGTAGTCAATGAATTCACCTATATTTAAATAATCGACCACCACAACACGGGCATGTGCCTAGCATGGTGGTCGAAAAATTCTAAAATTTATGTAACAAAACAATTCAATGAATAAAGAAAACTTAAAAAAAAAAAAAAACTTAAAAATCAACAATATTAATATTTCAATAACCACTTAGACAAGCGTATAAAGAAAACATAAAAACTCCGACGCTAAACACAAGCTTTGGACAAAAAAACTATAATTATCATACTATAAAAGCATCCAACAGTCTTACACAATTTTATTTTTTATTTAATATATTTGATGCTGGGTTTGAATGCATAAAGTAGCACATTACTAAGTTTCTGAACAAGTGATAAAACAGGCGTTTTTCAATTCAAATCACCCTTTTATGCAGTTCAAAAATTGAATGTTGCACACACATTATATTACGATATTACCCATTACGTCTTTACGTAAGAACTTATTTCGTTAAATGTGCTCTTGAAAGTCACTCCACACAATAATGTTCATTTTACTTGAAGTAAGTGCAATTGTATTACCGGTTCTTTGTTCTAGACATCGTAGTTATTCTGAAGTCAAGCAGATTGGTCGTCTCATGAAAAAAACTATTTCGCAACACGTCAGTGATGAAGTTCCAAGTATTGCATCTTGTATTTTTAATCAATTTTTCCATGGGTGTTCCAATACCGCATGTGTTTCCCGTGGTCAGAGATTTGATGAAATACTTTTTCAAATCACCTAGTATTATGGTGATCCGGTTTATAAATCCTCACCAAGAGAAGGAACCCAATGAAGTAGTCGTAACAGATTTGATTATCCCGCAGAACAAACCAGTGTACAACTATGAATATCAAAACTTGACCAAAGGAATCGAAACCTCAAGGTTAACATATTCGAAATTCTTCCCTAATACTGATATCTTGTTGCTTGTTGACCAATTCAAAACGACGCAAAGGTTTTCAATGGGTATAAAATATCTAAATACAACGTTGATTATGGTTATAGACAAACAGCCGATTAAGTTTTTCGTAAATCTGAGCCCTAGTGCAATCACACTGATGAATTCTCCAAATCATTTGGTAGGGTCTAGAACTTCCGTCGTGAACAATTGTGGAAAGATTTCCGTCGTTCAACAATTTCTTTGGCACTATAACTCCACGATCGGTCGACTCGAAATGAAGTCAAATAGGAATATTCCCACGAAATACGAAGCGTCCTGTTTTATTGATATACAATTTATATTAATTCATATGGTGAATAAATTAGAAAACCAAGTAAAATTTATACGGAATCATTACGTTTCCAAGGCATTCAAAATACTAGGTAAAAACCTAAACATCAAAGTAAGAATTGGATCATATAGCAGGAGTCACAAACACTACTTTATAGATGAGAATAATTCTGTCAAAACAAATTCATCTGACATATCTTACGTTTTTGTATTTTACGCTGAACATTTCATGGTAGGAGAAAATCCAGTGTCCCATATCCCGTCCTCGCTGAATGCTTTCCTGACAACTGAAGAAATTGTGTGGTTGGTGATCGACCCATCTCCGCCTAAAATGAACAACAAAGTATTTATCTGGTTCATGGTAGTTATCATTGGCAGTATTCTATTATCATTCTTTCTAGAAGTTTTTCTTCGAAAATGTAATTCTAATCACTTCCGTCCGTCGGGTAGGATTCAAGGCTTGCTTTTCTACGCCATTTCAATCCACTTGAATGTGTCCGTTCCACGACAGCCAAAAAGTGACGTCATGAGGATAGCTTTCCAGTTTTGGGTATTATCCTCAGCTGTGCTAACAATGTCTTTTTATTACAGCATTTACTCAGCACTGACTATTCCTGTTGACCACAGGTTTAACAGTCAGGAAGAGCTCGTTGAATCCGGAATAACCTTACTGTCATACTCTGAAAATTACGCGGATATAGCGTTCGCAGCTTCTCGCAAGAAAAATTCATTGAATCAATTATATCCAAAGTATGAAACATACCTTCCAAGATTATTTCAAGTCTTACGTAGAAACACTTCATTCTCCGAATTCGTAAGTGAAAAGGTTACTGAAAATAAGCCGTTGGCAGTATTAACTGACTTTCATTTATCCAAGCATATTTTGCAGAGTTGCCCAACAAATGTAAAATACTATTATATATCCAAACCAGTAGCAATATACCCAGTATTCTTATATGCCATAAAAACTATCCCACTATCGAGTGATTTGATTCAAAAATTGAATTGGCTTACCAACGCTGGAATAATAAACCATTTGATAACAAAGATGTTTCCAGAAAAATTTTTTGCATACTCTTATATTCCAACGAACATCGAATATTTTTCAAGCATTTATGTTTTAATGTTCTTACTATACAGTCTGTCATTTGTCGTATTTTTGTGTGAGATAGCATATCATTATTTGAGTAAGGCGTCCAAACGACAAAAATAATCGAAAATATTGTGTCTATGAATAAAAATAAATACAATGAGGCCATTTCATCCCGCGAAACTTTTTATCTGGTTTAATTAGTGCACTTAAATAACTTTTGTACGCATATTTACATTTATCTAGCTTTCTATAAATTCCAAAAAAAAAATTTGATTAATACAAGGATGTTTCTAATAAATTAGAAAAAAAACGGTATATACAATTTGGATTAATGTTGTGATAGTGACGCACAGTATGTAGATGTTGATCTACTAAAAAAATTAAAACTAGGATCAGGGAACATGAACTCTTACGAAATAATTCTGATTAAGCTTCATCAAAGAAAATACCAAGTTTAAACAGTCCAATATAAATAAATATTTTAATTTGTGCGCTTTAGAAACCTTGGAAAAAAACCAAAAAAAAAATTATAAAATTAATTTAGTTAATAAAATAAAAGCACCATGCAAATCGCCCTTATTAACAATGTTCCCATGTAATATCGACTCCCCCACCCTTTTTTCCCTTTCCCAAAATCACAACTCCCACTACCCCCACTTAATTAAATCTAATAATTTTTGTACTTACATAGAATTTTGAAGTAAGTTTTAAGTTTGCTGGTGAATGACATGGATGTGTGAATGACATGGATGTGTCAAACTGAAAGCAAAAATTTAAAGCATCAAATGTACACAGAAAATAAAACTTTTCAAAACAAAATGTCCCCGGATACCTTTGATAGACTGAAGGAACGAGCGAGACGTGGCTCACTTGAATTGGGATCTAGCAGGCTCGAGGAGAGGATATTACACACGGCTTCCGAGGTGAACCAAGCATGGCGGTTACATCGATAATGTAAATCCTTCACTTTTAATTATTAGTTACTTAATTATGGTTTACCGCATTTACATCATTATTTTAAATTACTTGCTCGTTATGTTTAAATGATCTGGCGCCCATCATAGTTTATTTATCTACATTAACAATGTGGCATTTGAATTTAATTGTTAGAAATCATCCTTGGATTTCTAGCACGCCCTGAGTTATTTTTTTATTTCAATAATTATCATTATCATCACTACCATCATTATCATCACTGGCATCATTATCGTCACCACCATCACAACCATCATTATAATCACTACCATCACAACCATAATTTTCATCACTTCCATCATTATCATCACCACCATCACAACCATCACTATCATCACTATCATCATTATCATCACAACCATCATTATCATCACTACCATCACAACCATCATTATCATCACTATCATCATTATCATCACAACCATCATTATCATCACTACCATCATTATCATTACTACCATCATTATCATCACTACCATCATTATCATTACTACCATCATTATCATCACTACCATCACAACCATCATTACCATCACTATCATCATTATCATCACAACCATCTTTATCATCACTACCATCATTATCATTATTACCATCATTATCATCACTACCATCACAGCCATCATTATCATCACTATCATCATTATCATCACAACCATCATTATCATCACTACCATCACAACCATCATTATCATCATTATCATCATTATCATCACAAACATCATTATCATCACTACCATCACAACCATCATTATCATCACTATCATCATTATCATCACAACCATCATTATCATCACTACCATCACAACCATCATTATCATCACTATCATCATTATCATCACAACCATCATTATCATCACTACCATCATTATCATTACTACCATCATTATCATCACTACCATCACAACCATCATTACCATCACTTTCATCATTGTCATCACAACCATCATTATCATCACTACCATCATTATCATTATTACCATCATTATCATCACTACCATCACAGCCATCATTATCATCACTACCATCAATAAGAGACTTTGTCAATCCATCAAATCAACAGTTAATGTATAACCTCTAGATACAATAAACTTTATATTTTTTTAACATATTTTGATTTTTGGTATGTTTTTAGGTTTTCACGGCCAATAAGTATTTTTGTTATTGTTTTTGGGGTGTTATGCCGTGTTTCGCTACCTCCTTCTTTAGCCAACGTTTCGGACAGCGTTACAGTGTCCATCATCAGGGCAGATGAGTATCTCTCATCTGCCCTGATGATGGACACTGTAACGCTGTCCGAAACGTTGGCTAAAGAAGGAGGTAGCGAAACACGGCATAACACCCCAAAAACAAAAACAAAAATATTTTGATTTTTGTTTTATACAACGGTTGACATCTTTATTTTATGCTATATGATAATCTTCATACACATAACATTTGACTATTAAACTGATATCTTATTAATATACGCTATATTTTAAGCATGACTTATTATACTGGATTAAAGATTATTTATCAAAACGTTTACTAACTGTCTCTTTCAAAGATCACTTGTCTTTCGAATTTGAAGCCACTAGTGGCGTGCCTCAGGGTTCGCACCTTGGTCCAATATTGTTTATTCTATTTATAAACGATGTCACTTCCGTATTTTCTGATGTTAACGTATTGTTATTTGCTGATGACATGAAAATATATAAAATCATAAAAAATATGTACGACTGCTTGTCCCTACAATCCAATTTTATAAAATTCGCAGAATGGTGTACCATAAACAAGCTTACACTTAATATTAAAAAAATGCCAAATTATGAGTTTCTTTAGAATAAAAAACCCTATAAAATACAGTTATTCACTCAACAACCAGAGTTTATTGTCAGTATCTGAAATAAGGGACCTCTGTATAATCTTTGATACGAAACTATCATTTAATAATCACATTAATATTATAACTAGTAAAGCAATGAAAATGTTGGGCTTCATTATAAGAATATCTAAGGATTTCAAAAACATCAACACATTTAAAATACTTTATACGACTCTAGTTAGAAGTCTTTGGAATTAATTCCCCCTTATGGAACCCTTTTTACAAAAGTCATGAAATGTCCATTGAAAGAATCCAACGCAAATTTCTTAGATCATTAAATTTTAAATTAGGAATTCCCGCGGACGAAATAAACTATGATTCTCTACTACGAAAAATGCGACTGTTATCGTTAAAAGATGAAGAATATTTAATGGTCTAATTTTTTTATTTAAAATAAATAATAACTGGTTTGATTCCCTTGAACTAGTTTTGCTGGTGAATTATCGCGTACCTAGTAGAATAACTCGACTCAAAACACCTTATTATTGCAACAATACTTTCAGTAATGCTGAACAAAATTCAATAATACATCGTCTACACTCTTTAGGTAATGAATTTGCTCATATCGATAATGCCGGAAGTCTGTCATCATACAAAAGATGCATAAAACAGCATTTGTCTGCTATTACTACGACGTAATCATAATATAATCATTAATCATGTCCTACCAGTACGCACTCGCTATTATTAACTTTGTAAACAGATGTATGTATACCCAACTGTATGAGCGTTCCTAATATCTATGGATTAAAAACATAATCAGTGATACCTTTTATATTTGGTAAATTTATATTATCTTCAATTTTTGGCTCCTAAGAGCATTTCTTACTCTTTACTTGTTACACTTTTTTTTAATATTTATAACTTTACACTTTTTATTATTTTTAAGATATCTATCTTATAGTCAATACATTCTACTTTTGACTGTATTATTTCCTACCTTTTAACTTTCTATCTCAGTCTGTAACTTTTGATTATACTTTATTTTTTATAATTTTATGCTTTTACTTTATACTTTCATTTATCTATCTTACTTTTTACTTACTGCTTACTACCTCAACTCCTTTTTTTAACCTTTGTTTTTATATTTAACTTCAATTTATGTTGTTACTTTCGTTTTGTTATTGTTTTATAATACATACATAATATAATTTATGTTAATGGCACATGTTGTGCCGTATGTTTTTGAAATAAATAAATAAATGACGAGCAAGTTATTTAATATAATGAAGTTAATGGTAAATAACTAAGAAACAAATAATTAAAATTGAATGATTTAAGTTATCGATGTATCCACCATATTTGTTTCACCTCGGAAGCCGTGAGTAACATTCTCTCCTTGAGTCTGCTTGACCCCGGGTCTTGCTTGTTCCTTCAGTATGTTAAAAGTGTCAAATTAATTATAAGCAAGAATTCCAAAAAAACACTTCTACTCACCTGCTTTTGAAAAATCGCCTGCATTAATAACATTGAGGAAGCGGCCGGAGTTCTGTCAGAACTCGCTGTCATCAAATGGCTTTTAAATCTGTTATGCTTTTAACCATTTAAATAAACAGGTTTCTTAATTACGCAAATTAAATAACTTAATATTAATATTTAAAAAAAAACAGGTTTATTAATTCTGCAAATTAAAAAACATATATTAATATTCGCAAAATTATCAGAATCAACGTTAGTTGATCTATATATTCCATATGAATGTTTTTTACACTGAATCTCTTCAAATTTTTTTTTTCAGATTTAAAACTTCAAATTATATAAATTATCAGTGTAATATTCTATTAGAATTCAGAAATTGTAACAAATGTTTTTTAATACTCGTAAAATGGAAATATACTGTCAAATTTTGAAAATGTTCTTTTATTTCACCATTATGTCCATCACTTGTAAATATTACCTTAGAATGTGTCGATAGTATAAAATATCTAGGAATTATCATGGATATATCTCTGAGATGGGACTAACATATTATAGGCTCAACTTCGACAAAGATCAAAAAACTTACTCATCTATTCACGGCTGTTAGAAATATTATTTGCGAAAAAGATCTGAAACAAATGTACCATGTCTTGTGTAACTCATTGCCAGAATATGAATCCTTAGGACGGGGCGTCTGTTGGTGTAAAACAATACTTAATTCCTTAGGAAAAGTACAAAAATTACTTCTAGGGGTCACGCTTAAGAAACCATTCAGGTATCCCAGTGATCTATTATTCGAAGAGATACGAGTTTTTGATGTAAGGCAACTGTACATAAGAAAAACTATTTTACATACACAAAACATCAACACCACTATCCATCCATTGATCATCTCCACAACACGGTCATGCAGGAGGAATCCAGCAGTTCCGCCTACTACCAACACATCACATGCCCAAAGAAATTCTCCAACTTAGGGCCAAAATTGTTCAATCTCATACCCGATGCATGAAAATCAAAACATGCAAGCACTCTGCGTAAATGGGTTAACAATTGGCTTCTGGACATGGAGAGAGTCGAGTGCGAACATATGCTAACACAAACTCAGATACCTAATATGAACTAACAACTTTATGTGTATGTATGATAATAATTTTTAAGTTCTTATTTTGTAAGTAAAATTCTTAAAATTATAATGTTATGTAATTTTTTTTTTTTTGTTATCTTCCATCAAAATTTTACAATGTAATGCAAGAGGGAAAAAAATGTTACACCATTATAAAATAAATAACATGAGGAAAATAATACGAACTAACATTAATATTTATCAGAAGATATTTTTATACATAAAAGGAATAAAAATCAGAAAGTTATTTTAATATAAATAAAAATGATTTTTTTTATGTTCACAATAACTTTACCTCTCTTTTTGTTAATATTTAAATCTAAACTAGCGAATCTTTTGCGTTATTTTTTGGTTCGTGTAAAAAATGACTAGCCCTTTTAAAATCTGAGTTTTCAATGTTGCTTTTTCAAATTTGCCTATAAAACAAGTCTCGTTAATCTTGGATTAAAAGTCATAAAAATATTGGGAATTCATATGTCTCGTGTTATGTATTTTGATTTATATTTACATTGTTCCGAATGCAATTATTAATGTTCTCAACAGGTACCCGCTAGTTTAATTTTTTTTCTTCATTTATAGATCTTATCAATTTTATTGAAACGATGTTTGAATGCGACCCCTAATAATATATTCTAATGAAACAAAAACATTGTGGGGTCGAATACTTTCTATCTTTTCCTACAAACGGAGTCCGACGTAATAAATAGTAAACGTTAACCCATTAAGCAAAGGAAATGAGCGCTTTAAAGTCATTTCATTCAATAATGTTCCTTTTCTATGGTAGCGGAAATCGAAATGAGTGCAATTTCATTAAAAGTTTTTTTGTTTTAAAAATTGTCGTTATTCTGACGTCAAGCGGACTGGTCGTCTTGCCAAAGAAATTATTTTAAAACACGTCAGTGATGAAATTTCAAGTATTGCACCTTGCTTTTTTAATCAATTGTTCCATGGGTATATCAATACCGCATGTGTTTCCCGTGTTGACCGATTTGATGAAATTCTTCTTTAAATCACCTAACATTATGGTGATCCGGTTTAGAAATCCACAGCAAGAGAGTTCACCCAACGAACCGTTCGTAACAGATGTGATCATCCAGCAGAACAAACCAGTGTACAATTATGAATATCAAAACTTGACTGGTGGGATCAATACCTCAACGTTAATATTCTCGAGATTCTTACCAAATTCTGATATCTTGTTGCTTGTTGACCAATTCAAAATGACGCAAAGTTTTTCACTGGGTCAAAAATACCTAAATTCAACGTTGATCATGATTACAGCCAAACAGCCGACTAAGTTTTTCGTGAATCTGAGTCCTAGTGCTATCGTGCTCGTGAATTCTCCCGACCATTTGCGGGGCTTTAGAACTTCCGTCGTGAATAATTGTGGAAAAATTGCTATCGTCCAACGATTTCAGTGGCTCTACAATTCCTCTGTCGGTCAACTAAAAAAAAAACGTATACCGGCATTCCCCCGAAATATGGATCACCGTGTTATATCGATATAGAAATAATGTTAAATCATATGGTTAATAAAATAGAAAACCAAGTGAAATATATTCAGAATCATTACGTTTTCGATGCATTCAAAATACTAGTTAAAAACCTAAATATCAAAGTAAGAATTGGATCATATAGCAGTAGTCACAAAAAATACTTATAGATGAGAAAAATTCCGTCAAAAAAACCACAGCAGACATATCTTATATTTTTGTGTTTTACGTTGAACATTTCATGGTAGGAGAAAATCCAGTGTCCCATGTCCCGTCCTCGCTGAATGCTTTCTTGACAAATGAAGAAATTGTATGGTTGGTGATCGACCCATCTCCGCCTAAGATGAACAGCAAAGTATTTATCTGGTTCATGGTAGTTATCATAGGTATCATAGGTATTATAATATCATTCTTGCTTGAAATTTTTCTTCGAAGACGTATTTCTAATCACTTTCGACCATCGGGTGGAATTCAAAGCTTACTTTTCTACGCTATTTCAATTCATCTGAATGTATCCGTTCCACGACAGCCAAGAAATGACACCATGAGGATCGCTTTCCAGTTCTGGGTATTGTCATCAGCTGTGCTTACAATGACTTTTTATTACAGCATTTACTCGGCATTAACCAATCCTGTCGACCACAGGTTTAACAGTCAGAAAGAGCTCATTGAATCCGGATTAACTTTACTGTCATACTCTGAAAATTACGCAGACATAGCGTTTTCTGTTTCTAGCGTGAAAAAACCATTGAATCAATTACATCCAAAGTATGAAGCATTCTTTCCAAAAATTTTTAAAACCTTTAAAAGAAACGACACATTCTCTGAATTTGTAAGTGGGAAAGTTTCCGAAGGTAAGCCATTGGCAGTTTAAACTGACTTTCATTTGTCCAAGTACATTTTGCAAGGTTGCCCAACAAATATAAAATACTATTATATATCGAAACCAGTGGCAATTTACCCAGTGTTCTTATACTCTTTGAAAACTATACCACTGTCGAGTGATTTGATTAAAAAAGTGAGTTGGTTGACCAATGCTGGAATAATAGACCGTTTTATAACGAAGATGTTTCCTGACAAATTTTTTACGTACACTTACACAGCAACGAACATATAAGAATATTTTTCAAGCATTTAAATTTTAATGCTCTTACTATACAGTCTCTCCATTATCGTATTTATCGGTGAAAAAGTATATTTTCATTTCAGCAAGGCTTCCAAATGCCAAAAATGCTCAAAAATATTATGTCTGTGAACAAAATAAGGACAATCAAGCCATTTTATTATATCAAACTTTTTTGTTTTCTCGTATTCGAATAATTGCACTTAAAATTTTGATTAATTAATGAAGACAAAATTAACGACACTCAAACGATAAATGTGGTTAAAAAAACTGAAAAAGTTTAAGCCACGTCTAGGAATTGCCATTAATAATATCTTCAATGATTAAACATTACGATTTGAGGTTTTACATATTAAGTTATTGAAAAATAAAAATTAAATTTTGTTGTTAATGTTTTACTATGAGATTTGTATTTTTGGTGTTGTTTTTTTTTTTTAATTAATCGTATAAATTTGTGATATCCCATGCAAGTGGGAAAAACCTGTGTTTAGAGCAGGATTTTAAACATGAGTATTGTATAATAGCACATATAATAAAAATTCAAATAATAACACAATATTACATTAAAAGTAACAGACAACCATCATCGTACCATTGGAAAAATACATACTTATAAGTTGGTTTTGATAATATCTTTGATATTATTTTCAATGTTCCAAATCGCAACAGCAGACAGTCGCTTACTTTTAATCTCCCTCTTTGCAAGACCAACTCCAGACAGAGTTCATTTATCTACACACCCACACATCCACACATTTATTTAACTTAAATTATTATCATATTAAACTAATTAAGAAAACACCCTTTAAATGTCACACTTAATCATTCACTATCATCAGTGGAATTGATTGGCATAATTAACTGTTTTTATATTGTATTATTAGCTAAGATTTGTTGTCCACTTTCCCTAAAATAAATTAAATGTCCCAAGACACAGGTTTTTATACCTACGATCGTAAGTTCTTCTCACACTTCAATTATTTGTTTCATACTTCACTAAAATATGTAATGCGGGACCGTCAAGACAAGTCAATAAAAAATAAATTGATTTTCACCTTGAATGACATTTATACTAAATTAAATTTCAAAGCCCGCATAAAAAAGAACAAAATTTAGCAAGGTACGCGTGACGTCATACGTACCTCGATTTTTCCGGTAACCAGTAAGGCCATTTGCAAAAGATAGATATGAAATCAACATAACCTACAACAAGCAAGAATTTCATAAAGCTTTCATACTTTTGAAATACTTTGCAGTTTATCGTATACGAGTTAACTAGGACCCGCTGACAAGCCATAGTTTTTATTTATCGTATATTAATTCTTTATATAATTATATACTACATTAAAAATAATATGTTAGTATATTCAGAATAAGCGTTCGTTGATCTGTATAATCTTTGTAGTTGTGTGTATATTTATAAATCTATAATTATTTGTAATAGATTTCCTCATTTATTTTTTAAATTATACCGCTTTAAATTGTACAACCATTAGTGCGAGCTTAGTGAATTAGTCCCTTGGAAGTTGTAACGAATGATCTGTAATAATGTAATAAATAATAATGTCATAATGAAAATATTTTTTCAAATTAAAAAAAAAAGTATTTTTACTTATTAGCATTTTGATACCGACACGTCTGAATGGTATGAGTTCAATTCCACCACGTTATTCCGGGAAGCAGCCTTCAGGGTAAATATTATCATGATGTTGGCCAACCTGCGTTACGAGAAGACGCCAGATGAAAAACTTATGATACGTGTGATTTTTTTTAGCTGTCTTTCATAAATAAAGTAAATAAATATTTTCAACCTTTTTTCATTTTGAAAAAAAAATTGTGTGGGATTAAGTAACGTAAATTATATCTGTGATACAGCCGTGCTGATTGGGTACAATAATATTATTGATTTGTTTTGAAATGCCATCTAGGACTAATGAATCAAATAGTTTGGGAATAGTTGTAGTTTGATACATCGCTTTCATCACCCTTTTTGTGAATAAGCGTTAAAAGCTTTTTTCCACCGATCTGGAAAATACTTTGTTGACGAAAACTTGCTAAATAGTATGAATAATGGATAAGTCAAACTTTCGATACAATATTTAAACAATAAAAACACATAAATTTGTTTTAGACTACTTTTATTTTTTATAATAAAAGTGGTCTACAACAAATTTATGTGTTTTTATTGTTAATTATGGCGTGCCACAAAGTTAATGCTTTTTACAAATATATAATATTTTAAATACATTGGAGGAAAACCACCCGGTCCAGCAGATTTATTAGAATCTAATGCTTTTATACCCTTTTCTATTACAGCTATTTCAATGAAACAATGGTTTAATTTAAGTGATTCTTCAAGTGATCGTTAGGGATCTCACTATCAGGAATATCCATGTCATAAACATTTTTAAATGAATCTGCAAAAAGATCGACTTTGCCTCCGGTACTGTGAGCACATTTGTTATTACGATACATAGTATTTGATAAACTACAATCATTTTGTTGCTAGGCATTAGAAAAATTCCACATTCTTTTTACATTATGATGAACCACTTTCTCTATTAAACTAATATAATCATTGTAATATTTTCTGGATAATTCTTTGCATTGCCTTCTTAAGTTAGTAAAATTTGTGTGATCTTTGACGTTTCTAGATTGCTTATATAATTTGTGCATTTGTTCTTATTGTAATTTTTTTTTTGAAAACCATATGGGATTAATTAGAAGCCTTAAAATTAATTTAGGAAAATAAAGTTCTTTCGAAATGTTTAAGAACGAATTGAATTGTTGTTCTTGATCAGTTATATTGTTACCAACCTCTAAAAATGACCAATCTAAATGGTCAAGATAATCAACAATATTTGGGTAGTAGTCAGCTTTAGAAAAATTTTATATTAAAGTTTTTAAGTTACGAAAATTTCTAGACTCTCCTAGAAAGACACGCTGGGTGATGTTGACCTACCGGGTGTTGTATACCTAATATCGTAAATTTAGGTCAACTTCTTACACTTTCTTTAATATTTGTACATCCCACTTAAACGTGTATGACTGGGCGCATACATCCGATTTTTCCATTCGATTGTCTGATCAGACAACCGGAAGGCCTTCGCGCAATGCATTTCTTATGAAAGCCCGCACACCTGATCGGTAATAAAAATAGGCCACGCCCTTCTACGCCGGCCATCCATCCAATCCGGTCTGAAAAAGGGCGTGGCCCCGGTCGTATTACCTATCCGGTTTTCGAATCGGATGTGTGCGGTGTTAATCCGATCCGATTGTCTGATCAGTCAACCGGAAAGCAAAATCGGTTCTATGCGCCCAGCCTAATACGGGACTTATGTCAGTTAAAAATAAATTGATATTCACTAATAATACGTTGTAAGGAGACAGCACTACAGCATCGGATGCTTTCTCGCTACCGCCTAAGATGACATCTCTCTCTACAAACGGTGACCAATGTTAGTCTCTGATTCGGCACGCAACTCACAATTATTATGGACCTCACTCCCGCCATGCGCCAACTGATGTACAGCGTATAGTGAGGGGTGTAATTTGAAAAGCTGATGTGCGACCCTGAACCAGCAGAGATCCAAGTTTTTTTATTCAGTTCAGACATTTTCCATTCCCACAATAACAAACTAACGAAGCTTAAATTCAGTTAATCGAATACAATCACCAGATAGTAATGGTAAATAAGATTAAACTATCCGCGGTAATACTAAGATGGACGCAAAAAGAGGTAATTAAATAAACTTCCTTGCGACCAGATTTTATCAAATTTGGCCAAAAAAATTCCAAATTTGTTTTTTTTTTTTTTTAAATTCCAAATCTGAGGAAAATAATTTCCCTCAGGGCCTATGTCGTCTTTGAGGATGCTGTGTGGAGGGTGTTCTTGAGGAGAGGAAGGAGTGAACATGGGTCATGAAGAGACCCATGTTGTAGGAGGGAGGAAACACAGAGGCCGGCAAATCGTTCCACAGCCGAGCTGTTGAACTCAAGAAAGAGTCCTAGAAACGACCCGTTCTCATGTGACTAATGTCAACCGTGTACAAATGTTGAGCGCGCGTTTGGCGTGTTTCCCGACTATGCACCGGTGCCGAGGGGATCAATGACGCTAGTTCCTCGGAGCATCTTCCATTGTAATACCGGTAGAACAAGGACAGCATTCCCACCTGGCGCCTGTGCTCTAAAGATTGCAATCCGTTTGTTAAATTAGGAGAATGAACCAAACGGACCGTTTGGTTCGTTGGTTTTGGTTTGTTGGTTCCAATAAGCTGTTCCTTTATAGTCTGTTCCATTATAAGGTAAGTCTGTGTGGTATAAATAACCCCAAACTTGATGTGCATTGTACTCTAAAAATTATGGATTGGTTAATCTACTCGTAAACAAAAATAAATCTAAAGAATGGCAATCAGCACTCGTCTAAATGTTCAACAAAAGAAATTAGCCTTACAGAGATCGCTTTTTACGTTTGCTGCATTTTGATTGGCTGTTATTCTCCACAGTTATAATCACCATGCGCAATAATAATTACATAGCAGAACTTGTTTTCAAATAAATTGAATTTTTTTTAAATTTTATTTTATTTATAAACAGAAACAAACAGTAACAATTATGAAGTACATTTCATGATGAGTACCTATGACATGTTTCTTTGTAGTGTCTATGTATATAAAGTAATTACCGGGTGATGTGCGTAGTGGGTAGGTTTGTGTGTGTGTGTGTGTGTGTGTAGGTGTGTGTGTGTGGGTGTGTGTGGGTGTGTGGGTGTGTGTGTGTGTGTGTGTGTATGTGTGTGTGTGTGTGTGTGTGTGTGTGTGTGTGTGTGTGTGTGTGTGTGTGTGTGTGTGTGTGTGTGTGTGTGTGTGTGTGTGTGTGTGTGTGTGTGTGTGTGTGTATGTGTGAGTGTGTTTGTGTGTGTGTGTGTGTGTGTGTGTGTGTGTGTGTGTGAGAGAGTGTGTGTGTGTGTGTGTGTGTGTGTGTGTATGTGTGAGTATGTATTTATGTGTGAGTATGTATATATTTATGTATGTAAGAGCACGATTGATTGGCGAATTAGCTGCTGCATTTGTCTTGTAATTGAGTGTGTGAAATAGTTCTGTACGGCGTCTACGTCTTAAGGGTATGTTAAAATTAACTAGGGAAAGAAGTTCGGTACAGTCAATGTTATTATTTAAAATTTTATGTATGAATGTCAAATCAGCTATTGCTCGCCTTTGTTGCAAAGTTTGAAATGTGCAATCGAAGATATTGTAGAATTTGAAGGTTAGATATTTTGTAAATTTGTTTTGAATTTGTTCTATGCTATCTATGTATATTTTGTTATGCGGGTTCCAAATTGGCGAGGCATATTCCAGTGTACATCTGACTAATGCAAAATATAATAATACTATTGGACGCGGGTTACTGAACATTTTACTTATTCGAAGAAAAAACCAAGCATTTTATTTGACCTGTTTAAATTATATAATAATAGTATTGAATACATTTTAAAGAAATAAAAAAATAAATGCTGTTCCACATTTTAATTTTAATAACACAAAACACTTGTGCGGTACAAACATTACAATAAAAGAGAGTGACTGACAATTGAACCTTCCCGTTCACCAATTATGTAAATAAATGTGCACTTTAAAATGAATAATCAGTTTGAGTGGTCGCTGAAATCGAAGGTAGTGCAATTTTATTGCTGTTTTTTATTCTAAAAACTGTCGTTATTCTGACGTCAAGTGGACTAGTCGTCTTATCAAAGTAACTTTTATAAAGTAACTACATCAGTGATGAAATTTCAAGTATTGCATCTTGCATTTTTAATCAATTGTTCCATTGGTATTCCAATACCGCATGTGTCTCCCGTGTTGACCGATTTGATGAAATTCTTCTTTAAATCACCTAACATTATGGTGATCCGGTTTAGAAATCCACAGCAAGAGAGTTCACCCAACGAACCGTTCGTAACAGATGTGATCATCCAGCAGAACAAACCAGTGTACAACTATGAATATCAAAACTTGACAGGTGGAATTGATACCTCAGCGTTAACATTTTCGAAATTCTTTCCAAGTACTGACATCTTATTGCTTGTTGACCAATTCAAAACGACGCAAATGTTTTCACTGGGACAAAAATATCTAAATACATCGTTGATTATGATTACAGCTAAACAGCCGTTTAAGTTTCTCGTGAATCTGAGTCCTAGTGCGATCATGCTGGTGAATTCTCCCGACCAATTGCGAGGATATAGAACTTCGGTGGTGAACAAATGTGGAGACGTTGCCATCGTTCAACGATTTCTGTGGGTCTATAATTCTTCTATCGATGGACTCGAAATGAAGTGGATTACAAACATTCCTCCGAAATTTGGGGCATCGTGTTTCATTGGTATAGATTTTTCCTGCTCAGCGATGTCAAATAAAATAGAAAACCAAGTAAAATATATACAGAATCATTATGTTACCGAGGCAGTCAAAATACTAAGTAAAAACCTCAATATCAAAGTAAGAATTGGATCATATAGCAGGAGTCACAAACACTACTTTATAGATGAAAAAATTTCAGTCAAAGAGGACTCGGCTTACAATTCTTACTTTTTTGTGTTTTACGTTGAAAATTTTATTGTGGGAGAAAACCCTCTATCCCATATCCCGTCATCGCTGAATGCTTTCTTGACAAATGAAGAGATTGTGTGGTTGGTGATCGACCCATCTCCGCATAAGATGAACAATAAAGTATTTATCTGGTTCATGATAGTTATCGTTGGCAGTATTCTATTGTCATTCTTGATTGAAGTTTTTATTCGAAGATGTATTTCTAATCACTTGCAACCTTTGGGTGGGATTCAAAGTTTGCTTTTCTACGCCATTTCAATTCATCTAAATGTGTCTGTCCCACGACAGCCAAGAAATGATGCCATGAGAATCGCTTTCCAGTTCTGGGTATTGTCATCAGCTGTGCTAACAACGTCTTTTTATTACAGCATTTACTCGGCACTGACTATTCCTGTTGACCACAGGTTTAACACACAGGAAGAGCTCATTGAATCCGGAATAACTTTACTCACTTACTCTGAAAATTACGCGGATATAGCGTTTTCTGTTTCTCGCACGAAAAAATCATTGAATCAATAACATCCGAAGTATGAAGCATACCTTCCAAGAATATTTCAAACCCTTCATAGAAACACAACATTCTCTGAATTTGTAAGTGAAAAGGTTCCTGAAAACAAGCCATTGGCAGTTCTAACTGACTTTCATTTGTCTAATCACATTTTGCAGGGTTTTTCACCAAATATAAAATACTATTATATATCCAAACCAGTGGCAAT
The DNA here is from genome assembly GCA_936435175.1 of Glyphotaelius pellucidus. NCBI lineage: Eukaryota > Metazoa > Arthropoda > Insecta > Trichoptera > Limnephilidae > Glyphotaelius > Glyphotaelius pellucidus. The sequence goes on from OW386550.1 coordinate 1,365,169, forward strand.
TTACCCAGTATTCTTATACTCTTTGAAAACTATTCCACTGTCGAGTGATTTGATTAAAAAGCTAAGTTGGTTGTCCAATACCGGAATAATAGACCATTTGATAACGAAGATGTCTCCTGATAAATTTTTTACATACACTTACACAGCAACAAACATCGAATATTTTTCAAGCATTTATATTTTAATGTTCTTACTATATAGTCTGTCTATTATCGTATTTATTTGTGAAAAAGTATATTTTCATTTCCGTTATGCTTTTAGGCGCCAAAAATGTTCAAAAATATTATGTCTATGAACAAAAATAAAGACAACAGACCAATTCATCACACCAAATTTTTTATCGTGTTATATTCGAGTAAGCGCACATAAAATTTTATTCAATCCATAGACATAATCATATGTCTATGATTCAATCAATAAAAATAATATTTACGAAACTCAAACGTAAAATGTTTGAAAAGGATTCGTTTGCATCTTGGAATTGTCGTTAAAAATTTCTTCTATTATTTAACCATGCAATTCGAGGTATTACTCATTAAGTTATTGGAAAATTAAAAATAAAATATTTTTATTAATGTTTAACTTTTGGATTGGTATTATTGAATATGGTTTTAATACTTATTTTCAAAAGTTTTTTTGTCAACTTCCTACACTTGAATTATTTATTTTTTATCTTATCGATAAATGTTTCAATAAGATAACAATAAATCCAGTTAATTTAAAAATGAATGAATATTCTACTCGAATATTATAATATATCATATTATAATTATTTTCAAAGGCCGCCATAAAGAGCGAAATCTAGCAAGGTATGCCTGACGTTTCTCTCACCTCAGTTTTGCCGGTTAACAGGCTAATTTTAATCTAGAATTGAAAAAAAAACACTAAAATTTTTAAATTCTCTATGCTGACCTGCTTACGAGTTCACGCAGCGCGAAACCGCTCAAAATTGCACGCATTTTTAAGGATCCACTATTCGAATTTCGACCGATTTCTTACATATCTCCCTTTAACATTTGAAGTTTTTAAGCTCTTAAAAAAATAAATGCTATTTTTGAAGATAATATCTAGATACGTTTCACGCCGAAACCCAAATTATATGAAATTCCCTCGATAGAAAAAAATCGCAAAGTGTGCTCCGAAAATTATATAAAACAAGTCTATTTCTATTATTTTACAAGTTATATTTGTGAAAAAATTCACAATGTTTCTTTAAATGATACTTAAGATACGTTCCACGAGATTTTTGCTCTATTTAAAACGGGTCATGTTTTATTAAGCTCTTTCGCCATTTTCACTGCGATTTCATCACTTAAAATAGTCCATAATTCGTAATTACACATCTCTCCATCTTCTTCTTTTTCAGCCGAATAGCGCCGCCTTAAGAAGAAACCGGGCGATGTTTTGTCCATATAAACGTGTTCCCCACTTTCATCGATGGATTTTGACGCTATTGCAAATATTTTTAATATAATTTACATATAGACCAGTAGGTTATCGATGCGTTTTGTTTTTTTGATAATTTGGTTCTTAAAGTAGTTAAGACCCTCCAAATATTGTTAAAAATTGCCTGGTTTGAAAGCCATTAACAGGCAGTTTACAAACTAGACAATTTTTTTTTGAAAAAAATGAAAACCTACAGATGTAGATTATTTACCTCTAATACAGTTAGTAAAAAAAATAATTGGTCCAGTTTTGGAGGAGAAAAATGGGGAATGCAAAACCTCTATTTTGATGATTTAATTTCGGTTTCGTCAGCGTGATTTTCAGTTGTCCCTTTCGCTCAGTATACGGAGGAGTAAGAGTGACAGTGACAGCTGGTTTGGTAAAATATCTATTCAAATTTCTCAGCGACCAGGTTTTCTCTACATGTAAGCGCACCTACAGTCCTATCAGAACTCGCTGACCAATCACAGGGCGTTTAAATATCTCGTACTCTTAACTTTTACATATAATTCTATATATAATTGCATGTATTCAGAATCAGCGTTCGTTGTTCTATATATTCTGTATGAACACGTGTGAATTATTCAATTATTATTATTAATGAACACATATATATTAATATGAACCTATATTTATTTACATTGGAGTTCCTTAAATTTGTTTCAATGTTATAGCTTTTAATTAAATAAGTCACCAGTGTGTTATCAGTGTCTTATTCTATTGAAATTTACAAGTTGTAACGAATGATCATTAATATAATGGAAATATACCTTTTGTCAAATTTTATAAATGTTTTGATATCTTTTTACACTGAAGTATCTTTTATTTTTTTACAGATTATAAACTTTGAATTATATGTCACCGATAAGATCTTAGTGCTTAGTGCTGTATTGAAAAATTCACAAGTTGTAACAACTGAACTACGTTTGAAAATGTATTTTTTTATTATTGGGCACCAAGAAAACACACAAAAGGTGCCCTGGAATTCAACGAAAAAAACTTGGAAATCTCCTTCACAATACTCCACTCTTGTCTACTTTAGTTTCCTGAAGGTTTCACTTCTACCGCGGTGAATTGCTCACTCCGATTTTTTTAAATTATTGTATCTATTTGTGAAATAGTGCTTCCTGAAGTGATAAATTCTTTAGCATCGTTGTGATTTCATGCTCGATGAAACAGAAACGAGCAACGACTCTAAAAAGAGACAAACTTAACACCTACATCTAAAGGATTTAGCCTGCGAGAATGAGAGTATTCTATTTGTGCGGTGCTTCGTAGAATAAAATTTTAAGTAATTTTTAAACTTGGTAACAACATTATAATAAACAAACCCTACAATTATTCTACTCCTGATACTCTGCATTCGTCTCATCTTCTCGAAGTTTAGTTTTCTGAAGGTTTCACTTCTACCGCGTGTGAACTGCAAACATGAGTTTGCAATTGAGTAAGGCCTCAAGATATCAAAATGTTAAAAAATATTTTGTCTATGAATACAAATAAGGGCCAAATAATCACACCAAACTTATCATGTCACATTTGAATAAGTCAACACCAAACTTATCATGTCACATTTGAATAAGTCAACACTCAAAAGAATTAATAATCTACTATTTATTATTGTTTATATTTTATATCATAATCTGCTCTTTCGTAGATGGCGCGAGTATAATTATTTTAGGGGAAAACGATTTTTACAATTAATGCTTTAAAATATTTATAGGAATTAATCGTTTGCACCTCTACTTCCGTAATTTGAATATGAATAAATAGTTGGTCCAAAAACAAGGGAATTTCTATATCTAAAAAAAAGGCAAGCCAACGAATTTTACTTCCGGTTTTAATGGAAAATTTTCATGTTCAGAAACAAAATAGAAGGGGACTCTTTATAAAAAAATCCTTACGTGGTGCCATAGAGACAGTGCCATAGATTTTCAAACAGTTTAAGACGTAGTGCATGCAAATCGGATGCATAGATTTTTTTAATATGTTAAGTACTGAATAAATCCAAATTTAGAGTTTTGACAGTTTTATTGAAAAAAGAGAATGCTGTTTTTTTTTTGTTTTTTTTACCTGTCATCTAGCTTTGTTTGGGTTGAGATCTTAAAAAAGATCATAATGAAAGACGGTCCATAATTATATAAATATTATTGAGTATGTGTGGTTTTGATCATGGTTATCAATCGTGTAATAATCTGTGATTAAATGACTCGAAATCAACAGTCAACCAGATTGAAAAAAGCAATTTCGAGGAAAACGCGTTCAAAGTTTTGCTGAAGGATTATTCAACATACAAACTGTTTATTTTCTTTTTTTTTTAAGAAAGACAACATTCCCGGATTACGAATATCCCAACAATTTTTGAAAATTCCCTACTACCACCACAGAAAGCCGAAAATGTTGCTTGTGTTGTGATGGAGGACTTAGCCAGCCGAGGAATCGAACACGGGTGGGACCCAAACGCGATGCCTACTCAACCGGTCAAAACAACTGTTTGAAACAGTTTCACATAAAATACTGTATCTCCGTCAAATTTACGAATTTCTCTAAAACAGTTGGTGAAAGCATGTTTAACAAATGCATCTTTTCGAAAACTAAATTTAAAAAAAAAAATTTAAATTTTCACGGTGGGCTGGTTGGTACCTTAAAAGGCAGTTGGATTATTTAGAGTAAGTAGGCACTCACCGTGGGGCTGTTATAACAAACTGTTACATACATAAAAAAAACTGTTTCAGATAAAAATTGAATAAATAAAAAAAGTATCGCAGCCGGTAGGATTCGAACCTACGCTCCCAGAGGGAATCTGATTTCTAGTCAGACGCCTTAACCGCTCGGCCACGGCTGCCTGTTACGCGGCCTGTCAGTAAAAACACTCACTTGTACCGAAAATAAATGCTTATGTACATTGTAGTAGATAATAAATAGATATTTCGAACGATGGAAGAATGTTATTTGAACAGTAGGTAGACATATTAGTGAGTTAGGACTAGCTGGTCCCCGGCATGCGTTGCAAAGCCATTCAAAGAAATAAATTTATTCTCCCTGCGTCTCTGTCCTTTCCCGTGCGTCCCCGTTTCTTTCCACCTTCCCCGCCTTCCTCCTCCCTCGTCTTTTCCCTCTTCGCGAAGTCCACCTCCCCCGTTCCCCTTCCCCCTGCCTTTCCCCCCTGCCGCTAAAATGTATGAAATACAAACATTTCATAACGCCAGAGCCTACAATTATATTTAAAGTTTCATTAATCCACAAGAATAACAAACACATACATCCATAAAAACTGTCGCGTTTATAATATTACTGGCCTTTACCCGCGGCTTCGCTCGCATGGTATTTGGGGGAAATTACTATAAATATCTTTTTGTGATTTTTCTGTCTCCAGATTTTTGATCGAGTTTCGTAAATATTGTTTTCGTTTAATTAAATATTACAATTTGAGGTTTTACTCATAAAGTTAAAAATAAAAATTAGAATTATTTCTTAGGAGTCACGCCAAAGACGCGTCCAACGTTTGTATAATGCCACATGTGTAAATTTACCTCTGTGTTTTGATTAGACTTGTTTGAATTTACCTTTTTTAAATTCAAAATAATTTCAAGGAACTTAATAAACTAAAAATCTAAAATAAATAAAGCAGCTAGTGCCAGAAGACCTGATGTCGTTTTTATTTATAAAATCATTTATTCCCTCATTGATAGACCCGCATTACTGCAATTGATTTGATTCAAATATTTCCGCTTTGCAATAAAACATAAATACATGAAATATTTGTGAACGTACCCGAGACCTGAAAACTGTTTTTTAAAGCTGATAAAATACTCTTTCAAATTATATTATTAAACATTACCCCCATCCCTCCCCCTCCCGCATTCCATACATTCATTCTCGATAAATACAGTTTTGAAACAGCTCGCTTGTCACCTAAATTTCGTAATGCCAGAGCTCACCAGTAGTAAAAAAAGAATTATCCAATTTGGTTCAGTCGTTCGGAAGCTGTGCGCGTATCAACATTTCGAAGATTCACTTTTATTTATATAGATAGATAGATATTAACTGTGACGCTATCGTTTCCACGGCAACGATTTGTTTTCTGACGTTGCAAAAACTCGCTTTTGTTAGCGACAGAAAACGTGTAAAAAATATAATATATTTATAATATCATAACGCCAAAGCTTACCAGTATATATAGTCTACGGTCCTCGCATATAATGTATCTTTTTATTGGTAAGCGAATTTTAAAAATCTTTTTATTATTTAATACGTGAAAGCGTAACAAACAAAATCGAGTAGTTTCGCATTTATAATATTAAGTATAGATATAGATTGACAATAAATAACAATGAACTGCTAACCAATTAAGTAGAATCTATGGGGAAGTCGAGTATTGCAAGAAATTTATAAAACCGAATATATATGCTTTTACCGTTCAACATATAAAACCAACTTTGAGTTCAATTGGCAATACATTTGACGGTGACTTGAACTGTAATAGGTATTCCAGCAACCAGGAAAGCAGAGGGTAAAACAGGTCTGTGGCAGCCAACTTACGAAGTTACTCAGTTATCAAGCACCGAGCGCCGAGCGTCGGGCGAGAGCGCCGCGACGCTACATTAGGCGGGTAATACCTTTCGATCACGGATTGATATGCATTGCTGGCAAATTCAATTTCCCACAAAATATCTCCGGAGATATCGTGACAAAGAATATATGAGGTGGAGCACACACACACCAGGGCCTCGAGGTATACTTCGATCTCACAAACATAGACAGAGCGAAGTCACCCATATATCGTTAAAATATCGTTATTTTTACGCGGTGTCTAGAATCTTATGGCCGAATTTGTCGAAAACGGAAAGTTTTAGCTATACAATATTTAAATCTGAAATTTTGAACATTTAAAAAATTCTGCATACCACTTTCTAAAGGGCGTATTACATGATATTTATTTTCCTCCAGTTTCCAAAGGGTCTTCTTTTCAAATGGATTTTCATACTTTAAGATGGCGGACATTATTTGATTTGTCATCTGTCATTTTGTGTTTTACATAAATGTGTTGTGTGGGAATGTTTACTTTTATTAAGTAATTGTCGATTCACGTTTATAAATTACTAATTATAACTTTCAAATTACTACATTTTATTTGGTCGAATGTCGCGTATTCATTTTCTTTATTTCGTTTTATATTAAAAATATTGATTAACAGATAATAATTGTCTTTTCATTGATGTTTTATTACTCATTTTGAACGTGTATTAATTTTTGGTATTTTTAATAAATAACGCTTAATTTTGATGATTTGAATTTTTGAATTTGAATCTCCTTGAATTTACGTTGACAGCAATGTAAATTCAAGGATATTGCATTTTTGACGATATTGCGCGTGTTTGTAAGCAAATTATAGTCCACGAGCAGACTGTTGTCAAGACGGATACTTCTGAACATCGAGCGACAAGGAGGGAGAGGGGAAGGGAACAAATCATTGCCATAGAATAAATGTTTTATTACCAAAAAAAAATAATAATTAAACAAATTAATTGTTAAATTTTTTTAATTAAAATTACTCTCGTTATAATATTTATTTTTTTTATTTTTACCTTTCCAGGTAATTTACTTCAAAAGTTATTATTATAACGAAAGTTATTCTGATTAAAATTGAACATTCGTTTAGACTTGTAGAATAGGTGTCCCGTATAAATAAAATCAGATTTTTTTTTGGGTGTTATGCCGTGTTGCGCTTCCTCCTTCTTTAGCCGCGTTACAGTGTCCATCATCAGGGCAGATGAGTAGTGAAGTGAAGTGAAGTGAGCAAAGAAGGAGGTAGCGCAACACGGCATAACACCCCAAAAATAAATAACAAAAATGCTTTTGGCCGTGAAAACCTAAAATCATACCTGACGAATCCCAAAATCAGATGTGTTTGTCCAAGACACTATGTAGGTTAAAAGTTGCAAACCAGTTCTTTAAACGTTATGTTTATTAAAAAAAGGTAGCAGCCTAAAAATGAGAAAAAAATATTCGAAGATAATATGGTTAATTCTTTTGAAATAATGAGATTGACAGAAATAGCTTAATAATAAGAGGTCTCAATGGCTGAGTTTGTTAAGGCATTTTTTTACATTAGCTCCGCACGGCAGGCCATAGGGAGAATTACCCTCATGGCCAAAGTTATCTCAGGGGATGCAGTAGTGGAAGTTCTGGGAACGAAAAAGATATGAGAGGTGGGAAGGAATCTGGGGGTCAGTGTGCCCAGTGACGGACGTATGAATCCATTCCTACAACTGCGGTGGAAGGAGATAGGTCGAGAGTCTAGCTGGAGAGGTCAAAAGGACTTCCTCAACCAGTATCTTTCGATTCCTCCTGCCTCATAGAAAATGGGCAGACGCATTCGCCACCAAGAACTAGACAAACCTCACCCCATAAACCTGGGCATCCCTGCACCAAGCTTGTCCCGGTAAGACGAGAGATCCTGGTTTCGAGTCCCAATTGTGACCGTTAACCGAGTATTTTTATGTGTTATTTATATTTGTAGTTAGTGTTATCTTCTTCTTCAAAATTGAAAACTTATTGACGTGATAGCGTCTTGTAAATCGATGAACGCCGACTGCACTCACGAAAAGGCATGACTCATTGTCACCTTCCGCCTGAGCCGAGCGTGCAAGCGAGAGCCTGGAATAAGCGTTCGGCCTAAGCGTTCGGCTTTTGACGCATCTATCTCTCTTCCACTCCATCGTCATTTTATGACGTTATCACGTAAAATTATCGTCCGTAAACCGATTTTACAAACAACCAATTTTTTTAAGATTCTTAAACAATCTATACATTTTCTATGTCGAAACGGTATTTAAATGAAATTCCTTCGATAGAACAAAAACGCAAGTTTTTTTCTGTTATTTTACAAGACCTATTGTATGAAAAAAATTACAGTGCTTGCTTACGAGATTTTTTCACATTTTTATATTGTTATTTAGTTCCTTTAAACAGCTAATTTCTAAACACAGTGTTTACCTCTCAAGAGTCCAGTCGACCTTCCCAATTCCCAGGAGGACAGAATCTAAAGCGGATATCTGGTGACTGCACCATATGTTCCCTGTGCCCAGTCCCCGTGCAATACTGTGCATGTCTGAACTCGGAACTTACCGGCCTGTTCGCTGGGAGATTAAAAATACTTCTATCTTATTGCCAATAACATCGAAACTTTTCCATGGCATTTATGAAAGAAAAATTGAAATAAATTGTCCACGTCAATATTATTTTATTACTGTTTATTACTTATTACTTACTTACTACTATTACTACTAAAAAGCCGTTCGCATTGGTCGATAATTAGTTGAGTGGAGAGTATAGTAGTAACTAAACGCGTCCAAACATCATAATTTTAGTTAAGTGGGTTAGTCAGCTCTTTAGTCGATCCAATCCATTTCGTCCTATTTTTTCTTCGAGTAACGATCCCCTCCACGGGTCCCTGGGCACTAACAACCGCAAACCCGCCGTTTTAGCATAGTTCATTTGTAGACGCGCGGAAATGTCGTTGATTTGGAGCAAAGATGCAACTCTAAAATTATTTATTAATGCTTATTTTAATCTCTTTTCGTGTCTTTAGTTTATTTATTTTCATTTTACTAATTTATTCTTCCACCTCTTCTAAAATTTCACCTCTTCTAAGGATTACAATATGCTTAATAAGCGTATTTCCTTTGCTTTCTTTTCTTTGCGAATCTTATCGGCCGGACATTCAGGGGACCAAGGATCGAATCCTATGAAATCCAAGAAATATATATACATAGTTTTGTAAAATCAACATCCCATTTTCAAACCACTCCAATATAAACAGGCAAAGAAAATACAAAAGCAAGCGACATCCAGCGACTCCGAAGAAGAAAACACAAATACTAAATAAGATGACCAAATGTATAGGAAGTAGTGCACTGGAGCTGGACGACAAAAATATGGAAAAAATCATCCTTCACATTGATAAAAAAAGTTCTTCGTACCTCTTGTCTACCTTAGTTTTCTGAATGAATATGCATGGGTTCGATGAAATAATCACACTTTAATGCAACAATACTTCATGTGAAAAAGGAAGAAGTCGAAAAATGAAGAAGTTCCGAAAAGCAATAAAATGAACAGAGCATTGTAAATGTTTTTTCACAAAGGATAGTGTACTATTTCTTTTGCAAAGTCAGATATAAGCCCTCCCTCAGTCTCGGTGCAAACTGTAAAAGAGTGCTTGAAAATAAAGCTCCGGGCGCGTGTTATTGAATGTTCCGCAGCTTCGTATCGGATAGTCATAACATCCAATGGGGAACGGAATCGCAGCTTTAGAACAGCAACAGACTTTACAGGGAAGAAACGGCTCCCATTTCACACAGCCGCACGAAGGATTGAATATTAACTGTTGCAAAACAAAAATAAATACGAAATAAAATGGTAAGTTTAATTAACCACGAAATTTTTATTTTTTTTTAGTGAAAACTTCTTTAGCATCGTTGTGATTTGAAACTTGATGAAACGAAAAAGCGACACTAAAAAGAGACAAACACATTAATCTGTAGGATTTAGCTTGCGAGAGAATAAGATAGAATAATCGGTCTCCTCCGTGCGCTTCGTAGCATATCAGTACCATCTTTGTGCGGCGCTTCAAAGCCTCCCCACTCTTGCCTGCTTTGGTTTGCTGAAGGTTTCACTTCTGCCGCGTGTGAACTGCAAACAATTTTTTTAAATTCTTTATTCAAGTTTATTTAGAAAACGCGCAGTTTTATTTAAAATCATTTTTCATCAAATTTTGAATTTAATATAAACCAGTTAAGTATAATATTTATAATCTTCTGTTATAGTTACTGACTAGAAAGCAAGTAGTTATTAAAAGTTATAATAGTACATAGTGCGAGTAAAATAAAAAAATAATTAACATCACAGAAATAATAGTGTTGATTTTAGTAAATTGTAAGATTAATTTGATTTAAAAAAATTTAAGGGTACAGTGGAAAAGTTAGAGCACGAAATTTTGTGCTTATTTCATTTTAAAATGTTGTAAATAGAATAATTAGGTATTGCGTTAAGACCGACCGGTTTCGCTTAACAAGAGTATGATCAAGCGATCGAAACAAATAAAACAAAAACATATTTTGTGCTTATGTATGCGCGTAAAGATGTAGACAAAACAATAAATAGAATATAGGAACAGTAAGATAAATGAACAGAGAAAGAGACTGATAATAATGTATCTGCAACGGAGACTTCAGCAGTGAGGCCAACGTTATTCAATTGTACGGTAAAATATTAACTAATGTATCAAAATAAAAAAATAAAAATTAAAAAATGGTGAAACGTCAATACATATGATTTGTCTCCTTCGATATAATATGGTTAACCATTCCAAACACATATATCTTTCTCTTTAAATTTTGCTGTCTCACTGTTCTGTTCTTTTATTTTATGTGCTGTCTCCTCTATATGTCCAAATCGCATTTTAGCTGGAGAAAATCTTTTAAATTTTTTAACAATTGTTTGAAGGACAGTCAAATAAATCATTTGCCTCCGTAGGTCGGCAGTTGGTCGCGTGTGTGCGTCGGCAATAAGCGCTCAAGTAATTGGCCCGATTTATTTATATACAAACAGGGTGTATCTAAATACATAAAGGGTGTTAAGAGACATACTTGACTCTCTTTAACCAGTGATTCCTGACATTATTTCGTGTAAAAAATGTGAATGGAATTTTGGTCTTCAGTGACACTTGTGAGGTTTTTTTTTTACAAAAATATTTTAAAAAGTAGGTGTTGGACAGTTAGGGGTAGGTTAAAAGATTGGGCGGTTGAAGAATGTTTTTATGTTTGATTTTGAAGAAAAAGTTTAAAAAAAAAATCATTGGAAAGTCATCATAGACCAAAATTGTTAAATAAAGTCAATTACGTTCCTTAACACCTTGTATACAGAATTAGACAAAACATATTCCAAATCATTTGATATGTCACACGGTTAAGCACCTTTAACTGTCAAGAATACACTTTGTGGTTCGAAATAGATCACACCATTCAAAGAATGTGACCTTTAGAACCTATCGCCTTGCACCCCAGTAAGATGGATGGATTCACACATCCGTCATTCCTTGACCCACTGACCTCCAATTTCCTACCCCCCGATTTCTTAGGCCATGAGGGAAATTATTTTCTTTCGAAAAAATTGTTTGCGTGATCGTTATAAATTATCATAAAAGAAATTTAAAAAAAAAAAAACAAGCCGGTATTTTTATAGCTATGGAACGATTTGCCGGCTTCTGTGTTTCCTCCCTCCTACAACATGGGTCTCTTCAAGACCAATGTTCATTTCTTCCTCTCCTCAAAAGACCCTCCACACAGCATCCCAGATGACATAGGCCCTGAGGGAAGTTATTTTTCTCAGGGCCTCCTGTGTGGAGTTAATGTTAAAAAAAAATATATAGCGCAGTTTTTTGCGAAAATAATCACACGGGCGCTGTACAAATATATATACTTATATATAAAATATAAATATAATATATATAAAAAGTGCAATAACTTCGGAAGGTGATTCTTCGTGATAGTTCAAGTAAAAAAATTAAAAAAAAATTTTTTTTAAATTCCATCATTTTAAGCTAAATTTTCGGGGAAACAAGATTTTTTTATATGAATACCGCACAAGAGTCCCAACTTCTCCTGTCTGGAGCCAGTGAGACTATGGCATCCCCAATTGGGGTATGTTGTGAGGCTGAAGGTAGTGGGGAGGGAAACGAGATGGGGAAGAGGAAGGTGAGAAGTACCTGACTATTCTGATCTGGTTACCGAACACCGCTAAAGCAATTTCAAGCAACGTTTCAATTCTGAATGGTGGTCTTACACCAGGGCGATACCGAGAGTATCTTCTATATATAAAATATTCTATATATTATTTATCTATACTAATATTATAAAGAGGAAGGATTTGATTGTTTGTTTGTTTGTTTGTTTGTTTGTTTGTTTGTTTGTTTGCATCGAATAGGCTCCGAAACTACTGAACCGATTTGAAAAATTCTTTCACCGTTGAGAAGCTACACTATTCCCGGGTAACATAGGCTATATTATATTTAAAAAAAATTAGGGATCCTTACTAAAACTCCAATAATGTAACCCAAGGTGTAAAAAAATTACCTAAAATATTCTTTACATCGCGTGCGCTGCAAAAACTGTTGATGATAGAATAAAATAATGTACTACGACTTTGTAGAACACATCATTATCTACAAAAAATGTTGCGTAAGCGTTATATATATTATAGTTACGCCACAATAAGTGTTCTTTTATTTTAAAAATTTAATTGAAATGCCGCCGCTAGAAAAGACTCTTTATTTGTATCTTGATATTAATTCTTATCAAAATAAATTATTTTATATTCGAGACTGTTTCAATGCCTTTATATAACTTTTTGAATTATTCAATTCGGACATCCCATTCAAAAGATATCACAAGTTTAAAAATGTAAGTATTATACGATGTAAGCGTCACTGGGGTTCGGGCCGTACGGGCCGTACGGGAGGACACCAACAAACAATCAAGTCTTTCCTATCTTACACATAAAAATCAAAATTTGTTTGTTCGTATTTTATGCGCTGCCATACCGTTCATCCGATCGCGATGAAACTTTGGTGATTTGTTGTGCGCACGCCCGCAAAGGATATAGGCTATTTATAATGGTAAGTTCTGGCGTTATTAAATTTGTATAAATGAAAATGTGCGTATTTCATATATTTTAGTGGCAAGGAGGAAAGGCAGGGGGGAGGGGAACGGGGGAGGTGGAGTACGTGGGTGGGAAGACGAGGGATGGTAAGGCGGGGAAGGTAGAAGGGTAACGCGAAAGGGGAAAGGGACTCGGGAGGTGAACGGGGACGCACGGGAAAGGACATTCAAGGAGAATCAATTGATTTCTTTGCATTGCAACGCAAGCCGTGCTTTGTGCTTTGAGTTTTAGCTTTAAGCCTTAAAATTTAAGCTTTGAGCTTTGATTCTTGAGCTTTAAGCTTTGAACTTTATGCAACGCAAAACGCGAAAGGGGAAAAGCACTCGGGAGGTGAACGGAGACGCACGGGAAAGGACATTCAAGGAGAATCAATTGATTTCTTTGCATTGCAACGCAAGCCGTGCTTTGTGCTTTGAGTTTTAGCTTTAAGCTTTAAAATTTAAGCTTTGAGCTTTGATTCTTGAGCTTTAAGCTTTGAACTTTATGCATTCATCGTTAATCTTTACGTGTTGAGCTTTAAGCTTTGAACTTTAAGAATTGATATTGAATTTTGAGTATTGAGCTTTGTGCTTTGAGATTTGTGTTTTGAGGTTTAACTTTGAAATATGAGCTTTAAACTTTGTGCTTTGAGATTTGTGTTTTGAGTTTTAACTTTGAGCTTTATTTTAAGCTTTGTGCTTTGAGTTTTAAGCTTTTAGCTTTGAACTTAGTTTAGAGCTTTGGTATTAAGCTTAAACTTAGGCCTTTAAACTTTGAACTTTTGCTCTAAGCTTGAGCTTTAAGATTGAGCTTTAAGCTTTGAGTTTAATATTTGAGCTTTATGCTTTTGGATTAAGCTTTGAGCTTTGCGCAAAGCATAAGGCTTAGTGCTAAAAACTTAAAGCTTAAAACTTACAGCTTTAAGCTCAAAGTTTAAAGCTCAAAGCTCAAAGCTCAAAGCTTGAAGCTCAGAGCTTGAAGCTCACAGCTTAAACCTCAAAACTTAAAGTTCAAAGCTTAAAACTCAAAGCTTTAATCTCAAAGCTTTAAACTCAAAGCTTTAAGCTCAAAGCTTTGATCACAAAACTTAAAGCTCAAAACTTAAAGCTCTAAACTTAAATTCAAAGCTTAAAGCTGAAAGCTTGAAGCTCAAAGTTTAAAGCTCAAGTCTTAAATCTCAAAGCTTAAAGCTCAAAACTTAAATCTCAAAGCTTAAAGCTCACAGCTTGAAGCTCAAAGCTTAAAGCTCAAAGCTTAAAGCTCAAACATTAGGTTAAAGCTCAAAGCTTAACCCTTCAAAAATTTTAAAGCTCCAAGCCTGAAGCTGAAAGTTTAAAGCTCAAAGCTTAACCCTTCAAAAATTTGGCGTATTTTGTTAAAAGGTAGAAATGTTTCTATATATATCGACTTTGCAATAAAAATTCAAATAAATGGAATATTTGTAAACGTATCCAAAAACTAAATAGGTACTGGTTTTGAAAGGTGATGAAATACGCTTAAATAAATGGTATTGTTAGAAATTACAAACACATTTTTTAAATACAAAATTCTTTTATGTAAACTTTTAAAGAATTTAAAAATGCTCAACTGACATTTTTGATATTAAAATTACCGATCTATAGAAAATGTGTTTGTTTCTGTCTATGTGTGTGAGATGTTTTGCGTTGCTAAACCGTTCATCCGATTGCGATGAAACTTTGGGGATTTGATGTGCGCATGCCCGCGATGGTTTATATTTACGATAGTGAGTTTTGGCATCGCTATCATACATTGCTAACCGTTCGTCCGATTGCGATAAAACTTTGGGGATTTGATGTGTGCATGCCCGCGATGTTTTCTATACGTGTATAGTGACATCATCTGGGACGAATGGGAAAGGGTAAGTAGAGCGATTTTTTTTCTTTATTAAGTGGCATGGCGTATGCCAGGAGCTCGCTATTGTATTTAAACGCCTGTGTCAGAATTTGGTAAATTGTGTAATAGAAAGTACCTACCCTAAAATTCTAAATCTATACTAATATTATAAATGCGAAACTGCGTGTATTTGTTTGTTACGCTTTCACGTATAAACTAATAAACCGATCTTAGAATTTTTTTCACCAATAGAAAGCTACATTATATGCGAGTAATATAGGCTATATATAAAGGTTAGTTCTGGCGTTACGAAATAATAAATATTAAAATATTATATTTATTTTACGTTTTCTGTCGAAAAAGGCGAGTTATTGCTAACGTCAGAAGAAAAACAAAACAAATCGTTGCCGTGAAAACCATGTTGATATATATTTTAATTCAGTCATCGTAGTTAATATTTATCTCTAAAAAATGAATCGCCGAAATGCATTTACGCGCATGACTTTCGAACGACTGCACCAAATTGGATTTTACTACTGGTGAGCTCTGGCATTATGAAATATGCAAAAGGTGGCATGCGAGCTGTTTGAAAACTGAATGTACCGGGAAAGAATGTATGAAATGCGGGAGGGGGACTCGGATTGGGGGTTCGCGGGAGGGGGAGGAGGAAAACCCGGGAGGGGGAGGGGAATCTGGGAGGGGAAACCTGGGAGTGGGGGAGGGAAGGTGGAGGAGGCGGAGTGGGAACGCGAGAGGGGAAGAGGACGCGGGAGAGGAAGGGGAGGCGGAAGGGGAACGGACGAATGGGAAAGGACACGCAGGAGAAAATAATTTATTTATTAAATGGCATGGCAACGCATGCCGGGTACCAGCTAGTAATTAATAAATTGTGAAATAACTTAAATTAACCAAATAAAATTAGTTTGCCACGCCGGGATTTGATCCTGCGACCTTTGAAATGCGAGTCAAGAGTCTTACCGCTGTAATACTCTTCTATGGAATTATCTTAAACTGCCAAATGCGCGAGCGGTTATTGCCAATTTACAGACTGCCGACCTACGGATGGAAATAAAATGAGTATTGAGTAATGGAATATTATATATTTATGTAATATATTATAGTAATTGAATATTATTTGTCAGTCCTTCAAACAACATAAAAAATATAATTATAAGATTTTGCTTCAGTCAGAATTTTATTTTTGTCCAGCTAAAAGACGATTTGGACATTTTAACGCCGTACTGCACTGCGTTGCTGCCGAGAGACACTTTACACAAATGGCTGAAAAACTCGCCAAAGTAAAGAAATTATTGGCAAACGTAGGAATGTGTTCTTTTAGATGTTCTTAGGGTGCCTTTCTCTGCGGGGAAATGTGCACATGAAATGTTATGGAGCGTGTCTAACTAAGGGAAAAATATACCCCATAATGTGACATACATTTTTTAAACATTTGAGCATACCACTATGTTCCACACTTAGTCTGTGATGTCTGTGATGACGTGGTAAAGCAATAATAAACATTTTTGTCGAAAGTAAACAAAAAAACCATATGATACATGAAACATGATTTGATGTACATATGTCTCGAATGTGTCGTCTATATAATACCATTGAATGTGACCACATAGATATCTATGCAAACAATCTCACATATTTCATAAAACAAATTATCAAACTCCTACCATGACACTTCGTGGAGAACAGTTATGTAGCTGCTTTATCGTCATACCCTTTCTTTATTTCTTTTTCTCTTTCTCTGCAGGTTATGTATTATATTTGACACCACTATGTTTTATATTTCATAATCTTATGTCAATTTTGATAATCATAATCTTTGTAATTTTGATAATCATTATGTCTCTTATCACTACAAGCATTTCCGTCTAATGCATGAGATCCACACGGGAATTATTTTCCTCAGGGCCTATGTCATTTTTGGGGATGCTGTGTGGCGGGTTTTTAAAGGAAAGGAAGGGGAGGAGAATTCTGGGAAGGAAAAGGGTTTAAGGGGTGGATAGGAATCTGGGGTTCAGTGTGTCCTGGTCATCCGCCTCCAAGACCTAGACTAACCTCACCCCATGAACCCAGTAACAACTAAACATTGATTACTCACGCTGTGAACATTTCTAATTGGAGTGTTAATATCTCGTCGCCTCAGTTCTTAATTGTCCAAACGACCATTAGAAAATTTTACAGGAGGAGAAGATTTTCTTTCATTATTTCAATGAAAAATTATGATAGGTGTTTAAGATAAAGCTATTTTCGTAAAGATAAAGGTCTAGTTAGTTTGAATAATTTATAGTTAAGTGATTAACTATCATTTTTTATACTTTAATTTTCATTTTATAGTGAAGGTTGAATAAAAAATAAAATGGTCGTTTGGACAATTAAGAACTAAGGCGACGATCTGTGATCCCAACGGCAATTCTATTATTGTAATAATTTTTGGGTAAACACTCTGCAAATGTGTCAAACAATAAATAAATAATGCATACATGATACGGTAAACATGATATGGTATATATGATATGGTAGACATGATATGATACATGGTATAAACAGCTTATCACTATGTTCTACACTTAGTCTGTGATGTATGTGATGACATGGTATGATACATGGATGAAATGGGAGAAATTACCTGATCACGAAGTCAAAAGTTTTAAAAATATTTCTTTTCAGGAAAGTTTTTTCGAACATTCTGTTCTAAGAAATGCTCCCTTGCCGTTCGTCCGCCGGCGTACTATCGGCGCAGGCCAAAATAATCACTAAAAAATAATTTTGTTAAGCGATTTTAACCCTTATGTGTAAAGAAAATGTATGAAGAAGAAGGTCAGAATAGCTTGAGGCATTCTTGTTCATAAGGTATAAGATACCGTGAACCCACCTAGAACAGCGATATACTTTCTTTGAAATTGTTTATGACACGGCCTGGAACTTTTTCCCGCCGCTTGGCTGTCAAGATGGCGGCTGTCAAGTCTCGCGTCGCGGTCGATGAAATGATCGTAAAACGTATAAATTCATCAAATAAACGCAAGTAATGTTATATTTATGTATAGTTTAGAATTCAAGGAATGTGTTTCAGTGATATTACATAAGATAGCATAAAATTAACCTGCAAAATATTACGTAAAAGTCAAAACATCGCGAATTTTTTTCGTTTTTTCCGTGGCATTTGAAAAGTAGTAAAAAGTATAAATTCATTGAATAAACGCAGGTAATATTGTTTTTATGTAAAGTTTAGTAATCAAGGAATGTGTTTCAGTAAAAATTACAAAAGATAGCATAAAATTAACCTGCAAAATATTACGTTAAAGTTGATATTTTTTCGTTTTTTCCTGGCATTTGTGGGGCGAAGCGTCAAAAATAACACGAATATGTGGCATAAGGACTGTCCGTTTGGTGTTCCTTACCGTGATCAGTTCCCCATTTGTCGCTCAAAGAAAACTCATATTTTTTTCCTGGCGCTAACTTCAAAATAATACGTTTCACAGAGTGGTATAAAAAACGGGCGCGGAAGCCATCAAGGCCCTACTTGTCACGGGAACATGCTCGGAAAGCTCCTAATTTCACAAAAAATTAAGGGGCGGCGCTAAAATCACAATTTATAGGCCGAATCACCCTCGCCCCTCTTTCCCACCCTGACTAGTAAATAATCACCCGGCCCGGTTGCCCGCCCCTTCCCTGTCAAGGCCAATCATCGACTCTCGACCCCTGGTTCACTCTCACAGTTTCAAGCGTTGGATCTAAATCCTGAAAGTCCCGAATAACTGGACGTCACTTTGAAACTGGAACATGGACGCAATTAGCTGGGATTTACAGCAGAACTTTTTACAGATTTATGATTAAAAATATCGTGCAATGGCTAGCTTGTGCTGTATGCCTATTGAAATGTTCAAAACTAGGGTAGGCTCGTCCCAGGACGATGATATCGTCAGCATTCGTTAATCTTTCAAACTTAACGATATAAAATCTGTGGGAAAATGATTAAAAAAATATAAGTGCAATTACTACGGAGCAGTTCATAAAAACATAATCAGATACACAATTTGTTTTAAGTTCTGTTAGATTTTCTGCATTTGTATAAATAATAAATTGATACCCTGGGTATTCTGAATGACTTCCGAGGAATGTTGACAGTGTCCTTACATTGAGCGCAGTACTCAGATGAAGTACCTCGACCTCACCATTGATCCGTATCTCAAGTGGAATCTTTATACTCAAATAATTGCAAAAAAAAAATAAGAACAACCGTGCACTTTTTCAGAACAATACGAAACTTTCTCGACTTATTCTTCGAATTGTGAGTCGAGAGTCTCACAATTCGAAGGTCGCGGGAAGATCCCAAGGAGTTGTTGTGACTTAGAGGTCACTATTGCGACTCACAGAAACGGACCCTAAAATCGCAGTTAATGAGAGATTCTACCTTCTATCCTCTACCATCTGAGATAATTTGCTCATCTGCTTCTGCTGTATTGGTGTGGTATTAAATTTATTGGTGCAGTGAATTTATCCCACTGACTCCCGCTATAATTCGCCCGTCGGGTCTGCTGCTGAAGTGTTCCCTGTCAGCAGATTTTATTGGGGATATGAAATATAACAGGTATCTTCATTTCGAGATCTTCCTGACGGAAATGGTAGGGAGTGTAGGGACTTGGGACGATCGATTGCAATGAGTCACTTTGGTAGGACAAGATTCTAACTTCACACTATCTTATTGTGTTATATGAGATGTCAAAGTTTCGGAAAGACGATCTCTCATTATCTTTTCACCAATTTCTGATTTTGAATTTGAATCTAGTGTTAGGATTTTTTAGTTTAACGTATTTTAAGGGAAAATATTTAAATAGGACGTATACAAACAAACCACCTCTACTGAAAGACTGGTACATCCTAAGACGACCGTTATGCTCGGGACGCGGGAAGAATAAAACTCAGCTTTTGGGCGAACGAGGTATGTATGGACACTGTTACATAAATGGCACAATTTTAAATTCACCGTGAGGGAAATGCTCATAGTGCGAGTGCTCTTGGGTTAATATCCACAAAGGCAAACCCTGCGACCAGTTGAAAGTTTACCTGAACTTTGTTAAAATCTGGTTTAGGTATTATGTGCTAAAAGGGAGCTTATAAATCACTATTATTTAAAAAATAAAATATGTAAAATACATTTTGTTAAAGCCTTATAAACAACCTTTGTGGTGATATATAAACTAGCTTAAATGCTTTAAATTTGTACCACATTTTGATTCAATTAAATTTTTCATCCTGAACTCGTTCTTTGACATTATTTTAAAAATACAAAAAAAAAAAAAAATTCCAACGGATAAAAATTTACATCTGAAAAAAAATGTACCTATTTCGATTTATGAGACGGTCTTGTTCCGGGCCATTCTACGAGTGGCCCGGAACGAGTATAGTGTGTCGGCGCGGAGTGATTCGATACGCATACAAATCTAGTTTTATTTGGTGATAAAGTTTTGCACTCTTGACCTTCGAAACAAGATGAAGGTCATTGTCTACATCTAATTTTGAAAATCTCTATGCAAAACCCAGGAAAATATTATCACTTTTTAAATTTATAATATGTTTTCTTCCGCTATCTAGAATTAAGATAACGGGAAAATTGTAATACCCATATTTAATCAACTAATAATAATAATTGACGGCCTCCGTGGTCCCGAGGCAAGACTCTCGACTCACAATCCGAAGGTCGCGGATTCGAACCCGGCGTGCGCAAATAAATTTTATTTGATTAATTTGTGTTATTTCACAATTTATTTATTTAAAATAATAAATAGTACATTTGCGGCACGTTCCAGAGTGGAAGATACTATCAGTATCGCCCTGGTGTAAGACCACCATTCAGAATTGAAACGTTGCTTGAAATGGCTTTAGCCGTGTTTAGTGACCAGATCTGAATAGCCAGGTACTTCCCCACCTTCCTCTTCCCTATCTCCTTCCCCTCCCCACTACCTTCAGCCTCACAACATACCCCGATTGGGGATGCCATAGTCTCACTGGCTCCAGACGGGAGCAGTTGGTACTCTTGTGCGGTATTAACTGTAAAAAAAAAAAAAAAAAAGTAATTACTGATGTTTTTAAATTATCTCAAGTGATTGATCGTTTTAACTGAATGTTGTTATCATAAGAGTTAGAAGCGGACATAAGTTGCAGTGTCTCGATTTTTCGTAACTAATTTGATTATTTCTCAAAAGGAAAATCATTTGTCCATAGTATGTATTTTAAAACTGAAGTTTTTGCTATTCGTAGGTGTATTATACACAAAAGCGCACACCTTTCGCAGTTATAGGATTTCCTCCCTCCTCTTCAACACCCATATTCACTCCTTCCTATCCTCATAAAGACCCTCCACATAGCATCCCCAAAGATGAAATAGACCCGGATATTCAGTTATTACACAAAAAATTGAAACTAGCAAAGAAATATTAAAAAATTATTATTATTTTTTATTTTAACTTTTTATGAGTAAAACCTCAAACTGTAATATTTAATTAAATGAAGACATTATGAGCGAAACTCAATCGAAAATCTGGAAACAGAAAAATCAGAAAAAGATATTTACACCTCTGGGTCTCGAACCCAGGACCTCGTGTCGATATCCAATTCGGTCACCTTTAACTGAACCATACTTCGACTAAGAACCATATTATCTTCATTTTTCTTAACGCATATTTTTATTGGCTGCCATCTTTACTCATAAAAATATGTCTTCTATGCATGTAAGGAAGTTTTTACCAAATGCCATTCAAAGAAAGAAATTGTTCTCCCTGCGTATCCTTTTCTATGCATATCCGTTCCCTTTTCCGCCCCCGCCTCCTCCCGCACATCCTTCCCCTCCCGCGTTCCCTTTTCACCTCCCGCGTCTTCCCCCCTCCCTCGTCACGTCTCTCACGAACCACTTCGTCGCTTTCCTCTCTCTCGGATTCCCCTCCCCTCCCGCCCTCCCTTTCTGCCGTTAAACTATGTAAAATACACACATTTTTCAAACAACTTGCTTGTCACCTATCACAATTTTTTATATAAATTTCATAACGCCAGAGCTCACCATCACATAAAGAAACCTTTGCGGGCGTGCGCACAACAAACATTCAAAGTTTCATAGCAATCGGATGAATGGTATAGGAAATAATCAAAGCAACATTTATTTATTTTATGTACATACCTGTGGATTGAAATTTTATCAACATTTGATTTTGAAAAAATAAAAAAAGTTAAACTTGGGCAAAGCCATTGATTTCAGTTGTATGTATGTAATGCTGTGTATACTTGCATGGATATCACACGAGACGAGCCACGGATTACGGGAAAGGAACGAAACAACCGCGAACGGCACGAAACGCCGTGGGCGGTTGCTTCATTCCTTTCCCGTAATTCGTGGTTCGGTTTGCGGAAATACCTACATGTTTATACGCTGCATTATATTCTCCCATCGGCTGGGGAGGTGGTGAGTCAACAATGAGGTATGTCAACAAAGGTTACCGCCGCCCCGGGAACCATTTATTGGATAACCGACACCTCTGCCATAGACCAAGTGGTTTGCCACGTTTGGTGACTTAGCAGGGGCGCCCGGGTTCATGGGGTGAGGTTTTTCCATGTCTTGGCGGCGGATGCATCTGCCCACCAGCTGCATGGCAGGCCGGATCGGCAGAGAATGGTTGAGGGAGTCCCTATGACTTCTCCAGCCATACACTCTCGAAACATCGCCTTGCACCGCAGTGGAAGGGATGGATTCATACGTCCGTCACTCCTGGACACACTGACTCCCAGATTCCTACCCACCCCTAATACTTTTCGTTTACAAAACTGCCTCTCCTTGCTTTCATATAAAGACCCTCCTCGCAGATGACACAGGCCCTGAGGGGAATTATTTTTCTCCGGGCCTCCTGTGTGGCAGAAAAAAAACAGACTGTGCAATCCACACGCGGAAAACAGTGAAACCTTCAGAAATCTAAGGTAGACAAGAGTGAGTACGCTACGAAGCACCGCACAAAGAGGAAACCGATTACACTATCTCATTCTCTCGCAGGTTAAATCCTATAGATGTATGTGTTTGTCTTTTTTTAGTGTCGCATTTTTTTGTTTCTTTGAGTTTCAAATCACAACGGTGCTAAAGAAGTTTTCACTTAAAAAAAGACCACTGCAAAATCTATAAGCATTGGACTGCATACACTTACAAGTAAATTTATTATAAATTGAGCGCTTACTAAACTAGAGCGTTTCATGTCCACGATCTGGTATTTAAAAACTAATAAAAACAAAGCTGAACTAACATTATAAAAGGTCATTACTTCTGCACTATATTATTATGTGTTATAATACTGTGTGGAGTATTTAGAGAACATTGCGCATTATGGCCACATAACAGGCAGCCGTGGCCGAGCGGTTAAGGCGTCTGACTAGAAATCAGATTCCCTCTGGGAGCGTAGGTTCGAATCCTACCGGCTGCGGCATTTTTTTTATTCAAATTTCTTTTTTTATATTATGTGTATTCATTTGTGATGGGCATACCAAACACCTTAGCAATACAATTAGCTATTCCGAATCCTGAATTCGATGTTTTGAAATAAATCTAATCTAATATGTGGGCCTCACTCAGAACAGATATTATCCATACTTATATTATAAATGCGAAACTGCTCGAGTTTGTTTATGACCTTTTCACGCATAACACAATATAAAGACTTTAATAATTCTTTCACCAATATAAAGCTAAATTATATGCGCAGACTACAGGTTGTATATGATGGTAAGCTCTGGCGTTATGAAATTATAAATATTAATATATTATATTTGTTATACGTTTTCTGTCGCTAACAAAAGCGAGTTTTTGCTAACGTCAGAAAAACATCTTTTCCATGGAAACAATGTTGATATATTTTTGGGCTATAAGCTGGTAGGTACTCAGTCTACTGTTCAGCTACTACTGCAGAAAATTCAAATATTAGAATTCGTTTTTTTTTTGGACAAGCTTGGAATAAATGTCAGATTTGAGTTCCTATATTAAAAATATAATTCGTAACGATTATAAAGACTGAATGATAGAGTATTTTTTTTATTATATTAACGAACTTCCAAATATTTAAATAAAAATAAACATCCGAAATGTTTGTAAGCGCATACATTCCGAACGAATGAACAAAATTGGATAATTCTTTTTTTCTTTGAGCTATAGCATTATGAAATTTAGGTGACACGCGAGATGTTTGAAAACTGAATGTAACGGGAATGAATGTATGGAATGCGGGTGGGGGAGGGGGGGAGGGGGGATAATGATAAGTGCAAGCGCTACAGTAATTTCCCGTAATACCATGCGAGCGAAGCCGCGGGTAAAAGCTAGTAATACATAAATGGTTCTTTATCGCAAAAGTATTCAATAGAAAAAAAACTGCTAACGACTGATAAATTTTTATTTTCAAGAAATAATTTTAACCCGTGGACTGCCGTTGGCGCGCCTAGGACGCGAAATAAAAATCAAATTTTGAGATGCGATTTTAACCCTTAATTATAAAGAAAACGTATGAAAGACAAGGTCAGAATCGCTTGCGCTATTCACGCACTGCACAATGCCGGGACCTAGAGTGCGTCTAGTCCCTTCCAAATATTAAATAATAATTTATCTGTGGATTCTGGAAGCATCTTTTTCAACTGCCAAATTCGGAACGAGTTTAGTGCGTAACAGCTGCAGGAAAAACCTCCGAAAAACAACAAATTCAGCGAATAAACGTAAGTAATATTGTTTATACGTATAGTTTATTGTACATAGCATGTGTTACGGTAAATTTTAAATACGAAAAGTGAAAATAAGCCGACAATATTTCGTCAAAGTAAATTCCATTTTGTATTGAGACAAATTTTCGTGTTTGTTTTCGAGCTTTGTGTGTGATGTTTCGTAGATTTTGCAATGTTTATTGTTTCATTTTGTAGAAAAATCAATTGAGATAACATATCAACACCTTTGATTTGTTCATATTTAGTTTTTATTTTACGAAAAATGAAATTCCGAGCCACGGACTCTTCAAATACGGTTGAATAAAATCTCTTGATTTTGGCGGTTGATTTTTACGTCTAAAATGCGTAATGTTATAAAGATTTGTACATCATTATGTAGAGAAAACTATTTAGATTATGTATCAAATCCTTTGTTTTGTCAATATTTAGTAAAAATATTCTAAATAAATAAATAAACACGCCGGCCGGTCGCTCACATGTATTGGTGTTATTTTGAATGTATGCGTGAACGCCGTTTGTCAAAATTTCTTAGGACCTGTGGTGCCCTCTCGTGATAATGTGGGTAATTTGAATTCTTCATGAACATTTTTATGTAATCATACTGGGTGGATACGATAACACTGTTTAGTTTTTTTATAGATAATTTTTCAATGTTTATAAATTTTTCAATTATTCATAAATAGTAATAAATATCACAAAATAATATCAGTTAGGTTTGTTTAAATTTTTTTTTTGTTTATATTATATTATGAAGAAGAAAAAAAAATACGAAGTTTTTCTTTCGAAGAACTTTCTTCAAAAATTATAAAATATTTATAAATATAAGCGTATTGATGATTATATGACGTGATATACATGATTGTTTCTATTGTTATAGAATGGCAGATGAAGAAATTGCCCGTGAGGTGGTGACGGAAGGGTGTGGGGTCCTCGCAACGGTATGTTGTTTATCAGTAGTAGTTCTATTAGGTTGGTTGTACGCCATCCTTTCCAAAATTGAAAGACATTAGTGTAACAATAAATGTTTATAGTTTCAGCTTCCTGGGCGGAAGCGGGCGAGGACCATTCACGTGGAATATGCGGAGGCCGATCCAACACCCTCAACATCCTCCACGTATCGGGCTCCGACGACTCAGGTAATTATAATAACACTTGGCTAACTTGAACAGTGCCATTTTTGACTTGTATTACCTCAAGGGCGTTTTACATAGCTATATAATTTTTTCTTTTCTTTCTGTCTATAGTTTGCGGGCATCGAATTGCATTTTGAAGGCTTCAGTGACGATGAGGACACGCTCGAAACCGCTGTGCCTCCATCGTTGCTGGAGGAAGGGAGGCAATTTGAGGACGAGTTGGAGCCGTTGGAGGAGGAGGACGAAGAAAACCCGGAGGAGCAGGTCTTCACCTGGTCCGGGGATTTCTCCACATTCGCGGGCCAGCGTGAGCATTTTGCCGTCCTTCAGCCTGGCCCATCAGCAGAGGTGTTCCCTCCGACAGTGGCTACATCACCTTATGATGTCTTCTCCAAAATATGGGACATGGAAACCATGTCCTATATCGTGGAGGAGACCAATAAGTACGCATGGAAAGCACTGGACTAGGTGAACACCGAGGATGGGCTTTTAAATCTGTCCACCCATTCCAGGTTGAAGGATTGGCAAGATGTTACGGTCCCTGAACTGTACGTATTATTCGGTATGTTAATATACATGTCCATTTGTAACAGAGGCTGCATATCAGAATACTGGACAACAGACATTACAGAGATGGCTAAATTCAGATCTTTAATGTCTCGTAATAGGTTTCTTCTGATAATGCGGTTCCTACACATTGTTGACGATGATAAAATTTCTAAAGTCGGTTACCAAAACAAGCTTGCAAAAGTTAAACCACTAATGGATATGATGGATGAAAAGTTTTCCAGTCTGTATACTCCCCATGAACACATTAGCATAGACGAGTCCCTGTTGCTCTGGAAGGGTCGCCTAGCGTTCAAGCAGTGCATCCGAACTAAGGCGGCTCGGTTCGGCATTAAGACCTACGAGCTGTGCGAATCGGCAACAGGGTATTTGTACCGATTTATAATGTATGCAGGGAAGAATACAGAAGTCGAAGAGAACCATCTTGGATTTTCTAGTAAAACTTCTAAAGTTGTACTCAAACTCATGGAGGGGCTCTTTGACAAAGGGTACTGCCTCTACATGGACAATTTTTATAATAGTATGCCATTGACTAGGTACCTGAAACAGAGGAATACCGATCTTATCGGTACCCTCAATCGCAACCGAAAGATGGTACCTGATATTGTTAAGGACATGAAGAAGAGAGTGCCACGGCATACCATTATTGGTAGACACTGTGGTGACATGTCAGTCGTTGCTTGGAATGACATTAAAATTGTCACCATGGTATCTACCTACCACAACACCGACACGGTCGAGGGTCAAAGAGGGTTAGAGAAATACCAAATGCCTCTATCTGTGGTCCAGTACAATCGCTTCATGGGGGGAGTGGATACCAAAGATTCGCTGTTATCCTCTTACCGCATGGAGAGAACACGGGGTAACAAATGGACAATTAAGGTATTTCGTCGCATGCTCAATGTCAGCATCTTGAATAGCATGGTGATTTTTAGGCAACTTCACCAAGAAGACACAGGGAAGCAAATTCTTCACCGTGCATTCAGGAAGCAATTGGCATCTGAGCTTATAGCGCGTCACTGTCCCTCTTTGATTGTACCCAGACCGTGGACTTTCGTCGCCGAACACGCTCTTCCCATGGATCCGAGATTAAATCGTGCACTTGATCATTATATGTTCGAATCCACAGACACTAACAGTAGGAATCGACGCATTCGCAAAAGGTGCGTACTGTGCGCAATACGTAAAATACGAAAGGAAGTTATTACGGTGTGCTACGAGTGCAAAGTTTTCCTTTGCATTGGGAAGTGTTTTATGGAATACCACAAATTAGAACATTTATAATTTTCTTTTTTTCATTTAGATTCCTTTTTTTTATTTTCAAATCGTTTTTTTTTTCAATTTAGATTCCATTTTTTTATACAAAACTTAAAAAATTGCCATGAAGAGGAAATTCATTATACCTAATAGTGGCAGTCCCACAATTACAGTTCAGGGAGCGTGCCGCTATTTGTTGGATCGGTGTTTTTTTATGTTGTTTGTTATGTTGGTTTTTTATGGTTTTATGGGTTTTGTTATTTATGTTTTTTGTTATTTGTTGAATGGGTGTTGATTTCGTTACTTGGATTTTGTTATCTGTGATTGTAATTTGATACTGGTTGTTGTCATTTATGGTTTTTATTATTTATTGCACGGGTATTTGTGCATCATTTGAATACAAATGTTTACTGAAACAAGTGCATTGTGCATCTTTGCATTGGTTGAAGTTTCGTGTCCATTCATTGTATCTTCCACTTTTGTGGAGGACAGAAACAATATCTAAAAATTTGAATATTATAATAATAAATTTATGTGTAAAATGATTTTTTTTCATAGTCCGGAGCCTTATTTTTTGATATTTGTTGAATGGGTGTTGCATTCATTACTTGGATTTTGTTATCTGTGATTGTAATTTGGTACTGGTTGTTATCATTTATGGTTTTTATTATTTATTGCACGTTTGTTTATGCATCATTTGAATACAAATGTTTACTGAAACAAGTGCATTGTGCATCTTTGCATTGGTTGAAGTTTCATGTCCATTCATTGTATCTTCCACTTTTGTTGAGGACAGAAACAATAACTAAAAATTTGAATATTATAATAATAAAATGATTTTTTTCATAGTCCGGAGCCTTATTTTTTTATATTTGTTGAATGGGTGTTGCATTCGTTACTTGGATTTTGTTATCTGTGATTGTAATTTGGTACTTGTTGTTATCATTTATGGTTTTTATTATTTATTGCACGTGTGTTTATGCATCATTTGAATACAAATGTTTACTGAAACAAGTGCATTGTGCATCTTGTGCATTGGTTGAAGTTTCATGTCCATTCATTGTATCTTCCACTTTTGTTGAGGACAGAAACAATAACTAAAAATTTGAATATTATAATAATAAATTTATGTATGTGTAAAATGATTTTTTTCGTAGTCCGGAGCCTTACCTCTCGACCAAAGTTTGAAAAACGTGTTTCATGTATTATAAAACTGAATTCAATTTGATGAAAAAAATATCTTCAACTTTTATTTTTATTGAACCACACAGTATCTGAATTTAAAAAAATGTATTTTGCGTATTTTCATTGTACATAAAATTGAAATAAATATAATTAAAAATATTAGCAAATTTTATTTATATTGTCATGATTGTGTCACCCTGTACTATGAAACCCATCTGTATAAGGCAACGGCGGCCATCTTGGATTAAGTAAGTTCATATCGATGGCAGAATTTGGTAAGGTAAACTCCACATACTTTCATTGTTTTTGATATAAATTCATTATGGAAAGAATAGACTTGAGATATCATCAAAAAGATAGTTTTATCTACATTATTTTGATGTAATTTTTATAATATTTCACAAAAGAAAAGTGACAAAAGTTAGCTTCGTAAGATTGTCGTAGAAATGTCAATTTTTTTACGCCACATTGAACAATTATATTTTTAGCATTATTTATTTACAGGTTTCTATTACAAAATAATATTATTTGTAACAACAGTTGTATAAACTACCAAAATCTGAAATAATTGTTATAATAAACTTATAAAATGCGACACAAAAAAATTCTAAAGTGCACACTTGGCGTTTGAATTTTTTTTGATAAAATGAAAATATTTTACATTTTCAAAGAAGTATCAATGTCATTATTTCTTCGATAACACCTTTGGATAGTTTTTTTTCACGTAGGGTGTCTATTCAGGTTTGTGTAGAAATAAAAAAATTATTCATTTTTGTATGGATATATTTTTTTTACATTTGTTGGCCGAATAGGAAAATTTTTATACATTTTTTTTTTAAAGTTAGCTATTCTGGGAAAACTTGTAAAGATATTATCATGTAATATATATAAATAATAAGATACATTATCTGTCAAACAGAAAACAATCTAAAAAAAAACAATTTCTTTGTTTTTATACGGATATTTGATCAAAAGTCAGGAAGGTAATTTCCGCACAGTTTTTCGAAATACGGCTGGCATTTGACAGGTAGCTTCATTTAATATAATTAATACTATAAAATTAAAACGAACATTTGTCTTAAAATGTCACCGTAATTCTTAAATCTTTGAATTGAAATTCTTAAAATGTGAAAAAGTTTATTTATACATATTTTTTTAACTTATGAGGTCCTGAGGAAAATAATTATGGAGTGGAAGTTCTGGGAGAGAAAAAGGATGAGTGGTGGGTAGGAGTCTGTGAGACGGTGGGTCCAGTATCTTTCTCCAATATTATTCTATGCTCGATCCTGGAGTCAGACGGGCTTCTATGATGAGAATATTTCTGGAGTGGTTTATCTTTCCCTTATTAAAATATGTTCAGTTTCATTAATTCTAAAATTATAATATCACGAGATTTTTCACGCGTTTGCGCTAGTTTTAAATAACCCCTTAAAATAATACAACTCCAAAATCAATCCATCGTACGTATTCATGAGTCAAGAGGAATATTTTGCCCTGCAATAATTTCGTGACCGCATCGACATCTCAACCCTTTAGCCTCGGGCGGATCTAGGGGTGGAGTGAGGGGTAGTAAATGTGCGGGATGGAAGGATAAGTGCCACGTAATGTGATGTGAACAGAGAACAGAGAACAGAGAGCAGTGAGAAGACGACACGGGGCATTTAGCTGGCAGTACTGCGGAGTATTCTCTGTACATGACACCGGCTTGGTTTATTCCGAGGGAAGATTAACGCCACCCTTTTAACATTTGCTGTATAATTTCTTAATAAATCTCCTAAGGGTTAAACCGTACAGTCGTATGGATACCTTTTTGGCAACGCCGGGTAATCGGATGTGGACTGAAGTATCAGTACAAAATTCTGTTACGTGGGATGAGGTGGCAATAATGTACAAGGTAATTTACTATGATCAAAAATGAGTCGCATTTTTTTAACATGAGCTCCACACAGGAGGCCCTGAAGAAAATAAATTTCCTCAGGGCCTATGACATTTTTGGGGGTGCTGTGTGGAGGGTTTTTTAAGGGAGGAGAGGAGAGTTCTGGGAAGGAAAAGGGTTAAAGGGGCGGGTAGAAATCTGGGGTTCAGTGTGTCCTTGTCATCCGCCTCCAAGACCTAGACAAACTGCACCTCATGAACCCGGGCACCCCTGCTAAAGCAGCGGCGGTACCCAGTGCTGGTAGCGGCGGTACCCATTCCCGCCTCCCAAATTGAAAATGCAGACTTAAGGAGTGGATTAATGATTTTCAAGAAAAGAAGGTATTTTAAATACAAAAACATGTTAAAACAAAAATGACATCCTAACAAAAACTAAGGCTGTATGGCAAAGGGCTTGCTTAGATTTAAATAGTTTATGTTGAAGCCGTGATAAGAAATCTTCTTTTGTGACAACGAATCTCACATCGTAAGAAGGGTAGGACTCCAGACAATTGGCTCCCAGCCAGAAGGACCCTCCAGAAGCAGTAGAGGCCCATGATTCTCGATGTCAATCATCCCTCCAGGATGATTACCAGTCAGCTCCCAAGATGACGAGTATGACGATCAGAATCGTAGCAATCTTAAAAAAAAGGTTCGTCGTGTTGCGGTCGAGAGGACCGCCCAAAGTTCTCGGTTGTAGTACAAAGAATGACTGGCTTTCTTTTCAAATCTCCTGATTTGAATCCGTGCCGAATAAACAACTGTTGCATTCCAAAATATTGCAGAGCTCGCAATATAACTAATGCCCAAATGTCAATGGGCAAGCACTAGAGGTGCCACACAGGTGTATAAGGGGGTGCACACACCTTGTTAAAAGTACTTTTGTGTAACAATTCAACTGTAAATTTGAATATATTTTTAATATCGAGGGTCGCGGGGAATTTGGAAAATAACTCCAAAGAGTGGGTACATAAATTTATGACTGGTTCACTTGACATTTCATCTGCTATAAATTTGTTTATTGCGTTCAAAGACTTGTTGAATGCTATTGTTTAATACCGGTAAAGTTCGCATGTGGTTTTTACTACAATCTGTCATATCGCAATAACCAAAATGATGGTACCTACCAGCCTGAAGAAAGTTAGATTCAAATTTTTTTGTGATCGTGACATTTCTTTGGACAAATTATATGGATCTTCGTTTTGTGTATGAAAATGAATGTTTCTTTGTTTTTCCATTATGCATTTCTTCTACCATATACGATCATGCCCTCAAAGATTTCTGTGTATGATGGTGAGTTATTTATTTATTTAATATAAACGGTATACAAATACCATAAACACGGATTACCTATCACAAAATCATAGGCTCTTGATGACGAAATGACAGCAGAGATACAATTACATATAAAATTTTATAGTGTAAATAAATTTAATACTAACTGAAAACATTTGACAGTAAAGCCTTCTTGTACCTAGCTTCCGTGTGGTTAAATATCTATTAGTAACTGCATTGCAAAGGAGACATAGTAGCGGTAAGAGATTGCAGGGGGAAAATTTGGAAAATCCATGCTTCTCACACGTACTGCCATATATGGCCAACTTACGTATCGGAAAATTATTCGTGTATGCTTTATTGTCTGATTTATTCGTGTACGCACCAGACAAAAAAATATCCTAAAGCACTTCAATAAACAGAATTAAAACACTAACACTTTCTTTTTATGAGTGCCATTGCAACGCATGTCGGGAACTCGCTTGATTTAATTTTTTTTTAAATGTTATGGTTTATAATTTGGTAGGTATTTAAGTACCAACCTACAAATTTTATGATTTCTGAGGAAATTTTGGTTGTGATTTATTAAATATAAGAAAAACGAAAAGGTACTTTGTTGACGGTTTTTTGATGACGCGAGATCTACTACTGTCCACGGAATGACTATTTATGACATTGTTAATGGATAAGGATTTATTTTCTACGTTGTTGCAAGATAATAAAATAACAAGAAAATGAACAAAATTACAAAATAACAAAATTATAAAATAACAAAAACAAAATAAAAAAATACCAAAATAACAAAAAACAAGATAACAAGATAATAAAATAACAAAATATCAAAACAACAAAATAATAAAATAACAACGTAACAAAATAACAAAACAACAAAAAAAATAACAACATAACAAAAAAACAATATAACAAATTTTCAAAACAATAAAATAACAAAATAACAAAATACCACAATAACAAATTATCCAAATAACAAAATCACAGAGAAAAGCGCTGTAAAAAAGTGCAAAGTGGAATTTATTTTCTTCAAAGGCACAGATAACATTCGCCGTCAATGCGAGTATGGTCGATAAGAGAATTACATAACTTTGTAGACCTTTTCATTCCGTTAAATTATGCTGATTCACAGATCCAATACTTAAAGAAAATATCATCTTACAATAGAAAATATCATCTTACAATACGAGAATTGATTTTTGGAATATATTATATTACAATACAATAATATCTGGTTTAATAGACTTTTAGAATATATTATCTTACAATAAATTGATTTATTTATTTACTAACGCCCTTTTAATGGGCTTTTAGTTAAAATTAGTTATAATTAAATATAATTAAATAGTTTTTATTGTACCTAACTGAACTGCTTCATTTTCATCAACATTTTGTCTTTGTTTAGTGACAAATTGAAGATGTCCACTGAATTGGTATAATTATTTCCCTCCATTATATTCTAGGCAATGAGGAAATATATTATGATAGTTAGTTTCGAAATTTCTACGCTGAAATAAAACCTAACTTCTGGAATCTGAAAGCTCATCAATGTAAGCAATTCTGGACTATCTACTACGTGATGTAATATTTTTTTATAAAAATACCAAGGCAGTGAAAATCCTTTTATCTGACAATTTAAACAACTCAATTGCAAATCAACTTAATTGCTGGAAAACCAATTTTACAAACCAGTTTTCTTTCAAAAGCTAACATGAATATTATAATGGGCTTTTAGTATATACCAGCTTTTACCCGCGGCTTCGCTGGCGTAGTATTAGGGGGAAATTACTGTAGCGCTTGCACTTATCAATTATCTCACCTCCCCTCTTCCGCATTCCATACGTTCATTCCCGGTACATTCAGTTTTCAAACAGCTCGCGTGCCGCCTAAATTTCATAATACCAAAGCTCAAAGAAGAAAAAAATATCAAATTTGGTGCAGTCGTTCGGAAGTTACGCGTGCATTTCGGAGATTCATTTTTATTTAAATGTATCAACATCGTTTCCACGACAACGATTTTTTTTCTGACGTTAGCAATAACTCGCTTTTGTTAGCGACAGAAAAATATAATAAATAATTTCATAACGGTAGAGCTTACCATTAGTTGCAGCCAATATTACTTGCATACAATGTAGCTTTCTATTGGTGAAAGAATTTTTAAAATCGTTTTACTGGTTTATGCGTGAAAGCGTAACAAACCAACACACGCAGTTTCGCATTTATAATATTGGTATAGATATAGATTATCTTACAACACAATAACCCCGTATTTAAAATAATATAGAAGAATATATAGAATTTATTATCTTACAATAAAATGAAACCTGATTTTTTTATAGACTTTTTTATTAATATGTTACGTTTTTATGATTCAACCCCTTTTACAGCCATCGAAATAATTAAGAAAATATCTATTATACGTGTTATGCATGTGAACAGGTTTTCATAAATGTGTGTTTTTTTCAGTTACCTAAAACACTTATTTATTGTAATATATTCTGAATTGTCTTTATGTTTAATTCATAAAACTCCTTTACATTTAGTTTTTAAATTTAAATTCAATCAAATTTAATAATTTTATTATTATGTTCTGCAAGTATTTTAATTTTTTATTATTGAAACAGCTATTTCGCTACACATCGTAACTTCATTAAGGAGGTAAGTATAATATTCTACCAAAATTTACTACAACATGTGTTATAATATATACAAGTTCACATGAACTGTACAACATCCACGACAAATCTTTTTTCCTTGTGAAATTGTGCTCATTTCAGGGCAATATCTCAGGCCGGGACATTATTACCCCGAATCCGTGCGAGTGACTGCGAACAGAGTGTTTTCTGAGAAAGAAAGAATGCGAGTTCTTATTCCAAGTGTGAATTAATGAAGTGGCGTAGACGGTACCGCGTACACTTACAGCATCTGCGGGAAATGTCTATATCGTATAACACACAGGTATAAAAATGTCTAGATTAGCCTACCGAAAAATAGTTTGGATCATCAAAAAGTTAAATATTTTTTCATGCTTTTATTGTCTATATAAAAGTAAGTGAACAGCCTAATTTGTACTCCTGTTTCCTTTACCCACGTTGCCAAGACAAACCATCAGCTTCGTTCGCTTTGCCTGTCGCTCTGCTGTACTGTATTATTGACTGCCCGCCCGCCCGCCCGTCTGCGGACGCAGACTAATAATAATAATAATAATAATAATAGATTTTTTAAATATTTATACTGAGGGATCAGTAGGATTTATCGGTCCAGTTAGGAGTTCTATCGAGCCGAACCCTCTGATATGAAAATATCTGGAGTCGGTGAAGTATTTTCCCATATGGTCTCTGGTAGGTTGACGTGTTGTTCTTGTATAGTTTTGTATTTATTATACTTATACAATGCAATTACATCATTTGTGGAAAAGTGTGTGGAAGGGTTAAGTTTTTCCTGTGGGGAAGATTTAAACCGGACATACCCTTCATACACGACGATTAATTTTGATCAAATTTTATTATTTAAAATTTTAAACAATGGCATGGACTCACCAGAGCTTACCAATTTAATAAAATTCCATATCCCTTCAAGATTAACCCGACAATCGAATTTACTTCATTTGCCCACTTGTAGAACAAACTTTAGAAAAAATTTCCCGATTCCTCGAATATGTGCGCAATACAACGAATTGTTTCACAACGTAGACATTTTTAATTTAAACCTTCAGAAGTATTGAATAGAAGTAACGCGTGCGATATTGGATTGATACGGGGTGTGGAAGGTATCGAGAGCATCTCATATCCTTATCCTATATTCTCCCTCCCCTCCCCCTCCTCTCCCCTTCCTATCCCCTTCCTAAGTCTAAAATTTAGCTTAAGATAAATTAAAACTCCATCTAGAAAATATATTAGCATAAGAAACTCTTTTGGCTTCACTGCAGTTAACATGTATATTTTTATGTCTATTGTATGTATATAATCTGTTTGTTTCTTACAATAAAAAAAATAAAATAAAAATAAAATAAAATAAATTCTAGAGAACAATTAAAAATATCTTTATTTAATGAAATTTTCAACATTTATAACTAAGAAAGTACATGTTAAGCGTAGTTTACAATATTTTAATATCTTTGTTTACAATGGTTTATAGGTTACTTTAGTTCAAATAGTTAACAAACATAAAATAATATACATTTAGATTTTTAATATGTACGTATGAACAGTAAGTTTAAGGTATATTTAAGAATAGATAAAGGTTGGGGTTTTTCATAACCTGCCTCACCAGGCTAGCCTGTGTTGAGGCAGTTATTTTTAAGTCAATTTAAAATACTTATGAACATACCTACACTTGGTATATTAGTTGCGTTAAAATGCTTTCAAATAATAACAATCAATACATTGGTACCTATTATAATTTCGGATTTGGGTGAGGGCACCAGTAAAGGCCCTATCATTATTTTTTTAATTCCAATTTTATATGTTAACTTTGAAATTGTTTTGTGAGTCACATTTTTTTATTAAATCTGGAAGAATGTTTGTTTTAAGGTTTTCACGGCCAAAAAGTATTTTTGTTATTGTTTTTGGGGTGTTATGCCGTGTTTCGCTATCTCCTTCTTTAGCCAACGTTTCGGACAGCGTTACAGTGTCCATCATCAGGGCAGATGAGCCTCATCTGCCCTGATGATGGACACTGTAACGCTGTCCGAAACGTTGGCTAAAGAAGGAGATAGCGAAACACGGCATAATACCCCAAAAACAATAATAAAAATGGAAGAATGTTGTAAAGGTTGCGAGGTATCTGAAGTTTCATTGACCAAAAGAAGAACGCATTATGGGAATTTGTAATAAGTCTTGGTTATTGTTTCTTGTATAAAGTCGAGTATTTAATCTTTTTTCATATTATTTATGTATATTTGTGTATAGATGAGCGAGGATTGTTTTTGCATATATCTGCCGAAATCAAACACATTCATAATATTAAAGATTAAGTTCTGTACTGGTTTAATAGTGAACTGACCAATTTTATGAGACATTAATGAGAACCAGCGGCATACGATTGACAAGTATATGACTAGCATCCTTAAAATCCTGTCCTCGTTAAGCGTATTTAGGCTGTTCAGTGAATTGTTGATTTTGTTAAATGATGGCACCCCCACAGCGAACGATTTATATAAATGATTAGCGCATTCAGGAGATAAAATGTAAGCATGTCATCAATGTTTTTTTGCAAATAATATATAAAAAAAGCTTTACAGTTCTGTAATGGTGGGCCAATGCACACATAAGTACACCGTTTGTAATATTATTTCTTATAAGTAAAACCGCCTTGCATTAGACGTTCGCTGCCACGACACTGTTTACGTAGAATATGTAGAAAATGTATTAAAATGTAAACAATATCTCTACTTTACCACTGAAGAAAAAAAAAAATTAAAATAATAACAATTTAATTAAAAAATGTATTTATTGAAATAAGATGAAAATAACAGTGTTCTTACTGTAAATTAAAATTTACTGATTTTGCAGGAGTAGAAATCATGGAGATATCTCGTGAAACAAACTGAAATATTATTTGAAAAAATACCACGGCAGTGTGCATTTTAACAAGATTGTTGTATGATCGAAACATTCTAGACAAGAGCGTAAATTTTTCCCTGAGCAAAATAATTTCCTTCAGGGCCTATTTTATCTTTGTGGATTCTGTTTGGAGTATATTTTTAAGGAAACAAAGGAGAATAAATTGTGCTAAGAAAAAAGGTCTACTAAGTCATCACACGTAACGAACCTCTTGGGGGTTGGGGTGATCCATGCCAAAGGTGTTGGATATTTTAAACGTGCAACATTTCCACATAATATAGTCGTGTAAAATAATGACAGATGACATATAAAATAATTTTTGCCATCTAAAACTGTACTTAAACAGAACACACTATTTTTTCATCCCGAATCCATATGAATATACAATCCAAATAGAAACTGGAAGCAAAAAAGCATCATGTAAAATGCTCATTGGCTTTGCGTGGAGCGTCTGGCCGAAACTATTGAAAGGCCATTCCTGTGAGTTTCCTCCCAACGACCAGTTAGCATTAACTCTATAACATCCTCTTTGACTGAGGAATCGGGAGTAGGGAGTTGGGAGTCGTGGTTGAGGAGGGTCCCACTAGGCGCGTGCGGTTGACAAAGCGGGATCACGTCAAATTTTAAGGCCTCCACGCGTGATTTCGCCCTAATGGTGTAATGGTAAGGTCATGTTTGCATTTCTCTCTGTTTTATTTTTGAAGTGAAACTTCTATAGCTGCGTTAGAGATTCGGAATTTGGATGAAACGGAAATTACGCATTAGCACCTGTGAAGCATCACACTGCGCTCATTGGCCGATTTAATTATGATGTCACTTTAAAAGGCATTGGTTGAGATATAAAACGGAAATGACACTAGGTCCTTAGGTCTGCGCTCATTGGCTGCTTTAATTATGACCTCACTTTTCAAGAGATTGTTTTGATAAAGTTTCGCTTCTACCGTGTGTGAACTACACTCGTATTTTTTAAATTAAACTCTACAAATTAAACACAAAAACAATTAATATGCAATAAATTCTATATGAATCTTTTTCGAAGTTTGGGTTAAAAGCGAAACCCGATTTAGTACATTTAAAAATGAACATGTGTAATTTTCTTTCATGTTTTGTTCTGTCTTGTCTCTTTTTCTTTGCTTTTCTTTTCCCTTTATTAGTAATCCATTACCTCACACCTGTTAATTGTAAGCTCTCCCGTCCTAAGATCATTTATATTTTACTCATCGGGATTGCTCTAGCAAGAAATAAACACAATAAAAAATTAACGCTTTAAAAACACAACAATGTTAATTCAATTGCAACGTTCAAATGCGCACCAATTAAAGTTACTTGATTATAAATCTGACTTAACATATTCTGTTACAAAATATTACGAATAGACTTATTTATATCAATCTGCGGTATATTCCAGTAGAAATTTAAAATAAATGAACTGTGTAAAAAACCGCCAAAGTATTTTTTTTAATCTGACATAATCAAATAATTCTTTTTTTTTAAATTTTATTTATTTCAAAAACTACCGAATAAACTTGACAAATTTCCATAATTTTGTACCTATTATAATACGTACTCTCTGAGTGGGTAGGTTTTAATAATTGTATGTACCTATTCGTATATTACCTGAGTTTTATAACTGGATTGTTAAGTGAGAACATCAGTTTTGTAAATACCTAGTAAAAATAAATAATTAAATTTGAAGCAGCGGCTTCTGCACTCTTAGTCGAGAACCTCACCCTTCGACCACGGAGGCTGCTATTTCCCAAAGCGATGAATAATAACGCAAGTAAAGCCTTTAATTTGTAATTAATTTCGATGAAATTTGTTCAAGGCTTCACCTTTTAGACATGGCTGATCTTGATTGAAATTTTACAAATCGTTGTTAAATTTCTGACAGCAAATTATAATTAATTTCGCATTTATGACAATCAATAATTTTGTAATTATCCCCTTTTGTCTACGCTGACATTCATTGCTGTAATATATTTTCCTAAATGTCCCAAATGCCCGCAGTGGGAGGAAAGTGGGGGCTGTGAAGCTGAATAAGTGGGAAAAGGAAGGAAACACGGAAAGGAAACCTTCTCTTGGCTGGCTGAACTGGCTCTTTTTTTTTTTTATTGTTTTTGGGGTGTTATGCCGTGTTTCGCTACCTCCTTCTTTAGCCAACGTTTCGGACAGCGTTACAGTGTCCATCATCAGGGCAGATGAGTAAATGATATTGGTGAGAGTGTTTACTTATGTGTGTCGAATCGATACCGTGCTGCCAGCTCCATTTCTCTACGGGCTGGTGTTAGAAAACATTCAGCATGGTTTTTTGCGTTTAGCTTTGGTGTAGCCGTCAATTACTGGATACCAAGAACTATTGAGCTTAGCTCCGTCGTCTCTGTTAATATTGATGGGGTTTTTATGGATTTCAATTGCCTCCGTAATTAGGCGTGCTCTATAAGTTTTGGGTCTTCCCAGGACTTCAGGAACAAATCCAAAGTAATGGCCGGTTTCGATTAAGTGCTCGGCGATTGCCGATTTGTCAGGGTGGCCAAGTTTACAAGCACGAAAGTGTTCCGAAATCCTTTTGGAGATCGTCCGCTCTGTCTGGCCTACATAGACCTTGTCACATCCGGAACAGCTGAGTTTATATACTCCATCTGTTTCCAGAGGAAACTTAGTCTTTGCCGACCTCAGTAGGTCTTGGATTTTTGTCGTGGTTCCGAAGACCGTCTTGATGTTCTCTTTTCTCAACAGCCTGGCAATTCTGTCTGTTACATTATTATCCATCAATATTAACAGAGACGACGGAGCTAAGCTCAATAGTTCTTGGTATCCAGTAATTGACGGCTACACCAAAGCTAAACGCAAAAAACCATGCTGAATGTTTTCTAACACCAGCCCGTAGAGAAATGGAGCTGGCAGCACGGTATCGATTCGACACACATAAGTAAACACTCTCACCAATATCATTTACTCATCTGCCCTGATGATGGACACTGTAACGCTGTCCGAAACGTTGGCTAAAGAAGGAGGTAGCGAAACACGGCATAACACCCCAAAAACAATAACAAAAATACTTTTTGGCCGTGAAAACCTAAAAACATACCTGGCTCTTTTTTTATTATTTAAAGAATATAAATAAGATAATATAAATTTATTTATTGTTTGAAACATTTACAGATTGTTAAAAATTATTACAATAATAGAATTGCCGTTGGGATATACCTACATAGTAATAAACATACATAGAAATAAACACTCCAACTAGATATGTCCACAGTTGTTGGAAATGCTTGTAGTGATAGCAGAAATAATGATAATCAAAATGAAATATAAAACATAGTAGTGTCAAATATTATACATAACCTACAGAGAAAGAGAAAAAAAAGAAAGGGTACGACAAAAGACAATAAAGCAACTACATAACTGTTCTCCACGAAGTGTCATGGTAGGAGTTTGTTAATTTGTTTTTTCAAAAATGTGAGATTGAAATATTTTTTATTTTATTTATTTATTAAAAGAAGTTTATACAATGAACAAAAAAATTGTGTTAATTCATCCGCCATGCTAGGGATGTCCCTGTATTATGGCGGATGAAGTTTACAGATTGGTTAGGTACAGTGTACAGTTATTAACTTATGCAATTCATTTCAGTAGTTTAAGTTACAAATTTAGTAACAAATAAAGTTAATAATTTAAGTAACACATTCAATTAATTTAAGTTACAAATTGTATTAATTATATTACAATTCAATTGAAATAGCAAGTTCTACACATCATCGTTACTGAATGTAAGGATCCATTTTGATAAATTTTCTTTTAAAGATATGGGGTTGGGTTTCGGATTTTAGGTTCTCGGGGAGAAGGTTAAACATTTTAGGAGCTAGGTACATGAAATGTCTTTGAGCTGGTGTGGTGCGTAGTGTAGGAACATTGTAGTGTCGTTGGGTTATTTTTCTGGTGGTGTAACTGTGATGTAAGAGAGTTTTTTTCTTGTATTTGAACATGAAATGTGTTAGTGTAAATTTTAGATGAAGTTGCCGTATGTTTAAGACATTATATTCTGTGAAGAGTCTATTGGAGGAATATCTTGTTGGTCGCTTGTTGATAGCACGTAAAATCGTTTTTTAGGCTTTTTGCAGAGGATCAATAAAATTAAAAGCACAGGCGCCCCAAATTATGATGCCATATGCTAACTGGGATTGGCAGAGAGCA
The DNA here is from genome assembly GCA_936435175.1 of Glyphotaelius pellucidus. Taxonomy (NCBI): domain Eukaryota; kingdom Metazoa; phylum Arthropoda; class Insecta; order Trichoptera; family Limnephilidae; genus Glyphotaelius; species Glyphotaelius pellucidus. Next base: position 1,407,023 of record OW386550.1, read on the forward strand.
TGGTAAACCGTTTTTAGTGTTATAGGAGTAAGTATATTTCTTAGAGTTCGAAAAACATAAGAGAGCTTGCGAATTCGGGGAGTTAGACTGGCTAAGTGCTGATCCCAACGAAGATGGTGATCAATTAGGACCCCCAGGTATTTTATATGAGATACTTTTTCCAAATTTGGGCAAGTACAGGAAGAGTAGGGACTTGGACAAGAGTGAATTGTTATTTTCTGATTGATAGAAGGTTGGGTTGCAGCAGATAGACTGAAGATATATATCCAGATCGCTTTTTAACTCTGTACGCAATGACATTACAATATATGAAATGACGTGTAATTTAAATGACATATTTATATTTAAATTTTGGAAGGCGGTTGTGAGTCCGCCGCCCCGGGAACCATTTTTTGGATTACCGTCACTTCTGCCTTCACATTCTGCCATATGTCATCTCAAGTTGTTCACTACGTTTGGTAACATAGCAGGGGCGAACGGGTTCATGGGGTGAGGTTTGTCTAGGTCTTGATGGTAGACGCATCTGCCCACCAACTGCGTTGCTGAATAGATCGGCAGACACTGGTTGAGGGAGACTTTTAGACCTCACCAGGACTTGCACCGCAGTGGGAGGAATTGATTCATACATCCATCACTTCCAGACACATTGACCCCCAAATTCCCACCCACCCCTCATACCCTCTTTTTTCCCAGAACTTTATCTACCTTCTTTCTCTCCACAGAGGGTTTTTTACGGTCACACAAAATTAAAAGAAAGTTTGTCAATCAACTAATGTTCAACATAATCTGCACTCTAATGTGTGTAGTAAATTCTTAATTATAAACTTTGTTCATATATGATAAAAGACAGATTTTCAAAGATTTTGTTTTTTTGAATGAAATAGATAAACCTATGATGACGAATACTAAAATTAAAATTTTACATCACGGGTGTGATTGAGATGAAAATATACGCTTACTCGCTTACACTAAGGCGAATACGGAACGCTGTATGAGATGACCTACTAAGTGGATTGTCCTTCTTATACCTAGGATTGGGTGATTTTGGGGGAGGGGGAGAACGGTGGGAGGAGTCAACATAACAGGGGAACATTGTCAATAATGTTGATTTATAGGGTGCTAATATTTTATTAACCAAATTAATTTTGAATACATTTTTTTGTTTTTTTTCTAATATTTCTTAAGCATACAGTACTATTGTTTTTTTTTTGTTGAAGCTATGGCCTATCTCGATAAAATGATTAGAATAGCTTTTATTTTACTGGGAATAGTTATTATTTCGTTAACAGATTTCATGTTCCCTGATTTTAGTTTTAAAATATCTAGTAGTCATATATCATACCAAGCGTACATAAATAAAAATTAAGTAAAAAATGCACATTGAAATAAATCTCTTCAAAACGGACGGGACTAATAATAATTCGACCGGCTGTTTTTCCTAACTATTGATTATTTTTGCAGAGACTCAATTTGCATACAGTCTTGCATGAAGTGTTTTATATCGGACGGTAAGTAGGGAACATTAAAATCTTTGGGAAATGGTATATCATTTGATGAAATATCATTCAAGATTTAAATGTGTGATTTATATTTATAATGTGATTTCAAAGAATTTAAGTATGTTGTGGGGCTGAAGCTAGGGGAAGGAGAAAGATATGGGGTATAGGGAAGAACCTAGCCATCCAGATCTGGTCAACATGGCTTAAGCCATTTCAAGCAACGTTTCAATTCTGAATGATGTTTAACACCACGGCTTAAGCCAATTCAAGCAACGTTTCAATTCTTAACGGTGGTCCTACACTAGGGCGTTACTGAGAATATCATCCACTCTGGAACGAGCCGCTAATATACTATACATATTATTTTTAAATGAATTAATTGTGAAATAACACAAATTAATCAACTAGAATTTATTTGCCCAGTCGGGATTCTATCCCACGACCTTCGGATTGTGAGTCAAGCCTTATCCCTAGACCACGGAGGCCGTCAATTAATTATTTATAACACCAAGTAATTTGCTTGTATTTACGAATGAATTTACTAATGTTTGTGGCGCAATATTATAAAACGAAAAAAACTTTATCTCTAATGGAAGTGCCTTTCACAATGAAATAAGATTTAAATTAAAAGTGTGGGCAGATAACTTCCTAAACAAATTAAAATTAAAAATTTGTTCTGTTCATACAAAAGCGTACAAATTACATTTTTAACAGTTTGATTTTACAATGAAACGTAAAATAGTGAGAAAGACAAAAATAATTGAGGAATTTCTTAACAAAATTTTTATTACCTTCGTTTCCTAATCTCGTCAGGGCGGAGACTTCCACGTACTCATTAAAATTACATTTCCTCCAAGCTGTCCTATTTTTCGATATTTATTCATAATTCACTAATACGTCTTCCAAAATTTCAAAATAAAATTTGTTGTTATTGTGTTTCATTCGCAGTATTCTAATATTTTTTGTTGTGTATTTTAAGTAATCAAATCAAATAAAAATAATTAATTCTGCGAAGCGTAGATTCGTAAAAAATAACGAGATATTTTAATTGTAGGATTTTTGAAGCTGAAAACTTTAAGCAAATAACACATCCGATTAAGGACATTTGCTATAGAATGTGATCAAGAAAAAATAATCATCAGAAATATTTGCAGCAGCAACAAAAAGAAATCGAAAATATTCTATGTTGACTTAACACTGAGACAGAAGGCAGGAAAACACTTCTTCTTCTTCTTCATCAGCACAGTTTATTTTAATTACAAAAAAAACAATGAAGTGCAAAGGCTCCATTTTCCTTCTGTTTAGGTGATCTCCACGATCACACAAGACTGACAAAGAAGAAGGTCTTTTTTTTTATTTTTTTTTTTTTTATAGTTAATACCGCACAAGAGTCCCAACTGCTCCCGTCTGGAGCCAGTGAGACTATGGCATCCCCAATCGGGGTATGTTGTGAGGCTGAAGGTAGTGGGGAGGGGAAGGAGATAGGGAAGAGGAAGGTGGGGAAGTACCTGGCTATTCAGATCTGGTCACTAAACACGGCTAAAGCCATTTTCAAGCAACGTTTCAATTCTGAATGGTGGTCTTACACCAGGGCGATACTGATAGTATCTTCCACTCTGGAACGTGCCGCAAATATACTACATATTATTTTAAATGAATAAATTGTGAAATAACACAAATATCAAATAAAATTTATTTGCGCACGCCGGGTTCGAACCCGCGACCTTCGGATTGTGAGTCCAGAGTCTTACCTCGGGACCACGGAGGCCGTCAATTTCCCTCAATTTTTTTACTGTCGCTTCAGTTTTTTACAATACTCAACTGCAGGTACACATGTACCTCCCAGCTCTAGCGCAACTACGTAACTAATCCTACATTACCAACGTCGCTATATTTAAAGTAAAATCTACAAATAAAAATTAAAACAGTTCATGGAAAGATGGTGGGAACAGAAATTTTTATGCAACTCGGAATTTAAAAACTAACATACAGAAAACAATAAAACCATTATCATAAAAGTCGGCCGCAATGGACACTTCAATAAAACTGCAGCTTAATATTAAGGGATACGAGACAAATTTTTAATTGCTCTCTAGACTTTATGTCCGGGTTAAATCTTCCCCACATGAAAAATTTAACCCTTCCACACACTTTTCCACAAATGATCATTTAGTCAATCCACGCGATGTAATTGCATTGTATAAGTATAATAAATTCAAAACTATATAAGAACAACACGTCAACCTACCAGACACCATATGGGAAAATACTTCACCGACTCCAGATATTTTCATATCAGAGGGTTCGGCTCAATAGAACTCCTAACTGAACCGATAAATCCTACCCATCCCTCAATATAAATATTTAAAAAATCTTTCGTAATCCTACATGTGTTTAATATGACTGATTTTTGCATCTTTATATAAAGATTCTTTAATAAATCTAATAAGCCTAAATTTTTAATTAAAGAGCTAGGTATAATGCCAGTAGCCGAAATAATAAATGGTAATATTTTTATAGTTCGAGAATGCCAAATTCTTTTAATCTCATTTCCTAAATCTGTTTATTTTCTAATTTTTTCAGAAACAGATTTTTGAATATTACAGGAATTTGGAATAACGACATCAATGATATAAGTTATTTTTTTAATTTTGTCATGTAAAACTATATCGGGTCTATTATGACGAATCGTTCTGTCTGTTAGTATAGTTTTATCATTATATATTTTATAAAATTCATTTTCTAAAAACGAATTTGGTTCGTATTCATAATATGATACTACATTACGGTAGTCAATCAATTTATGTTTAATTACCAAACTTTGATGAATTATTTTTAAAACCTGATTGTGTCTAAAAGTATATTCGGAAGGCGCTAATATAGAACATTCCGATATAATATGTTCTATAGTTTCCGGAAAAGCCAAACATTTTCTACATAAATCATCAATTTGATTTCTATCTTTGATTATATACTTCCTATAATTTTTAGTATTAATGACTCTATCCTGAATGGCAAGCATAAATCCTTCTATTTTTGCGCTCAATTCTCCAATACTCAACCATTTGTTTGACGAAAGTTTGTCAACATACGTTTAGTTGAGATAATTGAAGTGTTATTTTATTTGACCAGGAATCTAATAATTCCTGGTTGGTATTTAAAAGAATGTTGGCATTATCGTCGTATAAATTTAAAGGTGTAATGTTTCTATCTGCCTTGCAAATTATTTTGTGCATTTTTGAACTATTAGCTTTCCTATGGAAAAAAGTTCTTAGCATTTCTACCTGATTGTATTTCAAAGAAGTTATTTTGACTATACCTCTACCTCCTAAATTTCTAGGTAAATTAATTCGTTCTATAGCTGAATTTGGATGATGGCAATTAAACTTTGTTAACGTAGTTCTAATTAATCGTTCTAAGCTATCTAAATCTGTATTGGACCATTTAATTATGCCAAATGAGTACGTTAATAAAGGTATTGCCCAAGTATTTATTGCCTTTACTAAATTTTTAGCAGATAGATTGCATTTTAAAATTTTTCTGACTCTACTTTGAAATTTAATCCTAATATCATTTTTAATACTAGTATGATCTAATCTATTCGATTGCGGGTATCCTAAATATTTATAAACCTCATCCCCTTTCATACTTTTAATTTTGAAATTTCTAAATATACCCTCGTCTCCGTCTACAATTTTGCCTTTCTCTATATGGATCGTTCTACATTTATCTTAACCAAAAGTCATTTTAATATCATCTGAAAAAATTTTAACTACCTTAATCATTTTCTCTAAATTTGGTTCAGAATTCGAATATAATTTTATATCATCCATAAATAATAAATGCGAAATTATACTACTTTCTCTCGTATTACCTTTAATTTTTATTCCAAACTTGCTTTTAATTAACATTTTAGATAGAGGATTCAATGCTAAGCAAAACCAAAGAGGACTCAATGAGTCACCTTGAAAAATCCCTCTTTTTATTGAAATGCCCGGTACTACTATTTTCTGACCTTTTAAATTGACAAATTAATCTGTATTCCAAAAGGTCATAATATTTTCCCTAATATTTTGCAAATTTTTTATTAGAGAGGTTCCTATTATTAGGTAGGGTCATAAAAGCCGACAGTGAACACTTCTCTTGGAGGTTGTCATAAATAGTTATACAAATTTGTAATGTACAATAGAGAATTCCAGTCCAATTTTTGAATTTTTTTTTTTTAATAATGACCTTCTAACTTAAATAACTGCATATTTATTTTTATTTTCAGAGTTAGTTTTAATAGTTAAAATAAATGTCAAAGTTTTAATTTTTCAAGATCCCCCGAAAACCACCGAATCTAGTGTGACGTCATCATGACTAACCGAAGTATGAAACTTGTAGGGAACTGGAATCAGCTGTTCGACTCCCGCCATTTTGAATTTCAGCATTGGAGCGTTTTCATAGACATTACTGGGCAATACGATCGTTTTTGTAAAGTTAAAGTTTTTGAATATTTTAAATAATATAGATAAACTAATAGAGATACTTTATTTTTGATACTGAATTATTTAGGCCTAAATAATGTTTCAATAAAAACAAAAACTATTATATTTCCAATTCTCAATAAACCAATAACTCGGAATGCCGAACGGCTTGCGTCTTCATTTCTATTGATTTCTATACAACTTTGACCCAGGTGACGCGGCGCGGTGACGTCAAGCCGCCAAAATCCAGCAATAGGGTGTTTTAATGACACGTTTTAAAATGGATCTTTTAATATTTTTTAAAAAACTCTACGTTAAATATTATGTAATAAAACTTATATATTCAGAATCAGCGTATATTGGTCTATATGAACATATTTTTTTAAAGCCATAATATTTTTCACTGGAGTTCCTTATTACTGACTTAAAAATAAAATACTTTAAAAATATAAAAAATTTTAATTAAAATTTGTAAAGGGAATGTGTTTATACAATACCAGCAATAAGATATACTATTATTAGATATGTATGTTATCTTTGGGAATGCTGTGTGGAGGGTCTTTTTAAGATTGAAAGTTCTGGTAAAGATATGAGGCTTACGTAGGAAACTGGGGTCAGTATGCCGCCAAGACCCGAATAAACCTCACCCCATGAACAAGGGTATAGCAGAAGTGTTGGCAATCGAATAAATTATTCACAGGGCGGCGGTACCCATATCCGCCTCTCAAATAATTATTATTAGGACACTACTGAATCGTTATTATCTTAATCATATTTATAATGCATTTGTTAAACTGTTTTTATGGCTCTTTTTTTTTAAGAAAGACAAGCATTTCCTGTTACAAATAGCCTGACAATATTTGAATTTCTCCTACTACCACCACTGTAATCGGAAAATTTGCTTGTGTCGTGATGGAGTGATTAGCCAGCAGAGGAATCGAACACGCGACACCTGGGTGGGGCCCAAATGCGATGCCAATTCAGTAACTGACCAGACTCGCAGTGTTAAATACTTAAAACGAAGAACCAACAATTTTTTTTCACGATTTTTTTAATATGTTAGTGGTAGTCAGAAAGTCACCCTTAACAGATTATATTTAAATGCTCCACCCACTTCCAAAAATATCAAACGGTCCATTTAAAAATAATCGTTTCGCAGTTACCATTAACTGGGTACTTTATCACTTTAGGCTGCAATTTGTGAATAAAATTACCATAAATATAGAAACCCGCGGCTGGTAACACCTCAATAAGCAAATGGATTGGAAGAGACGCGATTACAGATTACTGGGGAGGGGCGGGGGAGGTGGGGAAAGAAGGGGAGATTCAACCCCACCCCAGACCAAGAAGAACTTGGAAGTAACTAAACTAAGAACCCACATAAAAGAGATAGTGTCTGTACGGAAAGTTTTAAGAATTGGTTGAATAAGGTTCGGTGGAGTTGTTTGGTAGACGACGTGTGTGATATGTTTCATGTCACCTCCGAGGCCAGTTAGTTCTCAAAGGTTATTGTCACGATTTCATGGCAATACTCGTTTGCCCTTTGGAGGGCAAAAAAGTTTAACGTGTGAACGTGAAACTCTGTTGGAAACTCTGATGTTTCCGAAACATTTTCCATAAATTTGATGTCCTTTTTAAATATTTTTAAAATTTTATATTGAAGATTTACACTATTTTTATAATTTAATCATTAACAGTGCAGTAGATAAATGTTGCGGATGTAAACAAATTGAAATTTTAAACATATTAAAAGAAGAAAAATTATATTAAGTAGGAACATAATAAAAGCAAAATATTATAAAAGTATTAATATAATTTGACACTTATCGAACAACACCCGCTCCGTGGTCGATGGGACGTCCCATGAATTAACTAACAATCCGAAGGTCACAGGTGCAAATCCCGGAGAGCGCAAGTAAATTTTATTCGATTATTTTTAGTAACGGCGGCCGGCACAGTCCAGCGGTAAGGCTCTTGTAAGAATCCCGGCATGGTAAATAAATTTTATTTGATTGATTTGTGTTATTTCACAATTTATTTATTTAAAGTAACTAGTGGTCGCCCAATGGTCGAAATTCGACCATAATTGTAATGTTTTTTTTTTATGTTTGACATTCAGTAAGACCATAGACAAATAATATTAAAGACAAACAATATTAATCTATTCTCAATTTGACCATAGACTTTAACAATAAACAATAGAGTAAAGACGCGTTTGTGTGTGTGTCAAATACATGGTAGTGTGTGTAATGTTTTTGTTATTGATTTAATGTATTTTTATGCATAATTTTTAAAAAATATTAGCATTTTGCACTCCTCTTCTATATAAACTATAAGTGTGCGAAATTTCATACTCCTCCGTCAACGCAATTTTCGTAAAAAGGGGTACAAAGTTTTGGCTTCACGTATTAATATATTGATATATAGTATATTTGCGGCACGTTCCAGAGTGGAAAATACTCTCAGTATCGATCATATATATCTATATTCGAATATCATAATCAGTGATACCTTTTATATTTGGTAATTTTATATTATCTTCAATTTTTGGGTCCTAAGAGCATTTCTTACTCTTTACTTGTTACACTTTTTAATATATATAACTTTGTACTTTTTATTATTTTCAAGATATCTATCTTATAGTCTATACTTTTTACTTTTGACTGTATTATTTCTTACCTTTTAACTTTTTATTTCAATCTTTAACTTTTCATTATAATTTATATTTCATAACTTATGCTTTTACTTTAAACTTTCATTTATCCATCTTACTTTTTACTTACTGCTTACTACCTCAACTCCTTTTTTTACCTTTTGTTTTTATATTTAACTATAATTTATGTTGTTACTTTCGTTTTGTTATTGTATAATAATACATACAAAAATATAATTTATGTTAATGGCACATGTTGTGCGTATGTTTTTGAAATAAATAAATAAATAAACTAAATAATGAAATATTGTCTTCAATGAAATCCATAAGGGGACAGTTGGAGGGCGGTACCCATACCCGCCCCCAACAATTTAGCAGGCGGTGTGGTTACCACAGCCTATATTGGATAACCAACACCTCTGCCGTTTGGAGACTTAGCAGGGGTACCCGGATTCATGGGGTCAGGTTTGTCCGGATGTTGGCAGCGGATGCGTTTGCCCACCAACTGCGTGGCAGGCCGGATCGAGAGAGACTGGTTAAGGGAGATTTTTTTACCTCTCCAGCAGGACTCTTCGTTCATCCATCATTTCTGGATACACTGGCTCCCAAATTCCTACCCCCCTCATAACTTTTTCCTTCCCAGAAATTCCTCTCCTTCCGTGCCCTAAAAAGACCCTCCACAATTAAGGAGGTGGGTAAGGGTACCGCCGCCCCGGGAACCACTTATTGGATAACCAACACCTCTGTCATAGGTCACCCCAAGTGGTTCGCGACGTTTGGTGACTTAGCAGGGGTGCTCGGGTTCATGGAGTGAGGTTTGTCCGGGTATTACCATCAGCTTTTATAGTATGGCCAACTAGTTGAGTAAGCACTAGATCGTCGGGCAATATCTACAGACCAAAGTTCCCGAACGTTCGGCGCGGCACTTTTAAGTATAGGTAGCCACTCTACGCCTTTCCAATAGGTGGCTTAATTATATCTAGTCTGGTGTCAGGCAGTGCCAGGTATATCGGTATACGGCGCTACGATGTACGTAGATAGGTAGGTGGCCCACCTCGCACATTCTTTGCATTAGAATGGCGCGCGATCATTGTGGCGGTCTCGTACATGATGAACGGGTTAGTGTAGTTCACGGTAAACGGGACACACTTCATGACTTTTAACGAAAAATTAGGTATCTAAACTACGTCCACCTTTAACCCAACTACACAATTACGCATCTCATCAATACGGAATAATAATTAATAATATATACTGGAGGGGGAGGGGCACGCACTGGTTTACTAGTAACTCGATGTGTTTGCCCCGGGGCACTTTTGGGCATTTAACGTTCGATTGCTCTGCGGCCAAACCAAACGTGAAATAAATTCACGGAATATCAGCGCACAGCGTGATGTTTTAATCATTTTCAATTAATCTCATGTCAAGCGTTTCAGACTGCAGTTTTTCTATCAAAATATGATAGGGTTTGTTTTTGCATTTGTTCAATTACCTACAATAACTGGTAGGAAATTGAACATTTTACGTAATATTTTAGTAGTCTGTGCGATCATTTTATCATTACAGAATTCCTATCAAAAACAATCAAGTTTTGCATATTTACATGAATACATTTTTTCAAGCTTGTAGGCTGATTTGACTTTCGAATACGTTTTCAAACTTCTTCTTCTTTGTAATCAATCAGAGTATGCGAGGCAATGAGAACCCAGGCTCTCTCAGTGGGGTCTTGCACGAGATGGGCATTTTTCACCTTGGCCGATTGCCACTCAAGCTTCTACCTATCTTCTGAGGTGAGAGGTGTTTGGAGGGGGCTCTCTCCTTCTGTCCAGAAGGGTTTTCGGGACTTCTTGCCGGGTGAGAGACGACATCATCGTGCAAAGGTATTGCGCTTTTTTGCAGCGCCTTCTTGTACACCCTAGTGTTGCAATCTCTCGCCTGATATTTGGCGGGGTTATATTTTCAAACTGATACTAATAAATACTATTTAAACAACAAAAAATAGTATTGAAATCATTTTTTTTTCAATGATAAGACTTTGGGGGACAAAATAAGAAATAATCCTATTTAACAAAGGAGCCCTTGCCGAAACGAACTCAGTTAGATATATTTTGTTACCTTTAATTTTTGAAATACAATTTACATAGATTTTATACAATTTGAAATGAAAAATAATGAAAGGAAGCAATTAGATTGGAATTTCTGCTGAATTAGAGAGAAAATTTTGAAGAATATGAAAATTTCACTGACAATACTACTTTTCTGAATTCTTCAATTTATAGGCCTTGATCGCTTTACAGTTAACAAATTTAGGATGTCCGTTTTCGCCCTTTATTGCAATGAATCAAACCACATCATGATTTTCACCTCACGATATTCGAAATAGCAATAAAATCCGCGTACCTCAAACACATACTACAAAATATGGGATAAAATCTCTGAACTACATTGCCTATATACTATATAATTCGCTTCTAGATATGTACAAAGGAATCCAGCAAAATAAAAAAATTCAGAGTAATGCTTTAAAAGAATATTTTTTAAGTACGTTTAAGGATAAAACTACGTAATTTTCTTGTCATGTTCAAGTATGTCTTGTGTCCTTTTCTCGTCTTTTCTTTTTAATTTAGTTGTAATCATTCATAATGTATAAACTTGTTCCTTTTCTATTTAATTGTTTTCTATTGTTGTTTTTTCTACTTAACCTGTCTTTATTTTTCGTCTATATTTTAAGTGAAATTTATATATTTTTTAAATCTAAGTTCCCATGTAAAATTGTTATTTCCTCCCACCTATGAATTGTATGTTCCTCCTGTCCTAAAATGAGTTTTGTAACTCATCGGGATTGCCCCGGCAAGAAATAAAAACAATGAAACCTGCAATTAACCGCACAAGAGTCCCAACTGCAGTGAGACTATGGAATCTCCAATTGGGGAATGTTGTGAGGCTGAAGGTAGTGGGTAGAGGAAGGAGATGGGGAAAAGGAAGGTGGGAAGTACCTGGCTATTCAGATCTTGTCACCAAACACGGCTGAAGCCATTTCAAGCAACGTTTCAATTCTGAACGGTGGTCTTACACCGGGGCGATACTGAGAGTATCTTCCACTCTGGAACGTGACACAAATATACTATATATTATTTTAAATGAATAAATTGTGAAATAACACAAATTCATCAAATAAAATTTATTTGGCACGCCGGGATTTGATCCCGCGACCTTCGGAATGCGAGTCAAGAGCCTTTCCGCTGGACTACGCCGGCCATCAGAGCCGCCACAGATCTGAATTATTTTTATTGTCGTTGTCTAATAGTTCAATAGTCTTTATTTACTAGAGTAGTTCTCAAATAAGTACGTAGTATATATATATATATACGTTTTGGTAGGGACAGTATTTGAATTGTCGTGATCGTGACGTGTAAATCGTTAGCTTTGGCTGCATTATCTCTGTTTATAACGCACTCCTGACACGACTCACAATCTGTGTTTACCTACTACATACCTAGTTAAACCATTGCGCATTCGGCAATCACATTGGTAGGCCTAACCAGTATGCCGCCGCAACCACGGCTAGCTGTGTGGCAAACAGTTCATTCATTACTTACTATTGTCGAGTACCCTCACACTTACAAATTATAGAAAATTTGTGGATGCATCCTCTAGACTCTAAGGGATGATAAAATAGTACGCAATAACCAATTTTTCTAGTAAGCAAGCAGGGTTCATTAGATAACTAAAGCCTTGATTACATAGAGCGAGTTTACAAGCTACTAGCCGCTAAGTTTTAAAGCAAGTGAATCGGCGAGTGACATTGTCATGATGACACACAAAACTGTCTACTCCCTCAGTAGCGATAGTAACAGCTAAAATAACGACTCTCACGCGAACCAATTCGGTCGACATTTTGTAAATAACTTGAGCTCGCAGCTAGCGCCACACGCTAGCCAATAACGGCTCCCGCCCGAATTAATTCTGACAGACGAAATCAGCTGTTGGTGGACCACCATCTTGAGGCAAACACCAGCGAGTAGCGAGTAAAGTTGACTACCCCTCAACTTTTTTCGTAGATTGTTCACAATCTGCTAGTTAGCAAGTAATACGATGACACTGAGCGAGTTTACTAATAGATAGTGAATTTCCCAGAATGTAGCTTGGCTTTTACGAAATCAACCTGTAAAAAATAACTCTCAAATACCTTTTCCAACCTTTCCGAATGCTTTTTCTCAAGTCTTGTCAAGTATTTTTAAATCCCGCCCAGAAATAGGCGTGGATTCCGATTTATTTTTTTCCTGGACTATTGGATCACCTCAACTCTATTTTGTGTTTAATTACTTTACTGTTTTATTTAAATTTAAAGCATAATTTGTGATCAAGAATAATTATTAGACATTATTGACAACTTGTCTCGATTAACCGAACGAATTAATTAGGCGACAGGATTGAATAAACAAACATGCCGTCCAATGGTCGGCCGAGTTTACCGGCGTGCACAGAATCAGTCGACCAATGCTCTATACGGCCAATCAATTAATTATGTTGTTTTACTGGGCGAGTACGTCAACACATTTATTGGTAAATTTATCGAGTGGAATCAAACGACCGTATGCTGGTGGGGGATGATTTATTTCATTATTGATTTTAACCCCCTCTCATATCGTCAAAGGTATATTGATGGTGAATGGGATGGAACGCTATCGATATATCACGAGAAGGATTTCAGGTTTTTTAGAAACTCGGACTGCATTTTGTGTTTTTTTTATTTGAGAATTTGTTCTACCGGACCACGATAGATCTTTCAGAGGATTTCAGCGATATTTCATTGTCTGGAACATGTGTTCTCTGGACACCAAAGAATGTGTAAAGAAAGACCATTACTTTATGGCATTTTATTTGTACTTGTTCTCTTGTCTTAAGTTATCTTTGTCCACACCTTGAAAATACTACATTGCCTTTATTTTTCAATGTTTTCAGAGGTTCTATTCCAACTCAATACCTGTTTGAAAAATCAATAAAAATAAAAGCTATGAAAAAAAAGAATAATAGTCAGATATTTTTTTAGATTTTCACGGCCAAAAGTATTTTCGTTATTTGTTTTTGGGGCGTTGTGCTGTGTAGGGCTACCTCCTTCTTTAGCCAACGTTTCGGACTGCGTTACAGTGTCACAATTACACAACTGCCCTGATGATGGACATTGTAACGCTGTCCGAAACGTTGGCTAAAGAAGGAGGTATCGCACCACGGCAGAACACCCCAAAAACAAATAACGAAAATAAAAATAGCCATTTTAATTAATGAATATAAGCGAAACTCAATCAAAACTCCGAAACAGAAAACTCAGAAAAAGATGTGGTCACATCTGGGACTCGAACCCAAAACCTTCGACTTCCCGTGTTAGTGCTCTACCAACTGAGCTGATGTGTCCCTATCCGATTCGGTCACATTTAACGGTATCATTCTTCAACCAAGATATACCAACATTCATCTTCATTTTCGTAACGCATATATTTATTATAACAAAAAAAAACACATCAATTTGTTGTAGACCACTTTTATTTTATTAAAACTCTACCGATTTCGGAAGCACCCTTTCTTCGTCAGGAGAATATTGTAACTAATGTACGACATATAATATTGTTAGACATACACATTTTAGATGTGTGAGTGGGAAGTAAGCAAGGGGGTAGGGGTAATTGCGGGAAGAACAGAACGGTTCACTGGAAATATGTTTAAAATGGGACTAAAGGATAAATTAGTTTGATTATTCAAAATACTAGAATTATCATTTAGGGATTTTCTTTTTCATTTTCGATTTCAAATGCTTCTAAATTATCTTGCAAACTCTGAAAAATTATTATTCTTTAAGCAACTTAAATTTTCCGTGATTCTAAGTAGTAGATTAGTTACAATATTCTCCAGACGAAGGAAGGTGTTCCGAAACCGATAGTGTTAACAAAATAAAAGTGGTCTACAACAAACATGTGTGTTTTTCCATTATAAATTATGGCGAGCCACAAAGTTAATGCTTTTTACAAATAGGCATATTTTTATTAACTGTTATCTATACGTACGATGACAAGAAAGACACTATCTGGATAGCTTTAGATAGTTCTGGTTGAATCTTGCAATCATACGTTAAGGTAACCGCCAATCAAAATATGTACAATTCTAGTACAAATATTTCTCAATCTAGAATTCAGTGGAAGTTCTATTCCTCCACGATTTAATTTCTGATTTATTTTCGCTGAACTGTACACATCTTAATCAACGTCTCTCCGAGGCATCAGAAGAATATTGTTTGTTGGATGTTGGTTGATCGTTTGATGTTCGTAATATTTATAAGAGTTTAGCGATAATTTATTTAGGTCGTGACAGGATTGCTCTGGCTCCTTTTTCAAATAACTAGTGTTCTGTTCAAGTAACAAATCTGAATTTTGTTGTATACACGCATAATTAGTCTATATAATATGCGAATTTCGCGAAATTTATTTATCTTTGTTAGAAAATAAGTTATGTTCGTATTTAAGTTAAAGTTTGTATTTTAAAAAAACTGTCGAATCTCTTTGTTTGAATTATTTATAAATGGTGTGTGCGTACACAAAGTGACTGGGGTGGTACAATTGTATCGTATCGTATCGTAAGGATGAAAATCTAGCGCATTTGCGTTACGGCGCGCCGTAACGCAAATGCGCGGCGTGGTGAATGAATAGATATTATATTTAAAAAAAAAAACACATAATTTTAAGAGCTTTAAAACTTAATGTGTTTAGGGTACATATGTAATAAATCGATAGAAACGAGGTATGCTGCGTCTTAAAAATCTTGTAGAACTATTTTCTCCCACAAAATTTTTGCAATTTATCACTTACGCCAGTTTGGGTTGGAGCAGTCAATTTTACGATGACGTAAACAAAACAAAAAAGTACACAACTCACAACTTATACACTAAAAAACGTCATTCCGCAAATATGGTTGGGCTATAAAAATCGTAAAGCAGAAATGTTTCCAAACGTGTTTTATTATTGTTAATTTTTTTTACTAGCAAAGTTAATATATCTGGGGAAGGAAGCTTGGATCAATTTCAGTTTTTATTAGAGCAAAAAAAAACATTTCTATTTAATATAGCACAGGTAGTTTGAATAATGAACCAATATGAAATGAAATAATCAAAAATGTATTTACCGTATTAAAATAATATTTTTAATACTTTTATTTTTATTTTGGTGCAATTTTTTACATTTAATGAAAACAAATAACTTTGTGTACACCACTATTTAATTAACAATATCAACACGTTTCGAAAACTATGTTTTCTTCTTCAGGATAATACGTATTATTATAAGTATTATTAACTTATTATCCTGACGAAGAAAACATAGTTTTCAAAACGTGTTGATATTGTTAATTAAATAGTGGTGTACACAAAGTTATTTGTTTTCATTAAATTAATAATGACGCCACAAAGTGTATTTGCGAATTTTGATGAAACAATATTTTACATTTTATAACTAGCAGACCCGGCCGCACGTTGCTGTGGCTAACGAAATACAACGCCATTACCCAACATGTATAACCAACGACATCTGTTAATTTGCATACATATCAAATCCACACCGCCAGCTTGCCAGCCCGCTGACAAAAAATGTCAGCATTCCATTCTATGATTCATAGATTAGTTAATGTTCCTCTATCTCCCATTAATTTTTCAAAAGAACTTAATATTATTTTAATCAAATTGCTATCAATAACTGTTTTAACGCCAATTTAATTGAAAAAATTCTTAATAAAAAATACATGAACAAATTTCTCAAATCATATATTAACCCTGTACAAAAGGATCAGGAAGAGAAAAAATGGAAGAAAATTATGGATTTTAATAATAAAGTTTTTAATTATAACAAAGAATGTACCAAATGAAATTATTCCTGTATTTTATAATAAGGATAAAGTTTCAAAAATGAAAAAATGTGGAATTTATAAATTAAAGTGTAATTATTGTGGTTTCTTATATATTGGTAAAACTGCGAGAAACTTTGAAATAAGGATTAAAGAACATATAAAATCTTTAAACAATAACAGTTTTTCAGAGTTCGCCAATCATTTGTAGGAGACTAGTCACACTCTTGACTTCAATAGTGGAATCGAATTGCTAAATACTAATTTTAATGGCATTCAGTTGGATAAATTAAAAATATTCGAGATCAGAAAGAGCGTAAATGCAAATTTGAATATTATTTATAATCAAAAATTGTTTTTAAATGAACCAAGATTAAACCTGTTCCCTTTATAAATTGTTCCCTATTGCCCCTCTTCCCTCCATCTATTCTTACCTTTCCATTGACTATATCTATTATTTATAATTATTTTTTCTATGTCTTTGACCATTGTTTTTATCTATTATTTATAATTACTTAGTAAACTCTAAAGAAGTGAGCTTAGCTCACGAAACATGTTGGTTTTGTAAACAATAAAAGTGGTAAAAACTAAGTATATTATTAATTTTAGTGTTTGAAGAAATAATTATTTATCTGATTAACTCGTCGGTATTAACTCTAGATCACAAACCTTATTTTTCGACGTTTATCACAAACCTTCGTCGTTTCGACTACGGTACTTAATAAAAGGTGTTTAAGGGTTTTATTGAAACAAAATATGTCCACATGTTTTTTTATTATTAATGAACAGTGTTTATTTATATTATTTCTTATATTTAGATTAACAAAAATATCAAATTTATTAATCAACAGCCTTATGAATGAGATTATAGTTTTCATGCAAAATCAACAAATGTAACATTTCTAAAGGTGTTTGAATTAGTTATAACTAACCTTTGAAAAAATAAAATTTAATATCAAAAACAAAGACTTGAATTAACTAATAAAATAAAAATTTTGGTGAAAATCTAGCAACTAATACAAATTTGGTGAAAATCTAGCAAAAAAATAAAAAGTCACGTTATCACTAGCCTTCGTCGATGCGACGAACGTTAGTAATCTAGGGTTAAAGAAATAGGCCTTTTCCAAGAAAAACCTTACATTCAAAATTCAGGCTCCGTTATAAGCATTTAAAAAGAAGAAGACGAGTATTGAAGATGGATTGAAGGCGTGTTATTTAAATGAGAGGAAACGCGCTAATATTCAATGACGATTATAATTTCAATGTACCGGCCAGAAACACAAGGTCAGTACTGCCGTTTTATTGTGGCAATACTACGACCATGGCCCTTTTCAATATTCACTACACAGAATTCAAAACTTAGGCAATATAGAATATTTCGTTGATATAATATAAACATGTAATAATGAAATCATTCATAATTCAGTGAGGAAAATAAATTTACATGAAATACCGCACAAGAGTCCCAACTGCTCCCGTCTGGAGCCAGTGAGACTATGGCATCCCCAATTGAGGTATGTTGTGAGGCTGAAGGTAGTGGGGAGGGGAAGGAGATAGGGAAGAGGAAGGTGGGGAAGTAAGTAATAAACTACGTCGATAAATTTACTAACCATATCTCTGTCTATCTTTTGAATGCATCTTAGTAAACAAATGTACGATTCATAGTAATTTTATAAACCATCATATTTTTAAAAAACTTTTTTTTTCTCTTCATCATTCATCCAACTTACAAATAATGGTACCATCTTACAAAAAGATCATTCTTATTATGTTGTTCACTTTTGTTGCAAAATTTTCTTAATTTTAGTGTTTCATTGGAAATAAGGTTAATTTCATGTAATGTGTAGACATCTTCTCAACTTCAAATATATTTACCTTATTATTTACCTACCATTAAATATTTTCAACGTTCCTCTTTAAGTTACGTTATTTACATATATTATATAAATATCCTTTTTATTGTTGCAATATTGTAACATTTAAAAATTGTAGTATTTATTGTTTGTTTTGTTATTGCACAACTACACATGTCTTTATCAACTTCTGTTTTCTATTTCTTATTCCTGATACTATGTTATATTATGTAAAAGCCGAAAGGCGTTAATATTGATAATAAATAAAATAAAATGATGATAATTGTGAACGTATTTCATAAAATACGGCTTATTTAAAATATACAATGACTAAACGAAATACGTAACATACGGACTTATACCGATCCAAGCACATAGTGAACATTTTGTCCAAACAAATTTACAAAAATGGCGTTACATTCAAATGGTTTAAATGGTTATTATTCAATTTATATGATACGTAATAAATATTGGTTCCATCTTGGTGATTAAGCAGGGTGCCCGGGTTCATGTGGTGAGATTCGTCTAGGTCTTGGAGGCGGATGGACAGGATACACTGAACCCCAGTTTCCTACCCTCCCCTTAAACCCTTTTCCTTCCCAGAACTCTCTCCTCCTTCCTTTCTTTAAAAAACCCTCCACACAGCAACTCCAAAGATGACACAGGCCCTAAGGGAAATTATTTTCTTCAGGGTCTCCTGTGTGGACCTCACGTAAAAAAAAATCTTGGCTACCATTTTGGAATAACTGTTTGAACAGAATATTTTATTGGTATAAGTCCTCTAGAAGGGTATATTAGTTGGTCGTTGAAAATGGCGAATAGCAAATTGGTAAATAATTTGGTTTCGGTTTAACGAATCATGCTTTTTCGGACGCGAGGTCTAGTACAAGTATTGTATATGTGACATTTTATATTATTATGTGAGTGATTCAAAAAGATGAAGCGATTGGGGTTAAAATAAGACGATCCAAAAAAAACAGCGAGTTTCGAATTTGTACCTCGGATAGAAGGAGGTAGGTAGTTTAGGTAAGATTTATCTGCGTTGAAATTGGAAAGGGTAGAATTTTGTGGGTTGCCTTCAGGGAAATGTCTGATGGTTTTATTGGGCCCGCGTAGGAAGGCATTACACTCCTCGAACTAAAAGGGGATTTCGAGATTTTCCGGGAGGTGTACCGAGAAACACATGAATTTGGAAAAGAAACGAAACCTACACTTTTCCAGAAACCTACCGACGCACAACACCGATGACTAATAAAAAAGGTAAAAAAATATCGCATTAAATAAAACTTAAAAGAAAAACAATAACTCAAGGATAGAAAGATACGATTTAATTCAAAATTAAAAGATAAATTAATTTACACCCCGTTTATTGTTTGAAAAACCAACATGTTTTGTAAGCAATGTAATTTTCAACTGATGAACCCTGATGAAGTAAGAATTGCTTACGAAACATGTCGGTTTTTGAACAATAAATGTTGTTTAAACTAAGTATTCTATTAATTTTTAATAAAAATTGTGCCACAAATAAGTTTGCTGTTTTTGAAGAACACGATTTAATCGTTAGTTATTCCGATAGAGTAAAACTTAACAGTGTGCCCAAAATTAACACAGTTTGCCCGGTGGACTAAAAATAACACAGTTTGTCCGCTCAATTAACACTAACCCAGTTTGGCTGGTGGAGTAACACGAACACAGTTTGCCCGATGGATTAAAAGTAACACAGTTTTCCCGGTGGAATAAAACTAACACAGTTTTTCCGGTGGTTTAAAACTAAAATAGTTTGCCCGATGGATTAAAAGTAACACAGTTTTTCCGGTGGACTAAAACTAACACAGTTTGCCCGATGGATTAAAAGTAACACAGTTTTTCCGGTGGACTAAAACTAACACAGTTTGCCCGGTGGAAAAAAGAAATAGCACAATTTGCGCAGTGGATTAAAAATGACACAGTTTGCCCGGTGGGGTACACTAACTCAGTTTGCCCAGTGTAGTTACACTAACACTTGCTCGGTGGATTAAAACTAACATTCGGTGGATTAACACCAACTAATTACCCAGAGGAGTAACACAGTTTGCCCGGTGGAGTAAAAATTATTTTTTCCTTCATAAAAAACACACTTAACAAATTTCTTATATTAATCAAAAACAAAATATGTTACTATAATTAAAAAACCTTTAATTTCAAATTAATTAATTAGCCAGGCTTCTAAAATGACAACATAAAGCACTACGCTTATTCTGATAAAATTGAACAATACAATAAAAAAAAAACATAACTTACAACCTAAAAAAAAACAAAAGTGTGGTATATGAGTATAATATGATGTATAAAATACATCTTCGTTTAAAAAAAGTTGCAAAAGTTATTCCCGATCATTAGATCATCGCCTAAAGACATTTTTCGAACAACTCAATCGTACAGGCTTCGCACATGTATGACAAATAGGTAAACTGTCTTCCTTTTCATTAAAAAGAAAAGAAAAAGATAAAATAAAATATAAAATTAAAATATTAAGTTAATTGCTGCTTGTTTAGCATTCTTATTTAAAAGAAATTAGGTGGGTGCACACATAAACTTATGCATTGTATCATGACAATAGATAACTATTTAATATATAGATAATGTAACAATCTGAAACAGAAAAAGCACAACAGTTCTGAAGAAGTTTTCACTTCAAAAATTTCTTTAATTAATATTTGGCACTTTTGACAATGTCCATAAAAAATTGGTAAGAGAGCAAATTTAAACTTATTCAGTGAAGGTAAGCTGTAAGCATCGTAATAGCAAAATAAATCGACTCTACCAACAGTTTCCACAAATTGTCGCATCTAAAAGTATTTATCACAAGAGATACTTACCCCATACGTGATCAATTGAGCACCTACTCATCAATTTATCTCATTGACTTGACACGTCTTGCTTGGAGAAGTTGGATATAAGGTGCCCCTCCCCCCAAGAAGGTTCTCGGCGCTTTCCGCGTCATTAGGCACCAGGAAGTTGCGTGTGTGCCAACTTTACAATCGATTTTTGCTGCTCGCGACCCGAACGTAAATCATTGCCTTCTTACATCTGTCCCTACGTACTGGATGGGCCACTACTGTACACACTACGAGCAATTAAAGCCAGATCTCTTGCGACCTCCGACATGAAACACTTGCTCGAACATTCGCTTGAACATTAGTATAAACATTTGTTTTGTTTTCCGTCTCCTCCGTTTGTTGAAACATTGGGGCGAAGTGGGCATGGCCACACACAACTTGGCTAGTGGTCTGTGGTAAGGACGTATCTTCACAACTTACTGAACACTTGACGTTTGACGAAACACAGATATTTTATTAGATATTTATTTATCAAGAAATATTTTTGGCTAAAATCAATTATTACACTTCCTTAATGAATTAAGAATTTTTTTTATGTAAATAATTAAACGACAAAAACGTCAAGTTCTGCTGTGGCAAAGATTCTTATGATTTTGAGCTAAAAGATTGAAGTTGTCACTAAGTATCAGTGAGAAAACGCAGATTTCAAATCAGACCCTACTACCTCCAAATATTATAAGTATTATTATTTATCATGAATTAAGAATTTCTTCCGTATCCTTGAAAACGATTTTGAGGAACTGGGTTTAATTATGTGCAAGAAAATTTTTACTAGAAATACGAATTGGCATTAAATTTATTATTTATTTAATATCAAAACAACAAGTATTATCATACATTTTTATGGGCCCTGCACATATGAATTACTAGACTTTATTTACAAGTGAGTTCGCGATAGAAATAATCATCTATTACGACTATATTTATTTACATTTTATTAAACGCATAATTATTAGGCTTCGCAGTTGACATAACCCCAAAAACTCGTTCGATTTATTCTCCGTGATTGACCGTTTCGCGCGGCTGCTGTAAAAAAAAAATAGTTAATCCCACCCGCCTGCCTTCCCCGTATCACCGGAAAGAGAATGTTTTCCACCGACCACGAAAAGCATGAAAATTGCATCTGCGAACAATAATTGTTCAAAACAAAGTTACTGTAATATTCAAACGAATGTTCTAGCAAATGTTCATGTCAGAGGTCGCAAGAGACCAGGCTTTAGATGCACTAAGCTGAAAATCTGTTTGTATTGACAAACGATACGAAAAAAATTCGTGTGCAGTTCACACGCGGTAGAAGCGAAACTTTACCAAAACAATCTCAAGCCTTGAAAAGTGAGGTCATAATCAAAGCAGCCAATTAGCGCAGGCCTAGGACCCAGCGTCGTTTCGGTTTTATATCTCAACCAATGAGCCTTTAAAAGTGACATCATAATCAAATCGGCCAATGAGCGCAGTGTTATGCTTCGCAGGTGCTAATGCGTAATTTCCGTTTCATCCAAATTCCGAATCACTAATGCCGCTAAAAAAGTTTCACTTCAAAAATTTGTTTCACTTTTAGACTTCAATAATAATAATTATTTTTTGTTACTTTTTATATGAATCCGATTTATTGTTCATATGAATTAGATAATTTGTGATGTGATATTTTAATTTAAATAAAACAAAAACTCATTAAACACCACTTTTATTTTGAATGCTGACCGGGTTTTGCGACAAGCATAGCTTTTAGAGCGGTACAATAATACCCTATTAAAATCTACAAGGCTAATAATATAGATTTTATTACTAATATTATAAAATCTACAAGATTGGTAATAAATATACTTTATAGTGAATTGATAAAAAATTGGGCTGAGCTCCAGTGAAAGAGGTAGGGAAGCCTTCCAATCTGATACCTATTCCGTTTTTATGGAGTAAGGTGACGCCTGTGTTTTTATTAAACGTTTTCATTTGTGTTTTTATTAAACGTGTGTGTTTTTATTAAACGTTTAAGGTTAATTTGGTTGTTGATTAGTGATTACTTAGCTATTAATTTGTTTGGCTTTTTTAAACTCTAATGTTTCAAGTTATCGAGTCTGATACCTATTCCATTTTTTATGTAGTGAGGTAACGTCAGTGCTTTTATTAAACGTGTTGTTTATTTCAATGAGATGGTTAGCAAATTATTATTGTCCTCTATTTTTCCAACTGCAAAGGACCAGAAACTACCGATTCCCGTGCACCGTTTTTCACACGCTGTGGAACATGTTTCAACGAGACATTAATACGCAATAGTGCCTTTAGTTTGTACTATCTGAAGCAGAAAAAATCTACTAAGTTGAAGTCTGACGTGATGAAATTTGCCAGTGACCGAAATGTCCAAGTCAATACAGCTGTTTTCAGTTCACAAGGCCATTTCCATCGTGAGCTATAGAGTTTTAAATTACACATTTATCTTTTAAATAGGAAGACCAGACGGCAAATTTCCAAAACCTATACGGGTTCAGACAATTTACATTTTCAATATCAAAAATTAAATATTTAGAAATTAAAGTATTAATTTCTAATATACATATGGGAAAAATTATTTTATCTAGATTTAAGAACAATTTTTGGTTTTGCAAAGTGATTAAAAATAACCGATATAGAGGTGTGATACGTTTTTAGATTTTCACGGCCAAAATTATTTTCGTTATTTGTTTTTGGGGTGTTATGCCGTGTTTTTTTTTTTTTTTTTTTTTTAATCTTTATTTTTTCCCATTATTATAAACATTTCAAAATACACATATAAGAAACAAATAAATCAAAGGGAATAATTAAATCTACCTAAAGTAAAAAGTAGGTGATGGGAACCCACAAAGGCACTGCCTGTGCGTGGGTAATATAAACAAAAATGCATACATCAATAAGTACAATTAACAATAGTTATAAGTTATAAAAAAGTTATATGAGTTAGAATTAAAATGAAAAGTGATGTATTAAGTTTAACATAGAATTTATAGCAAAACTGCCTCTTTCTTTAGCCAACGTTTCAGACAGCGTTACGGGCAGATGTGTAATTGAACATCCATTACACATCAATTAATATCAATTACACATCTGCCCTGATGATGGACACTAACGCTATCCAAAACATTGGCTAAAGAAGGAGGTAGCACAACACGGCGTAACACCCCAAAAACAAATAACAAAGATATAGAGGTGTTTTTACAATATATGGGAATAACAACAAAATTTTAATATGTAGAAATAAAAGTATTTATTTCTAATACACATTGCAAAGATTATTTTATTTTTAACTTTTGTTTTTGCAAAGAGATAAAAAAAACAATATATAGGTGTTTTTAAATTGTAAATTGTCGCTACCGCAGGTTTTGGAAATATGCGATCAGACGTGTTTATAATTGATAACGTATCGTTTGATCCATTTTTTCCACAAGAAAAGCGATTTTGTAAAAATAATGTTAAAACTTCACCAAAGCTCCACCAAAAAAAAATCTATGGACAGTACAAAAACAATAACTGTCAATTATTTTAGTTCTCTATTAATAAATTCTATGGACAGAACAAAAACAGCAACTAAAGATTATTTTAGTTCTCTATTAAAAAAATATCCTCTGCTAATTACGGTGGAGTTTAATAATTGCTATTACGCTATTAAAGTCCAAGAATTGCACGCAATTTGGTATTAAAGAAAGGTAGTTTTATACGCTTTTAAACTTTCTGCAAAAAATTAAGTTGCATACGAATTTATTTAAAAAATGTACGCGCTTCCGGTGCAAACATTTGACTCGGAAAGGGTTTCCATCAGCAGGGGTGGCGGTGATAAGGATAAGGGCGGGGGGCGATCCACCCTACCCCCTGTTAGAGGCCTCATACCCCCGTTAGGGCTGCGGTCCCTTGGGGGCACTAGACAGGCGCAACGGAATCAATCCTCGGACCCTTGGCCTGACCGGAATATATTTAACACTGTGGGAACGGGCCAGCTAAACTTAGGAAGGTTAACACTTTACACTGAAGATCAGTAAAGATATGAAATACATAATTTCGGTGGTCTGTGATTGGTTTTTTGTTTTTTGGAATCAGTCCCCTTGAAATCTAGTGTATCGGATTTTATTAAATTTAGTTTAATTAAATTTGCTTTTATTTAAATATCATTTTCAAAATTTAAACTGATTGTGGGAAGGATTCAGAAAAGCGAAAAAGTGGGAAATTACGTAATTCTGATGCAGTATTTTAACAAAAAAATTATTTTAATTGAATTTTTTAAAATTATATATATTATATATATAAAACTCATAATTTTTCACGGATGCACTGGTAAATTATTTAATTATTTATTACACGCTCTAATGGGCTTCTAAATTCTTTGTTTATAATTTAAATATCACAGTTATTTTAAACACTTTAAAACTAAAAAAAAATATATAAAAATATATATATAAAAAAATATAATGAAAAAAATGTGCGATTCCAGAGGGTAGACGTCCAGTGGGCCGCCCCAGACACAGTTGGGCGAGGCAACTCCAGAAACTGTGTGAGGAAAGGATGGGACTGCCATGGACGGAAGCCGAACAGTCAGCTCAAGACAGGGACGTATGGAGGAGCCTTGTCGATGCAATGGGTCCCCGACCCGAATAGGATAAGGGGACGAAGATGATGAACATGATGATGATGAAAAAAATGTAACAACAAAAGCTTAAAATATAAAATCAAACACGTTGTTAAAAATGATTAAAAGTCTCAGATAAAAAGATATTCAACATAAACAAAAATTCCAGAAATTATCCACAAATATTTGTGTATAGATGTATAAAAGAATTGGAATAAACAATGTTCACATTTATTCTTAAGATGAAATATATATCTCCTAGATCAGAATATTTATTTCCGAGATTGTGAAGTCTCGAAATCGGGGAATTTTGATAAGAGAGTGTCCTGGTGTTGTAAAAGTAAAAGGGTAGAAAATGTCGGCAAAATCTTTTGGGGATATGGATGTTGATTAATTGAAATAATTCAGAACAGTCAATTTTGTAATGCGGTATTTTATGTAATAATTAAATCTGTGTTAATTCTTCTTTCTTGAAATTTTAATAGGAATATTTTATCCAGTAGGTAATTATTATCAATATTTTGTACAGGAATATGCAATTTGTAGTTTATAAACCTCAAGAACTTATGTTGAATCTTTTCGGAATGTTGGAATGAATATTGTAAAATGGATGCCAAATAGAGTTATACTCTAGTTGGCATCTGACAAGAGTTTTATAAAATATGATAAATGTGCCTAAATTGTTGAAATCTTTTGCAGCTCTAAAACAAATCCAAGAGTTTTAAAGGCTTTATTGATAATATTATTAACATGGCAAACGAAGGTTAGTTTGCTATCAAACATTTTACTTAGGTCAATAATTTCACTAACGCCAATTAATTTTTTATCATTTAATGCAAATTGAAATAATATTGTATTATTTTTTCCGTAAAAATGAATGAACTGAATTTTATGTATGTTTGATAGTTTGTTGATAGAGCACCCTTCAAAAAGATTTCTGAAATGGTTTTGTAATATAATGCAATCATTAATGTTATTAATCTCTTTAAAAAGTTTCATGTCATCAGCAAAAAGTAACACATGTTCGTTAGTAAATATATCAACAATATCATTTATAAATATAATAAACAAAATGGGCCCTAAATCAGAGCCTTGCGGCACTCCACTTGTCTCTATCAATTTGTAAGAATTTGATCCATTACAGCCATTAACACTATTATCTTCAACTAATTATTTTTTTCCATATTATGGGCAAATACTATTTTTGTTGGAAACAATCATTCTAAGAATTGGCTTGTAACCTGCATAGAGTCACGGATAAATGTATCCGAATTTATTCATATGGAACTATTGACTTAAGTCTAAATGTATGTTCAATTTTTTACAAGAAAAACTCTCTTAACCTCTGAAGGTTTTTCCCATCAACGTAATATATCATGAAAGAGAACAGTGACGACAGGTCTGGGTTCGAGTTCCAGTTGCGACCATTGTATTTTTCTATTTTTTTGTGTCTTGTTCTCTTTTATATTTTCGTTTAGATTAAGAGTGTTACTTCTTCTTCAATGATATATTACGTCGATGGGAATAACCTTCAAAAGTTTAGAGAGTTAAAGTTACTAAAGCAGTTAAGTAATATAAAATAAATACTGTGTAATTTGTATTATTTTTACGTAAAAGCCCTCAAAAAGGGCGTTAATAAATAAATAAATAAATAATTAAACGCCCTCTGTGGTCGAGGCGTATGGCTCTTGACTCTCAATCTGAAGGTCGCGGGATTGAATCCCGGCCTGAGCAAATAAATTTTATTTGATTAATTTGCGTTATTTCGTAGTCTCACTGGGTTCAAACTGGAGCAACTGGAACTCTTGTAAGGTATTCACACAAAAAAGTTTCAATAGTAAGTAGGAAACGGAGAAAGAAAAATTTTATGAAACAAAAGTTAATAATCATTCCAAACTGTACAAATCTAATAATAATTCAACATACAATCATCAATACGACCATTGGAGGTTATCCACCACTTGCCCTGGTATAAGTAACAGATGGTTACTCCTTCAAGGCTCTCGCAAGGACTCTAATTTTTTTGAAAGAACGAAGCTACGTTTAGTTTATAACGAATCTAGACCTCCAACGTCCCTGCATACGGTGTTAGTAAGCAGTATGCAAGTGCTTACATAATAAACTTAATAAAATGATGTTAGTAAAATATAATACGACCAATCAAATGTCTTGAAAAGAAGATTGTCTATGGATTTGTTTTGTATATATCTAGCTTCAAAAAGCTCAGTGTTAAGTCCGGATAACGCCGGGACGACAGAAGCAAGGATATAATAAAACATATTAACAGGAAAATATACATTTCCCCGCTCTTAAAGAGTTTTGGATATCATGTTTCTGGTGTTCCCAGTGGTCGTCAGCAGGGGGCCGCGGGCCGAGCCGTCATAAACCATCACATTACACCGCATTAGCAGGGGTCGGTTCTGGGACCGGCCGCCGCGTGCGCGGCCTGCTAATGCTCCCGGGCAGCGCCGGGCACCGAATGAAACCTCAGCTTATAACCCGAAGCGCACTACGATTTCAGAATCAAGGAAATTGAATGGAAATCTTAACATGTTTTGAAAACACTGCTAAACAGAAAATGTATTGCATCCAATTTCAAAGTTATCCCATTTCTTTATCCAAAATTTAAATATGTAGTCAGTTTGCATCTGATTATTTAATTTATTTTTTTATCTACAAAGAGGTCGTTAATGTCATCATAAAATCTAGTTACTAAAAAAAATGTTTTTGCATAATTTATTTTGTAGTAAAAATATCTATTATTACGCAATGAAATATTATTGAGTTCCAATGTTTAGTGTATGCGTGCAGAAGGATAGAAAATATTGACAAAAATATCACTATATTATATTAAAAATAAAAACGGGCAACGAACATTCACTTATCTTTTACCTACTATATTTAATAAGATGATATTGCAATATTTATAACTAAAAAAGTACATGTACACATGTACAGTGTGATTTACAAAGATAAATAACATTAGTGCAAAAAGTTAAAAATCAGAAATTTATGTAAAAATGAACAGTATTAGGCTTCCAGTATTAGGAAAGAGGATCAATCTGTGCTATTCGTAAAAGCCTCCAGAACTCCTGCTCTATACGGTCTTCCAAAAATTCATAAAAGCATATCCCAATGAGACCGATTGTCAGTGCTAATGGTGCACCTACGTACAGACTTTCCCAATACCTCTCGAGATTACTGCAGATGCAAACTGGAAAAACTAAATCTTGGATTAAGGTTTTCACAGATCTCAGTAAACACTTCAATAAGCTGAGGACTTTCTTTCCCTGAGTTGCATTACAATACATGCCGGGTGATAAATAAAATATTGTGTATCCAAAAGCACTTCAATAAGCTGAGGACTTTCTTTCCCTGAGTTGCTTTACAATGCAGTCGGGGTGATAAATAAAATGCAACAATACTAAAGTTGTGAAGTCTGAACACAGCAAAGAAAGCATTTAAAGGTGAATAAAAATTCATTTTAACGAAAATCCATAACGAATTGTCAATATTAAAAATAAAAAAATTAAAGATAATCAACTTGATTTATCTTTTTTGACATAAAATAATCTAATACATAAAGTTCAATATCTGTGGCGGACGGTGTGGCGGGCGGTGTGGCAGGCGGGTGGCGTGGATTTGAATTGTACATAAATCTACAGTTTTATTCCGGGGTCATTAGACCTTTAAACTAAGAAAAAGGTCACTCTCTATATAATATTTTTTTAAAACTACGTCCATCTCATTTTCCCACCCCTTAAGCGTTGTGACAGTTTTTGATGAATTTTTTCACTCTTGACGTTAAAAATAAGAAAATTACTGAATACGTTGGATTTCGAAAAACTCTGCATAAAGCCCGGACAACGGCGCGCACGAAATGGCCCGGAACAAGACCGTTTCATAAATCGAAAAATTCCATATTTTTCCAGATATACCTATAGCGGTTTTAATAAGTTAAATAATCGATAAATTTTTATACATTGGAAAAACATATATATATTTGTTCTTTTGTGTATTTATAATTATAATGAAGTACGGATTTGGGCTGATATTTAATTGAATCAAAATGAGGAATAGTTTTAAATTGTACGGTAATCCAATTACCGTACAATTTTTTTCATTTTGACAATCTTAACACCTAAGAAGATGATCATTATACAAAAAAATCTTAAGGCTATCTAAAGAAGAGTTGAATATATATCTAGTGTTTTTGATATTTCGTTCAACAGTACCATTCCTCTTGTCATGCTACGCTGTGCTAGAACATCTGTTCTGCCGTATGGTATTTTGAACAAGTCGTGTCGACGACTACGACTGAAGTTTTCAGGCACGTATAAACCGTAGCATTCCAAGAGGAATGGGCTGTCAATGTAGTTATGGATTATGTTAAAACTAAGAATTGCAAGATTTGCATAACGTCTAGTTTCCAAACTAAATCTATTTCACAAGTAACTCTATATAGTGCGTGAACCTCGGATAAATTCCGTGCATTCGCATATAGACATACCTAAGGAATTTATTCTGGATTTGTTCCAGCATATTAATATATTTAGTCTGATGCGAAGTCCACACACCACTAGCATACTCTAGTTTACTTCTTATGACGCCATCGAACATGGCTATCATTGCATGTGGGTCATCAAATTGATTTATCATGTTAAAAAAAACTACATATAGATTTATTATGTTTACAAATCTCTATGCCTACAAATGCTGATAAATGGCATGATGGTTAGTTATAATACATGTAGTTAGTGCAGAGGACGCGTATGGATGCAGGAGTGTGAAGCTCGCCATGCAGCCGTGTTTTGGAAGGCTTCCAAGCTCCTTTGGAAACTTTGCAAATTGTCCCCTGAAATTAGGCAATTTTATCACCCCACTATGCTATTATTCTACTCACGTACCTGCCCATTATACTCACTGTGCGCGGGTGAGAAAGATGCCACACAAATGGTTCCTCTCACTTTTCTGATCGAAAGGTGGAGTCGAATCGAAAACATTGAAATAAAATTTAAAAAAAAACACCATTTTATCAACTCAACTTTTTATCAAGTAAAAAAAAAATAGAAAAAAAACTCCTTTGCGATCATAATTATTTTAGATACTAGTTATGGACCAGTGAAAAAATAAAATTGTTGTGGGGTTTGTGAATCCAAAAGCTCATTCAGAACAAGTAAAATTGTTGCCTTTAAGCAGAGTTTTAACTCAAGAAAATTATTCAGGAAAATTTGAAAACTTAACTGAGATGGTAATAGAAGTAATGCGATGGTAGTCAGAGATTTTCCAACGTTTTTTTATAGCGTTTATCTAAAGGTAAGGGGCCATTCATAAATTACATCACACGAATTTCATGATTTTTTGACCCCCCCTCCCCTGTCACATTTTTAAGACGCCATCCCCCCTAGAATTTCATGATTTTTTGACCCCCCCCACTGTCACATTTTTGAGACCTCCTCCCCCCTAGAATTTCATGATTTTTTGACCCCCCCCATACCCCTTGTCACACTTCTCTACTCCCCCCCCCCTTAAGGTGTGACGTAATTTATGGATGGCCCCTAATTGGTAACCCGAAAATCAAAAACAATTAAAATTAAATAAAAGGAAACGAGTAGTATTTGTAAAAAAATTCAATGCTAAGATTTCAAAACTAAGAAACACACACGAATAAACAAATTTCACCTAAACAGTTGTGACGGGTCTTTATAGTGAGACGATAGAGAGGAAGTTCTGGGAAGGAAAGGGTTATGAAGGTTGGGTAGGAATCTGGCGATGTGTCCCGCCTCCCAAATTGAAATACATATTTTATTTGAAATAACTATCGCTTTATCTATATCACTAAAAAGAGAACAAATTGTGTGTTTCGGGTAGGATTGATACTTAATTACCCAGGTGTTTTTGTTCACAATTTATAATATTTAAATTTAATGAATTTTTAACGGTATTTATTGTGAGCCAATATTTTCTTACTTAATTTAAGTATTAACAGTGTTTTTTCTATAAATGTTCCCCTCAAAACATACTGTATAAAAATAAATTATTAAAGGATTCCTATGGATTTTTAAACCACAATATCAAAAGATTTAATTCTAAATGTCTTTATTCACGGGGGGGGGGGGGGAGTATGAGAAATAGTTAAGGTTATTCGTAACTTGGGAATGTTTTAAAATATGTATAATATAACGTGGCTAAAGACCTCATTAACTATTTAACTCCCTTTTTAGTGTACAAAAGTAAACAACATAGACTGCTAAAGCATAGTAAAGTTAGTATTTTAATTCGACATTTAGATAAAACGATTTCTTATTTATTTCGTGTCAATATCGGTTTGGCTATAGACAGCGCAACCGTGCTCATGGTATCGAAAATGGTCGTAAGTTAAGCCCATCGATTGATAAGTTATTAATTTAATTGATAAAGAATATGCAAGAAACATTTTCTTCCAATGTCGGCTTAGAAAGACCTCGATGGCAAAATGTATGCAGTCCATTCTAATATGTACTTGCACATATGTTTATATGTATGTATGTGTATGTGTAATACATTGTGTATATATAGATATATATTTTATATGTTCTTTTCTTTCTTAATAATCAATGAATGCGGTAATAAAATGTAAAAACAAAAACCAAAATAAAAACTAACTTTATACAAGGTGGCGCAAAATTAATCATCCTATCGGAAGATGTTATAATTTTAGCAAATGGCGTCGTACGTCAATCATATTTGACATTTGCGAACTAGACAGCTGCAGAATACAAACAGACAAGAAATAGATCGCTTTACTCCGCAAGAGCGTGGAATAATTGTGGATTGATTGCCATCCTCAATCTCAACAACGAAGAGGACGATTTTGTGTTGAAAGTCATCATGAGCGATGAGGCGCATTTCCACTTAAGCGGTTACGTCAATAAGCAAAATCTTCGTTTCTGGGGCACTGAAAATCTGCGTGTGATGCACGAAGAGCCATTACATCCACTCAAAGCCAAAGGTGCGGCGTCACGCGGAAGGAGTGATTGGGCCGTATTTTTTTGAGGACGCCATTGCCAATACGGTCACTGTACGGTCAATTACGGTTACTGGCAAACGCTACAGGGCCATAATAAACGACTTCTTACTGCCGGAATTGGATGAACAGGGCTTGGTGAACATGTGGTTTTAACAAGACGGTGCAACCGCACCCACAGCACTAGCCAAAATGGATATTGTGAAGGAAGCGTTTCCTGGTCGCGTAATCTCCCGTTTTGGCGATTTGGCATGGCCAGCAAGATCGCCCGGTTGAACCATCCCAGGCTTGTTTCTTTGGGGCTAGTTGAAGTCGCGGGTTTATGCCAACGCGCCTCAGACAATCGCAGCCCAAATATTGCGGAAAGTCATGGAAAATGCGATAAAACGGACACAAATGCGTATCAACACTGGCGGTAGCCACTTGACGGATATCATCTTTTCCACTTAACAGAAAAAATTGTAAAGGTCCAAGTAAAAATTTCCGTTACTCAAAATCTTTTTTTTTATTTAGTAAAAAGGTTATTCAAAAACAAAATTGGATGATTAATTTTGCGCCACCCTGTACAACAACACATAAATACTTGTCACACTTAATCATAAACATGTTACAGCACAGGTACTCCTAATGAGGTGTTCACGAAACAATTACCCATACAGAGTTTTACCTTGTCAAACTACCTTACACCCAACATAGTAATTTTAACGTTTTTTGTACTACTATATAAACCACTGTAATCATTTGTAAAATGTGAATTCAAGAATAGACATAATTAAATAAATGTATTTAAGAATGACCTTGCTAAATGTAGGCCAAGGATGATATATTTCTCTAAATACACAGGAAAAGCCCAATTCCCAGGGTGGCTTTAAAGTCCTTGAAAACAAAGCCTTACTCCATTATCCAACTAGGTATTATTTACAGCATTCGACATGGCATTGATTGTACCCTCAACGTGTTCAGGAGCCGTGACTGCCTGCGGGGGAGGGAAGCGGGAGTAAGGGCTGAAACTAAGGAATGATGGCGCCCTCGTGACTCCACCGGGTAGGCTGTTTGCAACTTAACTTCCGCCAGGGGAATACTGACATTATTCTTGCCAGACTGCTACGGAGGAAGTAATGTATGCGAGGAAGCGAAGGTTTGGGCGGGTTCCAACAGGAGAACTACCAACTTCGATCATGAGGATGTGAATTGCTGCCGTGGTCAAAGGGTAAGGCTTTTGACTCACAATCTGAAGGTTGCGGAATCGAATTTCGGTGTACGAAAATAAATTTTATTTGATTAATTTGAGATAGTTCACAATTAATTCATTTACAAATAATATATAGGATATTTGTGAACGTTCCGGAGGGATAGATACCACCATTCAGAATTGAAACGTTGCTTGAAATGGCTTTAGCCGTGTTTTTTACCTTCCCACCTTCTTCACCATTTTTTTTCCCTCCCCACTACCTTCAGCCTCCATACCCATACAACAACATACCTCAATTTGGAAAGCCATAGTCTGACTGGCTCCAGATGGGAGCAGCTTCGACTCTTGTGAGGTATTCACAAAAAAAAATCAATTTGTTTTTTCAAGAGAAATACAAATTGAATTATTTTACTTGATAATATGAAATATAATTAGATAACTATGGATAAAATAATTAACTTTTTTTTATTTCAAATAAGGAATTGTAAAATTGCTTAAAAAAATTGCACCATCTCAATGACAATTCCTTTTCAAATTCTCTTCAGGGAGATTAGTACCTAGGTTCGTAGCATATTTATGAATGTAATGAAAATGCATTATGCAATGCGTTTAAAATCGAGGGGGTAGAGCGGTGACTGGCTAAAAATTCGTGACGTAGCTTGAAGTCCATATTCCACTGGGAGATCTGAATTCATCGCATTACAAGTGGCAATATTTTACTTCAAGCTACGTCACGCGTTCAAAATTTCGAAAGGGTGACGGTTTTCTTAACCCCTCAGGCTTTTCACTTTTGGGAATAACTACAGGTCTCATGGAAATGTGTCTTTCTCACTGTCGTGGTGAGAAATATGATGATATAAACGGCATTAGAAAGATGATAAAAAAACACCATATTTATATTTACATTTACCCACAAAATTATTAAAATGTGAACCTTTTTTTTAAACTTTATTTTTTTGCCATTTTATCTACAAACACTTCAAAAGTATGATTTTAGGTTTTAACGGCCAAAAGTATTTTTGTTATTTATTTTTGGGGTGTTATGCCGTGTTGCGCTATCTCCTTCTTTAGCCAACGTTTCGGACAGCATTACAGTGTCCATCATCATCGTCATTCATCTGCCCTGATGATGGACACCGTAACGCTGTCCGAAACGTTGGCTAAAGAAGGAAGTTGCGCAACACGGCATAACACTCCAAAAATAAATAGCAAAAATACTTTAAAAGTATTTTTTACATAATTTTTAAATTCAGTAAAATGCAAACAAGAGACAATTGATGCAAAAATTATTAAATATATAAAAGACAAAAGTATGAATGTGTTTTGGTAGAAGATTAAAAGTACGAGGACCAACAACAACTGTTCTGGTTTGCATTAATTTGGTATTGGTTTGGTGGGTGTAAAACATAAGGATTAATAAATACATCAAACGGACCACCCCATCCTATAATACCGCAGATTATTGAAAATTGTACCAGGGAAAAGATAATTTTCAATTATGTAAGATATCTTAATTTAAATAAATAAAATGTGCATGTAAGATATCTTAATTTCGAGGTGGTTTTATCACATTGTGATTTCCAATTATTTAGATGTGTATCAAAATATATACCTATATATTTAATATTTTCTACTTTGACGAGTTCATTGCACAATGATCATGTATTTTCTTTAAGGATCCAATGTTTCTCAACGCAATTTGAAAAAAAATGTATGAAACTTTGGAATTCTTGTATTAATTATTTTTAAATGAAACGACAAAAAATTGATTTTGACGATAAAATTTGTAATGCATTTACCGAATAAATTATGTGTGTTATCAGCAATTTTAGTAAGAAAAAACGTAAAATTTAAACGAGCCACTTTTAAAACTTCTTAAGTTTGCACTCAAAATTTTTTCAACATTTTCATATTTATTTCGAATTATAAAATTTAAAACATCACCTTTTAAAAAAAGTTTTTAGATTCCGGATGCGTTCAAAAATATTCCATGTCTTTGGATTTTATTGCAAACCGGAAATATTTTGACCTTGCGACAAAACAGGCTCGAGGCCCGAGGGATTAAGAAACCAGCGTTTAATTCAATTATTTTTACATGAAACAACAAAAAAGACGGGTGATAATAACTTTCATAATAAATTTGTCTAATAAAACATGTGTGTGTTTTTTATTTTTTTTTCGTTACAGTAATTTTAGTATGGAAAAAAGTAAGGTAAGCTGTTTGCGCCAATCAATGTTCTTTTTTGTTTGATTTAGAACTGGAAAACTGCTTATTCCTTTGCCCAGTTCCTTTACCCAAGTACCTACCTTTCTACCAAGTACCTACCCATCCCACGCCAAGACAAAACGAAATAAAACGTTCGATTTCCACTTGTTTTTTATTGACTTGTTGAAAACACACCCAATTCGAGTGTTCGGAGAAAATTTGTGCATTCTTGCTTAATTGAAAGTAACGCCATAAGTTTAATTTGCGAACTTATTGGATCACCCGCCGCGGCTGCAGAAGTAACCGTGTTTACTACGATAAGTGAACTATTATAAAGACAAAGGGAGAATTGTTACAAGGACCACAGATCCAGCGGCAAATTTCTAGTGAACTCGGTAAGTTTTGGCAATACCTATCCTTTCCTTTCCTTTGAGTAGTTTTTCAGTAATTGTTGTTTTAGATTTGCACCGCACCCGCCTGCGAACGAATTGATTTGCGCAACCATAAACCACTTTTAAAACTTTTTCATGTTTGCACTCTAACAAATTAGAAAGCTTATTTTTTCTATCACCTTTCAAAATCGCTCTTTAGTTTTCGAACACATTCCGGATAAAGTATTCCGTCAATTAAATGTCCAAATCGATACACGGAATCGAAACCACGATCTCGAGATCGATCGCTGTGTCCCTGAAGTAGAGGCAGTAATTTGTTCCCGAGATATATCTACCCGAATCCTGGAACAAGCTACTTCCAAATCGAAATAAATCTCAAGTTATCTCGTAAACGCTTTCCTGTGGCTGGCGTATTGCATTACTCGGCAATATTTTCATAGATCTGGCTCTGTGTGGAGGAATGAATTTTAATTAAACTGAGATTTGCTCTCCTTCCTGCAGATATCTCTGCCAAGTATCTCTGGGCGGAAGGCCCCGCCACTCTGACTAATTCCGCTACCTGCCGAAAGAATCTGTGTAAAAAGGTATTTTAAAGAGAAAAATGCCTCTAATAAATTTTCTTATATTTTTTTCTGAATAGAATCTAATTTCGCGCAGAATGGCAACTTTATTGGTTTTGTAAGAAAATGGGTTAGAATGAAAATAAATCAACCGGTTTTCTGACGTTTTTCAGGTAATCAATGTCCAGGAGACGAGCAATTTAGGTATCTGGAGTTTGTTCTGGTTACCAAGTTTCGATAAACAATTGTAAAGTCGTATTATTAAAGTAAAATAGCAAGTAATATTGGTAAACCAAAATGATGTATTGTTCAGTACCCAAGTCTAAAGTTATGGTATTCCAAAGAGAGAGTAGTCTGCAATATAATTGTGAACTGTGAATGATAAATATTTGAAACAGGTGGATGAGTTTGTGTATTTGGAAAATATGTTTAATATGTAACTAAGGAACATAAAACAGTCTTAGTAATATAATATACATAAGAGGATGATAAAAAAAACAGACCAATTATTAATGTTCACAGATAGGTATTTAGAAACAAGACTAACTGAATGTAAACTAGAATATTTAAGAAAAAATAATAAAAAGCAAACTAAGCAGCAATTAAAAAATAATAATAATACAAATCTAAATTCAACAAATGATAAACCAATACACAACAATAGAATAAGTGTGATTATAACTGTACTTAAATAGACTGCAAAATAGGTATTTGGGTTGGGACGGATCAGGGGAGGTAAGGGATAAGGGAAAGTTGCCAATGTCGCATTAAAAATGTTAGATAAAGTTAATTTAATCGTCGTGAATATGTGTTATTCGCACCTAGAATGTTATACAATGAAGTTCTGTAGCGACAGTAACTAGCGGTGAATATGTCAGCACATGTGTTTATATTTGCAAATTTATTGTTATAGTAGTTACATGTCCTTTGCATAAATTCATTTTGATTGAAATTGGTGTTGCATCTATCAATATAGAAAAGGGTATTTTGTCTTCTATATCGAATTGGCGTATGGAAATTTATTTTGTTTAGCGACTCCGGGCAGTCAACTTTTGAGTTAATAATTTTGTACAGGAGCTGTTTCTTTATAAGAGATGGGTAAGTGGGTTTAAGGCTCGTAGGCTGATAGAGATATTGAAAGAAGGGTAAATGCAGGTAACTCCATTAATGGAAGACTCAACGCGGTTGGCGCTAATAAAAAACTGTCAAAAGAAGCGAATCTAGCACAATGGGGTGGTGGTACTTACACTGATGTATGAGATATGGCAGCGAGGCATGAAACAGGTGGAGGAAGGATGAAAGCAGACTGAATGCTGTAGAAATGAGATCCCTGAGGCGTATGTGTGTAAAACCATGTATGATCGTTTGAGAAAAGTGAAGATCCTCAAAGGAAACACGACTGATGATGGTTTGGGCGTGTAGAGCGAATGAACGAAGGAAGGAGTCTGGGGAGAATATATGAAAAACTAACACATTCGCATTTTTCAGATAATAAAATAAATAGGAGCCCCTATTGGACATAAAGGTTGGTATCGCGCTTGTTACCG
The DNA here is from genome assembly GCA_936435175.1 of Glyphotaelius pellucidus. Lineage (NCBI taxonomy): Eukaryota > Metazoa > Arthropoda > Insecta > Trichoptera > Limnephilidae > Glyphotaelius > Glyphotaelius pellucidus. The sequence goes on from OW386550.1 coordinate 1,445,757, forward strand.
ATCACTGGAAAAGAGGGTTCAAGCCTCGGAAATCAAAAAAAGGCATTTGAAAAAATGTACATTTATTATGGAAAAACTTTTTTTATGTAGGTACTGTTTGTTTAAAAACTTTCTGCAGCGGGTAGGTACCATAGATTATTACAATTTGACAGCTCGTAGTAGGATCATAGCATTATTAATTACACATTCAAAAAAAATCCTAATTCTGTACATAAGTGGAAAAGAATGCGACCTTACTGGAATACCCCTTTCAAGGGCACATTGTACATGCTTTTGTGTATGATTATAAATTAGGTCAAGTTTTTTTTAAGTGCATAATTTTTTTTTTTTGAGTTTTTGTAAATATGTTAAACTATTACGAAAAAAAATTATATAGCAACATCTAGAAGAAAGCATAATATTAGCGTTTGTTAGGTTAAAATAGTAAATGCTGGAATAAATAAATAAATTTAATTAAATCGCATCAGAAAGATCAAAATCAACGCTTCAACATTTTTTCTACCATACAGTAACTGGCCCTAGTTCTATTTACTGCCAATACAAAAACGAGCGACTTGTAATCTCGATATCATCCGGGGATGTATTAAAGATTCTCTTCCAGCGAAGAAATTCCGTATCTATTCTTTGCCATTTCATTTCTAAAAGACTCCAACCTCAACTTTATTTATATATACAGCGAACAAGATGTCATTAAAAGATAACTGGCTATTCCGATCTGCTCGCTTCCAGTGCGACACCGGCTCTCCATCGATATATTTATTATAATTTATTCAATAAACACCGTCCCTATTGCCTCTGGCGGGCTCGTCGAATCACTTCCCGCCATTTACATAAACTATTACTTTGTTAGGGGGGGGAAAGGGCATAAAAACTTTCCCACAATTGATCTTGGAAAAAGACTCGGCTTTTATATTCGTCCAACTTTCGCAATATCCGATTCTTTGACTCTCTCAACATTTTTAACAGGGTGACTCGTTTGCCAATAAGTCAAGACTTTTCCGGTACAGTTGGAAGACATTCATAGGAACAAAAAATGTAACTAAATGCATTTATTTCTTAAGAGAAAAATGGTAAATCCAATAAATATATTTCACATCAGTTGCGACGCAGCCTTGTTTAAAAATATTAATTGCAATATTGAAGTAATCTCAAAAGAAAAATGATTTTAGAACACTTATTTTGCCCAAAGGCATAAACATTGGTAGATTTATACTGCCTCTTGAAAAAATAAAAAGCCTCTCTAGTCCTGGTGAAGTTATTAATTATATGCAGATATCATTTGGACTTTCCCGGTACAGTTAAAAGACGTTGATACTAAAAGCGTAACTTAATATGATATATGCAGATAATATACATGCAGACACCATTAAGCCATTCCCGGTACAGTAAGAAGACATTGATACTAAAAACGTAACTTAATATGATATACGCAGACACCATTAAGACTTTCCGGTACAGTTGGAAGATATTGATACTAAAAACGTAACTAAATATGATATATGCAGACACCATTAAGACTTTCCCGGTACAGTAAGAAGACATTGATACTAAAAACGTAACTTAATATGATATACGCAGATACCATTAAGACTTTCCCGGTACAGTTGGAAGATATTGATACTAAAAACGTAACTAAATATGATATATGCAGACACCATTAAGACTTTCCCGGTACAGTTAGAAGACATTGATACTAAAAACGTAACTAAATATGATATATGCAGACACCATTAAGACTTCCTCGTACAGTTCGAAGACATTGATACTAAAAACGTAACTAAATATCATATACGCAGACACCATTAAGACTTCCCCGTACAGTTAGAAGACGTTGATGCTAAAAACGTAACTAAATATCATATACGCAGACACCATGAAGACTTCCCCGTACAGTTAGATATTGATACTAAAAACGTAACTAAATATGATATATGCAGACACCATTAAGACTTCCCCGTACAGTTAGATATTGATACTAAAAACGTAACTTAATATGATATACGCAGACACCATTAAGACTTTCCCGGTACAGTTGGAAGATATTGATACTAAAAACGTAACTAAATATGATATATGCAGACACCATTAAGACTTTCCCGGTACAGTTAGAAGACATTGATACTAAAAACGTAACTAAATATGATATATGCAGACACCATTAAGACTTCCTCGTACAGTTCGAAGACATTGATACTAAAAACGTAACTAAATATCATATACGCAGACACCATTAAGACTTCCCCGTACAGTTAGAAGACATTGATGCTAAAAACGTAACTAAATATCATATACGCAGACACCATGAAGACTTCCCCGTACAGTTAGATATTGATACTAAAAACGTAACTAAATATGATATATGCAGACACCATTAAGACTTCCCCGTACAGTTAGATATTGATACTAAAAACGTAACTAAATATGATATATGCAGACACCATTAAGACTTCCCCGTACAGTTAGAAGACATTGATACTAAAAACGTAACTAAATATCATATACGCAGACACCATTAAGACTTTCCCGTACAGTTAGAAGATATTGATACTTACAACGTAACTAAATATGATATATGCAAACACCTTTACAGCTTTCTCGGTACAGTTAGAAGACATTGATACTAAAAATGTAACTAAATATTTTTATAATGTAACTAAACAGATATCGTTAGGGCTTTCCCGTTTCATTTCGCTGAAACGAAAAAGATAACTACATACATGTATATGCAGACACCGTTAAGACTTTGCAGAAAAGACGATGAATTACGAAATTCGCAAAGGTTTTCAAACTGAAATTTTGGGTAAACGGATTTATTTTCAGCACGAACAATTTCGAGAACTGCAAAATTCATTTGCATTTGAATTAAAACAAATCACCTTGAGAAAAACAATCACATTTTTAATGAAAATTATCAACATATTTCAAAAAAAAGTTTCTTCATCAGGATAAAATAAATATGAATTACTGGTTTGAAAGACTGAAATATTAATGACAAAAGAAATAATCGTTAATGTATTATTCTTAGATTTTATTAGACTGTACCAAAATTCCCACAAGCCTTAGTTACCTTGAACTTCGTTTTATTTGTCGTTGAGACCATCTTTTATATGCCCCCGGAATAACTCCCCTTTAGAGTTAGTTCCCTTATAAAATCCACCGCCAAATCTTTAGTGCCTCCGTGGCAGTACAAAACTTTGTCCAATGAACAAACTTCCCGGAATGTACTACACAGTACGGGGCGCTGAAATTACCGGGGATTTGCTTCGGCCTATTTAGGAAGTCCGTTGAAATAAAATAAAATGTTCCAAAGTTCTCGGGAATTCATGGCCGCTTAACCTGGTTACACGCGGTGTCAAGACGAAATTACACGGGCGTAAATTTCACGTACCAATATTACACTACCAGAATCACACGGCCAGAATTACACAAGAGACATACTTGAATGAAACCTACTGCAATTAACGTACCGCAAAAAACCAACCAGATTTAAATATTGCTGATTAAATTACACCTTAGAAAAAAAACTAGGATACGTAGGTTTTTTGACGTGTAATTTCAGTATTCAGTTTGGGAGGTGGGTTGGTCACACCAAGTGGTTCGCTACGTTTGGTGATTTAGCAGGGGTTCGCGGGGTTGGGAGAGGCGGATTTTTTACTCCTGGGTACACTGACCTCCAGATTCCTAACCAACTCTAAACCGGGTTCATGGGGTGAGGTTTGTCTAGGTCTTGGAGGCGGATGACCAGGACCACACTGAACCCCTAATTCCTACCCACCCCTTAAACCTTTTTCCTTCTCAGAACTTTCCTCTCCTTCCTTTCCTTAAAAAAACCCTCCGCACACAATCCCTAAAGATGACATAGGCTCTGAGGGAAATCATTTTCCTCAAGGCCTCTTATGGGGAGCTCATGTAAAAAAAAAATCTCATATTTGCCTTCCCATAACTTCCTCTCATTCCTTTTCTATAAAAAGACCTCCCACACAGCATCCCCAAAGATGACACACGCCCTGAGTATTTCATCTTTGTGTAATTTTTTTTTGCATAAGCTCTACACAAGAAGCTTTGAGGTTTGATTGCGACTGCGACTTTCGTAAGAACATTTTGGGAATTGCAACGGGAGTTAGCCGCTTTGTAAAGAGAGTTGGCAGCTTTGTAACGGGAGTTGGCAGCTTTGTAACGGGAGTTGGCAGCTTTGTAACGGAAGTTGGCAGGTTTGTAACGGGAGTTGGCAGCTTTGTAACGGAAGTTGGCAGCTTTGTAACGGGAGTTGGCAGCTTTGTAACGGAAGTTGGTAGCTTTGTAACCAGAGTTGGTTACGAGAGTTGGCAGCTTTACAACGGGAGTAGGCAGCTTTGCAACGTGATTTGGCAGCTATGTAATGGAAGTTGTCAGTTTTGTGGGTCATTTTAATTGCAACGGGAGTTGACAGCTTTGCAACGGGAGTTGGCAGCTTTTTTACGGGAGTTAGCAGCTTTGCAACGAGAGTTGGCAGCTTTGTAATGGGAGTTAGCAGCTTTGCAACGAAAGTTGGCAGCTTTGTAACGGGAGTTGGCAGTTTTGCAACGGGAGTTGGCAGCTTTGTAACGGGAGTTGGCAGTTTTGCAACGGGAGTTGGCAGCTTTGTAACGGGAGTTGGCAGCTTTGTGCCTGTAGTGTAGTGTAAAAATAGTTATTTTTTATTTTTTATTTCATGAATATTCGTGAACCGATTAGAAAATACGGAGAGTTCTTAAAGCTTATTCCAAAAAGCGTATATTTTTTTAATAAACTACTGCTCAACTCAACAGAGAAAACTAACTTGTACGGGCATTTTAGTTCATAAGGTAACTCAAATAGACTAAAATTTTATTTATATTTTAACTTCAAACAATGTCAGGTATTTCTGGTAAGTCAAGTACGTACCTTAACATTCTATATAATGCATAATAAATTGTAAGGAGGATGCTTTCAAGGATGCCCGAGGAATACATGATGCAACCAATGAAACAAATAATGATATGAGAGAGTAAGAGCCCGTACAATAGAAGAGCATCTATGAAAAGTTATGTGAAAGTGAATGAAGCAAATTTAATTTAATAGAAATAAAACACTTATTTTGTGTAAAACCCTAAGTTTCAATTAATTTATTCAAAATTATTTTTATACCGTAGCTTATGATTCTCAAAATAGTTAAAGCATTTTCTTACTTTACCCTTTACAGGAAGGCCTGAGGAAAATATTTTCCCTCGGGGCTTATGTCATATATTTGGGAGGGCTTTGTGGAAGATCTTTTTGGAGAGAGGAAGGAGTGAACGTGGAATGTGTTTTGAAGTGAACAACAATAGTAGGAGGGAGGATAACAGTCCGGAAACTCAAGAACGGAAATTCAAGAAGTCAAAAACGAGTCATAGAAACGATCGGTTGTCATATATGACAAAAATATCAAACGTGTGCTTTGGCGCGTTTCCCGTCTACGCACCAATAACGTAGGGATCACTAACGGTAGTTCCTCGCCATTCCATTATTACTAAATTTTCAATTTATTTTAAATTTTCAATTTAGTAATGATGAATTTTATTTTTTTTTATTTTTTTTATATGAAATATCGCACAAGAGTCCCAATTGCTCCCGTCTGGAGCCAGTGAGACTATGGCATCCCCAATTGGGGTATATTGTGAGGCTGAAGGTAGTGGAAGGAGATAGGGGAGAGGAAGGTGGGGAAGTACTTGGCTATTCAGATCTGGTCACTAAACACGGCTAAAGCCATTTCAAGCAACGTTTCGATTCTGAATGGTGGTCTTACACCAGGGCGATACTGATAGTATCTTCCACTCTGGAACGTGCTAAATATACTATAAATTATTTTTAAATGAATAAATTGTGAAATAACACAAATTAATCAAATAAAATTTATTTGCGCACGCCGGGTTCGAACCCGCGACCTTCGGATTGTGAGTCGAGAGTCTTGCCTCGGGACCACGGAGGCCGTCAAGTCATTTGTCAAGTCATTTGTAAGGCGGGTATGAATACCGCCGTCTGGGGAACCATTTCTTGGATAACCAACACCTCTCACAGGTCACCCCAAGTGTTTCCGTACGTTTGGTGAGGTTTGTCTAGGTCTTGGCGGCGGATGCATCTGCCCACCTTCTATGTGGCTGACCGGATATAGAAAGACTTGTTTGAAGGAGGCCTTTTGAGCTCTCCGGCCGGACCCTCTCGACCCATCGCCTTGCACCGCAGTTGCATTCAGTTGCAGAAACTCTAATCTCCAGATTCCTACCCACTCCTCCTTCCTTTCCCACCCTTCCTTAAAAAGACCTTCCACACAGTATCCCTTAAGATAACACAGGAAATTATTTTCCTCAGAGCCTCATGTGTGGCGCTAATGTAAATAAAGAATTAAGAAACTCCGTTATTTTTAGAGTTCGAACCGTTCATTACAATTTGGGAGGCGGGAATGGGTACCGCCGCCCCGGGAACCTTTATTGGATAACCAACACCTCTGCCATAGGTCAAGCCAAGCGGTTCGCTACGTTTGGTGGTTTAGCAGAGGTGCCCGGGTTCATGGGGTGAGGTTTGTCTAGGTCTTGAAGGCGGATGACCAGGACATGCTGAACCCCAAATTCCTACCCACTCCTTAAACCCTTTTCCTTCCCAGAACTCTCCTCTCCTTCCTTTCCTTAAAAAAAACCCTCCACACAGCATCCCCAAAGATGACATAGGCCCTGAGGGAAATTATTTTCCTCAGGGCCTCCTGTGTGGAGTTAATGTAAAAAAAAAAAAACTTATCTTTTGATTTTTTTAAATTTTGTTAGTGAAAAGCTCTAATGGGCACGTATTTCATGAATAAGAAGTGAGTATATATGAGTGAGTGAGTGAGTATATGAGAATAAAGGTGCTTATGCCTGATATTTATAGCTTTATTTTAAATGTTCTAATATGCTGAGTTTAAATTAAGAGACCGATTGATGGCGATAAACGTCAATTGAGGTATATTTATTTCCGAGTACATGAAGTTTTTGTATAGGATAGTTTACAAAATAATTATTAGTAGAATTTGTAACAAAATAAAGCGTGTTTGAGCGAGTATCACGCCTGGGTATTCTCGAAATAATTTTACTGGTTAAATCGAGGGCGTCCAGTCTACCATTGGATATTTTGAAAAGGCAAACTAAATCGCTCACTATGCGCTTTGACGATAAATCGCTTATATTGAGTAATTCCATTAGATATATATAATTGAGTTCTTCGATTGGTATTCGGAGTTTATAATTAATTAATAAATCTTAAAAACTTATGCTGTACTCTTTCAATTTTTTGTTCGCATTTCTTATATAATGGCGCCCAGATAGTTGAATTATATTCTAAATTACTTCTCACCAGAGCAGTGTATAGCAATTTAAGTAATTTAACAATTTAACGTTTCTAATTCGAGTGTTAATATCTGAGCACATCCCAACAGCAATTCTATTATTGTAATAATTGTTAACAATCTGTAAATGTTTCAAACAATAAATACGACTGAGACAAAGTGAAAGATACCTTTTCTCTCCTCTCCTAAACCTTTTACACAAAATGACAACTTTCCTTTATACTTACACTAATCGTTTCAGTAAATGAAAGAGAATTTCTAAAAGATCTGCCAAATTAAAACCAAGCAAAAAGACTGTTTCTTGCTTTTGTTAACTTTAATTAACGTGCACGTACCGCTTTTTTATGAAAATTTTCTTTGTGAGAATTACAAAAAGTCCCAAATGCTCGGCGAATATTTTAAAGGGAGGGACAGGAGGGGGGGGGGAGAATCCCTTTCGTATTCGTCTTAGTTTAAGCGTATCTTGGCATCTCAGTCACACCCATGATGTAAAATATCGTATTCAGCGCAACGTGAAAATGCCGTACGATTCTATAGCTATGCTGTTCATACCCACACATTCTTTAAATGTCTTTCTTTATCACAGGTGACTAATTTTTTAATTAAGAATTTATCAGCCACATTTTATCAGTTTGTGAGACAATGGCGAGTCAATATATAACATATATAACGTAATTGGTTTTACATCGGTAAATAACGCGAAATGTCAATATTAAAATTGAAAAAATATAAATTAGATGCTTAAAACATAAAGGCTTTTGGAATTCGCTGACCATCTTCAACATGAAGTGGAAGAGCCATATCTGTGAATTGGTTAAGCGTATCAGAAAGTGTATATATATATATTCATAAGATTAAGAAATATTTTATAACCCAACAATCCAAAAAGAGTATACTATGCACTAATCCAGTCATTAATTCAATATGGAATCATTGGATGGGGGGTCATACAACAATATTCTTATCCCGATCAAAGTGATCCAGAAGCTAATCATTAAAGTAATCCTAAAGAAACCCTCCACATATCCAACAGAAACGCTTTTCGCAGATTTCACGGTGCCTCGAGTAGAGAACATCTTCAAGAAAAATGCAATTATCCAAATTTACAAAGATAATATCATCAAAAAATTTGAAACCCACCAATCAAAAAGATATCAAGACAACATTAAAATATCAAAATTTAATACCAAACTAATGCAAAACAATTATATCTATTTAAGAATAAAGTATTTCAACAACCTTCCGATTGAAATAAAAAAAATCAAGGCATCAATAAACTGAAACTCAAACTGAAGCTACACTTCATCAGGAATAATTAATTAAATAATTACCTCAGGTATGTTTTTAGGCCAAAAAGTATTGTTATGATTTTTGGGGTGTTAAGCCGTGTTTCGCTACCTCCTTCTTTAGCCAACGTTTCGGACAGCGTTACAGTGTCCACCATCATGGCTCATCTGCCCTGATGATGGACAATGTAACGCTGTCCGAAACGTTGGCTGAAGAAGGAGGTAGCGAAACTCGGCATAACACCCCAAAAATCATAACAAAAATAAATAATTACCTGTTTTTCTCTTTCTTTCTATTTATTATCAATCTATATTCATCTCTATTTTATTTAGATTTTTCTAATTTCTCTAAAGTGCACAATATTTAATATGTAACCATATCCTATGTATGTACACCTTCACATATGGATGATCCAGAAGTTTCAATTGTTCCCATTATATACTTACCTATTGCATAATGTTATTCTATTTCTGTTATAATTAGTGTAACTCGCTCATTAAGCACAAGAACTAGCTTCTTCTTTGGTGAGATTGCAATTTTAAATAATTTCTGTATCAATTAAAAATTTTTTTTAAAAAAAACCTTATCGATGAAGATCACACTTTCAATTAAAACACTGTGCTAATATTCTTCACAAAAATGGTTACCGCAACAGATTAAAACTAGCTTCATTGATCTCTTTGCCACCAGTGAATAGTCGGGAATTACGCCAAACGCGTGCCCAACATATGTAACGGTTGACATTTGTCACATAAGAACGGGTCGCTTCTTCGACTCGTTCTTGTGTTCAACAGCTCGGCTGTGGAACAATTCTTTTGTAAACATGGTCTTTTGAAGAGGGCAGGAAATTTCCAAACTGAAGACATAAAAATTCCCAAGTGCACTAAATTTAAATCGATTATACAGCAAAACGCTCCAGTGTCAGCGTCAAAGTCAAGGTCAAGTTCGTGTGGGCGCTTCGGCTTGAACTCGTTATAACTGAGAACTCATTATATATTCCATTATAATATTATTATCACTGAACAGTTGGTGCAATGACCGTGTATAATATAATATATTAGGCACCATCTGTTGCCGCCATCAACAACCACTATATATCAAGATTGCAAATTTATAGGTTAACCTTTAGCGGCGGCCCGGAATATCATAATTACATGCGTTTAATAAATTAATGCTCCCCTGAACTTTGGCGAAGTCTATTAGTCACTAATTAATTCCAAATATGACTTTCTCAAGGTCTGTCTGCCGTCTTCTGTCTGCAACTGAATTGGGTCACTAAATGGGGTCAATTTTAGCAATACTTTCTTTATCTGCCGGCCTCTTTTTTACGTAAATACCTCTCAAGAGTCCAAGCTGCTCCCGTCTGGAGCCAGTGAGACTATGGCATAGTGTGAGGCTGAAGGTAGTGGACGGAGAAAGGAGATGGGGAAGAGGAAGGTGAGGAAGTACATGGCTCTTCAGATCTTTTCACCAAACAAGGTTAAAGCAATTTCAAGCAACAACGTTTCAATCCAGGATAGTATCCTACACTCTGAAACGTGTCGCAAATATGCTATATATGTTTTTCAGTTAAAAAATTTGTGAAATAGTACAAATTAATTTATTTGTGGTTTACAAGTTCGGCTGTGGAACGATTTGCCGGCCTCTGTGTTCCTCTCTCCTACAACAAGAGTCTCTTCAAGACCCATGTTCACTCCTTCCTCTCCTCAAAAACACCCTCCACACAGCATCTTCAAAGATGACATAGGCCCTGACGGAAATTATTTTCCTCAGAGCCTCCTGTGTGGAGTTAATGTAAAAAAAAAAACAAGTGGTTCGCAACTTTTGGTGACTTAGTAGGAATATCCGGGTTGATGGGATGAGGTTTGTCTAGGTCTTGGTCTTGCTGGCGAATGCGTTTGCTGAATCGAAAGAGATTGGTTGAGGGAGACGTAGCCAAGACCTCTCCATATTATGCCATCAGAAGGCGAAACAGCTGCCACACGTTATAAGAATTACGTAACAGAACTTATTTGTAAATAAACTGTTTTTATAAATTAATGTGACCTTAGAACGGGGAACCCCACTAAGGACACATTCTTTCCTAAAACAATGTAAAAAATATATATATAAATAAATAAATGGAAATAATAATATTATTGAATAGTTTTACATGACAAAATTAAAAAAATAACTTGAATCATTGATGTCGCTATTCCAAATTCCTGTAATATTCAAAAATCTGTTTCTGAAAAAATTAGAAAATATACAGATTTAGGAAATGAGATTAAAAGAATTTGGCATTCTCGAACTATAAAAATATTACCATTTGTTATTTCGGCTACTGGCATTATACCTAGCTCTCTAATTAAAAATTTAGGCTTATTAGATTTATCAAAGAATCTTTATATAAAGATGCAAAAATCAGTCATATTAAAGATATGTAGAATTACGAAAGATTTTTTAAATATTTATATTGAGGGATCAGTAGGATTTATCGGTCCAGTTAGGAGTTCTATTGAGCCGAACCCTCTGATATGAAAATATCTGGAGTCGGTGAAGTATTTTCCCATAAGGTCTCTGGTAGGTTGACGTGTTGTTCTTGTATAGTTTTGAATTTATTATATTTGTAAAGAGTGTTTGTTTTAGAGGTTTGGTTTTTAAACTAGCAACATTGTTTCTACAGACTGCCAATTTGACAGTTGACATTTGATTTGTAGTCAGTACGTTTTGCCATTTCACTATGAATAGATTGACGTCGGAACATGCGCTTGCAAATTGTGCAAATTTATTTTGAAAATCATGGTTCGGTTCGCCAAACTTATGGTGCACTACCTCTATTTTATTGTCGACATAATCATCCATCCGAGCAAGTTATTCGGAAGATCATGGATCGTTTATGCACCGCCTACACTCTAGTGAATACTACGCATCCACAAAGACGACAAAGAAGAAGTTATTGCTGCTGTGGAGAGTAGTATTGAGGAGAATCCGAACTAGTCGATTCGCCATCGTTTCTCAGCAATTGCAGCTGTGCCCATCCACTTTGTGGAAGATTCTGCGGAAAGATCTGGGTCTAAGTCTAATGGTGTGAGATCGTGTGATCTCACACCATTAGATTACATTCTTTAGGGGTTTGTGAAGTCACTAGTCTATGCTGATAAACCAAAGACGTTAGACCATTTGGAAGTCAACATTTGCCGTGGTTTCGCCGATATATGGCCCCAGTTGCTCGATAAAGTTGTCGAAAATTGGACTTCAAGATTGCGCTTCATTTGAGCTAGCCGTGGCGCTCATATGCCCGAAATCATATGCCAAATAATTTTATGCCATATAATAATGGCATAAAATTATCTATTAAATAAAGCCAATATCATAGACATTAATATTATTTTAATGTGTTTTTTTTTCATTTTGAATTTGTATACCTCAAAAAAAACACCCATTACAATGCAATTACATCGCGTGGATTGACTAGAGACTAAATGATCATTTGTGGAAAAGTGTGTGGAAGGGTTAAACTTTTCCTGTAGGGAAGATTTAACCCGGACATAAAGTCTAGAGAACGATTAGATAAAAAAGGGTTCCATGCCAACTGAGAAAAAAGTCAACTCAACACTTCTTTGAGAAGTCATTAAGAGCTATGAAAAAAATAATTTTAAAATAGCCCATGACCCTTACCTAACGTAACTTATTTAACCAATTTTTTTATATATTTTTTTTCATCACTTTTAATTGCTTTTCTGAGGTGGTTTTGATTTGGTTTCATTCTGACTTGTCCGGTCATCATAAAAAAGATATTAAAATATAAATATGAATTCAAACCTCTCTCCTTAACAATTGAAATTGAAAATGTGACTTCCAGCCTTAAATCATAAATATGTGAGCCTGGGGTGTGTAAATTATCCCAAAACTCCCTATATAGGGGGCTATAATACCCTAAAAATTGATTTTTGAATTCTATGTTTTATGCTGATACAAAATGTATGAACAAAATGGCAATCAGCACTGGTCGAAAAGCACAAAAAGAGACACTTATCTTGTAGAGTGGCATCTGCTGCATAGGTGGCTCTTGAGATGTTTCTAGTCCAAGTTAGATTCACCACGCACAATTCAATAATATTTTATGACGGACAATGATTAGGTAAATTTATTCATTTTGAGAGAGTAAAATTCAAATTTCTTTAAATTGCAATGAATTGAATTTGGATTCCAAAAATACATTTCAGTTGTCGTCATTCCGCAGTTTACAAGCGCAATACAATTAAAGTACCCCTGAAAGCACGTAGAGACCGCCAAACAACAGATTTAAAAAAATCCGAGTGAGCGATTCACACGCGGTCGAAATGAAACTAGAAAGTCGCTAGATTTCGCTTTCTTTTGTTTTGCCTGTTTATTTTAAAGTGGTTTGAAGATTGGATATTAATTTCAGAAAAATTAAAATGTTTATTTTTCTTGGATATCGTAGGATTCGAACTCCGTTTTCTGGATATCTGTCTCTCTGGCCGCTTGGATTTGGCAGGCGCCTTAGCCGCTGCGCTACGGGAAGTTCGAGCCAAGGCGCGTATTTAGCGCATTATATTAGAACCGAGGACCCGTCGTATAATAAATTTTAGTGACGCACTTCCGTTTCACCCGAATATCAAATCACTAACAGGGCTGTAGAGTGTTTCACTTGCCTAACCATGCCTAACAAAGCTTTAAAGTACAGATATAAAACGAAGTCTCATTATTCTTTTGCTACGAAACCACTTTTGCTACCATTAAGTGGTTATAAGTGTATTGTTGTGCCTGTAGTTTGTAACAGGTACAATCTACTGCCACGTTATTCCTCCTGGCATTGTGGATTTCTTTAAGTAGAAAGTCTGCCATATATTAGTCCTTAATGGCCCCACTGCGGTCATAGTGATTAACTGAAATCAAGTAACTTAAGGGACTGAGGGAGATTTGAGGTTACTAGCAGACACTATCATGTGCGTGCAAAATGTATGAATACTTACATGAGATTAATGGGAAGCTGCTGAAAATATTGAGTGCAATTTTTAAATGAAGTAGTTGGAGAAAACCCTTACTAAAACACAAGATGTGCCTGAAACTGCAGCCGTAGTCTTCGCAACGACTTACTCAACATGCCATACAGCAGAACCGATGTTCTAGCCCAGCAAAGCATGACATTTTTCTAGAGCCCCCAATTTTTTTTACTTGCCATCTGGGGAAGGTGGGGGAGGGCTCAACTGTCACGGAATCAATAATTCGATAAAAAATTTCTTAATTTAATGAAATAAAATAACTTTGTGTACACCACTATTTAATTAATAATATCGACATGTTTCAAAAACTATGTTTTCTTCGTCAGGATAATAAGTTAATATCAATAGTTCAGTTATCCTGACGAAGAAAACATAGTTTTTGAAACATGTCGATATTGTTAATTAAATAGTGGTGTACACAAAGTTATTTGTTTTTATTAAATTAATAATGACGCCACAAAGTGAATTTGTGAAGTTTGAAGAAAAAAATTCTTAAATTTTTTGTTTATGCCTTTTGTTTAGCAAGTTAAACAATCAATTTTTTAATATGTTATAATAGGTAATAAAAAGTAAAAGGTTTTTAGTACGTGTTAAGCGTGATTTTTTTGTCCTTTTTAGACAATTTTTATTATTAATGTTACGGATACTTCACCTTTTTTTCATTTACATAAAAATATTTATTTAAAAAATTTGCACATTGTGACAAAAAAAATTCTAATATTATTTCAAAATTTTCGAGCGCGTTTTTACTTTTGTTTGCAAAGCGTGATGCTTTCTCTTTCTAAGACAGTTAAATTACAAATATTACAGTTTGCACATATAAAATAAAATTGCTCCAAGGGTTAACCTCTTAAATGCCAGGGAAGAAACTCGAAAATTTCGCGATGTTTTGACTTTGACGTAATATTTTGCGGATTTATTTTATGCTATCGTATATAATATTTATCGAAACACGTTCCCTGAACAATAAACTATGCTTACAAATAATATTACTTGCGTTTATTTGACAAATTGGTAGTTTTATCGATCTTTTCATGACATGCGACGCTCAAAGTTTGACAGCTCAAATCGCGGCAGAAATGTCATTTCGAAAGTCATAGATATGTGCAAAGATGATTATTCGAGAGGCTAGGTGTGTTCTTTATATCTGTTACGTCAAGAACAAGAATGCCCCAAGCGATTCTGACCTTGTCCTTCATACATTTTCCTTATACATAAGGTTTAAAATCGCATCTCAAAATTATTATTTTTTATGGCGCGTCCTGGGCGCGCAATCGGCAAACCAAAGGAAATGTGCTCCATATAAATACACAAACGGACTCTTCACGAAAAAGACGCGCTTTCATTTTTTTAAACTTCTATAGATGCTGAGTGGGCAACCGACCTGGCCGCTAACTCTGCACAATCCACACACCAATGTGTATGCCTAAAATATTTTTTAAACAAACTTAACAAACGCACACGTATTTTATCGTGTGGGTTTGTAAAGTTAACCCCTTATCGAAGACTTGCTGATTTTCCTGACCATTTTGGTGACCACACCCCACGTTCCTGACCACTGATGACACCCCATGTTGGCGACGGCCTCCGTGGTCGAGAGATATTAATAAGGCTCTCGAATAGCAATTCGAAGGTCGCGAGTTTGAATCCTGGCATGCGCAAGTAAGTTTTTTTGGTAGATTTGTGTTATTTCATAATCCAATTAAAAGAATTTATAGTACATTTGCGGCACGCCCCAGATAGGAAAAAGCTCTCAGTTTCGCCCTGGTGTAACTCCACCATTCAGAATTGAAAAAATGCTTGAAATGTCTTTAGCCGTATTTGGTGACCAGATCTAAATAGCTTGATATTTCTTCACCTCCCTCTTTCCCATCTCATTCACCTTCCCACTACCTTAAGCCTCATAACGTACCTCATTTGGGGATGCTAAAGTCTCCGTGGCTTAATACAGGAGCAATTGGTATTCACATTAAAAAAATATTTTAAAAATAATATAAATATTGAAAGAGACGCTCAGATGGTTTGGGCAAGTAGAGCGAATGAATGAGGAAAGGAGTGTAAGGAGAATATATGACGCAAATGTGAATGGTAGACGAAGTCGGGGACGCCCGAGGAAGACATGGCACGACCAAGTGAATAAGATACTTGAATCGGGCGATGTCAAGAGTCAGAATAATAGAAAAGCATGTATGAGGTGATGTATGAATGTGAACGAGGCAAGGAGTGTGTGCCAAGATCGAGTTGTTTGGCGGTCCGTCCTCCCTGCTTACCCCTGCGGGGAAACGGCGTGATGGTTAGTTAGTTAGTTAGTTAGGGTTCATGATTGATGTCGTAAGGGCGAATCTAAGTTTTATAGCAGAAAATATCAAGCAAAATGGTATATTTTTTTCTGGGAAAAGACAGGTGTCGATGAGGTCAAGGTAAAAATGAATGTGGGGGTAAAAATGCGAAATCATTATCAAGTGCATTGAAATCCTATTTTAAAATTATATAGTTTGAAAAACGGTTTTGGTACAGATTTACGAAAGTGCATAGGGAAGCATTATTAATAATGACCACTTATTTATACCATACATTTCAAACTGTCGATTTATTGGACATATTTAATATGTATTATGAATTCATCGATAAAATTGTGATGGAACATTAAATTTAAAGAAAGAAATTTGGTTTAGATATCAATGCCTTAATTACAACAGCCGAGTGCTTAGCCGAGACGGTGCAATCGGCCTTATTTACGGCTGATATGTTCAGTACAGTCAGTACTCGGCCAAGTAGCGGGCGAGTGATTTAGAATTTAGATGATATAGTGGATTAACAAAACGCCCAATGACTCGGTCGAGTAAGTAATTCGTAAATAAGTAAGTAGCCTCTAATTGCATACTCAACTCGGTGCTCGGTGGTGACGCCGAGTCAGTCAGTGAAAGAAAAGAAATCAAATAAAAGGATTTAAAAAAAATTAGAAGTGCGCAAAACAATAAACAGCACAAGCACTTTATAGTAATCTCACCGAACTGACGCTTCTATATGATGTAATCGGGATTGGATAACTCAGAATGAAACCAATCTTAACCACCTTAAACAAGTAATTAAAAGTGATGAAAAAAATATATAAAGAATTGGTTCAATAGGTTAAGTTGGGTTAAGGTTATGGGCTATTACAAAATATATTTTTTAAAAGCTTTTAATTACTTTTCAAAGAGATGTTTAGTTGACTTTATTCTCAGTTGGCATGGAACCGATATGATCACCTCTTCTCTCCAATAAGATGCTCGGCCGAGGACTCGGTCGAGCACTCGGCAGGTGTAAGATAAAGACAAATTACAGCACAATATTTAACGCGGAAAAATTATTAGCCTTTATTTGAAACTTTCGGAAGTGTGTTTTTTTATTGAAATAATTTAGTACAAATAACAGACAAGTACTAACAAGGAATAAATTAAATAACAGTTTTATTAGATTAGGTTAGATTAATTTCTTACAATAAATACAATATGAGCAGTCGTTTAAAAAAAAAACATTCAAACATTTTATTTTATGCCGTGAATTTTCCGTGAATCGTAGGCGGTGAATTCTCGTAGAACCGACATTAACCAGTAACAGGAATCTTGTTACAATCTGTTCACTTAGTTTTTAAGATTAAGTGTTTTATAGGGTACACAAAGACTCAAGACCGATAGGGCGAAGGAGCCTGGGAAGGCCAAGATTAAATTTTTTTTTTTTTTTTACAGTTAATACCGCACAAGAGTCCCAACTGCTCCCGTCTGGAGCCAGTGAGACTATGGCATCCCCATTCGGGGTATGTTGTGAGGCTAAAGGTAGTGGGGAGGGGAAGGAGATAGGGAAGAGGAAGGTGGGGGAAGTACCTGGCTATTCAGATCTGGTCACTAAACACGGCTAAAGCCATTTCAAGCAACGTTTCAATTCTGAATGGTGGTCTTACACCAGGGCGATACTGATAGTATCTTCCACTCTGGAACGTGCCGCAAATATACTATATATTATTTTAAATGAATAAATTGTGAAATAACACAAATCAATCAAATAAAATTTATTTGCGCACGCCGGGTTCGAACCCGCGACCTTCGGATTGTGAGTCGAGAGTCTTGCCTCGGGACCACGGAGGCCGCCAGATGTGGAGCGACAATGTCCTCAAAGATCTATCTACACTATCTAGCTTCTAAACTGACACAAAACCGAAATGAGTGGAGGTGCCAAGACCCACCAGGGGTTTTAGAGCCAAAAGTGATGAGGGTACACAAATATTTTTCTAACATCTTACTTTTCAAGAAGGCTTTGCTAAAATAGAAATACGCCTGTAATATGCTACCTGTGTAAAGTTTGACAATATGTGGTGTAAAAACCTTTAAAGCATTGTATAAATAGTGGAACCGTATTTAGTAAAGCTGAGTAACGCAGTAGCAAGCGCTGTTTCCGGGACATTTAAAATTCTCAACATTGTTAGGATTCATAAAATGTGTCTTCAAAATCATTGAAACTGACCACAAAAAATGCAATCAAAATCATGTCTGCTAAGTTGGTTCTTTGTTATTTACTGATGTGTGTATCCCCACAGGATTTGATCCATGCTCATCCTCGTGATATTTATCAGGCACTTCTTTATAAAGATGTTCACTTCTCCTTAATGATCCAGGCATACATTAAGAAAATTGCCAAAGCTCCACGACTCGTCGTTGTGCGAATAACCAAGTCAGATTTCTCCTTTTTTTCACAAGTATCGACTGGACCTTTCTCAGATTTTTCTAGCGATCTCGCCGTTCCACGAGACAAGGTGGTTTACAACTTCGACTTTAACACTTTCCAAGAATATTACTATGCTGCAAACAATCTTTTTGCCAAAGAGATTTACCGTGATTGTGATTTCGTATTTCTCATGGATGATCTGAGCACGGTGACTTTCGGGATACCCGCAGTTCTGAGACGGGATGACCAAGTCCAAATAGTGGCAACCCCGCTACAAGACCTTGCGGTTTTCCATACCGCAAACGAACCACACAAAATGGTTTTAACTGCTTATAAAGAGAAGTTAGTCTTAATTGAGGAATATCTGAATAACTGGTGCGGAATAGTAAAAGCACTGCCCAAACACGCGTGGATGATTCCCGAAAGGAAACTTGTGAAACTCCCGGATGATTACAATTGGAAGCCTACAAATAAAGACAAGGCTGTGGAAAACAGTGCATTTTCCTGCGTGGTTGGCATTTATTTTTCTACATACTTGTTCACGGATAGTCCAAGAATGGTTGAAGAATATGTTTTCTCACATCCGACTTACAAAATGCTTTCTTTGCTTCTATCAACGGAAAATACTAGTTTGGTTACTGTAATCAACTCTCAAGAAAGAGGCGTCATTTATAAGGACTACGATGACACGAAATATACCCGTTTCTTATTCAACGACATGTACTGGTTCGATTTCAAATTTATATTCACGGGAAGTGTCCCCCCGGAGTCGTTGATCTGTCTCGGGACGGATGATATAGTGTGGGTGGTGGTGAACCCCTCTGACGCGGTTTTCAACTGGAACATAGTGGTGTCAGCGGCAGTTGTAGCAGCCAGCATCCTGGTGATGTCATTCTTGCTGGAGCACGCCACAGGACAACGCTTCCCGTTACAGCGCTCCGTCCTGCTCGCGTGGTCCATCTTCCTGTCCGTGTCCGTTCCCAAGCAGCCGCGACAGTACTTACACAAAATAATCTTCTTCAGCTGGACCCTCTCATCATCCGTACTAACTCTTTGCTATTATTACCAATTATTTAACACTCTTTCTAACCCGAAGGTTTTGAGATATAATACAAACGCCGAACTCATGAACTCGAAAATGATGATTCTGACATATGACGGAAACTACTTAAAAATTGCTTCGGATGGCTCCAACGATTTGCTCAAATATAGTGTTATTGGACGTAGTCAAAAGTTATACAAAAGCTTTATAAACTTGGTTAAAAATCACGCCGAGTCTGGAACGGAATTCGCGTTGCTTTTAGACCACAAACACTTTGATCGGCTGCTTCCGTTGGTATCTGTGACAAAATACTACATTCTGCCTCAAAAGTTAATCAGTTACCCAAATTGTCTTCTCTCTACATATGCGGATCGGCTATCGTCTTATATGCAAAAGAAAGCCAGCCAGCTGCGCGCCTCTGGGATAGTTGACAAGCTGATGAAGAGGACAATAAGAAGTGAAAATAGATCTAACATCTATAAAATCAATATTAAATACCTGATGAACATATTCATACTGATGGCAGTAATGTATATTGCAGCGTTTATCATATTTATTGGAGAAATTTTGATATTTAAAATTAAAAGCAGAAAGCAAAGAGTTAATGCCAATGTTGAAGAACATTTTCGAAATAATTATTTAATAAGAGTTGGTGGTGCTAGAAATGTTGGCATTAGAAAGAAGCCTAAGAAAGTCCCTGTACAAGTTTCCAAAGCTCTTAAGTAATTGGGCTGAAAAAGCTTTGAAGCTCTGCAAGGAAACACTTGTCAGCTGAGTTGTTAACAATAAATGTATTTTATTCTTATTTACGTCGTTGCATTCCATATCCTTGTTTTTGGTGATTTTGCGTGTCAAATGAAAAACATAATATAGAATAATTTTATTTTAATTTTTAAAATTTCAAAGCAAATTTGTGTTCATTACACAAGATATTTTCACATCACAGGCAACCAAAATTATTAGTATGTTTGATTTTATGCATTTCTTTAATATATTCATTGTCTTTTGTTTTATTAAATGTTTGAAATATTTACAGAGTGTTAACAATTATAACATTATTGATATTTCCATGTTTTTGTTACATTATGGAACAAAAGAAATTATTTAAAAATTTATTTTTATTTTTAATTTATTGAGAAAATAAAGATAATGTTGATAGTTCTTAGTCGAAAAATGATGCAGTTTAATATGACCGAATCGGATGGGAAACACATTAGCTCAGTTGGTAGAGTACTGACCCGGCAAGTCATAGGTCCTGGGTTTGAGTCCCAGATATGACCCGGACACTCTTGCCAAGTCACCAAACGTAGCAAACCACTTGGGGTAACTTATGGCAGGGGTGTTTGTTATTTAATAAATGGATCCCGAGATGCGGTACCAATTCCCGCATTAATAAATTCATAAATGTGCATATATATAACCACTCTAATTTAAAATGTTCACAGCTTGCTTAAATTAAGACTTAGTTGTTACTATTGAAATAACGGAAATGAATAATAAACAGAATGAAATATAAAACAAAGTAAGTATAAAGTACAAAGAAAGAGAAGAGAGAAAAAAGAAATTAAACACTAATAATGCGTAATAAAGAAATTACGTAGTTTCTAAATCTTTTATTATTGACTAGGTTTTTTTTCACATTTTTACTAATATACTAATCTAAACTAATATTTTAAATGCGAAACTGCGTGTGTTTGTTTGTTACGCTTTCACGCATAAACCAATAAACCGATTTTAAAAATTCTTTCACCAATAGAAAGCTACATTATATGCGAGTAATATAGGCTGTATATAATGGTAAACTCTGGCGTTATGAAATTTGTGTAAATCAAAATATGCGTATTTCATATATTTTAGCGGCAGAGAGGAGAGGCAGAGGGGAGGTGGGGAAGGTGGAAAGGAACGGGGACGCATGGGAAAGGACATGCAGGGAGAATCAATTTATTTATTTATATATATTTACAGGTACATACACAATTAGGTAAAATATAAGAGAGTAACAAAAAAATCACATAGGCGAAGCCTGTGTGTTGGGATTTATAATAAGTGGTTAAAATAAAAAATATAGTATCTATTCTATAGAGATCAATATGATTGATTTTACGAGAGTTTCTGTGTTTTTTTTTTTAAATTAAAAAAATATTTATGTGAATTCCTATATATGTACATACATATGCATAAATATATACATATACATACACAAACACACACCCACATACATGTATTTACAGATACGTACATATC
Source organism: Glyphotaelius pellucidus (assembly GCA_936435175.1). NCBI lineage: Eukaryota > Metazoa > Arthropoda > Insecta > Trichoptera > Limnephilidae > Glyphotaelius > Glyphotaelius pellucidus. Next base: position 1,467,394 of record OW386550.1, read on the forward strand.
AGTAGGGGTCCGTAACCCCTCTGTGAACCAGAGTGGCAAGACTGAAAGTTCAAATTCTTTTTTTTTTTTACATTTGGACTTTTTTTTAAGAGGAAAATAATTTCCCTCAGGGCCCATGTCATCCTGGAGATGCTGTGAAAATGTCTTTTTGGAAAAGGTAGGAGAGGAAGTTCCGGAAAGGAAAAGGATATTAGGTGTGGGTAGGGTAGGAATCTGGGGGTCAGCGTGTCAGTGCAAGGCGATAAGCGATGTTCCGAGAGAGCACGGCTGGAGAAGTCAAATGGACTGCCTCAACCATCCTACCCCAATCCGGCCTGCCATGCAGCTGGTCAAATGGACTGCCTCAACCATCCTACCCCAATCCGGCCTGCCATGCAGCTGGTAAGCAGACGCATCTGCCCGGACAAACCTCACCCCATAAACCTGGGCATCCCTGATAAGTCACCAAACGTAGCGAACCACTTGGGGTCAATGGCAAAGGTGTTGATTATCCAATAAACAGTTCCCGGGGCGGCCGAACCCATATTCGCCTACCAAATTAAACTTTCTTTTTGCCATGAAGTCATATTAGCTTTAAAGTACAATGCACAGCCCACACAAAAGTTGCGACCCCAGAATGAATACACTAAACTACATCGCAATTGCTAGAAATACAGTAATAAATATGTTCTATTTATCAAAATGCCGTACAAAAATAAACGAAAGCTAGAGATCTTGTATTAGAATGTAACATTTCAGCGGCGCAATAAAAATACCAATGCACTTCAAAGCAAAAATTTCAATTGACCGTTGAATCTTTCATTGCAACGTTTGCCCTATTTATAAATATAATTCGTGAATTCCGCGTCAATCTCTCGTGGAATAGTTGGCATTTCTAATTTGAAGCAGGAATCGGGACCGAAATAGCTTCCTTAATGTGTAAAGCTCACAATATTAATGTCAAATGGAGATCAAATGGAGTGGGAAGAGAAAAGGTGTGGATTCGGGGACTCGGAGTATTGTGAAAAGGGCTTACTTAATAAATTTTTAGGCCTACTAAAAATAAGAATTCTTAGAACAATTTGATGGAAATATCAACAAGTCTCCAAACAAATTTTTACCAAATTGACAAAAAAAATATTATTTAAAAATGTTTTTTTTTAAGTAAATACCGCACAAAAGTCCCAACAAATCTCAACCGCCAGTGACACTATGGCTCACCAATTGAGGTACGTTGTGAGACTGATGGTAGTGGGGAGGGGTAGAAGAAAAGATTGAGGAAAAAGGGGAAGTTCCTGGCTATTCAGATCTGGTCACCAATCTGGCTAACGCCATTTCAAGCAATATTTTTGTTACACCAGAGCGATTAATGAGAGTTTCTTCTACTCTGGAACGTGCCGTAAATATATCTTACATTTTTTAAATGATAATTATGAAATAAAACATATAAAATTAACTGCGCACGCCGGATTTAAAGAGAGGATTGTAGGTTGAGAGCCTGACCCCTCCTCCACTGAGGCCGTGTTTTAGTGGGACACAAAGAATAGCTTTTACAAGAAAAAAACGTTTTGCAAAATGTTAAGTAATATCCAATATGCAATTTAAGGAAGATACATTCGGTTCTGAGTGTTTTAGTATTTAGCCTGCGAGAGAATGAGATAGTATAATCGGTGTCCTCTTTGTGCTGTGCTTCGTATCCTATCGGTGTTCTCTTTGTGCGGTGCTTCGTAGTCTATCGGTCTCCTATTTGTGTGATGCTTCGTAGACTCCCCATTCTTGCCTACTTTAGCTTTATGAAGGTTTTACTTCTACCGCATGTGAATTGCACACTCTGTTTTTTTACGTTAGCTCCAAACAGCAGGCCCTAAGGAAAAAATCCCTAAGAGCAAATATTATCGATGGATGCAGTGTGGAGGGCCTTTTTTATGGAAATAAAGAAGAGAAAGTTCTGGGAAGGAAAAATTATGAGGGGTGGGTAGGGATTTAGAGGTCAATGTTTCCAGGAGTGACTAAGGTATGAATCCTTCCTTCCCATTACGGTGCAAGGCAAAGGGCCAAGAGAGTCCGGCTGGAAAATTCAAAAGGTGTCCTTCAACCAGTCTCTCCCGATCCGGCCCGCTATGCAGTAGTTAGGCAAACGCATGCGCCGCATAGACAAACCTCAACCCATAAAACCGGTAATCCCTTTTAAATTATCAAACTTAGCGAACCACTTGGGCCGAGGTGTTGGTTATCCAATAAATGGTATCCGATGCGGAAGTAATTAATATCATTTAAGTGAAACATTCATATTCATCTGATTTTTTTTTTTGTATTTTTTCAAGCCAGGATTAGAACACTTAACCTTTAATGTCTAGAGCCAACTGTTTGGAGTTACGATTTAAACCCTTTTCATGGAGGGTCATCAACCGCACTACACAGCTGTGACCGAGTTTCAGCCATCATCGGGACAGGAAAACTTTTCCGTCTTAAGTTTAGTAAAACACTATTTAAATTGCCATTTTTTTCCTCTCTCTTAACGCCACTCCTCCTGCACGATGATGATGAGATGTGTGAGTCACGCTCGTAAGCTTCAGTCACACTCTTGTGTTTATTGCGTCGCAGAGAGAGCAATGAGTTTCCTTGTCCCACCGCACAACGCCTCAGTCCAAATCTGCTCTTCATAGCTTTAACCCATGTTAAAAAGCTCTGCTAACAATAATTACAAAAGAACAATTTAGCAACCAAAGCACTCTAAATTTGAAAAATACAGTCAACACCTCGTACCGCTTTAATAATCGTGAATTTATTTTATGTATATACGTAAAAGTGAACTTTTTTTAAAGTGATTTGAAAGTTTTGGCAGTTTTTATTTTTTATTTTCCCAAGATGGCTGTTACTTCTGTGTTTATATTTTTTTTTGTGGTGTACCTAGCAAAAGCTGCCATTTTCGATGTAAATTACTTCGATAATAGTCAGATGGAGAATATGAACTGTGATGTCGCGAGGCTGGTTGTGTACAGGATGAATTTGAGGACCTTTTGGAGCGAGGAAAAGTTTCCAAAGAGTTACCCCAAGTTCAGACCCCCGGCGCAGTGGTCGACTGTGTTTGGTAAGCTTAAAGCTGTTTTACTTTCAATGATGAAACGTGTTTTATATGTACAGCTGTCATAAGGTAAAACACAGCTTTTTTAGTTACAATCTTAAAGACAACATTTAAAATTTGTGATAAAAGGGAAATGATGACAAAACTGCTTGCCGAAAATAACCGACGGGCCGGCGTGGTTTAGCAGTAAGGCTCTTGACTTGCAATTCGAAGGTCGCGGGATTAAATCCCGGCGCGAAAAATAAATTTTATTTGATTTATTTGTGTTATTTCAGAATAAATTCATTTGAAATAATTTGTGTATATTTGCGGCACGTTTCAGAGTGGAAGATACTCTCAGTATCACCCTGGTGTAAGACCACCATTCAGAATTGAAACGTTGCTTGAAATAGTTTTAGTCGTGTTTGGTGACCAGATCTGAATAGCTAGGTACTTCCCCACCTTCCTCTTTCCCATCTCCTTCCCCTCCCCACTACCTTCAGCCTCACAAAATACCCCAATCGGGGATGCCATAGCCTTACTGGCTCCAGACGGGACCAGTTGGGACTCTTGTGAGGTATTCACTTAAAAAAATCCTGAATATGTTATTATCGTGTTTTATTTCTGGTGTCATTGTATGACTCGTGTTGCGCAACCTCTTTCTTTAGCCAACGTTTTGGGCATCAAGGGAGATAGTTGCAAAGTAAAGAAGGAGAAGGCGACCTTCGTGTTCGAGGGCTAAGGCTCTTGACTCCGAATCCGAAAGTCGCGGGATCGAATTCCGGCGTACGCAAATATATGATTAATTTGTGTTATTTCACAATTAATTCATTAAAAATAATGTATAGCATATTTGCGGCACGTTTCAGAGTGGAAGATACTCAGTTTCGCCCTAGTGTAAGACCACCATTCAGCATTGAAAGGTTGCTTGAAACAGTGCGTGGCGACCAGATCCGAATAGCCAGGTACTTCCCACTCTTCCTCTACCCCATCTCCCTCTCCTCCCCATTACCTTTACCTTACAGCATACCCCAATTGGAAATGTCATAATATCGCTGGCTCCAGAAAAGAGCAGCTGTCCAAAGTCCTGTGAAAAGAGCACCAATCTTCCTCTTTGCATATAAAGATTTTCAATAATATATTATGTACTTACCTTAATTTTCTTAATCGGATGTGAAGCAGGAATATTTCTAAATAAATCTCTGTTCTGACAGACTTTGTAACCTACATGGAATTATACTGTCTGGAATCTAAACCCGAGGGATTACAGAAATTACTTACTTCTTCCAAAGATTAAGAGAGACACCTTCCTAGCATATTAAATTTTTTTTCACTTCAGCTCCACACAGGAGACCCCCAAGAAAATAATTTCCCTCAGGGCCTATATCATCTTTGGGGATGCCAAGTGGAAGGTGTAGGGAAAATAAAAAGAGGAAGTTCTGGGAAGGAAAATGGTATGAGGAGTGGGTAGGATTCTGGGAGTCAGTGTCCAGGAGTGACGGAGTGTGTGAATTTGCACTTTTAAATAAAAGATTTCAATGCAAGTTTATAGGCATTCCAATTTATTTGGTCCGTATGAATGCAGATAAAATAAATAAAATCTATTATAAAACATAACTCATAACTAAAGGCTTGTTCCCATTTATCAAGTATGGAGTATACTTGCTACTTGACTCGCCGAAAATCGTTCGCATTACTTTCAAGTTGAGTACATTATTGCCCGCCGCCCGTTGCAAGATGACCAGGGGTGTATAAATTTATCCCTCCCACTACGGTGCAAGCCGATGTTAAAACAGAGTCCTGCTAGAGATGTTACGGTCTCAAACAGTCCCTCCCGATCTGGCTTGGCAGTTGGTAGAAGCATCTGCCGCCAAGATCCGAACAAATCTCACCCCATGAACCCGGGCACACCTGCCAAGTCACCAAACGTAACTAACCACTATGCCAGAAGTGTTGGTAAGCGGTACACATACCCGCCTCACAAATTGTAGATGTTTTTACTTTGACTTCCTAATATTTAAAATACTTCCATCTTACCAATCCAGCAATTTTAATATTCCGTGATTTTTGACGGATCTGCATTAGCAGATATGTTCCTTTCGGTTGTATGCGTGAAAGTGAAATATTCCTATGTGAAATGATTCACATTCAATGAACTCAAATTTGCTTTGAATTTGAGTAACATTTTCAAAATTGGAACTGTTTGTGTGAATAATAATTCAGACAAGCGATGCAGTAGGTACGTGCATATTATATATTTTTTTAACAAAAAATATTTACTTTTATTTTTAAAAAAATATATATCCCGTGATTTTAAACGGGTCTGCGCTAATGCAATATAAATTTTTAATAATAATACACGAAAGAGAAAATAAATTTTAAAAAAACATGCGAGATCCGTGAGATGTGGCTAGGTTAACAAAATGATTTATGAATTGATTTCTCTTTATCATCCATAGGGGGTATTTCACCATCCTCCTCTTAGCTTATCCACACACATAATGAATATTAATAAATAAAAAAATAAATACTTGCAACCGGTAAAAAATTCAGCTAACTTATCCTACATGTAGACATTATTCATAGGTTCATGTTCCGAATAGTAAACACAGACTTTTTAAATAAGTAAATCCTGTATAAATAATCTAAAATGAACGTCATCGTTTGAATAATCTATGAGGAGGTTGGTGAAATACCCCCTCAATGTAATAACAGTTTTCTTAGAATTTGAAACCATCGCGTGTATACGAGTGTAATAATAATATGAAATCAATATCGAGTGATTCATCTCAAGCATCCGCGAAACGTGCATCGAACCCTTGACCTTTGAATCTCGAGGTTTGGCCCTGACTCATCGTGATAGAACCACTGCCACGCAATTAGAAACACATTTATATCTTCAATAATTGAGACCAACAAATTTTGCAAACTAAAATTGTGTATTTTTGTCCTAAAAAATGGTTAAAAAAACCCTGCGTGATTCTTTCACACAAAGCTTATTTTTGGATTTCGGAACAAAATACCCAGTCGAACTGTACAATTTATTTTGTATTTAATGTGTAACAAGTCTAATACACGAGTATGCGCTATTTTATTTGGTGTATTAAATTATAAAATTTGGGCTATTGCAGAACTCGTTTTTTTATGATTTGGAACTTAATAGTACCTAATTACTAAAAAAAATAATCTTGCCCGCTCTACTAATAACATAATTAAATATGACGTTTATTGTATAAATAAATAAATAAAAAAAATTATAAAGGACAAATGTATGCTCCAATTTAAATCAGTCAAAACCAATAAAAGGGTAAAGGGGAAACAAAGAGGAATATAGGATAAGGATAGGAGATGCTTCCGAAACTATTTATGATCATTATTTATGAAGGTACGAATTACTTCAGTTCGATATTCTGAAGGTTATTTAACTTTTTAAGGGTATTTGGGGAAATTTAAGGATCATAGAAGAACATAATTTAAACGCAAATTTGAAAGAGAACAAGACATAGAAAACTAAAAAGATAACGGTCGCAACTGGTATTCAAATCCAGAACCTCTCATTTTAGCGGGACAAACGCCATACCAATTCCGCCACTCTTATTTAAACGTCGTATTTTTCAATCTTGTATTTCAAATTTTCAGAATTAACAATATTGTTTTCGACTATTTTTTTTTTCCATATTGGCAACTACCTTTTCCATTGGATACAAGTGTTCGGAGAACTGATTTGTAACCTAGAAAGTGTCTCAGATAACAACATCCAATTTTATTTATATGGAACAACACCTTTTGATCTTTTTGTAAAAGTCTAAGTTTAAATGAATGTTCGATTTTTATTAAATTAACTTTCTGTTTATGTCTTTCATTTTTAGTTGAGCTTATTATTGTTATCTTCTTCTTCAATGATTTTTTACATTGATGGGAGTTAAAAAAAAGTTACAAAGTAGAGTTGTTCTAATAAAAATTGAAATATATGGATATTTATTGACATTTATGGATATTTACGGATAATTTAGTATATATGTAAATATGTGGATTTTTATGGATGTTTTTAAAGGTTTATGGATATTGAGACTTTTTGAATATTTTTGAATGTTTATGAATATTTACGAATGGTTATGGATATAAATGGATATTCGAGCTCCACACAGGAGGCCCTGAGGAAAATAATTTCCCTCGGGACTTGTCATCTTTGGGGATGCTGTGTGGAGGGTTTTTTTAAGGAAAAGGAGGAGAGTTCTGGGAAGAAAAGGGTTTAAGAGGTGGGTAGGAATCTGGGGTTCAGTGTGTCCTGGTCATCCGCCTCCAAGACCTAGACAAACCTCGTCCCATGAAACCGGGAACCCCTGCTAAATCAACAAACGTAGCGGACCACTGGGGCGGGCTGTTCCCGGGGCGGCGGTACACATTCCCGCCTCCCAAATTGAAATTGTTTACGGATATTTATGGATTTAATGGATGTTTATAAATATTTATCAGTATATCAGTATCAGTATTCAGTATATTAATACGTGAAGCAAAAACTTTGTACCCTTTTTTGCGAAAATTGCGCGGACGGAGGAGTATGAAATTTCGCACACTTATAGTTTATATAGAGAACGAGTGCAGACCGCTAATTTATACATATTTTTTTTTTAATTATGCATAAAAATACATTAAATCAATAAAAAAAACGTTACACATGAAATTAATTATGGTCGAATTTCGAACATTGGGCGACCACTAGTACATATTAATATATTTTCGTTATTTTTTTTTGGGGTGTTATGCCGTGTTGCGCTACCTCTTTCTTTAGCCAACGTATTGGACAGCGTTACAGTGTCCATCATCAGGGCAGATGTGTAATTGGCTAAAGAAGGAGGTAGCGCAACACCGCATAACACCCCAAAAACAAATAACGAAAATACTTTTGGCATATGTTTATAAATATTTGTGGATAATTATGAATATTTATGGATTTACATATTATATTAATAGATTTTTTTTATATTTATGATATTATTAGATATTTATGGATATTTATAAATATTTGTAGATGTTTATGAATATTTATTATGGATTATTTATTATGGATTATTATTTTGGATTATGTTGCGCGTGCCAATATATTCCTCTTGAAGTTATTATTAAATTGTTATGATAATGATATTTGACTGGCACCTAACCAACTTATTCGCCTTTCTATTGCGCAATATCTTGTGTCTGGATAGGTACCTAATGTTACACATAATTTAAATTAATAACTCGTGTAGTACAGCGCAATGCCTCACCCCTCCACATTGGCTTATACTACTCGGACCATGATGCACGGGGTGTTGGGTTGCACGGGTAATTGGGTTGTTTGACTGGGTGCCTACCCACTACCCCAGTGGTCCCCAACCTCTTTATCGCCACGGACCGGTCAACGTTTGATAATTTTACCATGGCCCGCTAAGAGGAGAGGAGGGCCGCTTTTCGCAGATTTCACGGTGCCTCGAGTAGAGAATATCTTCAAGAAAAATGCAATTATCCAAATTTACAAAGATAATATCGTCAAAAAATTTGAAACCCGCCAATCAAAAAGATATCAAGACAACATCAAAATACCAAAATTTAATACCAAACTAATGCAAAACAATTACATCTATTTAGGAATAAAGCATTTCAACAATCTTCCGATTGAAATAAAAAAAAATCAAAGACATCAACAAACTGAAACTCAAACTGAAGCAACACTTCATCAGGAATAATTAATTAAAAAAGTACCTGTTTTCTCTTTCTTTCTATTTATTGTCAATCTATATTCATTTCTATTTAATTTAGATTTTTCGAATTTCTCTATAGTGCACAATATTTTAGTATGTAACCATATCCCATTGTATGTACATCTTCACATATAGATGATCCAGAAGTTTCAATTGTTCCCATTATATAGGTACTTACCTATTGCATAATGTTATTCTATTTCTGTCATAATCAATGTAACTCGCTCATCAAGTACAAGAACTAGCTTCTTCTTTGGTGAGATTGCAATTTTAAAGAATTTCTGAACCAATATGTAATTTATATTAACACCACTGTAAACTTATATATCTATATTAAATAAAAATAAAATAATAAATAAAATGATTATTTATATTTTAGATTGTTTTGATATCACACGCTATTATGTCACCTAAGATGTGTAACTAGTACACATCGCCTCAAAATAAACATAATTATAAGCTCTCATTGGTCGCAATAGAAGTGTTTTGTTAAAACGGGAATAAATTCACCAATACAGTCAAACACGTGTTAGTACATACGTCACGTATTCTCAATAAAACGATTCTACCTACATTTGGGCAAGCAGAATATAAGAGCGGTGACTCACATCGTCGCGTCTCACTCGAGCTCATTTCATTATATATGAAGTGCGCAAGATGGAAGCCCGGTCATGTTTTTATTTTTATTTTGAAAATATTGTGTCTAAACTGGAGGGGGTTCTCAATTGACTACTTACTGTCGATAATTATTTATTTATTATTTTAACTTTATGAGTAAAACCTCAAACTGTAATATTTAATTAAATGAAGGCATTATGAGCTCAGTGGATAAGAGCGCCCAACCCGGAAAGTAGGGAGGTCCTGGGTTCGAGTCCCAGAGGTGCCAATATCTTTTTCTGATTTTTCTGTTTCCAGATTTTCGATTGAGTTTCGCTCATAATGTCTTCATTTAATTAAATATTACAGTTTGAGGTTTTACTCATAAAGTTAAAATAATAATATTCATCCCAGACTTGCAGAAAAGTCAATAGATGTCGCGCATCAAATAAAATGGATAATAATTTATCCAGACACCATCTAGATTGCATTTAGTTCGAGTTGAATCTTGCAATCATTCATAAAGATGGCAGCCTATAAAAAATATGCGTTAAGAAAAATGAAGATAATATGGGTGGTTCTTAGTCGAAGTATGGTACAGTTAAAAGTGACCGAATTGGATATCGACACCTTAGCTCAGTGGATAAGAGCGCCCAACCCGGAAAGTAGGGAGGTCCTGGGTTCGAGTCCCAGAGGTGCCAATATCTTTTTCTGATTTTTCTGTTTCCAGATTTTCGATTGAGTTTCGCTCATAATGTCTTCATTTAATTAAATATTTATTTTTTGATTGTTTCTGTTAATTTTTTACTTAATTTTGATTTTTAAGCAGGGCCTTTGGCGGCCCGGTACCATTTGATCCACGGACCGGGGGTTGGGGACCACTGCACTAGCCGATGCAATAACAGTTGTGCAGGTAGTCCCCACTAATCCCGCAACTGATCGCGCGGCGTGTGAGCGTGAGCGCACTCGCGGGACCGGAACCGACCAATCAAATTACTGGGACGTGTCACGTGGTCCGGGCAACCCATTAATTGGTTATGGCTAATTTGCATTAAACCAAATTTGTTATCCGGCGTTGCACGGGCGCGTTAGGCTATCTGGCTGCTAGCCGCTGGCCGGTACGTTCCCTGTCCGCCGCAAGTTGTGGATGGTTTGGGCTGATTTCAGGACCGGTTGGCACCTCAAATAGTGATTTAAAATACGTAGCTTTGTTCCTAGTGAAAAAAAACAATTAAGGTACCTTGAATATGCATAAACAAAGAAATATGTAAAAGTTACGTGTGTAATACTTAGATATCAGCAATTAGAATTATTAATACGTAAATTTAAATGTAAATGTAGGGCGTAATCCATGGGATTTTAAACAGCGTTTCCAGGGTATATTTTGAGGAAAAAATGTACATGTAATTTTGCTGTCCGATTTTTTTTTGTTTAATAAAAACATATATATATACTGGGATGAAATGTGTTTTTGTCTTGACGACTGAGGAGGCTGCCCACAAACATTTATATTATTTTGATCTTCAATTGGATCAAAATAATACGAAATACGAAAGGTTCTTGCATTGAAAATCAAGGGTGATTTATTATTGCGTCATGAAAATTGTTTTTGTGAACTGATTTTAGAGGCACAATGTTTTTATTTTCTTAAAAAACCGCTTTTATATCAATCTTTTGATTTGTTTTTTAGAATTCTTTTTTTTATAATACTTTGTTTAAAAGTGTTCATATTTCATGAAAAGTTACTTGAACTTGACGTACGGAAGTCGCCGGCTAGGGGGGTCCCTTTGAACTCTCCAGCTGGTCTCTCTTTATCCATCGACTTGCACCGCAGCGGGAGGGATGGATCCACACGTCTGTCACTCCTGGATACACTGACCCCTAAATTCCTTACCCACCCCCACAACTTTTTCTTCTCAAAACTTCCTTAACCCTAGAAACCCAATCTAGGTCATTTTTACTTATACGTTAACAAATGGTAAATGGTACAATTATAACGTCTTAGGCTTTGCCTGTAATTGTTATAAATAAATGTACAACTTATATATATAAATAAATAAAATATCTGCTTTCTCTTTTGCACACCTCTCGGTTGCCCTGATTGATCGAACTAACTTAGTACCCGCCAAGAGCCCACAGGAGACGGCGGTGTTGCCTTGGTAGGTCCCTGCGTATTTGAGTTATCGTACTGTTTCAGCTCAATTTGACCTATGTTTAGGCTTTTTGTAATTTTTTAATGCGTGTGAAAAGTGTTTAAAAAGAAAAAATTATTATTTTTTTTTTTCAAATCCATAAAAACCCCATCAATATTAACAGAGACGACGGAGCTAAGCTCAATAGTTCTTGGTATCCAGTAATTGACGGCTACACCAAAGCTAAACCTAAAAAAACATGCTGAATTTTTTCTAACACCAGCTCGTAGAGAAATGGAGCTGGCAGCACGGTATCGCTTCGACACACATAAGTAAACACTCTCACCAATATCATTTGCTCATCTGCCTTGGTGATGGACACTGTAACGCTGTCCAAAACGTTGGTTAACGAAAGCGGTAGCATAACACCCCAAAAATAATAACAAAAAAAATAATAAGTTTTACGTAATAGACTATGTTACAAATCTATTTATTCATGTGCTTGAGCTTTTTAGAAAGCAAAATATGATTAGGCTTCTAGGGTTAAAAAATTATTCACACTGCATTCCCAAATATGACCTAGGCCCTGAGGGAAATGATTTTTTTAAAAGGACTCCAGTGTGGCGTTAATTTAAATTAAAAAAACGCGGTTAAATGTCAGCTAGTAACTAAATAAAAATATTAATGGTGACTAAGTTCGCCCCTCGATGTGGCTAACGTGTGCATGCCGTTACTGCGAACAAACGGCCCAGGGCTGGTCACCTCAGGGCGGTTGCAGTTACTCAAATGAACGGAGTTATATTCCATATTTCACCTTATCGTCGAGACCCGCCGATAAAGAAGCGAATAGGTTAGCCTCCTGTGACTAATTTAGCAAAACTTAGACAGATCAATTTATTTTGAACTTTGAACAACATTAAAACACAACCAGAAATACGTCATTTTTAGATCAAATTCTAGACGTATCGACTCTTTTCCAATATATATAAATTGATTTCGAAATGTCGTTATTTTATCTATTGAAAGTATGTTTTAAACTTTGAAAAAAATTATTTATTTTTATTATAATTGGGTTATACCTACCGTTGGTCGTTGGCAGATTTTTTAAATTTAAAAAAAAAAGTTTTATATTACATCATATAATCACAATATATCAGTAACAGAAATCAATAATTTATCTTGGAAAGCTACTTTTCAGAATTTTAATTTCAGTTTTAAAAAAATACTGCAGTTTATCTGTTTAAATATTAACAGTCTTACAAACTAATATATTTCACATACTTATTTTGCTTGGACATTATAAAAAACTGTGAATACTTTTGATAAAAAAATATTTACAAAAAAATAAATTATAATTTTACCATTATGCGTTTGAGCATTTTTTTATTGCTAATTTGAATGCGGGCGTATATTAAAGCAAATTTTTAATGAAATAAAATCGATATTGAGTTATTGGTTAATAAAAATGCCGGTACGGAGTATAATCAACCTTTGTCATCGAAACCGTCCTGTACACTTGTCATTTAAAATGTGTGTGAATTTATATATATATATATATTTTCATTATCAGTAATTTAAATTAAAAAAACCTAAGGTTTCTAAAAAATTTAACATTTTTAAAATTTTTTGATTTTGCTATAAAAAAAATTGTTCAACGAAAATTATGTGTTTATTTCTAATAATGCATTATTATTTGAAAGCGAATTTCATCACTTTTGAAACACAGATTTTATGCTCGGAAGCGTTAAGAAATATTCCATTTATTTGGACGTTATTGCAAAACAGAAACACACTGACCATCCGACAGTATATGCCAAAGGCCTGAGGGGTTAAGAAAGAAGAGGTTAAAAGTTCAAAACAGAGTTTGGTTAGCAAGCATGATGTATTGCAGCAGGTCTGGAACTGACAGAGCAGTAAGTAGGCTAAATGCAGTAGAAACGAGATTCCTGAGGCGTATTTCTAGTTAACTATGACAAACGATAGTGATGTTAGCGTGGGTAATTCACGGATAAATAAAAGGAAGCCTTTTTTATTTTTACATTAACTACACCCAGGAGGCCCTGAGGAAAATAATTTCCCTCAGGGCCTATGTCATCTGAGATGCTGTGTGGAGGGTCTATTTGAGGATAGGAAAGAATGAACATTGGTCTTGAAGAGACCCAAATCGTTCCACAACGAGTCGAAGAAGCGACCCGTTCTCATGTGACGAATGGCAACCGTGTACATATGGGCACGCGTTTGGCGTGTTTCCTGACTTTGCACCGGTGCCGAAGGGATCAATGACGCTAGTTCCTTGGAGCATCTTCCATTGAAATACCGGTAGAACAAGGATAGCATTCCCATCCGACGCCTGTGCTCTAAAGATTGCAATTCGTTTGTTGAGTTAGGAGAATCTATCAAACGGACCGTCTGTAACTGCACAGAGTCAAAGGTTTTTTCAGTTATGGGCCCCCATATCTGAGCTTGTCACTTATAGTTACACCAAGCATGTCAATGGAGGGCATATTCGGAAGACTGCTTCCGTTGAAGGAGACTAGATTTTCATTTCCCTTTAAGACGTTATGAGACATGATTTGGTCTTTGAAACATTAAATTCGACGAGATTATTTTTACCCTAAGAGAAAACACTCCATGTGAGTCCATTCTTTACTTCAAAGCCCTCCGAATCGTCGAAATTTGCGAGCCCTTTGGGGGTTTGTCTAACAAAAAGCTATTGGCCTGTAGTATCATCCGCGTAACAATGAATTGGTGCACATGTCAAAAGTTCATTGATGTGCAACAAAAACAAAGTCGGAGACAGAACCGATCCCTGTGGGACGCCAGCATTTATCTAGAGTGAGGAAGACGTGAATCCATGTGAAGCCTAAATGCATGTGGAGCGTGTGGACAGAAAGTGAGTGTCATGTGAATATTCTTCTTCTTAAACCGGTTCCACGTTGCTGAGGATCGTGACCCATAATCCAATTCCCATGGTGGACAAGGCTCCTCCGCTCCTCAAGGTTCTGCACTGCGTGGAGAGCAAGTCCGTCGAGGTACCGGACGCTAGTAATACTTGGTTACTCCAGTGCATTGGTGTCTTTCCTCCTCTTCTTGTGCCTTCCACTGTGCCAGTGACTATGAATTTCTCCAAGTTGAAGTCCTCAGTTTGGCGAGTAACATTTCTCAAGTATCTTTAAATTTCTCCGAGGGTTGAGAGCCTATTGTGGATGCCTAGCTCTTCCAGAATGGACACTGGAAACACAATGGGCACACAATGGGCGTCTATCCAATCTAATTGACGACCGGCGACGACGACGTGATCGAGCGGTAAGGCTCTTGACTCGCAATCCGAAGGTCGCGTGATCGATTCCCGGCGGGGCAAATAAATTTTATTTTATTAATTTTAGTTATTTCACAATTAATAGATTTAAAATAATACATAGGGGGTATATTTGCAGCACGTTCCAGAGTGGAAGATGCTCTCAGTATCGCCCTGGTGTAAGACCACCATTCAAAATTGAAACGTTGCTTGAAATGGCTTTAGCCGTGTTTGGTGACCAGATCTGAATAGCCAGGTACTTCCCCATCTCCTTCCTCTCCCCACTACCTTCCAGCCTCACAACATACCCCAATTGGGTCTCACTGGCTTCAGATGGGAGCAATTGGGACTCTTGTGCGGTATTCAAATTAAAAAAAAAAATTATTCTATCCACCTACCCCGGGGTATTATGCCTTGTTGCTCTATCACTTTCTTTAGCCAACTTTTTGGTCTGCAATACAGTGTCCATCATCAAGACAGGTGTGTAATAACTTGTGATAGAAACTGTATAATATATATTTTTTAAATACACTTGGGATGACAAATGGCAGAGGTGATGATTATCCAATAAACGATTGCCGGGACGGCGATATACCCACCTCCCAAATTTTTCCTTTAATATAATATTATGTTGAACAGAAAATTATTTTTACCATTTTCAAAAATTGAAATTGGTTTGCCTGTCAAAAATTCAGACTACCCCGTGATTATAAACAGGTCTGCGTAAGTATGCAATAAAACATGTAAAAAAATTGATGCACTAATTTAATATTTAAATGGCATGCTTCACACATACACACCAAAAACCTTTCCCCTCATCAAGGAGAAGCTTTTGAATGTAAATTCAAAAAAATTTAAGTCCACAAATTAGATTTTGAAATTGAATTTGCCGAGTGGGTACATATTAGTCCTCCTTTGCATAAGACAGTATCACACTTAACCCAAAAAGGCGTGCTTTTAACCAAAAAGCGTATCCTTTAATCCCGCTATTCAAATACAGGACCCATTCTACCCGACCACCAGGACTACATACTACCCATTACCCACTGGATCTAATTCAGGGAAGATTACTTAAACAAATAATGTATGCAAAGAGTGCTAATGAACTGAGTACCCACTAATTTACATTTAAATACGTGAACCTCAGTGACGTGCGGTCATATTCAATAAAAAATAATTGACAAGGAAGCCCTGAGGAAAACAATTTCCCTCAGGGCGTTTGTCATCTTTGCTGTTGTGGAGGGTCTTTTTAGGGAAAGTGAGGAGAGGAAGTTCTGGGAAGGAAAAAAGTATGAGGTGTGTGTTAATCTAGGGGTCGTTGGAGGTTATCCACCACTTACCCGCCCTGGTAAAAGTAACAGATGGTTACTCCTTCGAGGCTCTCGCAAGGACAATTTTTTTTGACAGAACGAAGCTACATTTAATTTATAACGAATCTAGACCTCCAGTGTTCCTGCATACGTTGTTAGTAAGCAGTATGCAAGTGCTTAGCGGGATATACAAGATACAAATGTGTTAGTATGACAAAATATAGACAAGACAATGGGACAGGTTGGTGACAGTCCACGAGGCAAGTCTAAACAAATTTGCAAATTTTTCGGACTTCAGCTAGAAGGTAACATTAAAATTAGAATACCACTAGGCATTATTGAACTGCACTGGTATATTTGCACATCTGCCCTGATGATGGACACAGATGGGCTGACTGAAAGTGATGGTTAAAAGAGGAGGAAGCGCAACACGGCACAATACTCCAACAATCAGTCTCGATTAATCATTGTTTTATTATTTTGTTAAAAAACGTGCTTTTTTTATTATTAGCTCCACATAAGAAGCCCTGAAGAAAAAAAAATCCCTCACAGACTATGTCATCTTTGGGATCTTACTTAGGGGGCATTTTTAGGAAAGGGAAGGAGAAGAAGTTTTGGGAAAGATATAGGTGTGAGTAGGAATCTGGGAGGTCAATATGTCCAGGAGTGACGGACGTATGAATCCATCCCTCCCACTGATGTACAAGCCGATATATGGAGAGAGTCCAGCTGGAGAGGTCTTCATTAGGTCTCTCTCCCGATATGGCCCGCCACACCAGGAGGGGAAAGGCATTCGTCACCAAGACCTAGACAAACCTCACCCCATGAACCCGGGCACCTCTGCTATCACCAAACCTACTGATTCACTTGGGGTGACCTATGGCAGGGGTGTTGGTTATTCCATAAATGGTTACCGTTGCGGCGGTATCCCACGATTGTTAATTTGTTTGAAGTGTAACTACTCGCAGCTGGGAATGGCGCCAATGTCTAAATAATATATAGATGTGGTGAATTTCATTGCACGATCAAAATGCTCCAAAATTAAAGGTAGGTACTAATTTTTGGAGAGTAATAATTTGACGCCTGTGCAATGTAATACGTAGATTGATTTATTTACTATTTTTTATTTGGTAGTTTTTTCGTTCGCTATTTCAGAGGGCAAAAAATTTACCTGTGAAGGCAATACTATGGTATAAAATTATAATTCAGCGTATATTTACCCCGCAGCATAAAGACAAACTAGAACGTAAATATAGCACTAGATTCACCCGCAACGACGGGTTAATAGTTCCGAAATTTAATAATAAGTACGGACAGAGAACGTTTGAATACAACATAACGAAGATATTTAATTTATTACCTGACACTATAAATATAAAGCAACATAATTCTATGAATAAGCTTAAATATATGGTGAAAAATTGGTTATCAGAAAAAGAATATTTATTATTATTTATTATTTTAACTTTATGAGTAAAACCTCAAACTGTAATATTTAATTAAATGAAGACATTATGAGCGAAACTCAATCGAAAATCTGGAAACAGAAAAATCAGAGAAAAAAAAAGAGGTGCCAATATCTTTTTCTGATTTTTCTGTTTCCAGATTTTCGATTGAGTTTCGCTCATAATGTCTTCATTTAATTAAATATTAAGAATATTTATATTGATATTTATGAAAAAATGTATGAAAAAATGTTGAATCTGTAGATGTAAGATGTTAATTATAACTTTTAAAATATATTTGAAATTGAATTATAAGCACCTGCTGACAAGCCAATGCAATTGGCTTAACAGGACTTGTTTGTTGATATATAAAATAATTTTTAAAAAAAAAGTTCACTACGAGATACGATTCATCCATTTATTTGGGAATTTCTTACTCTGGGCCGCACGCCCTTGGTATAACTATATTTTTCCACACATTAATTACATTTCATTTTAGAGTACTTATCATGGCTGTGGATTTTTCTAGCGTTTTCTATGTAGCGGTATATTTTAAAAATGATATTGGTTTTGATTATTTCTATGAATGATAACATAATATATACCACTTAAATAACGACATCACGATTTACCTTACTACAAAGACAACAAATTATAACAATAAATTATACTTATTTCGGTTGTCTGTGATGCGAATAATCCTGCATAATGAAATTTTCTAAATTGGAACTGATGATTATGTGAATTCAGACAATCGATATAGTAGGTACCTACCTGTAATCGGAAAAATATTTTATTTTTATTTATTGAATACATATTTCTAAAATTAAAAATCTGTAATTCTTTCTTGTAATTTTTTTCGTGTTTTCAGATGTTCACACGAAAGGGAAATTTCTAATAAAAAGTCTCTCTAATTTGTCAACAAAAATGATTACACTATAAAGAAAATTAGCAATATATTTTTTGACGTGATAACCGTCTTTTAATCGATAAACGCCGGCCGCATTCATGAAAAAGCATGACTCATTGTCACGTTGTCACGTTCCGCCAGAACCGGGCGTGCAAGCGGGGGCGCAGAACAAGCGTTCGGCCTAAGCGTTCGGTGAGAGCGCGGAACAAGCGATAGAGAGGCACGATCGGCCTAAGCGTTCGGCTTAAGCGTTCGTAACGTTATCACGTATTCGCGCTCGTGACGTTATCACGTAAAATTATCGTCCGTAAACCGACTTTACAGATAACCAAATTTTTAGTCAATATTTCATTTACAAATCCCTACAATTTTTATTGTTCCCTAGATGTTATGTCCGGGTTAAATCTTCCTCACAAGAAAAACTTAATCCTTCCACACACTTTTCCACAAATGCTAATCTAGTCAATTCACGCGATGTAATTGCATTGTATAAGTATAATAAATTCAAAACTATACAAGAACAACACGTCAACCTACCAGAGACCATATGGGAAAATACTTCACCGACTCCAGATATTTTCATATCAGAGGGTTCGGCTCGATAGAACTCCTAACTGAACCGATAAATCCTACCGATCCCTCAATATAAATATTTAAAAAATCTTTCGTAATCCTACATGTATTTAATATGACTGATTTTTGCATTTTTATATAAAGATTCTTTGACAAATCTGATAAGCCTAAATTTTTAATTAGAGAGCTAGGTATAATGCCAGTAGCTGAAATAACAAATGGTTATATTTTTATAGTCCGAGAATGCCAAATTCTTTTAATCTCATTTCCTAAATCTGTATATTTTCTAATTTTTTCAGAAACAGATTTTTGAATATTACAGGAATTTGGAATAGCGACATCAATGATATAAGTTATTTTTTTAATTTTGTCATGTAAAACTATATCGGGTCTATTATGACGAATCGTTCTGTCTGTTAGTATAGTTTTATCATAATATATTTTATAAAATTCATTTTCTAAAAACGAATTTGGTTCGTATTCATAATATGGTACTACATTACGGCAGTCAATCAATTTATGTTTAATTACCAAACTTTGATGAATTATTTTTAAAACCTGATTGTGTCTAAAAGTATATTCGGAAGGCGCTAATATAGAACATCCCGATATAATATGTTCTATAAATCATCAATTTGATTTCTATCTTTGATTATATATTTCCTATAATTTTTAGTATTAATGACTCTATCCTGAATGGCAAGCATAAATCCTTCTATTTCTGCGCTCAATTCTCCAATACTCAACCATTTGTTTGACGAAAGTTTGTCAACATACGTTTGGTTGAGATAATTGAAGTGTTTGGCGTGAATAATTTTATTTGACCAGGAATCTAATAATTCCTGGTTGGTATAATATAATAATTATAATAATTATTATTAATTATTATAATAAGGAAAGCTCTGGCTCAATGACCTCTAGAACTAAGATTTGCTTTGATTTTCAAAATTGGAACTTATTTTGAGACCGATTGGGACAAGCGATAACGTACGCAACGTCGACTTCCCGAAATCGCTCCCGTGCACCACAACCTGGGGACCCCAACTATCTGTGCTGATACCATTTCAAATTTGGTAGCAAGGCTCATAAATGTCAAGCCTGTCAAGTTGAGGTGGTAGGAACGGACTGTGACGTGGCCGCCACAATACCAACGTTATTTTATTATTTAATAATTTTATATTTGAAAAACGTATTTATAATGTTTAAATTTGTGTCACAAATTTTTAAGTTCAATGGTGTTCATTCGAAAGGTAAATTTTTGTTCTACTCTAAAATTGAGTTCATCATTTTATAATAAATACGAATATAATATTACTGTTCTCATAAGCAAAATCTAGATAGCAAAATCTTAATATCGATGGCATTTTGCCTAAACGTGTTAACTCGTCAAAGGCCAGGAAAAAACGAAAAAATCTCAACTTTAACGTAATATTTTGCAGGTTAATTTTATGCTATCTTATGTAATTTTTACTGAAACACATTCCTTGAATACTAAACTATACATAAGAACAATATTACTTGCGTTTATTCAATGAATTTATACTTTTTACTACGTTTCAAATAACACGGAAAAAACGAAAAAATTTCGCGATGTTTTGACTTTTACGTAATATTTTGCAGGTTAATTTTATGCTATCTTATGTAATCTTTACTGAAACACATTCCTTGAATACTAAACTATACATAAGAACAATATTACTTGCGTTTATTCGATGAATTTATACGTTTTACGATCATTTCGTCGCCCGCGACGCGAGACTTCACAGCCGCCATTTTGTCCAGCCGGGCGACGCGCAGCCTCGCAGGCCGTGTCATAAACAATCTCAAAGAAATTATATCGCTGCTCTAGGTGGGTTCATGGTATCTTATACCTTATGAACAAGAATGCCCCAAGCGATTCTGACCTTCTTCTTCACACGTTTTCTTTATACATAAGGGTTAAAATCGCATAACAAAATTATTTTTTAGTGATTATTTTGGTTTGCGTCGATTTATCACCGGACTCGTGTACATTCCTGTAAATATAATTGCACTTTAGGAATCTCAAGGTGATTTTATTTTTAGTGCATTAATGTTTTAGGTATAATTTTTATTTTAGCTATTGAATACACTCGGAGTAGAATGGATCTAAGACATATGTAAGAATTTTTTTTGTTGGTTTTTTAAATAAATTTTTTTGAATTGTTATCAAAAAAGTCACCGGAATCTTACTCTCATATTGTAATGATTTCTGGGATACAGGATCAACCTGTCGGGTTATTTAAGGAGTCTGGGAAGTAGGTTCAACCAGCTCATATTAAAGAGAGAAAAAAATTGGTTCATTAAACTTAATCAAACAGACTTACGGACTCTGTCTAATGAGGTAGGTAAAAGAAAACTTTGTACCAAAATTAAAATAAAATAAATTCCCGGGTTGCCAGCACTGAAACTGAACTGAACTGAGACTAACTCTTAACCTAAGCTTACGTAACCTAACCTAACAACAGATTTGCCGCGTAATCCTCGTTAAGATTTTGGTTGCAGGAAAATGTCAACGCACACAAACATCAAAATAATACGAAAAATGGAAAGTCATTTATGAACGCCTATCAGACTTATATGTAAGTAGTTATCACAACTAATCAATAGAAATTGTGGTTTTTATGTAAGTAATTAATCCGCACAAACCGACATCACCACACGTCAGGCATAGACAAGCCAAGGTGAAAATCCGAAAAGGCGAGCGTTTTAACTCCAATTATTACTAAGCTCGCATTTGAAAGATATTTATTTTTCCAGACTTTTCAAATATCAACCGCTTCCGCTTTAAAAATCGAATCCGCTATTTAGGAGGCTGCGCCGCAACATTTCGACCCAGAAGTGGTCCGCATTTCCGCTTTCAGCTGCCCCGGAAGTCCGAGATCTTTCCCGGAGGCAATATAAACCCGGGGAAGTGGGTACCTACCCGAAAGACATCTACCGTAAATCACTCCAAACTTATTTGCGCAATTTAAAATTCTTACCGCGGACCAAACACCTCCTTATATCTTTTCCTTCTGCTCTCCGCGCCAAACTCTCAACTTTCTCGATGGGTAATCGCTATCGGTTGTTAAATTGTCAGGTTTACATACTGTTTTGACAACTTAAGCCATTCGAAAAATAGGAACTATTGGCAAAGAAAAACGTTTTACATAAGCAGTTTATTTTTACAATACACTAGCTACATTACTGCTTTTTTGTTTCCCTAACTTTAATGTAGGCTAGTGTCAAAGTTCGTAATGTGACGATATTCGTATTTTTCAAAGTTAGCCGAGTTTGTGCTTTTCTTAATATAATTTAGGGGCCGACTTACTACACTATCTCCACACAAGAGGCCTGAGGAAATTAATTTTCTTTCAGGGCCTGTGCCATCTTTGGGGATGCTGTGTGGAGGGTCTTTTCGTCTGACCTGAGTCTTGAAGAGACCCATTTTGTAGGAGGCCGGCAAATAGTTTCACAGTCGAGTTGTTTAACTCAAAAAGAGTTTTTGAAACGCCCCTTTCTCAAGTGACAATTTTCGACTGTGTACAAATGGCGCCTTTGAAGTGTTTCACGCATGTGCACCGGTGCCGAAGGAATCAATGACGCTAATTTCTAGGGGTATCTTCCGTTGAAATGTCGGTAGAATAAAGACAGCATTCCCACCAGACTCCTATACTCTAAATACTTCAATCCGTTTTTTTAATATAGGAGAATCTATCTGCACAGAGGCGTGGGTTTTTTTCAGATTAGCGAAGTCCTGTCTTAATTGGGCCGTTTTATAATTTAGTTAATTTATTATATCTATAAATTTGTATGTGTGTTCCATTTTCCGTTGTTTAGATAATCTGCAAGATGGAATTGAATATGTTTCAGTAAAGATCCGTCGAATTCATGAAATCATCGTGTTTATTTTTGGACATTCTTACATGCAACTAGCTGACCCGGCCACGCGTTGATGTGGCTAACGAAACACAACGCCATTCACTGACTACGCCATAACCTAACCTTTATAACCAACGCCATCTGTTAATTTTCACACAAAGCAAAACCACACAGCCCGCTTGCCAACCCGCTCCCTTTATTTCAACGAATTTACACAAAACCTTGCAAAATTATATACTTCGACCTTTCTCAGGTATTATTCTATCTATTGATGAAAACCGCATGAAAATTCGTTCAGTAGTTTTTTAGTTTATCGCAAACAGACAGACAAACGCGGCGGTCGAATTTAATTTATGTAGAGATGTAGAGATTTATCAACATTACGTTATGCTATCTGCTTGAAGAAAGTTGATAGGTGGGCACTTAATTGCTTGTCTGAATTCTTTTCAAAATCAAAAATTGGAAAATGACGCTTATATTCAAATCAAATCCGCTTTAAAGAGTACATTAAGCCAGAATTTGCCGAACACACACAACCGAAATTAGTTTTATTCATTCCTTAATTTTAAAATTTTCGTACACTGCAAACACTCCCACTAACTCTAAAACATTTTGAAAGTGGTCCAAATTCCTCGGTTCATGAATCTATGTTTGATTGTCCCAAATTACGTCCAAAATAAATCCTCTTATGATGACAGACGCAGAATTTGTACGGCCAGAGAGCTGCACGGGATTCAATTAAACATTCGCGTTTCCTGTAATCCGCTGTCGACATTCCGGGCACGCTCGGCGGGGAAAAACTCGGATTTTTTAACCCACCCCCCCTTTAAAACCACCCCACGTCATCTGACACACCCCACAACCCCCGACACCCCCACCCGTCAGATACTCCGAGGGAATCTCAATGGATACCCCCGCAAGCTTTGGCGCATTTCAAAGCTCTCCGAACCGACATTTTGTCGTTATTAATAAAATGGAGCGATGGCGAGTGCGAGAAAAGAACGCGGCAACAATTGAATTATTTCGTACAATTGTTTGAAAGAAGAGTTTATTGGCTTTATGTGGCAAGAATTGATATAAAGACTATCTTAGTAATGCCATCCAACTTATATAGAAACGTGGTTGGTAGTAGGATATAGCCTTTGAGATTTTAATAAAAAAATCAATACAAAAATAATAATTAAAAAAATAATTATAAAACCCTCCACACAGCATCCCAGATGACATAGGCCCTGAGGGAAATTATTTTCCTCAGGGCCTCCTGTGTGGAGTTAATGTAAAAAAAAAAAAAAAAAAAAATTGACTGTACACACAGTGTCCTTAAAAGAGATTTTTCACAAAAACTACACATAGTTCTGCATTCAGGTGACGATATGATTTTTGTTATAAATTGTGCTTTGGGGGAAACTTAAGTTCCGTTTAACTTAACATAACTTTTTTTGATGTAAAACTTCTTTACGAACGTTTGATTTGGGGAGTAAGCTGGTGAATGCGTGACGAGAGCGTTACAAAAAGTGTGATCGGGCGAGGCGAACGAAGCATAAAGAAGTTTTACTTCAGTCGTGTGGTCTAAAGCGCACTCGTTTTATTACATTAGTTACACACAAGAAAATAATTCCCCTGAGGGCCTGTGTCATCTTTGGGGATGCTGTGTGGAGGCTCTATTTAGGAAAGAAAGGAGAGAAAGTTCTGGGAAGGAAAAGGGTATTAAGGATGGGTTGGAATCTGGGGACCAGTGTGTCTAGGAGTGATGGACGTATGAATCCATCAATCCATTAGAGAACGGCTGGAGAAGTCAAAGAGACTTCTTCAACCATTCTCTCCCGATCCGGTCTGCCATGCAGCTGGTGGTCAGAGATACTACATGTTCACAAATTCGTCAGACGCATCCACCACCAATACCCGGACAAACCTCACTCCATGAACCCGAGCACCCCTTCTAAGTCACCAAACGTCGCGAACCACTTGGGGTGACCAATGGCAGAGGTGTTGGTTATTCAATAAATGGTTCCGGGGACGGCGGTACCCATAATTGCCTCCAAATTTGTAAATATTAAACATTATAACTGGCGGTTCTCACATTTAATCGTTTACAAAGAATTCCAGACAATCTAAAAAAATATTATTGACATAACAGGGTGTTTGTGTAAGGAAAAAAACAATATTCAAATAGATTGGTAAAACAGGAACGTCCCTTAGGAAAAGTGGTCTGGGCAGAAGGAAACCGCTGAAACCGCCACACTTCTAACCTTTAACTGTCCCCTGAGAATCACTAGCGATCGAAACGGTGGTGTTTAACTCATGGACTGCCCAACGATGCTACGAGATACACTGGTTAAGATAGATCGAAGCTTGTTGAGGGCAAGTTCTGAACCTGAAGTAAGCACAAATATTTTTGCATCAGCAAAACACTTACAAGAAAAAAAAATTATGTTATTCTTATTCCTCCTCACCAGAGGTTTCAGTGATGAGGCAGATTGTTTTTTAAATACCTGCTTTTGGTTTCATATCCCACGAAGTTTTTTCTTTAAAATACTTGTATAATTCCTCTTCTTTAAGACATGTTTTGATTTGTTTTTCAGTCATCTAATTCGATTTTGCTTTCGTGAATGAATGAATGCCAAACTTGGTTTCTATCTAGTTTTGAAATGAGAATATGCATAGGTAGTTCTTACCGGGATGTACTTTATCCAGTTTCTACCTCTCTCTAACTATCACCTACCCAGCTGGAAAAGTATTTGAAATTTGGAACAATGGTAAGAAAAGTAGTAAATTCGAGTGCATTTGTTTTTGAAAAACTTGTTGGTGGTTTTAGTACACATAATCTTGCTTCTTAACTAAAAAGAAGTACGAGTACTTGACCATCTCGGAAGTAAATAATATCATTTTGTACTTTTTTGTTTTTTTGTGGTGAAAGTTATCTCGAGGTACCGCGGTGGAACTATACAACTTATTGCAATTGTGTTGTGTGCTCCTTCGCAGAGATTCAGTGTTCAGTGATTGGTTTTCTCTTTTCCTTGCTTACCTTGTTTTTCCTACACATATATTATCAACCAATTCCAGCAAACACCATTTCGTCTCTTTTCGTTTTAGTTAAGATATTACTTACAGTCCATTTTCAAATGCATCTGAAGCTGTAATTCGCAAGCAATTTTGAATGCAACATTATGTAAGTATATATTTTTGTTTCGTTGTTTTGGCCATCGATTTTCTTGCCTGTCCCGCACTGCCACTGCTCTGCTTTAACATGTAACCCCAAAACACACTTCTTGAGATTATCTTTGTTCGGTGATCTAAATATAAATAGATACAAAATACTGAACTATTTACTAAAGAAGAACTTAACTGTGCTAGTATTAAAAGTTTTCATGCTGGTAACTGGTAAGAACGGGCTGCTAACACGTTTCGCTCCGCTGCATCTCAAGAAACCGCACGACAAACTCCGTCTCGGCTCTAAACTGTAGCGAAATGAACCATGTTTAAACATCTAACAAGGAAAAAGTACAAGAAACTTATTTCTCTATCGATTCTAAACGTTCGATAGTGGTTACTGGGGAACTGGAGTTGGTTTTCACGATAAATTCAAGGAATAAATTACACAATTAATCCAAAATTCTTACAAAAAATAGGACCACATTTCAGAAATATGTTTCATCTCAGATAACAAGAACTCAAATTTTGACGATGACATTAATATTCTTTGATTAAATCCTATTAATATGCTACTAGCAGTTAAAAACCCACTCTGCAGGTTTTTGCTGCAAGGTCCTGCGGGCGGTTTTTGGTTCGGCTTCGCCCAGTTTATAAAAATAATGGTTACCATTTTATATATCCAATAAGAACTCGTTCCAAAAATAGTCCGTTCTTCGGATCCACTGTCATTCAGTGAAGCTAGTCACCGGGACAAAGTAACCGAGACAGGCAATGACGTCATATTTTATATATAGCTGCTTGATACAACTATGTACTACCTTCAATCTTTCCATATTCGGAGAGATACTACACTTTCACAAATTCGTAGCACTTATTACCTAGAGGGGACACGTCCCTATCCAACCTGCTGACGGAAGTGGTGACATTTTGTGACGAATTCTTGAATTCGAAACCGAATTACAATGGTAGCTTTGTTTGAAATTCCACGTACATAGATGTTATGTGGCGTCAGACATGCACTCTAAGCCGGAATCTGAAATTCAACCACGCAGACGCAAGCTTATCAATACTATTCGATTATGGATATTTTTCTCAAGAGATTTGCGATTTTTATTATTTTTTTCCAAATATGCATTAGCTACATATTTGTTTGTAACTAGCAGACCCGGCTACACGTTGCTGTGGCTAACGAAACACAACGGCATTACCCAATTTTTATAACCAACGCCATCTCATGTTAATTTGCATACATATCAAATCCACACCGCCCGCGTGCCAGCCCGATGCCCACTGCCTGAATGAATCTTTGAATTTCTCGGCTTTTCTCTGCTAAAATATGCATTTATTATACATATAAACTTTCCTTTTGAACCACTTTATCTATTGGTGAAAACCGCATGAAAATCCGTTGCATGGTTTAAAAGATCTAAGCGTACAGACACCGGGAGCGACTTCATTTTGTACTATGCAAGTATGTATGTAGATATTATGGCGAGGAACACTCGTACATGATTTAATAATTGTATTTTGCTTACTATTTACTACCAAAAAAATTGTTTATTTATTTTTTCTTATTTAAATAAAATTTCTTAAATCGACATGGTTCATTTTCCTTGCAATGTTTACGTGGCTAAAATTATCAATTTTTGGCACAAACATTAATATTTGCCCAATATTTTATTTTAGGAATATCTTTTTTTTTTAAAGAAAGTGAAACATTCACGGGTTACGAATAACCCAACAATGTTTGAAAATCTCCTACTACTACAGGTTCATACAGGTTCATAGAATAAAGTCAACCATCACACTGCAAATCGGATAGTGTGGAGGCAACCTACTTCCCGACTTATCGAAGGTTCTGCAAATCGGATGGTTAGTAGGTTGAAATGGTTTAGAATCAAGAATATTAATTTAGAATTAATTGATTGATATAACGTTATAATTTATTTTTGAAGAAGTTAAGTTTTATTTTTTTACGTGATATTGTACAAGGTTCCAAACTGTACGAAGCCGGTGTGACTTGATTTAATATGTATATTTGGATAGAATTTAAAAATTCTTCATATTATTTCCTATTTTGTTTCCTTCAACCTTACAACATTCCAAATGCCTCACAATTCCACTGGCTCCGGGATTCTTGTGATGATTCACGTTAAAGAAATTCAGATCAATATTTAGGACACACCTATACAGTAAATTAAATATTAATGGTTTCTACGTGCAGCATTTACCTGCCGTACAATGTCTGGCCCTTGTGGAACGCCGCTGGTATAATATTCCAGATCGCTGTAATAACGCCCAACGACCACTGTGCCAACTGAGCAATCGGATTTCACTTAGCGACGGCTCATTAGAGTGATTCCAGCTGAGCAAGAACATTTCCACGTTCGACGGATATTCTCGAAACTAATACAGGTTGCTTCATGTCCTTACAACAAGTAATCCGAAAGATTTAAAATTCTTAAAAGGTTTTAAAATGTTCAATGAACTCCCTGTAAATGTTTTAGAAGCTAAAATTCTTGCAGTTTTTCGTGGGTTATGCCTCAATGTTGTGAAATCTAAATATTGATTCACAGATAGAAGAATAATATTACATAAGTTTTAGAATAGATTAAAACGAGATATAGATTTAAAAAAAATATAACTAAAAGAATATCTTCAAAAAAATATATTCCGGCTTACCAGAAGGCGTAAATGTTATGAAAATTTTTGAAGTGAAAACTACATTAGCACAGTTGTGATTTAAAACTCGATGAAACTGAAACGAGACAAACACATACATCCTTTGGATTTAGTCTGATAATTTATTTATTTATTTATTTATTCATACACGCCTTGAAGGCTTTTACAGAATCACATTATTTAAGTTACACATGTTATTCAGGAGTATAATTGTAAGCTTGAAGTATATAACATTATAAACTGTACTTTAAGGATACAAACAGGTTTAATATGTACATAGGTATGTAGTTTCGTTATCATTAAAATTGTACAAAGGAGTTAAAAATTTTACGTGGTGTAATAATGGTAAAACAGAAGAGTGCTTAAGATACTTTAAAAGTAGTTATTGAGGAACGTGTAGGCATTTACTATGTTGATTTTATTATTAACTTGATCATGAATAAATTGTTCGAAAGCAAGTTTTTCAAGAATTCAGCAAAATTAACGCAGCGATAAATAGTACCTACACAGAAAAAAATAAATAAAAAATACATGAGTTGTAATATCTTGAAAAGTTAAACAGAGTTAAAAGTTATAATGGGATAGCAATGAAATATTTATTTAATTCACGGTACTCGGTTCCAATGTAAAACGATAAATCCACAGCCCCACGCAAGTTTTTTTTGGTGTGATGGTATAAAGCGCCTGATGAACCTTTGCAGATATTTAGCGGATCAAGGATCGAATCCTACGAAATCCAAATTTTTTTTATTTTTGTAAAATCAATATCCAATCTTCAAACCACTTAAAAACGAATAGTTAAAAGAAAACCCAAAAGGAAGCGACGTCTAACGACTCCGAAGAAGAAAACACAAATACTCATAAGATGATCAAATGTATAAGAAAAGATGCACTGGAATTCGACGACAAAAATATGGAAAAAATCATCCTTCACATTGATTAAAAAAGTGCTTCGCAGTCGCATTACTCTTGTCTACGTAAGTTTTCTGAAGGTTTCACTTCTACCACTGTGAATTAGAACATCGCCAGTTGGTTGACGTTGTATTGTGTTAATTAATGGAATATTGGAAAATAATTTTAATGTGGGTTTTGAAGAAGCACCCAATAATAAAGGAATTGAATTAGCAATTGTCGATCGTATCCTGGTTCGTTTCCGATATCTGCTCTCATCCAGTTCTTTTTTCGCTCAACAAACACCGCATGACCATATATTGTGGCCTCCGTGGTTGAGTGGTTACAATCCTTAGCTACGAATCTGAAGGCAGCGGGTTCAATTCAAGTCACAAATTTTCTTGTAAAAATTTCAAGCACTTAATATTTTTTTTAAAGCTTTGCGTGAACAGAAAACGCTTCCTGGTTGTTTGCTGAAAGTATTCGCCAATAGCTCTACTGCTTGGCCTGGTAGACTACAGTTACGTGCAGTACAATTTAACTGATCCAATTAAATAGTAACGGGATGCAATCAATGTGTTTTTACAGGTGGAAAATCAGTTAACTTTTATGACGCAAATAACCCTAGACCCATTGGAACTTTTTTTATCCGTTTTTGTACAGAAAAGTATTCTTATTTTAAAATATAAACCTTTAAGCTAATCACACAAATAGTCAGACGAACACAATAACATTTAGGACGGATTGATTCAAAAAATTTGGTGATATCATCAAATATTTGAAGTTGATTTTCAGGTTCTGTGTAAGTTCTTTTCGAGTTCTGTTTTTTTATCATCATAGACCAGCTACTTCACAAAACTGAAATCATCACAGAACTTGAATTGAACTTACACAGAACGTGAAAATTAACGTCAAATATTTGACGAATTCGTCAAATTTTTTGAAACAACCCATCCTTAGTCTTTGAAAGGTAATTGACTTTTGAAGTAAAACTTCTTTACGCACGCTTGACTTGGGGAGTAAGGTGGTGAATGCGTGACGAGAGCGTTACGAAAACGAGGCGAACGGAAGTTGGGAGGGAGATATATAAGTTAGTGAAGATAGAAAGAGAGAGACTTACGTTTCGTATATTACTGTAGGGCAAGAGAGAGAGGTGCGAGCACACATTTTCTTTCTCTCTTTCTCTCATAGCCAGTTACATTTCGTATATCTAGGACACAGTGCAGGCCTATTGTCTGTATCACACTGAAGGAGCAAGAGAGAGCAGTGAAGTTTTATTTCAATCGTGTAGTCTAAAGCACACTCGTATTTTTTTACCTTAGCTCCACGCAGGAGCCCCTGATGAAAAAAATACCTTATGGCCTATATCATCTTTGATAATGCTGTGGAAAGGGTATTTTTAGGGAAATAAAGAAGTGGAATTTCTTGGAAGCAAAAAGGTATGAAAGGTGGGTAAGAATCTGAGAGTCAATGTGTCCATGAGTGACGGGCGCATAGAACCATCCCTCTCTCTGCGGCGCAAGGCGTTAAGTCGAGAGAGTCCGGCTGGACAGGTCTAGATTAGATCTCCTTCAACCAGCCTCTTCCAATCCAGCCCGCCATGCAGTAGGTGGGTACACTAATTGTTGTGTTAGGGTTCTTCAATGAATTGGCAGGTCCTTGTAACAATCTGGTATATTATTGTATTGACTTATTTACAAAATATTATACTACTGGGTCCACACAACCCGACCTAAATTGGCTACGAATTTTATCTCAGCTAGCTGGCAAGCGTTGACCGACCCCAGAAGCAGTGGTCGTTCATGTCTTCAGCAATTCGACACGTACACATCTGCCGGAACTTGATAGACTAAGCCTGACGGCATCTATTGATATCAACAATAACTGTGTGTATTTTCAAAACACAACAGTTGGCAAACGCATTCACCGCCAATACCTAGACAAACATCAATCTTTGCAAACAGTCGTACATATTTCAAAAAGCAAATTAACAATCTTCTACCGTGATATGTCATGGAGAACAATTATTTAATTGCTCTATTGTCATGTCTTTATACGTTGCTTGATATGGCTTTAGCGTTGTTTGGTGACCAGATCTGAGTACTTCCCCGCCGGGCAGTTAGTTAGTATTTTATGGTAGTAGACAAATAATTACTTTACAAAATATAACTCTGTAAATTTACGACACCCAAAGGAGTAAAAT
The DNA here is from genome assembly GCA_936435175.1 of Glyphotaelius pellucidus. Taxonomy (NCBI): domain Eukaryota; kingdom Metazoa; phylum Arthropoda; class Insecta; order Trichoptera; family Limnephilidae; genus Glyphotaelius; species Glyphotaelius pellucidus. Next base: position 1,499,254 of record OW386550.1, read on the forward strand.
GTGAAACTGGAATCTCCTCGAGATTGAATACAAGGTGGCCCCTCCGTTTCTAAATCGCATTGAAATGTAAATCAATCTATTCCAATTTTGAATATGACACTTACTTCAAAGCAAATCCGAGTTCAAGAGTTCATTAAAACAGACATGCAACCAAAGCTAGTATTTTTAAATCATAATATGCATACTTCGTTGGGGAATAAAGCTCAAGTAAATTTTAAAGTGTCAGATTAAATCTATTTAAGAGATATAATATCTCACAAATATCAAACCATTAAAGAAATCGAGCGAAGAATAGCAAATGGATGGAAGAAATACTGGTCTTTGAAAGAAGTCTTGAAATCCAAAGAGCTAAGTATGCAAATAAAAAGGAAAGTCTTCAACACATGTATATTTCTAGTCACCACCTACGGATGTGAAACTTGGGCACTCACGGGAGAGGACGGAACAGGCAATAGAGAGGCACGATCGGCCTAAGCGTTTGGCTTATAACGCATCAATGCATTTTTTCATCAATGTTTTCTTATGACGTTATCACGTAAAATTATCGTCCGTAAACCGACTTAACAGACAACCAAATTTTTTATATTAGAAAAAACCAATATTTTCTAAGGTGAATTGTGATTTTCGTATTTAAATACATTTTATTCTTAAGTCACAGCCGTTTTAATCGATCGCTGAAATGTGTTGTGTTGCAATCTCAGTTGCAATTATGCGATGAAATTCTGTTAAATATAGGGAAAAAATATGTACATCAATAAGAAAGGAAAAGACTTTTCAAAAATCTGAGGGAATTTTTTTCTCCCTTTTAAACCAGCAATTTCCCTTTGCAATTCCAACCAGATAGGCCTCGAACCAGCACTGATCTTAAGCATCGAAGGATGAGAGACACCTTGTTATCCCATCTAGTGCTTTTAATATCAACGAGTCGAATTACTATTTTTTCTAGGGATTAATTTATGTTAACCACAAAATGAAATTCATTGAACCGAGATAATCCTAATTTAGGGTCCTTCGAGGTCTGGCGGGAGCCGCTGGCGAGGAGCCACTTTCTCCCGCGGCTTTATCTCGCCCGGTAAAAAAAACGCCGAGATCGCTGCTGGAGGGTTATTACTCTTGGGGTGGAGGGGGGGGGGAGTAACTACCAACCTTTATCCGCACAAATCCTTAGACAATCTTAATAATTTAATATTTTTTTATACCATTCTAACAATATCAGGATTTATTTATTTATTTATTTATTTATTGTTGTTATACGCCCATATGGGCTTTTACATAGATTATACAATAATATTTAAGATATCGAGGATTATACATAAATAGAATTTAAATCAAAAGTTATAAAAATGAAAACATTTAAAAAATATAAAGGTAGTTTTTGAAGATTATAGCGTAAAACCGTGAAATATTTGAAACAATATAACATTTGACAATAACATAGAATAAAATACAATATAAAACATTACAATAACACATCAAATCGTTAAATATATTACACCCACGTTAAAATAATTTGTAGGATTCCACAAAGTGTTGGTTTAAAATGCATTTTAGATTATAAAGGGAATCAGCGAATATATCTACAATATCACCAAACTTGTTGCCTAAATCATGCATCCTATTGGTAAGTGAGTGTGATTGATAGTTGGTTGCGTATGTGTTGCAAAAGAATGTAATATTTTGTCTAGTATTCCTTGTCGGTACATGGAGTTTAATGGTACTAACAATGGCAGGGCTGTCAATTAGGTTGTTCATGACTCTGTATAATAAAATTAAATCTGAAATGATTCTTCTGTCAGATAGCGTAATTAAATTAAGTCGATTCATCAAACTTATATAATTAATGTTTTCTATTGGGATTTTGAGCTTGAAATTTAAGTACCTAAGAAATTTGTGTTGAACCCGTTCTATTTTGTTAGAGTGTACTTTATAGAAAGGGGACCAAATAGGTGAATTATATTCCACTTGATTTCTAACTAATGAAATATAGAGTGTTTTCATGCAATCAAAGGACTTAAAATCAGTTAAGGTTCTACAAAGGAAGCCAAGCATCTTTAAAGCCTTATTAGTTATTTCATCTATATGTGCTGTGAAAGTTAAGGTTGAATCGAATATAACTCCCAAGTCGCGAATTTGTGATACTGGTGTTAATTTAACATTATTTAAATTATATTCATGTAAGATTTGAGAATGAGTTCTGGAAAATCGAATTACTTGACATTTCTCAATGTTCAAAAATAACATATTTTGTTTGCACCATTTAAAAAGTTCATCTAAATTAGCTTGTAAAATTAGGCAATCATGTATATTTCGTATTCTTTTAAACAATTTTAGATCATCTGCAAAAAGTAGGACTTGTACATCTTTAAATATATTTACAATGTCATTAATGAATATTAAGAAGAATATTGGGCCGAGGTGGGACCCTTGCGGGACACCACTTGTGGCCTCGAATACATAGGATTCTATAAAATTAATCCTGACACTAAGCACTCTATTACTGAGGTAACTGATAATCCATGTCAATAAACTACCTTTGATGCCCAACAGTCTGAGTTTAGATATAAGAATGTGATGTCGAACCTTATCAAATGCTTTACTGAAATCGGTGTAAATAGAATCCACTTGTTGTTTCAGACTAAGGGATTCGCATATGTAATTATTATAGATAGTTAAATTACTTAAGGTAGATCGACCTCTGATAAAGCCATGTTGGTTAGGAACAATAATATTGTTGATAGGTTTTACAATGGTATCTAATACTAATGACTCGAAAAGTTTGGGTAAAGCAGACATAATGCAAATAGGTCTATAGTTTGATATATCGCTTTTGTCACCTTTTTTATGAATAGGCGTTAAATAACTCTTTTTCCACAAAGCCGGAAAACAGCCAGAAGCTAAGGATTTGTTAAAAAGTTTATGTAAAGGATATATCAAACTATCAATGCAAGTTATTAAAAATATGGGAGGAATACCATCCGGTCCAGCAGATTTATTACTATCTAATGCTTTAATGCCCCTTTCTATGGATGAGCAGCTCCCGAGTATTTTAAACATTCATGCGAACAAACTAAACTGAATAAGTGGATAAGTGATTTCTCTCTTGAGTTAGATAGATTTGTGAAAGAAAGAATTTGTATACCTGCTTTTTATGGTTGGCCTTGGAAACTGTTCGTAGTTATAAAAACACTTTTTTATCTTAAGTCTACACTGGAGGCTCTGAGAAAAAAAATTCCTTCAATGCATATGTCATGTTGAGCTGTTGAACTCAAGAACGAGTATGTGAGACTAGCATACGTATATGAGGCCTAAATATAGCAAACCGCTTATTAAGGGGGAATTCTGGTCCAACCGATCCAAAAAAATCGACTTTTTTGCTGCCTAAAAATCTTCCTATACGTGTGGAGAACATTGGAGGCTATCCATCACTTACCCGCCCTGGTATAAGTAACAGATGGTTACTCCTTCAAGGCCGCAAGGACTCTATTTTTTTTAATGAACGAATCGACAATTAATTTTTAAACGAATCTAGACCTCTAGTTTCCCTGCATATGTTGTTAGTAAGCAGTATGCAAGTGTTAGTATGACTAAGTATAGACAAGATAATGGGATAGGTTGGTGACAGTTCACGAGGTGGCAGGCGCTGAGTGATCGTGTGGAGAACACAATCTAAAAGATATAGCATCAAAATCGACTTTCAAATATGGTTAGAAGTGGTATTCTAAGCAGGTAAAATGAAAAACGGAGCGGGCAGGTTTTAAGCGCAAACTTTAAACGCGTTTTTTCTCAAAACCACGTTTTTGAAGTTGGCTGGAATCGTAACTCATCGAATTTTTATCTAATTCAATTCTTTTAATTGTTAAATTAAAGAAAATTAAATGTGTATGCGGACGAACTTCGATTTCTAAAAAATTATTAATGAAGGACAAAGTTATTTCAAATTTCAGGCCCATTATTTTCGTCAATTTTCATTTTATATCCGCAATTTTTGCAATCAACAACTTGCAAACTTTTGTTCATGAATGCAAGTTCTAACGAAATTTTTTTGAATTCCATGTTTCAAATAATTTCCAGGGACTTTAGGATTCCAACCGATTTGGTCGGATCCTCCGCTTGCGGCAGCTATGTTTATATATCTAGATATTCAAATCAATTTTTCGATTGTGTTTTTCGTGTTCAAATTTACCAAAAAAAAGTAACAAAAGTTTCGTGAATGAAAATAAATTTTATCTTTGAAAAAACTCGGCTGGACCAGACTACTCACTTAAGCCGAGCTTAAGAAGCAACTGAAATATCGGCCCTAAGTCATACAGAGTAAAGTTATTCGGGTAATAGTAGCTTAAGACGTACGGAGGATATACATAGGTAGTAGTTTAACCCCCCGGGAGCACTTGTTTCGCGGTGGAAAATTATTTATTTAATATCGTAAAATGCTTCCACAAAATAAGAAGATTTAATTGTATTACACGGAAAACATCAAACACGCTGGGAGGTCTCACCCAGACAACGAATTTTTCTCGAGATCTTACATTTTTACAATGTTCATATTTTTCAATTTCAGAGCCGGGCGTTTATTTTATGTAGATTTATAAATGCCTAAAGTCTATTCTGAGGCGGTCAATTAACATAATATTATTATTTTATTTTTTATTTATTAATACCGCACAAGGTTCCCAACTGCCCCGTCTGGAGCCAGCGAGACTGCCATCTCCAATTTGGATATGTTGTGAGACTGAATGTAGTGGGGGAGGGTCAATTTTCGTTATATTGTTTATTCGTAATCCGTAATGTTTATCAATTTTAAAAAAAAAGATGTTTCGTTGACGTTTCTAATATTATTTATAACAAACACGAATCTAATAGAAAACGCCCTAGTTACGAAAACAATTGAAATTCACAAAAATCCCTTTTTTTACATCACCTAGAGTGGAAGATACTATCATTATCGCCCTTGTGTAAGACCACCATTCAGAATTGAAACGTTGCTTGAAATGGCTTTAGCCGTTTTTGGTGACCAGATCTTCCCCACCTTCCTCTCCCCTATCTCCTTCCCCGTCCTACTACCTTCAGCCTTACAGCGTACCCCAATTGGGGATGCCATAGTCTCATTGGCTCCAGACAGGAACAGTTGCGACTCGTATAAAAAAAAGCTCCAAACAGGAGAGGTCCTGAGGATAATAATTCCCTTCAAGGCCTATGTCACCATTGGGGATGCTGTGTGGAAGGCCTTTATAGAAAGAAAAGAAAAGGAAGGTCTGGGGAGGAAAAGGGTATGAGGGGTGAGTCTGGGAGTCAGGGTGTCCAGGAGTGACGGACGTATGAATCCATTCCTCCCATTGCGCTGCAAGACGATGTTCCGAGAGAGTACGGCTGGAGAAGTCAGAGAGACATCCGCCGCCAAGACCCAGACAAACCTCACCCCATGAACCCAAAGTAAGTCACCAAATGTAGCGAACTACTTAAACCGACCTATGGAAAAGTGTTGATTACCCAATAAATGGTTCCCGGGGTAGCGGTACCCAAACGCGCCTCCCACATTGCTAATAATTTACATTAATATTAATAAACACGACAGAGCCCAGCTCGATGGTTCTTGGTATCCGGTAATTGACGACTACACAAAAAAAAACTAAACTTAAAAACAATTTTAAATCGTAATGTAATAACAGTTCTTAGTACTACATTTTCATTTAAGGACCGGCTTCCCACATTTCGACCGACTTATTACATATTTTCCTTAAATGCTGTAAGTTTTAAATCTCTTAAAAATATGTTTTTCTCGAAGATAATACATTCCCACGCCGAAACGGCAATTTTTTGAATTTCCCTCAATAGCAAAAAATCGCAAGGTACGCTCCGAAAATTATTATAAACACGTTTTTTTCAGTTATTTTACAAGTTATATGTATGAAAAAATTCAGAGTGTTTCTTTAGACAATCTCCACGAGATTTTTGCTTTATATCGTGTTTAATTAAACTTTTTCACAACTTTCGCTTAAATATTAACGTTTTCAATATTAGCGCGCTCTTTCTAACATTCGTATTTACATATCTCTCAATTTTCTTGAGCAGGTACAGTAGTGAAATAAAATTGCTATTTTTTTTTTTCAATAATTATATTATATATTTTTCTTTTAGAACGCAGAGAGAGTAAATCATTCCCTCAGTTACCCCCTACTTAATCCCGAGGAGCTACTCAAGCAAAAGAGGTCTTATCCTTTCAAAAATGTTTTTTCTCCATCCCTTTGTCGCCAGAGGGCCATAATCCTTATTTAATTAACCCGAGCCGATTAATGTCAACGATTAGAGGATTTAAGACAAAAACCCAGCGGCCGAGAGACTGTATGGACAACCCTAATGGAACACCCTAGCCAGGGGTGCAGACACTGTGGTGCGGGAGCGCATTCCGAACATTTTTTTGAGGTCAAAAGTCGAATACCAAACAATCAACAATAGCACTGTAACTATGTACTGGTATTGAAATCAAACCTTCAATTAAGGCGCCGTATCCCCGCTCAAAAAGAAGATGGAGAGATAATATTCAATTACGAATGTAGGAAAGAGCGCGCTAATATTTAAAACGTTAAAATTGAAGCGAGAATGTTTAATAAAACACGGCTCGTTTAAAATAGAGCAAAAATCTCGTGAGAAACATCTTAAATAGCTTTTACAGAAACACTGTGATTTTTTTCATACATATAACTTCTAAAATAAGTGAAATGAACGTGTGTAATAATAATCGGAGCATACTTTGCGATTTTTTTCTATCGAGGAAATTTCAATAATTTTCGTCTCGGCGTGGAACACGTCTAGATATCATCTTCAAAAGTAACATTTATTTTTTTAGGAGCTTAAAAACTTCAAAGTTTTAAGGGAGATATGTAATAAATCGGTAGAAATTCGGATAGCGGCGCCTTGAATACTGTGGTATCACTATAGAACAGTGCCTAAAACGGTCTAAATTAGTCTAGGAGACAAGCGAGGTAAACCCTACGTCATCGAGTACACGGATGAAACTACTTTGTAGTGATAATGGACATTTAGATAGCCTTAAAAAAGCTGGTCTGCCGGTGCGCCTCTAGGCAGGAGCCGCGCAGTCATGGAAATAGTGAGCGATTTTTTTCGAAAAAATTACGTCAATGAGTACACGAACGGGAATGATTGCATATGATAAAGGTCGATTAGTAAATGAAAAAAAGCAGGTCTGCCAACCGGCAGCCTGGCACGTTCGCAGGCAGCCGGCGTCAAAGTGGGATAAAAAATAGTAAATTTTACGTCATCGAGTACACGAATGAAACCAACGAATAACTGTAGTCTAGATCATCCCATTAAAGAATTTCTTGGTCTGCCGACCAGCAGCCTGGCAGGTTTTTGTGTACGATTTTTTAAAGTTTTTAAAATTTAAAAGAAAAATATTTTCATTGTTTTATTATTATTTTTATTTCAATATATTTTTAAGAACTTAGAAAGTCATATTTAAAAAAATATGTGGTAATGATAAAAATAAAAATATATTGATAGTTTCGAGTGTACTCAACGGTCGGCGAGCCTTTCAACGCCAAATAACTTACGAATCTGGCCGAGGAGCCCTTCGGCGCTATCGCGTGCGTATACTATAATACAGAAATAAAATAATAATAGTCCTTGTAAGTTTGCCTAACTATCTATAGTGGTTGAAAGTTCGAACAACTGCACGATGCTGCGCTGTAAGAATTGCGTTCGTTCGGAAAAGACGGAAATTGCCGAACCCCGTCGGTTCCGAATCGCTTTCGCGTGCCCAGTCGTAGGACGCATGACGAGATTAGTTGAGATAAATCTCTGGCAATGAGGAGAATTGAATATAATTTCGGCTAAAAATGGTGTTTTATGCAAACAATTGTATTGATTACCTGATTAAAAACCTTTACATTGAAATGAATGCTAGAAATCCAATAAACTTCACGTTTTAACCAGCTTCCGAAATGATAAGAATTAGCAAGTTTAACCACTGGAGCTTTTACCTTATACCTGAATCAAGAATAAACTTTGGATATCATGTGAATTGATAAAGAAATTACTAGACTGAACAGATTTATAAGGAATAATACTTGAGCGCAATTCCAAAAAAGTATTTAAAGTTAAAAAAAAAAAAATTTACAAACTTTAAAATATCGTACACAAAAAACTGTTAGGCTGCTGGTCGGCAGACTAACGAAGTTGTGAATGGAATAATTTTGACTTCAGTTTTTCGTTGGTTTTGATCTTGTATTCGATGCAGCTGGGCACGCGAAACCGATATGAAACGGACGAGGTTCGGAAATTTCCGTCGTTTTCCCGACGAATGCAGCTATTACGACAGCGGTGTGGTGGTTTTTAGAATATCCAACTACAATGGACTATTAGACAATCTTAAAAGGAGTATTATTATTATTATTATACATTTTAATAATAAAATGAGCACGCGACAGCGGTGAGGGGCGCCGGGGCAGGTTTTGTAAGTTATTTGGCGTCGAAAGGCTCGCCCGACCATTGAGTACACTTGGAACTCTCAAATTTATTTTTTTTATTATTATCACTTATTCTTTTTAAATATGGCATTATAAGTTTTTAAAACCATTATGAAATAAAAATAATTATAAAGAAAATGAAAATTTTTTTCAAATATTTGAGATATTTTTGGAGATTTCCGTCGTTTTCCGCACGAACGAAGCTCCTACGGCGACGGTGCGGTAGTTTTTCGAACCTGCAACCACTATAAACTATTAGACAATCTTATAATGACTCTTATTTTTATAAATTTGTTGAATAAAATGAGCACGCGACAGCGGTGAGGGGCACCGCGGCAGGTTTTGTAAGTTATTTGGCGTTGAAAGGCTCGCCGACCGTTGAGTACACTCTAAACTATCAATTTTATTTTATTTTTATCATTATCACTTATTTTTTAAAAATATGGCATTATAAGTTTTTAAAAATATATTGAAATAAAAATAATAATAAAATAAAGAAAATAATTTTTTTTTTAATTTTTTAAAATTAAGAAACTTTAAAAAAATCGTACACAAAAAACTGCGAAGCTGCTGGTCGGCAGACCAAATAAATCATAAATGAGAAGATCTAGACTACGGTTCTTTGTTGGTTTCGACCTTGTATTCGATGCAGCTGGGCACGCGAAACCGATATGAAACGGACGAGGTTCGGAAATTTCCGTCGTTTTCCGGACGAACGCAACTCTTACGTCGACGGTGCGGTGACTTTTCGAACTTCCAACCACTATGGACTATTAGGCAATTTTAAAAGGACTATTATTATTATAAATTTGTACAATAAAATGGGCACGCGACAGCGGTGAGGGGCACCGCGGCAGGTTTTGTGAGTTGTTTGGCGTCGAAAGGCTCGCCAGACCGATGGGTACACTCGGTACCCTCAAATTATTTTTTTATCATTCTCACTTATTTTTTGAAAATATGGCATTCCTAGTTTTTAAAACCATAATGAAATAAAAATAATAATGAAGATCTTGAAAATAATTTTAAAATGGTAAAAATACTTTAAAAAATCGTACACAAAAACCTGCCAGGCTGCTGGTCGGCAGACCAAGAAATTCTTCAATGGGATGTTGACAGTTATTCGTTGGTTTCATTCGTGTACTCGATAACGTAAAATTTACTATTTTTTATCCCACTTTGACGCCGGCTGCCTGCGAACGTGCCAGGCTGCCGGTTGGCAGACCTGCTTTTTTTTCATTTACTAATCGACCTTTATCATATGCAATCATTCCCGTTCGTGTACTCGATGACGTAATTTTTTCGAAAAAAATCGCTCACTATTTCCATGACTGCGCGGCTCCTGCCAAGAGGCGCACCGGCAGACCAGCTTTTTTAAGGCTATCTAAATGTCCATTATCACTACAAAGTAGTTTCATCCGTGTACTCGATGACGTAGGGTTTACCTCGCTTGTCTCCTAGACTACATGTAAACATTCTCAAAAACAGGGTACAAAAGTTGACCTACATTTTTAGCTTTTTTTTATGTGAGCACCGCACAAGAGTCCCATCTTCTCCCAACCGCCTGGAACCAGTTAGACTATGGCGTCTCCAATTGGGGTATGTTGTGAGACTGAAGGTCGTGGGAAGAAAAAGGAGATGGGTAAAACCGAACACGGCAAAGCCATTTCAAGCAGTGCTTTAAACTAAATGGTGGTCTTACACCAGGCCGATTCTGAGAGTATCTGGAACTTTGAAAATATATTTTATATTATTTTAAATGATTAATTGTGAAATAACACAAATAAATAAAATTATTCTTAATTTCGCACGACGGGGTTAGAACCCACGACCTTCGGATAGCTAGTCGAGAGCCTCACCCCTCGATGACGGAGGCTTTTTTAACATTAGCTCCACACAGAAGAGAGGAAACTAATTCGGGACCTATATCATCTTTGGGGAGGCTGTGTGGAGGGTCTTTTTAGGAAAGGAAGGAGAGAAAGTTATGGGAAGGAAAAGGGTACGAGGGGTGGTTAGGAATCAGGGGTTAGTGAGTCCAGGAGTGATGGACATATGAATCCATCTATCGCTGCGGTGAAAGGCGATTTTCCGAGAGAGTCCGGCTGGAGAGATCAAAGGGACTCCCTCAACAGCTGGTGGGCAGATACATCCGCTGCCAAGACCCGGACAATCCTCACCCCTGTTAAGCACCAACCGTAGCAAATTACTCGGGGTGACCTACGGCAGAGGTGTTGGTTATCGAACAAATGGTTCCCGGGGCAGCGATACCCATACCCATCTTCCAAATTGTTAAATCCATGTTTTTTTATAATTTTTATTCATTCTATCACATTTTCCAATTAGTGGTGTGCCATGACTGTCTCACTAGGAACTCCTGGATTCAGAGTAGGCACAGTTAAACGTAAGCGGTTTATAACAATAATACAAAAAAAAACACAAAACACATTTAAAATAAAAGACAATCAGCGTTGTACCATTGGAATTGCGTGAGATGTTTGAGACGTATTCTAAATAAAGATCTACTTAGTATGTCTTACTTTGCTTTCTGTCAATCCACAATCCAATATGGTATAATAGAATGGGGTGGCACTTGTATGACTCATAAATAATTTCTTTAAACTGCGGGAAAACTAACAATTTAAATTATCTTAGAGAAATCATTTTAATATCTTACAGCAATAATATTTAAAGTATTTAAGGTTAGATAAGACCTAGACCTCACCCCATGAACACAGGCCCTTTGTTAGGTCGCAAAAACGCAGCGAACCACTTCGGGTAACTTTTCGCAAGGGTGTTGGTTATACAACAAGGTGGGTCATTAAACAAAAAATGTTAATTTAAAATTCTAAGAGCGATAAAAGGGTGCCAAACCAAACAATATTTTTTGTAATATTCCATAGCGTATATTTATTGTGAAATTTCAAAGTCAATCTGGAGGAAGAATATGATATCCAAATATTTTTTTTTAAATTACGGGATTTTATATCTCCATTTAACACTCTTTTATCACTATTGACCCACCCTATTATACAATAAATGGTTCTTTTAGCCTCCAAAATTCAAACTATACTATATGACACACATATTGGGTAATAATTACTCTGTTACCTTATTATCTCTTATAAAAAAGTGTAAAACAAAAGTTTCCGGATTCCTGTCCTAACCCCACAACCTACACGAGTGACCTCTACTTTCTGACCCACTAGTTTACAATAATCGTTAATCCTGAATTTAGGGATCAGATAAGGTATCATTATTTTAATCAGGCCAATATCGCTTCAAAATGGTCACCAATCCACCCACGGACTTTGCTACTTCGTTAGCCAAATTAGTTTCGTTTTAATGGCATGCCTTTTTGACTCTCGTCGATTTAATAAAATTTAAGGGTGGCTTACAAAAATCCCAAACAATTATTAAAGCGTGGATTGGATATATTTTCTAGTTGATCTGATTTGACTTATCTAATTAATTATAATTGAAACGTTGCTTGAAATGACATGGCTGTATTGAGAATCAAGTCCATTATAAGCCATATTATTTTCTTTAATGTTCGTCGTCCTTTTAAACTATCGACTTGAATTAACCCAGGAATAATTGTTTGATTTGTGAAACAGAAATTATGCCTTTCAAAAACCAGCTTTGTCAATTTAGTTTATAACATTATTGTAGTATTTTGTAGACAAGTTAAAAAGACGATCACAAATTTACCTTTCGAATGAACAACTTTATTATATCTAATTAATCTAAATCTAGTTTATAAATATGAACGTTTTCTTCAATAGTGAAAAAGCACAAACATTTTGAAAAATCTCGAAATCTGACTTTACTTGTAAAGATTAATCAGCTATAAAAATATAAATACGAGAATTGCGCATTTAAAAATACAGAATTTAAAATAATTCTCTCTTAAAATACGATTTTAGATTTTCACGGCCAAAAGTATTTTCTATATTTATTTTTGGGGTGTTAAGCCGTGTTGCACTACCTCCTTCTTTAGCCAACGTTTCGGACAGCGTTACAGTGTCCATCATCTACACATCTGCCCTGATGATGGACACTGTAACGCTGTCCGAAACGTTGGCTAAAGAAGGAGGTAGCGCAACACGGCATAACACCCCAAAAACAAATAACAAAAAAAAATTCTCATAATTTTTATTTTCATTTTATTTAAGGTTTTATTCCAGCAAGACTGGGAGGGTGGGTTTTTCATCGCTTGTCTGAATTCCTCACGCAATCAGTTCCAATTTTGAAAATGACGCTTATTCAAAATAAAATCGTGTTCATTGGACCAGAGTTATAATTACGGATACATCCTCTCTGAAATTGGTATTTTTGATGATGGTGTATTGGTGAGTTTGTCTAGGTGAGGTTTGTCTAGGTCATCGCGGATGACCAGGACCCACTGAACCCCAGATTCCTACTCACTCCTTAAACCTTTTTCCTTCCCAGAACTCTCCTCCCTTTCCTTTCCTTTAAAAAGCCTCCCCACAGCATCTAGTGAAATCAGCAGAAATTATTTTCCTCAGGGCCTCCTGTGGAGCTCATTTAAAAAAAAAATTGATCCTCAAAATAATATGCATTGCAAATTTTATTAACAAATAAATTAAGTGGCGAATCTATAATTAGTTGTATTTCCGTCGTTATCGCATTATTCATTTGGTTAATTAGCATTCTGTCAAAATGAGTTATTATTGCCATTTCTGAATAGATTAACTAGGATTAGTGATCGAGCTGTTTTGTACGTTTGACGACAAAAAAGCTTTCAATTCGATGAAAATGTAGAACCGATGAAAATGTAGAAATGGTGGAACCGATGAAAATATAGAAACGGTGGAAATGGTAGAACCGGTGGGAAGCAGAGTACGTACTCTGAACTCTGAGCTCTGTAATATATTTTGTAACTTAAAACAAATTTTGTTTATTTCTGCATACATGTTGCATCATTAATGTGCATTATATTTGTTAAATTTTCTAATGTCCTTCGCGGAACAAACGTCGGGCTTCTTTCTTCCTACATACTACGTACATTAGGGTGGGTCACGACTGTATGGGGAATTTTTTTTTCTTGTTTTGATTTGTCTAATAGTGATAACAGGGTGTTAAATGGAGATATAAAATCACTTTTTTTTTTTTTAATATTTGGATATCATCTTCTTCCTCTGGATTGACTTTGAAATTTCACGTAATAGAGAAAAACCCACCCTTGTTAAATCTTAAAAAATGTTAGATAAACCATTAAAAATGAACTATTTTTAATAAAACATGAAATAGAGGAAATATTTTCATTTACTTATTAAAAAATATATTTGAATATAATTCAAATTATCTCAAGGCAGTGTATTCAAATACCAGCAAAAACTTCTTACTGTCGAATTTCGGCATTATTTTGCGAGGCTCAATTTTGGGACTTTTTGTAAATGATTTCGTCAAAATATACTTCATTTGCTATGGAAGAGTACAAAAAGCATGGTTTGGTAAAAAAAAAAAAAAAATTAAATTTTTATTTTCAAAAAATATTAAAATTTTCAAAACTTTGAAGTGAATCCGGAGGAAGAAGATCGTATCATAAATTTGAAAAATTTTAAGCACGTCGTTTTGAACCCATTTGGCACCCTTTTATCGCTCTTAGAATTTAAAATAACATTTTTTGTTAAATGACCCACCTTTTCTATTGAGTAATAATAGTTCGTGTAGTTTTTAGTTGATTTTTCTATTGAAACTTTAAAAGATTTTTTTTTAAAATTTATTAAGAAATTAGTCGAGGCGTTTTTCGCTCGATTAACAATCCAAAGGTTGCGGGTTCAAATCCCGGCGTGCGCAAATAAATTTTATTCGATGCATTTGTGTTATTTCACAATTAATTCACTAAAAATAATGGGTTGTATATTTGCGACACGTTCCCAAGTCGAAGATGCTCTCACTGCCATCCTGCCGCAAGACAAACATTTAAAATTGAAACATTGCCTTAAACGACTTTAACGTGTTTGGAGACTAAATCTGAATAGCCATGTACTTCCCGCCTTCCTCTTCCCCATCTCCTTCTCCCACCACTAAGGTGCCTTTAGCCTGACAACATAGCCCAATTAGGAATGCTGTAGTACAAAAAAAAACTCATTACACTTACAGGTAGTAACTTATTTACATTAGCTTCATACAGGAGGCCTACAGGAAAAAAATCTGTTAGGGCCTATGTCTTATGGCCTATCCTTGGGGATGCTGTGTGGAGGGAGGGTATTTTTAGAAAAAAAAGAAGGATGTTCTGGGAGTGAAAAAAGTATGAGGGGTGGGTAGGAATCTGTGGGTCAATGTATCCAGGAGTTACGAATATATGAATTCATCCCCCCACTGCGATGCAACGCAATGAGTCGAGAGAGTCCGGCTGGAGAAATCTAGGTTAGGACTACTTCAACTAGTATCCCAATCCAGCCCGCCACCCAGTAGATGAGCAAACGCATTCGCCGCCAACAGCTAAGACCTCACCCCTTGATCCCGAACACCTATGATAAACCACCAAACCGAGCCACTCGGAGTGACCTAATAGCATGGCAGGGGAGTTGGTAAGCCAATAAATACATGGAGACAACATACTGCCCAAACCGCCCACCAAATTGAAAATTGTATCCAGGATGGAGCAATAGATTACGCAGCCCAAATACTGTGACGAGATGAAGACCTAATTAGATTAGCAGTGGACTGGTAAAGAAAGTGTTAGTCAGTGAAATGGTCTGTTTGCTGACAGCCCTGTTGTTTAAAGAGGCAGCGGTGACAATAAAGTGTGAAATGATTTAGGAGAAATTACGTTCGCCACGGATTTAGTACACGGTGTGACGCGGAATATTTTAACCACCAGAGACGTGCCCTGAATAAAATAAACGGTAATGTTTCCAGAGAAAATATCACTGGTGTTTATTATTGTGTCAGTAAAGACGACGTGAATTAACTGCCTCTTCAGTTTTGCCGCTTTTTCATCAGAATTGAAAGCTTTTTTGACTGAAAACACAAAATCACCTCAACATATTTCAAAAGCATAAAAAGCGCATACGCTTCCCGTTAATCCGTTAACAATTTTTATTTGATTAAAAAATTAACCAGTAATAAAAATAAAGATTTTGAAGTGAAAACTTCTTTAGCACCATTGTCATTTATTTTGAAACTTGATGAAACGATAAATAGTGTCACTAAAAAGAGAAAAACACATCAGGGGCGTAGCTACCGCCGTATCAGACGTATCAATGATACGGGCTTTTGTTTCTTTTGTGAGAAATCTTTACTCTTCATTTGGGCTCCCCAACTGATTTTGATACAGGGCCCCTCCAAGACACGCTACGCCACTGAAATACATACAACTATAGGATTTAGCGTGCGAGAGAATGAGATAGTATAATCGGTCTCCTGTTTGTGCGATGCCTCGTAGTCTCTTCACTCTCGTGTACTTTAGTTTTCTGAAGGTTTCACTTCTATCGCATAAATGGCCGCGGACTTGAAAACATTACTAATTAAAAAATTGTTCATGGAAAGATATATACATGGCTTACACAGCCTGAGAAGGTAGTTTATCCATTGTATACGACTGTTTCGTTAATAATTTCTGAACGAATTTTGAAATTTTTCCTAAGGATGGGTTGTTTCAAAAAAATTGATGGATTCATCAAATATTTGAAGTTGATTTTCACGTTCTGTGTAAGTTCTTTTCAAGTTCTGTTATTATATAGGTATAGGAAAGTTGCTTCACAAAACTGAAATAATCACAGAACTTGAATAGAACTTACACAAAACGTGAAAATTAACTTCAAATATTTGATGAATCCATCAAATTTTTTGAAACAACCCGTCATAAGTATTTTGAATGTTGTATTTATTTCTTATTCTTGAAGATGTCGTAAAAACAAACACCATTATAAAAACTAGATCAAATTACCAGTTCGTCAGGCGCTTCATACCACTACTTTATATGTTTGTCTCTTTTTAGTGTCGCTCATTTCCGTTTCATCAATATTCAAATCACAACGGTGCTAAAGAATTTTTCACTTCAAAATTAAATTGTGTTCACAGTTCATACGCGGTAGAAGTTAAACCTTCAGAAAACTAAAGTAGGCGAGAGTGGGGAGGCTACAAAGCACTGCACAAAGAGGAGACCGATTATTCTCATATATCTCATTCTCTCGCAGACCAAATCCTACAGATATGAGTTTGCTAATTTTTAGTGTCGGTTTTTTGTTTCGTCGATTTTCAAATCATTTCGAAATAACGAAATAATTTCAAATCATAGAAATTTCACTAAAATAATACATGTAAGTATAATAAAAAAAACATGTATTATTAATATAACCTATTGCAGTTTTATGGGTAATCAGATACAAGCACTGCCATAGCCTTCCACTAAAGCCTGCAGTCTATTCTGTGAGTAAAATGGCATGTATAAGCAAATCCCGTGCATTTGTGTGCTCTGCGGCGACTACGATACCTGATAGGGTGAAGTGAGGTAATATTATTCAATGCAGTGGAAATGCGACAACTCCAATTCCCGGGAATATGATGTATGGCCTGAAGTCGGGCTGTGTCTTGTCGTCGTGTGGGAAACTTGAAACTAAGATATAAAGCTTTTGATGCGACTGCTGCGGTTAAATTTATGCTGTCTTCTATCTAGGTCGGAGCTTTTGTGTTAAACGGAGTCATTTTTAAATTTTTCTGTACGTTAGGTACATTTTCAAAATGGTTCTGGATTAATTTTAAGTGTCTACCATATAATATAACCCAACCTTAACTCAAAATACTATTTATTTATTTTTTGAAAGATTTACAGAGTGTCAGCAATTGTTACATTAGTGAAATTGCCATTATAGATATTAACATTCCAATTAAAAATGTTCACAGCGTAAATCAAGGTTTAGTTGTTACTAGATAGAGATACTATATTACTAGAAGTCAAAATTTATTTCAGTGCAGAAATTCTGGGACTAACTATCGTATGTATTCTTCTTTGCCCAGAATACTAATGGAGGGAAACAATTATACCAAGTCAGTGGACATCTTCAATTTATCTTTGAATAAATATAAAATATTGTTATTGAGGCAGTTCAGTTATGTACAATAAATATGTATTTTTCTAACTATGGTATAAATGTAAAAGCCCCGAAAAAGTTTATTAATAAATAAATCAATAAATAAAATAACTGAAATAATAATTCGTCTGGTCAGTGGTTGAGTGGGCATCGCGTTTGGGTTCCACCCGGGCGTCCCGTGTTCGATTCCTCGGCTGGCTAAGTCCTCCATCACAACACAAGCAACATTTTCGGCTTTCTGTGGTGGTAGTAGGAGATTTTCAAACATGTTGTTAAAGGACGTTCTTGACTTACTTTAACCAGTGATTCCTGACATTATTTGGAGTAAAAAATGTAAATAAAATTTTGGTCTCCGGTGAAATTTTTTATGTTTTTTTTTTCTACAAAAACATTTAAAAAAATGGTATGTGTTGGACCGTTGGGGGCGAGGTAATGGGTGGGTCGGCTACTCGGTGGAGTGACCAGTGACGACATGCAGAAAAAAAAATTGTTTGATTTTGAAGAAAAAAATTTTTGAAAAAAAAAAAAAATTACAAAAAAAGTCACTGGAGACCAAATTTTTTTCTACATTTTTTACTCCAAATAATATCAGGAATCACTGGTTAAAGTAAGTCAAGCACGTCCCTTAACACCCTGTATATAAATTCATACCAACTTATTACTAAAGGTATATTTGAAGTCGATTTTACGTTTAAAATTGATAAATAATGCACAAAAAAATTTTATAGTAAATTTTGATTCGGGGGCCAATTGTCAGAGGATCAAGTCGGGTCACTGTAAAATCACACCTATTTATTGAACTGATATATTTGTAAATAAAATGTTTGTAAATGTTAATATCTCTCATTCAAAATTTAGGTTTATTAGGTTTGTCAAAGAATTTATATATAAAAATACAAAAATCAGTCATTTTAAATACACGTAGGATTACGAAATATTTTTTTTAAATATTTATATTGAAGGATCAGTAGAATTTATCAGTACAGTTAGGAGTTCTACCGAACCGAACCCTTTGATATGAAAATATCTGGTGTCGGTGAATTATTTTCCCATTTGGTCTCTGGTAGGTTGACATGTTGTTATTGTATTGTTTTGTATTTATTATATTTATATAGTGCAATTGCATAGCGTTGATTGACTAGATGATCGTTTGTGGAAAAGTGTGTGGAAGGGTTAAGTTTTTTCTTTGGAGAAGATTTAACCCGGACATAAAGTCGAAAAATATCGTAATGTGTGCGGTTTATATTAATTTTAAAGTATAAATTATTAATTAAAACTGCGCTTTCTGGGATTTGAACCAGTGACCTCCATATTCGTATTCGAGGATCATAACCACTCAACCACGGATCCCGTCAAAGTTTTGCATCGGCGGCGCTTGTTCCATGTATTTACCGGAGTGTCGCATTAAGCGAGATCGACTTAAAAATTTTTCAAGTCACGTCCTATTTTTTTCTTTTCAAAGAATTTTCTTCTGAAAAAATAAAATTCGAATTTCGAATGGCGAGAGGCATTAGGGGAAATTTAGTACTAATTGGAATACTCCACAACAGCTCCTCTCGAGTTTTCGTTTTCTCATTTTGCTCTCGTTTCTTCTCATTTCGTTTCGATTATTTTCATCCAAATCGAAATTAGGTTAATGGTGATCTTTTGATTAGCTTAAATCTGAGTATGGTGACTTCAGTTTCTTTCAAAATGATATATTATTGCTGTTAGTCCATAATTTAAAACTGAAAAGAGTTCATTGTTAAAATCAATCTATTTATAATTCTTAAGTCGTATTTATTTTACTCTTTAGCAAAAGTTTCGAATCCAGAATAACGCAAAGAAGTTTAGTTAGATTGCTGATATTTCATACGTCACCTCAAAATTATATAGCAATGAAAAATTTATACACATCGCACTAACGGTGAATGATATTATGTATATTTTGTGCTACGATAACAGTGGAAAAGATGGTGGTGTCGAGTAGACTTAAGATGACAATATACCCTAAAATATTGTTTCTTACTATCGTGGTACGAAAGCACAACTCGATGGAATTTGCAGGAAAACACTTCTTGTTATTCTTTAACACAATTTATTAAATAAAAATACAATACTGGTGACAATAGTGATCTTCAAGACCCCACCACACCGACAAATATCGAAGGTTTTATTTCCCTCGATATCTCAACACTCTACTGGAGATAGGCACCTATATGTACCCCCCACGCTCGAGTTTGATTAAATAACGCCGAAGGTACAACATGTACCTTCCCGTTTCACCGTCAAAACAATACTCACTCTCCATATCAACATCGCTATTATTTAAAGTAAACATGGTACATAAAAAATTGGTGAGAAAATGATATTTTAGCAGTTCCCACACTAATTTTAAAATCTAACTTACAGACAATAATAAAACAATTACCTAAAAGTCGGCCCTAGAGGCCTACCAATAAAAATACATCTTAATATTACAGGGATTAACAAAAATTGCAAAATTTTATTACTTTTTTTACTTGGCTAAAGCCGACGGCGCATTTATCCTTGAGGGTGACACTTCTCCTAGGGAGTGTCATAAACATAAGTAGGTGTTATTTGAGGGTACTTATTCAAAGTACCGACTTTACAAATAATAAAAGAATTTGTCCCAAATTTGCAAGGGAATGCATTTATATGATACCAGCCATATTATTCAAGGTTTGGACCTTATTCATGAAACCGTGAGATAATATTTTGTTTGCACATTTTGCACATTTTGCACATTTTAAAGGAGAAACTACGCGTAACTTAAATGACTAAAATAATAAATATTACAAATGATATTATTTTACAGACTAAATGTATATTATCGCATTCTAGTAACAAACAAATATATTCAGAATCTTAACGACGTAAGTAAAGAAGCCGTGTATACAAATTGCTACTCGCAATCCTTGTATTGGACGGACCTACTGTCGAATTTGCCTTATCAAAGAAAAGAAGAAGAAGACAAATAATGTGGGAATCTTAACGACGTAAGTGAAGAAAGCTTGTAAATATACGCTGGCACGGCGTATTAGACGAAAGTAAGGTCAAATTTGCCGTAGCGGGCCTGGAGATTCGACCTTTCCGCCGCATTCATTTGAATTAATTCTGAAGAACGTGTTACAAATATTTAAGATGTTTCTAAATGAATCCCTCCCAAAGTTATTAATGCATTGTTTAAAAAAATTAAAACTGGTGCTTACCGCTAACTTTATAGTTGAAAAACTGGATATAAAGTTTTAAAATAGTTGTACGTAAAATATATTTAGGAAAAGGTATTGTTTTTATTAATTTTAAATACAAAAAAACTTTCATCTCCAGGGGTTTGTTGGAGTAAAAAGGGTATTATAGTTACAAATTCGCCGGAAATGATTAAAATGTGAGTTTTGAGCAAACAAAAATTATTAGGGCTGTGTACCGCCTTAACAAGGACATGGATATTTATAAAATTTTACATTCGAGGGCATTCTAGAAGGTTATTCAATAATTTAAAAAGTATAAGAATATTATTAATAGTTCTCCGGGTAAAATTAGCGGTGTTTTTAGATTAGACTTTAATATTAATATTGTAGCAGATGTCTATTACAGGTTTCTCAATTTTTATTGTACATATCTAAGAGAGTTCTTTCGTACTTTCTCCAAGCTGTGTAAGTTACATATATAAGTAGGAGACCATACAGGAGACGCATATTCTAATTGCGATCTCACGAGAGAAGAATAAAGAAGTATCTTTGACTCAACGTTATGAAAAGTACTTATTATAATAGAACATAAGAGTAGGTAAATATATTCATTTGACCAGTCAGTGGTTGAGTGGGCATCGCGTTTGGGTCCCACCCGAGCGTCCCGTGTTCGATTCCTCGGCTGGCTAAGTCCTCCATCACAACACAAGCAACATTTTCGGCTTTCTGTTGTGGTAGTAGGAGATTTTCAAATATTGTTGGGTTATTCGTAACCCGGGAAAGTTTGTCTTTCTTTTAAAAAAAATAAAATAAAATAAAAATAAAATAAAATAAAATATCGGAGGTGAAAATATAAATAAATCTAATAAACAAATAAATTTAAAAACCTTTTCCGTATTGACGACAGTAATTTCTTTTATCAGTTACTCAGAGGAAATACGATTTTAACCCGTTTGATCACAGGAGATCAAATTTGTCCCAACTATATAGGCCTCATATAAATCGTTGAATCTCCCTTACGGTCATATAAATATGAAAAATATGATCTTAACGGTGTTAGCACTAGAAAACTAGAATTCAAACTAGAATTTAACCATGGAACATGTTAATGTGCACCTCTATGAAAACAAAGTTTCCGATAGAAATTTGAGAAAAATACGAGTATGTAAAATTTCGAGAAATTTTTTGTTATTTATGTTTTTATGAAACGACAAAAACGTGAGGTGACACTTAATTCAAAATATATATGTGTTTATGTTTATTTTTTGTTATCAGTAATTAGATTTCAATGGGACCTTTATGAGTTGTTCCGAAAACTGAACAAATTATCCTGAGGAGTTAAGTATGTTTCCATCGCATCATTTTGTTGTAAATTCTGCGTATTTAAAGGTATACCGTGCGGTTAATAAATCAATCATAAAATTATTTTCACTTTTCTATCATGACCTACTTTTATTTATTTTCATTGATGGTTTAATATTTGTTGATCAGGTCAAACCCACAATACCGGACACAGTCTGTTCAAGTTCGGCGCGCCCTCCTCGGCAGGACTGCGGAGGTTCGCGGAGCGGGGGGACCCGCGCGGGCTGACCGCGGCCCCCCTGGACAAGGAGGATTGGCAAGGCGACGTCTTCGACCAGTTCGTGGCGGAGCCCATCAGGACAGGGGAAGGAAGCACCCAGCAGGAGGTGTTTGTGGACGGGAACCATTCGCTGGTGAGCATTAAAAAATTGTCTATTCTTCATAATACTTCGTCTTAGAGAGAACTCGTACGCATGTCCTCGACGATCGTCCGCTTCCTCCTCACACGTTTTGTATGAAAAAAAAAAAAATAAATAAATAAAAAATGATAACAATAACGTCACATCTCTCTTAACTAGTGGATTGCAATCTTTAGAGTACTTGCGTCAGGTCTACCAGTATTACGAGGACAATGGAAGATGCTCCATAGAACTAGGGTCAGTGCTCCGTTCGGCACCGGTGCATAGTCGTGAAATACGCCGACCGTGCTCCCAACGTATGTGCAAGGTTGACTGTGTGAACAGGATGCTTTTACGACTCGTTCTTGAATTCAACAGCTCGGCTGTGGAATGATTTGCCGACCTATGTGTTTCCTTCCACCTACAAAAAAGATCTCTTCAAGACTTATGTTCACTTCTTTCTCTTCTCAAAAAGAACCTCGTATAGCATCTTCAAAGATGACCTAGGCCATGAGGGAAATTAATTTCCTCAGGGCCTCCTATGTGGAATTGATATAAAAAAAATATCTCCTTTGGACTGGTCTTATAGTCCTACTTTATGCTACCTTTATAATCTTACTTTACCTCTCCACCTCGAGGATTCAAAAAAAATTTCTTTATCGGCTGATTTTCTTAATGTGTGTTGAATTTTATTTGGAATAAAATGTTTGGTGTGTGTTTTTTTTACATCAGTTCCAAGCACGAGATGTTATCTTTGTTGTATGTGTGGAGGGTCTTTTAGAAAAAGAAGGAGAGGAAACTCTGCGAAGAAAAAAAGTTGGAAGGGTGAATAGAAGGTAGCAGGTTGGTGTGGACGTACGAATTCATCCCTCCCACAGCTGGGATATTCCGAGAGAGTCCTGCTGGAGAAATCTAACGGACTCCCTCAATCGGTCTCTCCCGATCCGTTATGCCACACAGTTGGTGAGCAAATGCATCCGCCGCCAAACCTGAGCAAATCTCACCTCACTAACCCAGACGCCCCTGCTAAGTCACAACATAGCGAACCACTTGGCTTGGTGTATCAACCGATGAATGCATAATTTTGGCTGGCTGTTTGTCTGGCTCTCAAAGCGTAGTTTATAGTGCAAAATTCGATCGTTGTAAATTCCAAATTGATTAGATAAATCTTCACAATAAGCTATTTCTTTCACGGGATATTTTTTTTTGTTTGGTTCAATTCTGTAATGCAAATTCGGTGCGAGTCTCATGTTTAGGAAACCAATTACTGGATGTGTATTCTAGAATACTTCGCACAACTATTTATATAATTAATGAAGACAATATTAGTGACACTCAATCAAAAATCGAAAATAGAAAAATCAGATAAAGATACGGTCTCATCTAGGAATCGAACCCAGCCTTGCAAATTTAGCCTAGCTAGGGCGGTGCAGGTGCGATGGTGGTACTCCGCCCAAGCAGAGTACCACCATCGTTTTCTGATGTTTCTGTTTCAGATTTTTAATTGGATGTTTCTAATATTGTCTTCATTAATTAAGTATTACAATTTGAGAATGTAATTAAGTTAAAATAATTTTTTTTTAAAATTTATAGAATGTTGCATACACATTGTGTATCTGCATGTTTATTGAAGGGACATGCTGCAACAGAAGTTTTAGTTGTTCATTGATATTTCTTTGTTTTTATTTTCAGGTATCCTTCGTGTGCAGGATAGTTCCTTCCCCTGACTGGTTCATCGGAGTAAATAGCGTGGACTTGTGCAGTGAGGGAGAATGGCTAGAAAACTTAACCATGACGGTAAAATACCCGTTTATTGTTTTAATAAATTAATGAACTCTCAAAAAAAAACTCAAAACCGGGACGGTCTAATAGCTCCTGGATGAAGAAAAAAGTCTTTCCGATTAATTTTTATTTTTGTTTAATTCGTAGACTTCTATTTAATTATTTTTAATTTGATTTAAATCAAATTTAATTTAAATCAAATTTAATGACGTTATTTTTAAATTCTAGATGTATTTTGGTTATTTTTATTACTGTTGCAGCTCTTTTGGCGTACAAGACCTGGAGCGTTTTTTATGCGGTTTTGAGTAGAAGGACCTTGAATGTTGCGTGTTTAGTGAAATGGGTGTGTAGACCACTGCACAGAGCAGATAATATGCACAAGGAAAGGGAAAAAAAGGACTTACTGCGCTTGTACTTTCTTGAATCCTGGCTGGTTTATTGTGCACTTAAATTACTATATTTTTCGCGGTATGATTTACGCGGTATGCGGTGTTTAGGCGGCGCAGGTCAGTGAATGACTGACTTGGGTAATTCAAAATTGGCAGGTATAAAGGTAGGAAGGAATATGTGACAATACTAACTAGAAGCAGGGTAGGAAGGAATATGTGACAATACTAACTACAAGTACAGGGTCATGATGTATAGATGTATATGTAGGTACGTGTAGCTGTGTATTGTGCAAATGCCCAACCAAGACCATTTTCAAACTAGTTAGGCCACTTTGAGATACCTAAACATATATGATTATTTCAAAATAACTTAACAAAATACGTCACCGCAGATATTGAGAAAACACCAAAATTGATAAATACAAAAATAAATATTTTATCCAAACATTAAATGAAATTATAAATAAAATGAAAATAATAACTATGATCAAAGGCGACAAAGGTATCTCAATTGCAATTCTTAATCGAATAGATTACAGATTATATCAACGACTTGTTACCAGAAGATTTTAAAATTTTAACTAAAGATCCAACTTAGAAAATTGTCAATTGTGTGAATTCTCATAAACAGTACTTGTAACACCATATTTCCCACCGAATGATCCAAGAAAAAAGTCAGGATTATGAACCCAAGAGCCCCAGCTCTGTATGGCTAACATAACGGCCTCCGTGGTCCCGAGGTAAGACTCTGGACTCACAATCCGAAGGTCGCGGGTTCGAACCCGGCGTGCGCAAATAAATTTTATTTGATTAATTTGTGTTATTTCACAATTTATTCATTTAAAATAATACATAGTATATTTGCGGCACGTTCCAGAGTGGAAGATACTATCAGTATCGCCCTGGTGTAAGACCACCATTCAGAATTGAAACGTTGCTCGAAATGGCATTAGCCGTGTTTAGTGACCAGATCTGAATAGCCAGGTACTTCCCCACCTTCCTCTTCCCTATCTCCTCCCCCTCCCCACTACCTTACTGCGGTATTTTCATATAAAAAAAATAAAAAAAAATAAAAAAAAAACTTACAAAGACAATATTCCCGTACGACCCGTTGTATCTTTCATTGATGTTCCTACAACAAACTTTACGAAAAGACTCAACTTCGTCGTCAAAAAATAAATTAATTTTTCAACACGTTACAGCGTCTAAATTCGATAGAACCAGTAAATCTTAATATATATATTTATTTTGTCCTTTTGTATGTCACTGAACTCCTCCAAAAAGGCTGGACAGATTTTGATGAAATTTTTCGTGTGAGTTCAAGGGGATTTGAGAATGGTTTAGATTTACAATGACAAAGAAAGAAGCCGGGTAACCCAGCTAGTAAAACTATAAAATTGATCTTCCGCATAACTGTCAATTCATTTATTTGGACGTAAAATCCTTATTTATATTAATATTCTATTGGAAAGTGCTTCACAATTATTGAAAATATCTTGTAAAATGTAATATCATGCCGGTAACAGTTATTAAAAAATTTGCAAAGAAACTAATTATTTCCTTTTAAACGATACATACCATCAATAAAATGATGGTCTTTCTATGAGATCACCATTAACTTCACTTCTATATTTAAAACATAATTCTTAAATCTCTCTAAGCTCATTACATCGTATACTATGTCAGATATGTAGACGACATCCTCATTGTTGGAAAAGATGGCGGTTGGTGCCTAGTAGGATATCTTTACTAATTGGGCCAAAACCGGTAATTATGAAATCTGTTTCAAGTTGAACACGAGATTGAAGGTAATTCTTTTTTTAAGATGTGACAATTGTCAAAAGTAATAATAGACATACTTTCGAAATATATAGAAAACCGATTTTTACAGATACAACAATAAATGCAAAAAATTCAGCTTACGTACTGATTAACATTCCCTTAGAAAAAGATAAGGAAACGATTAAAAAAAACAATCGAGGTTAATAACGGCTGTGAGGCAAATGACATTGAAAAAATAATTAAAAAAACAAGAAATAACAATAAAATTTATTTTTTATATCCGCTGTAAAAATTGCAAAAGAAATTTGAAAGTGTGGTTTAAATAAAGCCTTTAAAACCAATAATCATATGGAAACAAGCCTTAAAATTAAAAAATTAGAAATCCTGAACTTAATAAAAGTGGCATGTATGAATAAAATGTGATCATGCCGACTGTAACGCTACTTCAAATAAAGTAAGGCAAATTATTTATTCCCCACTTCTCGGTATGTTCACAAGTCCTAAACAATATACAAAACGCATTTAAATAAGCCAATTGTTTTTAAGAAATTAAGAACGCATTAAAATTTAATGAGAAGAAAATAGATTTCGAAGAGATATTACAAAATAGATATAATCTAATCAATGGTCACAATTATTTTCTCAATAAATCAGTTTAAACTGTAATAGACCATTTTAGGCACCTTAAAAATTGAAATTGGGTGGGGGCAAATATAATCGTTTATATTATAACTCAAAATCAACTCAACTCAACACCTCTTTGAAAAGATACTAAAAGTTATGAAAAAAAATAAAAATAGCCCGTAACTTAACCTAACATAACAATTTTTTTTATTTATTTTGTTAATCATGTGAAATGCCTTTTCAAAGGAGGTGTTGAGTTGAAATAATTCTGAGTTTTCCGTTCACCATAAAATCATATAAGCAAGTGGTCTCAAATTTGTAGTTGAAAATTGACAGTTTGAAAGGCTTGAATCAATTCATTAATAAATATAATTCAGAAAGATGTTTGACAAAGTAATCATGGATTCTTATTGCGTAAACTAAAATTGTTGGGATTGGGAGGAGAGAGTAAAAGTCTAAGAGTCTATTGGAAAGTTACATAGCGGTCAAGGTTGATTCATTCATATTATATACATTTGCAGTATCGAGCAGTGTACCACAGAGATCTCACTTGAGACCAATATTTTAAAGAAAAAAAAGTGAGATCCCTGTGGTTCACCGCTTGATGCTGCATTAATGAAATAGTAAATATGTTATTCTTACGTACCACAACTAAATATAAACTACATGCTTAATCTCAATAGATATCGGGTAAATGTCTTAATTATGTAACATGTATAAAATATACATATATAAATAAATAAATAAGCTTCTGCTGCAAATATTGAAATAAACATTGATAGTTATTGTTATATTGTAATGCTGATTCCTTCGTAGATCTGGAACTGCAGAGATTCCCAGGATTCCCGAGATAAAATTAAAAATATTTGTAGCTCAACCCTCTGGACGCCGGCACTGATGGGGGTCTGACCTTCACCTCTCCACGCTGGAGGCTCCAGAAGCCGGTGGGGGTATATCAGCAGACTTCCAAGTTCCCGGACCATAGGGCGGCCTCCTTCTTCTATCCCAAGCTTCAGAAGTTACCGCCTATTGCACAAATTGAGTTTACAAAGGTAATTTATCAAATTTTATTATAATTTTGTCTAATCGCTTTGACTTACACTCTTACTTAATCTCCCCGTAGATGGCTGAGTTGACGTATGCCTCGGGTTCCCACCCAATTTTGTTAGTTTTTGGGTTATTATGCTGCGTTGCACTTTCTCCTTCTTTAGCCAGGGTTACAGTGTGCATCATTGGGGTAACTGTAAACCATTTCTAGATATCATATTTTATATTGTGGCGAAAAGCTTTTACACATAAAACATAGTGACGGAGAAGTGATCCATCTCCGTTGCATTAGTATTTCGTACCATTCACCCCGTCGAGTTTGGCATTTCTTTATTTCTGGTCTGGAGCCCTAAGGTACCAAAAAAGAGTGTTCCGTTTGTAAAATTCCCTCTCTTAACAATTGCAGTTTTACTGGTGCTTCAACGTGAACTGATTCGAAAAACTCTCCTCTAATATCTTAGCATTGGTACCCAGCCAAAAACTTTACAAACGTATGCCGAAAGTTCGAGTATTTTGAATATTTCCTAATATCTCGGCAGTCCAATGATTTTCCAGCTCCTTTACTTCCTTTTCCTGCAGTGTGGGTATCTTCCTACCCAGGATCATTATTTTCTTTTCTGGAAAAGACATTCCACACAACATCTTCAAAGATGTGTAGATGTAAGGTTAGGTGGAATTAATAATGTTAGTTTTACCACTTTGGGTGACAAGTTTATATGCAGATTAATATTTTATTGAGATTTCTAATAATAATCCTAATAAAGCATGTTTAGGCAGTCCAAAATTGGCATTATTAGGAATTAAATCATCAATCAAATATTAAGTTCACCGGCTTCAGAATTACTCAGAGCATCCAATACAACGGGTATGTGGACTAGTTAAATATTCAAAAACTACACAATAACGTAAATAAATTAACTTGTAATCTCAACGAGCCTCGGGTTTTATTAAAAATTCTCAATTATCCCAGGATTGATGAACATTACATTTACATTAGAATTTATTGTTTTCATAACAGTGTGAAGTTACTAATATAATGCTACATAAATAATTGCAGCTTAGAGAGCAGGACTACGAGGACTCGGTGGAAGAACAGACAGAGTACGGGTCCATACTAAGACCTGATGACCTCAACGGTACTCTGGACATAGAAATGGTGAACGTCAACACATCCTTGGTCAACGGGAGCCTCACTGATGACTTGATTTACAAACGGGTCATTCCAGAAAAGTGCGTATAATTTTAGTCTTATAATTTTTACGGGTTATGAAAGAATTACTGCCTTTTATGTGAATATAGCACAAAAGTTTCAACTGCTCCCATCTGGAGCCAGTGAGACTGACATCCTCAACCGGGATATGTTGCGATACTTAAGATGGTAGGGATGAGATGGAGAATGGAAAGAGGAAAGTGGGGAAGTACCTGGTTATTCAGATCGGGTCACCAAACAGTTATCCTATTATTCGTCATATAGTAAAAACTGTATAATATTTAACTGTTTATAATCAAAACTTGAATGCTTGCAGGGAGATGCTTTCAAACGTCACGGAAGAAATTCTGAAGAACATTAAGTACAGTTTCCTGAGGAATCTACAATACTTTCCAAAAGACTTCAGGCCAAAGATAAATTACACACAACCAAAAGAACGTAAGTTAACTTTTGATACACGCTATTTCAAGCACAATTGTCCTATGCTAACTCTTTCAAATTTTATAAAATCTGGAACACAATTTGGACCAAATATTTTCACTTAAAAGAATATCGCTAAAAATGCGTGCAAGATGCGTGCAATTTAAAGTTTATTTTTTCTTATTTTGATCACGGAACTTAAATGAGTAATTTTAATATTTTCATTCATAATTATTATTTGAAAATCCGCACGTTAAGAAACGTTCCAACTGGCTACAACCTCATTATGACGCAGAAAACGCTACTTGCTGGTAAGATGGCTGTCATCAACGTTGCCCGGCGTGACGTCAACGCCGCTGAATTCACGAACAAAAACGAACATGGCGTTTCGGCAGCAAATCTAAAATGCACATTTTAAGTCGTTATGGAAAATTTATTGTAACATAAAATTACCATAATTATCGTAAAATTTTCTTAATTTTTCGAGAATAAAAAACAATGAAAATACACTGTAGTGAAAATAGTTGTTGGTTTGACCTAGAAATTTCTGGTAGTTAATTTTGTTTAAATTTCAAGACGAGTTCCTTCGAGAGTTTTTAGTGAAAGAGTGATGATACACACAAACAGATTTCTTGCTATAACGAATTTGTGTGTATTTAAAAAACTGATAGGTGCATCTAATATTTATTTTTTATTATTTTAGATCGAAAGGCGTCCTCCGTAAACAGCAATCTCTTGACGTCTTTTCTAACAACGAAAAAAGGCAATTCCAGTTCACCTTCGCGAACTTCCTACTTCA
The DNA here is from genome assembly GCA_936435175.1 of Glyphotaelius pellucidus. Taxonomy (NCBI): domain Eukaryota; kingdom Metazoa; phylum Arthropoda; class Insecta; order Trichoptera; family Limnephilidae; genus Glyphotaelius; species Glyphotaelius pellucidus. The sequence continues at coordinate 1,529,740 of OW386550.1, forward strand.
GTTGGTGAATGTGATCTCGTCTCTTCTACTTTCTGAACTCCTGGATTCTTCCTAACAAAAGATCTTGATACTTAGAAAGCCAAAGTCGTTCCAGTTTCTTGCATATTGTATAGATTAAAATATCTCCAGTTTTACTGAAAAATAAAAGTTAGAAAAATGTATCTATTTGCCATGTTTTTTTTATCTGACAGTATTAATACACAAGCGTCTGTACGGTTGAAGTTTAAGAATCCTACTCCAAGTACAAGTCTGACTCCGCGCCATATGGAAACTATCTATGAACGTGAAATTTGTGCTTAAGTTCTAAGCTACATCGTAATAGAATCGAATTAAAGCAAGTAGCTAATAATTCCAAAAGATGGACCTATGTTAACGGGTGGCATGAGGAATGTCGGCTGGCAGGCGTAAGTACTCTTCGATCTAAGTTCTCACCCGTGGAGCGGGTTTGTAACTGCTAGTAACTTAATGAGTAAAGCCTCAAAATGTAACATTCATGGAACCAATTCATAGATGCGACCAAATCTTTTTTGATTTTTTCGTTTGTGAATCGCTAATATTGTCTTCCATGATTAATTTCAGATTTTACTCATTAAGTTATTCTAAAAATATTCATCCTTGACTTGCCAGTCAATAGGTGTCGCACACATGAAATGGTTATCTAATAAGCGCCCTTGAGGTATCTCTTCACGAAAACGGCGCTGTATAAATCAGCCAAGTATTATTTATATTTTAGATACATTGATGTTATTTATTTATACTGTATTTTTACATGTGTTCTTTCAGCAAGAGAGAACAATCCAGTTATAAAAACTCACATTATTCACAATCCTACTCAGTCATCGGTTACAAAATATCGACATAAAATCAAGAATATCAAATGTCATTATTAAAATAAAAAATGAATTTTTGAAATATTTAAATTTTCAATACACAATTCTAGTACGTTTTTTTCTATCTAAAATTACTGATAAAAAAAAGACACAAACGTTTTATTAGGCAAACGTATTATAGACGTTATTACCACCTCATTTTTTTAAATTTTGGTTAAGAAAAGAATCATTCAAAATTCTCGAAATTTTATTTCTTTTGTTAAAATTTTTTTTATTTTTTTATTTATTTCATTAATTTTATTTATTTAGTTTATTTTATTATTTTTTTTTTATTCTTTTTTATTTTTTTTTATTTACTTTATTATTATTAATTTTTTTATTTGTTTTATTTATTTAATTTATTTTGTTTATTTTATTAATTTTATTAATTTTTATTTATTTTATTTAATTAATTTTTTTATTTTATTATTTTTTTTATTTATTTTTTTTTATTTATTTATTTATTTTTTTTTTTTTTTTTTTTTTATTAATTTTTTTTTTATTTATTCTATTTATTTTATTTATTTATTTTTTTTTTTTTATTTATCTTATTTATTTTATTTATTTCATTTATTTCATTTATTTTATTTATTTTATTTATTTTATTTATTTTATTAATTTTATTTATTTTATTTTATTTATTTTATTTATTTTATTTATTTTATTTATTTTATTTATTTTATTTATTTTATTTATTTTATTATTTTTATTTATTTTATTTATTTTATTTATTTTATTTATTTTATTTATTTTATTTATTTTATTTATTTTATTTATTTTATTTATTTTATTTATTTTATTTATTTTATTTATTTTATTTATTTTGTTTATTTTATTTATTTTATTTATTTTATTTATTTTATTTATTTTATTTATTTTATTTATTTTATTTATTTTATTTATTTTATTTATTTTATTTATTTTATTTATTTTATTTATTTTATTTATTTTATTTATTTTATTTATTTTATTTATTTTATTTATTTTATTTACATAATTTTTTTTTTTTATTATTTAATTTAGGCCCAGAGGGCTTTTACATGATTAAATAAAGGCAGTACAACGTTAACATGAGAAAGGAATAATATATTATATAAAGTTACGTAGAAAAAAATACACACATGGAACAAAAATAAAAGCAACAAAAATTGAAAAGAACAGTGAGGTATAGTAACAATAAAGTTACAATTATAAAATAATACAAACATGATATATAAATACAAGCAACAAAGGTTTAAAAGTACGGTGATCAGACAGTTTTACAAAATTACAACATTAAACAACAATAACACCTAAGTATTGGTTTCCTATAGTGCGAAACCGCTGTATTGGAGAATGAGCAAAATAGTTGCGCTTATGTATGGTTCAGAGTATTGTACCGTGTTATTCTTTTGGTATGTGTAGGTTTATAAGTTGCAGGAACATGTTATATGTTTATACAAAATATTCAAATTGCTATCGAAAACTTTGGTTTCATAAAATTGGTTGAATTCTAAATTTGAATATTAAGCGGTTTTTTTTCTAACACCGCTTAGATCATATTTCTCTGTATAAAAGTAAGGGAGATACAATTATTTATACGGTACCTATGTGAGCTGGGACAAATTTTAGTTTCCTGTGATTAAATGGGTTAAATAAAACACAATTAGAAACGATTTTTTGGACGCGAGGTCTTTTATAAACAACAGAACAATATTTATAAGGTTTAACATTTTGTTAGGAAAAAGTAACCAGCCTTCGTAAATGTAATGTAGGTATTAAATGTGTTAACTTTTTGATATTTGAAAACGCATAGGGGACCTGGATGAAGTCGTTTTACGAGTACATCAGGATAGTTTGAAGTGAACTTGTGAGAAAAGAAACATTAAATTTAATGATAACAGTTCCTGCTCCGTCTGACCTCTCAGGACACGTGCCAGGATCATTGCTGTGCTGGGAACAAAAACTGGGAATTGGACCAGGAGGTGTATTCATAGATGCACTTCATAGGATGGGGAAGACATTCTCAAAGTGTCCACTGTGCTCAAATGGACTCTTGTAAGAATTATTATTTTTCACGCGATCGTAAGGGTGTTTTCACAAAGAGACATTTTTACATAACGCCTGACAGTTTTAAGTGAAATCATTCAGGGTCAATTGTTTGTTTTTATATTTCTTTTTTTTTCAAAATACCTACCTACACACATCTTAAAAACACTTTTTTAAAAATCGAGTGCAGTCAAAGAACAAGTGGATATACTTGGTCGAAGAGTGCAGTTCACAGGCAGAAGAAGTGAAATCTTCACCCGCACAATTTCAACCAATAGGATCCTTGAAAAGTAAGCTCATAATCAAAGCGGCCAATGCGCGCAGCTTGAAAGAGCGCGACGAGCGACGCTTCGTAGGTGCTGTACGAAGGTAAGGTTTCATTCTATCTTTTTCTCTCGCTAGCTAAATCCTACAGATGTATGTGTTTGTCTCTTTTTAGTATCGCTCGTTTCCGTTTCATCGAATTTCAAATCACAACGGTGCTAAAGAAGTGTTTCCTTGAAAACAGCCTTTATGTCCCTTGCGGGAAACTAAAAGGTAAAAATTACTTGGTTAAGCTAATGTTTACAAAAATTATGATATGGTATTGAATGTGGATGAACCAAGTAGTGTGTACCTACAAATGTATTAATATAATGTATGTTTGCTTGTGTAGAGCGAGGAGTGGGTGCCTACACTTAGCTTTTGCCTGTTTCGACCTAATTGGTTTAAAAATGTATTGCGTAATTATTATTTTTGAATGCCGATGAAGCAAGTAGTGTTGATCTACAAATGTATCAATACATGAATGAAGCAAGGAGTGTGTGACAATTTAAAACAATTTGTTAATGAATGGCATTATACGCCAAAACATCTCTCATAATAAAAATACTAAATACTTGCAGAATTTTAAGATTTATGTATTACGATTAAATTATATGTTGCGTGTGATTTATGCATCTTAATTTTTTTTTAATAGTTAATTATGAATCTGTGTTATTTTTTTCTGTGGTCTTAAAATCTGACAGCTTGATTTCCATTTTTATTGAACGTTAATAAATCATAATTAATGTAATGTTTTACAACTCAATTGTTATTGTCATTAAATTTAAACGGCGCAAAAGAGGTTAAATTTATGTAAATTAATTTGAATGTATGCAAATACAAAGATTAAAAAAGTTTATCTGTGGTTTATTGATTTTAAATATACTTCAACGTGTTAATTAATGAAGCAACAGAGTTACAAATCAACACACCTTAAAAAGTGATTAAATTAATTTTTCCGTTAAGCCACTGCACTTTCAATTTAGGCATTGATATTGAAAATTACGCTACTTTTAAACCTAATTACTACGAGAAACATCGGTTTTAGTCGGGATAGATGTAAACATGCATTTAAATATACATTTTATAAAAACTTTTTTGTACGTAATTCTTCGTTTATGTCCGACTTTTCATGTTGCAATACCTCACAAATTGAACGTTTTTCGGAGTACAAATCATTGAAAATTAAAAAAATGTGTGTATTTCACACGTGGTACAAGTAAAATCTTCAGAAAACTAAAGTAGATAAGAGTGGGGAGGGTACGAAGCACCGCACAAAGGGTAGACTTAAAACCATAGACATATGAATATTACTAGACCTGCCCTAAGTGATAAAAGCGTATTATTTCGAATGGCCTCGAGCGAATCTAAAAAATGTGACGTCATCATTCTTTTGTGAATCAGCGTCGAGCTCTCATCGGAACATATTACGAAACAACACCGCAAAAATAGTGGCTTGTTCTATGAAAACGTGTAAAAATGGAAGTGAAAAGGTGAATAAACCCAATTATTTTTATTTATTTATTTATTTCATTTTTATTTAGTAAAATATTTACACATTTATGTACATTATTTATAAATGTTTTGACTGTCCAACTAGGATGATTCCCGTTTTAGGACAGTCAAATTAGGATAAGTGTGAATATATATGGACCATGATTTATACAAAAAGAGGAAAAATTGAAGAAATGAAAAGAAGAGAAAGAATAAAACATAAAATTGGAAAGTTAAAAGCGTATTAACAAATTACTTTCGTTTAACATTCCATAGGTAAGCATTTTTTTACTTTATTTTAAGCTTATTCAGATCACATAGTATAATCAGTTTTAGTGACACATCTATCTATCATCATAACGAATGTAGGCGTTTCTCAAGTGTGCTCGTCGCCATTTACTGAGGTAAGTAAATTATGAAACATTTGTTAAAGTGTTTTAACTAAATACGGCAACAAAATATTTGACTCTGAAAACAGGTGAACTTTACTTTGCCGTGTTTGGACTTCGCAAATTTTTTCATAACTAATGGCGAGGAATTCGCGCTCCCGTGTTAAAAGGTCTATTCATTCAAAAGATTTTACTTGAAATAACTAAATGGTGATTATTATAATGCAAGATGTCTATATACTGTCAGATTTATTCACGAATTATATGTCATCAAAGTCATCTTCCCCCCTTCGCGTCCCGCTGTATTTGGTTTGTACCTCTCACCCTCTCGTCTTGTAATATTCATATGTCTATGCTTAAAACTCACCATCTCTTCAGAAAATCATACCCATAAGCGATTTACTAATTAAATATTTAAGCTAACCGGTTAATATCTACATAAACCAGTTATCATAAACCTTTTTTGTTAGAATTTGGAGGAGTATTAAATTTCTTTCTGAAATATTAAAGAATATGTTTCGGTTGGAGTTTTACACATTCCACGATTTAAAATGATCCCGTGTTTGTAAGCACAAGTCAGCTGTCAACTTTACACAACTAAAGAAAGAACCGCAATGAATGGCAAACTGTTCAAATCACAATGTGAAAATTATTTAGTGGTCACAATAACACCTTATTTCAAAAATGCATTATCTCTTCAAAGGGATAAGCGGGCGACATCTCTGTTCATTTGGTCAAGCATGATGATAAAGCAGTGTTTTCGAACAATACATTTAGTGCCTCTTGTAATCACCACTTTTGTAATAAAAATATATTAATTATTTTTTTAGAATAAACAAACACAACAACATTTACAATGCTTAACCTGTATATGTATCTTGCACCAATTCTATGCTTGATCGTGTAAATTTACCGTAAATTGTAACTGTATTATTAACCATCATAAATAAATATATGAAAAGTTTTATAAGATAATATTTTATCATAGAAGAAGAAGATAATACTCATAATCTAAATGAATATATGAAAGAGAACAAGACGCAGAAAAATATAAAGATAACTGTCGCACCAACGCAGAACCTCTCGTCTCACCGGTTCAAACGCCTTATCCAATTAGGCCACTGCCACCTCTTATCAAACATTCATATTTGTCAATCTCTTGCTTTAAATTTCAGAATTGAAAATACTATCGTCGATTTATTAATCGACTTTATTGACCATATTTTTGGCAACCGCTTTTTCGTTGAAAACAATCGTTCTAGTTTCGAGAGGTTCAGGGTTCGAGTCCCAGCTGCGACCGTTATCTTTTTATTTTTCTGTGTCTTGTTCTCTTTCATTTTTCCGTTTTGATTATTAGCGTTAGCTTCTTCTTTACATTGATGGAATAATTTTCAAAAGTTATAAAAAGAGAGTTGTACTAATAAAATTGATAATATTTTACCTTTACCACAAAACATCCAAAAACTTGATTTTTAATGTTATTTGTTTTTGGGGTGTTATGCCGTGTTGCGCTACCTCCTTAGTGGTGAAGTGTGTGCTAACAACTACACATCTGCCCTGATGATGGACACTGTAACGCTGTCCGAAACGTTAATACACGGCATAATACCCCAAAAACAAATAACGAAAATACTCTTGGCCGGCCGTGAAAATTTTAAATCGTTCCTTGATTTTTTAACTTATTTATTTTACTTATGGCATCCCCAATCGGGGTATGTTGTGAAGCTGAAGGTAGCGGAGAGGAAAACGAGATGGGGAGAGGATGGTGGGAAAATACCTGATTATTCAAATCCGTTCACCAAACACGGCTAAAGGCATTTCAAGCAACGTTTCGATTCTGAATGATGGTCTTACACCAGGGTGACACTGAGAGTATCTCCCTCTCTGTTCACATGTCTTTCTACCTGACTTTTGCCAGATTTTTATTGACCTGACTTTCTACCTTTATGTGGGAAAACCAAGGAAAAAGTAAAGTGCCTCGCTATTAGAATTTATTCATCTATTTCAAACCTAAATCCCTTTCAAAACCCGAGAGTTCTATTTTGAGAAATAACCGAATGAAAGTCTCCCACGCCAGGATGAAAATAGATTTAATTTAGGGAATAATGGACTAACACTTTTAGGCACTACGCTGGAATACCCTGATAGTAGGAAAACGTACGTATGCTATTTAAAGGTGAAAAATTCATGGAATTCTTTGTTTTGACTGTGGAAAAGCATCACGCATGCGACGTGAACATTCGAGGAATGTAAGTTATGTATGCTGATTCATTATGTGAAAATGTAGCATTTTTTTATGCAAACATAGGTCACTTTTTTAAATTGTTACTGAGAGAGAAATTTGTAAAACAAATTTATCTGTGTTGGCTAAAAGGAATAACTTAATAACTTAATGTACGATTTTTTTTAAGTTCTCAATAACGGACAAGTGTCGGTTGAAACAATACATATTTAGAGTGTAAGTAAAAAAAATTATTTCCCCTGATGAAAAAATCCTTCAGGGCCTATTTTATCTTTAGAGATGATGTGTGGAGGGTATTATATGGAAAGGAAAGTGACTGAGTTGGTAATTTGTTTATGTCCCACCCAGGCATCATGTGTTCAATTCCTCAGTTGGCTATGTCTTTCATAAAGACAGAAACAATATTTGCCTCTAACTCTGGTGGTTGTAGGAGATTTTCAAATATTTTATTTTATTTTTATTTTATTTATTTATACACGCCTTGAAGGCTTTTACAGTATCACATTATTAAAGTTGCACATGTTATTCAGGAGTATAATTGTAGGCATGAAGTATATAACATTATAAACTGTACATTAAGAATACAAGCAGGTTTAATATGTACATAGGTATGTAGTTTCGTTATCATGAAAATTGTACAAAGGAGTTAATAAGTTTACATAGTATAATAATGGTAAAACAGAAAAGTGCTTAAGGTAAGATTATTTATATTTATTTATACTTATTGTAAGGTTATTTATACTTCGGAAATGTTTGTCTTTCTTTAAAAAAAAAGAGACTTACATTATTTATTTTTAAAAAGAGGTGGGTAGGAATCTGGGGTCAATGTGTCCAGGAGAGGTCAAAAGAACCCCCTTGACCAATCTCTCCCGTTCCAGTATCCCGGTCCTCTATGTAGTGAGTGGACAAGCGCCGCGCCGCCTAGACCTAGAAAAACCCATGAACCCGGGCACCAAGCTAAGTCACCAAACGTAGCGAACCATTTGGGGCGAACTATAGCAGGGTTATTATCCAATGAATGGTTCTCGGGCGGCGGTACACATACCCGCCTACAAAATTGATTTAATTTATTCTAAAAGAAAGGAAATTAACTCTGGATGCATCCGTGACGACCAGACTTCGCTTACAACTCAAACTACAGGATCTTAACAGCCAGGTGCGACCGAACCTTCTCAACTTTTCCTCAACTCCTTCCCATCCCCACAACTCTCAGCCTAACAACATACCTAACACATTTTGGGAATGTCATAGCCCCACTGGCTCTGTGTAGTTGGGACTATTGTGCAGTTTTTTAACCTCTCGGGCTATCATTTTATCAAAATATTGACATTTTGTTTCACATTCAATTTCTAGTTAGTTAGACATTCTTGACATTCAATTTCTAGTTAGTTAGACATTCAATTTCAAATAGATTTGCTGTTTTTGAACGTATTCCAAAATGAAACAATGTATTTGAAAGCAAATGAAACACATGCATCTAGAAATATTTTTAAAAAATTAGATGGCCTCCGTGGTCGAAATTTTTACCACTTTATACGAATCTAAAAAGCTCATTTAATTTAACAAACATTTATTATGGTTATAATAGTCCATTCATTTTTTTTTTGTAAATGCAAATATTCAAAAAATTGGCAAACCTTAGAATAAAAAAAAATCGAGTGCAGTTCACACGCGGTAGAAGTGAACCCTTCGCCCACACAATCTCAACCAATAAGAGCCTTAATCAAAGTGGACAATGCGTAAGGTTTCATTCTATCTAATTCTCTCGCAGGCTAAATCCGTAGGTGTTTGTCTCTTTTTAGTGTCGTTTCCGTTTCGTCGAGTTTCAAATCACAACAGTGCTAAAGAAGTTTCATTTCAAAAAAGAGTTTTATGATAACGTGTCATTAACTATATACGGATTAGAACAGAGTAACTGCTTTTATTCATTGTAAACATTCAATTATTATTATTGATGTTGGATCTAACCGTCCTTGTAAATGTTCCAATAACCACTTTAACCAATATCAGTGTTGTAAAGTAAAACGGGGAGAGTTGTCCCAGGCCATTTACATTGGGAACGGCTTATCTCTGGTTGACGGTATTTACACCTCTAAATTCGGCGCGAACTCCGATACCACCCACCCCACCCGCCACCACCACCCACCGGGTCATCCAACCATCCCCGCTAGATCACTTCAGCACCCAGTCCGCCCTTATCTTGTCGGCCAGTCCTTACCTTTAAGGTAGAGATATCATAATAAAAGATAACACAAGAATTTATATAGATTTAGATGAAATTTAAGTAACTTTTAAGGTAAGTCTCCTAGTAGGTAAACCTTGAACATAAACATAAACAATCGCTTGAACATCACCATAAACATTGTTAACTTCGAACAATTATTGTTCAGAAACGCTGTGTTCAAGCTTTACCACGGGCGATGGAAACATTCCCCTCCCGGGTGAAGCGCGAAGGCAGGCGGAGCCGGCAGGGGAGGGGGGAATTAGTTAATTAGATAAATCGAATGAGACTTGGGTTTTTTTCAACAACGCGAGCCTAATAATTATAGGCGTATCAGAATGCGCCATTAAACAGAGCAACTAAACTGCTTAACGATTCTGCATCTATCATAACTATCTTTTGAAATACGTCACAACATAGTAAAACTGCCCCCGTACAAACTTTCTTTAAATTTTGTAATCTTCTCCATAATATTTTGGTGAATAACTGTTTTATGGAGAACCTGAAAAATAAATAAACAATCGTCAGACAAGGATTTAAAAATAATGGTCTTGCAAAATTTAAAAAATGTGCAGAATGTCCGGAAACCTGAAAAATATATCTTTTATTTATTGGCCAAGATAATCATTATTTAAGTTGATATCCCCGCAAACGAGTTTCGACAAAACCCGGCCGTAATTTGGTAGGCAAATAGAGTCGGAAACGGTTTAATGAAACGGACTCGCTGATGGCCGAAGTCGGAACGGAGGTCTGGCCAACACAACCCACCCCAGGACCAAGGCGGAATATAGCCGGGAGATTACACAACACTTCAATTTTCCCTTTATTCTCTTTCCACTGCCTGAGAAAACGTTAATATTGAAAACACACTAGATGAGACCTTCTTTTAAAAAGATCGAAATTTGAATGTTTTTATATATTAGTTATCAATCTTAGTTATAATCTTAGTTATAAGACACTTGTAATATAAATAGGTTAAATGTATAAATTAATTTGTGAAGCGCCCTTGAGGTGATTTTCTCACAAAAATGGCGCTATAGAAATTATCCAAAAATTATTATTATTAACTCCACGGTGACTCGACAGTTTTTGATCCGCTGACAGTGGTATTTACTAAAAAAATATGTTTTTTTGTGCCAATTTCAAATGTAAAATTATCTTATTATTTATTATTTTAACTTTTATGAGTAAAACCTCAAATTACAATATTTAATTAAATGAAGACACTATGAGCGAAAATCAATTGAAAATGTCCTCCTGGGTTCGAGTCCCAGAGGTGCAAATATGTTTTTCTGATTTTTCTGTTTCCAGATTTTCGATTGAGTTTCGCTCATAGTGTCTTCATTTAATTAAGTAAATTTTTCTTTTGATATAAATATCTAACGAATTCATACAAGCTGTCGAATTTTTGTACTTATGCGCTGGTATACACAATATTTGTTTTTTTTTACATTTATTCCACACAAAATAATTCCCCTCAGGGCCTATGTCATCTTTGGGGATGCTATGTGGAGGGTTATTTATCTATGTATTTTTTATGTGAATACCGCACAGGAGTCCCAACTGCTCCTAACCGCCTGGAGCGTGAGACTATGACATCTCCAATTAAGGTATGTTGTGAGGCTCAAAGTAATGGGAAGGGGAAGGATATCAGATTTAATCATCAAACACAGCTAAAGCCATTTCAAGCAACGTTTCATTTCTGAATGGTGGTCTTATACTAGGAACATACTGAAGGTATCTTCCAATCCGAGACCTCCGGATCGCTGGTCGAGAGCTTTAACCCTCGATCATGAAGGCCAAATGCATATATTCCTTAGAATTTCGACAATGTACTATTTTCTGAAATTAAGACCAATGTTATTATTTTCTGATTTGTTTATTTTTATTTTCAATAAATTCTCAGGTTACCATTTTCTTCCATTAACCCCACACAGAAGGTCCTCAAGGAAACAATTTCTCTCTAAGGCTGTGTCATCTTTGAGGAAGCTGTGTAAATGGTCTTTTTAATGAAAGAAAGGAGAGATACTTCCGGAAAGTAAAAAAGTGTGAAGGGTGATAGGAAATATGGAAGTCAGTGATGCAGGAGTGACGATTGTATAAATTCTTCTCTTCCGCTGCGGTCCAAGGTGATGGGGGTCGACAGAAGACCGGGCAGCACAGCCCAGAGTCTGGCTGAAGAGAAACTTGAAGAATCTAAATATTTATGCATAAAATTAAATGAAGAATGAAATTATGTTGATCCAATTTCATTGTATTTTGATAGAGAGGTTACGAAAACAGCACGCAATATAGTTGTGAAAAGTAAAAAAGATAATGAGAGATTTGTGGGGCGATCCATACTCTGCATGCTCCTACGGTGAAATTGAAAAAAGTGAATTTCCCCATTAGGTCATACTTTGTATGGATAAGACCAATCTCATTCATCCTGTGTAAGAAACTGTGTCGGAAACTGATTCAGGTTTAAAAAAGTAAACGGAGAAAATGTCGGAAATTCGTCGTAAATAATCCCTACGGTGTGGATTTTTGAACAACAAACGGCCATCTCGTGTGCTCAATTTCATTGGCGGTAATGGATTTAATTTTTTAAAAGAAAATATAGAAAAGTCTTTTAATGATTGTTTGGTATTTATGTAACTGCGGTAATAACGGGCGCCGCCGCTGGTGAGGTAATAACGCTAACTCCTGGAACGCGGGCTTCGAATTACCCTAATTTGGGGAATTTCCCGAATATTCCCGTTTTCCCCAAATAATAATGAAGATTTCAGCCTTTTCACCCGTAAAACTGTCCGAGGTGCAAATTTGAGTTAAGATTATTTGTTCGAGTCGCAGTTTTTATATTTTTAAAGGTATTAAGTATTATTGTACTTTCTTCTGCTTGGGGAAATTTGTACAAAGAATAAACGAGATTGGCCCTTTTTATTTCACCAGAAATGCGCTCTTAAATTGACGAATAGTATTTTATTTTATTAAATATGTCAAACCACAAAGTGAGTGCTTTCTACAATAATAATAGTATTTTTGCTTAACCACTGTAGAGACTTTCGCCATATGACGCCATTTTAAATGTCTACGATTGCTTTTCGGATTAAAAAGGCAATCATCTCCTTGATTCGGCAATTTTTTATTTAAAAAATATTTGTAGCTTCTACGTTTATTATTTTAGACTTAAAAAAGAAGCTATTGGAATGTTTTATCTAATGCGACCATCGATGTCACAAATCTGAATGTCGTAGACTATTTTAGACTATAATGATGTTATTTTTTTTTTTTTTTATTCAAGCAAAATATCTGATCAGCTGTTTACGGTTAAAATAAATTCCTTTTTCGAAAGATATGCATCTTTCATTATTATGTACTACAGACAATGTACAGAAATCGAAAATATTCTATGTCGACTCGAATAAATACCTCTCACGGCAGTTTCAAAGTAACAAACACGCAGGATTCTTGCGGTTTTAAACTTTACGTTTTTTTTTATTTTTTTTTTATAAATCTTACAAATATGAGATAAACGTCAAAATACAGGTAAATTCATTGGCTCTACAGCACTATAATAAGTTTATATATTTGCATGTTAAAATTGTAAGGTATGATTTTTTTTGATGTTGGCGAAAAAATTTACAAATGATCTTCTGAAAATCTTGAGTAAACGGAGAAAAAGTTTTTAAATGCGCTCTCGCCCCAGTGGTTAAACTGCAAAGTTTATCAACTAGGTTAAGAGTATATAAAATAAAAATTCTTGTCCCTGACAACCTGACTTCTTCAATTGGTTTTCTTTGGCAACCTGACTAATTCAATCACATTTGGCAACCTGACTACTTCAACAGTTATCCATTGTGCAATGTGACTACTTGAATAGTTTTCTTTGACGACCTAACTACTTCAACAATTTACCACTTTGACAACCTGACTACTTTGATACTTTGAGAGTTCACCTTTGACAACCTAACTAGTCCAATGGTTCACCTTTGACAACCTGATTACTTCAATAGTTACCATTTTACTGAGTACTTTAATAGTTCAACTTTGACAACCTGACTACTTCAATAGTTCACCTTTAATAACCTAACTACATCAATGGTTCACCTTTGACAATTTGATTACTTCAATAGTTTCCTTTTGACAACCTGACTACTTCAATGGTTCACCTTTGACAACCTGACTACTTCAATAGTTCACCTTTGACAACCGCTAAATGATTTAAGTGCTGTTAGATTAAGACGGCAATAAACGAGCCCTTTTCTTCTATCGGGTACATGCTGTTACACCCTGTGTATAGTGTAACAGAACGGACCCGACGGATTTTAACCAGCGCTTCCTGAGGAAAATTGGAGTAAAAATATAGATGTCTTTCTGCTTTCCGATGAAATGTTTTTTCATTTATTTATTTAATATCACAGGTTGAATATACCATAAGCACACATGTCACAAAATCATAGGAAACATATTAGACACAGTAAATAAAGATTTTAACAGATAATTGTGGCGTTTGAAAGAGAAATGACACCAGAGATGTGATAACATACAAAAATCTATAGTACAAATGAAATTGAAATTAATTATTGATTGAAAAGATTTGATAGTATAGCCCTCTTGTACCTACCTTCCGTGCAGTTAAATAGATCTGCCACGTCTGCAAATCTATAAGTAACTTCATGTAATCTAGGTACAAGCGAGTGTTTCGTATACTCAGTCCGATTATTGTAGCATTTAAACAGGATTTTAGAACGAGTCGTCCTCGTGGGTTTATGAAATTCAATGAGCTTAGTTAAAGCAGGACTGTCTATTCTACCATTTACAATTTTGAACATAAATATTAAGTCGGACTATAAAAAATTTTAAAACAATAAAAATATTGTTCTATCACACGTCGCAATTGAGTAGTCGGGTATAGCCAAGGGAGTCGTGTGATAACACACAAAACAGTGCGCCTATCACGTGATCCCGTCGCGATGTGTAGGAGTTTGATCAATGGCGATGTTTGTATTTGAATTAGAATTGGTCTCAGGTCGTTGGCCTTGCCGGGCTCTGCTCTAACGACTGAGCTAATTCGAGCCCATCCTTTTCAGTCATATTTAACTGTATCATACTTCGACTAAGAACTGCCAACATAGTTATTATTGTTATCTTAGTTAATTCGTACAACTCCATTTATTTAATTTTTATTTTATTTAAATTAGAAGAACATACTCTAAATCTGTACGTTTTGCTTTTTTTAAATACATTCTCTAATTTATTTACTGAATGTCTATTGATGACGTTCAAACCGACCAATTTTAACGATTTTTGGAGGATTTGATTTCCTAACTCCTATAAAAATAACTTATCTCAACAATGATGGTGTTATGTGCTGGCATATGTCGGAACTGTTAATATTGTTGATGTGGAAGAAGTGTTGAATTGTTTGTTGAATGTCAGTTGTAATGTTGTATTTTTATATACACCACATGCATACAACAATAAAAAGTTTTTAAAAACATAGAAATTTGATCGTACGTGTCTAGGGAAATCTCTTCGGTACATTAGGCCGTCAGACCACGCAGCATCTCAGGTGGGTAGCGGAGGCACGGCAGGTAAATTAGTTAAGACTTCCACAGGGGGGTGGATTACGTATGCCACTGTTGTCGGCTCGGTTCGCGTTAGGCCTAACGAGGTTGCTTGTTGCCTTACAAAACCAACCCTGACAAATTACACGCACACAATACACACTGCCTGTTACATATCGCGCCAATTAGGCCAATTTCAGATTACGTCGTTTGTTACTTTTTTATTGGACTAGAAAAAAAAACAAAGGAATTAGTGTGGTTTTCTCAGAAGTGACGTAAAATCATATTATTTATTTATTTATACTGGGTTTTTACAGATGTTCACACTCACATGAGTACATTCCAGTTATAAATTCTTATTTAATGTACAAATAGTTTTACAATTATGTAAATCTAATCAGACAAATTGTACATTTGTAAATCTTACTAAATTATGTAGATGATTGGAGCATATAGATGTATGTTCCTGTGAGTACTTTTTTGACATAAGCTCCACACAGGAGACCGTGAGAAAAATAATTTCTCTCAAGGCCTTTGCCATCTTAGGGGTTAATGTGGGTCTTTTCAACCTTTGTATACTCGCGCCGAACGACATAACACGTACTCGCGCACGGTGTCTCAGACCGAGATTTCATTTCATCTGTATTACTTTGATTATATAATTTTTTAACATTTTTGGTATTTATTATACAGGAGGGGGGTACAGGTGAATTAAAAAAAAATGAATATATTAAAAAATTTATTTTATTTAAAAATATATAAATACTTTTAGCTTTATGTATTTCTATTTTGTGGAAACAAACAAATTCGATGAGGAGGAAATCATGACCAACAACATACAAAAACCTACGGTCCGCCTCGGAACAGGAATCCTAGTGAGGAGGACTGAGAACAAACTACTTCACTTTGTATTTTTACTTAACCCCATATTGTGTTTTTACTTGCATGATATTGTCGTTAAAAATAATATATAAAAATTTGCAGAAACAGACTTTTAACTCCGCCTCTTAATAAGGAAATAATTTTTAATTAAATGAAGACATTATGAGCGAAACTCAATCGAAAATCTGGAAACAGAAAAATCAGAAAAAGATATTGGCACCTCTGGGACTCGAACCCAGGACCTCCCTACTTTCCGGGTTGGGCGCTCTTATCCACTGAGCTAAGGTGTCATGATAAGATAATATGGGTGGTTCTTAGTCGAAGTATGGTACAGTTAAAAGTGACCGAATTGGATATCGACACCTTAGCTCAGTGGATAAGAGCGCCCAACCCGGAAAGTAGGGAGGTCCTGGGTTCGAGTCCCAGAGGTGCCAATATCTTTTTCTGATTTTTCTGTTTCCAGATTTTCGATTGAGTTTCGCTCATAATGTCTTCATTTAATTAAATATTACAGTTTGAGGTTTTACTCATAAAGTTAAAATAATAAATAATAAGGAAATAATTTTTTGTACTCTAACTTTAATGGCAAAAATAAACTTTTTCGTGTGTTAATTTAAAAAAACTCTGTAATCTAATAAATGATTATGAATAAAATAAAAACTGAATAAAAAAAAATTAAAACTGCTAACCTTGTACAAATCACAAGTGCGCCCTACGGTTGAATTTGGCAGCCACCTCTGGTCTGGAGCCCCAAAATACCTGAAAAAAAACCCTCGACTCTGTGCAGCAACGATTAGTTTTTGTTAATTTATGATAAAACAACGAATTATTGATCTGTCGGTCTGAGAGACCATTGCGCGAGTAAAGGAAGGTTAAGGGAAGGAAGGAAAGACAGTTTTGGAAAGGAAAAGATATGAGGGGTGGGTAGAAATCTGGGTATCGGCGTATCCAGGAGTGACGAACATGTGAATCCAACCCTCCAACAACGGTGCCAAGCGGTGGGTCAAGAGAGCGGCTGGAAAGGTCAAAAGGTCTCCCTCAATCAGTCTCCCTTAATCCGGCCTACCACGCAGGAGATGTGCAGACGCTTCCGCCGCTAATGCCCGGACAAACCTCATCCCATGAACCCGGGGATCCCTGCGAAGTCGTTAAACATAGCGAACCACTTGGGGAGATCTTAGGTAGAGATGTACCCACCTCCCAAATTTAATACGGTTAATGTAAAAAAATACGGTTTTTAAAAAATACAAGTACTTGATTTTCACGATGTTGCAACTTATTAAATTATTCATTCAATAATTCATCTACTAACAACTCCTTGACATTACACTACTACGATATATCATGGAGATGAAAAATGTGGAGAAGAAGCCAAGATACTAACAGAGTAGAAGTACGTAAGAAATCTTGCATAATAAAGCTCCATGCATGAAGCTCTTAGTATTCAGGCGGCGCTCCGCTGAAATAAACAACAGCCCTTATTGTGAAATTCACTTGGACACTGCTCCATACTGTCTTCTAGTCTCCCAGACATAGTAGCTAGCGACTATCTCCCTATATACCAGCCAGTCCGTATCCTTGCTATGTACGACATCCCTTGCTCAAATTTAAGTGGGCTAAATTTGCCGCACAAGCCTTGATAAGCCGACGAATAGTTCCTATTTTAAACGCCGAGGCGCTAGCAGCTTCACGCCAAATCTACGTAAATAATATTTAATGCTTCCCACCGAAATTTACGTAAGTAGCCTACTTTTATAAGTATGGCCTACTTTTATACTATATTCATCGAGTGATGAGAAATTGCGATGCTATTAATTGATAATCATTCTAAAATAGTTTGATAAAGGAACATTTCCAAGATAAGTTGTGTAATAATAAGATGGGATATGTTCCCTTTCAATTCCCGTTCGGTTTCCCCCCCTTCCACTATTGATTAATCCCTAGCCACGCCCCCACTCCTACCAAACCGCTTACTAATACATTGTACTAACCCACTGTTTTGTAATTGTCAAGTCATGTTTGCACTGACGAAGGAACGGTTGTTCTGAAACCGGTCGGTGTTAATAAAATATATGATTACTATGGAGACTTCACTCTAGAGTGTTTTCTCTTGGGGTGAAAATAATCTCCTTGAATTTAATGTTTCAAAGACCCAATCATGTCTGATTACATTCGAAAGGGATCGAATAAAAATTTAATCTCCTTCAACGCAGACAATCTTCCGAACAGGACCTCCATCGATATGCTTGGTGTAACTCTAAGTGACCAGCTCAGGTATGGGGGCTCCATCGAAGCCAGATTAAAGTTAGACTCTCAAAAACTGTGCGTACTGTACAGGGCCCGCAGATACTTTAATAGGACACAACTGCTAACCCTGTACAAATCGCAAGTGCGCCCCACGGTTGAATTTGGCAGCCACCTCTGGTCTGGAGCCCCAAAATACCTAAAAAAACCCTCGACTGTGCAGAAACGGGCGGTCCGATTGATAGACTCTCCTAACCTAACAAACGGATTGCAATCTTTGGAGCATAGGCGTCAGGTGGAAATGCTGTCCTTGTTCTACCGGTATTACAATGGAAGATGCTCCGAGGAACTAGCATCATTGATCCCTTCGACACCGGTGCATAGTCGGGAAACACGCCAAACACGCGCCCAACATTTGTACACGGTTGACATTAGGCACATGAGAACGGGTCATTTCTACGACTCGTTCTTGAATTCAACAGCTCGGCTGTGGAACGATTTGCCGGCCTCTGTGTTTCTTTCCTCTTCAAGACCCACGTTCACTCCTTCCTCTCCTCAAAAACACCCTCCACACATCATCTTCAAAGATGACATAGGCCCTGAGGGAAATTATTTTCCTCAGGGCCTCCTGTGTGGAGTTAATGAAAAAAAAGAAGGCGTTGGGTGGGAATGCTATCCTTGTTCTACCGGTATTTTAAAGGAAAATGCTCCAAGAAACTAGCGTCATTGATCCATTCGGTAACGGTCCATATTCGGGAAACACGCCAAACGCGTACCCAACATATGTACACGGCTGACATTTGTCACACGAGAACGAGTCGCTTTTTCGACTTTCGCACAATGCTGATTGAAATGGGGAACTTTTTCAAAAATCGACTGGTAAATTAAACCCATCTAAAAATAAACTAGCGTCGATTTTAAAAGATCGCGATCGTAATATCGCAATTTGCCAGTGCATAGATATGTTCCGATGAAGAAGACAGTAGAGAGCACAACTATACCACTCATGTAGTAGATTTTGTTTTAAAAGAAAAAATTAACACATTCCTTCATTAAATTCATAGACAAAACACACGTAATACTAGTGAAATCTAGGCTTCTTTTCCAAGCTGTGCTGAGCTCGACATTTCAACCAAGCCGAGCTTATAATCAACTAATATACTGGGCCTTTGTCTAGCATGCTAGCTGGACTAGACCAGAATTTAGACTAGTAACCCCAACTGGCAATGCTGGCAACAGCAATTTACCAGGCTTGCAGAAGTACCTAAGGGCAGAGTGACGGGTATCTGTCAATGGCTTGGTGGACCAATAGACAAGGGTCAGAGATCAAACTTGTCAACAATAAACGTAATGCTTTATCTAAAGAAACCTTATCTAAACAATTCGCTTGCTGAGTATTGGTTTGTACTCCTGTATTTTTGTTTTTTTTTTCAAGCTGTGAATGCAGTAGGTTTGTGTTAGTTCGTTCAAAATTCAACCAAATATTATGTTGTTCTTTTACTTGCAGATAGATTGAAACTTGTATTTTATGTAAATATTTATAAAAGTTAGTTTGAAATAATGGAAAAAAATAAATTGATTTTTTTAAACTTCAAAACTTTAATTTCTCAAAACGAGTTTTTATGGATATAGGGCAAACCAATCCTGAGCAAGCGAATTGTATAATAAAACAACGAGTCCCAGACTCAGATAAAATAACGTGTGACAAAGTAATCAAGTGGCCATTCAGCGCCATTTTGTTTTTGAAAGTTGAAAGGTTCCGTTCAAATCTGTTTCAGATTTTTTCAGTGTGACAAAGTCATCAAGTGGCCATTCAGCGTCATTTTGTTTTTGATAGTTTAAAAGTTCCCGTTAAAATCTGTTTCAGCTTTTGACAAAGTCATCAAGCGGCCATTTTTTTAATATGACATTTTATTAGTGTTTCCGTTTCATTCGAATTTCTAATCACTCTAACGCCGCTTTAGAAGTTTCACTTCAAAACAAATTGGCGCTGAATGGCCATTTGATGAGAATGTTACATTTGGAAATCTGCGAAACAACTGAGACTTAGGATGGGTTGTTTCAAAAAATTTGATGGATCCATCAAATATTTGAAGTTGATTTTCACGTTCTGTGTAAGTTTTATTCAAGTTCTGTTGTTACATCATTACAGGACAGTTGCTTCACAGAACTGAAATAATCACAGAACTTGAATAAAACTTACACAGAACGTGAAAATTAACTTCAAACATTTGATGAATCCATCAATTTTTTTGAAACAACCCGTCCTTACTTTTGCATTTTTAAATTGAATAATCGAACACTTTCAACGCAATCAAATGTAAATATGTTCTTTGGAAAGGCATGATCTTAAGGCAATATATTTTTTTTATTTTATTTATTTATTTATTATCAAAAACAGCATTATACCAATATATTGCAAAAACGGTTATACAAGATACAAAATCTACGTTTACAGTTAAAACATTTATTTAATAAGTGCTATTTCACGCTTAAAATCATTGAAGGAAATTAACCTAGTAAGTCTTCCCAGGGGCATCACCATTGGTAAGTTAGTTCTGCACCTGGGAAGAATTAAAAGCCTGTGATGGCGACCTCGCGTGAAATTATCCGGGACATAGAATCCTATTTCAGCCAGAATATCTGGTACCGATATAAAACCATTTAGAAGCTTATATGCCACCAGCAGTAATGCGACATCTCTTCTGGAACTAAGGCTGCAGATACCCAGCATTCCCGAGATAAATGCTGTTGGAAACAGCCATGGGTAAAAACCGAACTCTCTCATATAGAGGTATCGTAAAAAAAAATTTGTATTTTCTCAACCATAAGTACATAGACGATGTCCTCAGGTCCCCATATCTGAGATACACTCTCGAGATTGCTACGCACTGAGCTGAAGTAAAGCAGCCTTATTACTGTAAAGTTGGTCAAATCCTTAGAATTGTGTATGACAAAACCCAGCATCTTTGTCGCTGATTTACAAATCTTTTCAATGTGAACGTGAAATGTTAAGCGAGCGTTATACACAATTCCTAAGTCCTTGCAAGTCACCATGTGTTTCAATGACGTGTCTATCATTTTATAATTAAAATATATGGTCTTTTGTGACCTCGTAAAGCACATAACTGAACATTTTTGGAAGTTGAAGTCGAGTTTATTATCGATACTCCAGTCGATAATTGCGTTTATATCTTCCTACTTCCTACTTTATTAATACTTTCAGCCTCACAAATCCTACAATTATAATATCTCTTGATTTTTCATGGGTCTGCGCTAGTGAATAAATAAAATGGATCCATTATTCCCGAATTTACCACAGAATTTCCGTTTGCTTTCCATTTTTATAAGCTTGCAGAACAAAAGCAAATGAGCTCGATAAGTTCGATACTACAGGTGGATTATTGGCGGAAAAGCGAGCTGGAAAAATGTGGAATTAAAGAGAGCTTAGAGATTTAGCGCAGGCGAATAATCGCTGTGGAAATATGTTATGGATAATAAACGAGTTATGTAGAATAACGGAGTAATAAGTAATAACAACTTGACATGTTAAATTTTATGCTCTTTGCTGATGACATAACATAAAAATGTATATAAATTCTTTTTACTGTAGCTCCACCCAGGAGGTCATGAGGAAAAAATCCTCAGGGCCTAAGTCATCTTTGTGGATGCTATGTGAAGAGTCTTTTTTAGGAAAAGGAAGGAGAGGAGAGGAAAAAGAAGTCCAGGAGTGAAGGACGTACAAATCCATCCTTCCCATTGCGGTGCAAGGCGATGGATCGAGAGAGTTCGGCTGAAGAGGTGAGGGCTCCCTCAATCAGTCTATCCCGATCTGACCTGCCACGGCCGGCCCGGTAGTAGAGAGGCAAGCGAATTCACTGCAAAGACCTAGACAAACCTTATCCCATGAACCTGGGCACCCCTGCCAAGTCACTAAACGTAGCGAGCCGAGGTTATTCAATAAATGGTTTGCGGGGCGGCGTTACACACATCAACCTCCCAAAGTGAAAATCTCTTTATATTTCCATCATGTACAAACTTTGTCACAAAAAAAAATTAATAAAAAAATCGTACCAAGCAAATATTTTTCATGCGGTTCCCAAGCTTTCATAATACGGAAAATTCCCGTTATTCGCTAACGACAAGCGATAGTTTATTTTGGTCAAATCAACGATTTTCCAGAAACCCTTGGAAACACGGAGAAAGGGTGATTTTTAAATATTTTTTTATGGACGATGACCATATTCCCCTGCACCTCTATATCGTCAGCTCTGACTTAAAAAAGTAAGCAAGATATTTTTGGCGTGTCGTGACTAGGATGTAAATAAGCAATTCCTCTCTTTAAGAGAAGCCTCCCATCAGTTTGCTCGCCTTGTTTACTTTAATATTCGTTAGCAAATCCGCTGAAACACTACTGGTCGTATTAAAAATTACTCCATTCAACGAAAATAAATTACTTAGGCACGAGAAAGTTACATAATTCGATATCTTAAATTATGCATAGCTATACGTGCTCATCACAGAAGACACTTAGGATGGGCGTACGCTGAGACATCGGTCGCGCAGCATGTTCAGCGCAGTTGTGGAATGTAGTGTAGCGAACATTCTACAAGCAGCTATGCATTTGTTTACATTTCGCGCCAGCCGGCTAAGTACTGTCGCCGCCGGCACCTACCTACCTGAATAATATTTGCCACCTCCGCGAAAGTTCCCGCA
Organism: Glyphotaelius pellucidus; assembly: GCA_936435175.1. Classification (NCBI taxonomy): domain Eukaryota; kingdom Metazoa; phylum Arthropoda; class Insecta; order Trichoptera; family Limnephilidae; genus Glyphotaelius; species Glyphotaelius pellucidus. The sequence continues at coordinate 1,552,677 of OW386550.1, forward strand.
TTACTCGGGCACCCCCCATGAACACGGTGACGAGAACATTCGAGAGATTTCTCGTTTGGCGTCGTGGCCCGATTTCACGGCGTTCCAGAACATTACTGGTTTCGTCGCCCACGCTATAAAAGCGGACGCAATCTCGAGCGCGCCAGTCAAGTCACTCACCTTTCAGTAACAATACTCAGACAAACGCAATACAGTGTACAAGTGATAACGTTCCAGTGCATTCCAACGACCGGCACAGACCCTCGGCGATTCACTGCTCGAACCTGTGCCGGTGCATCTTCGAGGCCCATCTCGCAGCCAACATGATCCATCGCATCATCAGCTCAAGAGACCCAACAGCCCGCGACAATAAGGCCCGCAGCGCCTTCTGTCCAGGGTGCAGCATCATCTCAGCGGCTACCGAAGACCATCGCGCTTCGCTGCCTCTTAACACACTCCGCCTCACAAGGTCTACCGCAGATGTCTCCACTCACCGAGTCACCGCCGTTCATCTCCGCAACTCACCGCGTCAAGCGATGGCCTGGACGACTAGGTCTTCTCCACCACCACGGTGTCGAGCTACATGCTGGTGACCTGCAGATCCGTGATCTTCACCACCACAGCATCACCGACCTCCATCACTCATCACGATCGTGCCTCATCTCTATCGCTCCTGTCTGCACACTGTTACTCCACTCCTAATTGAACATCGCTACGTAGCACAATAAATGACTTCAACTCACTACTACGACTCACCGTCTTTTATTTCATCTCTCTTCTCTCTTCCGTCTCCATCGGCACCCGGAGTCCGTTCCCTCAGTAGAAACATGCACGTCTCAGCGTATGTCACTCCATACAACACAAAAACCAAAACTATCTTGCGCTGAACATTCTGCGCGACCGATGTCTCAGCGTACGCCCATCCTAAGACTTGTAGCATTAATGTAGAACTGCCGGATAAGAGAGACTTAAGGATACGAACATACTGAGCCCACCTACACAATGGACCAACGCAACGCATTAAGACATGAACATCTTATTATCCGTATATTTTATATGAAAATAGAAGCTTTAGACATACACAACGCAATCCTAGTTGTCCAGATCGGCGTGGGAAGTGTGAAAGAAAGTTAGTTACTTCCAAGCCAGCTGACTTTACGTTTAAGGCTGGGGTGGGGAACCCCCGCATGCGGCCCGCGTGGTTTTTTGGTGCGGCCCGCATGCATTTTAGTTGCGTGTCAAAAAAACGCAAAAAAAAATTAAAACGCGAGAATGGTTTTCGCTCACGGTATTTCTAGGGCTTTTGTCATCTTTGGAGATGCTGTGTGGAACAGGGAAAGGAAGGAGAGGAAATTCTGGGAAGGAAAATGGTGTGAGGAGTGGTTGGAAACGGGGGGCAATGTGTCCAAGAGTATCAATGTGTCCGAAGGTGGAACGCAATGGGTCGAGTGAGTCCGGCTGGAAGGATCAAAAATTTTCCCTCAACCAGACTCTCCCGATCCAGCTCGCCACGCACTCGCCAAAGGTGGGCCAATCCGCCGCCAATACCAGGACAAACCTCACCCCATTAATCCCGGCACCCCTGCTAAGTCATAAAGCGTAGCAAACCGTGCAATACTCGTACACTGCGCAACGTGTGAAATATCCCCGGGGTTCGTCTAAAATACTATTTGTGTGCGATGTAATTATGAAGGTAATGTTTAATTTAAAATGAGAAGTGATCACACAAATTGAAGCGATATAGTGTAGCAAATAGGCGTCAAATCACATTTATAGTAACTGTCATGTAAATGCTGAGAGATAATATTTGATTTCCCGACTTGAATAGGAAACTGCCAAATATCCGCAAGTTATCGTGACTCTTGTCACCATTGACGAAGAATAATACAGGAAACCTACAATACTTCTTAATAATTCAAGATTAAATTTCGATTATTTTACAATGTAAAGCTCGGTATTGACGGAAAAGTTTTAGTTTGCAAGCTATCTGATGCAGTTCTACTTGTAAAAATTAATTTGTTCCTTTCCAACCAATTTAAAACTACTACAACGTATGTGGTGTACCACAAGGCTCTCATTTAGGCCCAACTTTGTTTTGACTGTTTATAAACGATATTGTTATTATATTTGATAAAGGTGTCAATATATTGCTTTTTGCAGACGATTTAAACATATTTACAATAATTAAAACCACTGAAGATTGTATCTGTCCACAAAATAATTTAAGCAGGTTAATTAATTGGTGTTCTCTTTACAAACTTTAGGAAAGGTGTTTATTATTGATGAGCTATATGTTAACCTCGCTGCAGATTGACAGCTAGCCCTATCCAATTGCTATAGCCGCAATCGTGTGTAAGGAGATATTTTTGAATAATAATTTGGATTTACTCAGTCACATTTATTTACAATAACTTCGCACAAATTAAGATTAGTCGCGGTTAAAGAACACTGGAGGGAATTAATAACACCCAGAAGGTCGGGGAGTAAGCAATAGAATGAGCTTGCAATTTTGTACACTCAGCCTGTCGGTTGGTCGTGGTGATGCCAGTCGGTATTGTTTTTATTAATTATAAAACTGTTCACCATAAACTTTATCTGGACATAAATAAGTGACATTTAATAAGATTTTACAGAATAAGTCAACACCCTTACCTTTGTCGAAGAAATTAGTGACCTGGGCATAACTTTCTACTCTTAATTAAACTTTATATCCCATATAAACAATCAATACTAAAGGAATGAAAATGCTTGGCATCATTCTTTGAAATTCGAGACATGATATGTCATGTTATGTCATATAATGCTATGTTCTGTTATGTTACATTACCTTACGTTACGTTATGTTATGTTACGTTGCGTTACGTCACGTTATGTTATGTTATGCTAAAATATAACAATTTTTTAAATAATAATAAGGAACTAACGGTAATTGATTCAAGCCAAGTGATCTCAGAAAATCTATTTTTTTAACGTCACAAGTCTAACTAGTCTAGTAGTCTTTAGTTAGACTACGGGAACAGTGTCGCAAGGGTGACTCCAGTATTTTGTAATTCATCAGTCTCAGTTGAAACGTCTCAATATAAACTTGTTTCAGTTCCCCAAACAAACCCCAGGTCGCTTTCGCCAACGGGTTAATTAATTCCTACACAAATATCAGACTTGCTCAATTGATAGTAGAAAGTTTGTTATTTTTGGAAGCGATCCTAAGACCGGAAGTTGTTATTTTTTGATTTTATCCTCATAATGTATTTCTATTTAGTTAATTAATAGGGAGAAAATCAAGTGACGCCTTGTTTTATTATTACACAATAAAAAATATATTTAAATCCTTCATAACTCAAGATTTAAATGGCAGTACGTGCTGAAAATATTAATAAAGTTGACGATTGCACATTTTTTCACGCCAGATCTCTCCGTTGCAGATTTTACCATTTGTCACACTTCCGTAATCAGTGACCAATATTTAAAAAATTGGGATATTTTGTCAGGCTGGAGGTGTGCAGAGGGGACGGTGATAGGGAAAAGGAAGATATGGAGGTATCTAACTATTCAGCTCTGGCCACCAAACACGGCTAATAAGCACGAAACCCAACTTTAAACAGCGCTAGGAAGTGGGAAAGGGGAGGGGATGCAAGAGGGGGGAGGCATAATTTATTTATTTATTTATTACACGCCCTAATGGGCTTTTACATTCTTTGTTTATAAGTTAAGTATCACAGTACTTTTAAATACTTTAAAACTAAAACAATAAAAAATATATCATATAATGAAAAAAATGTAACAATAGCATAACACAAAATAAAATACATTGGTAAAAATGATAAGAAGTCACACATTAAAAGATATTCAATATATACAAAAAGTGCAGAAATTATCCACGTCTATATGTGTCTAGATGTATAAAAGAATTGGTAAATCAATGTTTAAACTGATTTTTCTTAAGGTGAAATATATCTCCTAGATCAGAATATTTGTTTTCGAGATTGTGAAGTCTCGGAATCGGGGAATTTTGGTAAGAGAGTGTCCTGGTGTTGTTAAAGTAAAGGGGAGTTAGTAAATGTCAGCAAGATCTTTTGGGAATGTGGATGTTGATTAATTGAAGTAATTCAGGACAGTCAATTTTGTAATGCAGTATTTTATGTAATAATATTAAATCTGTGTTAATTCTAATAATGTGACGATCGGGAAATGACGCGCGGGTAGAAACAATTTTCTTTATTTTAGTGGCATTGCAACGCTTGTCACGAATTAGGAAATACATTATTGGTCTACCTACAAGCAGAACTTTTAAAACTTTTTGTCTTTAAGAAATCTGATTTAAATCCTGTTTTCTAACCGTTGTTTTTATCCCGTTATCTCATTACCCCAAAACATCTTGCTTCACAACCCCTTTTGCTTTATTGAGATAATTTTTCTCTTGGTTTAGATAAGACGGAATAAAAGATCATCGTAATCCCAAGCATCACTTTAAGCAGATGCAATTTATAAAGAAAACCCCGGCTTTAAAAGGACCAAACTCAACCATACACAGCGCTCGGAAGTTCATAAGAACAATGGAAAACTAAGATTTATATATTATGATTACGAATTGTGTGTATTCTCATTTTATTTTGGTAGAACTATTGCATCCCTCATTTAAGAGGGTATTTATTTATTTAATATAAACGGTAAACGTATACCATAAACACGGATTAGCTGTCACAAAATCATACTTAAATAAGAAATAATAAAAAAAGAGTACAGCAGTTAATTGTGGCTTTTGATTAAGAAATCACACCAGAGATACAATACATATAAAATTCTAGAGTGCAAATAAAATTAATACTGATTGAAAATATTTGATAGTATAGCCTTCTTGTACCTAGCTTCCGTGCAGTTAAATAGATCTGCCGCATCAGCATATCTATTAGTAACTTCGTGTAATCTATGTACAAGCGAGTGTTTCGTATACTCAGTCCGGTTATTGTAGCATTTAAACAGGATTTTAGAACGAGTGGCTCTCGCGAGTATATGAAATTCAATGAGCTTAGTTAAATCAGGACTGTCTATTCTACCATTTACAATTTTATTCTAGTCTAGAAGCATGAATTGTATGTATTTTTTCAGGCGCAATAAAAAAATATAAAAATATTTTTACAAGCCATTATTTTATAAAATATTGATTAAACATTAAAGAATACATGAAAAAAAACGGGGTCTCAAAAAATGGCGCGCCCTGCTTGACACAATTGCAACGCTCTTAGTAATCTAAAAAAAAAACAATTAATTCTTAGTTCAAACAAATGCAGCTATAGCCCGAATTAAGGAAAATTAAAAAAAAAATCGCAAAATGGCGGCTGTCTGAAAGAAAAAAGACATTTTTTTACCAGTTTTTTTTTGAAAAGTAAATTGGTTTGGTAGAACTTGAGATATCGTGTCAACCGTCTCGAAAAAAGTGGTTTTGAGAAACACGCGTTTAAAGTTATGCCCTAATTAGATTTTAGTTAGATTCCGTCTAAACCGGTCGAACCAAAATGACTTTAAAAAAAATAGAATTTTGAAAAATCCTTTTGAGGAGATAATTTTGAATATTAAAACCATCGAAATAAGAAGATTTTTTTTTCTTCACTAGAAATACCCCCGAGGCATAGTAAGTGATCATAAATAAGAAGAAGATGGTTTGAAACAGAAATATTTTACCATCTTTACGTATTTTTTATAGTTAATTACTAAAAATAGGGCGCAAATCAGGTGGCGGTTGTTTTATTATTTCGCAATCAAAAATATATTTCAATCCTCCTTATCTTAAGTTTTACATAGGGGTATGTTCTGAAAACATTAATGAAGGTTAACAATTGCGCATATTTTCACGCCAGACATACCTGACTATTCAGATCTGGTCACCAAATAGACTAATAAGGACGAAACTCAACTGTACACAGTGCTCGGAAGTTCATAAGAAAAGTGTAAAACAAATTATGTGTATTCACATTTTATTTTAGTATAGCCACTGCATCTCTCATTTAAGGCGCTGTAGTAAGCGCTCAAAAAGAAGAAGAAGATGGTTTGAAAGGGAGATATGTAAGTATGAATGATTGAAGAAGAGCGTTTATATTTAAAAAAACACCTGATAATTAAGCTAAAATCGTGAAAATATTTAATAAAACACGACTAAAGGTGGTTAAAGGTGGGTACCTTCGGTGACCATCAATCCTGCTCTAGATTAACACAGAGCATCCTTTAGAACGGACGCTAAGTCCAGTTAAATATATACATTTGTAAATAAGACTACAATAAGCTTAAATAAAAACAGAAGTTTTATTGAAATTCCCGATCATCAGAATTGCATTGCTCATAAAAGAAAATAAAAAGAACGACACACAGAACATAAAGAATTGAATTTAGAATCGTTTTCCACGTAATTACATTTTGAAACGAAACTATGTACCTTACCTAAAAAGAAACCGATTTATTAAAATAGGTTAAGCCGTCGCTATCCGTTTTCCGACCGATTTCTTACAAATCTCTCTTAAACATTTGAAGTTTTTAAGCTCTTAAAAAAATATATGTTATTTTTGAAGATAATATATCTAGATACGTTAGTTCCACGCAGAAACTCAAATCATATGAAATTCCCTCGATAGAAAAAAATCGCAAAGTATGCTCCGAAAATTATTTAAAACAAGTCTATTTCTATTATTTTACAAGTTATATTTGTGAAAAAATTCACAATGTTTCTTTAAATGATACTTAAGATACCTTTCACAAAATTTTTGCTCTATTTTAAACGAGTCATGTTTTATTAAGCATTTTCCCAATTTTCGCATCAATTTTGTCATTAAAAATATTGGCGCGCTTTGTCCAACACTCGTAATTACATATCTCTCCATCTTCTTCTTTTTGGTCCGGGAAGCGTCGCCTTAATACAAAAAATTATATATATTCTGCACAAATATCGCGACATGTCGCACAAGATCTTAGCTTTAGTAGAACAAGCTCAGCTTTGCAGCAAGCCTCCCGGCCGTCCACATTAGGGGTAATCCCGTCACGGGGGTAGATCGTGATTCGGAGGTGTAATTCATCCTGCCCGACCTCGCGCACCCACCCACAGTCGGGAGCCTTTGATCCTTAGAGGTTGGGGCGCCTTATCTTGCTGCGGTTTTTAACAAGGGTGGGTAACGTTTTAAATCTTCATCTTAACTTAACTATGGGAAACTGTTACAACTTCATATAGGCTTTTAACCCCTAGAGCAACTTTGAGAGATATTTCTCCCAGACGTCAAATATCCGCAGAGTCTTTTTGGGAGATATTTTTCCGGCCTTATGCGGACTCATAAAATTCATGCTGTTATTGTTTATTTTGTATAACGGTGAGATATATTATTTTAGAGAGTGTTTAGAAAGAAATAACATTTAGCTTTCAGTTTGCATAAAAAGCTAATAGACGCTCCAAAAAAATCCATGAAACCAAATAAAGCATTTGATAAATATTTGTTAAGATTTGCATATTTTTCATAAATCGGTTTTTAAATAAATCGAAAAAAAGTGAAATGACGGTAAGTTTTATTAACAAATTTTTTTATCTAATAAATAAAATAAACGGTAGTTGGGTTGTTCTTCTTTTTAATCTACATATCTTTAACCACTCTGTCACATTTCCACCACTCTGTCACATTTTGTTTTTACTATAAATAAATTCTCTCTAGATCTTAGAGGGGAAATTGTAGCAAGGGGGGAAGGAGGCCTAAAATGCCTATTTCGAATGACAACCCATGTAACAGAATTAACGTACGACATAAAAGTTCTAGGAGACAAGTTTTTGAAATTTTAAAAAATATTTTATTAAACATCATTCAAAAAAATAATCGCTGTTATTTGATAGGTTAAACCTTTTGGACTTTAAAAAAATAGTTTCATATTTCATGTCGTCATATCATTTTTTTGTAATATATGCAAGTCGAGGTGGCAGATGACAACTGTTATTTGTATGAAATACACTTCTATCACGATGAATTACAACTCTATAACGTAATTTTTACTACAAAAATTTAAACAATTTTTTTTTTAAAACGCACACAGTCGTTACGTCTTTAGTACAGTAGATTTTAAAGTAATTATAAAATAATAATATTGGTAATTCTGTTGAATTTTTCTCCACTAACTGGTGGAGACAATTTTATGTAGGTTAAAAAGAAGAATGACCCAATTACAGTTTACACTATAAAAAATCATCGGTAGGTGACTTTAAAAACTTTATCTATGTTTGGATTCAAAATTTTTGTATTTTCATTTTCATATGTCTATTTGTGATAATGAAATCTGAAGGAGTCTTTCATCTCCTTTCAAAAAAAAATATTTTGAAATTCATTAAAAAAACAAGCAATTTATCTTGAATCGAATGCGTGTAATGTGGAAATATTTCCTACGCAATCAGTATTTTCACAGTTTGCTTAAGTATTAATCACTCTAGCTTATACACGGTGTCCGGAAACTTGTGGTACAAGCGGAAAACTGGGGAATCTACATCACATTTGGAGTCGATTTTGTAGTTTAACTCTTTTTGATTTGAGCTTCCGTTTTCGAGTAAATCTAGTCGGAAGCTAATTTTTTTGGTCAAATTCTTGCAAATTATTAGTGACGATCACAGTACCTAAGTAATAAAAACTATTTAAAAGAAAAACAACCAAAGAAATCTGGATTTAAAGCATTATTTTATCATTAAATCAATGTAAAAATAAAACAGTCGGCTGGTTAAAGGTTAAATCACAGCTGATACCGTAGGAACCCCCGAATACGGGTTTACCGCAGTTTAGTTCACACCTAATTAAGTTAATAGTGCTTGATTAATTATTGTGTAATACACCAACGCAGAATATATGACATGTAAAATGTCTTTTTTGTGATGTAGTTTTGATTTTTATGGTCTAGTGTTTTTTGGATTGGAAACGGAACATAATGTAAGTAGGTACCCATCTGTGCTATCAATGTATCTCACAAGATTTGTTCGAATTGGTCCAGTATCGAGTATAGTTGATTTGCCGAAAATCGTTCGTATTAGTTACAAGTAGAGAACATTATTGGCCGCCATTAGTGGGCTGCTGCACAACAAAGTAAATACGCGAATTAACCATATTTTAATGCGTAGAAGGAGTGAAATTTTATAAGAGGTGGAATAATAAATTATTACGATGAAAATAAATAAACTATGGACATGAAAAGAGATTAATAGCAGCATAAATAAATAATTTTAGAATAGCATCTTCCTCTCCAACGTCAAAATATATCCACGTTAACTTCAAAGAAGCCGTTATTTTTTTTATTTTTAAATTTTAATTGTAAAACTGCTTAAATTGAAAATCTTTATGTTTATAAGGGTTCTCTATGTGATGTGGATTCACCAGTTTTCCGCTTGTACTACGAGTTTTCGGACTCCTTGTATATCAATGACTCTATGGGTTTTAATAAGATGTTTTCGCTGCTCCGCGTGTATTTTCTCCAGAAGCACGTTAATTTTTCCACTAAACTAGATCCTATGGTAGTAAATGATCATTTGTTGGAATTTGACCATTTCTACAAACTTTCCAACACAAAATACGCCAACTATTCCACATCCCGCACTAAAAACAAATTACACACAACATATATTTCTCAGAAGGACGTGCACAAAATATAATAACAGCTTTTCAGGCGCTGATATTTTTCATTTGTCCTCAGGCCCATTTATCAAATGCATAATAGAAAAAATTCAAACAAACAAATTTCCGGAAGGAAATCTGGAGGTCAGTGTGTTTAGACGTAATCGACGTATGAATCCATCCATCTAATCGCGGAGCAAGGCGATGGGTTGAGAGATTCCGACTGGAGAGAACAAAATACTACCACTATGTGGCTACTTAGGTTCCACGAATAATAGCAGCGCGTTTAACTTCTTTCCTTTTTCTTCGTTCAATGATACAGTCCCTCCCCTTCAACAACCTAAATGTATCTTGAAGTTCCCAAGTCGTGTGACATTGTGGAAATTAGATATTACAAAACTTCTCGCAATTACCTTGTGGAGCCGGGAGGTGAGTTTACTGGGAGCAGAGCGTACTAGACACAGAGAGTGGAAGCAGCTCATATTTACTAGAAGCAAACAACAAATGTTCTGTATGCAGCAGGTCCGTTTATTTGCCAACTTATAATCTTAAGTTAAACTCTGAACTAACTGTGTTGTGTGAATCAGTCATAATAATAAATTTTTTTTTATTTTTTTTTTGGTAGAAAGCAGTAACTTTGTGGTTTGACATATTATAAATTGAAATTATTGAAATTATTGAAATAACACAATAATTTTGTTTGTAACCACAGTTTATTTAATTTTTCCACTGCCGACCGGTTTCGCTTTACATAAGCATCTTCAGGGTATAAAAATTAAACTATTATATTATATTATAATCTACAAAAATAAACCAACACCGACAAAAAAAAAGTTCATAGAAAAAAACTGCTTCCTTCCTCTGACGACCGCTGAATGAGGCAAAAATAATTTTTAAACTAAAACTGTGAAACTGGTATTGTAGGTATGTCTTCCAAAACTTCAACAAACTACGCGCAGATATCAATAGAAGCCACTACAATAGCTCAATTAAATATTACGGTATTTGAATTATAGCCGCGGACGAAATGTGTCGTCCATACTCTTCTGAGCATTTTTGCGCTTTGCCGAACCGTTTCGTCCATACTCGTGGAGAGGTTAAAACATAATTTTTTTTTGTCGACTGCGGGCTTCTTCACTATAATACCCCCTTAAAAGTGAATCGTCACTAGAATAAAAATAATGTACAAAAACAGAATATGAATCACACGTCAAATATCACAACTCCAAACTCAAATTTTTTCGAGCGTGAAAAAAAGTGGCGCATCCGAGCATGCTCATATCTACCAAAGTTCAATGTTGCCAAAAAAATATTGACATTTTTTTATTAGTAACAAATCGAATTTATAATTTCACGGTCTTTGTACAATGTGTAACTAAAACACCATCTAACGATTGGAAAGTGATTTTTTTTATTAAGACTGTAACGGTATAATCATCTTCAACAGACCCAAACCCTTCCGTAGAAATTCTCTTAAACACGCGCACGATGGTATTAAATCTAACTTTATATATTTGGATACATCAATCATATTATTATTTGTGCCTACATTTTCCAGGACGTTATATGAAACAAACATTATTTTATAAATGAACGTTGCGCGTGCTAAATAAATTTTGCAAGTAGTTGAATTTAAACTGTTATCAAATTTGTGATGTTTTCCCTCGGGCGCACTCCCGACTCTGGTGTACAGAAACTATATATTTACTGTTTGCTATTTACGTACATTACACTGCACATACATATTATATACTATTTTTACCCCTCACTCATAACCAGATGATCATAGCCGTTTCTACTTTTAACTTGTGCTTAAATGTGTGCTTATGTACTTGGAAGCAATACCGTGTTGCCAGCTCCACTCCACTTCGAGCTGGTATTGCTTCCAAGTACATAAGCACACATTTCACCACTGACAAGTACACAGTTACACATCTGTCCTGATGATGGGCTTTGTAACGCTGTCCGAAACGTTGGCTAAAAAAGTTAAACGTTGGCAAAAACAAATAACGAAAATACTTTTGGCCGTGAAAATCTAAAAACTTATCATTTGATAATAAGTCGGAGGAAGACAACTGTATTTTTTTATATTTTTTTTTTATATTAACTCCACACCGGAGGCCCTGAGGGAAATAATTTCCCTCAGGGCCTAGTCATCTTTGAAGATGCTGTGTGGAGGGTGCTGTTGAGGAGAGGAAGGAGTGAACATGGGTCTTGAAGAGACCCATGTTGTAGGAGGGAGGAAACATAGAAGCCGGCAAATCGTTCCACAGCCGGGCTGTTGAACTCAAGAACGAGTCGTAGAAACGACCCGTTCTCATGTGACTAATGTCAACCGTTGATCGCGTATTTGGCGTGTTTCCCGACTACGCACCGGTGCCGAGGGGATCAGTGACGCTAGTTCCTCGGAGCATCTTCCATTGTAATAACGGTAGAACAAGGACAGCATTCTCACCTGACGCCTGTGCTCTAAAGATTGCAGTCCGTTTGTTAAGTTACGAGAATCTATCAACGGACCGCCCGTTTCTGCACAGAGTCGATGGTTTTTTTCTGGTATTTTGGGGCTCCAGATCAGAGGTGGCTGCCAAATTCAACCGTGGGGTGCACTTGCGATTTGTATAGGGTTAGCAGTTGTGTACTATTAAAGTATCTGCGGGCCCTGTACAGTACGCCCAGTAATTTTTTTTTTTTACTTGAGCTCCACACAGGAGGCCCTGACGAAAATAATTTCCCTCAGGGCCTATGTCATCTTTGGGGATGCTGTGTGGAGGGTTTTTTTAAGGAGAGGAAGGGAAGGAGAGTTCTGGGAAGGAAAGGGGTTTAAGGGGTGGGTAGGAATCTGGGGTTCAGTGTGTCCTGGCCATCCGCTTCCAAGACCTAGGCAAACCTCACCCCATGAACCCGAGCACCCCTGCTAAATCACCAAACGCAGCGAACCACTTGGGGTGACCTATGGCAGAGGTGTTGGTTATCCAATAAAGGTTCCCGGGTTATAATTAGTTATAATTACATAGTTTGATTAAATTTGTTGAATTAAATTTAAACGATAGAGTTCCATCAAAATAGGGCCCCTGCCTCACCAGGCCGAAGCTCGTCCTCCCTGGACCCGTCTGTAAGCTGTTTTAACCATATTTGCTCTATCCCTCCATGTGTATCCCAACACATTTAAATTCCATTTTACTTGATACGCCGAGAGAGAGATCGATTGAATTACTGCCCAACTAACATTAGGAATTGACTAAGACAAGTTGTGTTATATACTGAAGTCTTTCCTGTTCTAACTTGTGTATGTGTTCGATACAATATATGCTGTACTTTCGTATGCCGGAGTTTTATTTGTAGGTCTGTGGCGATGAGGAGTGTGCTGATATATAATTTCCCCGTGTAAAGGCTGTCTGCTGACTCCCCAACTGAGCTATGAGCATCACGTTCTATTTGGACTGAATGCAGCCGGCAATGCCCCCTGCAATGTGGAGCCCTGTTTTCTTATCCGTTGTAGAATATAGTAGACATGGGCAGATTCGTTCCCAGGAGTGAATCTATTCAGTCTGATTCACCTGGCCTTTTGAATTGATTCCTTTTATTCATTCCTTTAACTCAATTAATTCAAATAAAAAATAAAAGAAAAAACAAACAAACAAAACAAAAAAAAACCTTCTTCATATGTATATATATTATCTAATAAAGTCTACTACGCTCTTTGCCAATCACGCATAGAAAATGGAATTATTGGATGGGGATTTGCCTCAAACATTCACATGAAGCAGCTCATCAAACGCAAAAAGCAATAATAAAAATAATCCTGAAGGTACCCATATTAACCCCATCAAAAGAAATTTTTAAGAAATTCAACGTGTTCAGCATTATAAAACACACCTATACTACAAGGACAAAATCCTCAAATCTACTTACTAAACATTCCAAAATTAAATACATCTTTTGGTCAGAAAAATCATCATTTCCATGCTACAAAATTATATAATGCCCTTCCAATCGAAATTAAAAACACCATGGAGATACTAAAGTTCAAAAAAGATATCAAATTATGGCTAACTAAACACGAATATGCGGAATTAAAAAAAAATAAAGTAATACCAACGCAACTTACAGATAAAAAACAAACGGTTTTCACCTTGTCTATTTCTATTTTGTGGAAACAAACAAACTAGATGAGGAGGAATTTATGACCAACACCCATACAACAACCTACAGTCCACTTCGGAACAGGAAAACCTAGTGAGGAGGACTGAGAGCAAACTACTGCACTCTATATTTTTTAATTTACCTTATATTGTATTTTTACTTTACTCGATATTGTCGTTAAATAACAAAAAAATAAAAAAAAACATAGTAGGGATGAATATGTATGTGTTTGCCTCTTTTTAGTGTCGTTATTTTTCGTTTCATCGAGTTTCAAATCAGAACAGTGCAAAAGAAGTTTTCACTACTTAATTTTCACATTTCTAAAAAAATATAATTTTTTTTTGTAAGGAATGAAGTTCAAATTGATTTCAAATGAAAATTGTGACCTCCAGGAGTTACACAAATTGCCAGCCGGATAGCGCCTTACAATGCACGGCAGCTGATATCTCCGTTTTTTATGAAAATATTTTAAAATTTTGAATATATTCAAAAAGACCCCAAAGTATAAATAAGATATATATTCCTTACGTGTTAAAAAAAATCATGAACACTGAAAATACTTAAAACCCAAAAAGTAAATATTGAATTTCAACAAGTCAATCTACTCTTAAAATTACAGCTTAAACTATGTATACATGGAAATAATGATTGAAAGAAAAAAGTTTATCACATGCATAAATTTATTAAAATATGAAAAGACATCGAATTTGCACCGCCATTTACAGAGATATACTAAACAAAGTTATGTTAAAAATATACATTATTTAAGATATTTGAAAGAATAATAAACATCAATAATATGTGTGTGTATGTGTGTGCGTGTGCTTAATTGATTTGAAAAATTAATTAATATAAAATTATATAAAAACAATCGAAGCGTAACTTATTTTAGGAATCAAAATTGCAGCATATTTTTTTCGAATTTGATTCCTAAAGGTCCTTGGTTAAGCGAGGTCAATACGAGAGAATCTGGAGGTAATGGCTGCACAAGTCACTGTTGTTAAACAGTAGGATACAAGGCATAGGTTGCGATTCCGCAGTTGTTGTCCATGTACCTGGACATCAAGATGTAACCATCCATTCCCCAATCCACTCCCCAGGAGTTCTTCACGATGTAATAATCGTAGCCAGTCCAGATGTCAACTCCGTAGCCCGCGGCAAGCACCTGGAAAGTTTCACAAATTGTTTATTAAAAATTGATACTGTGGAAATATTAGGGTGAAGATTATCCTGTTCTTAATTTTACTATTCTTCTGGAAATGGAAAATCTTTTAGCAAAGTACAAACAAGGGTTGTCCGCAGGCCGCTAATTTCTACCGATTTCTTACATATCTCCCTTAAACATTTGAAGTTTTTAAGCTCTTTAAAAAAATATGTCATTTTTGAAGATAATATCTGGATGTGTTCCACGCCAAAACGCAAGTTGTATGAAATTCCATCGATAGAAAAAAATTGCAAAGTATGCTCCAAAAATTATTAAAAACACGTCTATTTCCATTATTTTCAAGTGATATTTGTGAAAACAATCACAATATTTCTTTAAATGATACTTATGATGCCTTCCACGAGATTATTGCTCTTTTTTAAATACGCCGTGATCAGTGGCGTAGCGTGGGTGTCAGCCGCCCGGGGCAGAGGAAATTTTCGCCGCTCCTCCCCTTATAATAAATAATAATAAATTTTTTAAGTATCCTAAAACGATTAGGTAGCCTCTGTAGCTAAATTTTTCAAAGGATTAGAGGTGGGCATTTCGCAAATTGCAGTTCTAGATAGGGTAAGCGGGGCTTTAAGTGAACAAACTTGGGACAAACAAAGAAAGGGAGGCGATTCCACGTAATGGTAGAATTAAAAAAGGTTAATAACTTTTTTCTAACTTACCCGAAAACCAACATGAAACGGTGGAATTTAGAAAAAAGTTACATGTCTCTTTTACTTGTAGATACTATCGTGTGGAATTGCCTCCCGAAGTTTGTGCACTGTACCTCCGGACACTTTGTATTTAGTTAAAAAAAATTGTTACATTACGAAAAACTGCTTAATCTTTCCTGATTATCCATTGCAATCTTATTTTCTCAATACGTACAGAATAGTGGAGTAATTTTTCAATTATTACTGAAAGAGATCAGTATCACAAAAAGCAAGAAAAAACCAACAAATAAGTTTGGGTTGTTAAGTTGGGAAGTGCACCCTGGTAGAACAAGCACAAATGTACTTCTGGCAGATTTTACATAGCTTTATTTACCACTTAGCATTTGACGAGTTTTTAAATATTAACACTCCGGGGTACTCACTGCATGGTTGAGGTCAGATTCATCTGAACCGCATGTTGGGTCGTAGAAAATCCCTCGTTGGTAGAATTGAAATAAGTACGTAGCATCGATGGCCACCGAGATGGGCCCTTTATTGGCTATGGCCTCCACCAGCTTGACTTCATCGTACTGTTCAGTGAACGTCCACGTGGAAACGGTAGCTCTTGCGTTCGCGGGATTATACCTATACAAACAATGTAATCAAATCGTGTAAATAAAGACTTTAACCAACATTAACGCATTTAATTTATGGTACTATCGGTAAAATTCCAACGACTATAAGAGTTCACAATGAAAATAATACATTCAACCCTAAGATATTAAGAAAAAAACACAGATATTGTAAAAATAACAAAATAATACTTCGACCCTAAGGTAATAAAAATTACACAGATATTGGAAAAACTAAGGGCCGAAAGATATTTTTGTAATTACTTGCAATCTCCTTGTACACCCGTATAGGGGTAGGATTCCTCAGAATCGATTCCTCCCATATCCCTGATATCTTTGAACGCCAAATCCATCAATCCTCCGTTGCAGCCATCGTTACTTGTGGAACAGTCCACCAGGTCCTGCTCCGAGAGGGAGGTGAGATTTCCAGTATCAATGTAAACTTGTCCTTCCAATGATCCAGTCTGACAAATAAAATTAAGAAAATGTTTTTATTTATGGTTGGCACTGACTTCCCTACTACATATTTATTTATGGTAGGCACTGACTTCCCTACTACATATTTATTTATGGTAGGCACTGACTTCCCTACTACATATTTATTTATGGTTGGCACTGACTTCCCTGCTACATATTTATTTATGTTAGGCACTGACTTCCCTACTACATATTTATTTATGGTTGGCACTGACTTCCCTACTACATATTTATTTATGGTTGGCACTGACTTCCCTACTACATATTTATTTATGGTTGGCACTGACTTCTCTACTACATATTTATTTATGGTTGGCACTGACTTCCCTACTACATATTTATTTATGGTTGGCACTGAATTCCCTACTACATATTTATTTATGGTAGGCACTGACTTCCCTACTACATATTCATTTTTATGAACAAAATAAAGTAATAAGTTTGATTGTTTTTCAAACAAAAAGAAGTAAACCCACTGAAGAGTTAACTAAATTCGACTGTCAGATAATTTAATATAGTGTATTTTTAAGTTAGCCGCTTTATTCTTTGCTATAAATCGTATTTCTATTATTATTAGCAAGAATGGAAGGAAAAGAGGTTAATGTTATTAAATAAATTTACTAAGAGGAGTATTGCGAGGTCTTGCATGAATCTGGAGTTCACTGGAGGTGAACACCGCAGTCTTAGGCATTAGAAATGGGAGGGAAACAACAATCAAGAAAAAAATTCTAGAGGCGGCCAAAACTCTCCGAGGGTTGTGTCACCGATGATTGTACAGAATTACTCACGGAACTGAATGCCCAGCATGATCCGCAATTGCCCTGATCTTTAACTGGCGTCACGGCACCTCGATCCGTCCAGTTCACGGCTGCGGGGACATCGCCCAGTGAGACGAAGGTGGCTCCTTTCTCTCCCTTCCCTCCCTTCTTTCCCTTCAAGTTCTCGGGGCTAGATAAAGGAATGATAAAACATAATGAATGATTTTTCAAATTATCATTTATTTGAACAATCGCGATAACTGAAGTGTGTGCTGATGCATTAGCTGCTTTTAATATTACAATGACGACTCACGACTACGGTACCGTGATGGCACAAAACAGGCAATAAACATAAGTTCCTTATCATGATGAAGCTGCAGCTCTTTCTTACACTTAAATAATGGTAAGACAAAATATGAGACACGCAATGTACGTACGTCTGTTTCCTCCAAAGGAAAACAAATAATCATTTTCTTAAATATCTTTCACACACGACACCGTGACGTTTTCGCAAGGAAGAGGAGATGTGGACTTTGTGAGAAATGGTGGTGGTGGATAGGAGCTAGGAAGGTTATGACTTCTACTGTTCTCTGTGACAGAATTGAAGTTTATTATTTGGATAGTGATATACAGTTGGTACCTACCTGGTATACTTGAAGCCTCCGTGAGTGGCCATGAACTCACTGTGGAGCAAGTCTGCGAACTGGTTGATACCCACACTGAAGGTAGCCTTACCATCATCATACTTCTGGTTGTGCTTGTCGATCATGAGTTTGTTATACATGAAGATCTGCTTCCTGGACTGCTCCTCAATTTCGGTGTCATACTTCTTGTTATACTGGGCCTGCCATTAATCAAACAATTTATTCTTGAACCAAACAATTATTATTGTAATTTTAGCACAAGAAGTTCAAATCATTTCAATTGATATAAGAATTATTTTTCTTCAAATTCTGATAAAAAAAAGAAATCGGTCCTTATTTTCAGAATATATTCTCATCTAAGTATTATGTGATGTGTATACCTTGAAGGCGTTCCACGCATCGTCTTCCTCATTTGCGATGGACGCGCACTGTGCGGTCGCAAACACCACAAACAACAAAAATATGAACTTCATTTTAAATCTATAAAAAATAAAAACCAAAATGTCAAAGCTGTTAAATTATAAAATTTCTCCGCCGAAAAATAGTTGTCCTGTACATAGTTGTGTGGAAAATATTCAATATTTTTTTTGAACCCACTTTTGAATATTTTCCCACTTAACCGGTCTTTCCCCTCTAATGATAATAATAATATGGTAATCTCAAATTCCAATAAACTACCCCCGCTCTTACCCCTCCCCCTCCATCCTACCCCTAGCCCTGTATTTAATCCATGATCTATATAAAATTATGAAACTTCAGTATACTTTAACTCTTGATGAGGTGAACATCGTTCACGAAACATGTTGAGTGTGTTTTTAATAAAAGTGATGTGTACAAAGATATTTGTGTTTTAATAAAATAAGTAATGCCATCACAAAGTTAAAACCTTAACGATGAAGTTTTCTTAGAAAAATTGATAAATTTCATCTTTGGAAAACCGCATTGAAAAATAAACTCGGCTGAACCGGACTACCCCCCGTAAATAATCATTTGTGGAAAATAAAAGAGTATAATTATTTCATTAAATGAAGACATTATGAGCGAAACTCAATCGAAAATCTGGAAACAGAAAAATCAGAAAAAGATATTTACACCTCTGAGACTCGAACCCAGGACCTCCCTACTTTCCGGGTTGGGCGCTCTTATTCACTGAGCTAAGGTGTCGATATCCAATTCGGTCACTTTTAACTGTACCATACTTCGACCAAGAACCACCCGTATTATCTTCATTTTTCTTAACGCATATTTTTATTGGCTGCCATCTTTATGAATGATTGCAATATTCAACTCGAACTAAATGCAACCTAGAACATTAAATAAAATGGATAAAAATTTATCCAGACACCATCTAGATTGCATTTAGTTTGAGTTGAATATTGCAATCATTCATAAATATGGCAGCTAATAAAAATATGCATTAAGAAAAATGAAGATAATATGGGTGGTTCTTAGTCGAAGTATGGTACAGTTAAAAGTGACCGAATTGGATATCGACACCTTAGCGCAGTGGATGAAGCGCCTAACCCGGAAAGTAGGGAGGTCCTGGGTTCGAGTCCCAGAGGTGTAAATATCTTTTTTCTGATTTTTCTGTTTTCAGATTTTCGATTGAGTTTCGCTCATAATGTCTTCATTTAATTAAATATTTAGTTTGAGGTTTTACTCCTAAAAAGTTAAAATAAAAAATAATAGTATAATTATTGTTTAACTGGACTCTTTTTTTAAAGAATACGAGGCAATTTTGGCAAAGTTTAGTAATTAAACAGAACTTTAAAAAAAGCTTAATTCAACTAACTAGTTGAAACATCGTATTCCAACTGGAAGACGATGAAAATTACAAGAAAACAATGTTAGAATTTTGTATTGATAAATCAGTAAAAATTAATGTTTCAAAACAACTAAGAACTCACCACTGTTTGTAAAAATGTTCTGCCAGTAGAGAATCCTTAAATCTTTGAAAGAACGTCCAACCAAGGAACTTAATTCGACTGTTGCTGGTGGTGGCGGAGATTTGGCTTTTATAACGAATTGATTCACAAGTCTCTTGACAACTATGAAAGATTAAATTTTTTATGTTACTTCCGACTATTAAAAAAGCCATTAATATTTTAAAATATCTTTACTACACAATGATAAATTGTAAACAATTATTACGTTTATATTTTGTAATCTAATTCATGAAAATAAAAGGTGGTTTTGGGGAAGAATAAAGTACCAGAGTTCCGCCTGTTTCCAACCCTCCGGAGCCAGAGAGACTATGGCATCACCAATTGGAGTATGTTGTGATGCTGAACATTGTAGGAAGATCTTCCAGTTGGGGAAGAGGAAGGTGGGAGAGTACCTGGAAATTCCGATCTCATCGCTAAACACAGCTAAAACCATTCGTGTTCATGATTCAATATCGTAATCACCGAAATTATCATCAGTAAATTTTCAAATTGATATATTTACAATATAAATCCAATCTGAGATAATAAATAAGGGATTTGGTATTTCTTAGATTGCGATATAAACTTCAATTTCGGAGTAGGATATTAATATCCGATTAGGATTTTAAAAAACTATCGATTTTAAATTCTAGATCCTTGGACTTTTCCAGGAAAACATTGTGATTCCTTTTTTACCCACATCATTTAAAATATAAATGAAACAGATGTGTTTCATATAATTTTCGGGGTTTGCTCTGCGTTTTTTTCTATGGAGAGAATTTAAAAATTTTTCAACTCGTCACCCTCTCTGAGCAGAACCTTGTTGACTGTTCCAATCAAAACAATAAAATAAGAGAAAGATCACCCTTATCCTTTTATCACAGTGCCGATTGTAATCATACAATTGTTGCAACTTTACAGGTGCTTGTCGTAAGGCATGAAACTGACAAATCAGCTACCATGGAAGACTTTCTCGGGTTGTGGAGAGGATCAGGAAGAAAATTGTTACATCAGAATGGCCAAGAACTGCGGAATCGCAAACTTTTAAAGGCGAGGTTCAAAAATGTGCACTTTATTTATTTTACGCAGACTCTCTTGCAGAATTTATTTTATTGTGCACTACTGTCAAATCCAAGATTATTTTTAAGCCTATTTATTTCTGATTCAATGGAGCGTTCCGCCAAATAAACAATTTGAACTTTTCGCCTTCGGTTTGCAAATTTCCCGCCCTCGTTCAAAAACTCATTTATCCGAATTTTAATATATTAACATTAACAGCCTGAAACGTCAATGCACATGTATTTGACCATATGTGGCATATTTTTAAGATTCGTAAAAAAAAATTGGTTGTCTGTAAAGTCGGTTTACGGACGATAATCTTACGTGATAACGTCATAAGAAAACATTGATGAAAAATTGCATTGATACGTCATAGGCTGGGCGCATACATCTGATTTTTCTATCCGTCCGGCCGTCCGATCCGACCCGACAACCGGATCGAATCGGACGGAAAAGGGCGGGGCCCCGGTTTTTTTACCTTTCCGACTTTTTCTTTCGAATCGACAGGTGGCAAATGAGTATTGTTACCTAATTACTCATCACCGCAGCAGAAACGTTTCAATGCCTATACAAAAATATTATTATTTAATTTTTTTTTTAAAGATTAATTTGTAAACAAGTTCTGCTGTGTAATTTTACTATTACCATAATGCTTGTCAGAAAAAGCCTGACGGTTATTACCGATAAGCACTAATTTGGAAGGCGGATATGGGTACCGCCACCCCGGAAACCATTTATTGGATAACTAACATCCCTGCCGAGGGTCACCCCAAGTGGTTCGCTACCTTTGGTGACTTAGCAGAGGTGCCCGGGTCCATGAGGTGAGGTTTGACTAAGTATTGGCGGCCAATGCGTTTGCCCACCTATTGCATGGTGGGCCGGATCGAGAGAGATTGGTTGAGGGTGGTTTAACCTTTTTTTTTACGCGAATACCTCACAAGAGCCTCAGTTGCTCCCATCTGAAGCCAGTGAGACTATGGCATCCCCAATCGAGGTATGTTGTGAGGCTGAAGGTAGTGGGGAGGGGAAGGAGATGGTGAAGAGGAAGGTGGGGAAGTCCCCGGTTATTCAGATCTGATCACCAAACACGGCTAAAGCCATTTCAATCAACGTTTCAGTTCTGAATGGTGGCCTTACTCCAGGGCGATACTGAGAGTATCTTCCACTGTGGAACATGCCGCAAATATACTATATAATATATTATGTTTAAATGAATAAATTATGAAATAATACAAATCAATCAAATAAAATTTATTTTCTCACGCCGAGATTCGATCCCGCAACCTTCGGATTCCGAGTCAAGAGCCTCACCCCTAGACCACCCCTTATCCTTAACCTAGACCTCTCCAGCCGCTCTCTCTCGACTCATCGCCTTGCTCAGCAGTTGGAGGGATGGATTCATACGTTCGTCACTCCTTGATCCCAGATTCCTACCCACCACTCATACACTTTTCCTTTCCTGTCCTTAAAAACACCCTCCATACAGCATCTCCAAAGATGATACGGCCCTTATTTTCCTCAGGGTCTCCTGAGGAAAATAATAATAACTGGCTAATAATAGCTCCCAATATGATAAGTTCTGAGGGAAAATAAATACCCTCACGGTCTATCATATTTGGTTTGGCTAAGTGGAGGGTCTTTTTAAGGAAACGAAGGAGACGGAGTTCTGGGAAGGAAAATGGTATAAGGGATGGGTAGGAATCTTGGATTCAGTGTGTTCAGGTCATCCGCCGCCAAGACCTAGACAAACCTCACGCCATGAAACCGGACACCTCTGCAAAATTACCAAACGTAACGAACTGTTTTGGGAGATCTAGATAGAGGTGTTGGTTATCTTTTTTTTGTATTTCTTGGGCATTAACTATGTAACAATTTCTAGACATTTTGTTTTTTGAAGAGTTTTATTAAATGTACATTTGTTACTTAGATTTAATTTTTCCGCGACCGGTTTCGATACAACCGTATCATTCTGCTCGTGAATGATACGGTTGTATCAAAACCGGTCGCGGAAAAATTAAATTTAAGTAACAAATGTACATTTAATAAAACTCTTCAAAAAACAAAGTGTTGGTTATCCATTAAATGGTTCATGGGTGGCGGTACCCATTCCTGCCTTCCAAATTGAATTATTATTGAATATACAAATTAAAATCTATACAGGTCATCCACCGCCAAGACCTAGACAAACCAAACCCCATGAATCCGGATACCCCAAACGTAACGAACCGTTTAGAGAGACCTGCGACAGCGGTATTGGCTATCCATTGAATGGTTCCCGAGTGGTGGTACCCATTCCCGTCTTCCAAATTGAATTTTTATTGAATAAACAAAATAATATCTATGTTAATAGTTCCACAAATTTAACTTGACAACAATAAATAAGTATCAATCTGTATAACGAAAGATTAAGAGAGTACCGTGCTACTACGCTCTACTACGGAAGTCTAAAAATAAATGAATTTGCGCCGTAGATTATATTTTGTGCCAATTGTAGCGCTTCGCTAGACGGGTTATGAGCGACTGAAACCAAAACAGGCAGACCGTGCCTTTCTATCGCTTGTTCCGCACTCTCGCACGCACGTTAGGCTCAGGCGGAACGTGACAATGAGTCATGCTTTTTCGAACATGCAGCCGGTGCAGCACCGATTTATAAGACGTTATCACGTAAATAAAATAAAAATCTAATGATTTCTACATGTTTTCTACGGCCTCTTTGATAAGCATAATTTCTTTGAGTAATTCATTTGTCAAAGGAATTGGATCAACGTCTCGACCAATTTTCGGTTACGTGTATTTGGACATTGAGTCCCGCGTATACCCAGAGAATAAATATAATATACATGCGCTTGTCGTTGACAGCATCACCGACCAATTACCTAATCACTATATAGCCAAGGGTGATATGAGGAATTTAGAGGGCATACCTCTCGCAGACTTAACGTGGAATATTCCTGGATGCGTGGATGTCGTCATAGGTGCACAATTGTTCCCATATATTTATTTAGGGAACAAGGTTGAATCGTGTACTAGTGCACCCCCCGCGTTATCGACCGCTTTCGGTTTCGTGTTGATAGGTGATAATAATGTGCTCAACACAAACACATCATTTTCGGCACTCGCACTGAATGATTTAGTGCAGAAATTTTGGCTGTTAGAAGAGATACCTAATATAAAATTTCTAAGTCCGGAGAATGTGAGAATTTCTTTACTTCATCGATTTCTCGCACTGATGTTGGTAGATATTCTGTTGCTTTACATTTCTGTAAAGATCCAAGAAAATTGGGTAATTCTCGTACTACTGCCCAACGCCGATTTTTGGCATTGGAGCGAAAATTTAAACATTCCCCTGCCTTGCAGGAGAATTATAACAAGGTTATCAGTGAATATATTGAAAATAATTACCTATCAGAAGTCTCAGAGTCGGATATCACAGAAGATGGATATTACATCCCACATCATGCTGTCACTCGTCCAGACAAACCAATGCCTCGTATTGTGCTCGATGCTAGTGCTAAAACACACACAGGGCTGTCACTGAATGACATTATTCAAATTGTCCCAATTTGCAAGCCGATTTGTTTCTGCTTTTGCTTGACTTTCGTCTTTTTCCCATCGCTATGACTGCGGATATAAAGCAAATGTATTTACAGATTGAAGTTCCTAGCAAGTATCGTAGGTACCTGAGGATCTTATTTCGATTCTCGAATAATGGTCTCATACGAACTTTTCGTTTCAATCGAGTTCCTTTTGGCTTGACGGCAAGTCCATACTTAGCAATGCGGACGGTTCGCCAGTTGGCCCAGGATATGAGACCACATTACCCGGACGCTGCCAAAGTGGCAGAGTCCAAGCTGTATAATATGGACGACCTGGTCTATTCTATTGCAGATGAGCCCAGCGTCATACGTCTTTCTCGAGAATTAATCTCGTTAAGTCCGGTGCCTTTGATTTAGTAAAATGTACTAGTAATTCTCAAGTTGTACTTGAGAACCTCCCGGATTTTCACCGCAGCCCAGTGGACTTCACTGTTGGTTCTAACAATACCTCTAAGGTGTTGGGCCTTTCGTGGGAACCAGCTGATGATAGCTTCTTCTTTACGACATCTTATGTTCAGGAGAAGTGCACAAAGCGGAGCATACTCTCCATAGTCGCCCGCTTATTTGATGTTCTCGGCTCGGTCGCCCCTTTCATTCTGTACGCTAAATTACTTATCAAAGAGCTATGGCTGTGCAACATTGGTTGGGATGATACACTCCCTGATAGCGTTATTCATCGGTTTCCGGTGCTTACACAGGAATTTCCTCTAATTTCAATGATGAAAATCCCTCGCCATGTTGGTGTTCTGAAAGACAGTACGGTGCTCGTTGTTGCTTTCTGTGATGCAAGCATGAATGGTTACGGCTGTGTGATTTATTTGCACACCACTGATCTATTTGGTAAAATTACAGTGAGATTGTTGTGCGCAAAATCAAAGGTTTCTCCCACCAAAGTGACGACCCTCACTCGTTTAGAGCTCTGTGCCGCAGTATTTATTTATTTATTTATTGTTGGAAACATTTACAGAGTGTTAACAATTATTATAGTTATAAAATTGCCATTGAGAAGTACATAGGTATTAACACTCCAATTATAAATGTTCACAGCATGCATGATCAGTGTTTACTTGTTACTAGGTACAAAAGAAAATATAAAACATAGTAATTTCAAATATAAAACAGAAATGCAGAGAAAGAAAAGAAAGATAATAAAAATAAAATGATAATAGAGCAGTCACATAATTGTTCTCCATGATATATCATGGTAGAAGATTGTTAATTTGCCTTTTGAAATATGTAAGACTGTTTGCATAAATATCTACATGGTCACATTCGATGGTATTATATAGACGACACATTCGAGACAGTGGATTGAAGTATGCAATATTGTTTTTAAATAATTCAAGATGGAATGTATTATGACTCCTTAAATTGCGTCTATTAGGAACTTTTATATTAATATTGCTCAGACAATGAGTGGTTCGAAGCTTATCATGAATAATTTTATATAAACATATTAAGTCAGCAAATTGTCTTATTTTTACCAGGGTTGTAAAATGAAATTGTTGGAGACGTTCCTCATAAGATAGGAGTAAGGCATTTAATCCAAGTTTAAATGATAAAAGTCTTAGGATTTTTTTTTGTGCTGATTCAATGGCTTTTGAATATTTTAAATAATTTGGCTTCCAAATAACACTCCCATATTCCAATTTGCTTCTGACCAACGAGCTGTATAAGGTTATAATGGATTGGGGATTTTTGAATGGTTTCGATATTCTATGTATGAATCCCATCATTTTCAAAGACTCGTGATATCACTGATGTGTTCATTAAAAGTAAACTTCGAATCAAGAGTAATTCCTAGATCTCTTATAGTGATGACTGCATTTAATCGAACATTATTAATGAATTATGCATTATCCTTTGGTCTTCTGTTACGGGTAGAGGTGATAATGTAACATTTTTCAATATTTAAAAACATATCGTTTTGAATACACTAGTTATGTAATGTGCAAAGGTCATTTTGAAGCATAACATGGTCAGAACCAGAGGAAATTTTGCGATAAATCTTAAGGTCGTCAGCAAATAGAACAAAATCACAGCGTAACATGGGGCCAAGGTCATTAATGAAGATTTAAAAAAGCAGAGGGCCAAGATTGGACCCTTGAGGTACACCCGACGCTACAATTATGGGAGGTGATTCGTGTCCATTTATAAGTACTAACTGTGTTCGGAAAACCGAATACGATTTAAGCCATCTAAACAGATCACTGTGTATTCCAATTTGATCAAGCTTCTGTAATAATATAGTGTGGTTAACTTTATCAAATGCCTTGAAAATCTGTGTAAATGGCATCTACTTGAGTTTTTTCATTAAAAGCATTACAAATGTAATCACAAAAGTCGAAAAGATTCGAATTTATGGATTTGTTGGGAACAAATCCGTGTTGATTAATGCATAATTGTGGTTTAAAGTGAGAAAATACAGATAAAAACATGATAAAATGTTGATTGGTCGATAATTTTTCACAAAAGATTGATCTCCAGATTTATGTATTGGAACAATATGTGCATTTTTCCACAAATCTGGGAAAGTACCTGTAGATAATGATTCATTATATATTATATAAAGTGGCTTAGTCAACGCGCTGGAACAACAACGGAGGTATTTTATCTGGTCCTGGGCCTTTGGATGTATCATTTTTTTCTAAACAAGATTTGATGGTTTCCATGCTAACTATGATTTTGCCAAGATTGAATTGGTTGTTTAGAGTATCATTCGGCCTGGCAGGATATAACAAGGGATCAGATTGAGTATAAACGGATGCAAAATAATTAGAGAAAAGATTGGCAATTTATTGTCCATTATCTGCTGATATAGAATCCAGATGCATTAATTTTGGAATGCAATTGGTGGTACGCAATGATTTTGAGTATGCCCAGTGAGCTTTAACGTTTTCCTTTATGCCTTTTTCTACAGAGTTAATGTATGATAAATAGCATTCTTTTTGCATTCTTTTAGATCTTTTTCTTAAAATAACAAACTCAGTATAGTCTAATGGGTTTTTGTATTTATTAGCCCGCAGTCTTACCTTATTTTTCTCTTTGAGGAGCTTAATAAGAGACTGACTAAACCATTTGGGATAGTGATTTCTTATTTCTGTTTTATTTTTTTGAATGCGTTTATCAATAATATCCCACAAAGTATCATAGAATAATTGCACCTTATTGTTGACATTTAAGTTATTGAAAAGTGTGATCCAATCAACAGTTGACAGGTCTTGTCGACATCCTTCATAATTTCCTTTCTTAAAATTGTATTTAATAGAGTTGTGATTATCTTTCAAGTAATGCAGTATTTCAAGTTTTAAAATTATTTCAAAAGGGGGATGATGATTGTCGGCATTTGAAAACCCTGTCGCTTTTGACAGATTAACATTGGTTTTATCTCAAAAAAATAGGTCAAAAATATTACAATTTCCATTAACAATATAATTGAATTGGTGAAGGTTACACATTGAGGCCAAATTGACAACACAGTGAGCTTTACGACTTGTGTAATTGGACGGAACTAGTGTTGTATGCTATGTCAGGTGTCCATTTAATCTCGGGTAAATTAAAGTCACCAATAATTATAAATTGAGATTTGGGATTAATACGTTGTAAATAAATATCCTGAATATTTTTGATTCGATTACAGTAATCATCAACAGATAAATTGGGAGGAATTTAAAGTACGCATATGTAGATGAATGAGTTTGAATATTCATGTGGTTTTATATCCATAAGTCTTCACCATCGCTTTCCCAAGATGATTTACTTAATGCAAGTATTTTTTTAATGACAGCTGCTAAAACCCCACCACCTTCTCTATAAGTAGAATTAGTGGATTCGCGATCTCTTCGAAAAACTAGGTAACGCTCGTCAAACAATTCATTACTAAATATACTGAAGAATTTAACCAGGTTTCTGTGAAGCAGATTACATCATAATTATTGATCATAATTTCATTTTTTATAACATTTGTTTTAGTTTTAACTCCCCTAACGTTTTGATTAAAAAGTTTCAGATCCATTTTGTTTTGTTTTTTGGAAATTTGATAAACACTTAAATTAAATTATTTGGATACAATACAAAAAATTAGGTGAGAGAAACCAGGGAATTATGATCACGGATCCACACGCTCGCAGAGCTATTGATGTCCAAATTAATACGGATGGTTCAAGATAATTATTCTGAGCGTCTTCCTATTGCAGGAACATATGCGTTTTCCGATTCTACCGTTGCGCTCTCTTGGATGCATTCTTCACCGCATCGCTGGTCGGTGTTTGTTAGTAATCGCGTGGCTCAGTGCCAAGAGAATTTATCTCCAGAGAACTTTTACCATGTTGCTGGTAGTGAAAACCCGAG
Organism: Glyphotaelius pellucidus; assembly: GCA_936435175.1. Taxonomy (NCBI): domain Eukaryota; kingdom Metazoa; phylum Arthropoda; class Insecta; order Trichoptera; family Limnephilidae; genus Glyphotaelius; species Glyphotaelius pellucidus. The sequence goes on from OW386550.1 coordinate 1,581,702, forward strand.
CGACTGCCTTTCTCGTGGCATGCTTCCTTCCCAACTCGTTTCACATGATTTATGGTGGAACGGCCCATCATGGATTCGCAGCCCACCTTTGGAATGGCCATTAAAACCGTTTCACCCTACCAATTCTGGTGAAATGCCTGAACACAAAGCTTATGTGCTCATTGCAACATTTCAGGGTGAAAAATCGGTCCTGAGTGAACTGGCTCAGCGTATATCCACTTAGGATAAACTACTAAGGATTGTTGTTTATGTCCTCCGATTCATAAAAAAGATATCACTTTCCTCTGGAACGGTCAATAATCTTATGACTGCTGAAAAGGCTGTGATTCGTGCTGTTTTGTTTTGGAGGAAGGAACTTCGTAAATAATAAAGGCAGCTTCAGGAAACTTTTAAAGGACTCGTGACATTTTATTTTGCTTTATTCCCAATTACATTGTGAATAATTTCGGAGACCCAAACTACCCAAGACAGACCAAGGATTTTACTTTTACTTATTAAGAAGGTTGGCTGGTGAGAAGAGAGAGATAAAACCTAAACCTAGGTCTTTTATAGCGGTCTTGTCTGAAGGGAGTTTGCGTCTCCTGACATCTATGGATAATTTCTTCTATTAATTAATTAACTTTACACAAACCAACAAATCGAAATGTCTGGAGAGGTGTGAGCCCTAGCTAATTAAATTAAATTATACACGTGCTTTGCAGAGTATTCATTTTGCAGGAGATATTGCTGCACTCCAGAAAGGCAAATTTCGTTCCAAAAGGCTTCAGAGTTTATCTCTATTTCTTGATGGAAATAATCTGTTACGTATTGGGGGGCGGCTTTCTAAATCGGATTTACCCTTTGAGGTTAAACATCCGGTTTTACTTCCCAAACATGACTGTGTTGTCGATCTGATCATCGCTCACTTTCATGTCGTGAACTGTCATACAGGCCCAGGACTTCTTATGTCTATCTTACGTCAACGCTATTGGATATTAGATGCTAGGACTGTTATTAGGGCGATGGTGCGGAAATGCAATTGTTGCTTCCGCTTAAATCCATCGCATCCTACACTGAAGATGGCAGATTTACCGTCATATCATGTTGCAGAAGCAAAGGCCTTCGTACATACCGGTGTAGATTACGCAGGTCCCCTCCGTATTACGCTGACTCGTCGGAGAGGACAACCTTCTCAAAAGGCATATATCTGTCTATTCGTATGCCTTGTGACCAAGGCTATTCGTATTGAGTTGGTCTCTGACTAAACTTCAAATGCTTTCCTGGCTGCTTTCAGCCGTTTTATTTTTCGGCGTGGCCCGGTAACATGCTTGTGTTCAGATAATGGTACTAATTTTGTGGGTGCAAAGGCACAATTAGATGACCGCTATAAGTTTTTGGTTGAATCTGAATATGAGCCCTCATTAAAGCGCGAACTCGCCAAGCGTCGTATAGAGTATAGGAAATTGATTCCACCACGAGCGCCTCATTTTGGAATTATGTGGAAGTCGAACATAAAGAGCATGAAGACACACTTGTACCGTGTGATTGGAACTCAGCTTCTCACCTATGAGGAGTTACGGACTGTGCTAGTTCAAATTGAGTGCATAATGAATTCGCGTCCACTTACAGTTATGTCTTCTAACCCTTATCCAGAAGTCCTTACGCCTGCGCATTTTTTAATGTCGACACCATTGCAGTACTTGCCTGCTTCTGTCCTGGCAGACGGTAAAATCAATTTGACTCAGCGTAAGCAATTATTGGACAGCATGGTTCAGTCCTTCTGGAAGAAGTGGCGTTCAGAGTATCTGCACACCTTGCAAGTCAGGCAGAAGTGGACTGCTTCTGACCATCCGATTAATATCGGAACTGTCGTACTAGTGGGACAGGAAGATTCCCCTCCGTTGAATTGGCCTTTAGGCGTGATAACTGAAATCCATCCCGGAATGGATAAAATTGTTCGCGTTGCGACGGTAAAGACACGATTTGGTTCTTTTATACGTGCGGTTGTCAAATTATATCCCATTCGAACGCAATAATTTTATATTTTATCTATTTTTGTTTATTTTTTGTTTTTGTTTTTAGTTATTGTTTCAATGATCTCTGACTCAGACATGGCATTACTTAATATCCGTTATCTTGGTCAATTGAACTTTATTACATTGTATTTTTAGTTATTTTTCTTTATTTTGTGAGATTCTGCAAATTTCTAATGCGTGTCATTCCTGAAATATTACCGGTGAATTCAGTCACTTTATTTTTATTTCATTTTTTGTTTCATTTGTACTTTTATACTCTTTCTTTTGTAAGTTCTACGAACTTCCAAGGAGGGGAATATGGATACGCGCCATAAAATATATTTAAATACATTTGGGCATTAATATCTTTTAAATTAATAATTTATGCTATGGGACCATGGGGGCGCCATCTATGGTGGTTGTATTATATTTAATTTACCTATGTGACATTGAAATTCAGTGTATTCATGCATTTTCTTACCTCTGTGAAGCAGGCAATTACTTCCGACGTGAGTGTTAGTGAAAGCCAAGAGATGTCAGTCCTAGTCAAATCAAAATCAAATAATTCACCCATAATTGAATTATTGTTGTACCTAAGATTTTGGCAAGTATTATTATTAATTTGCAAATCTATATTTTCATTGTTTGAACTTCCTTCCTGTGATAAACACATGTTGAGATTGTGCACTAACCGCCTGGGCAAAAATCAATATTTTGAATGAAAACTAGTGTCGTTTTGTGCTGGACATCGTACAAGAGCTGCATTCTCTAAGTGAGTATTGTTTTGTTTTCACTTAGGATTTTGGAATTGCTGTGTAAACTGTTTTGTGTCACATAGGGAAGAGTTCAACTTTCCTTAATTTACATAGGGTAGTATTCCCTCGTGTCTGGGGCTATTAACACACCCCTACAAACTGTTTGGTCATGATGAAATCTTTTGTAATGCCTCGAGAGTTAACCACTGACTCCTCGCGGACCCAACCGAAAAATACATTCTTCTGTACAGCTACCATTGTGCGTACCAAACCACCCCCGTCTCTGGTACCCTCCGTAGCCACTTGGATCCATAAGCTTATTTTCACGATAAAATAACATTACCAGACATACGTATGACGTATAAAGCGTTCCTGAATTATTAATTCACAGTGCCGTTTGAACCATAATGGGACGCTACTTGTTTTAGTTTTACTAAACTTTATTTCCAAACTTACGGGTCCTACTTACTTTAATTGAATAGAAAGTCTTTTCACTAGAAGGTGCTAAATGCATTTGATCAAAGAATGATCGTGAGTCAAAATCGAGGACCATAGAAAAATTATTTCTCACGGGGCCATCGACATTTTTGGGAATGCTGTGTGAATGTATTTTTTAAGGAAAGAAAGGAGCGTTCTGGGAAGGGAAAGGCACGAGAGTATAAAGATGAGGGGTGAGTAGAAATCGGAATTCAGTGTGTCCAGGAGTGACGGACGTGTAAATTCATCATTTCAATACAGTCCAAGACGATGAAGGCAAAACACCAATTATTCAGGAGAAAGGAAAAATTTTGCAAACGCTGAACGTAACACGCGATTTGGCCTTGGAAACGAAGTTACATATTGTCAAAAGAACTGACATTTTAACAAACATCCGTCATTCTGTGAGTGACCCACGATAAAATGATACTCCTAACTTGCATATCAATTTTGAAGTTTGATTTTTCAAATTCCGTGATAAACCCTGTCTTAAGATTAAGGCCGAAAACCAAAAGACTTATTTTGAATTTCAACTAGTCAATTTACTCTTAAAATTACAGCCTAAACTATATAAACACGGAAAATAATGATTGAAATAAAAAAGTTTATCACATGCATAAATTTATTACAATTTTTAAAAGACAAAGAATTTGCACCGCCACTAACAGAGATATTCTACACAAAGTAATTAAGGGCAAGAATATACATTCTTTGAGATATTTGACAGAAAAACTTAATAAACATTAATAATATGTGTGTGTATGTGTGCGTGTGCTCAATTGATTTAAAAAAGACCGAAAAGTTAATTAATCTTATACTACATAAAAACAATCGAGACGAAACATATTTCAGGAATCAAAATAACAGAATATTTTTTCGAATTTGATTCCTAAAGGTCCTTGGTCGAGCGAGGTCAATACGAGAGAATCTGGAGGTAATTGCTGCACAAGTCACTGTTGTTAGACAGTAGGATACAAGGCATAGGTTGCGATTCCGCAGTTGTTGTCCATGTACCTGGACATCAAGATGTAACCATCCATTCCCCAATCCACTCCCCAGGAGTTCTTCACGATGTAATAATCCAAGCCAGTCCAGATGTCAACTCCGTAGCCCGCGGCAAGCACCTGGAAAGTTTCACAAATTGTTTATTAGAAATTGATACTGTGGAAATATTAGGGTGAAGATTATCCTGTTCTTATTTTTATTATTCTTCTGGAAATGGAAATCTGAATCTCATCTCAGCTTTGGCAAAGTCTGTATATATGATATCTACTTAATAATTTGAATATCTAATTCATGTGATCGACGATGAATTCAGTAAGAAGGACAAGATTACTTTCCACATTTCTGCCTTTTGTAAAACCATGTTGCTTTGTTGTTATGATGTGATTGAGTTGTGGACTTAGATAATTGTAAACAATTTTTTTCCATTTATTTACTGAATATTGTTAGTTTTGAAATCGGATGATAGTTTTTAACATTATTTTTGTCGCCATTTTTGTGGATTGGTGTTACATGGGCTCTTTTTCATATTTCAGGTACCGTGCCTTCGTTTATTGATTTGTTATATATAATGCAGAGAGGTTTTGCGAGTGTTTCGGCGCAATTAGCTATAAAGTATGATGGAATGTCATCACACCCCGCGCTTGTGTTTATGTCAAGAGCTTTTATTTCTTTTAAGACTATTTCTTGTGTAAATTTAACCGTGGTGATATTTATGTAATTTGTGTTTTCTGGTATGTCGAATGCAGGTAGGTTATTGTCGTTTATGTGAACTTATTGGAAATATTCCATGAAAATATTACATATTTCTTGGCCATTTTCTGCTTTTTGTCATCTAGGTGCATCGTCCTTGGAAGAGACGATTGTGTTTTTTCATGTTATTGAAATGATTCCAGAATAGTTTAGGATTACCATTCATGTTACTTTCAGCAGTATGTATATAATTAATGAATAGTTGTTGTGCAATTCGTTTTTGTCGAGATCTTAAGAGTGAAAACGTTTTTGAACGAGGATTTTGAAATTTTTTAAAATTTATATATTTATTTTTTCTTTAATTATTTTTATGAGAGATGATGTAAACCATGGTGGATAATAACAATTTTTAGCCGGTTTGGTTGGTACATAATTTTTTTTTAATAATTTTCAATATGTTGTAGAAGACGTCACTTGCGGGTTGAGTATTCAAATGGTTCAGTTTATGGTCCCAATCAATTTCGTTAAGTTTTCTGAATTGTAGAATTTGCTTTGTGTTAGTTTTCAGGTTTTAATTTTTGTTTTACAAGAATTGAAATTAGCAGTGTTTTGTGATAAACATCTTCTGGTACTAATGAGATTGTGCATAATTTTCAATAGTATGTTAGTAACAGCTAAGTCAAAAATTCGATTATTTATTTTATTACTCTGATAGTTATACTGTTGCAGATTATTAAATGACAAAAATTCCATTAAGTTCAAATGGACGGGATTCAGTGATTTGGTGGGTTCAGTGTACATATAATCACAGTTCTCATTTATTGGTAACCAATGAAAGTGAGGTAGGTTGTTATCCCCTACCATAATGAAACTGTCATTGTTATCTGTCATAATTTGTGTTGCTTTGTTTATGTGTGACGTAATGTTTATGAAGTGTTTATTATCTGGTGGGATATATGATGTGCATGTGCATTTTATGCCTTAGCTAGTTGATAGGAATTATAATTGTCCTTTCCTATTCCTACCCACCTCCCTCCAACTACCTTCAGTGCAGTTTTAACCTTCGAACAATCCGCAGTGTATTATGAAGTTCATATTTTCAAAGTGCAGTTTAAACCTTCGAACAATCCGCAGTGTGTTATGAAGTTCATACTTTCAAAGTGCAAAGATAACCTTCGGCGAATAAACATTGTATTTACATGTGTATGCATAGACTTCAAATAACTTATTTTACCATCTGTACAGTTTGGAACATTTTATGTGAATTTGTATGTGCATATCAACCCACCCAGCTACATCAACTACAGTGAGTTTTTTACCTTCCTTATTTTCCTTCCTACCTAAAGAAAGTTTCTAACACTAGTTGCATTATGTTTGGGTATGTTCTAAAATGGTAAGTATATGTCCTATTTAAATATTTTTCCTTTAAAAATATTATAATCAAATCCTTTACACAAGATTCAACCTTAAAATCAGAAATTGGTAAATATATAATGAGAAATCGTCTATGCAAACATTGATATCTCATATCTCAGAACAGTATAATAAACTATAAGATATTATCTTAGAACGTTAACTAGAAGTTAGAACGCATTCCATCTGAGAAAAAGCAAACAAATGTTTCGCAGCAGTTTTCCGTACGAGGCAAGTAATGTGTAGGTATGTAAGTGCCTGGAATACGCAGAAAATGCCCCGGTCAGACCCCCGATGATTTCGTACACTTAATAACATCCTTTTACTCGGTGGATGCATACTACCGGCTCGTCTTGACAACGTATTCGAGAGCATAAGGTCTAATGGTAGTTCTCAAAATTTAGGGAATTTAATATTATTGATTGATATAATATATGATACGTTCTTATTTATTCCAGATTTATTCCTTAATAAAAAAAAAGTTCTAAATTAATTTTTCACCGATGTGCATAAATAATGCCCCTCCACACTTCAGACACAGCTTTTTAAATAGTCACAAAAAGAATTCTGTTGGTGTACAGGCCCTTAGGAGGTACCTAGTGTACAAATCCTTTTGATATGAAAAAAAAACTTTAAATAAAACAAATATTCTTTGTGTTATTATAAATTCTAAACGTGGAGATCCGCAAAGAATGCAAGGCCGATGTAGGCGTAAGAGTAATATTAAGAAAGGGACACTCAGATGGTTTGGCAATGTAGAGCGAATGAACAAGGAGAGGAGATGATATATGATGATAACGTGATTAGTAAAAGAAATCAAGGATGCCCGAGGAAGACATGGCACGACCAAGTGAATCATATACTTAAGTCAGGCCATGTCAAGAGTCAGAATAATAGAAAAGCATGTATGGGACGATGAGTGAATGTGAATGAGGCAAGGAGTGTGTTCCAAGATGGAATTGTTTGGCGGTCTGTCCTCTCTGCCTACCCCTGCGGAAACGGCGTGATGATTAGTTAGTTAGTTATATCTTCTATTGTAATAAATCTTCTATATCTAATATTAGAATAATTGACAGGATGTCCGGGGGCAAAGTGCAGAAACTTTTTGAGGTGATTTGTACTCTTTTGCGAAAATTCATTTTTTTCCCAAACAAACATATTTATCCATAGAAGATAATATTTTTTCCGTACAAAAAATTCACTTTTTTCCCCAAAAACTACCGTAAGACGTTGAAATTTTGAAAAAAGTTATTTATATTTTTTACTTGTACTATCAAGTAGAAACAACTACCTCACGTAGAATCACCTCACAGCATAAGTTTAGTTAGTAGTAGCATTTTGGAATTCGAGTGATTTGGTCACTCGCTAAATTACTTGCGTGGTCCGAACGGGGTACACAGGATGTACTCGACTTACTTTTGCCAGTGATTCCTAATATCATTTGGAATAAAAAATCAAAATGAAATTTTGGTCTCCAGAGACATTTTTAATGTTTTTTTGTCATCTAAAAACTTTAAAAAATCGCTAGGCATTGGGTAGTTAGGCACAAGTTTAAGGGTTCTTACTCGGCTGAGTGACTAGTGACGACATGTGGAAGAAAAAAAGTGTGGTTTTGAAAAAAAAATTTAAACCTAAAAAAAATATCATGAAAGAAGTGACCAGAGACCAAAAATTTATGAATATTTTTTTCTCCAAATAAAGTCAGCAATCACTGTTTTAAAGAAAGTCAAGTGCTTCCCTTACATCCTGTATATACATAATACATAAGTAACATTTTAATATAAAATATTAAAAATACATTTTATTTATTAAATTCGTAATATCCCACAGATTGACAGTAATTGGCATTTTTTTCTTTATTTGGTAAAACAATTTCAGTTTTCAGTGAGCTTAAAAGATGTCGTTAATACGGGAAATATTAAATTTATTATCAGTATCCTAAAACGATTAGGTAACCCCTGTAGTCAAATTTTCAAAGTATTAGAGGTGGGCATTTCGCAAATTGATGTGTTATTGTTATGTTTTATATTGTTTTTTATTCTATGTTATTGTCAAATGTTATATTGTTTCAAATATTTCACGGTTTTACGCTTTAATCTTCAAAAACTACCTTTATATTTTTTAAATGTTTTCATTTTTTTAACTTTTGATTTAAATTCTATTTATGTATAATCCTCGATATCTTAAATATTATTGTATAATCTACGTAAAAGCCCATATGGGCGTATAACAACAATAAATAAATTGCAATTCTAGATAGGGTAAGCGGGCCTCAAGTGAGCTAACTTGGGACAAACAAACAAAGGGAGGCGATTCCACGTGATGGTAGAATTAAAAAAGAATTAATAACGTTTTTTTCCGGTACAATTTTTTTTTCCACAGTAAAATATTATTACCTTAGGTACTATCGTGTGGAATCACCTCCCGAAGTTTGTGCACAGTACCTCCGGACACTTTGTATTTAGTTAAAAAAATTGTTACATTACGAAAAAATGCTTAATCTTTCCTGCTTGTCCATTGCAATCTTATTTTCTCAATACGCACAGAATAGTGGAGTAATTTTTCAATTATTACTGAAAGAGGTCAGTATCACAAAAAGCAAGAAAAAACCAACAAATAAGTTTGGGTTATTAGGTTGCGAAGTGCACCCTGGTAGAACAAGCACAAATGTACTTCTGGCAGATTTTACATATCTTTATTTACCAGTTAGCATTTGACGAGTTTTTGAATATTAACACTCCGGGGTACTCACTGCATGGTTGAGGTCAGATTCATCTGAACCGCATGTTGGGTCGTAGAAAATCCCTCGTTGGTAGAATTGAAATAAGTACGTAGCATCGATGCCCACCGAGATGGGCCCTTTATTGGCTATGGCCTCCACCAGCTTGACTTCATCGTACTGTTCAGTGAACGTCCACGTGGAAACGGTAGCTCTTGCGTTCGCGGGATTATACCTATACAAACAATGTTATCAAATCGTGTAAATAAAGACTTTCACCAACATTAACGCATTTAATTTATGGTACTATCGGTAAAATTCCAACGTCTGTAAGAGTTCACAATGAAAATAATACATTCAACCCTAAGATATTAAGAAATAAACACAGATATTGTAAAAATAATACTTCGACCCTAAGGTAATAAAAATTACACAGATATTGGAAAAACTAAGGGCCGAAAGATATTTATGTAATTACTTGCAATCTCCTTGTACACCCGTATAGGGGTAGGATTCCTCAGAATCGATTCCTCCCATATCCCTGATATCTTTGAACGCCAAATCCATCAATCCTCCGTTGCAGCCATCGTTACTTGTGGAACAGTCCACCAGGTCCTGCTCCGAGAGGGAGGTGAGATTTCCAGTATCAATGTAAACTTGACCTTCCAATGATCCAGTCTGGCAAAAAGAAAATAAGAAAATGTTTTTATTTATGGTTGGCACTGACTTCCCTACCACACATTTATTTTTATGAACAAACTAAAGTAATGAGTTTGATTGTTTTTCAAACAAATAGAAGTAAACCCAATGAAGAGTTAACTAAATTAGACTGTCAGATAATTTATTATAGTGTATTTTTAAGTTAGCCGCTTTATTCTTTGTTATAAATTGTATTTTAATTATTATAAGCAAGAATGGAACGAAAAGAGGTTTATGTTAATAAATAAATTTAAAAAGAGGAGTATTGCGAGGTCCTGCAAGAATCTGAATTTCACTGGAGGTGAACACCGTAGTCTTAGGCATGAGAAATGGGAGGGAAACAACAGTCAAGAAAAAAATTCTGGAGGCGGCCAAAACTCTCCGAGGGTTGTGTCACCGATGATTGTACAGAATTACTCACGGAACTGAATGCCCAGCATGATCCGCAATTGCCCTGATCTTTAACTGGCGTCACGGCACCTCGATCCGTCCAGTTTACGGCTGCGGGGACATCGCCCAGTGAGACGAAGGTGGCTCCTTTCTCTCCCTTCCCTCCCTTCTTTCCCCTCAAGTTCTCGGGGCTAGATAAAGGAATGATAAAAAATAATGAATAATTTTTCCAATTATCATTTATTTGAACAATCGCGATAACTAAAGCGTGTGCTGATGCATTAGCTGCTTTTAATATTACCATGACGACTCACAACGACGGTACCGTGATGGCACAAAATAGGCAATTAACATAAGTTTCTTATCATGATGAAGCTTGTGATGAATCCGTATTGTTTGAATAAGTAGACGAGAATTTTTTTTTTTAATATTTAAATTCGATCATATTACTGACATTTTTTGGGCGTGTTTGAAAACGAAATTGAAGGAGTCTGTAATAAAATACGGGATTAATTATCGCGTGGGAGGTGCTAGACTATTGGGGATGCGAAACGTTGGACGAATTGAAAATGATAAATTGACAATTATTTTGAACACAACGAATAGCGAGAGAGAGGCGGGGCTAAGGGCGTTTATCAGATTTAAGATGCAAAGAGTTCTCACGAAACCCATGGTTTGGAATGCAAACACTTATGAATTGGGTCATAACTCACTTCATGATGACCAAAAATAAGAAATTGATTAAACTGTTGAAATTCGGGACCGGGACCCCAACGAGATTCTGAAAAAGATCGTTCAGGAAGTAGATTTTGGGTTAATTATGAACTTTTGGGTTTCAGTTATTAGGAGCGACATGTGGAAGGTTTACGATCTCTTGTGTCAAAGTGACGTTCTATGAGATTGAGAGGTAACATGATTTTGGCTCTTCAAAGAGATCATTAAGCCGGAATCACCACTCCATGTTACATACAAAATAGTGAAGAAAGTAATTAGCCAAATGCATAAAATTTAACGGCCTGCCTAATTTTAAATTTATTTACAAACTCGAGTGTAATTTTTGAAGAGATCGACAAATCATTTTGACAGTTATTGAATTCTGCGGGAAAACGGGACAGCGAGATGAGGGCGGTTACTGGGGAATCACACAAAGAGAGGCGGAGAACAGGGACAGATTAGACCATGGTGGTGATAAATGGCCATAAATGAAAATCGAGATCAATAAAAATGTGAATTTAATTAGGAAAAGCCTTACAAGCGTTGCTGTTTATCTAAAGGAAGGGTTTAATAATGGATAATGCCTAAACACTCACAAACACGGAAAACATAGGGGAAAATACATATTGTTCGTAGGATAATGCGTAGAATAAAATTCCTCTGCGTTAGGTTATAAAATAATAATGATAATAATAAATTATTCCAGAATGTGCATAGGGGTAGTGCCCCTGCATAGGGGTAGTGCAATGTAATACATTTACTTTGAGTGGAAGAAAATGCCCTATGACAAATTAAATCGAGCGCGTGGTCCACCCCTGTTTTATTTTGCTAGACCAAGATAGTTGAAAACCCGTTTTCAAGGGTTGAGATGGTGACAAAAGCATAAAGTTGAAACAAACATGAAGGAATAGTGGTGAAAAGCACGCGAGTGGATACATCTCAAAATTGCATGAACTTATTTTGATTAATGGGAGATTTTCGTTTTAAATATGCAGTTTTTTTATAACGGGACAGTCAGTGGAACTCAGGGGACGAATACGGTTAAGTCTGGAAGTCGTTTGGTTCGAAACCTCTAGCAGGAACAGTTAATTAACCTCAGTGAAAACAGATAGTTGTAAGTTTTGTTAAAAGGAAGTTCGATCAATCAGTCGGTGCAATTCGGGTGAAATTTGGTGAATTATTGAAAATACTACAAGTTTGTGAATTATTGCAACGCTATGTTATAAGCCAAAAACACATAGTTGAAGTTATTGTATTAAAAATAAAGTTAATGGAATAGTTATCGGATTAATTTCAGTGTTAATATAATCGCTTAGAAAAATTATATTTTCTAAAAATTCGTGATTCACTTCAATAAAAATAAGCTGTAGAGTGTAGGGGTTGGCTAATAATATTGTACTTTTATCCGAATTGCGGAAAGATGAAGAGACAAAACTAATTTAATAATGGACAAACAGCTGTTCAAAAAAAAACGTAAATTCAGTGGTAGGGTGTGTCTACAACAATCGCGGTGATAAATTGTTAAACGACAGTGGACAATATCACGAACTCTTTTTTTTTCTACGTGTAATAATCAAATTAATTAACTATGAATAAATAAAATAAAAAAGGGGATAGCTCATTATTAGTGAGGTGAAAAGAATTAATCAATCCATAACGGGATAATGTTTCAAAAAAATCGTATAAACCTTAAGTAGATTAATTTGGTCTTAATAATAAATATACCGCTTGACTGAAGCTATAACTTATAATGATAACTACAGATGACCAAACAGAGTATAGATTTCAGGACATTACATAACAGGCGTTGGGGAAGGGTCATAGGGAGGGGGGAGGGGGTTTCTTTGTTTTCTTCCCGCAGGTTATAACAGGTGCAGATCCAAAAATCACAACGAGCGTGTATTCCCGCTAGGATAAAGGGTACATTTATCAATCACTCGCTAAGTCGAATTACAACTCAATAATTTGAATTACAGGACATGCTGACCGCAAGAATGGAGCGGCCTAGTGAACTATCGATTTAATATAAGAAAGGGCGGTCAGGGTTCTTTTCCTCTCCACCGTTATCACCCGGGTTCAACCACCCGAACCGTCGTTTAACAGCTGGATGCTAGAACCGGAGCAGCAAAAAAAATGGTCCCCACATAGGTACATACGAATGCAGAGGCGATAAGGCTACAAGAGTATACCCAATCGAATGGGTGGAATTTTAAAAGTACAACTTATCCAATTGAAGGTGTTGGCTGACAGTTTGGCGCAGACCTCGACAGGGGGAGGATGCGGGAACCAGATCCACGATTCTATACATGTATAAAAATTATATCAACCTGTTTCCCTGCGAAATTTCTGTTGTATTGCGTGAATTAAATTTTCACGGTTGAGGAATGTGAACGATGGTACCGAGACTATACATAAGTGAGATACGTATGTCAAATGGTAAGGTTTTCCCACATTGCCATGTTACGAAGAAGGAAGGGTGTCAGCCACAGACTGGGTGGGTCACGCGGGGTGTCGCAGGTCATTCCTTTTCGCGGGATCGTGTCGGGCAAAAGGGCGCGAAAGCTTATATACCAGGGATGCCGAATTGTATGACAGGGCGCGGTTCGCTGACGGAGGCGTCTGACCTGAGACATCACGAGAAGCCTGCAGGGTTGTGTGGAGGGGCCATTATCAAGGCATCTTGCGGGAAAATTCTGTAACGTTGTTGAATTTCTCACCCCTCGGTACGTACATTTAATTTAAAGTAAATAATGAACTTGTACTGCCATTTAATTGTCCACAGGATCAACCGTTACGTGAGCTAGGTTCCTTCTTCGTGATTAACTAACTGACCTTTAGACGTGCAGTTAGATTTTACTAGCGCAAAATAGGACAAAAGGTTAGCTTACACCGCCTTAACAGAGTAGGTGCAAAAGGAGATCACTATAGCGGGGAACGGAGACTCGAGTATACAGTTAGGGCCATAGGCATCTGTAGTGTAGGGCAGTTTAGACAGGGTGTATCCTTCATGCGTTTGAGAAAACAACAGAAAAAATTCTTCTACGCCTTTCCGAAAGAAAGAAAGCCGAAAGTTACCACGAGAAAGAGTAGATACATTAAATGCCTACTCCAGATAATCTGGAGGCTTCGAATTAACAAAGTAAACACAACGTGAAGTAAAGGGTTTATTGTAAGATTTCCCAGAACAACCTTGTTTTACCGTGTTCCGCAACACAGGGGTTGGGAAAACGAGATCAGGAAAACAGCGTAGCTGAACCTACCGATCGGAGATCTCAACGACGAAGAGAGAAAAGGGGGGGGGGGTGAAAAAACCTCGCATGATAGCTAGGACCATCACAAGCTGCAGCTCTTTCTTACACTTAAATAATGGTAGGACAAAATATGAGACACGCAATGTACGTACGTCTGTTTCCTTCTAAGGAAAAAAAATAATCATTTTCTTGAATATCTTTCACATACGGCACCGTGACGTATCCGCAAGGAAGAGGAGATGTGGACTTTGTGAGAAATGGTGGTGGTGGATAAGAGCTAGGAAGGTTTTGACTTCTGCTGTATTCTGTGACAGAATTGAAGTTTATTATTTGGATAGTAATATACAGTTGGTACCTACCTGGTATACTTGAAACCTCCGTGAGTGGCCATAAACTCACTGTGGAGCAAGTCTGCGAACTGGTTGATACCCACACTGAAGGTAGCCTTACCAGCATCATACTTCTGGTTGTGCTTGTCAATCATGAGTTTGTTATCCATGAAGATCTGCTTCCTGAGCTCCTCCTCAATTATAGTGTCATATTTCTTGTTGTACTGGGCCTGCAATAAACCAAACAATTTATTCTTAAATCAAATAATTTATATTGGAATTTTAGCACCACAAGTTCAGATCATTTCAATGGATATTAGAATTATTTTTCTTAAAATTCTTAGAAAAAAATTAAATCGGTCCTTATTTTCGGAATATATTCTCATATAAGTATTATGTGATGTGCATACCTTGAAGGCGTTCCACGCATCGTCTTCCTCATTTGCGATGGACGCGCACTGTGCGGTCGCTAGCACCACAAAAACCAAAAAGATGAACTTCATTTTTAATCTATAAAAAATCAAAACTAAAATTAGGACAGCAGTTGTTAAATTATAAAATTTCTCCGCCAAAAACTAGTTGTCCTGTACAAAATACAAGTAATTAACAATTTTCAGTTACAAAGGTTCGTACCTAAGTAGAAATAATTTTGTTAGGTATTTAGTTATTATAAAGAAAAGAATTCGAATTGAGATTCTTTAATAATATAAAATTTTAAGTAATGGTAGACATTTGTCAAAAACATAAGAGAGGTTTGAATTGTCGAAAAAATATTATTATTTTATTTTTTTTTTTTTTTTTTTCTAACACCAGCTCGTAGAGAAATGGAGCTGGCAGCACGGTATCGCTTCGACACACATAAGTAAGCACTCTCACCAATATCATTTGCTCATCTGCCTTGATGATGGACACTGTAACGCTGTCCGAAACGTTGGCTAAAGAAGGAGTTAGCGAAACACGGCATAACACCCCAAAAACAATAACAAAAATACTTTTTGGCCGTGAAAACCTAAAAACATACCATTATTATTACTCCTATATTATTTGTTGTATTATCAAAATGAAGGCAAGTCCATTCCAAAAATTTGGACATTCATATATATTATTGCTAGTATATTTAACAAGATGCCGATCCACGTAAAAAGCTTATTAAATTGCATCACCGATCTCAATTAACAGTTTGAAATCGTATGTTTAATTATGACTGTAAGTATGTAGCCTGTGTTGTAAATGTTATGCATTTCTACATAGCAGTTTTTCGCTATGTATGTTCTTCGTGTAATGTTAATATTTTTAAATCGACCTGAAGAATGATGAAAAAAAAGACACCGCGGGACACTTGAAGAAACGTTTATCATTTTTCAAAAACCTCTAATCTGATTATTTTATATATATTTATAAATATATATATTTTTTTTTAACACACATATATAATCTAAAAGAAATAAAAAAAAGATCTAAGACAAAATCAAAATAAGGCCAAGTAAGCACGAAGATTAGATAGCAAAAGAAACACCAACACAACAACCTACAATCCGCTCGGAACTAGAATCCCTAGTCAAGATACTGCCAATATCAATAACTGCATCTTGGGGTATTCATATGTGGAGAATACAAGTTATTGCTTCAAATTCGACCTTAAAATATAGTTAGGAGCGGTGCTCGCCAAGCAGGTAGATCGTAGAACGGAGCGGCCCGGCCGAAAAAAATACTTAAAACAAGTTTTTTACGAAACCACGTTTTGGTTGGAATCGTAGCTAAACGAATTTTTATCCGACTTACTTCATTCAAAGAGTCAATCAATGAAAATTAAATTTGTATGCGGATGAACCTCGATTTATGAAAGATTATTATCATAGGACAAAGATATTGCAAAATTAAGGCCGATTATTTTCGCCAATTTTCATTTTTTTATCCCCCATTTGCAATCAACAGTTTTTTTAACTGTTGATTGCAAACCAACAAACATCAAACCAAACCAAACTGACATTTTTTTATGAATAAAGAAGCATTAACAAAGTTTTGTAACTAAACAGATTTTTTTTTAAATCCTAATTAAACTAGTTGGAAGACGATGAAAACTACAAGAAAATAATGTAAGAATAGTGTTTTGATAAATCAGTACAAATAAAAGTTTGAAAACAACTAAGAACTTACCACCGTTTGTAAAAATGTTCTGCCAGTAGAGAATCCTGAAATCTTTGAAAGAACGTCCAACCAGGGAACGTAATTCGACTGTTGCTGGTGGTGGCGGAGATTTGGCTTTTATAACGAATTGATTCACGAGTCCCTTGACAACTATGGAAGATTAAATACTCTTTTATTTTACTACAGGCTATTAAATAAGTCATTATTATTTTGTAATATGTTTTTAAACACAAAATGATACATTGAAAGCAATTATTACGTTCATATTTTTTAATCATATTCATGAAAATAAATGTGGATTTTTGTGAAGAATAACGTACCAGAGTCCCAACTGCTTTTAACCCTCCGGAACCAGTAATCCTATGGCATTCCCAATTGGAGTATGTTGTGATGCTGAATATTGTAGAAGGACTAGAAGTTGGGGGAGAGGAAGGTAGGAGAGTACCCTGAAATTCCGATCTCATCGCCAAACATAGCTAAAACCATTCGTATTCATGATTCAATATCATAATTACCGATATTATCATCAATAAATTTCCATTTTGATATATTTACATTTTAAATTCAATCTAAGATAATAAATAAGAGATTTGGTATTTCTTAGATTGCGATGTAAAAACTCATCGCAAAATTCACTTTCGGAGTAGAATAGTAATATCCGATTAGAATTTTTAAAAACTACCGAATTTAAATTCTAGATCCTTGGACTTTTTACTGGTTTGATTATATCTTTGTGGGTACGAATGATGAATTTACAGTAAACTTTTGAAGAAAACATTTCGATTACTTTATAACCCATTTCATTTAAAATGTAACTGAAACAGATGTGTTTTATGTAATTTTCGGAGCCTGCTTTGCGTTTTTTTCTATGAAGAGAACTTTAAACTTTTTAACTCATTAGAAGATCAGGGTTTCCGGAATAAAGGAAAACTCATCACCCTCTCGGAGCAGAACCTTGTGGACTGTTGCAAAAAAAAAAACCTCGACTCTGTGCAGAAACGGGCGGTCCGTTTGATAGATTCTCCTAATTTAACTAACGGATTGCAATCTTTAGAGCACAGGCGCCAGGTGGGAATGCTGTCCTTGTTCTACCGGTATTACAATGGAAGATGCTCTGAGGAACTAGCGTCATTGATCCCCTCGGCACCGGTGCATAGTCGGGAAACACGCCAAACGCGCGCTCAACATTTGTACACGGTTGACATTAGTCACATGAGAACGGGTCGTTTCTACGACTCGTTCTTAAGTTCAACAGCTCGGCTGTGGAACGATTTGCCGGCCTCTGTGTTTCCTCCCTCCTACAATATGGGTCTCTTCAAGACCCATGTTCACTCCTTCCTCTCCTCAAAAACACCCTCCACACAGCATCCTCAAAGATGACATAGGCCCTGTGGGAAATTAATTTTTCCTCAGGGCCTCCTGTGTGGAGTTAATGTAAAAAAAAAAAAAAAAACCAAATCAAAATAAAGAAAGGAACATCCCTATCCTATTTTCACAGTGCCGATTTGTTATCGTAACATTACGGGTTCTTCTCGCAGGACACGAAACTGATGAATCAGCTGCCATGGAAGATTTCTTTGTGTTGTGGAGAGGATCAACATCAGAATGGCCAAGGACTGCGGAATCGCAAACTTTTAAAGGCGAGGCTCGAAAATGTGAGCCTTATCGCAGACACACGTGCAGAATTAATTTTACGTGGCCCCTGTCAAATCCAAGATTATTTAAACCTATTTGTATTTCTGATATAATGGAGCGTTCCGCCATATAATCCATTTTAACTTTGAGCCTTTGACTTGTAAATTTCCCGCCCTCTCTCAAAATTTTTATATATTATCATTAACTGCTTACAGTGTTCAATGAATGCACAAATATTTGACCGTTTGTGGCATATTTTTAGGATTCATAAAAAAAATTATAAAATCTAATGACATCTTTATGTTTTCTATGGCCTCTTTGGTAAGCATAGATATAAATTTTTATTCATTTTTGATATGATTTTCGTTCGCGAAATGTAAATAACAAAAATTTCAAAAGAGGTGTGAGAAATCTCTTTTTAAAAGGTGAAACTACTTCATCATCAATTGTGATTAATCGAAGTAAACAATGCGCGGGAACATTTGAAATAATTCCAATAAATGTTTTAAAATGTTTTGTTTTTTGAAGAGTTTTATTAAATGTACATTTGTTACTTAAATTTAATTTTATCAGGTGGTAATGGAAACTAGTAAGTAGACTGCATTAGGATAGACTTTTCTAATCATATCATAAAACCGATGTATATATTTCATTCATACAAAATATCAGTTACGGTAACAGTCGATAACATTATTAGGCGGCGAGACATTCAGAAAGATGAACCGACGAGGCCAACGGAAACTGCCCCTCTTGAAAACGGCCTGTTGGTATTATAGTTCATCACCGTTGGACTGTAAATTTATTATGACTCCCTGAGTACGGAGAGAGACAGGAGGATAATAAAGAATATAAACCTTGGCACTACAGGTTATCTTGCTCTCTGACATCTCAACTCGCAGATAGACAGCACACGACCGTAATCTTGAACACGGTTAAACAATAAATGTAATCTCTAACTCTAAATGTAATGTATTCTCAAACTAAAGAAATGCATATCATTATATCTCCAAACCATCATGATATGTATAACATGACTGAAATAATAGTCAGAAACTTGAATATGTGAGACGATGCATACATTTGATTGAAGCAAGGACTGTGTGCCGAGACCCTCTGCAAAATGAACGGTACTTATTGGCTTTTTGAACGAGAACCCACACACAAATTCTATTATTTCTATTACTGATAAAGTCACGACGAATGAAACGCTTGGTATAGACTTTTGAAATGATTTTAAGCAACAAACCCTGAATCTGTCAGACTGAATAATACCAGGGTAACATCAACATGAATAAGTACTTCCGTGTGGTTATTTATTACATTATTTTCATTGTTTATTGCTCACGTTATTACTTAACGTCACATCATCAGGAAACCATAAAGTAATACTAAGTGTGGCTGAAAAGGTCTACGTCAGGTCTCCCTCAACCAATCTCTCCCAATCCGGTCAGCTACTCAGTAAGTGGGCAAACGCATTATTTGTCAGGACGTTGACAACTCGCCCTATGAACCCGGGCACCTCTGCTAAGTAAACAAATGTAGCGCACTTCTCGGGGTGACTTATAGCAGTGTTGTTATCCAATAAATGGTGCCATATAACCTTGCTTACTTACCTACCTTTGTCTTTTGAGCAGTGGCGGTTTTCTCTAAAGTGCGTTTGTGCGACGAACCCCTATAAAAAAGATGAGAAAATAAAACAAATTTGTTTTATAATATTATCATAAACGCTGTTTAATTTATTTATTTATTTTGTATAATATAATAATATTAAAAACACTACTATAGATAGCGCGCCTTGAAAATTCTGCCTTTAAAACCCGGGCCACCGAGAAGTACGTTACTCCCATTTTGTGCGTGTCGAAACCCGCACCAAACGCTCTATACGCCTTTCTACATGTAAAATCGCCGCGGCGATCCCGCGCATAATGTCCGAACATTGTCCAAACACGATGTCCGATGAGACGAGTGTCAACGTTGCCCGAGATCCTGCGAGAGCGCAGACCGACCGTTGATCTTTAAACCATAGATTTTGACTTTTCGGTTTTCTGTTTTTACGAAGATATATGATTGCCCGAAGATTTTTCCAATGCAGTAACCATGTAAAAAAAACATTGTTCAATGCATTTTGCACTAATCTATATACATGCGAAACTTGGTGTAACTACCGAACCACCTCGATGGAACGACTCCGGATCCAATATAATGATGCATGTAGAATTATATTTGGATTCCGAAGATATAGCAGAGCATCGACAATGTTCACTGAACTAGGACTGCACGGATTCGCCGGTCTAAAGAGACATCGGGTCACTGGAGCCAGGATGCGGCTAATGGCTTCCGACAATGCAGTGGTGACCGCAGCGTTCCAGCACCAAACCCCACTCCTGAGTGAGCGCTGGGCCCGAGCTTGAAGAATAGAATTGATTACTTATTTATATTTAACTTTTTTATATTTAATTTTAAAATATATTTTTTTTTTATTTTGTTTTTTTTTCCTATTCTGTTCAAAAAAAAAAATCGGTTGTTTTTAAAATATGTTATAAAATATATTATATAAATATGTACAATCATATGGGACGTGTGGGATTGCACTATCCTCCCCACATCCTGGAATAAAAACTTATTATTATTATTTATTATTATATCCCTCAGTTACATTTACGATGATTAATGAAGAGATTAGAGAAGAAATGAATGATAATCTCTATACCTACCTGATTTTAATACCCGCGTAATTGAAGTGTTTTTAAATGCAAAAGTCGGCGCATGGATTTTTTGTATAAGTGAAAAAAACAATTTTATTTCTTGCTACCTTTATTTGTGTTTTTCGTTTTTTTATTTATTTATGTATTTATAAATAAACGCCCTTTTTCGGGGCTTTTACATATATAGCATAGAAAAAACATTTTATTGTACATAACTGAACTGCCTCAATAACAATATTTTATATTTATTCAAAATTGAAGATGTCCACTGACTTGGTATAATTGTTTCCCTCCATTAGTATTCTGGGCAAAGAGGAATACATATGGTAGTTAGTCCCAGAATTTCTGCACTGAAATAAATCCTGACTTCTAGTATTACGAAGTGGAATTCGGAAGCTTATCAATTCAAGTAATACCGGAGTATCAACTAAATCATTTAGAATTTTATATGGAAATACCAAGTCAGTGAAAATTCTTCTCTCTGACACAATTTAAGCATATTCATATCGTTTAAAATTGTGTTGTAGTTTAACATATTTAATATATTATATATATATATTATGTTTTAAAATATATTTTATACACATATATTCCACGTAATTATTCTTTTTGAAAGAACAATAATAATTAGCAACGTACATTGAGTGCTGTGAAAAACATTAAAAAATGTATTTCTTTCAAATTTTTTCTCGTTATCTAATAATTGTGTCGAGTGTCGAGTGATTTGAAAACAATAGTATCTAGGTACCCCTCCCACTGAGGGAGTGAGTGTCGCTATGTTCGACGATTTGACGAAGGACAACAGGAAGTAAATTTTGATTTCATATATCTTCTCTTGAATGTCTGAACCCCCTGTTAAAAAGACCACGAACCGCCACTGCTTTTGAGCATTTTTACAAAGGAGGTGCTTTAAATGCTCTCCGACCGACCATCGAATGGCGACCGCCTAGATTATTGATGACGCCATGACTTCCGGATGAAAATCTGAATTCAAAATTGTTTTTTTTATTTGAAGACATCAGAAAGGAAATCTTAGTCGGATTCAATTTACTTAATTAAGCCGGCCCTTTCTGCTTTAGCACACAGACGGCGTGGCACCAATGGCGGCACCCCTCTGCACACATATTACATTATACTTACTTTGTTCGTCATATACACGTAACACTCAACATTTATGTGCTTTGTCAGGACTTCATCATCACCATACAAAAGGAAACAGATTTCAATTGTTCCTACTTTTATTATTTCGGTGATTCTTGGGTCTGGGTAGTCGGTAAGAAGGTATTGAGTTCTGTGCTAATTTTGCGTTAGCCTTTTTTTCATTAGTTCCACACAGGAGGCCCAGAGGAAAATGATTACCATCAGGGCCTTTGTCGTCCTTGAGGATGCAGTGTGGAGGGTCTTTTAAGACAATAAAAGAGGAATTTCTTGGAAGGAAAAGGGTATTACGGATGGGTGGGGATCTGGGGGTCGGTGTGTTCTGGAGAGTACGGCTGGATAAGTCAAAGGAACTCCCTCAAACATTCTCTCCCGATCCGGCCTGCCATGCAGCTGATGGGCAAACGCAGCCACCGCCAAGACCCGGGTGAATCTCATTCCATGAAGCCGGGCACCCCCGCTAAATCACCAAACGTAGAGAGACACTTGGTGTGACCTATGGCAGAGGTGTTGGTTATCCATTAAATGGTTCCCGGGGCGGCGGTACCCATACCATCCTCAAATTTTTAATTTTTTTGTTAATCTTTATACATTATTGACATTACAATTTATTGACATTTTTCGACTACCATTCTAGGCTTAATGCCCACGTATCAGTCATCCATGAAATATTTTATAAAGTAACTAAAAAATGCTTTTTCTATAGAAGCTGATAATAAAACATCTTAATATAACAATAAAAAGTAAGGTGAAAAATAAAGAAAAAAATAAACATGTACGTTTTTCAAAGAAAAATAAAAATGGAAATTAAAATTAAAATTCCTGTAATATTCAATAATCTGTTTCTGAAAAAATTAGAAAATATACAGATTTTTGGAAATGAGATTAAAAGAATTTGGCATTCTCAGACTGTAAAATATAACCATTTGTTATTTCGGCTATTGGCATTACACCTAGCTCTCTCATTCAAAATTTAAGCTTATTATTTTTGTTAAAGAATCTATATATAAAAATGCAAAAATCAGTCATATTAAATACATGTAGGATTACGAAAGATTTTTTAAATATTTATATTGAGAGCTCAGTAGGATTTATCGGTCCAGTTAAGAGTTCTTAAGAGCCGAACCCTCTGATATGAAAATATCTGGAGTCGGTGAATTATTTTTCCATTTGGTCTCTGGTAGTGTTTTTTTTTCACATGTTGTTTTTATATTGTTTTGTATTTATTATACTTAAATAGTGCAATTACATCGCGTGGATTGACTAGATGATCATTTGTGGAAAAGTGAGTGGAAGGATTAAGTTTTTCCTGTGGGGAAGATTTAACCCGGACATAAAGTCAAAAGAACAATTAAAATTAAAATTTTGTGTTGTGAACTCGTGTATTCTATGAAATAAGCATTTTCCCTTTCAAATATCCAATGTTGTATACGTGCCGTAAAAAGGGATTTAGAATTACTTGACTTGATGCCGTTACTCAAGGCATTTTATACTTTAGGAGCGATGAACCAGAATTGTCGTTGAACGAATGAAGTTTTATTTTAAGGCACCATGCAACCCAGGTTTGATGAAAAGCGGGTGTGTGTTTGATGTTGTGGAGCCACCAGTATATTTTTTCCATATGAAACATATGCCTATCTTAGTAAATAAATGTCGAATATCTAAGACCTTGACTCTAGCAAAGAGTGCATTTGAGGGATGGGTAGGTGTGAATTTAAATATAATTCTCAAAAAAAGTTTGATTTGGTGTTTACAATGTTATTGTTTTATTTTAAATTATAATGTTGCATCACAAAGTATCTGCTTCGTATGAACGAAAAAATATTTTTCGAACTGTAATAATTGGACTGATAATGAATTCAGCACAACTACCCCAACCCACTATACCATATGTTGCTATTGATTGGGAAAAGGTTAGTAAATATGCTTCTTAGAGACTGTAAATCTAAGATGGGCCTAAGGAAGCAGAATATATGGCAGAGTTTAAGAATTTTTTTACTATATCAATGATTAATCCCAGATATTTATCTACCTTTGAAGATTTAAGGGTAGAACACGTGCAATGAACATTAGATGTGGTTTCTGAATTGAGTATACACCATCGAATGATTGGTTTATTGCAGTTGTTGGGTACATTGTGTTTGGAAAATGTCGTATTTTGTGTTTTGTCGATGTTAAGTGTGAGGAGTTTTGTGTCTTGCTTTACTTTTATTAGTCCATTATTAGTATTATTAATAACTGATTACCATGTTTCTTCTTCGAATGTTAAGATCTTGTAATCGGCGAATGATAATGTCTTACCTCAAATATTCATAGTACATAGTGAGTTAATGAATATAAGAAATAAAGTTGGTCCTAGTTTACTGCCTTGAGATACACCAAGCAAAGAATTTTTTGCTTGTATGTATTTTTGAGTCGTTGAGAGTTTGGTGTGTTCGGTTTGTTAGATAGTTTTCAAACTTTACATGCCAACTCAGAATCAAGTCAACTCACCAACTCTTTAAAAAGTCATTAAAAGCTATGAAAAAATAATTTTAAAAGAGCCGTTAACCCTAACCTAACTTTACCTATTCATCAATTTTTTATATCTTTTTATCATCACTCTTTATGACCTTTCCGAGGTGGTTTCATTCTAAGTTGGCCGGCCACCTTTCAAACCATGTGTAGGCTATTTCTGTTATTCAATTATTGTTATTATTAATCCTGTCATTATGAATCAAACCTAAAAATACATACTTTGTTCAATCGAGCAGAATTCCGCCCTACAACATCTTCCTGAGAGGAAATATTACGAAAAATGAAACTGTTTGGTCATGATGAAATCTTTTGTAATGCCTCGAGAGTTAACCACTGACTCCTCGCGGACCCGATCAAAAATACATTCTTCTCTACAGCTACCATTGTGCGCACCAAACCACCCCCGCCTCTGGTACCCTCCGTAGCCACTTGGATCCATAAGCTTGTTTTCACGATAAAATAACATTACCAGACATACGTATGACGTATAAAGCGTTCCTGAATTATTAATTCACAGTGCCGTTTGAACCATAATGGGACGCTACTTGTTTAAGTTTTACTAAACGTTATTTCCAAACTTACGGGTCCTACTTACTTTAATTGAAAAGAAAGTCTTGTCACAAGAAGGTGCTAAATGCATTTGATCAAAGAATGATCGTGAGTCAAAATCGAGGACCCTAGAAAAATTATTTCCCACGGGGCCATTGTCATCTTCGGGAATGCTGTGTGAATGTATTTTTTAAGGAAAGAAAGGAGCGTTCTGGGAAGGGAAAGGCACGAGAGTATAAAGATGAGGGGTGAGTAGAAATTGGAATTCAGTGTGTCCAGGATTGACGGACGTGTAAATTCATCATTCCAATCATTTCATCAGTCCAAGACGATGAAGACAAAAAACAATTATTCAGGAGAAAGGAAAAAGTGTGCGAACGCTGAACGTATTACGCGGTTTTGTCCTCGGAAGCGAAGTTACATATTGTCAAAAGAACTGACATTTTAACAAACATCCGTCATTCTGTGAGTGACCCACAATAAAATGATACTCCTAACTTGCATATCAAATTTGAAATTTGATTTTTCAAATTTGAAACCTTGTCTTAAGATTAAGGGCGAAAACCCAAACAGTAATTTTGAATTTCAACTAGTCAATTTACTCTTAAAATTACAGCCTAAAATATATAAACACGGAAAATAATGATTGAAATAAAAAAGTTTATCACATGCATAAATTTATTAAAATTTTTAAAAGACAAAGAATTTGCACCGCTTCTAACAGAGATATTCTACACAAAGTAGTTAAGGGCAAGAATATACATTCTTTGAGATATTTGACAGAAAAACTTAATAAACATTAATAATATGTGTGTGCGTGTGCTCAATTGATTTAAAAAAGAGCGAAAAATTAATTAATCTAATACTACATAAAAACAATCGAGACGAAACTTATTTCAGGAATCAAAATAACAGAATATTTTTTCGAATTTGATTCCTAAAGGTCCTTGGTCGAGCGAGGTCAATACGAGAGAATCTGGAGGTAATTGCTGCACAGGTCACTGTTGTTAAACAGTAGGATACAAGGCATAGGTTGCGATTCCGCAGTTGTTGTCCATGTACCTGGACATCAAGATGTAACCATCCATTCCCCAATCCACTCCCCAGGAGTTCTTCACGATGTAATAATCCAAGCCAGTCCAGATGTCAACTCCGTAGCCCGCGGCAAGCACCTGGAAAGTTTCACAAATTATTTATTAGAAATTGATACTGTGGAAATATTAGTGTGAAGATTTTCCTTTTCTTATTTTTATTATTCTTCTGGAAATGGAAATCTGAATCTCATCTCAGCTTTGGCAAAGTCTGTATATATGATATCTACTTAATAATTTGAATATCTAATTCATGTGATCGACGATGAATTAAGTAAGAAGAACGAGATTAATTTCCACATTTCTGCCTTTTGTAAAACCATGTTGCTTTGTTGTTATGATGGGATTGAGTTGTGGACTTAGATAATTGAAAACAATTTTTTCCATTAATTTACTGAATATTGTTAGTTTTGAAATCGGATGATAGTTTTTAACATTATTTTTGTCGCAATTTTTGTGGATTGGTGTTACATAGGCTCTTTTCCATATTTCAGGTACCGTGCCTTCGTGTATTGATTTGTTATATATAATGCAGAGAGGTTTTGCGAGTGTTTCGGTGCAATTAGCTATAAAGTATGATGGAATGTCATCACACCCCGCGCTTGTGTTTATGTCAAGAGCTTTTATTTCTTTTAAGACTATTTCTTGTGTGAATTTAACCGTGGTGATATTTATGTTATGTTATTTGTGTTTTCTGGTATGTCGAATGCAGGTAGGTTATTATCGTTTATGTAAACTGATTGGAAATATTCCATGAAAATATTACATATGACTTGGCCATTTTCTGCTTTTTTGTCATCTAGGTGCATCGTCCTTGGAAGAGACGATTGTGTTTTTTCATGTTATTGAAATGATTCCAGAATAGTTTAGGATTACCATTCATGTTACTTTCAGCAGTATGTATATAATTAAAGAATAGTTGTTGTGCAATTCGTTTTTGTCGAGATCTTAAGAGTGAAAACGTTTTTGAACGAGGATTTTGAAATTTTTTAAAATTTTTATGATATTTATTTTTTCTTTAATTATTTTTATGAGAGATGATGTATACCATTGTGGATAATAACAATTTTTAGCCGGTTTGGTTGGTACATAATTTATTTTAATATTGTTCCATATGTTGTAGAAGACGTCACTTGCGGGTTGAGTATTCAAATGGTTCAGTTTATGGTCCCAATCAATTTCGTTAAATTTTGTGTTTATAATTGAATAATCTGCTTTTCTGAATTGTAGAATTTGCTTTGTGTTAGTTTTCAGGTTTTTATTTTTTTTTACAAGAATTGAAATTAGCAGTGTTTTGTGATAAACATCTTCTGGTACTAATGAGATATTGTTGTGCATAATTTTCAATAGTATGTTAGTAACAGCTAAGTCAAAAATTCGATTATTTATTTAATTACTCTGATAGTTATACTGTTGCAGATTATTAAATGACAAAAATTCCATTAAGTTCAAATGGACGGGATTCAGTGATTTGGTGGGTTCAGTGTACATATAATCACAGTTCTCATTTATTGGTAACCAATGAAAGTGAGGTAGGTTGTTATCCCCTACCATAATGAAACTGTCATTGTTATCTGTCATAATTTGTGTTGCTTTGTTTATGTGTGACGTAATGTTTATGAGGCGTTTATTATCTGGTGGGATATATGATGTGCATGTGCATTTTATGCCTTAGCTAGTTGATAGGAATTATAATTGTCTTTTCCTATTCCTACCCACCTCCCTCCAACTACCTTCGATGCAGTTTTAACCTTCGAACAATCCGCAGTGTATTATGAAGTTCATAATTTCAAAGTGCAGTTTAAACCTTCGAACAATCCGCAGTGTGTTATGAAGTTCATACTTTCAAAGTGCAAAGATAACCTTCGGCGAATAAAAATTGTATTTACATGTGTATGCATAGACTTCAAATAACTTATTTTACCATCTGTACAGTTTGGAACATTTTATGTGAATTCGAATGTGCATATCAACCCAGCCAGCTACATCAACTACAGTGAGTTTTTTACTCTCCTTATTTTCCTTCCTACCTAAAGAAAGTTTCTAACACTAGTTGCATTATGTTTGGGTATGTTCTAAAATGGTAAGTATATGTCCTATTTAAATATTTTTCCTTTAAAAAATATTATAATCAAATCCTTTACACAAGATTCAACCTTAAAATCAGAAATTGGTAAATATATAATGAGAAATCGTCTATGCAAACATTGATATCTCATATCTCAGAACAGTATAATAAACTATAAGATATTATCTTAGAACGTTAACTAGAAGTTAGAACGCATTCCATCTGAGAAAAAGCAAACAAATGTTTCGCAGCAGTCTTCCGTACGAGGCAAGTAATGTGTAGGTATGTAAATGCCTGGAATACGCAGAAAATGCCCCGGTCAGACCCCCGATGATTTCGTACACTTAATAACATCCTTTTACTCGGTGGATGCATACTACCGGCTCGTCTTGACAACGTATTCGAGAGCATAAGGTCTAATGGTAGTTCTCAAAATTTAGGGAATTTAATATTATTGATTGATATAATATATGATACGTTCTTATTTATTCCAGATTTATTCCTTAATAAAAAAAAAGTTCTAAATTAATTTTTCACCGATGTGCATAAATAATGCCCCTCCACACTTCAGACACAGCTTTTTAAATAGTCACAAAAAGAATTCTGTTGGTGTACAGGCCCTTAGGAGGTACCTAGTGTACAAATCCTTTTGATATGAAAAAAAAACTTTAAATAAAACAAATATTCTTTGTGTTATTATAAATTCTAAACGTGGAGATCCGCAAAGAATGCAAGGCCGATGTAGGCGTAAGAGTAATATTAAGAAAGGGACACTCAGATGGTTTGGCAATGTAGAGCGAATGAACAAGGAGAGGAGATGATATATGATGATAACGTGATTAGTAAAAGAAATCAAGGATGCCCGAGGAAGACATGGCACGACCAAGTGAATCATATACTTAAGTCAGGCCATGTCAAGAGTCAGAATAATAGAAAAGCATGTATGGGACGATGAGTGAATGTGAATGAGGCAAGGAGTGTGTTCCAAGATGGAATTGTTTGGCGGTCTGTCCTCTCTGCCTACCCCTGCGGAAACGGCGTGATGATTAGTTAGTTAGTTATATCTTCTATTGTAATAAATCTTCTATATCTAATATTAGAATAATTGACAGGATGTCCGGGGGCAAAGTGCAGAAACTTTTTGAGGTGATTTGTACTCTTTTGCGAAAATTCATTTTTTTCCCAAACAAACATATTTATCCATAGAAGATAATATTTTTTCCGTACAAAAAATTCACTTTTTTCCCCAAAAACTACCGTAAGACGTTGAAATTTTGAAAAAAGTTATTTATATTTTTTACTTGTACTATCAAGTAGAAACATCTACCTCACGTAGAATCACCTCACAGCATAATAAGTTTAGTTAGTAGTAGCATTTTGGAATTCGAGTGATTTGGTCACTCGCTAAATTACTTGCGTGGTCCGAACGGGGTACACAGGATGTACTCGACTTACTTTTGCCAGTGATTCCTAATATCATTTGGAATAAAAAATCTAAATGAAATTTTGGTCTCCAGAGACATTTTTAATGTTTTTTTGTCATCTAAAAACTTTAAAAAATCGCTAGGCATTGGGTAGTTAGGCACAAGTTGAAGGGTTCTTACTCGGCTGAGTGACTAGTGACGACATGTGGAAGAAAAAAAGTGTGGTTTTGAAAAAAAAATTTAAACCAAAAAAAAATATCATGAAAGAAGTGACCAGAGACCAAAAATTTATGAATATTTTTTTCTCCAAATAAAGTCAGCAATCACTGTTTTAAAGAAAGTCAAGTGCTTCCCTTACATCCTGTATATACATAATACATAAGTAACATTTTAATATAAAATATTAAAAATACATTTTATTTATTAAATTCGTAATATCCCACAGATTGACAGTAATTGGCATTTTTTTCTTTATTTGGTAAAACAATTTCAGTTTTCAGTGAGCTTAAAAGATGTCGTTAATACGGGAAATATTAAATTTATTATCAGTATCCTAAAACGATTAGGTAACCCCTGTAGTCAAATTTTCAAAGTATTAGAGGTGGGCATTTCGCAAATTGATGTGTTATTGTTATGTTTTATATTGTATTTTATTCTATGTTATTGTCAAATGTTATATTGTTTCAAATATTTCACGGTTTTACGCTATAATCTTC
Source organism: Glyphotaelius pellucidus (assembly GCA_936435175.1). NCBI lineage: Eukaryota > Metazoa > Arthropoda > Insecta > Trichoptera > Limnephilidae > Glyphotaelius > Glyphotaelius pellucidus. The sequence goes on from OW386550.1 coordinate 1,612,149, forward strand.
AAAAACTACCTTTATATTTTTTAAATGTTTTCATTTTTTTAACTTTTGATTTAAATTCTATTTATGTATAATCCTCGATATCTTAAATATTATTGTATAATCTACGTAAAAGCCCATATGGGCGTATAACAACAATAAATAAATTGCAATTCTAGATAGGGTAAGCGGGCCTCAAGTGAGCTAACTTGGGACAAACAAACAAAGGGAGGCGATTCCACGTGATGGTAGAATTAAAAAAGAATTAATAACGTTTTTTTCCGGTACAATTTTTTTTTCCACAGTAAAATATTATAACCTTAGGTACTATCGTGTGGAATCACCTCCCGAAGTTTGTGCACAGTACCTCCGGACACTTTGTATTTAGTTAATAAATTGTTACATTACGAAAAAATGCTTAATCTTTCCTGCTTGTCCATTGCAATCTTATTTTCTCAATACGCACAGAATAGTGGAGTAATTTTTCAATTATTACTGAAAGAGGTCAGTATCACAAAAAGCAAGAAAAAACCAACAAATAAGTTTGGGTTATTAGGTTGCGAAGTGCACCCTGGTAGAACAAGCACAAATGTACTTCTGGCAGATTTTACATATCTTTATTTACCAGTTAGCATTTGACGAGTTTTTGAATATTAACACTCCGGGGTACTCACTGCATGGTTGAGGTCAGATTCATCTGAACCGCATGTTGGGTCGTAGAAAATCCCTCGTTGGTAGAATTGAAATAAGTACGTAGCATCGATGCCCACCGAGATGGGCCCTTTATTGGCTATGGCCTCCACCAGCTTGACTTCATCGTACTGTTCAGTGAACGTCCACGTGGAAACGGTAGCTCTTGCGTTCGCGGGATTATACCTATACAAACAATGTTATCAAATCGTGTAAATAAAGACTTTCACCAACATTAACGCATTTAATTTATGGTACTATCGGTAAAATTCCAACGACTGTAAGAGTTCACAATGAAAATAATACATTCAACCCTAAGATATTAAGAAATAAACACAGATATTGTAAAAATAATACTTCGACCCTAAGGTAATAAAAATTACACAGATATTGGAAAAACTAAGGGCCGAAAGATATTTATGTAATTACTTGCAATCTCCTTGTACACCCGTATAGGGGTAGGATTCCTCAGAATCGATTCCTCCCATATCCCTGATATCTTTGAACGCCAAATCCATCAATCCTCCGTTGCAGCCATCGTTACTTGTGGAACAGTCCACCAGGTCCTGCTCCGAGAGGGAGGTGAGATTTCCAGTATCAATGTAAACTTGACCTTCCAATGATCCAGTCTGGCAAAAAGAAAATAAGAAAATGTTTTTATTTATGGTTGGCACTGACTTCCCTACCACACATTTATTTTTATGAACAAACTAAAGTAATGAGTTTGATTGTTTTTCAAACAAATAGAAGTAAACCCAATGAAGAGTTAACTAAATTAGACTGTCAGATAATTTATTATAGTGTATTTTTAAGTTAGCCGCTTTATTCTTTGTTATAAATTGTATTTTAATTATTATAAGCAAGAATGGAACGAAAAGAGGTTTATGTTAATAAATAAATTTAAAAAGAGGAGTATTGCGAGGTCCTGCAAGAATCTGAATTTCACTGGAGGTGAACACCGTAGTCTTAGGCATGAGAAATGGGAGGGAAACAACCGTCAAGAAAAAAATTCTAGAGGCGGCCAAAACTCTCCGAGGGTTGTGTCACCGATGATTGTACAGAATTACTCACGGAACTGAATGCCCAGCATGATCCGCAATTGCCCTGATCTTTAACTGGCGTCACGGCACCTCGATCCGTCCAGTTTACGGCTGCGGGGACATCGCCCAGTGAGACGAAGGTGGCTCCTTTCTCTCCCTTCCCTCCCTTCTTTCCCTTCAAGTTCTCGGGGCTAGATAAAGGAATGATAAAAAATAATGAATAATTTTTCCAATTATCATTTATTTGAACAATCGCGATAACTAAAGCGTGTGCTGATGCATTAGCTGCTTTTAATATTACCATGACGACTCACAACGACGGTACCGTGATGGCACAAAATAGGCAATTAACATAAGTTTCTTATCATGATGAAGCTTGTGATGAATCCGTATTGTTTGAATAAGTAGACGAGAATTTTTTTTTTTAATATTTAAATTCGATCATATTACTGACATTTTTTGGGCGTGTTTGAAAACGAAATTGAAGGAGTCTGTAATAAAATACGGGATTAATTATCGCGTGGGAGGTGCTAGACTATTGGGGATGCGAAACGTTGGACGAATTGAAAATGATAAATTGACAATTATTTTGAACACAACGAATAGCGAGAGAGAGGCGGGGCTAAGGGCGTTTATCAGATTTAAGATGCAAAGAGTTCTCACGAAACCCATGGTTTGGAATGCAAACACTTATGAATTGGGTCATAACTCACTTCATGATGACCAAAAATAAGAAATTGATTAAACTGTTGAAATTCGGGACCGGGACCCCAACGAGATTCTGAAAAAGATCGTTCAGGAAGTAGATTTTGGGTTAATTATGAACTTTTGGGTTTCAGTTATTAGGAGCGACATGTGGAAGGTTTACGATCTCTTGTGTCAAAGTGACGTTCTATGAGATTGAGAGGTAACATGATTTTGGCTCTTCAAAGAGATCATTAAGCCGGAATCACCACTCCAGGTTACATACAAAATAGTGAAGAAAGTAGTTAGCCAAATGCATAAAATTTAACGGCCTGTCTAATTTTAAATTTATTTACAAACTCGAGTGTAATTTTTGAAGAGATCGACAAATCATTTTGACAGTTATTGAATTCTGCGGGAAAACGGGACAGCGAGATGAGGGCGGTTACTGGGGAATCACACAAAGAGAGGCGGAGAACAGGGACAGATTAGACCATGGTGGTGATAAATGGCCATAAATGAAAATCGAGATCAATAAAAATGTGAATTTTATTAGGAAAAGCCTTACAAGCGTTGCTGTTTATCTAAAGGAAGGGTTTAATAATGGATAATGCCTAAACACTCACAAACACGGAAAACATAGGGGAAAATACATATTGTTCGTAGGATAATGCGTAGAATAAAATTCCTCTGCGTTAGGTTATAAAATAATAATGATAATAATAAATTATTCCAGAATGTGCATAGGGGTAGTGCCCCTGCATAGGGGTAGTGCAATGTAATACATTTACTTTGAGTGGAAGAAAATGCCCTATGACAAATTAAATCGAGCGCGTGGTCCACCCCTGTTTTATTTTGCTAGACCAAGATAGTTGAAAACCCGTTTTCAAGGGTTGAGATGGTGACAAAAGCATAAAGTTGAAACAAACATGAAGGAATAGTGGTGAAAAGCACGCGAGTGGATACATCTCAAAATTGCATGAACTTATTTTGATTAATGGGAGATTTTCGTTTTAAATATGCAGTTTTTTTATAACGGGACAGTCAGTGGAACTCAGGGGACGAATACGGTTAAGTCTGGAAGTCGTTTGGTTCGAAACCTCTAGCAGGAACAGTTAATTAACCTCAGTGAAAACAGATAGTTGTAAGTTTTGTTAAAAGGAAGTTCGATCAATCAGTCGGTGCAATTCGGGTGAAATTTGGTGAATTATTGAAAATACTACAAGTTTGTGAATTATTGCAACGCTATGTTATAAGCCAAAAACACATAGTTGAAGTTATTGTATTAAAAATAAAGTTAATGGAATAGTTATCGGATTAATTTCAGTGTTAATATAATCGCTTAGAAAAATTATATTTTCTAAAAATTCGTGATTCACTTCAATAAAAATAAGCTGTAGAGTGTAGGGGTTGGCTAATAATATTGTACTTTTATCCGAATTGTGGAAAGATGAAGAGACAAAACTAATTTAATAATGGACAAACAGCTGTTCAAAAAAAAACGTAAATTCAGTGGTAGGGTGTGTCTACAACAATCGCGGTGATAAATTGTTAAACGACAGTGGACAATATCACGAACTCTTTTTTTTTCTACGTGTAATAATCAAATTAATTAACTATGAATAAATAAAATAAAAAAGGGGATAGCTCATTATTAGTGAGGTGAAAAGAATTAATCAATCCATAACGGGATAATGTTTCAAAAAAATCGTATGAACCTTAAGTAGATTAATTTGGTCTTAATAATAAATATACCGCTTGACTGAAGCTATAACTTATAATGATAACTACAGATGACCAAACAGAGTATAGATTTCAGGACATTACATAACAGGCGTTGGGGAAGGGTCATAGGGAGGGGGGAGGGGGTTTCTTTGTTTTCTTCCCGCAGGTTATAACAGGTGCAGATCCAAAAATCACAACGAGCGTGTATTCCCGCTAGGATAAAGGGTACATTTATCAATCACTCGCTAAGTCGAATTACAACTCAATAATTTAAATTACAGGACATGCTGACCGCAAGAATGGAGCGGCCTAGTGAACTATCGATTTAATATAAGAAAGGGCGGTCAGGGTTCTTTTCCTCTCCACCGTTATCACCCGGGTTCAACCACCCGAACCGTCGTTTAACAGCTGGATGCTAGAACCGGAGCAGCAAAAAAAATGGTCCCCACATAGGTACATACGAATGCAGAGGCGATAAGGCTACAAGAGTATACCCAATCGAATGGGTGGAATTTTAAAAGTACAACTTATCCAATTGAAGGTGTTGGCTGACAGTTTGGCGCAGACCTCGACAGGGGGAGGATGCGGGAACCAGATCCACGATTCTATATCAACCTGTTTCCCTGCGAAATTTCTGTTGTATTGCGTGAATTAAATTTTCACGGTTGAGGAATGTGAACGATGGTACCGAGACTATACATAAGTGAGATACGTATGTCAAATGGTAAGGTTTTCCCACATTGCCATGTTACGAAGAAGGAAGGGTGTCAGCCACAGACTGGGTGGGTCACGCGGGGTGTCGCAGGTCATTCCTTTTCGCGGGATCGTGTTGGGCGAAAGGGCGCGAAAGCTTATATACCAGGGATGCCGAATTGTATGACAGGGCGCGGTTCGCTGACGGAGGCGTCTGACCTGAGACATCACGAGAAGCCTGCAGGGTTGTGTGGAGGGGCCATTATCAAGGCATCTTGCGGGAAAATTCTGTAACGTTGTTGAATTTCTCACCCCTCGGTACGTACATTTAATTTAAAGTAAATAATGAACTTGTACTGCCATTTAATTGTCCACAGGATCAACCGTTACGTGAGCTAGGTTCCTTCTTCGTGATTAACTAACTGACCTTTAGACGTGCAGTTAGATTTTACTAGCGCAAAATAGGACAAAAGGTTAGCTTACACCGCCTTAACAGAGTAGGTGCAAAAGGAGATCACTGTAGCGGGGAACGGAGACTCGAGTATACAGTTAGGGCCATAGGCATCTGTAGTGTAGGGCAGTTTAGAAAGGGTGTATCCTTCATGCGTTTGAGAAAACAACAGAAAAAATTCTTCTACGCCTTTCCAAAGAGCCGAAAGTTACCACGAGAAAGAGTAGATACATTAAATGCCTACTCCAGATAATCTGGAGGCTTCGAATTAACAAAGTAAACACAACGTGAAGTAAAGGGTTTATTGTAAGATTTCCCAGAACAACCTTGTTTTACCGTGTTCCGCAACACAGGGGTTGGGAAAACGAGATCAGGAAAACAGCGTAGCTGAACCTACCGATCGGAGATCTCAACGACGAAGAGAGAAAAGGGGGGGGGGGGGTGAAAAAACCTCGCATGATAGCTAGGACCATCACAAGCTGCAGCTCTTTCTTACACTTAAATAATGGTAGGACAAAATATGAGACACGCAATGTACGTACGTCTGTTTCCTCCAAAGGAAAAAAAATAATCATTTTCTTGAATATCTTTCACATACGGCACCGTGACGTATCCGCAAGGAAGAGGAGATGTGGACTTTGTGAGAAATGGTGGTGGTGGATAAGAGCTAGGAAGGTTTTGACTTCTGCTGTATTCTGTGACAGAATTGAAGTTTATTATTTGGATAGTAATATACAGTTGGTACCTACCTGGTATACTTGAAACCTCCGTGAGTGGCCATAAACTCACTGTGGAGCAAGTCTGCGAACTGGTTGATACCCACACTGAAGGTAGCCTTACCAGCATCATACTTCTGGTTGTGCTTGTCAATCATGAGTTTGTTATCCATGAAGATCTGCTTCCTGAGCTCCTCCTCAATTATAGTGTCATATTTCTTGTTGTACTGGGCCTGCAATAAACCAAACAATTTATTCTTAAATCAAATAATTTATATTGGAATTTTAGCACCACAAGTTCAGATCATTTCAATGGATATTAGAATTATTTTTCTTAAAATTCTTAGAAAAAAATTAAATCGGTCCTTATTTTCGGAATATATTCTCATATAAGTATTATGTGATGTGCATACCTTGAAGGCGTTCCACGCATCGTCTTCCTCATTTGCGATGGACGCGCACTGTGCGGTCGCTAGCACCACAAAAACCAAAAAGATGAACTTCATTTTTAATCTATAAAAAATCAAAACTAAAATTAGGACAGCAGTTGTTAAATTATAAAATTTCTCCGCCAAAAACTAGTTGTCCTGTACAAAATACAAGTAATTAACAATTTTCAGTTACAAAGGTTCGTACCTAAGTAGAAATAATTTTGTTAGGTATTTAGTTATTATAAAGAAAAGAATTCGAATTGAGATTCTTTAATAATATAAAATTTTAAGTAATGGTAGACATTTGTCAAAAACATAAGAGAGGTTTGAATTGTCGAAAAAATATTATTATTACTCTTTTTTTTTTTTTTTCTAACACCAGCTCGTAGAGAAATGGAGCTGGCAGCACGGTATCGCTTCGACACACATAAGTAAGCACTCTCACCAATATCATTTGCTCATCTGCCCTGATGATGGACACTGTAACGCTGTCCGAAACGTTGGCTAAAGAAGGAGTTAGCGAAACACGGCATAACACCCCAAAAACAATAACAAAAATACTTTTTGGCCGTGAAAACCTAAAAACATACCATTATTATTACTCCTATATTATTTGTTGTATTATCAAAATGAAGGCAAGTCCATTCCAAAAATTAGGACATTCATATATATTATTGCTAGTATATTTAACAAGATGCCGATCCACTTAAAAAGCTTATTAAATTGCATCACCGATCTCAATTAACAGTTTGAAATCGTATGTTTAATTATGACTGTAAGTATGTAGCCTGTGTTGTAAATGTTATGCATTTCTACATAGCAGTTTTTCGCTATGTATGTTCTTCGTCTAATGTTAATATTTTTAAATCGACCTGAAGAATGATGAAAAAAAAGACACCGCGGGACACTTGAAGAAACGTTTATCATTTTTCAAAAACCTCTAATCTGATTATTTTATATATATTTATAAATATTTTATTTTTTTTTAACACACATTTATAATCTAAAAGAAATAAAAAAAAGATCTAAGACAAAATCAAAATAAGGCCAAGTAAGCACGAAGATTAGATAGCAGAAGAAACACCAACACAACAACCTACAATCCGCTCGGAACTAGAATCCCTAGTCAAGATACTGCCAATATCAATAACTGCATCTTGGGGTATTCATATGTGGAGAATACATTCTCAAAGTTATTGCTTCAAATTCGACCTTAAAATATAGTTAGGAGCGGTGCTCGCCAAGCAGGTAGATCGGAGAACGGAGCGGCCCGGCCGAAAAAAATACTTAAAACAAGTTTTTTACGAAACCACGTTTTGGTTGGAATCGTAGCTAAACGAATTTTTATCCGACTTACTTCATTCAAAGAGTCAATCAATGAAAATTAAATTTGTATGCGGATGAACCTCGATTTATGAAAGATTATTATCATAGGACAAAGATATTGCAAAATTAAGGCCGATTATTTTCGCCAATTTTCATTTTTTTATGCCCCATTTGCAATCAACAGTTTTTTTAACTGTTGATTGCAAACCAACAAACATCAAACCAAACCAAACTGACATTTTTTTATGAATAAAGAAGCATTAACAAAGTTTTGTAACTAAACAGATTTTTTTTTTAAATCCTAATTAAACTAGTTGGAAGACGATGAAAACTACAAGAAAATAATGTAAGAATAGTGTTTTGATAAATCAGTACAAATAATAGTTTGAAAACAACTAAGAACTTACCACCGTTTGTAAAAATGTTCTGCCAGTAGAGAATCCTGAAATCTTTGAAAGAACGTCCAACCAGGGAACGTAATTCGACTGTTGCTGGTGGTGGCGGAGATTTGGCTTTTATAACGAATTGATTCACGAGTCCCTTGACAACTATGGAAGATTAAATACTCTTTTATTTTACTACAGGCTATTAAATAAGTCATTATTATTTTGTAATATGTTTTTAAACACAAAATGATACATTGAAAGCTATTATTACGTTCATATTTTTTAATCATATTCATGAAAATAAATGTGGATTTTTGTGAAGAATAACGTACCAGAGTCCCAACTGCTTTTAACCCTCCGGAACCAGTAATCCTATGGCATCCCCAATTGGAGTATGTTGTGATGCTGAATATTGTAGAAGGACTAGAAGTTGGGGGAGAGGAAGGTAGGAGAGTACCCTGAAATTCCGATCTCATCGCCAAACATAGCTAAAACCATTCGTATTCATGATTCAATATCATAATTACCGATATTATCATCAATAAATTTCCATTTTGATATATTTACATTTTAAATTCAATCTAAGATAATAAATAAGAGATTTGGTATTTCTTAGATTGCGATGTAAAAACTCATCGCAAAATTCACTTTCGGAGTAGAATAGTAATATCCGATTAGAATTTTTAAAAACTACCGAATTTAAATTCTAGATCCTTGGACTGTTTACTGGTTTGATTATATCTTTGTGGGTACGAATGATGAATTTACAGTAAACTTTTGAAGAAAACATTTCGATTACTTTATAACCCATTTCATTTAAAATGTAACTGAAACAGATGTGTTTTATGTAATTTTCGGAGCCTGCTTTGCGTTTTTTTCTATGAAGAGAACTTTAAACTTTTTAACTCATTAGAAGATCAGGGTTTCCGGAATAAAGGAAAACTCGTCACCCTCTCGGAGCAGAACCTTGTGGACTGTTGCAAAAAAAAACCCTCGACTCTGTGCAGAAACGGGCGGTCCGTTTGATAGATTCTCCTAATTTAACTAACGGATTGCAATCTTTAGAGCACAGGCGCCAGGTGGGAATGCTGTCCTTGTTCTACCGGTATTACAATGGAAGATGCTCCGAGGAACTAGCGTCATTGATCCCCTCGGCACCGGTGCATAGTCGGGAAACACGCCAAACGCGCGCTCAACATTTGTACACGGTTGACATTAGTCACATGAGAACGGGTCGTTTCTACGACTCGTTCTTAAGTTCAACAGCTCGGCTGTGGAACGATTTGCCGGCCTCTGTGTTTCCTCCCTCCTACAATATGGGTCTCTTCAAGACCCATGTTCACTCCTTCCTCTCCTCAAAAACACCCTCCACACAGCATCCTCAAAGATGACATAGGCCCTGTGGGAAATTAATTTTTCCTCAGGGCCTCCTGTGTGGAGTTAATGTAAAAAAAAAAAAAAAAAACAAATCAAAATAAAGAAAGGAACATCCCTATCCTATTATCACAGTGCCGATTTGTTATCGTAACATTACGGGTTCTTCTCGCAGGACACGAAACTGATGAATCAGCTGCCATGGAAGATTTCTTTGTGTTGTGGAGAGGATCAACATCAGAATGGCCAAGGACTGCGGAATCGCAAACTTTTAAAGGCGAGGTTCGAAAATGTGAGCCTTATCGCAGACACACGTGCAGAATTAATTTTACGTGGCCCCTGTCAAATCCAAGATTATTTAAACCTATTTGTATTTCTGATATAATGGAGCGTTCCGCCATATAATCCATTTTAACTTTGAGCCTTTGTAAATTTCCCGCCCTCTCTCAAAATTTTTATATATTATCATTAACTGCTTATAGTGTTCAATGAATGCACAAATATTTGACCGTTTGTGGCATATTTTTAGGATTCATAAAAAAAATTATAAAATCTAATGACATCTTTATGTTTTCTATGGCCTCTTTGGTAAGCATAGATATAAATTTTTATTCAAACTTGCATTTTTGATATGATTTTCGTTCGCGAAATGTAAATAACAAAAATTTCAAAAGAGGTGTGAGAAATCTCTTTTTAAAAGGTGAAACTACTTCTTCATCAATTGTGATTAATCGAAGTAAACAATGCGCGGGAACATTTGAAATAATTCCAATAAATGTTTTAAAATGTTTTGTTTTTTGAAGAGTTTTATTAAATGTACATTTGTTACTTAAATTTAATTTTATTAGGTGGTAAAGAAACGGCGAAACAACCTGAAGGTGAGGTTAGGTTAGGTAGTAATGGAAACTAGTAAGTAGACTGCATTAGGATAGACTTTTCTAATCATATCATAAAACCGATGTATATATTTCATTCATACAAAATATCAGTCACGGTAACAGTCGATAATATCATTAGGCGGCGAGACATGCAGAAAGATGAACCGACGAGGCCAACGGAAACTGCCCCTCTTGAAAACGGCCTGTTGGTATTATAGTTCATCACCGTTGGACTGTAAATTTATTATGACTCCCTGAGTACGGAGAGAGTCGGGAGGATAATAAAGAATATAAACCTTGGCACTACAGGTTATCTTGCTCTCTGACATCTCAACTCGCAGATAGACAGCACACGACCGTAATCTTGAACACGGTTAAACAATAAATGTAATCTCTAACTCTAAATGTAATGTATTCTCAAACTAAAGAAATGCATATCATTATATCTCCAAACCATCATGATATGTATAACATGACTGAAATAATAGTCAGAAACTTGAATATGTGAGACGATGCATACATTTGATTGAAGCAAGGACTGTGTGCCGAGACCCTCTGCAAAATGAACGGTACTTATTGGCTTTTTGAACGAGAACCCACACACAAATTCTATTATTTCTATTACTGATAAAGTCGTCACGACGAATGAAACGCTTGGTATAGGCTTTTGAAATGATTTTAAGCAACAAACCCTGAATCTGTCAGACTGAATAATACCAGGGTAACATCAACATGAATAAGTACTTCCGTGTGGTTATTTATTGCATTATTTTCATTGTTTATTGCCCACGTTATTACTTAACGTCACATCATCAGGAAACCATAAAGTAATACTAAGTGTGGCTGGAAAGATCTACGTCAGGTCTCCCTCAACCAATCTCTCCCAATCCGGTCAGCCACTCAGTAAGTGGGCAAACGCATTATTTGTCAGGACGTTGACAACTCGCCCTATGAACCCGGGCACCTCTGCTAAGTAAACAAATGTAGCGCACTTCTCGGGGTGACTTATAGCAGTGTTGTTATCCAATAAATGGTGCCATATAACCTTGCTTACTTACCTACCTTTGTCTTTTGAGCAGTGGCGGTTTTCTCTAAAGTGCGTTTTTACGACGAACCCCTATAGAAAAGATGAGAAAATAAAACAAATTTGTTTTATAATATTATCATAAACACTGTTTTATTTATTTTGTATAATATAATAATATTAAAAACACTACTATAGATAACGCGCCTTGAAAATTCTGCCTTTAAAACCCGGGCCACCGAGAAGTACGTTACTCCCATTTTGTGCGTGTTTCGACACCCTTTGGGCTCTATACAAAAAAATCCTACTCGCGCAAATCGCTCTGACGGTGACTAGGCCTTTCTACATGTAAAATCGTCGCGCCGCGGCGCGGCGATCCCGCGCATAATGTCCGAACATTGTCCAAACACGATGTCCGATGAGACGAGTGTCAACGTTGCCCGAGATCCTGCGAGAGCGCAGACCGACCGTTGATCTTTAAACCATAGATTTTGACTTTTCGGTTTTCTGTTTTTACGAAGATATATCCCTCAGTTACATTTACGATGATTAATAAAGAGATTAGAGAAGAAATGAATGATAATCTCTATACCTACCTGATTTTAATACCCGCGTAATTGGTGTTTTTAAATGCAAAAGTCGGCGCATGGATTTTTTGTATAAGTGAAAAAAACAATTTTATTTCTTGCTACCTTTATTTGTGTTTTTCGTTTTTTTTATTTATTTATTTATAAATAAACGCCCTTTTTCGGGGCTTTTACATATATAGCATAGAAAAAACATTTTATTGTACATAACTGAGCTGCCTCAATAACAATATTTTATATTTATTCAAAATTGAAGATGTCCACTGACTTGGTATAATTGTTTCCCTCCATTAGTATTCTGGGCAAAGAGGAATACATATGGTAGTTAGTCCCAGAATTTCTGCACTGAAATAAATCCTGACTTCTAGTATTACGAAGTGGAATTCGGAAGCTTATCAATTCAAGTAATACCGGACTATCAACTAAATCATTTAGAATTTTATATAGAAATACCAAGTCAGTGAAAATTTAAGCATATTCATATCGTTTAAAATTGTGTTGTAGTTTAACATATTTAATATATTACATATATATATTATGTTTTAAAATATATTTTATACACATATATTCCACGTAATTATTCTTTTTGAAAGAACAATAATAATTAGCAACGTACATTGAGTGCTGTGAAAAACATTAAAAAATGTATTTCTTTCAAATTTTTTCTCGTTATCTAATAATTGTGTCGAGTGTCGAGTGATTTGAAAACAATAGTATCTAGGTACCCCTCCCACTGAGGGAGTGAGTGTCGCTATGTTCGACGATTTGACGAAGGACAACAGGAAGTAAATTTTGATTTCATATATCTTCTCTTGAATGTCTGAACCCCCTGTTAAAAAGACCACGAACCGCCACTGCTTTTGAGCATTTTTACAAAGGAGGTGCTTTAAATGCTCTCCGACCGACCATCGATTGGCGACCGCCTAGATTATTGATGACGCCATGACTTCCGGATGAAAATCTGAATTCAAATTTGTTTTTTTTATTTGAAGACATCAGAAAGGAAATCTTAGTCGGATTCAATTTACTTAATTAAGCCGGCCCTTTCTGCTTTAGCACACAGACGGCGTGGCACCAATGGCGGCACCCCTCTGCACACATATTACATTATACTTACTTTGTTCGTCATATACACGTAACACTCAACATTTATGTGCTTTGTCAGGACTTCATCATCACCATACAAAAGGAAACAGATTTCAATTGTTCCTACTTTTATTATTTCGGTGATTCTTGGGTCTGGGTAGTCGGTAAGAAGGTATTGAGTTCTGTGCTAATTTTGCGTTAGCCTTTTTTTCATTAGCTCCACACAGGAGGCCCAGAGGAAAATGATTACCATCAGGGCCTTTGTCGTCCTTGAGGATGCAGTGTGGAGGGTCTTTTAAGACAATAAAAGAGGAATTTCTTGGAAGGAAAAGGGTATTACGGATGGGTGGGGATCTGGGGGTCGGTGTGTTCTGGAGAGTACGGCTGGATAAGTCAAAGGAACTCCCTCAAACATTCTCTCCCGATCCGGCCTGCCATGCAGCTGATGGGCAAACGCAGCCACCGCCAAGACCCGGGTGAATCTCATTCCATGAAGCCGGGCACCCCCGCTAAATCACCAAACGTAGAGAGACACTTGGTGTGACCTATGGCAGAGGTGTTGGTTATCCATTAAATGGTTCCCTGGGCGGCGGTACCCATACCATCCTCAAATTTTTAATTTTTTTGTTAATCTTTATACATTATTGACATTACAATTTATTGACATTTTTCGACTACCATTCTAGGCTTAATGCCCACGTATCAGTCATCCATGAAATATTTTATAAAGTAACTAAAAAATGCTTTTTCTATAGAAGCTGATAATAAAACATCTTAATATAACAATAAAAAGTAAGGTGAAAAATAAAGAAAAAAATAAACATGTACGTTTTTCAAAGAAAAATAAAAATGGAAATTAAAATTAAAATTCCTGTAATATTCAATAATCTGTTTCTGAAAAAATTAGAAAATATACAGATTTTTGGAAATGAGATTAAAAGAATTTGGCATTCTCAGACTGTAAAATATAACCATTTGTTATTTCGGCTATTGGCATTACACCTAGCTCTCTCATTCAAAATTTAAGCTTATTATTTTTGTCAAAGAATCTATATATAAAAATGCAAAAATCAGTCATATTAAATACATGTAGGATTACGAAAGATTTTTTAAATATTTATATTGAGAGCTCAGTAGGATTTATCGGTCCAGTTAAGAGTTCTTAAGAGCCGAACCCTCTGATATGAAAATATCTGGAGTCGGTGAATTATTTTTCCATTTGGTCTCTGGTAGGTTGACATGTTGTTTTTATATTGTTTTGTATTTATTATACTTAAATAGTGCAATTACATCGCGTGGATTGACTAGATGATCATTTGTGGAAAAGTGAGTGGAAGGATTAAGTTTTTCCTGTGGGGAAGATTTAACCCGGACATAAAGTCAAAAGAACAATTAAAATTAAAATTTTGTGTTGTGAACTCGTGTATTCTATGAAATAAGCATTTTCCCTTTCAAATATCCAATGTTGTGTACGTGCCGTAAAAAGGGATTTAGAATTACTTGACTTGATGCCGTTACTCAAGGCATTTTATACTTTAGGAGCGATGAACCAGAATTGTCGTTGAACGAATGAAGTTTTATTTTAAGGCACCATGCAACCCAGGTTTGATGAAAAGCGGGTGTGTGTTTGATGTTGTGGAGCCACCAGTATATTTTTTCCATATTAAACATATGCCTATCTTAGTAAATAAATGTCGAATATCTAAGACCTTGACTCTAGCAAAAAGTGCATTTGAGGGATGGGTAGGTGTGAATTTAAATATAATTCTCAAAAAAAGTTTGATTTGGTGTTTACAATGTTATTGTTTTATTTTAAATTATAATGTTGCATCACAAAGTATCTGCTTCGTATGAACGAAAAAATATTTTTCGAACTGTAATAATTGGACTGATAATGAATTCAGCACAACTACCCCAACCCACTATACCATATGTTGCTATTGATTGGGAAAAGGTTAGTAAATATGCTTCTTAGAGACTGTAAATCTAAGATGGGCCTAAGGAAGCAGAATATATGGCAGAGTTTAAGAATTTTTTTACTATATCAATGATTAATCCCAGATATTTATCTACCTTTGAAGATTTAAGGGTAGAACACGTGCAATGAATATGAGATGTGGTTTCTGAATTGAGTATACACCATCGAATGATTGGTTTATTGCAGTTGTTGGGTACATTGTGTTTGGAAAATGTCGTATTTTGTGTTTTGTCGATGTTAAGTGTGAGGAGTTTTGTGTCTTGCTTTACTTTTATTAGTCCATTATTAGTATTATTAATAACTGATTACCATGTTTCTTCTTCGAATGTTAAGATCTTGTAATCGGCGAATGATAATGTCTTACCTCAAATATTCATAGTACATAGTGAGTTAATGAATATAAGAAATAAAGTTGGTCCTAGTTTACTGCCTTGAGATACACCAAGCAAAGAATTTTTTGCTTGTATGTATTTTTGAGTCGTTGAGAGTTTGGTGTGTTCGGTTTGTTAGATAGTTTTCAAACTTTACATGCCAACTCAGAATCAAGTCAACTCACCAACTCTTTAAAAAGTCATTAAAAGCTATGAAAAAATAATTTTAAAAGAGCCGTTAACCCTAACCTAACTTTACCTATTCATCAATTTTTTATATCTTTTTATCATCACTCTTTATGACCTTTCCGAGGTGGTTTCATTCTAAGTTGGCCGGCCACCTTTCAAACCATGTGTAGGCTATTTCTGTTATTCAATTATTGTTATTATTAATCCTGTCATTATGAATCAAACCTAAAAATACATACTTTGTTCAATCGAGCAGAATTCCGCCCTACAACATCTTCCTGAGAGGAAATATTACGAAAAATGAAACTGTTTGGTCATGATGAAATCTTTTGTAATGCCTCGAGAGTTAACCACTGACTCCTCGCGGACCCGACCAAAAATACATTCTTCTCTACAGCTACCATTGTGCGCACCAAACCACCCCCGCCTCTGGTACCCTCCGTAGCCACTTGGATCCATAAGCTTGTTTTCACGATAAAATAACATTACCAGACATACGTATGACGTATAAAGCGTTCCTGAATTATTAATTCACAGTGCCGTTTGAACCATAATGGGACGCTACTTGTTTTAGTTTTACTAAACGTTATTTCCAAACTTACGGGTCCTACTTACTTTAATTGAAAAGAAAGTCTTGTCACAAGAAGGTGCTAAATGCATTTGATCAAAGAATGATCGTGAGTCAAAATCGAGGACCCTAGAAAAATTATTTCCCACGGGGCCATTGTCATCTTCGGGAATGCTGTGTGAATGTATTTTTTAAGGAAAGAAAGGAGCGTTCTGGGAAGGGAAAGGCACGAGAGTATAAAGATGAGGGGTGAGTAGAAATTGTAATTCAGTGTGTCCAGGATTGACGGACGTGTAAATTCATCATTCCAATCATTTCATCAGTCCAAGACGATGAAGACAAAAAACAATTATTCAGGAGAAAGGAAAAAGTGTGCGAACGCTGAACGTATTACGCGGTTTTGTCCTCGGAAGCGAAGTTACATATTGTCAAAAGAACTGACATTTTAACAAACATCCGTCATTCTGTGAGTGACCCACAATAAAATGATACTCCTAACTTGCATATCAAATTTGAAATTTGATTTTTCAAATTTGAAACCTTGTCTTAAGATTAAGGGCGAAAACCCAAACAGTAATTTTGAATTTCAACTAGTCAATTTACTCTTAAAATTACAGCCTAAAATATATAAACACGGAAAATAATGATTGAAATAAAAAAGTTTATCACATGCATAAATTTATTAAAATTTTTAAAAGACAAAGAATTTGCACCGCTTCTAACAGAGATATTCTACACAAAGTAGTTAAGGGCAAGAATATACATTCTTTGAGATATTTGACAGAAAAACTTAATAAACATTAATAATATGTGTGTGCGTGTGCTCAATTGATTTAAAAAAGAGCGAAAAATTAATTAATCTAATACTACATAAAAACAATCGAGACGAAACTTATTTCAGGAATCAAAATAACAGAATATTTTTTCGAATTTGATTCCTAAAGGTCCTTGGTCGAGCGAGGTCAATACGAGAGAATCTGGAGGTAATTGCTGCACAGGTCACTGTTGTTAAACAGTAGGATACAAGGCATAGGTTGCGATTCCGCAGTTGTTGTCCATGTACCTGGACATCAAGATGTAACCATCCATTCCCCAATCCACTCCCCAGGAGTTCTTCACGATGTAATAATCCAAGCCAGTCCAGATGTCAACTCCGTAGCCCGCGGCAAGCACCTGGAAAGTTTCACAAATTATTTATTAGAAATTGACACTGTGGAAATATTAGTGTGAAGATTTTCCTTTTCTTATTTTTATTATTCTTCTGGAAATGGAAATCTGAATCTCATCTCAGCTTTGGCAAAGTCTGTATATATGATATCTACTTAATAATTTGAATATCTAATTCATGTGATCGACGATGAATTAAGTAAGAAGAACGAGATTAATTTCCACATTTCTGCCTTTTGTAAAACGATGTTGCTTTGTTGTTATGATGGGATTGAGTTGTGGACTTAGATAATTGTAAACAATTTTTTCCATTAATTTACTGAATATTGTTAGTTTTGAAATCGGATGATAGTTTTTAACATTATTTTTGTCGCAATTTTTGTGGATTGGTGTTACATAGGCTCTTTTCCATATTTCAGGTACCGTGCCTTCGTGTATTGATTTGTTATATATAATGCAGAGAGGTTTTGCGAGTGTTTCGGTGCAATTAGCTATAAAGTATGATGGAATGTCATCACACCCCGCGCTTGTGTTTATGTCAAGAGCTTTTATTTCTTTTAAGACTATTTCTTGTGTGAATTTAACCGTGGTGATATTTATGTTATGTTATTTGTGTTTTCTGGTATGTCGAATGCAGGTAGGTTATTATCGTTTATGTAAACTGATTGGAAATATTCCATGAAAATATTACATATGACTTGGCCATTTTCTGCTTTTTTGTCATCTAGGTGCATCGTCCTTGGAAGAGACGATTGTGTTTTTTCATGTTATTGAAATGATTCCAGAATAGTTTAGGATTACCATTCATGTTACTTTCAGCAGTATGTATATAATTAAAGAATAGTTGTTGTGCAATTCGTTTTTGTGACGTTTTTGAACGAGGATTTTGAAATTTTTTAAAAATTTTATGATATTTATTTTTTCTTTAATTATTTTTATGAGAGATGATGTATACCATTGTGGATAATAACATTTTTTAGCCGGTTTGGTTGGTACATAATTTATTTTAATATTGTTCCATATGTTGTAGAAGACGTCACTTTCGGGTTGAGTATTCAAATGGTTCAGTTTATGGTCCCAATCAATTTCGTTAAATTTTGTGTTTATAATTGAATAATCTGCTTTTCTGAATTGTAAAATTTGCTTTGTGTTAGTTTTCAGGTTTTTATTTTTTTTTACAAGAATTGAAATTAGCAGTGTTTTGTGATAAACATCTTCTGGTACTAATGAGATATTGTTTTGCGTAATTTTCAATAGTTTGTTAGTAACAGCTAAGTCAAGAATGCGATTTTTTATTTTATTACTCTGAGAGTTATACTGTTGCAGATTATTAAATGATAAAAATTCCATAAAGTTCAAGTGGACGGGATTCAGTGAGTTGATGGGTTCAGTGTTCATATAATCACAGTTCTCATTTATTGGTAACCAATGAAAGTGAGGTAGGTTGTAATCCCCTACCATAATGAAACTGTCATTGTTATCTGTCATAATTTGTATTGCTTTGTTTTAATGTGTGACGTAATGTTTATGAGGTGTTTATTATCTGGTGGGATATATGATGTGCATGTGCATTTTATGCCGTAGCAAGTTGCATTATGTTTGGATATGTTCTAAAATGGTAAGTATATGTCTATTTAAAAATTTTCCTTTAAAAAAAATTATAATCAAATCCTTTACACAAGATTCAACCTTAAAATCAGAAATTGGTAAATATATAATGAGAAATCGTCTATGCAAACATTGATATCTCATATCTCAGAACAGTATAATAAACTATAAGATATTATCTTAGAACGTTAACTAGAAGTTAGAACGCATTCCATCTGAGAAAAAGCAAACAAATGTTTCGCAGCAGTCTTCCGTACGAGGCAAGTAATGTGTAGGCATGTAAGTGGCTGGAATACGCAGAAAATGCCCCGGTCAGACCCCCCTCTTCCGATGAATTCGTACACGTAATAACATCCTTTTCCTCGGTGGATGCATACTACCGGCGTCTTGACGAACGTATTCGAGAGCATAAGGTCTAATGGTAGTTTTCAAAATTTAGGGAATTTAATATTCATTGATATTATATATGATACGTTCTTATTTATTCCAGATTTATTCCTTAATAAAAAAATAGTTCTAACTTAATTTCTCACCAATGTGCATAAATAATACCCCTCCACACTTCAGACACAGCTTTTTAAATAATCACAAAAAGAATTCTGTTGGTGTACAGGCCCTTAGGAGGTACCTAGTGTACATCCTTTTGATATGAAAAAAAAACTTTAAATAATACAAATATTCTTTGTGTTATTATAAATTCTAAACGTGGAGATCCGCAAAGAATGCAAGGCTGATGTAGGCGTAATGAGTAAGATTAAGAAAGGAACACTCAGATGGTTTGGCAATGTAGAGCGAATGAACAAGGAGAGGAGATGATGTATGATGATGACGTGATTAGTAAAAGAAGTCGAGGATGCCCGAGGAAGACATGGCACGACCAAGTGAATCATATACTTAAGTCAGGCCATGTCAAGAGTCAGAATAATAGAAAAGCATGTATGGGACGATGAGTGAATGTGAACGAGGCAAGGAGTGTGTTCCAAGATGGAATTGTTTGGCGGTCTGTCCTCTCTGCCTACCCCTGCGGAAACGGCGTGATGATTAGTTAGTTAGTTATATCTTCTATTGTAATAAATCTTCTATATCTAATATTAGAATAATTGACAGGATGTCCGGGGGTAAAGTGCAGAAACTTTTTGAGTTGATTTGTAGAAGTAAAAAAATATACAACTCTTTTGCGAAAATTCATTTTTTTCCCAAACAAACATATTTATCCATAGAAGATAATATTTTTTCCGTACAAAAAATTCACTTTTCCCCAAAAACTACCGTAAGACGTTGAAATTTTGAAAAAAGTTATTTGTATTTTTTACTTGTACTATCAAGTAGAAACATCTACCTCACGTAGAATCACCTCACAGCATAAGTTTAGTTAGTAGCATTTTGGTCTTTCGAGTGATTTGGTCACTCGCTAAATTACTTGCGTGGTCCGAACGGGGTACACAGGATGTACTCGACTTACTTTTGCCAGTGATTCCTGATATCATTTGGAATAAAAAATCTAAATGAAATTTTGGTCTCCAGAGACATTTTTAATGTTTTTTTGTCATCTAAAAACTTTAAAAAATCGCTAGGCATTGGGTAGTTAGGCACAAGTTGAAGGGTTGTTACTCGGCTGAGTGACTAGTGACGACATGTGGAAGAAAAAAAGTGTGGTTTTGAAAAAAAAATTTAAACCAAAAAAAAATATCATGAAAGAAGTGACCAGAGACCGAAAATTTATGAATATTTTTTTCTCCAAATAAAGTCAGCAATCACTGTTTTAAAGAAAGTCAAGTGCTTCCCTTACATCCTGTATATACATAATACATAAGTAACATTTTAATATAAAATATTAAAAATACATTTTATTTATTGAATTCGTAATATCCCACAGATTGACAGTAATTGGCATTTTTTTCTTTATTTGGTAAAACAATTTCAGTTTTCAGTGAGCTTAAAAGATGTCGTTAATACGGGAAATATTAAATTTATTATCAGTATCCTAAAACGATTAGGTAACCCCTGTAGTCAAATTTTCAAAGTATTAGAGGTGGGCATTTCGCAAATTGATGTGTTATTGTTATGTTTTATATTGTATTTTATTCTATGTTATTGTCAAATGTTATATTGTTTCAAATATTTCACGGTTTTACGCTATAATCTTCAAAAACTACCTTTATATTTTTTAAATGTTTTCATGTTTATAACTTTTGATTCAAATTCTATTTATGTATAATCCTCGATATCTTAAATATTATTGTATAATCTACGTAAAAGCCCAAATGGGCGTATAACAACAATAAATAAATTGCAATTCTAGATAGGGTAAGCAGGCCTCAAGTGAGCTAACTTGGGACAAACAAACAAAGGGAGGCGATTCCACGTGATGGTAGAATTAAAAAGAATTAATAACGTTTTTTTCCGGTACAATTTTTTTTTCCATAGTAAAA
The DNA here is from genome assembly GCA_936435175.1 of Glyphotaelius pellucidus. Taxonomy (NCBI): domain Eukaryota; kingdom Metazoa; phylum Arthropoda; class Insecta; order Trichoptera; family Limnephilidae; genus Glyphotaelius; species Glyphotaelius pellucidus. The sequence continues at coordinate 1,633,529 of OW386550.1, forward strand.
TATTATTACCTTAGGTACTATCGTGTGGAATCACCTCCCGAAGTTTGTGCACTGTACCTCCGGACACTTTGTATTTAGTTAAAAAATTGTTACATTACGAAAAAATGCTTAATCTTTCCTGCTTGTCCATTGCAATCTTATTTTCTCAATACGCACAGAATAGTGGAGTAATTTTTCAATTATTACTGAAAGAGGTCAGTATCACAAAAAGCAAGAAAAAACCAACAAATAAGTTTGGGTTGTTAGGTTGCGAAGTGCACCCTGGTAGAATAAGCACAAATGTACTTCTGGCAGATTTTACATAACTTTATTTACCACTTAGCATTTGACGAGTTTTTAAATATTAACACTCCGGGGTACTCACTGCATGGTCGAGGTCATTTTCATCTGAACCGCATGTTGGGTCATAGAAAATCCCTCGTTGGTAGAATTGAAATAAGTACGTAGCATCGATGGCCACCGAGATGGGCCCTTTATTGGCTATGGCCTCCACCAGCTTGACTTCATCGTACTGTTCAGTGAACGTCCACGTGGAAACGGTAGCTCTTGCGTTCGCGGGATTATACCTATACAAACAATGTAATCAAATAGTGTAATTAAAGACTTTAACCAACATTAACGCATTTAATTTATGGTACTATCGGTAAAATTCCAACGACTGTAAGAGTTCACAATGAAAATAATACATTCAACCCTAAGATATTAAGAAATAAACACAGATATTGTAAAAATAACAAAATAATACTTCGACCCTAAGGTTATAAAAATTACGCAGATATTGGAAAAACTAAGGGCCGAAAGATATTTATGTAATTACTTGCAATCTCCTTGTACACCAGTATAGGGGTAGGATTCCTCAGAATCGATTCCTCCCATATCCCTGATATCTTTGAACGCCAAATCCATCAATCCTCCGTCGCAGCCATCGTTACTTGTGGAACAGTCCACCAGGTCCTGCTCCGAGAGGGAGGTGAGATTTCCAGTATCAATGTAAACTTGACCTTCCAATGATCCAGTCTGGCAAAAAAAAATAAGAAAATGTTTTTATTTGTGGTTGGCACTGACTTCCCTACCACACATTTATTTTTATGAACAAACTAAAGTAATGAGTTTGATTGTTTTTCAAACAAATAGAAGTAAACCCAATGAAGAGTTAACTAAATTAGACTGTCAGATAATTTATTATAGTGTATTTTTAAGTTAGCCGCTTTATTCTTTGTTATAAATTGTATTTTTATTATTATAAGCAAGATTGGAACGAAAAGAGGTTTATATTATTAAATAAATTAAAAAGGAGAAGTTTTGCGAGGTCCTGCAAGAATCTGAAGTTCACTGGAGGTGAACACCGTAGTCTTAGGCATGAGAAATGGGAGGGAAACAACCGTCAAGAAAAAAATTCTAGAGGCGGCCAAAACTCTCCGAGGGTTGTGTCACCGATGATTGTACAGAATTACTCACGGAACTGAATGCCCAGCATGATCCGCAATTGCCCTGATCTTTAACTGGCGTCACGGCACCTCGATCCGTCCAGTTCACGGCTGCGGGGACATCGCCCAGTGAAACGAAGGTGGCTCCTTTCTCTCCCTTCCCTCCCTTCAAGTTCTCGGGGCTAGATAAAGAAATGATAAAACATAATGAATGATTTTTCCAATTATCATTTATTTGAACAATCGCGATAACTAAAGTGTGTGCTGATGCATTAGCTGCTTTTAATATTACCATGACGACTAACGACGACGGTACCGTGATGGCACAAAATAGGCAATAAACATAAGTTTCTTATCATGATGAAGCTTGTGATGAATCCGTATTGTTTGAATAAGTAGACGAGATTTTTTTTTTACTATTTAAATTCGATCATATTACTGACATCGATGATAAATTGACGAAAATGATAAATTGACAATTATTTTGAACACAACGAATAGCGAGAGAGAGGCGGGGCTAAGGGAGTTTATCAGATTTAAGATGCAGAGAGTTCTCACGAAACCCATGGTTTGGAATGCAAACACTTATGAATTGAGTCATAACTCACTTCATGATGACCAAAAATAAGAAATTGATAACTGTTGAAATTCGGGACCGGGACCCCAACGAGATTCTGAAAAAGATCGTTCAGGAAGTATATTTTGGGTTAATTATGAACTTTTGCGTTTCAGTTATTAGGAGCGACATGTGGAAGGTTTACGATCTATTGTGTCGAAGTGACGTTCTATGAAATTGACAGGTAACATGATTTTGGCTCTTCGAAGAGATCATTATGCCGGAATCACCACTCCAGGTTACATACAAAATAGTGAAGAAAGTAATTAGCCAAATGCATAAAATTTAACGGCCTGTCTAATTTTAAATTTATTTACAAACTCGAGTGTAATTTTTGAAGAGATCGACAAATCATTTTGACAGTTATTGAATTCTGCGGGAAAACGGGACAGCGAGATGAGGGCGGTTACTGGGGAATCACGCAAAGAGACGCGGAGAACAGGGACAGATTAGACCATGGTGGTGATAAATGGCCATAAATGAAAATCGAGATCAATAAAAATGTGAATTTAATACTAGGAAAAGCCTTACAAGCGTTGCTGTTTATCTAAAGGAAGGGTTTAATAATGGATAATGCCTAAACACTCACAAACACGGAAAACATAGGGGAAAATACATATTGTTCGTAGGATAATATGTAGAATAAAATTCCTCTGCGTTAGGTTATAAAATAATAATGATAATGATAAATTATTCCAGAATGTGCATAGGGGTAGTGCCCCTGCATAGGGGTAGTGCAATGTAATACATTTACTTTGAGTGGAAGAAAATGCCCTATGACAAATTAAATCGAGCGCGTGGTCCACCCCTGTTTTATTTTGCTAAACCAAGATAGTTGAAAACCCGTTTTCAAGGGTTGAGATGGTGACAAAAGCATAAAGTCGAAACGAACATGAAGGAATAGTGGTGAAAAGCACGCGAGTGGATACATCTCAAAATTGCATGAACTTATTTTGATTAATGGGAGATTTTCGTTTTAAATAGGCAGTTTTTTTATAACGGGACAGTCAGTGAAACTCAGGGGACGAATACGGTTAAGTCTGGAAGTCGTTTGGTTCTAAACCTCTAGCAGGAACAGTTAATTAACCTCAGTGAAAACAGATAGTTGTAAGTTTTGTTAAAAGGAAGTTCGATCAATCAGTCGGTGCAATTCGGGTGAAATTTGGTGAATTATTGAAAATACTACAAGTTTGTGAATTATTGCAACGCTACGTAATAAGCCAAAAACACATAGTTGAAGTTATTGTATTAAAAATAAAGTTAATGGAATAGTTATCGGATTAATTTCAGTGTTAATATAATCGCTAAGAAAAATTATATTTTCTAAAAATTCGTGATTTACTTCAATAAAAATAAACTGTAGAGTGTAGGGGTTGGCTAATAATATTATACTTTTATCCGAATTGCGGAAAGATGAAGAGATAAAACTAATTTAATAATAGACAAACAGCTGTTAAAAAAAAAACGTAAATTCAGTGGTAGGGTGTGTCTACAATAATCGCGGTGATAAATGTTAAACTACAGTGGACAATATCACGTACTCTTTTTTTTCTACGTGTAATAATCAAATTCATTAACTATAAATAAATTAAATAAAAAAGAGGATAGCTCATTATTAGTGAGGTGAAAAGAATTAATCAATCCATAACGGGATAATGTTTCAAAAAAATCGTATAAACCTTAAGTAGAATTATTTGGTCTTAATAATAAATATACCGCTTGACTGAAGCTATAACTTATAATGATAACTACAGATGACCAAACAGAGTATAGATTTCAGGACATTACATAACAGGCGTTGGGGAAGGGTCATAGGGAGGGGGGAGGGGGTTTCTTTGTTTTCTTCCCGCAGGTTATAACAGGTGCAGATCCAAAAATCACAACGAGCGTGTATTCCCGCTAGGATAAAGGGTACATTTATCAATCACTCGCTAAGTCGAATTACAACTCAATAATTTAAATTACAGGACATGCTGACCGCAAGAATGGAGCGGCCTAGTGAACTATCGTTTTAATATAAGAAAGAGCGGTCAGGGTTTTTTTTTCCTCTCCACCGTTATCACCCGGGTTCAACCACCCGAACCGTCGTTTAACAGCTGGATGCTAGAACCGGAGCAGCAAAAAAAATGGTCCCCACATAGGTACATACGAATGCAGAGGCGATTAGGTTATATACCAGGGATGCCGAATTGTATGACAGGGCGCGGTTCGCTGACGGAGGCGTCTGACCTGAGACATCACGGGAAGCCTGCAAGGTTGTGTGGAGGGGCCATTAGCAAGGCATCTTGCGGGAAAATTCTGTAACGTTGTTGCACCCCTCGGTACGTACATTTAATTTAAAGTAAATAATTAACTTGTACTGCCATTTAATTGTCCACAGGATCAACCGTTACGTGAGCTAGGTTCCTTCTTCGTGATTAACTAACTGACCTTTAGACGTGCAGTTAGATATTACTAGCGCAAAATAGGACAAAAGGTTAGCTTACACCGCCTTAACAGAGTAGGTGCAAAAGGGGATCACTATAGCGGGGAACGGGGACTCGAGTATACAGTTAGGGCCATAGGCATCTGTAGTGTAGGGCAGTTTAGACAGGGTGTATCCTTCATGCGTTTGAGAAAACAACAGAAAAAATTCTTCCACGCCTTTCCAAAGAGCCGAAAGTTACCACGAGAAAGAGTAGATACATTAAATGCCTACTCCAGATAATCTGGAGGCTTCGAATTAACAAAGTAAACACAACGTGAATTAAAGGGTTTATTGTAAGATTTCCCAGAACAACCTTGTTTTACTGTGTTCCGCAACACAGGGGTTGGGAAAACGAGATCAGGAAAACAGCGTAGCTGAACCTACCGATCGGAGATCTCAACGACGAAGAGAGAAAAGGGGGGGGGGGTGAAAAAACCTCGCATGATAGCTAGGACCATCACAAGCTGCAGATCTTTCTTACACTTAAATAATGGTAGGACAAAATATGAGACACGCAATGTACGTACGTCTGTTTCCTCCAAAGGAAAAAAAATAATCATTTTCTTGAATATCTTTCACATACGGCACCGTGACGTTTCCGCAAGGAAGAGGAGATGTGGACTTTGTGAGAAATGGTGGTGGTGGATAAGAGCTAGGAAGGTTATGACTTCTGCTGTTTTCTGTGACAGAATTGAAGTTTATTATTTGGATAGTAATATACAGTTGGTACCTACCTGGTATACTTGAAGCCTCCGTGAGTGGCCATAAACTCACTGTGGAGCAAGTCTGCGAACTGGTTGATACCCACACTGAAGGTAGCCTTACCAGCATCATACTTCTGGTTGTGCTTGTCAATCTTGAGTTTGTTATCCATGAATATCTGCTTCCTGAGCTCCTCCTCAATTGTAGTGTCATACTTCTTGTTGTACTGGGCCTGCAATAAACCAAATAATTTATTCTTAAACCAAACAAATATTATTGGAATTTTAGCACAACAAGTTCAATGGATATTAGAATTATTTTTCTTCAAATTCTGAGGAAAAAAGGAAAGAGGTCCTTATTTTCAGAATATATTCTCATATAAGTATTATGTGATGTGCATACCTTGAAGGCGTTCCACGCATCGTCTTCCTCATTTGCGATGGACGCGCACTGTGCGGTCGCAAACACCACAAAAAATAAAAAGATGAACTTCATTTTTAATCTATAAAAAATCAAAACCAAAATTAGGACAGCAGTTGTTAAATTATAAAATTTCTCCGCCGAAAAATAGTTGTCCTGTACAAATACAAGTAATAAACTGACTGTTCTAAAACGGGAATCATCCTAGTTGGACAGTCAAAACATATCATAAAAAATGTTTATAAATGTATTATACTATACTAAATAAATAAATAAATAAACCATTTTCAGTTACAAAGGTTCGTACGAAAGTAGAAATAATTTTGCTAGATATTTAATTATAATAAAAAAAAATAATTCAAATTGACATACTTTAATAATATAAAAGTTTGAGTTATGGTAAACATTTGTTTATAATATAAGAGAGGTCTGATAGGTTTGAATTGTCGAAAAAACATGATTATTGAGCTTTTTCACCACTGGAGCGATCATGGTCGAAAAATGGACTACTTTTATTTTTCTGCGATTGATGGCGGTCCAAAATTCGTCCACATTTTCATACCATTCGTAAAACATTTATCGTTATTTTTCAAAACATTTCCATGGCCAGCCATTTATTTAAAACGGAGCGATTGAAATGCTTTATCTATTTTACGTCTGTAAATGTCGCAATCCGAAATTCGTAGACTATTTTAGGACGATGTTTAAAATATATTTTTTTAATATTTTTTCACGCAGAATTTCTCATCAGCTGTTTACGGTTAAAATTGAGTTCTTTTTCTAAAGAAATACACCTTTCATTATCAAGTATACCACAGACAACATACAGAAATCGAAAATATTCTGTGTTGACTCGAATAAGTACCTCTCACGGAGTTTCAAAGTAACAAACACGCAGGATTCGGGTGGTTACAAACTTTTTATATTTTTTTATAAATCCTACAAATATGAGATAAACGGTAAAATACAGGCTAATTTATTGGCAATGTGGCACTTTAATAAGTTTTTTAAATCTCCTTGTTAAAATTCGAATGTATTTTTTTTTTTAATGTTGGCGAAAATTTTTAATTATTATTTTTCGGAAATCTCGAGGAATCGATGCAAATTTATTTATTTTGCGTGGTCGCTCCAGTGGATTAGCTCAAGATTTTTTAAATTAATTAGTTTTTAATCTTATATATAAATATGACTGTAAGTATGTTGCCTGTGTTGTAAATGTTATTCTTCTGTATCCATTTTTTACATAGTGGTTTTTCGCAATATATATGCTTTAGTGTGATGTTAATATTTTTAAATTAACCCAGAATTAGAATGAAACATATAAAAAAAATTTAAAAACTAAAAGCGAGACACGTGAAGAAACGTTAATCATTTTTTTTTTGCTGTCTCGTAACTTAAATGTCACATGAAAAAGTGTTAATATGCATTTACAGATAACTTCTCTATCTCTTTGACATAAAAGATTTCTCGATTAAATGTCAATTATTTGTAAAAGTCTTCAAGGCGTGTATAAGTAAATAAATAAAAATATATGTGCTTTAGTGTGATGTTAATATTTTAATAAATAATCATATTAAAATATATAATCATCCATTTTCACAAAAATTAGCAGCTTTTCATACCTTACTAAGTAGACTAATTAATGTTCCCCTATCTTTAAGAAATTTTAAAACAGAATTAAATACAGTTAAACAAATTGCAATAAATAACGGTTATACTACACATTTAATAGATAATATGTTAAACAAAAAATATAAGAAAAAGTTTTTTAGATCTTTTGTTTATCCACACGTAGTTGACAAGAATAATAATTGGAGAAAAATTGTATTTTTAAATAATAACACTTCAAATTTGATAATTAAAAACATGCAAGATAATATCCAACCAGCTTTTTACGCCAATAACAAATTAAAAAATTATATTTTAAATAACAATGACAAAGGTGTGTTTTTGAACAAATCTGGGGTTTATAAATTAATTTGTAATGATTGTAACTTTTTTTATATTGGAAAGACTTCTAGAAATTTTAATATTAGAGTTAAGGAACATCTAAGATGTTTAAATAATAATTATTATTCAGAATTTGCATACCACATTTTGGAAACAGGTCATCCTTTTGATATTGATAAAGGTTTAAAAATTTTACACACTAACACAACGGGTATACAATTAGATAATTTAGAAATTTTAGAAATTAGAAAAAGTGTTAATAGTAAATTAAATATTATAAATAACCAAACGTTTTTTAAAAATAGCCATCTTTTAAATTTATTTTCGTATTAATACTAATATTTATAATAATTTATTTTGTTATTTAGACTTCTTGTTTTGTTTTTAAAAGATTTTTTATTATGTTAATGTAATTTTTTACCCATTCCAAAATAATTTTTATATTTTATTTTATATAATTGCTTTTTATGATATATTTTAGGTAATTAATCACCTCTCCTTTCTAATATTTGTTCTAATTAGTCTATACTTGTTTGTCTTTTGTTATTTTTTATTAACTTATTATCCTGACGAAGAAAACATAGTTTTCGAAACATGTTGATATTGTTAATTAAATAGTGGTGTTACACAAAGTTATTTGTTTTTCATTAAAATTAAAATAAATTAAAAAATTAAGATAATTTATTAAAAATTAAGATAATTATGAAAGATTATTTTCGTAGGACGATAATATTGCAAAATTAAGGCCAATTATTTTCGCCAATTTTAATGTTTTGTCCCCCATTTGCGATCTGTTTTTTTTTTAAACTTTAGTTCATGTGTATTATACATCCATACTGAAACGATTTTTTTTTTAAATTTCATGTTTCAGATAATTTCCAAGGACTCCAGGATTCCAGCCGCTTAGGTCGGACCCTCCGTTGAAATCTATATAAATATATACATACTTATTCAAATCAAATTTTCAATAGTGTTTTTTCTTGTTCAAGTGTTCCTTTACATTTTTACAATAATTTGGTGAATAAATTTCATCTTTGAAAAAACGCATTGAAAAATAAACTCGGCTGAACCGGACTCCCCCTTTAAATAATCATTTGTAGAATATAAAAAAGAATATAAATATTGTTAAACAAGACTGACTGACTTGAAAGAGGAACTAGTTTCAAGTTTGCGGGGTTTGTTTCTTAAAAAAAATATTTATTTTAATACTAAAACACCAAACCAAACTGACATTTTTTTAAAATTAATATAAAGGCAATTTTGGCAAAGTTTAGTAACTAAACAGAACTTTAAAAAAAATCTTAATTCAACTAGTTGGAAGACGATGAAAATTACAAGAAAACAATGTTACAATTGTGTATTAAGTTTTAACAAATAAGTAAAAATGAAAGTTGGAAGGCAACTCACCACTGTTATTAAAAATGTTCTGCCAGTAGAGAATCCTGAAATCTTTGAAAGAACGTCCAACCAGGGAACGTAATTCGACTGTTGCTGGTGGTGGCGGAGATTTGGCTTTTATAACGAATTGATTCACGAGTCCCTTGACAACTATGGAAGATTAAATACTTTTTTTATTTTACCACCGGCTATTAAAAAGCCATTATTGTTTTGAAATATGTTTAACACGCAATGATAAATTGAAAACAACTATTACGTTCATATTTTTTAATCATATTAATGAAAATAAAAGTAGGTTTTTGTGAAAAATAACGTACCAGAGTCCCAACTGTTTCCAGCCCTCCGGAGCCAGTGAGACTATGGCGTCCCCAGTTGGAGAATGTTGTGATGCTGGACATTGTAGGAAGAGCTAGGAGTTTTTTTTTTATTTTTTATTATTTATTAGGGAGAAAACACAAATACAGATGTTAATTGACAATAATTTTCTCAAGACGACAACTAGAGAACTCACCTGCATCCAAACTATTTCTCACGAATTGACATTAACAGCAGATAAAAACATGTACAAATATTTTAACATATAAATAGGGTAAAACATAAGAATATTATTTTACAAAAATAAAGATGAGAGAAATGCGCAATATCCTTACAAAAGTTTAAAAACTATATTTGAGAAATTGAGATGGTAAGACAACAAGAAAAAAATAATAACAGAATACATAAATAGATAAAAAATAATGTTATACAGAATTTAAAAGAAAAAAAGTACTTAAAATCATAAATGAAGTATGTCTAAAAGAAAATAACTTAGAATTATAAACGAAGTATGATGTCTAACTTGTTGTACTTTGTAGGAAAACAGCCTTCAATTTTCTACTAAAAGTACAGTATGTATCACATACAGTATAAAATATGTCGGAATCCTTGAGTTGGGGGAGAGGAATGTGGGAGAGTACCTGGAAATTCAGATCTCATCACCAAACATAGCTCAAACCATTCATGTTCATGATTCAATGTCATAATTACCGATATTATCCTCAATAAATTGCCATAATGATGTATTTACATTATAAATCCTATCTAAGATAATTATTTAGGAATAATATTTGGTATTTTTTAGATTGCCTTCATTAACAGATTGATTATATTAAATTCACAGCAAAATTCAATTTCGGGGTAGGATAGTAAAATCCGAGTAGGATTAAAAAAATTACCGGTTGTAAATTCTAGATCCTTGGACTTTTTACTGGTTTGATTATATCTTTGTGGGTACAAATGATGAATATACAGTGAACTTTTGAGAAAAACATTGTGATTACTTTTTTACCCATATCTTTTTTTAATATAACTGAAACAGATGTGTTTTATTTTTGTTATTGTTTTTGGGGTGTTATGCCGTGTTTCGCTACCTCCTTCTTTAGCCAACGTTTCGGACAGCGTTACAGTGTCCATCATCAGGGCAGATGAGTGAGCATCTCATCTGCCCTGATGATGGACACTGTAACGCTGTCCGAAACGTTGGCTAAAGAAGGAGGTAGCGAAACACGGCATAACACCCCAAAAACAATAACAAAAATACTTTTTGGCCGTGAAAACCTAAAAACATACTAGATGTGTTTTATATCATTTTCGGAGCTTACTTTCCGTTTTTTTTTCTATGGAAAGAATTTAATTTTTTTTAACTCTTTAGAAGGTCAGTGTTTCCGGAATAAAGGAAAACTCGTCACCTTCTCTGAGCAGAACCTTGTGGACTGTTCCAATCAAAACAAAAAATAAGTAAAGGAACACCCTTATCCTATTATCACAGTGCCGATTTGTAATGGTAACTTTACAGGTTCTTGTCGTAGGACACAAAACTGATGAATCAGCTGCCATGGAAGACTTCTTCGTGTTGTGGAGAGAATCAGGAAGAAAATTGTTTATCAAGACTAAAACCATTTGAATGGCCAAGGACTGCGGAATCACAAACTTTTAAAGGCGAGGTTTTAAAATGTGCCCTTTATTGCAGATACACGTGCGAAATTAATTTAATCGTGGCCTACTGTCAAATCCAAGATTTTTTAAGCCTATAATTTATTTCTGATTCAATGGAGCGCCCCGCCATACAATCCATTTTATCTTTGCGCCTTCGGTTCGGAAATTTCCCGCCCTCTTCCAAAATCATTCTTCGAATTTTAATATGTTAACATAAACTGCTTATAGAGTTAAAACGTCAATGAATGCACATACATTTGACCCTATGTGGCATATTTTTAAGATTCATAAAAAAAAATCACAAAAATCTAATGACTTCTGTATGTTTTCTATGGCCTATTTGATAAGCTTAGACGTAAATTTATAATCGAACTTATATTTGTTTGTATGATTTCCGTTCGCGAAATGAAATAAATAACAAATATTTCAGTAAATGTAATTAATAATTTAAGTAAATTAAAAAGTGAAACTACTTTAACATTTTTTGAAGATGTGGGAACTTTTTTGTAATTTATTTTTGGGATGTTACGCCGTGTTACGCTACCTTCTGCTTTAGCCAACGTTTCGGACAGCGTTACAGTGTCCACCATCAGGGCACATGAGTGATCATCTGCCCTAAATAAATATCAATGTTTTAATTTTTCAAGATCACCGAAAACCACTGAATCAAGTGTGACGTCATCATGACTAACCGAAGTATGAATTTTGTAGGCAACTGGAATCAGCTGTTAATCGCCGGCCATTTTGAATTTCAGCATTGGAGCGTTTTATGGACGCGGTGACGTCACGCCTCACAAATTCAATAAAACCAACTGGACAGAGTTTTTTAATTAACTGTTTTAAAATGGACATTTTAATATTTTTTTTTAACTCTACGTTAAATATTATTAAGTATAACTTATATATTTCGAAGGACAATCCCTTCCCTCCCATATTTATTTATTTTTCAATTCTCTACCGGTTGAAATGTATACTTATCCCACCACTCAATGTTATAATTGCTGCCGTTTTGGTCATACCAAAGCTGCATGCAGATCGCCTCCCAGATGTTTCAAATGTGGAGAAAACCACACGGCTGACCAATGTTCTTCTCTCTCCTCTACTAAATGTTTCAACTGCTCAGGCGCTCATTCCGCCATCAACTCTAGTTGCCCAGAACAATTTCGCCAAAAAAATATTAAAATTTCTATGGCCTCTCAGAACTTGTCTTTTTTGCAGGCTTCTAAACTATTCCCGCCTGTCAAAAAATCATTTGCTGAGGTTTTATCCGGCACTTCTTCATCCAACCCTCTCCCCTCCTCCTCAACAACAACTTCTCGTTCAACTAAATTCACATACAAAAATCCTATTTCTAAACCGACTCCTGGATACGATCAGCAACAACATAACTCACTACTCTTAAATCCCAATGGTTTACCTCTTTCAAATGCCACAAATGGGTGCGCAAACAATTATAATCCGTCCTCCATGAACCATCAAAATCTTTCTGAAAAACTCTCCCAAGATAATTCTTCATTTATTCAAACTCTGATTATGCTTCTAATTGACCTAATTTCTTCTCAAACTAATCTACCGTCCAACGCTGCTTCTATTATTTCCACATTAAAATCATTTATTCAAAATGACTCTTCAAGATGTCAGAATTCTTCAGTGGAATAGCCGAAGTGCTATTTCTAACAAATCGAACCTCCTTAACCTATTAAATTCCAACCTCATTTCTGTGGCTGCTATCTCGGAGACATGGTTTACTCCATTCACCCACTTTAAAGTGGGAGGGTACTCCTGTCTCCGCGATGATCGACCGGAAGGTATGGGCGGTGGCGCTGCCCTTTTTATTAAAAAATCCCTGCCGTTTTTCCCAATAAATAATATCAAACCCCCCAATGCTGACTTTCAAATGGTTGCAGCTAAAATAAAGGACACATCCTTTGTTTCTGTCTATCTTCCCCCAACAGCGCACTTCAATAAGCAATCTTGGTTGCAAATTGTCCGTCAGCTAAGCCCTCCTTTCTTTTTATTGGGCGATTTTAATGCCCATTCCCCCATCTGGGGTTCTGCTTTCTATGATCGAGATGGTCGAAGCGTGATGGATTTTCTAGATGAATCCAACCTTTTCCTATTGAATGACGGATCTCCTACTAGAATCTCTCGCCCCAATACAAACCCCAGTGCAGTGGATCTCTCCATATGCTCTACTAGCCTGGCACCTCTCTCCTCGTGGGTGGTGTCCCCCGACCCTTGCTCCAGTGATCATTTCCCGATCACAATCACTTACCAAACTTCTTTCCATTCAGACAAGTCCCATATTTCGACAAAGATAAAAACAAAACACACCAAATGGGACGAATTTAACTCGCATATGGATAAGTTTATTCAAAATGTATCCCCTTCTGATATATTATCTGTCAAAGATGACTATGACAACTTCAAATCAATGCTCATATCTGCAATAAATAAATCAAATCCTCCCCCTAAAACTAAATCTCTTAAAAAACTCCCTCCAACTCCCTGGTGGGATGAAGAATGTTCCAAAGTAGTGAGAATTCGGAAAGCTAAATCTCTTTCCTATCGTCACAATATGACTATGGAGAACTATCTTGTATACAAAAATGCCGAATCTAATGCCAAAAGGGTATTGAGGTCAAAAAAAAGATCTGGGTGGTACAACTTCTGTAGTTCAGTATCTCCAAACACTCCAATTTCGGAAGTTTGGTCTATGATTCGAAGATTTCGATCCTCATTCAGTTCAACATCTCCTCGAGCGTCTCATTCTAAATGGATAGATGAGTTCTTAGACAAAATTGCCCCCCCTTCTGTACCTAACTTAGATGAAATAACTCCCATCTACCATACTCCTATATCTGATCATTGGCTAGACTCTCCATTCAATTTAATTGAATTAAAAAATTGTTTATCAACAGTCAAGGACTCATCTCCAGGCAGAGATGGCATTCCTTACAGCATAATCAAAAATAGTAATGATAATGTTCTAAACCACTTCTTAGGCATCTTAAATAAAATATTCCAGACTGGCATAATGCCTGATGACTGGAGTTCCCAAATAATCATCCCAATTTTAAAATCAAATAAATCACCCAATTCTGGTTCCAACTACAGACCAATTGCTCTTTCATCCACCCTCAGTAAAATTTATGAAAAATTAATCAAAAACCGGTTAGAATTTTTTGTCGAGAGTAAACAGCTTCTCTCTCCATCTCAATTTGGATTTAGGAAAAAAAAATCTACTCAAGATAACCTTGCCATTATTAGCACTGATATTAATTTATCCATTTCTAACCAGGAAGTATGTCTTGCAGTCTTTATAGACATAGAAGGCGCTTTTGACAATGTTTCCATCCCAATCCTCAAAAAAAAACTTTTAAGCCTCGGTCTACCTCTCATGTTTGTCCAATCGATTATCAATCTGTTTCTTGATAGAAAAATTTTCATTGAGCTACCAGATGTTACTCCTCAAAGTAGATCTATTTGGAAAGGTTTACCCCAAGGGGATGTATTATCTCCCTTACTGTATAATATATACACAAACGATATGCATGTCACTATTCCCCCTCAAGTAAAAGTTATTGAGTTTGCAGATGACATAGCTTTCATCTTATCATCCAAAATCATCCCTTCCGCCGTCAAATATCTTAATGAAGCCATGGATGCCCTTTGCACATGGCTCACTTTAAATGGTCTTGAACTTTCAGTCCAAAAGAGTCAGTGTGTCGTCTTCTCAAACCGTCACAAAAACCCCCACGTTCAAATTTTATTTAAAAACTCTCCAATCCCCAACGCCTCTGAAGTTAAATTTTTGGGAGTAACATTTGATAGGAAACTTAAATGGTCTTCCCATATTCATAATATAGTTACTAAATGTGAAAAGAATTTAAATATCATCAGATCTTTGACTGGCGTATGGTGGGGTGCCCACCCTACTTGCATTAAATTGCTTTACAATGCACTTATTCGAAGCCATCTCGATTATGCCTGCCCACTTTTTAGTACTGCATCAAAAAATGCACTCAGTAAATTAGACAAAATTCAATCAAAATCTTTGCGGATAATAACTGGAGCGATGCAATCTTCACCCATCAATTCCCTTCAAGTAGAATGTTCTGATCCCCCACTTTATTTAAGGCGTCAACTATTTGCTGACAAATTTGTTCTTAAATGTATAAATTCTAAATGTCATCAGATTATTCCGAGAGTCTCATTGTTCATCAACCCACCAAATGCACCTACAATCAGAGCTCGAACTAAACCTCTTCCTGCCATCTGTAAAAATTTTCGCTCTCTATCAGAGCTTCAAATTATCCAAAATGATCTTCTTCCTTTGTACAGATTAAAATATAGTCATGTCACCCTATCCCCAACAATTTTAGAAGGGATTGGCATTCTTAAAAGTCATTCCAATCTCCCTGCCTGTATTGTCAATAATATGTTCAATGACATTATTTCATCTAAATGGCCCAACTCTTCTCTTTTATTTACTGACGGCTCCAAATCTCCAGACTGTCCTAACTGTGGTATAGGTATTAACGTTTACCACAATAATTCTAATGATAGAATATTTTATTCAATTTCAAACCAATTTTCAATATTTTCTGCCGAGTGCATTGCAATAATTGAATCACTTAAATATATAATCAAAAATAATTTTGAACATTCCCTTGTTCTCTCTGACTCTCTCAGTTCCCTCCAAAAACTGAAATCGAGTCCTCTTCTTCATCCTGATGATCATTTTGTATGCCTTATTCGAGTGATGATAGCCTCCATTCAAAGCTCTGGAAAAACTGTAACTCTGATATGGATTCCTGGACATGTTGGCATAGTGGGTAACGATATTGCGGATTCCTTGGCAAAACAAGGAGCGTCTAACCCTATTGTTACCCTCGTAAACCATATTCCCCTATCTGATATTTTTTCCATCATCAAAGATAGATCCCGCAATGCTTGGACAGAGTATTGGAACATTGCTAGTCAATCCAAGGGAGCCTGCTATGCCTCGATACAAAGGACTATTCCATCAAAACCGTGGTTTCAAAAATTACCCCATTTTTCCAAAAAAGAAATTTCCTCTCTTATTCGAATGAGAATCGGACATTGTTCCGTTCCTTCTCACTTGTTTAAAATTCATGTCCTTGACTCCCCAGATTGTTCTTTCTGTGGTCTAGATGTGGGAACTTTAGATCACATATTTTTTGGTTGTCCCTCTCTAAATAAATATCCTCTCTTTTATCAAGCGTTATCTAAAATTACTTCCCCTCCATTCAACATCTCATCTCTCCTAAGTCTAAACTCGATTCCAATCTTCCATATAATTCTGAAATTTGCACATTTAAATAATATTAATATATAAATTTACTTCTTCATTTATATTTAAATTTACCTTTCCCTTTTCTACAATTTGAAATGATGGCTAGAACACCCTTGATGGGTGAAAGCCAGAAATAATTGAAAAAAAAAAAAAAACTTATATATTCAGAATCAGCGTTTATTGAACATATTTTTTTAAGGCCTTAATATTTTTCACTGGAGTTCCTTCTTGTTTGCCCACTTTTCGTATTTAATGTTTAATTTCGCTGTTTTTATATATATATGAATATCTTTTTTAAATAAATAAATATGATTTTATTACTTTTATTTTCGTTTTCTTTTTCATTCAAGAATCCATCCTCACTTTTACCATTAGAAAAAACTATAAATTATAACTGAAATTATCATTAAAATGATTTAATATCATGTACTCAATATATTCCCTTTATAAATAAGAGTAGAGGGGGTAAAAAAATGGATCAAAAAATTGACCGGCAAGATCCACATTATTAATCTTTGACTTTTTTTAACTCAAATCCATTGGTGGAATTCGGTCCTCACATTTTGCACACTCAACTACCTCTTGCGCCCGGTCTATACAAGATGTGGGAACATTTTAAATAATTCAAATAAATGTTTCGAAATATCTTTTCAAATTGGCCACATTTGGCCAGCAAGCGCACAAGCATCGGAAATTTTTTTGGTCAAAAACGCTCCAGTGATAAAGGAAAATTCTGCAGCTCTGAAAGCAGATACTTTCGTGTTCACTCGTGAACATTTTGTTAGAAATTTCTTTCGCGCATTACTTTATTTCTTGGATGGACAGTGTCTAGGTAAAGAAACGGCGAAACAACCTGAAGGTGAGGTTAGGTTAGGTAGTAATGGAAACTAGTAAATAGACTGCATTAAGCTAGACTTTGCTAATCATATCATAATACCGACGTACATATTTGATTCATATAAAATATCAGTCACGGTAATAGACAATAATACCATCAAGCGGCGATGGCAGGTAGAAAGTATGGACGGACGCGGCTGCCTCTGCCCCTGCCAGAAACAGCCTGTTAGTATTTTGATCAATTACTGTGGGACAAGTTATTAACACGACTCCCCTAGTACAGAGAGAGAGACAGGTGGATAATAATTAATATTTACCTTTATTTTTGGTATAGTGGTGCTTTCATCCATTTCCTACGGAATAATCGCCTGGGGAGGAACATACAATAACCATATAAAACCATTAAAAATTGCTCAGAGGTCCATCATTAAGGTAATGTACCAGAAGGCCAAGACGTATCTCACCAATCAGTTATTTCAAGAAACTGAAATTATGGAACTAAGGCGAATCTACTGTATCCAATATCCCAAATTTATATTTACTCGTCTTAACAATTTCGCTAAAAACACAAATCGCTCTAGCCAGAGACATACCACTTACGTGTACACAGTGCCTCCTGCAAAACCAGGCTAGTTCAAAGGCACGTTAACTGTATTGCCCCAAAATTGTTCAATTCGCTACTCAATTCTATCAACACGTGTCAATCTAAACGTTTATTTAAAGAAATGTTAAAATCTGGGTAAAAAATAATTTGGAAGTGAATTTTTTTCTATAATTCATATTACTATTTTTTCTTTATCTGTTTTTTAAACGTTTAAAATAAAATAAAATAAAATACATTAATTTTTATTATTAATCATAGTTTATTGCTCATTGACAGTCGGTTGTTACTTAATGTCACATCATCAGGAAACCATAAAATAATACTAATTCATGAGGTGCTGCAGCGAAGTGAAATGATTGTTATATTTTTCGTATCATAATCACATAATGTGTTAGGATGTCATTCAAACACTCATTACTTAAGGTGAGTAGGAATCTGGGAGTCAATGTGTTCAGGAGGGACGGACGTATGAATCCTCCCACTACGGTTTAAGGCGATGGATTGAGAGAGTGTGGCTGGAAAGGTCTACGTTAGGTCTCTCTCAACTAGTCTCTTCCGATCCGGCCAGTCACTCAGTAAGGTAAGTAAGTAAGGCAAATGCATTCTCCTCCCTAGTTGATCGCTACCGATTATATAACTTTTAGCAAATCTATCAAAACGTAGATGCGCAAACATTTGATATAGGGTAAAATGGCTGTCACTCGTAAAAGTAATAACAATTACCTTAAGAGCGGCGAAAAGGAAATTTTATTGTTTAATATTAAGATCTTGTTATTTTTGAAAAAAGTACAACATCTACAAATTGATTATCAAAATTTCTACTCAGTTCCACGAATAATAACAATAACAGCGCGTTTAACTTCCTTCCTTTTTCTTTGTTCAATGATCCGGTCTTTCCTCCTCCCCAACATAAATGTATCTTGAAGTTTCCAAGTCGTGTGACATTGCGGAAATTAGATATTACGAACTTCTCGCAATTACCTTATGGAGCCGAGAGGCGAGCTTACTGGGAGCAGAGCATGCTAGACACAGCCAGGAGAAGCTGCTCGCATTTACCAGTAGCAAACAACAAATAATACGGGTTGTGTTCTGCATGCAGCAGGTCCCGTTTGTTTGCCAACTTATAATCTTATACCAAACTGTAAACTGACTCTGATGTGTGAATCGGCCATAATAATAATTTCATTTGTGTTAACACAGAATGTTATTTTTCTACAGTATTACTTAACGTTTCCATTGCTAACAAGGGTAGTTAGATACCCAAAATTTCCAAATCTGCACTACTCTCTTTTAATTTGGGGGTAGGTATGGGTACCGCCGCTCCAGAAACCATTTATTGAATATCCAACACCCTGCCAAGGTTATTTGAAGTGGTTCGCTGCCTTTGGCGACTTAGCAAAAGGGAGGTTTGTCTAGATCTTGGCGGCGAATGCATTTGCCACTGAGTGCGTGGTGGGTCGGATCGGCTGTAATATTTATTTAAATTATGTTTAAACGTAATTTTAAATAGAGAATTAAAAAAAAATATTTTTGTTTTGCATTCCCATAAAATCTTAAAACACATAATATACCTCAAATAAAAACTGAACAACTAGATTAAAACTGTCCAATGGATGAGTCGGCATCGCGTCTGGTTCCCACCGAGGCATCGTGAGCTTAATTCATCGGCCGGCTATATTCTCCATCACGGCACAAACAAACCTGTTTTAAAAAGCACGAGGCTCTGTAAACTGATTTTTTATCTTATTTCTTCAAAATACGCAAAATCACTTTGTGGCGTCATTATTAATTTAATGAAAAACCAATAACTTTGTGTAATACCACTATTTAATAAACAATTATCAAATTTTTGATAATTGTTTATTAAATTATTATTAATTATCAATTAAATTATTATTATTTATCAATTATCAATGATTTTTTATCACTTTTTTCTTTCGTATTCTATTTTTGAAGTTTTCAAATGGGTAACTTTTTTTTTTTTTTCTTGAACTTGATTTCTATTTTTCTTTACTTACATAACACCATAATTCGGGCTGCGCCTAGTCTGGTAAAGGTTAAATAATCGATAAATGACGGAAATTTAAAAAAAAATTAAAAACATGCGCATTTCAGCCAAACTCTGATGATGTTATATTTTTTATGTGAATACCCGTATGGCGCCATCGAGACTATGGCATCCCCAATTGGGGTATTTTTTAAAGCTGAAGGTAAGTGGGGAGGGGAAAAGGATGGGAAAGAGAAAGGTGGGGTAAGTAAATATTTGGCTATTCGGATCTAGTCACCAAACATGGCTAAAGCCATTGCAATTCTGAATTGCGGTTTTCCACCGGGGCGATACACTTCCACTCTGGAAAGTATCGCTAACATACTTACCTTATATTTTTATAAAATGATTGAATTGTGAAAACACAAATCAATCAAATAAAATATGAGAAATTGAAATATTGTGAAGTTATTCGTAACCAGAGAATGTTTGTCTTTCTTTTTTTAATATAATAAAAACCAGTAAATACATTTTTTTAAAACGTTTTGGTAATATCCTTGAAACAAATAATATTTCTCGCGCACTGAAACCATACCACAGTCGCGTACGTACACTCATTTGCGGTCTTACCAGAGCTGCATGAGGGGGTAATGTAACGTCGCCCGCCCTCAGTCGCCGCCCGTCACACCTCACACGCGGTAATTCAGTAAAACTGCGGCCATTGTTCGTTGATAAGTGAAAAAGTTTTAATAATTATAATATAATATACAATAATGATAAGTATCTCACTAAAACACATAAAATATGTAAAACATAGTAATAATTTGCAATTAAAAAGCGTGGGGTAACCAGTCACCCCATCACGGCATCCCAAGTTTCGTTTTGCATCAAGGCATGCTGAAGGTTAAGGAAACTGGTACGGTGCTTTCAAAGGTTTAAGGCGTTTTGGCTTGCTGCAATATTGGAGAAAGGAACAATGGAAATTAATTATCCTATGTTAACACGGTTGAGGGGTTGCGGTTGGGATAACGTACGCTGTTCCGGTCAATCCAATGATTTAACGCAATCCTGTTTATGAAATATGCCACAAAAATTTCTAATAATTGTTTAGTTTCAATGCAAGAATTTTTTTTTTATTATTGCTTTTAAATTCAATGTGAATAAGGGTTTGAAAACATTAGGATTTATATTAAAAACTTTGAATTTTTATAAATCATAAAACCTTTAGACATATCCCTAGTAAGAAGCCTAATAGAATATAATTCCATAGTTTGGTCACCCTTCTACAAAATTCTTATTCATAGAATCATGTAAATGCCGGTAACTCCATTAATGGAGGACTGAATGCGGTTGGCGCTAATAAAAAAACTGTCAAAAGAAGCGAAGCTAGCAGTCCACAATGGAGTCCTGGTACCTACCCTGATGTATGGCAGTGAGGCATGAAACTGGCAGAGAAAGGATGAAAGTAAACTGAATGTTGTAGAAATGAGATCCCTGAGGCGTATGTGTGGTAAAACCATGTATTATCGTGTGAGAAATGTGGAGATCCGCAAAGAATGTAAGGCTGGTGTAAGCATTACGCAAACATTGATGTACTCATTAGAGTAAGATTAAGAAAGGGACCCTCAGATGGTTTGGGCATGTAGAGCGAATGAACGAAGAAAGTAGTGTAAGAAGAATATATGACGCAAATGTGAATGGTAGAAGAAGTCGGGGACGCCCGAGGAAGACATGGCACGATCAAGTGACTCAGATACTTGAGTCGGGCCATGTCAAAAGTCAGAATAATAGAAGAGTATGTATGAGACGATGTATGAATGTGAGTGAAGCAAAGAGTGTGTGCCAGGACCGATTTGTTTGGCGGTCCGTCCTCTCTGCCTACCCCTGCGGGGAAAAGGCGTGATGGTTAGTTAGTTAGTTAGTTAGTCATAGAATCATAAAATTTATGAACATATATTATAAAGAATTCAAAGAATATTTCTACGCTTCGTAAATTTTAAACTTATTATCACTGTGATAGGAAATCTAGAAATCCTGTATTATCCATATTGTGATCCATCAATACAGTGGTCTACTCCCGACTATGCTTAACAGGAACTAAATATTTACTGGTTGCTATATACATATATTTACTTACACTGTAATACTTATTATGTACCATTTTTACCCCACACACACCATGTTACCCTGGTACTAGGAAATCTCATTTTGTGGAAATTGTTTTCCGTGAAGTTACATGAAATTATTGTTTTGGCCATAAACAAGAAAGTTGCACTAATGTCTCATTGAAATGCTTTTAAAAGTTAACTAATTTATTTTTTATTATTAAATCTTAATCTTAAAAGATGCTGAATGGGGAGTCTTTTTAGGGAAAGATAGGAGAGGAAGGAAAAAGGTTTGAGGGGTGGGGACCAGTGTGTCCAAGAGTGGCGGGTGGTTTGAAAACTCAGCTATCATGGTGACCGACAACATAGATTGTTCTATCTTCCGGCCTGCAGGACTAACTTGCCAGTGGTCATGCCAGTCGGGAGAGCAATTTTGCTGTTAAACAGAATTAATTCGGATATCGACATATTTAGAGTTAGCGAAGCTGCCTTTAAAAGGCAAGCTCTATTAATGCTTGTATGGTTTGTACGCCTACGTGTTCAATGTACAATATACTCTTACAAATTCATGTGTTTATTCTGTTACGTGAAATTTTAAAAACACACAACTTAAAAAATATATATTACGGACTATGTAATTCGATCATAACCTTTGGCTGTTTTGGATGGGGGGGTGCAGGTAAAATAACGCTAAGCCCGTTATTGAAAGCACAGAAATCTATTTTACGCGTCATTATGAAAAAACTTTCAGATATTCGAGCGACGTTCTCTTCATGGAATTTAATGTACTAGGTGTTCGACAGTGTTACATTAAAAAGAAAATAATTTATGCTCATAAAAATAAATATAAAATGGAAACAGTCGAACACAAACATCAAACCAGAAGTAAGGGCAGAAATGACCTATCTATCCCAACAAGTAACACAGCGGCTTATCAAAAAATATTCTCATACCTGGGACCAAAATTATACATCAAAATCCCTTCTCAACTAAAACTGTGTTAAATGTCGTCCTTCGGTCCCAAAATAACAAAATGGTTGATAGATTTAGGCAGGACGGAGTCAGAAACACTATTAAAAAATGTTATATGAGAATTATATATTACGAGCACCCTGTACATCTCTTATGTTCCCAAAATTTTAAAAATTTTAGTCTTCTTTTCTTTACTGTTTTCGTGCTGATTTTCTTTGCTGTTTTTCTTGTATCCAATAATAATAAAATGGTTAATGGCATGTATCTCTCTGTATCCAAAATTTTGATTTTATTTTTATTTTCTGTTTCTCTTGTATACTGTTTTTTTAGTATTCAAAATAACAAAATTGTTACTGGTTCGTAGATATGTCTTACGAGCGCCTTATATTTCTTTTGTTTCCCAAATGTTATTTCCTTTCCCTTATTTGACTGTCCTAGAACGGGAGTCCTTCCTAGTTGGACAGTCAAGAGCATCCTTATACTTTGTATTTTTATAACAAAAAAATAAAATAAATAAAATGTATTTTTTAAAACGCATTCAAACGTAAAATTTTGTAATGTTTTTACAATAATAAAATTGAATTGAATTGAATGTATGAATCCATTCAACTTTTCTGCAAATATACGATGAATATTTATTTTTTTTATAACTTTATTTTTTTCTGCTTCAATTTCCCTAAAATTTGTGATAAGAGATCGTTCTCCCGCGAGAAGTGCTGTCAGATTTGTGTGATTTTCTACGGCTGTTATTTGCTTTTTCTATCGGCCGACGTCAAAATTTTAGCTGTGAGCTGTCACGTATTTTAGTTTGGATCGTTTTAAACACGAATTCCTGCAAGTATGCATGATTTAACAGCTGTAGAAAATCACACAAATCTGACAGCACTTCTCGCGGGAAAACGATCTCTTATCGCAAATTTTAGGGAATAGCCTTTCAGGTTTTCGATTAAGTGTCACTAATATTGTCTTTATTAATTGCATATTACAATTTGAGATTTTACTCATTAAGTTAAACAAAAAATGAACGATACGTTCAGTTTCAATTCCAAAATTTCTGAGTAATACATTCTATTTTTGACGGTTGTAAGAGAATCAATTGCAGATCACTGTATAAAACAGCAATTTCATTCAAATAATAATTCATACTTAAAACCTTAATTAAGTACCATTGAAAAAAGCCGACAAGCTTTACAGACAAATTTATCTTAATTTTAGTCTAGGCGTAAAACGTTTAAAAAAACTGCATATTTCCAAATTAACGGCAGTTTTGTACAAAGCGCGGGGTTAAATTCTGATGGGGAAAGCAGAAGTTAGGGGTTGCCCGGGGTCTAGTGTCTAGACGGCGCAGATCGAGCAGACCCTAAAAGGATTTGGGACCCCGACTGCATTTTAAACATGGTCCTTATATTAATGCTTTTTCCCCCTTACCCCAACCTCCCCATCAGCATTCCATAGGGAGAAGTCTGCTGGGACTTCGATGTTTGAACTTATTAAAATAAAACATTTAAATGGAACACGCTATATTATTTTTATTTTTTCTGTGTGTAACACCCACGAGAGTGTAGAGTATGCGAAAGCAACACTAATAACCTCCGACGTGTTCATGCACACGATGCGTTTTTATGTATTTCTTGGCTCTCCAACAGAATACATCACATCATCAAACAGTATTAATAGGCTTGCGACTGTACGGTTGAAATTTAAGAAACTGGCTAAGAATGCAAATCTGACGCCGCGCCTTACGCAAAACTGTTTTCGTACGTGGAGTTTGTATACAAATGTACTTTTGTAATAGAACCTAATTAGAGCAATGCCAAATTGCCTGGAAGGCGTAAGTTCTACGGATTTGTAATTTCGTATTGTTTGTATCTCTCCGAATATGGAGAGATTGACAATAATATGATTATTATTGTTATTGGCGGTTGTGAATAATAATGCCACGCGCTATATTTTACATATGAAGTCATTGCCTGTCGCGGTTACTTTGTTCCGGTGACTAGTTGTCACTGGTTCCAATTATTATAGATGAGCACACCATTTCATCTCAATATTCTTAGTATGACTATAAGGTGTAACACATAATAATAAATTAAATTAAAAACAAGGAGGATCAAAATCAAATGTTAGTAAATACATACTTACACTTTTTTTTATGAGAAAAACTCTCTTTTACAACTTTTGAAGGTTATTCCCATCAACGTAATATATCATTGAAGAAGAAGATAACACTTTAAATCTAAATGAAAATATGAAAGAAAACAAGACACAGAAAAATAGAAAAAGACAATGGTCGCAACTGGGACTCGAACCCAGACCTCTCGTCTAACCGGGACGTGCGCGTTATAATATGGATATATTTTTTCCATATTATCCTATAATATGGAAAAAAAAGAACTAGTTGAAAAAACATCCATACACATTTACGTATGTGTGTACACACATATATATATATATGTATGTATATGCGTACGTGTGCACACTCTACATGTATATATATATATATATATATATATATATGCATGTACATTAAGGTGGTCCAAGCCCTCATAGTAAAAAAATTTTTTTCAAATATAGGTGTCGCCACCCTCTTGATTTGTTACACGTACCATTTCTATTATGTGTAATAAATTTCAGTCCCCTATCTTATATACAAAGGGGTGCTCATCGAATTAGAAGTTTCTGACAAAAGTTCAGGATTTTAAGTAAAACACGTAATTTAAGGTTTTTTAATATTACAAGTATTTTAATCAAATACGCATAAAAAGTATTTAAATGTGAACCAAATTTGGAAACAAAGCAATAATTTACATAATATAAGCCACAATCTTTCAAAACTATGTTTGTTAACTCTTTTTGGATGTTTCAGTAGAAACGATCTTTCTATTTTGTTCAACGATGTGAAGTAAAAATTGTTTTTCTTCCTCATTCTATAACGTGTTGCTATCTTCCAATAGTTTAACACCTCTCTCCACTGTATCATTAACAAAACGCAAATTTTTGAGGCAGCTTTTGCCTTGAAGGTAATCAACATGGTCATTCCAAGTCTCGAGAGATAATCGCAAGAAAGAGTCCTTGATATCAAGAACTAAGTTATTTGTATGGAAAAACTTCTAATGTAACCTTTGCAAGCTTAGCAGAATCACCTCGTACTGAAAGATTACCGCCAACAGAACCTATTTTTTGAACAAAGGCCTGTTTCTCAGCATCAAACAGCTTGTCAGAAAGTAAGGCAAATGCAACTAGTTCATCTGACGAATATCATAAGTGACGCTCTAAGATACCCCTAGCTGCTATACTGATTTCGGAACCAATGGCTTCGTACAATTTTAAGCTTTTCCAAAATAGTAAGTCATTTACTAGCTTTAATAGCTCTTCGTAATCATCACGAACTTGATTCCCCCCAGATAGAGCGGTTGTAAGACTTTTAAGAGTATTTTCAGCAAACTGTTCTGCGTTCTTATTGAGATCGAGACAATCGTAGTGCTTCTTCGATAATGTCTCCCAAATATCGCTGAATCTTTTGAAAAGTGTGATTTGAGGAGAGCTTGATGGCCCAAAACACAGAATAAAAATTTTTGAAAGCATTATTCGAAATACGCGATGATGACAAGCAAGCCACAAAAGATCACGTCCTGTCTTTTCTTCTAAATGAGTGCAAGCTCCCTTTTTGGCAACGGTGTTAGAAGAAGTAGTGTCAAAACTCATAGGCCGGACTTTATTTGTGACATTCCACTGTTGCATTGTGTCAAAAACAGCATCAGATATTTGTTCCCCCGTTCCCGCAGTAATTTTTGGTACTCCTAATAGTTTTTCACAAACATTACCGTCTTCTGCAATTTTTTTCAACTTCAAAGCGCTTGCCTGGGCAATATCTTTGTGCTTCAGATTTTTTTCCTCTAATTTTCTTCAATAGCAGCCAGTTTTTATGAAACTGAATCAGTTTTTCCGTTGCAGTTATTTTGTTGTCTGGTCGGAATACTAGATTTTCTCCATACTTCTATAAGTTCTTGAATAAGTACATGCGCGGAATCTTTCACATTTTTGGATTCATTTAGTATGTGATGATAACGAAGTAAAACTTGCCGAAGAGTAGGAAGTTGGTTAAGCCTCATAAATGGCTCAATATCTCGAACCCCAAGTAGAAAAATTTCGTCTTTTTTTTATTAAATGAACACATTTTATTGCAATGATTCACTTCACAGTCTACTAAATAAGTATCAAAACTGTTTAAATTTTTCTATAAAACTCTTCATTGGTTTATTTTAATATATATATTTAAAAGTTTAATACGTGAAACTGTCATGTAACAAAAAGTAAAAAATAGCATTTTACAAAAAAAATTCAAAAACAACACTCGATTGAGCACCCCTTTTTGCTTGTGCTATTTCGCTGAAATTTTACTATGTTATTACAATGAATACATGTAACAAATTCACGGGGTGGCCAAATGAAAAATATAAAAAAAAATATTTTTGGACCACCTTAATGTACATGCACACACCCATACACATATAAATTTACACATATCTTATATAGAGCCATTTCGTAAGTAAGTGAATGATTCATTCATTACAAAGCGTTTCTAAGTTCCTTCTGAAGGTAGTGATTGAATTCGAAAATACATCCAAGTCTTCATGTTCGCAGTATTTATTGTATAATCGAGTCATTCTTGACTTTGAAAAAAATTGAATTAATGCGATAAGTATCGATTATATTATATAGATATATATTATTATGAAGAAAGATACCGGCATTATATTAGTTAATGTTGTTATCTCCTAAAAAATAAGATTTTTTTTTACATCTAGCGGAGTCCATATCAATGCATGCACAAAAACATTACGTGCATTCATTTGTTTGCATGTTAGTCTGGCAGCATACAGGGTTGTGTGCCAAGTAGCCGCGCCGTGTATTTTTACATCATTTATTATTGCGAAGACATCGATGTTTACTCTGCGAACCAAGCCCCTGTTGGCAGCCAAAGGAGCTTTTACTTTTCATTGAAGCAGGAGAGGCTTATTTCTCCTTCAGTTATTTTAAGTCAAAATTCTAGTTGCTTTTTCAAGCCTTTGAAAAGTTATTTATTAAAGTTTCCAATGTCTCAAATCGTAATCAAACGAGGCACTGTTTGTATTACTTCAAAGCGGATTTTATTTGCTTCATAGTTTTACAAAGCTCTTTCGACTTAAATTCAGAATCATAGAGATTTTCGTTTTCTAGTGACTGCGAGGGGTAGCACCAAGATGGCCAATCAATCCACGCACCGTAGCTGACTGCAAACGATTCTCGGATACAATTAATTTGAAGTATTTGAGTGGACTTGTTGAAAACAACTCTTAAAACCACCCTGGTAGTAGGATTGATGCACTGATCGATTGAAACATTGATTAATATAGCTTGAACCATGTTTAGTAACCAGATATGAATAGTAAAGCCAAATTAGTTAACCACTTTTTAGATGTAAATAATGAATAAGAAAACATTTTATTTTATTTCGATTTTCTTTAGGTTATTTTTATTCTGGATGCAAACAACGGGTAATTAAGTAAAAATTTGATTTTTTTAATGATTTTGCAGCTCGTAGGTAAATGAATTGTACCTACGTGTTCTCTAAAGTTACCCATGTGGATTTAGCATTAGTTATGTTCTTATTTATTATATTGAGTTTATGCTTTATTTATATATTTTGTAATCTTTTTTATTTATGAATTAAAATTAATTTGTATTTGATACGTCAAAGCCCAATAGGGCGTCAATAAATAAGTATTTTTTAATATTAAAAATATTTTTTTCACTTTTATTCCTTTTTAATTTTTAATTAAAATGTAGGTTAAACAATTTTAGATTGCCACCATTATTATATTTTTAGTATTGCCATTTGAAAAACAGTGGTGCCCTCTTACGCATTCTACTATTATTTGACAAACTCCAGATTGATGTGTTCATGATTCATCATGATTCCCTCTTCTTCATACATGATCATGACATCATGATTCCCTCTTCTTTATGCATGATCATGACGTCATGATTCCCTCTTCTTCATACATGATCATGACATCATGATTCCCTCTTCTTTATGCATGATCATGACGTCACGATTCCCTCTTCTTCATACATGATCATGACGTCATGATTCCCTCTTCTTTATTGATTTCTTCGTACTTATTGTTTTCTTCATCTTATATTTTGTTGACTACATATGTATAATTGTTGAATTGTTTAAATTTGACTAAAGATAGTTGAAGTGAGGTCATTGGTGTTTCCAAATTAATACTTTGAAAAAAGTGTTTTTTTTTCTATGTAACTATACTACCTTGTGTTAGGTCTACTAGTATAGCAAGATAGTGGGGTCTACTAACCATCGGATTAACAGAACTGCTTGCAAGACCAACCGAATTCATATTATTCCAACCAAAAGGGAATAAAAATAATTCGGCTGGCCTCCAAACGTTCTTGTGAAGTCTGCGTTTGCGTGAAGTCCTCTAGCAGTTCTACAAATAGGATGGTGAGAAGGCCATTTAAGATAAGTATTATATAGCCATATAATACGCCGTGTTTTACTCATTTTAATCATTGTCTGTAATGTGAACAGAAATACCCTAAAAAGGCGTTTAGAATCTCGTGTTTAGCGGTTACATCATCAAAGGTAATTCCTTTCAAAAATCTGTCTTAAATCGCTTTTTTTGTTTTGCGTGGTAAACAGGTGTGCGTAAGCAAAACCGTTGTCTTTAAAATAATCTGGAATGCTCGACAGATGAACACGAAGTCACTTAGGATATTGCAAGTCAGCGGTAGACCCAGCCATCTCCCTGAGTTCTTCAAAGGAAGCATCCCTTAAAGATTTCCCTCGCGGGGGTTGAAATTGAATTTCAGGACTGAGCGAGCAATTAACTTTAGCAATGACGGGCTGCGCCGAAAGAAGGACGAAAAATCTGCTTTTTGACAGGCAGATTAATTGATAAATTCCCTTTTAAAATCTCTTTTTCCTTTCGATTTAGTGAATCCTATTATATGGGGAAAGAAAAGATATTCGATATTGTTTAATGGCCGAATAATTTGCCGGAGCTAAACCGACGCTAAACGTAATAAAGATTTATAAAAGAGGGAATAAAAATGAGTTAATTTTTATTCCAATTTTACTTATATAAAATTATCTTTTGTATTGGGATAGAAATTTATTCAATTTATTCTGCATTTTATTTTACCCGTCCAAATAAATAATGCGGAAAATATTTCAATAATTCATCAACCGGCTGTTCCAATAATGGTAATAGGAGGTATTAATAATATTTCTGTCCCAAACAATTCGCGATTGTTTTAATAATGATCGTTTTGGCATAAATTATTTCTATTATTTGTGGAATTCAATAAACGCGAAAATTATATTAGCTAGACCTCAAAATAACTAAACTGTGTGATTTCTAAAACGCTTTGTGAAAATATCGATTTGGTTATGATCAAATACATAATTTAAAATAACTTATAATTATTTTATTTATTATTAATATTCAACGCCCTGATGGACTTTTAATAGAGAGACAGTTTTTAAATATAAAAAATGTACTGTGAAAAGACGACCAGAAAACATCGTATGTAAGGTAGGTATAGAGATAGATTTAAGTAAAGATTAAGCTTTACAATAAAAGAGAAAGTTTTTAGTTGCATGTGGCGTAGAAAAAAACTATTATGTTAGTAATTACTAAATTTTCAGGTGACAAATTTTTTTTTTATATTAACTCCACACAGGAGGCCCTGAGGGATTTAATTTCCCTCAGGGCCTATGTCATCTTTGAAGATGCTGTGTGGAGGGTGCTGTTGAGGAGAGGAAAGAGTGAACATGGGTCTTGAAGAGACCCATGTTGTAGGAGGGACGAAACACAGAAGCCGGCAAATCGTGATAATTGTGATAATACGTAACAAAATGCAAGATACATATAAGGAAAACAAGGGAACAAGTGTTTACATTGTAGATTAATATTGAAATACACAAATAAATGCAATGGCCCCTATGTGACGCTCCTTAAATATCAAAATAAGCTACATTCAGGTATTTCTTAAATAATGGTAAATTTGTATTAAATACATCGATATTTGAGGTGAATTTTTTTTTTTTACATGAGCTCCACACAGAAGGCCCTGAGAAAAATTATTTCCCTCAGGGCCTTTGTCATCTTTGGGGATGCTGTGTGGAGTTTTTTCAAGGAAAGAAAGGGGAGGAGAGTTCTGGGAAGGAGAAGAGTTTAGGGGTGGGTAGGAATCTGGGATTCAGTGTGTCTCGGTCATCCGCTTCCAAGACCTAGACAAACCTCATCCCATGAACCCGGGCACCCCTGCTAAATCACCAAACGTAGCGAACCACTTGGGGTGATCTATTTGTTTCCAAGTGTGCGAAGTCGAGGAATAGGTGCATGTATGTGGTAGTTGGTTCCAGTTGCCTTGTTTCTCTATTAGGTACCTTGAATTCGATGAGATGCAGGAGTTCCCAACAGAATGAATAATTTTAAACAAAAAAGTTAAGTCATTTATTTTCCTTCTGTTTTCTAGGGAATGCAATTTTAGTGTAATTAGTAGGGATGTATAGTTAATACGTTGAATAGGTATGTGTAACTTGAAGTTAATAAATTGTAAAAATGTGTGCTGCACTCGTTCAATATTTATTATATGAATTTGATAATATGGGGACCAAACTATGGAATGTATTCCAGCACGCTGCGTACTAGTGACAAATACACATTTTTATAACTTCCAGCGAATCAAAATGTTTGATAGTTCTGATTATAAATCCTAGTGTCTTTATGTTGTTCTTTGTTGCTCATTTGTTGTATGTGATTTAAAAAATTTAATTGAGAGTCAAACATAATTCCAAGATCCCTGATTGCCTTGACTTTTTTTACGATTTTGTTATGCAGCTGGGTAAATAATATACAAAACATTTTTTGTGCATTGTTTACAAATTTCAAACGTAAAATCTACTTCAAAATATCCTTAATGGTATGGATATCAAACGAATTTATACACAGTGTCGATTTTTTTGTACTGGTGTACACAGTATATAGAGAAGCAGATTTTTTCTTGAAGCATTTCAATGAAAATATTATTATTTGTCTCTGCACATCCCTTCGGGGTCACTTAGTTATACTTCATGTAATTAGGTATACTGTAGGTATTTTTTTAGGTTTTCACGGCCAAAAGTATTTTTTTTATTTATTTTTGGGGTGTTATGCCGTGTTTCGCTACCCCCAAAAATAAATAACAAAAATAACAACAAAAAAAGGTATACCGTATTTTCGGCTTCGACTTTCGATTGAAGAAGAGTAGCGCGTGACAGGTCCCAGTGGAAAATGTTATAGGAAGCCTATGCCAAGAGGTAAAATGAGCTTCGGGATGTATTATAATTAAAAAGAACATGTCTAGTTTTTATACCTAACAGAATTCCAGAATAAAATGGCCTATTTTTATAATAATTTTTATTATTTTCGACTTCACATAGTATATAAGTAAGCTAGGGGGTAAGCCATGACATCATAATGGCTAATAACCAATAAAATTAGCATACGTTTTTTAAAATACTGAATATTATGTAGGCCGTTTTAAATTTTTTTCATTTTGCTTATTTCTTATGTACAATTTTACCTAGCAACTCTTGACTTTTTAAAAGGCAAGCAGAGGACATTAACATAAACGAATTTAATCAGTAAGGTAAAATGTGTTTTCTTCTAATAATACTTATGTGTCTGCTTCGGAAGAACTAAAACTCATTTAGCTTAAAATGTAGCAGAAATGTTTTGAGCGAAGAAGGAAAAGTGTTTTTTAAAATTGGTTCTTTAGAAAATTACCCATTGTCTAGACAAAAGATCAGAAGAGATACTGATAAACGAAAGGGGAAAAATAAATGTCCAATAAAAAAATGGTTTTACATAAATTCTGCAGGAAATATTGTAGAGTGTTTACGTTACAAACAAAAGATCTTTTGATTTTATGGATAAATAGGTACTGGCAAATCATTTTTAAGATATTCTTGCTTGTGTAGTTGTGCACTGCATCTAAAAGCCAGACTAAGCCAGTAGTTAAGTCGAGTGGCGAGTAAGTCGCCACTTGACTCGCCGAAAATCGTTCGCATTGCTTTCAAGTACAGTACGTTAATTTGTTCCCGCCGCCCGTTGCAAGATGACAGCGGTTGACAGGCTGCTACAAAGCAAAGTAAATAGGCTAATTAAGCGTATTGTAATTCTTATAAGAGGTGAAATTTTAGAAGAGGTGGAAGAATAAATTAGTAAAATGAAAATAAATAAACTATAGACACGAAAAGAGAGTAATAGCAGCATTAATAAATAATTTAAGAGTTGCATTTTCGCTCCAACGCCACGACAATTCCGCGCGTCTACAAATTAACTCTGCTGAAACGGCGGATTTGCGCATGTTAGTGCGCAGGGACGCGTGGAGGGGAGCGCTACTCGCCGAAAAATTAGAACGAAATGGATTGAATCGACTAAAGAGCTCACTAACCCACTACTAAAATTATGGTGTTCGGGCGCGTTTAGTTACTACTATACTCTCCACTCGACTAAAATACTCTACCAATGCGAACGGGTCATTGTAGCTTGTTCACATTGGGCAATTAGTTAGTCAAATAACGAGTAAACTTGCTACTTGACTGACCAAAATGCTACTACTGACTACTAAATTCGGACACGTTTAGTTACTAAAATACTCGCTACTCGACTAAAATACTAGCCTAGTCTGTACCGGTCATTAGAGCTACTTCGGGGTACGAGTGGACTGCGGTCAGAGTGTTCCAAATTAGTTTGAACCATTTTTATTCAAACGTGCGCTCTTTAAAATGATTTGCACTTAAATAATTACATGTAATTTTCCCTTGTGTATTCTTGAGTTACAACAATTATTACCACATTTCACAATACATTACTCTAATCTCCAACTAATCTTAACAATTTC
Organism: Glyphotaelius pellucidus; assembly: GCA_936435175.1. Taxonomy (NCBI): domain Eukaryota; kingdom Metazoa; phylum Arthropoda; class Insecta; order Trichoptera; family Limnephilidae; genus Glyphotaelius; species Glyphotaelius pellucidus. The sequence goes on from OW386550.1 coordinate 1,667,264, forward strand.
TGTAAAGTTACGTTTATTTGAAAAAGAACAAGACAATGAAAAATAAAAAGAAAACGGTCGCACCATGGACGTTATCTTTTTTATTTTTCTGTATCTTGTACTTTTTCATATTTTCGTTTAGATTATTATTGTTATCTTCTTCTTCAATTATATATTACATTGATGGAAATAACCTTCAAAAGTTATAGAAAGAGTGTTGTTCTAACAAAAATTGAACTAATTTGCTTTTGTATACAAAATTTTAAAATGGAAGACTAGTATTTTAGAAAATATGTCACAAATAACTTCAATTTTGTTAAATCAATGATAAATTTTGATCTTTTATCAAATGAAGACAATATAAGCGAAACTCAATCGAAAATCTGAAAACAGAAAAAGATACTGAGACTCGAACCCAGAACCTTTCGCTTTCCGGGCAAACGCGCTACCACTGCGCCAAGGTGTCGATATCCGATTAGGTCATTTTTAACTACATCATACTTCGACTAAGAGCCACCCACTATCTTCATTTTCTTAACGCATATTTTATTAGCTGCTATCTTTATGTTTGATTGCAATATTCAAAGTCAAATTGCAAGTTCCTGGGGTCGAGTCCCAGAGGTGCCAAAAGCTTTTTCTGATTTTTCTGTTTTCAGATTTTTAATTGAGTTTCGTCTTCATTTATTTAAATATTACAATTTGAGGTTTTACTCATACAGTTAAAATAAAAATTAAAGATAATTTGTGACTTCAATTTCTCATTTTTTCAAACTTCTCTCGTTTCTAATACACCTTACCACGTAAATAACCCCACAAAAAATGAAATTAAGAGAGGAAACCCTTATTATTTCCATCCATTCTGGGCACCATTTGCAAAGAAAGAATGCATCTTTATGATTTATTCACTTTTTATAACATAAAAGCACTAAGGCCCGTTTTTTTAAAGATAAAGAATTGAAATACAGTGGTGTGGGGAGGGTTGGAAAATAAACCCTTTATACACAAAGGGTAGGAAAGCCACAAATCAAATGAGCTGCATTGATAAGGGGTGGTGCTGGAAACCGCACGAGTAGAGAGGGGTTAAGAGTTAGAGAGGGTGCAAGAACAATTTAAAATTATTAACGTTTCACTGAATTCACTTTTCGCTTCAATCTCTCAAAAATCTTACATCAAAAGATTCCTTCGACAAACTTCGTCCCTCTAGGTAAATTCTTACTTCAACTACATACCCTTTCACAAGCTTCTGTGTTTGTCTGTCTGGGTTAGTACTTACTACAACTGAATACCCTTTCAAATAAATTGCATTTTTGCCCACTTGCACACAAAATGGTCTATATAAAACAACTGTTATCGTTATGATTATATTACGGGTGCATTCATAATACCAGTGGATACATTTTCATAGATTCCACCTTTCTCTGTGAATTTTCATTTCATATGGATACCCTTATTTAAACTTCAACTTAATTGGTAAACTGGAAGTCAAACATCACAAAACTGCGCTGTACAAATATTTACCCTTTTTACACTTCACTTTATTTCAAGAATTCTGACTTGGCCGATTTCGATTAAGTGCTCGGCGATTGCCGATTTGTCAGGGTGGCCAAGTTTACAAGCACGAAAGTGTTCCGAAATCCTTTTGGATATCGTCCGCTCTGTCTGGCCTACATAGACCTTGTCACATCCGGAACATTACTTTGGATTTGTTCCTGAAGTCCTGGGAAGACCCAAAACTTACAGAGCACGCCTAATTACGGAGGCAATTGAAATCCATAAAAACCCCATCAATATTAACAGAGACGACGGAGCTAAGCTCAATAGTTCTTGGTATCCAGTAATTGACGGCTACACCAAAGCTAAACGCAAAAAACCATGCTGAATTTTTTCGAACACCAGCTCGTAGAGAAATGGAGCTGGCAGCACGGTATCGCTTCGACACACATAAGTAAACACTCTCACCAATATCATTTACTCATCTGCCCTGATGATGGACACTGTAACGCTGTCCGAAACGTTGGCTAAATAAGGAGGTAGCGAAACACGGCATAACACCCCAAAAACAATAACAAAAATACTTTTTGGCCGTGAAAACCTAAAAACATACCAATTCTGACTTCAACTGGATACCCTTTTTAAATAAATTTATTTGAATTTTGATTTTGTTTGCATGCAATGAAATAAAATTCAAATTATAAAAATGCAAATTAACTCACTTTCCGACAATCGAGCTGAAACTCAGCAGATACACTCGTTGTCAATTACAGTGCATCTATCACATAGCCACTTTTGGTGGCATTCTTGCGCACCTTGGATTTTTTTTAAATTGGATGATATCGTAAAATTTACGGCAATACGAAATAAATCTCAGTACTATCCGATTAGCGGTGTTCACTTAAGTTAGTCAGTCCCTCGGGAGGAAGATTCAATCCTCAATCAAACAAAAAAAAAATTTGAAATTGGCTAATAACCGGCTCAAGAGATGGCGCAACTAGGACGAAAATTGGACATAGATTTATGATCTTTGTTTTTACGTGTTGATTTTTTTTACACTTCTTAATTTTTTACAATTCTTTTTTCACTTCGCTTTAATTGGTGAATTTTTACTTCAACCGAACGCCCTTTTTTACCTTTCACTTTATTTGGTTAATTTTCACTTCAACTGAACGCCCTTTTTTACTCTTCGCTTTATTTGGTGAATTCTTACTTCAACTGGAAAAACGTTTCATTGGAAAATCTGTGAATTCTTACTTCATTTGGATACCTTCTTCACACTTTACTTAAATGGGTGAATTCTACATCAACCATTCTTACAAATTTCCCTTTGACTGGATATCGTTTCACAAACTACTATGGCAAAAATCTTCAAAATAGTGACTGACTGACTGAGTCTGTCACAGAGTTTGCCTTTTTGAATATTTTTTTCTTAAACCGGATATTTTTTAGACTTCTTTTCCTTTGTAAATTCATTTTTCAACTGAATATCCTTTTCCATAGTTACCTTTCCATGTTCATTCCGTGTTATATCAGCTGGATATATTTAATATATCGGTTAAATTGTATACACTCATTGCGTTATTTTCTTAACACGACAAGTATTTTGAAGTTTATTTTTAAGCAAGTAACAGATTGTATTAACAAAATTCTTTGTTTCTATTCGCACTTGTTACTATGTATAGAGAATTAGAAAATAATATGTGTATTGTAGGGAGCTAATTTTCATGGTGCAAATTTGGACCAGCCACGGGACGAATTAGTTACACAACCTAAATAAAGGCCAACTCTGAAACCAAAAGGATAAATATTGTTGAACAAATTCCACTGTTGGACGGTCATATTATGGTAACTGTGTATGTAAATGATGTTGAAATGTCCAGAATTCAAAAGTGTTGTAAATTGTTCGATATTATAATATTGACTAGCGCAGACCAAATCATGGGTATGATAATTGCATGTTAGCTAAAATTCGCAGATTATGGCCTTAATGATGCAAACAATCAGAAAGATTTCTGATTATTTCGACAAGTTCGCCATATAAAACTAAAATTTCACTGGTAATATAATTTTTTATTTATTTATTAAAAGCCCATAGCGTTTTTACAAAGGATATGGGGGTTAAAAATTCCTCACCGTAACAACAATAAAAGCAAAAAAAATTAGATAATTTAGAAGCTTTTGAAATTAGAAAATTCTTAAATAATAATTCAAATATTTGGAATATTCAAATTAATTTATCTTTTAGTCCCATTTTAAACATATTTCCAGTGAACTACTCTGTTCTTAAGATGGGTTGTTTCAAAAAATTTGACGAATTCGTCAAATATTTGACGTTAATTTTCACGTTCTGTGTAAGTTCTATTCAAGTTCTGTGATGATTTCAGTTTTGTGAAGCAGCTGGCCTATGATGTTAAAAAAACAGAACTCGAAAAGAACTTACACAGAACCTGAAAATTAACTTCAAATATTTGATGAACTCATCAAATTTTTTGAAACAACCCGTCCTTAAACTAACACACACTAAAATTAGTATGTCTGACAATATTCTATGTCGTAAATTAGTTACAATATTCTCCTGACAAAGGAAGGGTGCTTCCAAAACCGGTAGAGTGTTAATAAAATAAAAGTGGTCTACAACAAATTTATGTGTTTTTTATTGTAAATTATGGCAAGCCACAAAGTTTTTGCTTTTTACAAATATGTACGTATTTTTGTTTCGATAACCCATTGCACTAGAAGATTCTACGTAACTACAAGCCTAATCTTCGATCCAGATGCCATCTTTCTTATAAAAAAGAAGAGAAAAAACAAGCTTTAGAAGTCACATAATGAAGAATAATAATTTTTCATGCAAAGAGACTGCTAAAAAACACAACATCAATTATTTTACTACAAATCGACACGCATGTGCCTAATGGGGCTGTCCAGTGGTTCAGTTTGATCTACGCATCATCACAAAGCACTACCTTAATCGCCGTTCCCCCCTCCAAGAAATGATAATCAGCATTAAACCATCCGCTTCTCACCAAGAGTTGCAATAATAATTTTAAAAATTGCCAAATGTGTCACACAATTAAATATTACAATTCATACTGGATAAGGAAAAAAATCCATTTAAGTTTGATGTAAAAATTACTTCATGGACAGTGATAATAGCTTATACAAGGACTATGTGCATAGTAAATAAAATTATTTTAAAAAAAGACTGTTGAATTCATCTAGAACTAAATTTTCGTGTTTCCATTGAAATTATATAATAAAGTAAATGTTTCCATTGACCCCACTGTGAAGGTGAATAGAAACAACACAGTTTTATCTTAATTTTTCAAAGAGAATGCATATTTAATGTTATAAGTGAGTAGAAACAAAAAGGGGAACTAAAAAAACATATGTCTGTACCTTGAGCTTACAGTTCTTGAGCTTTAAGGTCGAAAATGTGCCAAACTGTTTCTAATCGCCCCATTCTACGGTACGCAAAAGGTAATGTTATAATTAATTTTAGCAATTTGTAAATTTTTATGTACAAATTACTAAAATAAAGTTTAATTTAATTGTAATACTAAAGGAAAGTTTAATGACAAAAATAATTACGGCAACTGAATATTACATCACGTCATAGATTGAATATTCACCTCTCGTCAGTTGGTTGAATTGAGTAATGTTTACTAATAAGTGAATAGGGGAAGACGAGGGGTGAATATCCACCCCCCATTGCCTTGTAGCGATAATTATAACACGTGGGGTGGAGCCTCATCGGAAGGGTTCACTGTTCGAGGAGTGTTAATGAAACTAATTATTAGCTTCAATGTTTTTATGTGATGGTCACATAAGTACCCCAACCCTCTTAGTCAGTTGACATTTCCAAAATTATGGATTTTTAGTGTGAAATATGAAAGAAAGTAGAGAAAATAATAACGTAGGTACTTATTTAAATCTTTTTAGCCTGTGATCAAAAGAACGGTCTCAACTGCCCAAAACAAGTGGAACTTGAGCATCTCCATTTTGGCTTGATTAGGAGAATGGATTGTAAAATCGAAGAGGAAAGCTGGAAATTCTTGGCTATTCAGATCGGGTCACTAAATATAGCCTAAAGCTTAAGTCGTTTAAAACAAAGTTTTCAATTTAGGGTACCGACGCACCGGAAACCATTTATTGAATAAAAAACACTCCCACCTGACTTGGCAGGGGTACCCATGTTATTGCGATGAGATTTGCCCGTGTCTTGGCAGTGGATGCGTCTGACCACCAAATGCGTGGATAGACGGAAAGGGAGAGGTCGCGCTGGTTGAGAGAGACCCTTATACCTCTCGAATCTCTCAATCGAACGCCTTGCATTGCAATGGTTACGGATAGATTCACTAACCTCCAGATTCCTACCAACTTTTCTTCAACTCGTCTTCTCAATTTTCTTTTTTAAAAACCTCCACACAGCATCCGAAAAGATGACTAAGGCATTGAGAGAAACATTTATATAAGGACTGTGTGTTAAGTTGATATAAAAAACTGCATTTTAAAAAAGGAAAGATCAAGAGAAAATGTTGTAAGATGTAGAAAATCAATAAAAATGCATACAGAAATGGCCATCCCTTTTCCTGGGTTTTCCTAAAACAACCCTTGCGTGCCGCGAGCTGTCAAGTCAGGGTAGAGGCGGGACGGAAGTGGGTAATCTCCCATGAAATTTTACTGATTACAAACTGCTCATCCCAACCCACCCCCTTGTGACAGAAGGGTAGTAAAGAGGGAGGCTTTGAAATAGAGCATACTAGATGCCATTTGCAAACACCTACGTAAGAAAGTTTCTTTTTTTTTCGATGAGGGTGCACTCATTCCCAGCCTTTCTTCGCCACCGACTAGCCAGCTTCTGGAGCAGGATACTGAAATCAAACGACATCATTGTTGTGGCTGCATCCGACTGGCTTAGTTCCCCCCTAAATGAGCGATGGATCCAGACTTTGAGGCGACCTCCCTGATGGACGATTCCAAAATATTTTTTTTATTATAATTAATTTAATTTTTATTATATGCTTAGTTTTTATTGCTTTATTTTTTTTGTTATTTATGTGATTAATCTTGTCTTCATTTTATGTTTTAATTAGGTAGGTACCTAATATGTTTTAATTTTTTTTTTCTTCTTTTAGATCTTTTAATTTTCTCTCTTTTATATGAATTATAGTTGTTTATGAAATATGGCAGACTGGAATTGCACAACCTTCCCAGTCATGCTGGAATAAAACCTTAAATAAAATAAATAAATTGTTATAAAAATACAATCAGCTCTACATAATGGAGCTTTCAAATATTCATAAATCTTAAAAAAGTATGACAATGCTTGAAACTGGGTCGGCCTTCAGTGGTATTGGTGTATGATGTCCTGCATTATGAGGAGTATTGATACACAATTGCTGGTAATAACAGTATATTTTATTTAATGTAGGAGCACGCGATTTTTACGAGCAATTTGGGTGGCGGGAATGGGTACCGCCGCCCCGGGAACCTTTATTGGACAACCAACACCTCTGCCATAGGTCACCCCAAGTGGTTCGCTACGTTTGGTGATTTAGCAGGGGTGCCTGGTTCATGGGATGAGGTTTGTCTAGGTCTTGGAGGCGGATGACCAAGTCACACTAAACCCCAGATTCCTACCCACCCATAAACCCTTTTCCTTCCCAGAACTCTCCTCCCCTTCCTTTCCTTGAAAAAACCCTCCACACAGCATCCCCAAAGATGACATAGGCCCTAAGGGAAATAATTTTCCTCAGGGCCTCCTGTGTGGAGCTCATATGAGGGAGTATGGCTATTATCCGTGGCTCTATCCTACCGAGTTTCTTTTGGGTATGCTCGGAATGAACCATCTACGTGTCAGAAGGGATGTACACATTGCTTCAGATTGATCCGCGGATGGTTTGAAAACTCAGCTTTCATGGAGAGCATTCATTTCTATGTTCCCGATGGGTATCTTCGCCACCGACAGCATAGACTGTTCTATCTTCCGGCCTGCAGGACTAACTTGCCAACGGTCATGCCGGTCGGGAGAGCAATTCTACTGTTAAACAGAATTAATTCGGATTTCGACATATTTAGCGTTAGTGAAGCTGCCTTTAAAAGGCAAGCTCTACGGATGCTTGTATAGTTTGTATCTACCACTGTTACAAATGTATTTTAAAAACGAATTCAATGTAAAATTTTGTAATGTTTTTTAAAGAATAAAAATGAATTGAATTGAATAAAAAATAAAAACAAATCTGCTTTCTTACTCTGTATGCTTTAAAAATACGCACACTAGCTAGTGAATTTTATTTCTACGGAAGTAGGTGATGACAGAGTGGAACAGATCAGAGGGATGCTGCGAATAGAAACTACAATGATCCCGCGCCACTTGACGGACGGTTGGGCGATGAGTGGCAAGGAGGGGGGGGGGGGGGGGTTGGCAGAGAAGTGCGTGAGGGGTAGTGTTGATATCAATAGAAAGGAGATGAAAAGAATTTTAATTAAAGGAATGCTCTCGACTGATTAAAGATGACGCGATGATTCGGGCAGACAAAGAAGAGGAGATTATTGATATTTGAAACATTACTTCTTAGTGAAGTGCCTCCGTGGTAGAATGGTTACGATCCTAGGCCACGAATTTGAAAGTCACAGATTCATGACGTACGCGAATAAATTATATGTAGGTATATTTATATGTTTGTTTAAAGTACTAATAATCAATTAAGATCGACTGACAGACCTGTACATAATTTATAAGATAAAATAACAATCTTTCGAAATCAAATCAATTTTTTGTAGAAAAGAGTCGATACGTCTAGAATTTGGTTATTTCCTCATAATCATCAGTATATTAATACGTGAAGCAAAAACTTTGTACCCCTTTTCAGTATAAAATTTCGCACACTTATAGTTTATATAGAGAAGGAGTGCAGAATGCTAATATATATTTTAAATGATGCATAAAAAATACATTAAATCAATAAAAAAAAACGGGCGACCACTAGAATGCATAAATTGTGATTACTCGTTATTTACAATAACTAAAAAGTGCTGAACTAATTTGGCTTTGAAAGTATCGAAAAATTCGTATCGTAAATCGAAAATATCAGTCACCTATTCTCTGCGTAACAGAATTTAATCCTGTTGTGGTAATTGTTTTTATATAGTTATTGTTCTATGCTAGGTATTGATGTGAATCGTTATTGAACGGTTGGAATATATTATTTGTAATTTTTTTAAGGTAACAATTTTAGTAATTAAAAAATTTGAAAATCGTGGAGTATCTGTTCCGTTTATCTGTCAAGATTCGATTATCTATTATTATTATTATTAGTTTATCTGGCGCTTCGAAAAAAAGGTGTTTCGCGGTGAACATCATAACTCGTTAACAAATCATTTGAAACAAAAAAATTAAATGGATTTAAAAGGTGATATGTTTATCCAGGTAGTGACGAACGGTTTTTTTTGATTTTTTTTTTTTTTTTGCAGCATGTTGAAGTCAAAAATGCGATTTTTGCAAAAAATTTTGGTGAATTTGTTATTACAAAATGGAAAAAAATGGTTAAAAAAAACTCTCCGTCACTACCTGTTGATTTATGTGTAAAAATAGTGTGCAAAATTTCAAAAAGATCGGTCAAGTAGATTTTGAGTTATGATATTCACGGACTAAAAAACATTGTTTGCCAGAAAATCAATTTAAAGTTTTGTTATACTCGAAATATACTTGAATAGAGCAAGAGGGCCGGTCGCTTGAAATGCCGTATCTTCGTTATTTTTGCTCCGATTTACTTGAAATTTTGGCACAATACTTTCGACATATTGTACATTTAAAAAAAAAAATTTAAAAATGAGTTTTAAAACCTTACCTTAACCTTAAGTGTTGATGTAACCGCTTTTGAACGGTTAGAATGAATTATTTGTAATATTTTTTATGATAACAATTTTAACAATTTAAAAATTTAAAAAATCAGTAGTGTCTGTCCCTGTCAAGTTGTTCCTCGTAGTACTTTTGAAGAAACGATGCACTGTAAGACTGTGCTTGGTAAAATCACATAGAGATGTTTAGAGATAAAATTATAAAAACAAATAAACAAAAAGACAAGCCCTTCACAGAATAGTTGATATCAAAAAATGTGTGACTCGACAATTGATCCCCCGACAGGTGGCCCATCAAAATGTGTGACTCGACAATTGATCCCCCGACAGGTGGCCCATCAAAATGTGTGACTCGACAATTGATCCCCCGACAGGTGGCCCATCAAAATGTGTGACTCGACAATTGATCCCCCGACAGGTGGCCCATCAAAATGTGTGACTCGACAATTGATCCCCCGACAGGTGGCCCATCAAAATGTGTGACTCGACAATTGATCCCCCGACAGGTGGCCCATCAAAATGTGTGACTCGACAATTGATCCCCCGACAGGTGGCCCATCAAAATGTGTGACTCGACAATTGATCCCCCGACAGGTGGCCCATCAAAAAGTGTGACTCGACAATTGATCCCCCGACAGGTGGCCCATCAAAATTTCATATTTATTGTAATTTTTTGTGCATTATATACCAACTTTAAACCTATAATTGACTTCAAAAATAACGTTCATAATAAGTTGGATGTAAGTAATGGATATCAAACGAATTTATTTACAGATTCGATTTTTTGTACTTCTACGCTCCTATATACAGCAGTTTTTTCCTTGATACATTTGAATTAAAATATTTTTTATACTTTTGTTATATTATGAATAAGTAGGTGTACTTCATTTTCCCTAACCCGACTGCACTTGCATATTGTACGAGGGTCAGTCAAAAAGTAATGCCTCCTATTTTTTCTTCCTTTAATTGTCAAGAAATAAAAAATGCAATTATATAGGTCAAAAACCACGCTATGGACGATTAATTTGTCACTTTTCAATATAGTCTCCGTTCATTTCCAAAGTTTTAGTCCATCTTTTAACAAGGGCGTGTATCCCAGAGTGATAAAAAGCATGGTCCAGCTTCTTAAGGCCATCCGCCATAGCTTTTGTTGGGCGAAAGACGTGCTTTAAGCTTTTTAAGGTTTGTGACGTATTGAACAGAATTTATTGTGCATACCTGCTCCAAAAAATCAACCATAATCAAACCCTCTGCATCCCTGAATACTGTCGCCATAATTTTCCCTGCTGATTGCACACTTTTGAATTGTTTCGTCCTCGGTGAGTTTGTGTTCCATTGACTGCCTCTTTGATTCAGGTTCCATGAATCCCATATTTCGTCTCCAGTCACAATTTTTATGCAGTTGCATCGCCGTACAGATTTTTCAGTCTTTCATGATGCGAATAGGCGTTTCACCTTCTGCATTCAAGAATTCTATCACAGAACCGCTGACTTGTACGAACGTTGATATCGGCCATTTTGCAAACAAATTCAGAGCTGCCACCTATTGGCGCAGAAAGTTAGTATTTCAGTAAGATTTTAGATGAAGGTTTTAGGAATAGCGTCAAATTCAATTTTTTCATTTAACTTATTTTATTTAATTAGAAAAAAATAGGGGGCAATATTTTTTGACTAACTCTAGTATAAACATATATCTGGGGAAAACTGTAGGGGGATCATATATCACGGAACTGAAAATCTGAACTTTTTCATGGCCCGCAACATTTTTAATAGAAACTATTTTCAGGAAGCTCTACATGTATTGAGTTGGTTTTGCATAAAAAACGTCCTTCTTCAATCTTTCTTAACTGTTTGTATGTGTTTACCTCTATTGCAGGGCTTTGACAGAACGTCGCCTTAGTTCGTTTTTGTCCAACAGACCATTAGAAAATTTTACAGGAGGAGACGGTTTTCTTTCATTATTTCAATGAAACATTATGATAGGTATTTAAAATAAAGCTTTTTTCGTAAAGTCAAAGGTCTCATTAGTTTAAACATTTCTTAGTGATTAAGTAATTAACTATATTCTATTCTTAAGTGATTAACTACCACTTTTTATGCTTTATTTTTGATTTTAAAGTGGAGATTGGACAAAAACTAAAATGGTCTGTTGATCAAATAAGAACTGAGGCGACGAGAAAATAAGCATAAATATATGCAAATCGAGGCGAAATTTAACCTATAATAATAAAAATAATATTTGGATGATTTATATAGCGCCGTATTTGTGAAAAATCACCTCAAGGGCGCTGTACAAACTTATAATACATTTCTAAAATCTAGAAAAACTACAAACTAGACAAACAATTAAAAACAACTTATGGCTAAAAATTGCACCCACCTGTTCATACGAAAATATTTGTACAATGTCTCGAACAGTGAACGCGATGCTTCCTAAAAATGTATACAGGATCATACTTACCTGGGAGGTCGCTTGAAATTAACACTGTTTATTGTCTATTGAGAAATTTAGATAGAGTTCGCATGCAGAGAACATTATTGTGTACACCAAATAACTACGCTTTTCTTATCCCGTAGTTTGGGGAGAGAAAAGACAAGCTCTTTGGAATATTCACGACAGTGCATCGGGGAAACACAAGTCAGTGATTACCCCATAGGGTGGATCTCCCCCTGTGTGAGTGATGAAAGGGGGAAAAGTGGAGGATATCATCTCAGATTGATGACACGAGCTGCAGAAGATACCACTTCTGTTACAGCCAATTAACTAAGTGACAGGTGGAGACTCCCCATTAACTGGCTGCGCGTATTATATTCATAGAATAATGATGATATTTTCAAAAAATAGGGGTTGTTGAATATCAGGCGGGTATTTATGTGCGCTCTGCGTTGCGTTGATGTCGCGAGCTGGTAATGGTGGACAGGTGCACCCCTGTTGGATACATTGTAAGGTCTGCTTTTTATTACGACGCATGGAATAAGAGAGCTAAAAAGCTTTCGGTGATAAAATATAATGCTGTAATTTCAAAGTCTCCAGTCAAGAAGGAGTGGGTGACGGCAGTGACGGCCGGCGTGGTCTAGCGGTAAGGCTCTTGACTCGCAATCCCGAAGGTCACGCGATCGAATACATGTTATTTAACAATTAATTCATTTGAAATAATGTATAGTGTTTTTGCGGTACGTTCCAGAGTGGAAGATACTCTCAGTATCTCCCTGGTGTAAGACCAACATTCAGAATTGAAACGTTATATTGAATAGCCAGGTTCTTCTTCACCGTCCACTTCCCCTCCCTGCTACCCTCAGCCTCACAACATACCCCAATTGGGGATGCCATAGTCTCACTGGCTCTAGACGGGAGCAGTAGGGACTCTTGTGCGGAATTCATATAAAAAATAAAAATAATTCAAATGGCGTAGAAAATAATGCATAATATGATGGATGGACAAAACAGCTTTTTTATTTTTATTTTTATTTTTCACTTTTTTATAAATTTTATCATTTAATAAAATCAAATAAATTTCATTCATTTTTGAATTTTGAAACGAAATGAATGTATCGCGGATGTATCGATTCTTCCCTCCGTGGACGAGGAGTATGGCTCTCGGCCAGCGATCTGGAGGTCACGGGTTCAAACCCAGCGTGCGCGAATAAATTTTATTTGATTGATGTGTATGTATTTCACAATTTTCAACAAAAAAATAATATAAGGTGCCTTTCAGAGTGGAAGTTACTTTCGGTATCGCCCTGGTGTAAGATTAGATTTGAAACGAATTTTGAGAACTGAAACGTTGTTTGAAATGGCTTTAGCCGTATTTGGTAACTAGATCTGAATAGTAAGATACTTCCCCACCTTCCTTTTCACCATCTCCTTCCTCTCCTCACTACCTTCAGCCTCACAACATACATCAATTGGGATGCCATAGTCTCACTGGCTCGAGGCTGTTGAGAGCTGTTGGATATTCACATAAAAACTTATAAAATCTTGTGCGGCATTCATATAAATAAATAAAATACTCATTATCGACCTGGTGTAAAACCGCCAATCGGAATTGAAACACTGCTTGAAATTACTTTAACTGTGTTGGGTGATTAACCAGAACTGATTAGCCAGGTCCAACCCCACTTTCCCTTCCTATATCTCCCTCCCCTCCCCACTACCTTCAGCCTCATAATATACCCCAATTGGGGATGGCGTAGTCTCACGTGCTCCAGATAGGAGCAGTTGTGGGACTTTAGTACGGAATTCACGTAAAAATATGAATACATCCTACAGTAATGTCGTACAAAATTAAATAACAAAATAAAATTATTATTTATTATTTTAACTTTATGAGTAAAACCTCAAACTGTAATATTTAATTAAATGAAGACATTATGAGCGAAACTCAATCGAAAATCTGGAAACAGAAAAATCAGAAAAAGATATTGGCACCTCTGGGACTCGAACCCAGGACCTCCCTACTTTCCGGGTTGGGATTCATTCATAAAGATGGCAGCCAATAAAAATATGCGTTAAGAAAAATGAAGATAATATGGGTGGTTCTTAGTCGAAGTATGGTACAGTTAAAAGTGACCGAATTGGATATCGACACCTTAGCTCAGTGGATAAGAGCCCCAACCCGGAAAGTAGGTCCTGGGTTCGAGTCCCAGAGGTGCCAATATCTTTTTCTGATTTTTCTGTTTCCAGATTTTCGATTGAGTTTCGCTCATAATGTCTTCATTTAATTAAATAAATAAAAATAAAATTACTTGCAATAAAATTCACGAAATATTTTTGTAAAATGAAAAACTTGTATTGGTCCCTACCGAGAGCCCGCTGATTTGTAAATGAATTAAGGCAGCCATCGCCCACAGAGACACCTTTCCTAATGAAACCGGAAATACCGGAAGTGCAAACAAGCGCCGACAAAAGGGAAATGGTTTTTCAAAGCGGGAAGCGCACGATTCGCTTTGAATTCTAATATGCTGCGTCCACACTATTCGATGTTCCCTCTCCCCTCCTACCTCTCAAGAGGGTAGACATTGACATACAATCCATAATATTGGCCTTTGCAGTACGAAAATGGACCTCTAACTACAATTATCATGTACCTTGTAGACCGACTAGAAGCAAATCACCTTATTATTGCAACAATACTGGCACTAATGCAGAAAAAAATTCAATAATATATCGCTTGCACAGATAGATAATGATTATTCTAACATAGATAATGCCAGTAGTCTGTCCTGACATAAAAGATGTAAAAAACAAAAATTGTCTAAGTACTAAGTAACCATGATGTAGCATGTAACCATAATATAACCTACCAGTTCTTGCACCATGTAAAATTTACCATATCCTACTGCCATAATCCATAATACCTACAAACAATAGAGGCGGCTCTATGGGTCCAGAAGTGGAAGGTCATTAAAAAAAATTGATATTTTGATACAACATCAGATTAAATACGATAATATTAATTTCACGTGGCTACTTCACGAGTTTGAGAGCAAATTACATTATTTAATATAGTAAATTATTTCATGCGACAAGCGTACAATGTGCAAAATCAACCTACGTTTAACAAACCATCTCTATCAGACGCATAATTCATCATGCTCTCTCCCTCACGGCAATGACCTTGTCTTCAGAATCCGAAAACATTTTTTATTCAGCGACCTGGTGCCATCTCGTTTATTGTATGGCGCGTAAATAGACAGAAACATGATATGGGGACATTTTGTAAATTGACCCAGCCAATGATTGTGCGTGGAAAAGAAAGCTTTTATTTTAGATGTTAGACGTCACTTTGCCGCTGCCGGCTATCTCGCGGTGGATTTTAAATACATTTGAATAATACCAGTTGTTTTGATTTCCATAATATTTATGTTTTACTATCATCTTATAATTTTGGGCGGTCTTTGACCATTGACCTGAGGGAAGGACCGCCACCGCCAATTAATTATTATTATATACGATTCTCTCGGTAATGTACCTATTTTTTTCCCCTACTAAGAGCATAACTTTACCTTTTTAGATTTTTATGTTCAATATATTTTGTACTTTTCATTCCTTTTTTAGATATTTTATAGTTTATGTATTTCACCTTCAAATAATTCCTGACTTTTATTAATGTGAGCAGTTCTCTACCTGCTCTAGCCCGCCTGAGAATTTCTGTATTGGTTATCATGTCGGTCTATGTGACTATGAGCATTCTCCGGTTAACATTTTTTAACGTTAGACTCCTTAATTTATTTTTTTATTTTGATACAATATTTTACATTTCATAGTAGAATCCAATAATGTTGGCCTCACTGGGGGGCTTGCTCCTATTGAGGCCCCCCATTTTATAATACGAAAATTTTACAGGGAGTTTATCACCTTTGGTCTGGAGATCCATAGTACTTGAAAAACGTTGCTGGAAAGCAATCGCTTATTCGTGAAGTAATTAGAAGTTGCAGAAATTTCAAAATTCCCTGAAAAGTAGCATTTTTAAGGAAGGGGTTAAAATCATTAAAACAAAAACAAATGACAACAACAAAAATACAATGGCCAAAGTAATAAATATACCAGACATCATATAAAAATTTGTAGGTTACTCGTGAAATTAACGGGAAATGGCTGCGCCTCCTTTTTCATACAAATCTAAAAATTGGATAAAATCCCAAAATACCCAATTAAACTGATCAATTATTTTTATAGTGAAAAAGTATATCAAATATCTAGTACGGATATAACTTGGCCAATTATTTGTGAGTAAACGATAAATATCTGAAAAAATGATTTTACTCTATTAACTCTAAAATTCGATGAAATAAAAAAAATTGTGTTTAAAAAAAAGCATCGCGGTTGGCGTAAATCTAAATTCAAATGCCTGATTTACGTCGAAACACAAATTTGTCGAACATGAATTAAAATTACCAAAAACACGCCTTTTTTCCATGATCTTTTTTCGATTTGATTTTTCATTACTCGTATATTTAACACAGTAGATAAAGCAAGATTTTTTTAATAATTATAATTAACTCACAAAACAACTAAAGTTGCCTTCTTCGAGCACAATTTAATTTTGAAATGGCCTATATTATATCACAATTTAAAACAAAAATAAACAAAATAGAATTTTCCGTACCAGATATTTGATACACATTTTGATTCGAACAATAATTATACAGTATAGTTAGGTATTTTGGCCTCAAATCCCATTTGAAGTTTTGTATGAAAAAGACCGCAGCTTCAACATCGTCAAATTCACTCGATAGCTCGATGCGAAAGCCTATCTCAGAATTTTCTCCCAATGGTGCATTGATATTTTTTCAATTACTTATTCAAGTGTTGCAGGTGGAGAATTTTAATCAGGAAGGTGGTAGGTACGTACCTGCAGCAGCTTGTTTGATTTTATAAGTGTGCCCCTACCTGGCAATACTGGATATCGGGGCCGCCGTTGGAGGTAATGTCATTTCTTTGGAAGCGCATTCAAAGAGGTTGCTTTTTCAAATCGTCGCTTTTCAAAATTGCAAATACATAGATGGACAAAGAGACACTTTCCGATACATTAATGACGTTCTTTGAGATATCCTAGGGAAAACGGATTTAAAATTTGTTTCAACGAAGTTCACAAACATCTTACTCTGTAATCTTAAGCTTGTTACGGATCAGAGCGATAACATCAAAAGAAAAAGGACATAAAATGGTAGAAATCGAAAAATATTTATTTTAACAACAAAAAAAAATACAAAATAATTTTTTTCATATTTTTGTTTACTTTTGAGTAAAACTTCAAATTGTAATATTTAATTAAATGAATACAATGCAAGCAAAACTCAATCGGATCTGATAACTGAAAAATCAGAAAAAGATATTGGCACCTCTGGCACTCGAACCAGGACCTCTCGCTTTCCGGGCGAACGCGCTACCACTGCGCCAAGGTGTTGATATCCAATTCGGTCATTTTTATTATTACAAACCATTTATTGAATGAAAGAAAAAATATTTCAAATAAGGCATGATACAATTTGGCCAAATGAAAATCACTATCTAAATAATAATTCTTTTCTCAAACTTTCTTAAGTAGGTAGATCGTAACATTGAACAAAAGCTAATTAGAAGTCCAAATAATACGACAATTTAATATTTGAAAATGAATCTTTAAAACGGCTCCATCTTGTAACGGAAACAGAACGTACAAATAAATTTACACACCCAAAAATATCAAAACGATCGAGTCAAAACAGGATTTCAAATTCGGGAGGCCTGCGTCAAACAAAGGGGGAGAATCTACTGATAATGGATTGTATAAGGGAAAATTGCAATTGACACTTTTATAAAGTTAAGAAAAGTAAAGCTTGCAACCCGAGTTAGCCAAATTTCAACCCCCTGTCAAAAATGTTTTAATTTAAGTCTGAAGAAGAAATCAATAAGAACCCTACAAACGATTTCAATTTCAAATTTAAATAACTTAAGTATTCTGAGATCGTATTGCATTAACAATTTCAAGTTTTTGAAATATTAATATCAAAGCCAAAATTGCATGGTGAACTTAACGGTTTATTTTTTGGTTTCTGTCATTTTTTACATTAGCTCTACACAGGAAGGCCTAAGGATAAAATATCCCTCAGGGCCTATTTCATTAAAGGTCAAAAGGTTCCTTAACAGTGTCTCCCAATCCGGCCTGCCACGCGGTTGTTGGGCAAACAAATCCTAAGAATCGCTCCCCTTCCCACAGTAAAATTATCCTTTAAAATATTGCCTTTTTGGTTTTTTAATCCATCTTTTAATTTTGTAACTGAATTTTTATCTTCCTTACATTTTTTTTACCCCTGACTCAAAAAGAGGGATGTTATAAGTTTGACGTGTCTGTGTCTGTTTGTCTGTGTGTCTATGTGACTGTCTGTGGCATCGGAGCTCCTAAAACGTAGCTTCTAACGTAGCTCCCAAAATCAATTATGATGCAGTTTTTTTGTTTGAAAGCTGGTGAGATCGAGATGGTTCTTAGCTACGATTCATGAAAATCTGTGCAGGAGTTTAAAGGTCATCCGCTCTTTTTTTGGCGTTTTTTTGTGTGGGGGGTTACTTAATTGTTTTAATTATTGGATCGATTGAAAGATTGTTGAAGGCTTTTATTGCCTGGTATTTTTGGTGTCTGTCCAAAGCTTGGGGGGTTAGCCAGGAGTTTTTTTATAGGAGTTTAATACGCTTGCCTAATTGGTCAATTAATTTTTTGTTGAAATTTGTTTTTGGTCAAAAATGTGGTTGAGTAATGTCTTTTTTGTAAAATTGACGGATATCTCGTACCTCAAACATATTTAGTCAGTGTTTAAGTTTTACCTTAAAAATGATTTTTTGTGCAATTCCAATTGTGAAGTATATTTTCGGTACATTCCAGAGTGGAAGATACTCTCAATATCGCCCTGGTGAAAGATCACTATTCACAACTGAAATGTTGCTCGAAATGGCTTTAGCCGGGTTTGGTAACAAGATCTGTATTTTCGGGTACATATTACATATTTCCCCACCTTCCTCGTCACATCTTCTTCTCCTCCCCTTCAGCCTCACGAAATACCTCAATTTGGGACGCCATTATCTCACTGGCTACAGCCAGACGGTTTGGAACAATCGAGACGCTTGTGCGACATTCAGACCATTAAACATTTCGCTACATAATTACCAAAACCCTACTCCCTTACTAATAAACGAGTTAAAAATTTTAAACAACTGCTAAACAACCATTTTCTATACATGAATGGTTTGGTATCAGTTGTACAATTTAAAACACTTTCATTAGTAGGGCCAGTGTATAAAATGTACATTTCCGCCATATTTGACGAGTTCTCATCAAATCAAGGTTCCCAAGGCAACTGTGCAACGTTAAAAACCCAAAGGGCGAGTGTCCCAATCGAATAAATAAGGGGTGGCAGATATTTAATGACTGCCCACAACAGGGCCGCCACCCTCTGCCACCCCCTAGGAGGTAGCACCGGGCGCAGGGAGCAGGGGGGCGCATTAATCAGCCCGCAAGCATCCCCAACCCAACCAACTTGCCCACTCTCCCCACGCACACCAGCAGAATGGTAAACCCCGAATAAAGGGTAAGAAATAGAGTGAGAGAAAAAGTACAGGGAAATTAATAACATGACATCCAAAATTTAAAAAAGCTTTTTTTTCAAATTAATATTTTTGAACAATCATCAAAATACTAATTTGGATTTTGGGGCGGTCTGTAATGGCTTGTTCGCACTGGGCAAGGAGTTGAGTCGAGTAGCTAGTAACTCGTTACTTTTTTTTTGTATTTCTTGGGCATTAACTATGTAACAATTTCTAGACATTTTGTTTTTTGAAGAGTTTTATTAAATTTCGTTACTTGACTGGCTGAAAAATGTTCGCATTACGATCAGGTAGAGTAGAGTACATTAGTGAGCCGCTCGTTTCAAAATGATGGACTACTACGCAACAAAGTATATATGCTAATTAAGAGGAATATAAACGCTAAAAATATTTCAATTCCCATGCCATACAAAATTTTAAATCGTGCGTCGTAACATTTTTTTAGTGGTTTACGCTTAAATTTGTTGTTATGTAAATAATAATTATATTGTAATTCCAATACATAGAAAAGCTAGTAAAAGCTTCAATTTATCCGCAGCATATTTTTTGATGTTCATACTGTAAACCGATTTGTCGTAAAGATGAATCTAGATAGGATTTCACGTATAGCTTCATCTGAGCTGATTGTGATGCTTATTTTAGAAGAGGTGAAAGAATAAATTAGTGAGATGAAAATAAATAAACTATGAACATGAAAAGAGATATATAATTATTAATTGATTTTAGAATAGTGTCTTCGCTCCAACAGGACTACTAATGAACTAACGGGTTCGCGCGTATCAGTGCACAGGGACGCACGGTGGGGGGCTCTGCTCGCCCGAAAAAATAAAATTAAATGGATTGACTCAACTAAAGAGCTGACTAAACTACTCTACTAAAATAGTGTTGTTCAGACGCGGTTAGTTACTAACATACTCGCTACTCGATTAAACTACTTAGCCTCTAACTAACTAAGTTAGCCTCTCAGAAACTGGGCATACTGTACAAATTGCAAGTGCGCCCCTCGGTTGTATTTGGCAGCCACCTCTGGTCTGGAGCCCCAAAATACCTGAAAAAACCCTTGACTCTGTGCAGAAACGGGCGGTCCGTTTGATAGATTCTCCTTTTAACAAACGGATTGCAATCTTTAGAGCACAGGCGCCAGGTGGGAATGCTGTCCTTGTTCTACCGGTATTACAATGGAAGATGCTCCGAGGAACTAGCGTCATCGATCCCCTCGGCACCGGTGCATAGTCGGGAAACACGCCAAACGCGCGCTCAACATTTGTACACGGTTTACATTAGTCACATGTGAACGGGTCGTTTCTACGACTCGTTATTGAGTTCAACAGCTCGGCTGTGGAACGATTTGCCGGCCTCTGTGTTTCCTCCCTCCTACAATATGGGTCTCTTCAAGACCCATGTTCACTCCTTCCTCTCCTCAAAAACACCCTCCACACAGCATCCTCAAAGATGACATAGGCCCTGAGGGAAATTATTTTTTCCTCAGGGCCTCCTGTGTGGAGCTAATATAAAAAAAAAAAAAAATTTGCCCAGTGCAAACGGGTCGTGATTGTTACTCGGATTCAGTGAACTCAGATTTTTTTTAATATAAGCGTTATTTTATAAATTGGAACTGTCGATTGTGTCAAACGGTATAATGCTTTATAATAATTTTCAAAATTGTCGAGAATTAAGGTAAACTATGAATACCTATCTATTATCGCATTATTATATAATTAATATTATTTTTATTCTGTTTCTGAAATGTGTATTTCTTAGGATTAATCTTGACAAGATGTGTCAAATTTCGTAATTTTTCAAAAATTTCAAAGAATTCTTTTACTCAGGAGCTATGGAGAAAATTAATGTAAAAAAATGGGTTCAATTTTATCAATTCGTGGTAATCTAATGGAAAGGAACGTGTACGACACTAAGAACATAAATTAAAACTAAATTTTGAAATACATTTATTCTTTCTTCAAAATTCATTCAAAAGCATGAACACTGCTTAATAACTCCAAACATTATTTCAAGACATAGCTACAAACTAATAAAATAACTAGGAGGCGGAATGCGGAGGCAAAACAAAAATTTCAGAGCCGCTAATTATTAAAGGCAAAACAATTAAACTATCGTTATTAAAGCGTACTAATTAGTTTTATGGAGCCAACAGATAAAAGATAAAAGTTCATTTGGTTTTGGCCTATTTCAGCATATCGCTCGCCATACATTCCCAATTTTTTTGCCTCCGTATTCCGCCTCCTGCTAATAACACATTTAATTTATATGTTTCATTTACATACTGTAAAATCAAAGAGATTAATATGTTTGCATCCTTGCAGTGGTCGAATACGAATTACGTTCAAATGTACGTGTGAACATTTTGAATGAAGCTTTGAAAATGTTGGGTTTTGTCATTGGTTATTATTAATTTTGGGTCATTGATTAGGAGTCAAATCGAGTATAACTCGACAATGTGGGCACCTGGTTACGCTAGTCATTCACTCACGATAGAAAGAATTCAAAATAAATTCTTAAGATTTATTAATTTCAGAATGGGTCAATCTACTATGTCAACTTAATTTATTAAAATTATCCGGACTCAGAATAGTATACAAAATCGCCGTGTACAAAATTACGGCTAGTAACTATAAAGATGATATTGATATATTTAACACATCATTCAATAAATACATACAAGATACAAGCTAATTTATATCGGAAAGGCGAACATAAATTTAATTTAACTAAAAAATTGACGACTTTAAATAATATTAAAACATCACAGATTTTTCTTCGCTGTGATAATTCGGGTAGTTTAAGTAATTGCATTAAATAATTATGCTTTAAATTCTCTATTGCAATGTGTAGTTTATAATTTGTATGCCTTAAAAATCTATGCTTTACTCTTTTAATTTTATGTGTATGTTGTATAAAGGCGACCAGAGAGAGGAATAATATTCAAGAACGCTTCTAACTAGTTTTATGTACTGCGTTTTGAGTATATTGTACATATTAGATCTTTGGACGATCTTAATACAAAACCGAGACATTATCTAAGCAATGTATTGTACTTTTCCTAGTATACTATTTCTCCATCTTGCGTGGTGGAGTATTTTATTTTTATTTTATTTCGTTCTTGACTTTGTTTTTGTTTTGGGTTTTGTTTTTGATTTTGTTTTTGGTTTTAATTTTGTTCTCATTTTGTTTTTTTATTATTTTGTTGTGCTTTTTTAGATGTTCTTTTTAATAAATAAATAAAATTAAATGTGAAAGTCCAGCCGGGCGTGAAATTCAAGAATAAATAAACATTGGGAAAAAGTATGTGATTACGGAAATCAAGGAAGAGTGTTATTTTCACACTTGGACCGCAAAGACAAAATCTTTCACAAAACATTTTACCTTCACACCAAGGGTTTGTTTTTTCCAATCGATATCATAGTCATTCTTTAGAAGGTCATGAACATATAAGTAGATTGTCTTGATAACATTTTTTTGATTTCAAGCCAAAATAATTCGATGCCAAACACAATAATGCTTGCAGCACTCCCAGCAACCAGTATAAGAATGCTTCCCTTAATGTGCTTCATTTGTAATACAATGGGATCTTCCCGATAAATTAGTTTGGATTTTATGAACTTCTTTTCGGCATCGTTGATCCATTTGGAAAGTAGTCCAGAATCTTGAAGGGATGTTATCTTGTGTGTAATTCTATTGGCGTAAGGAAAGTTCTTCGGCATCATCATAGTTACCAATCCCGTCATAACTGGTGTCTTAGAAATATGCACATCTTTAAATGATTTTTTTAACTTCGTCATATCAAATTCCAAGATTTGGTGGATGTGTAGCAGCGAAAATAGTTCTCC
This sequence comes from Glyphotaelius pellucidus, assembly GCA_936435175.1. Taxonomy (NCBI): domain Eukaryota; kingdom Metazoa; phylum Arthropoda; class Insecta; order Trichoptera; family Limnephilidae; genus Glyphotaelius; species Glyphotaelius pellucidus. Next base: position 1,690,529 of record OW386550.1, read on the forward strand.
TTTTGAAATATTCACAATTTTTTCATCTACCTCCGCGTACGAAAGAGAAATGAATTCATTCTGCGTCATTTCATCAAACATATATTTACAAACGTAAGCACCACCAAAAGGTATGTTTTTTTCGAATACTTCATCTAAAGATTCGGCAGGCATCTCGCGCACATCAGAAACGACATATTTCAACATAGCTCCCAAATACAAGTTCCTTACGAAAAAATTAAACAAAATGAATAATATTGACAACCTGCTAAATAAACTTCCTTCAAATTTAACAGTCACAGGCGACCCCAACATTACACCCAACACGTCCAAGGAAGTCATCCTATCAAAACGAAAGTTTTTTTTAGATAAAATCTTCTGGCTGCAACCGTAAATCATGTTCACAATGAAACAAGCTAATAGTATTGTAAACCATACAATTGATTTGAATGGTTTGAATAATTTTTGTAAGTTATTTAAAGATTTTGGTATAGGAAGAAGTAGGATATAGTCTAACGTTTCGTAGGGAATAATCAGAAATTTTTCCATCCGTTCTTCGTTTATTATGATCGACGATGACACGAGAAATATTTTTTCTTCAAATGGTTTTAAGATGGTTAGTTTTCCTAGTTCAACAACTTCGGGTTTAAATTCAACAGTAAAATTGAAAGACTTCATCAATATTTCCAAAATATTCACTTCAATTCCAGAATATTCTTTGTGGTCTTCATTTGTACTGTTTATCAGGAAGGGGGGCTGGGAGTGCGTTAAAACATTCATGGTACAATTTAGAAGGTCCACATTTACCTTGCGATCGTCTATAACGTGATGCAAGGGTTTGTCACTCCTAAATGAAATTTTGTCAATTTTAATGGATTCGCAGGAGTCGACGTAAGGTATGTACGTAAAAACATTGATTTCATTTCCATTAGCCATCGCGTCTACAGTCACAATGAAAGTATTCATCAGAGAGAACCTCCAACTGCACTCCGCCACTTCTTGTACACATTTTTTCCCACAATCTAGGTTTAAAACTCCTATTATCACTTTATTTGGATGTATTTGATACTGCATACAAGTTTCATTCAAAACATTGAACAGATCCGTAGAATTTCTTATCAGCACGATTAAATTCCTTCCTTGCCTGTTTAGTACAACACTGTTATTGTAGCACTTTAAAGAAACTTCCATTCGATACTTGGACAATGAAGCTATACTCTCGATTAATTTAGTGGCAGCAAAAGATACATCTTTATTTTTTGAATCAAAAACAAAGTTAATGTCTCCCGTCATGTTGATATATTTGAGAATGTCGATGGTCGCAGATGACAATTTAATAATATGAACATCTTCTGGAACGGACAGTGATTTTGTCAAGAATATTACGCTGAAGGCTATAGAAATCTTTGCAATGTACATTGTGCTGATAAGTTTATATCGATTTCTAATAAAGATGGTTATCAATGAAATGCGGATGTCGAATTAAAACCTTTTTTTAATCAGTTATTGCTTTTAAGCTAGATAATGACTGTAACTCTAAGTAACCATTACGTTATTAAGTATAAACAAGAAGGTGAAAGAAAGTAACCAAACACAGCAGGGTGAGTAAAAAGAATGTGTGTATTTCAAATTATAATGACAATTAATATACATTTTCAAGCACTTAATAAATTCCTGTGAAAATGTTTCAATAACAATACAGTTGAGTTTTAAAGAATTTTGACTGCTCTGACAGCCGTCACTCCTGTTTTTTCAACATGTCACCTAATTATTGTTATGGTGTCCAGTCCGATGTACCGAACCCTCCTACGCTAGGAAATGTCAATCATTATATCGCACCGTACACAATTATGTGAATTATTCGTCTACATTAAGCCTTGATTACATTGAGCGAGTTTACAAGCTACTAGTCGGCGAATTCACTATCTGCTAGTAAGTTCGCTAAGTGTAATCGTGTGAACAATCTATGAAAAAAGTAGAAAGGGGCTCAACTCGATACTCGCTAGCGTGAACGACGGATGGCAAGATGGCGGCCCGCGAACAGCTGATTTTGTAACTGTCAAACTACTGCTTGATCTGGATTATTCGTTGTACAATCTGTTAAGTAGCTGGCAAATAGCTACTAGCGGTGAGCTAGCTGCAACTCAGTTTTCTACAAAATGTCGTTAGAATTAGATCGCGCGGGAGTCGTTATTTTAGCTCAGTCGCTAGCTAGTTCGCTAATGAGCGAGTGGAACGTTTTATGTGTCATCATTACAATCGCACTCGCCGATTTGCCTGCTTTTAAATTTGCCGACTAGTAGCTTGTAAACTCGCTCAATGTAATCGAGGCTATAGTGCCCGTCCACACACGTAATGCCCATTATGTTGATTAAAAAAAAAACAAACAGACGAATCAATTATTGCAAAGACAGTGTGACACAAGCAATTGACACAGCTCTTCTCATAATAGCTTTGAGTATATTAATTGTTACCGTTCATTCAGCAAAGTTTTTTAACGGTTTGCAATTTTTTTTTTATTTTATATATTCAATAATATCAATTACGTCGTCGGGCGTCGTGTGTTCGATTCTTCGGCTGGCTAAGTCGTCCTTCACGACTTGAGCAACATTTCGGATTTTCTTTTTTTTTTAAAAAGCTTATTTTTAAGGATATTTTGGAAGTCAATTTTATGTTTGAAATTGGAAAATAATGCACAAAAAAATTATAATTTTGCAGTAAATATCATGTCAATTGGGCCGATTCACCATTTGGATTGCATTTAGTTCGGGAAGAATCTTGCAATCATGCATAAAGTTTCAAAAGTAGTGGTTAGGCATTGTAATATTTTTTTTTGTTTTGTTTATTAGAAAAAAATAATTAAGATATTTATATTACAAAAGTAGTGATTATAGCGGTCTCTTTGGGTGACAAGAGGCACTAAATGTATTGTTCGAAAAAAGTATTATATCATCATGCTTGACCAAATGAACCAGAGATCTTTCCCACTTATCCATTTAACGAAATAATGCAGTTTTTTAAATGTATTTATTTTACAAATATTATTGTAACGAGTGAATAATTGTCATATCATCTTGTGATTTGATTATCTTGCTACTTCATTTTGATTTCTAATCTAGTTGTGCAAAGTTGACAACGGACTTGTCCATATTTTAAAATTACGAAAATTATACTGAGATTAATTTAAATGGATGGAATTTGTTGGGAGGCCTCCCGCACGTCGCAAAGTTCGACAATCAAGGTTGCTGAATCTGTTTTTTCCTTTGGGATTTGTCAGATCGCTATTTTTTGTAAAATATTGTTCGCGACAAGGTAAATTCACAATCATAATTTTTAGTATTATGCTCTCAAATTTCTGGGGATATTTACACGCCCCAGGCTCGCATATTACAATACAAGTAGTACAAGCATATACAGTATTTTCAAATAAATCACTTTTGTTTTACACAGTTTTAAAAAACATTCCACATCTTCACAAGGAGCCTTAGGGGGAGGCCCTAAACACCCACAACCCCCCAAGCCTCACCCTCCCACCTCCACCTCACAAATAGAAAAATGTTTAATCTGTGAAGCGCGACGCATTACCCGGCGCTCGGTGGTTCGATGTGGCTCATTAACTTCACCTAGACTCGCCTTTTATCCCTCCTGGCGTAATGAACGTAAAGGCTCTGCGGAGGGCCGAGGATGGACCCCTCCAGTCTCCAGCCCTCCAGCTCTCCAGCCCTCAGGGATAAGCAGCTGGAAACTGGGCCAGATCGATCGGTATCACAATCTGCGACTGAAAATTAACGATGCTAAATGGACACTGTTTTAAGTGGATTTCTAAATATAACCCTATGTCTCTAAGTGATTACTTACCGTGACTTACTTTTGAGAAATAGGCAAATAGATGGTAATAATAATAATAATGTAATTGACAAGGGCGCTCTGTAAATATTACATTTTTTATAAGTGGTGTCCCAAAATTAACGCAAGATTTGAATTAAATAGAAATCACAGTTTTTAGTCTTTAGATTGTTATTTTTTGACAACACTTTTTGTTATTAATAGAAAACACAGTTTTTAGTCTTTAGATTGTTATTTTTTGAGGGATAACGTCTTATAAATCGATGAACGCCGGCTGCACTCACCAAAAAGCATGACGCATTGTCACGTTGTCACGTTCCGACTGAGCCGAGCGTGCAAGCGAGAGCACAGAACAAGCGTTCGGCTTGTGACGCATCTATCTCTTTTCTTCTCCATTGTTATTATATGACGTTATCACGTAAAATTATCGTCCGTAAACCGACTTTACAGACAACCAATTTTAATTGAATCATAAAGTACATGGCATAAGGTTATTTATGGAATAACACATCGGGCAAATGGCCTCCACAGCTTTGCTGGCACAAACGCACATTTTTGTCGAAATTTCGCAAATAACCATTCTGCATAAATGTAGCTGAATTTTGTTGACGCAGCGTTTAATTTCCTCCTGCAATGCACGGGTGGTTGTGGGCTTGTTGATAAAGATCTTTGACTTCAAATAATCCCATAAAAAGAAATCTATTGGCATTAAATCACATGATCTAGAGGGCAAATTCTGATCGCCCAAACGAGAGAATACAAGACCAGAAAATGTCTCACGCAGTAAATGAATTGTTTCACGGCTGTATGGCATGTGGCACGCTGTGCAAGGCTCCATTTTTACTAACCCTAAACTGTCAGCTGTCAAATATGTTTTTTCAGGGTTGCCAACAATTTATTGCACAAATGGCGGAAAATTCAAATCCTGCGTTAATTTTGGGCCATTCTTTATAAGCTCCACAGTTGAGGCTCTGAAAAAAAAACCACAATGCTTACGTTATCTGTGGAGACGCTGTATAGTGAAACTCCTATGTTCGTATTTATATAAAAATTATTATATAACATGTAATTGTTGAGTTAGCTGGATCAAATAGGATCTACCTATAAGCTACACCTTTTGTATTTTTTTGTACGATAAATATATTTTTTTTTTTTTTCAAGGCTTAATTTATTTATCATAAATACAAAGTAATACAATATGACATAAAATATTATACAGAAAAAAGAAAAGTCCCAATAAACTACTTTTTAGCAGTTTGTCGATGGGTACTTTTACTTTGGAGATATATATAAACTTATTTTACAATTTTTGTGTTAGTCTAATACAAATTATTTCTTTCGGCAAGCCAATTACTCAACAAAATATTTGTTTTACCATTTGTACATTTTTTAATTTCGGCAGGTAACATATTTAAGCAATTAGGTATCATATAGTCCAGCGTTCTTTGTCCATATTTGTTTAAATGCTTAGGTACAATTAGTCCATCATTTAACGTAAATCGAGTATTGTAAGTGTGGTCCAGTTTATTTTTGTATATGGGGCTATTCATATGCGGAAATATAATTTTATACCACAGAATTGTTCTTACTGAGAGAATTTTGAGATTTTGGTAAAAGTACGGAACATGTTCACTTTGTGCCGGGCTTCACAACATTTGTGATTCAATCGGGAGTGCAAGAAACGGGGCCTTATACCCAACTACATCAACATGAAGACAAACACGGACAGCAAAGCAGCTACACTAGCAGTTACCGTTCCCTGAACAATATTGAAGTGAGCTACAAACCCATGGTAATTAGCCTACTGAAATTACCAAAATATTTAAAATTCGACAGTCTAAAACGATTTAGTAACAAATGTAATTGATTAAAATTCTTTATAGCACCCCGCTTCCCCTCCCTCATATGTTATTATATAAACCGTAGACTAAGAATAATTTGTACCAGTCTAGTACGATATTAAAGTGGAAAAAGTTTTATATTTGTTTAATTATAATATATTATAATGGAATTCCACCACGAATTATCAGTTTCAAAAATAGAAACTAAAAACTGCTTTCAAAAAATCACAAAATGCAGAACTTTTATTCGAGTTATCCATATTTTTTTTACTTTTATGCTTGGATCTATCCAGCCTTTCCAGGAAAAATTTCAATGACCAGTTCGGGATTGGAATGACCGGAGGCTATTCCTGTTTATAAATCAGCCCTGCAAAATTTTGTGGGTCACCAAAAAGTCAAATCATTAAAAGTTTAAGCATCGCCGCTAGTTGCCCGCCTTCATTAGTCCATTGAAATTAATAGGCAGCGACGATGCCTTTCAATAAAACCCATGGATTCCTAAACCTTTTTGAATTGTGACCCCTTTTCATAAAAGTCAAAAAACCTGCGGCCCGCATTATACCGCACAAGAATTCCAACTTACTTAGCAGGGGTGCCCGGGTTCATGGGGTGAGATTTGTCTATCCCCGAAGATGACACAGGACCTGAGGGAAATTATTTTCCTTAGGCCGATGGGCAATAATAATAATATATCTTTATTCAAGGAAATTTGCAAGATTTAACTAAAAAAAGTTCATATTCAGTGTTAATGTTTGCAATGTATGTGTGTTTGTATGGGATATACATGTTTATGTGTGTATATGCATCTATATGCATATATATGTACCCGTCTCAGAACAGACAGTCTAATGAGGCGAGTTACTTGTTTGTATATTTGTAGTTATTTCAATAAAGGCCAGGGTTACCGGCAAATAAAAAAAAATTAAAAACGGTTTATAAGTTAAATAAATACAAAAGGTGAACAACAGAAAATAATTTTAATTTGAACATTAGATACTTGAGAATAGAAAATAGTTATAAATTTAGGTTCATCATAATCCGCCTCACCAGGCTAGCCTGTGTTGAGGCAGTTATTCTTAAGTCAATTTATAATACTTAAACACACATACACTTATATTAAAATATAATCACACAATAGATTGGCTGCTTTAATAACAACTTTAAATAAGGGTCCATCCATAAATTACGTCACACTTTAAGAGGGGTGAGGGGGTGTAGAGAAGTGTGACATTGTGTGACAAGGGATATGGGGGGCTCATCAGCTCTGTAACGTCACATGTAAAAATCTGAATTTTGATTATTTTTAGATGTAAGATTGCAAAATATGTAACGTCACAATAGGGGGGCGGGGGTCTCCCAAATGTGACGTTGTGTGACAAGGACGGGGGGGGGGTAAAAAAATCATGAAATTGTGTGACGTAATTTATGGATGGCCCCTAATATCAATACATTTGATTCATTAATAATTTCGAATTTGGGTGATTGCATTTGAATAATAACCTCCTCAAAATCCTAAATTAAGCGCCTCCATACATGGAGCTACTTACAAGCTATTCGAGCCTGATGCGCGTAGCACGCGCACCGCTCGTGGGTACCCGCCATACAATTTTGCTGGTGTTCGTACACGGCGGTACGCGACGGATGTCGGGTTGAAGTCGATAGCGCGCTACCGACGGTGCTGGTGCGCGCTACGCTTTGCAGCATTCGTGTCTACTACTTTCGTTTGACGTTTGACAGAAATGGCGTCTGAACATGAAAGTAATGCTAGATTTGTTCTGGAAGTGGAAAAAAAATGCGTGTTACTGAAAAATGAAAACGCAAGAAAGGATTTATTGGAGAAGGCATAGATTAATGTTGGAGAAAAAGTCATTTGACATCGTTTGACACCGTGTTAACTCCACGGCTGCACGTGAAAAATTATCAAGTTCAGTATAATTCGGGTAGCGCTGTGTACGGAAACCAGCTTTAAAAAGTAGTGTATCTGCAGGGTACTTGTGGTTGTGTCACAATCACGTAGTTTGTAAGTATCTCCATGAACGGAGGGCCTAACAGTTGATAAAACTTTGCAATCCCTTAGTTTAGGAACCAGTGCCCTAATCAGTAACCTTAACAAATACATTGTTCCAATGTCCTTTGCATATTGCCCAATTTCCCTACTGCTGGTACGTTAATCCTCAAATTACTGCATTTAAATTAGGAAATACATGTGTATTTATGAATCCGTGCAAAGTTAGCATTATAGTCCGTGTTTCCATTGCGCGGTGCATCGTCTATTGTCCATCACCAGGGAGTCCCGAGTCCCGAGTCCCTGGTCCCTGGTCCCTGGTCCGACGCGAACTGTTTGCAAAGCAGGCCATTCCCACTGTTCAACTTATTCAATTATACTTGTTGATGCTTCACGTTTTAAATCCATTGCGAGAGCGAACAAATAAAATAAATAAATAATCCTTGTTGAGTAGGTCCCCGGGCGTAACCACCGATTATGACTGTAATGGTGTGCTCGTATAATAATGTGTTTCGTATAAAATAATGTAACCGGATAAAACAAAAATATAGAAACAGAATATGATAATATAATGGGGTTGTTGAAGTTGATGCTGTTGTTGTTGATGTTATTGTGGCGGTTTTTAACTATTATTTAAGGCGATGCAGTTATGCAAAGTCATGTGTTTTTTAAATGAAAATTGAACGCCAATTATAGGTTAAAACCAAAGTTTTTGAAATATAAGGAGATATGCTACGATATCCGCCCGACTGTCAGAATAATGGGAATAGTTTGAATAGGTATTTTAGTTGATTTTTCGAAAGTGTGCAGTAAGTAGTATTGGTTTACAGTGTAGTTTGAATACGGAAAGAATTCGTTCATCTAATTAACTGTCGGAATAATGGGAATAGTTTGAATACGTAATTTAGTTGATTTTTCGAAGGTGTGCAGTAGTATTAGTTAACAATATAGTTTGAATACGGAAAGAATTTGTTCATTTAATTGATTTTTTTAAGGTGTGTAGCAGTATTGGTTAAAAATATCTGCGACACCAGTCGTAAAATATCGAATCTCAGTCCCAGTAAAAACTGCCGTTAGCCCATCTCCAATTGTTAAAACACATACTAAACTACATTTTCAATACACTAAGAAGTGGTTCGTAAGTATATACATAACCTCAATTACATGTAGTAATTGACACTCGACGTCAATAAATGTAGCAAACTCAAGAACGGGTCGTAGAAGCGGCCCATTCTCATATGACAAATGTTGAGCGCGTGTGTTTCCCGACTATGCACCGGTACCGAAGGAGCATTTCCATTAAAATACCGGTAGAACAAGAACAGAATTCCCACGCGACTCCTGAGAATAAACAATCCGTTTGATAGATCAAACGGACTCAAGGGCTTTTTATTAAGTATCTTGGAGCTTTAAACCAAGGGTGGCTGCAAAATTCAAAATGGGACAAAATTCAACGCAGATACCTACGGTAGGTATCTGCGGGCCCTGTATCTCTAGTTTTTGAGGGGCTAACTAACTTTGGCTTCGATGGAGCCCCAATATCTGAGCTGGTCACTTAGAGTTACACCAAGCATATCAATGGAGGGTATATTCGGAAGATTGCTTCCGTTGAAGGAGACTAGATTTTTGTTTCGACGTAATCAGACATGAGTACACATTTTAGACGTAATCAGCCACGAGTATACATTTTTGACGTAATCAGATATGAGTACACATTTTAGACGTAATCAGACATGAGTAAGTAAGCTCAACACAGCATAATAACCCAAAAATTAATTACTAAACATTAGTGTTTAACGAAGAAAGACGACACGACTTAAATCTAACAACACAATGCAAGGGCAGACTATTTTTCATACACCTTGGTTAAAACTTGAATAGTACATATTATAATCTCATTCCGGATTAGTCGTACGTTTCGCGCGCAAATCATAAACAAAGGCAATATGGCGGCGGGCACGTCCCGGATGTGGACCGTGCCCGTCTGAACGTACCCCCACCCCTACTTCACCCCACTGCACCCACAGTGCACACTGCACACTGCTGGGGTAGTGCAAGTGCGGGAGATGTTTGCAGTGCGGGCTCTTGCGACTGCTGGATTTTACTGTGATACAAACTCACAAACTACTGTCGTATAACATATATAGAGAGACCCCTTACATTTAGTGCTTGAAGCATTGAGGAAATATTAATACACGAGTACCTTCTCTGCGTTGCAAGTTGTATCCCATTCAAAATCATTGTAAATATGTTATCTTGCCAAATGGAATTTATTATTTATAAGTGAAATCTTATTCCACTCGCAATATATTTTTTATATTTCCTTACTGAATTACAAGGTTGTACTGATCAAACATTTCAGCCAAACATATTTTAACGAGGTCACTACATAACGAGTTTTTTGATATTATTGTTTATTTTTAATGCCCGTATTAAGTTGTTAGTAATTTATTTTCTTATTCTATTGTTATGTGTAATTTAAAAATAAAAAATAAAAAAAAAACGTTTCTTTCTTCAAAGTACTACGACTGTAATTAAATAAACACAAGCTTGTAAATGGCACTTTGTGCCGTAAATTTTAAATAAATAATTAAATCTTCTTCCCATTTCTATCATGCGCAATAATTAAACCTTTTTTTCCATTTCTATAATCCGCAGTTATTTAATTTTATTCCCATTTCTATCATGCGCAATATTTAAATCTTATTCCCATTTCTATCATGCGCAAAAATTAAATCTTATTCCCATTTCTATCATGCGGAGTAATTAAATCTTATTCAAATTTCTATCATGCCCAATATTTAAATCTTATTCCCATTTCTATCATGCGCAATAATATTTTTTTTCCCATTTCTTAGATGCTCAATAATTAAATCTTATTCCCATTTCTATCATGAGCAATAATTAAATCTTATTCTCATTTCTTACATGCGCAATATTTAAATCTTATTCTCATTTCTATCATGCCCAATATTTAAATCTTATTCCCATTTTTATCATGCGCAATAATTAAATCTTATTCCCATTTCTATCATGCTCAATAATTATTGACAGTTAAATGACTAGTTAGGGTTCCACACTTGAGATGCGTAATCAAGGATACTACGAACGTATCAGAAATGCAGTATTTTGAAAGTAATAAGATTTTTCAAATTGTTTACAGGAACGGATTATGAAACCAAGCATGAAAGATGCGGTAGTAACTATGTGGTCGATATGTTTGTTTAAATTCAGTTTACTATCAAGTATAAGCCCAAAGTCCTTAATTTCTGAATTGATAGATAATGGTTGATGATTGAGTATTTGTGGGGAAATATGTTTTTATTTCTGTTTAAGTGCAGATATTTATTTCCAGACAATGGGCATAACAAAACGTGTTCAAACATTGCAAATCATCTTGCAGCTTCTGGTAGTCGTCGATTATGCAAGTAGAATTCGCTCGCCCTCTATTGGTGAAAGCTTTTATTAAAAACCATTCACCAAGTGCAGTTGCAAGATCGCAAACCATCAACATCATTAACACTCCAGTACTATAAATAGTTGTAGCTAACCCTTTAAGTTGACTTCTGTTGCGAGATATTATAAAAACTTGCAGCGCACGACAACTGTACTGGTAGTATGTGTGCGTGTTATATGTAGTACAACTGCATGTGCAGTCCATTCTGCTGCAGGACACAATGCAGTATTGTTCTGTTGGACTATTTGCGAGGTGTTGGAGCGGATTTCTGAATTATTTATGACATCTTTTTTCGTATTGAATCCCCACAGTGGCTGCAGAACACCAATGAACTAGAACTTAGAATAAAACAACGATGAAATATGGAATCATTGTATTCGTACACTATGTAGACTTGTAATAGAGATTAGGAGTTTTATTAAGTTTTAAATATTTGTTCTTTAGAAAAACATAAATGGCATCATTTGCATCTTTAAATTTATTAATTAAATTAAGACGATATTAGCGAAACGCAATCGAAAATCTGAAAACAGAAAAAAAATGCGGTTACATCTAGGACTCCAACCCAGGACCTTCGCCTTGCCGGGGCGCAACTCCATCAATTGAGCTAAAGTGCACCTATCTATTTTTTGTAATATGTTAAAACATTCATAAAAAAATTTCCACTTAATTTATTTCTAATAATAATAATTCTAGTAATTTCAGTCAGTTAAACACGACTTAGCATTAAATGTGGGGAAATCCATCTAATTTGATTAAAATCCTTGTATACCTTCTAAACCCCCTCCCCCAAAATATTTAAATATTTGTGCCAGTCTGAAGAAGGCTTTGGCTGAAACCGGTTACGGTCAGAAATAAATTAAGTGGAAAAAAGTAAAAATTGTTTTAATTTTTTTTTTTGATTTCACTGATTGAACCTTCCTCCCCAGGGACTGGGAGGGGGTCAACAACGCTAACAACTGAGCTAAACGCCAATTGGATAGGACCGAATTTTATATCGTTTATAAAACTGCTGAAATGTCATCCAATTTCATATAAGTTGATAGACTGCTTTGTCACCGACAAATTTTACAATTTCCAAATAATCCCATTTTACAATTTGGGAGGCGGGTATATGGGTACCGCCGCCCCGGGAACCATTTATTGGATAACCAACACCTCTGCTATAGGTCACGGGAAGTTCACGTTCATGTGAAGAGGTTTGTCTAGGTCTTGGTGGCCGATGCGTCTACCACCCTGCTGTGGGATGGGCAGGATCGAGAGAGACTGGTTGAGGGAGGTTTTTTATCCTCTGCAGTCGGAATATCTCGACCCATCGCCTTGCGCCACAGCTGGAGGGATGGATTCATACGTCCGTTACTCCTAGTCACACTGACTCCTCAGATACCAACCCCTCACACCTATTTTCTTCCCAGAACTTCCTCTCCTTCCTTTACTTAAAAAACCCTCCACACAGCATCCCCTAAGATGACATAGGCCCTGAAGGAAATTATTTTCCTCAGAGCCTCCTGTGTGAGGCTGATGTAAAAAAAAGAATTCTATTTGCCAAGTTTCAGCTTGATTAGATGTCACTAACGGGGTTGAGACGAAGCTACACGTGAATTCCTATTTAGACACTATTTAGATTCATCTTTACGACGAATCGGTTTACAATATGAACATTAAAAAATACGCTACGGATAAATTGAAGCTTTTACTAGCTTTTCTTTGTATTGGAATTACAATAGAATTATTATTTACATAACAAAAAATATAAGCGTAAACCACTAAAAAAATGTTTTTTCATGACTTAACCATGAAGTAATTAATATAAGAAACAGTTTAAAGTAAACCTTTAAGGCTAAAACTATTATTGAGGTGTTGTATGTTCTAACCTTTTTTTCATTCTTATAAAATTATGCACAAAATAAATTTAAAAAAACATTTTTCGCATACTTGCCTTGTGCAAACACGACGCGCGGTTTTAAATTTTGTATGGCATGATCTAAATATTTCTAGCGTTTATCTTCTCCTTCTTCGTGTGCCCTATCAGGTCCCCCCGACGTTGGCGATCACTCTGGAAAATGTCTCTCTATCTTGTGCTGCCCGGAATAGCTCCTTCGCACTTCTAATGCCGGTCCACTCTCATATATTTCGCAGCCAAGACATTTGTCTCCTACCAGGCCCTCGGCGACCTTCTATTTTTCCTTTCAATATTAATTTTTTTTTTAATTGCCGGCAACCCGGGCGTTTATTACAGTAACAATATTATACAAAAAAAAATGTATGTAACCCGTCTCACTAGACGATATCTGTTCTGAGACGGGTACATAAATATGCGTGCATGAACAAATAAATACACACATAAGCATATAAAAACATAAAATGAAAATAAACAAAAACATAAAATTGGAGCAAGTGATACTTTTCCCCTCGAAGTACGTGACCCAGATATGAAATTTTCCTGACTTTTATTGATGTGAGCAGTTCTCTATCTGCTCTAGCCCGCCTGAGAATTTCTATGTTGGTGATCATGTCGGTCCATGGAGCCTTGAGCATTCTCCGGTGAAGCCACATTTCAAAAGCCTCTAACCTGTTCATGGTATTTACTTTCAAGGTCCATGTCTCACATCCATACAGCAAGACTGACCACACATAACACTTTAACATTCTCTGCCTTAGTTTTAAATTTTAAATTGAGTTGAATTGCAGAAGAGGGATTTCATTTTACTGAAATTTATATACCTCTTAATTTCCACTTCCAAGATTCCATTTCATTCACACATTCGTTCAAGTAAACACGTAATAATCAAAGACGAATGCAGACATTCACGAACCCCTAACAGTAAAACCTTCTTGTCTAAATCCAAAACAGTGGCATATTTCAGGTTTATGTGCATCTGCCGACATCCAATCGCTGCATAAATATCCATATCTCCAAAGAGCTCGGCATTCGCCACCATCCGTTCTCAGCGACATTCAGATTCTGTCGGAGTCCTTCGCCTGCAGGTTACAAATAACACAATAAATAACACAACTGTCGGGGCAATAACTTGCGCTGGGCCGCGGCCCGCGGTTCGCAACTAACTTTGAGATACATTGAACGGGAAGAATAGACGAACTGGAAGGGAGAATTATATGGAGCCAATAAACATAGAAACTGAGGATATTGCTTTGGAACGGAATACACAAGTGGGTTCCTTAAGTGCCACCTAACTTAGTGCATCCCCTACCAAAGCTTTTCGAAGTGATGTGGGAAAATACATAAGTGTTGCCAAACCTAAACTTTTCAAAGCGATTCCACATAAATTTTTAGTGATAAAACCTAACCTAATCTTATCTCATTTTTTTAAAGTGTTTATCTGGTACAAGAGATAAATATTATAATATATATTATGATGCTTTACAGATCCGAGAAAACTGGTATTTTTAAGTGCAAATGTCATAAGAATCCCAGGCTACTCCCGTCTGGAGCCAGTGAGACTATGGCATCACCGATTGGGGTATGTTGTGAGACTGCAGGTAGTGGGGAGGGAAAAGAGATGGGGAAGTACCTGGATATTCAGATCTGGTCTCAAGCCATTTCAAGCAATGTTTCAATTCTGAATGGTGGTCTTACATCAGGACGATACTAAGAGTATCTTCCACTCTGGAACATGCCGCAAATATACTTTGCATTATTTTTAATTAATTCATTGTGAAATAACACAAATTAATCAATTAAAATTTATTTGAGGACATCGGGATTCGATTCCGCTATATTCGGATTGCCAGTCAGGAACCTACGCAGGCCGTCGAAGTCCTTAGATTATCACTTTAGTTAGTTTTTAGAAGGTATGACTGACATTATAAAAATACAAGATCCGTTTTACTGATACTAATCAAATTCAAAGAATATTTGTGTACGAAATAGCTGTATGAAGTGCCCGCTAAAATACGTCCACTGGACCTAATTCAATGAATCAAATGAAGCGCGTTGTCTTAACATTATTTGTAGTGATTATTTGTATTTTGTAGTAACGTATTTGTTTTATGAAAATCTTAAATATTACGTCTGTTTCTAGGAAAAACTATGCGACATTTATAGAAATATTCTATTCCACTTCAAATACATTGTTCGCACTTTTTGTATATTCACATCTAAACGAGGTCAGGTAACAAATCTTCCATTATAAATTAGGGATTATTGGGTTTTGAAACGAGAATATATTAAATTCCTACCGGGATGTCCAGTTCAATGTTCAATATCCAGTTCCTACTTTTCTCTATCCATTCCTTTGCTGGAAAAGTATTTAAAATTTGGAACAATGGCAAGAAAAATAGTACAAATTCGAGTGCATTTGTTTTGAAAACAGAAGAAATTTTGGAACAACCTTAAAGCAAGTTTTTCATGTTCACGATCTCGTTTTTAAGTAAACAGAAGGAAATTGACCATAATGTCGTTAAGTGTTATTAGTTTTGCAGTGGCGATAATTGTAGGGTCCCAGGGTCTGGTTTCGAGACAGTCTGCTGTAAGTTGTAAGTTGAGCTGTTTTGTTGACTGCCTTCGTTTTCCAAACCAAGGGATTCCGTACAGAGAGAGAGGTTATGATTTGATTTAGTTTTATCCTTTACTTAGTTAAAATACTTGCGATTTACTTAGATATTGTTTTAAAACTTTGAATTTATTCAGATGAATAACAATTTTACAGAGATTTGATTCTAATCTGAGCACTGGGGCTTTAATTTGTAGAATGAATTGCGAGAAATTAGAAGAGCTATTTAATAACATAAAGTGAAAGTTGACAGGATGACCACACAGAAATGAGTACATAGCAAATGAGAGCGTAGATACAAAATGCATCGAAATATTTAGCAAAAGGTGACATACACGTTAAAGTTTTGAGTAAAAGAATCCACACATCGAAGTTAAGCAAAATGATAAAATGTAAAATGCTAATTACTAAATTAATTTAAATATCAGATGTAGGACAACACAACACTCAACAAAAATTATTACCACAAGGTTTCGCGATGAATTATTATACAACTAACTATTTTGTGATTGAGTGGTGTGCTCTTTCGCAGATATTCAGTGATAAGTGATTGGTCATCCCTTTTCCTAGCAAACCTTGTTTTTCCTACACATACCATCACCCAATTCCAGACAATAACATTTCGTCTCGTTTCGTTTTTAGTTTTTACGGCCCATTTGAAGTGCATCTGAAGCTTAAATTCGTAAGCATTATTTGACGCATCAGGGGTGAAATCTGGTGTAAGTTACACCAATGTTATACATGAATGTGACTGTGAATGTACTCTAGACAAGAAATTACCTATAATAACACAAGCAGTGATTTAGTGTGAAAGTTCCGGCCATAAACATTATTGTTTTATTCGCTGCCAAGTCACTAGTGTCACCCGGCTTCAGAATGTTACTGTACTAACCGCGGACGCTATCAGCTGGGGTGTGAGGAAATGGAAAATTATGTTTTATTTCAAAGGGTTGTAAGTAATAAGTGTTACCAGTTATAATGCTTCAAATTATTTTATGTGATAATTATATAACTCTTCGAATCTATGTGATAATTTTAAGGACTAGCACAGACAGACCCGTGAAAAATCACGAGATATTATAATTGTGGGATTTGTGAAGCTGAAAACATTTATCAAAAATATTTGGCCTAGGATCATTACCTTTCACACGAAGAAATAATTTACCTATCTAATGTTACTGAACTTGAAAAACTACGACATCTGTCAAACATTTGAACAATTCAAATACATATTTTCAATTATTAGTTAATTAAGGAGGTATTCTAGTCTAGAAGCATGAATTGTAGGGGTTTTTACAGGTGCAATAAAAAAACCGATAACATTTTTGTAATCATTATTTGGCCAAATATATATTAAACATTAAAGAATACATAAAAAAACTCAAAAAAAAAATTAAAAAATTAAGAAGTTACAGGGTGTTGAAGTGGGGGGTCTCAAAAATATGGCGCGCCCTGGTTTACACGATTGCAATCCTCCTAGTAATCCGAAAAAAAAATCATATTAATTTTTAATGCCAACAAATGCTGCTATGGCATGAATCTCGGAGAAGTAATAAATTTATTTTTTCGCAAAATGGCGGCTGTCTGAAATGAAAAGACTTTTTTTTTTCACTTTTCCGATTTTTTTTAGAAGAGTAAAAATTAAAAATTTTGTTACAGTTTTGATTCATGTGATTAAATAATGTATAGAGAAGACTCACACCAAATTTTAAGTAAATCGGTTTAGTTGAACTTGAGATATCGTGTCAACCGTCTCTAAAAAAGTAGTTTTGAGAAAAGTGGTTTAAAATTTTGTTCTATTTAGATTCTGGTTAGATTCCGTCTGAAACGTGACATTAAAATTGTTATAACTTTTATAATAATGCGAATTTTTGGATATTTAAACTTTGGAAATTTGACAATTTTGCCTAGAATACTACTTTAAATTATGTTACAAACTAAAAATTCATTGAAATTAAATACTTTGACGCATATGAAGGAATATTTCAAATCACTTCACATGCATGAACCCGTGCACCGACAACCGAAATTATTATGTTAAATAGCCCTGTACATATAGAAATTAATTGTATACGTTATAATATTTGGGGTAATTGCATTAATGTTCAACCATTGCTTGATACTTGCTCGCACTCGTCTGTCATACCCCGCATGGGAGGAATGGATTATTATATCCGTCATTCCCAGACACATTGACCCCAAGATTTCTACCTAACCCTCATATCTTTTCCTTCCCTTTCCTTTCCTTCCTTCTTAAAAAGACCCTCCCCTCCACAGCATCCCCAAAGATAACATAGACCCAGAGGGATTTTTTTTATCAGGGCTTCTTGTGTGGAACCAATGTAAAAAAACACTGTTAAGGCGGCGCTTCTCGGCTGAAAAAGAAGAAAATGGAGAGGCATGTAATTACGAATGTTGGACAGAGCGCGCTAATATTGTAAGCGATTAAAATGAAGCGGAAATTGCGAAAATGCTTAATAAAACATGACTCGTTTAAAATA
The DNA here is from genome assembly GCA_936435175.1 of Glyphotaelius pellucidus. Lineage (NCBI taxonomy): Eukaryota > Metazoa > Arthropoda > Insecta > Trichoptera > Limnephilidae > Glyphotaelius > Glyphotaelius pellucidus. The sequence goes on from OW386550.1 coordinate 1,708,672, forward strand.
GAGCAAAAATCTCGTAGAAGGTATCTTAAGTGTCATTTAAAGAATACATTATGAATTTTTTCATAACTATAACTTATAAAATAATAGAAACTGACGTGTTTTTAGTAATTTTCGGAGCATACTTTGCGATTTTTTTCTATCGAGCGAATTTCATATATTTTGCGTTTCGGCGTGGAACGCGTCTAGATATTATCGTCAAAAATAACATATATTTTTTTAAGAGCTTAAAAACTTCAAATGTTTAAGGGAGATATGTAAGAAATCGGTCGAAATTCGGATAGCGGCGGCTTAAAGCGGTTTTGTGCAATGTTTCGATTTTTAATGGTACCTAGTTTTTCACCGGATATACTGAGAGTAGCTACCTTTTCTTTAAATTAATGTAGATGCAATGCTATGTTATGCCTCACAATCCATGATGTTTAGCAGTATACTATTTATCTGCCTATCCCTTGGGAGACATGGCGTGTTGATTTGCACGCAGGTTCTAATAAAAAGTCTGACTTTATGAACGATCTATGCACTCAGTCTAAATTGTTTTCTTCAAACCATATCTCCGGGGAACTTTAACTCGCATAGTAATATAAATAGTGCAATGCACTCAGGTGTGCAATCATATACATGGTGTATCATATTATGTTGAATCATACATGCCGTATCATGTATCTTACGTCGGTACGGCACCGGTCGTATCGTACGTTACTGCATGTCGAATCGATACGATACTTTAACGGTATTGCATGCAAGTTCAACTAAAACTTTAAGTCTTGTGTTCAAAGGCGAATGCATGAATTTAACGAGCTATAGTTAATTGCGATATTATCAATGTTGCCGTATGACATTATAGTTCAACCCATTCAAACGCCCTATTCATCACTGTAATATTTTTTTTATATGAATACCGCACAAGTCCCAACTGCTCCTGTCTGGAGCCAGTGAGACTATGGCATCCCCAATTGGGGTATGTTGTGAGGCTGAAGGTAGTGGGGAGGGGAAGGAGGTGGAGAAGAGGAAGGTGGGAAGTACCTGGCTATTCAGATCTGGTCACCAAACACGGCCAAAGCCATTTCAAGCAACTTTTCAATTCTGAATGGTGGTCTTACACCAGGGCGATACTGAGAGTATCTTCCACTCTGGAATGTGCCGCAAATATACTATATATTATTTTAAATGAATAAATTGTGAAATAACACAAATTAATCAAATAAAATTTATTTGCCACGCCGGGATTCGATCCCGCGACATTCGGAATGCTAGTTAAAAGCCTTACCGCTAGACTACGCCGGCCGTCACAATAAAAATAAAATATTCTTCCTAGACTTGCAGAAAAGTCAATAGGTGTTGCATATTAAATAAAATGGATAAAGATTTATCCAGACACTATCCAGATAGCATTTTGTTCGGGTTTGAATCTTGCAATCATACTAAAGATAGCTGCCAATAAAATATACGTTAAGAAAAATGAAGAAAGTATGGGTGATTCTTAGTCGAAGTAGGGTACAGTTAAATATGACCGAATTGGATATCGACATCTTGGCGCAGTGGTTAGCGCGTTCGTCCGGAAAGCGATAGGTCCTGAGCTCGAGTCTCAGAAGTGCCAATATCTTTTTCTGATTTTTCTGTTTCCAGATTTTTGATTGAGTTTCACTGCTATTGTCTTCATTTAATTAAATCATTTTAATTACTTTCACAAACAGTGCATACCGAAAAGTCGTACCGAAATGATGACGCCGAGATAATGACAATTTTTTGTCATCATATATTTAATATGAAGACTGATATAAACTCACACTTACATAGTTCAAATTATCTAAACTCCAGATACAACTGTCGTTTCATAAATATAATAAAGTTCTATTTAATAGGTAAGCTTTCTAGTTATCTTTGTCCAAAGGTACGATAACTCCCATACAAACATTTACTACACCCCTGGACAAAAATGCACGTTTTTTATTTCCAATAAATCAAAAAACATTGCAGATAAGTTAATGCAAAAATTTGTAAAAGTTGAATAAAAAAAGTTTTTGTCGTGGTCCAAATTAAAGAAAAAAAAAGTTAAAGTAAAAAAATACAAAATTGTTCAAAGGTACACCACTTGAGCAAACTTAGCGGGTCACGTGATAAGTACTCCGTCTCGTTCCAGCAGCGTTCCAAATTTCACACATGAAACAGCCGCGTATCACGTTATCCCTTGCGACGTCCAGGAGTGAGATCAATGATGACAGGTGTTCTAAAAATATATCTTTTGTTTTAAAATAGAAAAAAATATCAACGGAGAGCAAAATGACATCTAGTTTAAATCCCTCGGGTACGTGCTGTTCCATCCTGTAGAGAAAATGTGTAGCGTGTGTAGCCAACGTATAAAGTGTAACTCAGAAAAGTGGAATAAGTAAGTTTACTACGTCTGCAGCCACTTAGCGCATATCTAGCGCCTCATGGCAACTTTCAACTTACAACTTACAACTTACAACTCGCATCTAACTAGCGACTTGCAAACTACAGTAATTTTCAATAACAACCTGCCTCTGCTCTGGCTACTTGGCTACTTGGCTTCTTGGCCACTTGGCTACTCGGTGTCCCTGGCTTTTCCCCAGAACTAGTGCCACGGTAAATTAAGTCTTTCCGAGCCAGTGCAGAGTCGGAACACTAATCGTATTTTTTGGCTTGGTGCATTTAGGAGCCGATATTTATGTAGAATGTGGTCGAACGAGTGGAGCATGGCTAACAGAAATGAATATTCTAAGGCGAACGGAGAACTCGTTCCAAGTTAAACGATGGAAATAATTAATATAGTGATTTCAAATTTCATTTCACTTGATTTAGCCTAATTAGGTTTAATTTTTAAAGTACCTGCGCGCTCCACGCGCTTTTCTGTCCTATTGAAATGAGATTATTTCAAAATCTTTAAAAATTATCTCTCTTATTGTATAACGTTATACTTTTTACCTACCATCTTTACTTCTAAGTACCATCTGTAAAACCTATTTATGTTATCTTTGTTATTTAAACACACTAGTATGCACTAAATCATAAAAATTTAATTTTGTATGTAAAAGCCCATAATGGCGTTAATGATTAATAAAATAAAATAAAAATAAAACAATTGTAAACAATTATTAATTTTAATTGGCAGAACTCCATTTCATATATTTTTTTGCTTAGTGAAAATCAAATTTTAAAATGTTGTCCATTAAGTTCTGCAAGTATTTTTTTTATTATTTTTATTGTTACAGCTGTTTCGGTGTTCAAGGCCATTTTCAAATTTGGTAGTTAGACCACGTTGAGACGAATTATTTATACGATTCTGCTACCCCCCGCCCAATTTAAATTTTTATGGTGACTAAAATAATTTAGTTCTGATTTACTGAGGAAATAATTGTGACAATAGATTCTCTACTCTGCGAGGTACTGTGAAATCTGTTTTCCCCACATTAAATGACCGTTTCTGAGAAAAAAATGAGTGATGTAGGGCTTTACATAGAGTTTTCTAAATCATATATGGATAGTACTTTTCCTTTTTGTTTTGAAGAGTTTTACTTGCCATGTACATTTGTTACTAACCAGGAGCATTTCTGTTCCGGTGAGACCGGTATACTAGGAGGCACTGATTTGTTAGGACTTGGAACACGTATTCTTGGGATGGGAAGGAGATTAGAGTTTAATTTACCGGTAAACATGGCAACCTAAAAAACCAATATTGGAATTCAAGATGGGAAGGAAATGGAATGGATCGAGCTTTATGACGTTTTTTATCATTTCTTTATGCTTTCCTTTTTCTTGTCCTTTCTCGGCTTTTGCTATCTTTTATTTTCTTTTCTTGCTTCTTTTTGGATCTTCTCATCTCTGTACGGTTCTTTTTAGCCTTTCTTGTCACTTCTTGTCTCTTCTTACTTCTTCTTGTCTCTTCTGGGATCTTATCATTTTTTCTTGGCTCTTCGTGTTTCTTCTTATCTTGCCTCTTCTTGCATCTTCTTGCCTTTTCTTGCATCTTCTCGCTCTTTTTAGTTCGTCGTGTCTCCTTTTGGCTCTTTTTGAATCTTTCAGTCGCTTACCGACCCTTTTTTACCTACTTTTGTCTTTTTCAGTCTATTTTTGGCTCTTTTTGGCTCGTCTTGTTTCGTGACTTCTTATATCCTTCGAACAGCTTAGTTGAAGAGGTCCCATAAATTTCCAAACTAATGAACACTTGACACTTGAGGGGAAATGTTCACAAACTAGCATCGGCGGTTCTTTTATTTTTTAACTGCTAACTGGTGGAGATGAGCTCATCTCCCCCGTCACCTCTGGCGACAGCCTGGAGGACCAGGTCATCTCCACCAAAAACGGTGTAGAGCAACACGCTGGTGAATTGAAGACCCGTGGTCTTCACCGCCTTAGCAGCACGACCTCCATCACGCATCACGACCATCATCACTGTCATCACTTCTGTTACTCCACTGTACTGACCTTCGCTACGTAGCTACAATAAACGACTTTGACTCACCAACTGCCGTCTTTCAACCATCCACGTCTCTACCTCTACCGTAGCCTATTCGCTCATTTAGTTGAATTTGTGATTTATGTCATGTAGCTGCCTTTTTGCTTTTGATGGCAGAATTGCTTCCTTATGAAATTGTAACTTTAAATTAGCGTTATAGCAGGTAAATGAGTCAGAGTTAGTTTGTTACCTGCTGAATATTTGAAACTGGCGTCTAAGATTGTAATATGAATCTTCCCATTCACCGAGCCGAGCCGCAGTGCCGCGAAGTGGGTTCCCGAATCAAGTTGAATCTCCTTCTAATTGTTGCAAATCCAATTATTGCCGTCACATTAGCTACCATCCTTTCGCTACCCACCGGGGTGTGCAGAGGAGCACAGAGATGAGCTCTTCGCGGTGGAATCCCGTTGTAATTTAATTCAATCAAATTATGCGCTTGCGGGTTCTGTCAGTTCGATTCCACTACAGTGTTAAAAACTAGGAGAGATTTGAGTCAGGAAAATACCTTTATATTGCGTACAAATTATATCATACTTGCATGGTCGCTTGTTCTTCTCTGAAGGCCTGGAGACGGTCGTAAAGCGAGCTCTTTGAATAACTCCTTTTATTATCCAAAACAAGGGGGGTTGATGGTACCCTAATTTTGAGTTACTCTGAATAAAACATTTGTATTGAATTACTAATGTATTGGTTGATTACGTATAAAAGTTCAAATAAATCTATTCACATTGAAACACTTATCGTCACTATTCGTCGATGCCTCAAGAATGTGCTTTTCACGATTTTGTTTAAGAAATAATTTAAAATTTTTAAATTTTGTATGAAGTCAGGATAGCCACTGTTATGAAATAGCCACTATTTATTAATGAATGACAAAATAGAAAGATGTTAAGTTGAACGTTTGCGCGGCCCTTTTCGGCACGTTTCGTACAAATCTTAATTCTGGATTTGAGATCAGAATACCCAACCAAAATGAAAAATTATTTTGGTAATCGAAAGGTGTATCAAATATCTAATACAAATGTGAGCTACTTTATTTATTTTTGTTTTAAATTATAAGATACAGGCCATTAAAGATTTTAGTCTTTCATGATTTTAGAGGCAACTTGGGCAATTATTTGTAAGTAAATGAAATACGGTAAAAAATAATTTTACGACATTTATTTTAAAAATACAATGAAAAATAAAATAAAAAAATTATGTACCGTTAAAAGTGCATTTATGGGTAGTGATTAATATAAACGACAAATTTTTGTTCCGCCGTGAATAGGCAATTTGTACTTTAACTTTACACCCATCAAAATGATTTATTTTTTTTAAATAAATAAATAAAAATTTGAGGTTTTACTCATAAAAGTTTTAAAAAATAAATATATTCATTCTGGACTTGCAGAAAGGTCAATAGATGTTGCATATGAAATAAAATGGATAAAGATTTATCCAGACATTACCTAGATAGCATTTAGTTCGGGTTTGAATCTTGCAATCATACATAAAGATAGCAGCCAATAAAATATGCGTTGAGAAAATGAAGATAATGTGGGCGGTTCTTAGTTGAAGTATGATACAGTTAAAAATGAACGAATCGGATATCGACGTCTTGGCGCAGTGGTTCCCTTTTTCGAAAATTTCGCTTAAATTTTATTGTTTTTAATATTAGTGCTCTCCCACTAACATTCGTATTTACAAATCTCTCCTTTTTGAGTGGGTACTACCGGGCCTGCAGCTATCATTTTAAAATACAAAATAGTCTTTTGTTTAAACAACTCTTATGAAAATGTTAATACATAATATTTGGGGGATATTTCACCGTCCTCATGATAGCTTATCCATACAATAACAAATATTAATAAATAAACAAATAAATTCTCGCAACATGTAAAATAAAATTCGACCTACTTATCGTATATGTAGCCACTATTCATAGGGTCAAGTACCGAATAGTAAACTCAAACTTTTTAAATCAATAAATCGTGTTAATCTACGAGGAAGATGGTGAAATACCCCCTAATAAACTTAAATAATATAGCTACTAAGTATTTTCACAAGTATTTTTAAAGCTACAAGTATTAATTCTAAACCATACATTTAAATCCCTAAAGGTGAAATAGCAAACCTAAAACATATATCAGTCTACATAAAACACATATATCTTCTACTATTCTAGGACAAGTACACTTTGGTTGGAGGGAGATTCATGGGACATAATCCATCTAAACAGATCGTTATACCATACCATACCATCGTAGTTTACCTCGCTAAAATATGGAGAGCTTCTTCAATCAAATTTCAGCAATTGATTTGCGATTTCCTTCAGACAAATTCATTACCTTAGGTAACTTAACCTCACTGATATTTAAAAGCAGCGGCCGAGAATTTAAATTTCGTCGAATGATGATGATCTTGCGATTGTACCCTTGCAACGGTACAGGGCGGTTCCGATGAAAAAGATTAATTATTCTTCTTCCATTAATATTCTCCGACTGACGGATTACTGTCTTAGAAATAAACTTTTTATTAATATTTCTAAATGTTGCAAAGTTACATTCACACGTAACCGTGCGAAAATACTTCATGATTACACCATTTCCGGATCGCAGTTAACAAATGAAGATTATATACGTGACCTCGGTGTTATTTTGGACTCTAAACTTACATTTGAAAAGCACTTTGATAACATTATCACTAAAGCAACAAAAAGTCTGGGTTTCGTACTGAAAACATGCAAATTTTTCAAAAACACTAAGGACGGGTTGTTTCAAAAAATTTGATGGATTCATCAAATATTTGAAGTTAATTTTCACGTTTTGTGTAAGTTCTATTCAAGTTCTATTATTACATCATTATAGACCAGTTGATTCACAAAACTGAAATCATCACAGAACTTGAATAGAACTTACGCAGAACGTGAAAATTAACTTCAAATATTTGATGAATCCATCAAATTTTTTGAAACAACCCGTCCTTAGACTTATCTGATTCTCTACAATTCACATGTTCATCCTCACCTGGAATACTGTTCACAGGTTTGGAACCCGCGCTATATTGTTTATGTTAACAGGTTAGAAAGAGGTCAGGAGCGATTTCTCAAATTCCTCAATTTTAAATCATTCAACATATACAACTCTTACGACGAAATCGAGAAACATTTTCGAATCACGAAACTACTCAACAAGAGGCTTGTCGCTGATCAGATGCTCCTGTACAAAATTATTAACTCAAAAGTTGACTGCCCGGATTTGCTAAACAAAATAAATTTCCACACGTCGATTCGATATAGTAGACAAAATACCCTTTTCTATATTGATAGATGCAACACCAATTCCAATCAAAATGAATTTATGCAAAGGACATGTAACTACTATAACAACAAATTTGCAAATACAGACACACGTGCTGACGTATTTACTGCTAGTTACTGTCGCTACAGAACTTCACTGTATAACATTCTAGGGGCGAATAACACATATTCATGAATAATAATAATAATAATAATAATTGGACAATTTGTAGAGCGCCGTTTTTGTGAAAAATCACCTCAAGGGCGCTTTACAGTTTTTTTTATTTATTTATTATTTTTTTTATTTTTTATTAATATTAATTAATTGTACCTAATATTTTTATATTACTTGCGTGGCAACTTTCCCTTAACTTTCCCTTATCCCTCTCCTCCCCTTACCCTTTCCAAACCAAATACCTATTGTTTTAGTTATAATCACACTTATTTTATTGTTGTGTATTGGTTTATCATTTGTTGAATTCAGATTTGTACTATTATTATTATTTTTTCAATTGCTGCTTAGTTCTGTTTTCTTTTCTTAATTTTTTTTAATATTCTAGTTTACATTTAGTAAGTCTTGTTTCTAAATATCTATCTGTGAACATTAATAATTGGTCTGTTTTTTTATCATCCTCTCATGTTTATTATATTACTAAGACTGTTTATGTTCCACTTCCATACTAATATTATAAATGCGAAACTGCTCGAGTTTGTTTATGACCTTTTCAGGCATTAACCAATAAAAAGACTTTAAAAATTCATTCACCAATAGAAAGCTAAATTATATGCGCAGACTATATGTTGTATATGATGGTAAGCTCTGGCGTTACGAAATTATAAATATTAATATATTATATTTGTTATACGTTTTCTGTCGCTAACAAAAGCGAGTTAATTGCAAATTTCAGAAAAAAATCATTCCCATGGAAACAATGTTGATATATTTGTGGGCTCTAAGCTGGTAGGTACTCAGCCCCCTGGTCAGCTACTGCCCCAGAAAATTCAAATATCGATTTTATTTCATTCTAAATTTGCTTTATTAATACCCACATTCAAAAATGCTCAAACTCGTGATGATAAAACAATTAAAATTATGTAATTATTGTTTGATCATAAGTATTTATAATTTTTCAATAATATCCAAGCAAAATAAGAATGTAATTTTTTTAAATGTGTTAGTTTGTAATTGAAGTATTTTCGTCACAAAACAAGGGCTCAGATCTTTTTTTTATGATTTTATTTGAACTAAAATTAAAATTCTGGAAAGTAGGTTTCCCAAATAATTTATTGATTTATTTTAATGCGTGATTATATGATTTGAAATGTATGTTGTTTAGTAACAATAATAACTTATTGTACTAAAAATAAACATTTACATAAAAAAATTGCTTCATAAGATAAAAAAGGCAGTCTTTCGAAATCAATTTATAATTTTTGTGGAAAAGAGTCAACACGTCAAAAAGATGATTTAAAAGGGACATATTTCCGGTTTTGTCTGGTTATTCCCTCTTAAACCTCCCTAACGCTTAATGGAATAAATCTTCCACTAACAAGTCCTTTATAGCTTGCGATCGCTTATCCCCTATTATTACATCACTTTATTGACTGCATGTATTTTTCAGGATTGGACCAATATATGTAAGGGGATTCTTGACTTCATCCCATGTAATGAGCAATGACTTTGTCGCAGTATCTGTGATGATCACTAATAATTTTATAAGTTTCATTTGTTTTCAACCCGTTTCACGAGCGGAGGAGCTTAGAAGGCTTCTTCAAGCTTGGTGATTACGAACAAATTAATTGGAACATCTCTCGACCAGGTAAACTGGCAAGAGCTCCTTACACCATAAAAAACGTTCTAGTCACTTTTCAATTTGGGAGGCGGGAATGGGTACCGCCGCCCCGGGAACCTTTATTGGATAACCAACACTTCTGCCATAGGTCACCCCAAGTGGTTCGCTACGTTTGGTGATTTAGCAGGGGTGTTTTTTTTTACACGAGCTCCACACAGGAGGCCCTGAGAAAAATAATTTCTCTCAGGACCTGTGTCATCTTTGGGGATGCTGTGTGGAGAGTTTTTTTTAAGGAAAAGAAGGAGAGGAGAGTTTTGGGAGGGAAAAGGGTTTAAAGGGTGGGTAGGAATCTGGGGTTCAGTGTGTCCAGATCACCCGCCTCCAAGGCCTAGACAAACCTCACCCAAAGATCCCGGGCACCCCTGCTAAATCACCAAACGCAGTGAACTACTTGCGGTGACCTATGGCAGAGGGGTTGGTTATCCAATAAAGGTTGCCGAGGCGGCGGTACCCATTCTCGCCTCCCAAATTGTTAGTATGAGTAATATTGTTAAAAAACCAGAAATTGTTGGTCCGAAATAAATTCTCGAGTAGGTAGAAAGTTTTAAACCACATAAAAACACGCCAATTAAACACAACTTTCACTCACTGGGGGTGTCCTACACCTTAGCAATAATTGGACAATGTTTTTTCTGATTATATTTTTTCACCAGATTATTTGAATTTTGTAACTATGAGGAGGTTATCACACTTCAAGACTACTTTCATGAAAAGATAACTTTAATATAATTTACTTGGTCATAAAAATATTTATCGTTGTACACTAACGGATTATTTAGTTCCGGGTTTAGCGAACACGTGCAGAGAGATAAAAAATATATCACAAATATTATCACAAATGTAATAATGTGATAATTTAATAAAAATTTTGCAACAAAAAAATAATTTATTGGAATTTTTTTATTTTTTAAACGCGTATATCAAAGCAAACAGCACGTGGCGTTGTTTCTGCCTGTGAAAGTGTGTCTGGGCGGCCCACTGGACGTCTTTCCTCAGGAATATCACCGATTCTCTGCCACTCTGGAGGTTACCCGACACTTTCCCAACGGCTCCTCTTGCGATTGTTATGCATTTGTGTCACATGATGAAAATCGGAACAACCCAGAATGGAATGAAGCCTAATATTAACTTCCAAAACAGACAGCGCCAGCGCCCCGCTCAATGGGCACTGGACACTCTGTTCAGTCCCTCTAAGCCGCCGCTATCCGAATTTCGACCGATCTCTTACATATCTCCCTTGAACATTTGAAGTTTTTAAGCTCTTAAAAAAATATGTTATTTTTAAAGATAATATCTAGCGCGTTACTCTAGATACGTTCCACGCCGAAACGTAAATTATATGAAATTCCCTCGATAGAAAAAAATCGCAAAGCATGCTCCGAAAATTATTAAAAACAAGTCTAGTTTTATTATTTTACAAGTAATATTACTGAAAAAATTCACAATGTTTCTTTAACGATACTTAAGATACCTTCCACGAGATTTTTGCTCTATTTTGAACGAGTCATGTTTTATTAAGCATTTTCGCAATTTTCGCTTCATTTTTATCACGTAAAATATTAGCGCGCTCTGTTCAACATTCGTAATTACGTATCTCTCCATCTTCTTCTTTTTGGGCCGGGAAGCGCCGCCTTAAGATTTTCAGGAAGGGTTTTCAGGAAATTCCAAATCTTTCAAGCAACCTCAATCGTAACATCTTCATAAGGGGCCATGCATCAATTAAGTGAACTAAAAATAGGGGGGGGGAGGGGAACCCAGTAAAATCTGATTAAAACTAAGGGTCAATATTTCAATAAAAATCTCAAGTCAACTTTAAAAGAATTTATATTATTATAGAGATAATAAATAACAAAATGAAATTGTTTCACTTCTTTTGAAGTGTCCATGAAATATACCTGGGTGTACCTAAAAGTAAAATTTTTTTTTTTTTACGTTAACTCCACACAGGAGGCCCTGAGGAAAATAATTTCCCTCAGGGCCTATATAATCTTTGAAGATGCTGTGTGGAGGGTGTTTTTGAGGAGAGGAAGGTGTGAACATGAGTCTTGAAGAGACAAATGACAAATCGTTCCACAGCCGAGCAGTTGAACTCAAGAACGAGTCGTAGAAACGACCCATTCTCATGTGACTAATGTCAACCGTGTACAAATGTTGGGCGTTAATGTCGTTAATGTTTCCCGACTATTCACCGGTGCCGAGGGGATCAATGACGCTAGTTCCTCCGAGCATCTCCCATTGTAATACCGGTAGAACAAGGACAGCGTTCTCACCCGACAACTGTGCTCTAAAGATTGCAATCCGTTTGTAAAAGAGAATCTAACAAACGGACCGCCCGTTCCTGCACAGAGTCGAGGATTTTGCAAAGTGCAATCCCACACGTCCCATTTAATTGTACATATTTATATAATAATACATATTTTAATACAACAGATTTTTTTAAATAATGAACTAAGTAGGTACATAGAATAGGAAAAAATAAAAATAAATAATCAATTCTATGTAGGGCGTGGTCTGGGGTGAGCTCGGGCCCAGCGCTCACTCAGGAGTGGTGTTTGGTGCTGGAACGCTGCGGTCGCCACTGTATTGGAAGCCATTTTTAGCCAGTTTAGCAAAAATGTTTTATAGTCTATTGTTTTGAACAAATGTTTTATAGTTTATATTTATTTTTATAGTCACACAAAGTTTAGCTTTAAAAAGCAAAAAACAATAAAAGGTAAGCATTACAGTCCCAGAGTCGCAGATTTAGCTGGAGAATGATTCAATTAGCTCTAAACTAGGGGTAGTAGCATTTCTGTTTATAAAGAAAGGTTTAATTAGCTACGCAAGGCTACGATGGTGTTACGACGTGCTACATCCTTAGCTCTACAGAGCGTCGTAGCTCGTAAAGGCTTTGTAGGTACCGTAGTTTTTCTTTTACACCATTTTGCAAGGAGTGCATTTCAAAATGTCATTATGTTTAAGTGGAACAAGAAAACGTAGACAAAGATGTATTTAATTAACACTGTGAAATGAAGAGAAAGGAGAAAGAAATGAAATTGTCATAATGGGTAAGTTACTAAAAAAAAGTTTTTTCGTAAAAGAACTTAATTAAAGTTTTTATTCATGTCGTAATTCTTGTTACTCAGAAAATCTCCTTCAGAGCCTACGTTATCTTTGGGATGCTGCGTGGAAAGTCTTTTATGAGAGGAAGTTCTAGGAAGGAAAAAAGTTAATTAGGTGGGTATCCCTCCTACTGTGGTAAGGCGATGTTCCGAGAGAGTCCTGCTGGAGAGATCAAAAGGTACCAATATCTCCCGATCCCGCCTACCACGCAGTTGGTGGGCAAGATCTGGACAAACCTCACCCCATGAACCCGGTTACTCCTGCTAAGTCACAAAACATAGCGAACCATTTGGAGTGACAAAGGTGTTGGCTATTCAATAAATGGGTTCCGGGGCGGCTTCGACTCCGAATCTGAAGTTCGCGGGTTCAATCCTATAAATTTTATTTTATTCGTTTGTGTTATTTCATATAATCAAATAAAAAGAATGTATAGTATATTTGCGACACGTATCTCAGTATCACCCAGTTCGAAATCGACTCCAAATACGATGTAGATTTACCAGTTTACCGCTTGTACTACGAGTTTCTGAACACCTTGTATACAGGTATGTTTTTAGGTTTTCACGGCCAAAAAGTATTTTTGTTATTGTTTTTGGGGTGTTATGCCGTGTTTCGCTACCTCCTTCTTTAGCCAACGTTTCGGACAGCGTTACAGTGTCCATCATCAGGGCAGATGAGATGATGGACATCTGCCCTGATGATGGACACTGTAACGCTGTCCGAAACGTTGGCTAAAGAAGGAGGTAGCGAAACACGGCATAACACCCCAAAAACAATAACAAAAAAACCTTGTATACATTCACAATATAAATGCAATGTTTTACACTTTCTTCATAATTTTAAGCAAATTTATTCAAAACGTGACTTAAATAAATTCTGTATGCACGTAGAAAACTCCACGTTTCCATGCAACATTGTCGCTAGCCGTATTTTTCAATTACAATAAAAACACCCGTACAATACCCGTAAACATTTCCACCTCCCTCCCGCATCAGAAATTCACACCTTCCTCGCAAAATTCCATCCGCCGGCGCCGTTCTCACGCGAGTCGAAGTTCATAGATAATATTACATTATCCATAGATATTTCCCGTCGACTTGCCGCCATTGCGAGCTGATCGCGCGGGAAGCGGAGTGTTGCCAGGTTGCGGGGGTCAATATTGACGGGACGAAATTGCTTTCCAAAGTCACCCGGCGCACACAGGCACGGCCAAAGTATATTACGGGGCTAAAAGTATTATCTTCAAAATAATCAAAAATACCTTTAACCCTTCGAATAATAAGAAAATAATATCCATTAACTTCTTCAAACACGGCAAACTTATTTTGTGACACCATTTTAATTCAAAATTAGTAAAATACTTAATTTTTACCACTTTTATTGTTTACAAAACCAACATGTTTCGTGAGCTATGCTCATGTTGAGTAAACCCTGAAGAAGTGAGCATAATTCACGAAACATTTTGATTTTGTAAACAATAAAAGTGATAAAAATTAAGTATTTTACTAATTTTTAATATCCATCTTTTGCCAGTCAAGGTTGGCGCGCGAAATTGTAAATGCACCTTTATTTTGGTTATTTTATATCCCTTTGAAAAAACTAAAATTGTTCTAAAATCTAGATAAAATAATCTTTTTGATGTGTATATTAGGAATGGATAATTTTGTTTCGAAATATTTAAATTTAAATTGGCTTAAAAGATACATACCTGCGGATTCCCAGAAAAAGAACATAAAATAAAAAAAAAACTTAAAATTTTAAATACAATTTTTTTTTAAATAAAACGGTAACTTCACTTTTTATCATATTCATACAATTTTACTTTAAAATAAAATCTTAAACTTTATTGTTTTGGTGGGGGGTGCAAAACGATTTATCTTATTGTAAGGAGATCGATTTTGTAAAATATCTGAACAACATAGCTCGTATATTCCTAATGATGAGAAGCATTATTTATTTCGCTTTATAACATAAAAGAAAACACAAATGTACGCATGACAGGAAGAGAGATATCTAACTTTTAACAATGCACGGTCGCTCTGGACAATTTGGGTCTCTTGTTATTATAATGACATATGATGTTTTGGTACATTTTGGGTCTCAAAATGTTCTGCATCGACCAGTTCAAAATGAATCGCAAGAATTTATTTTGTAAACGCAACCCAAAGAGGAATATAAATGCTAGAAATATTTCGATTCTCATGTCATACAAAATTTAAAATCGCGCGTCGTATTTGCACGAGGCAAATAAGCGAAAAGGTGGTTTTTATTTATTTTGTGCATAATTTTATAAGAATGAAAAAAGTGAGAACATACAAAACCTCAAAAATAGTCTTAGCCATAAAGGAGTATTTTTTTAAAATTGTTTCTTCATAGTTAAGTCATGAAAAAACTTTTTTTTTTCGGTGTACGCTTATATTTTTTGTTACGTAAATAATTATTTTATTGTAATTTCAATACATAGAAAAGCTAGTAAAAGCTTCAGCTTATCCGTAACATATTTTTTGATGTTCATAATGTAAACCGATTCGTCGTAAAGATAAATCTAAATAGTATCTAAATAGGATTTCACGTATAGCTTTATCTTAACGGAATTACTACTCTCGTCCTGTTTTCTCTATTTTAAAATCAGAAATTGAAGGTCAGATATATATTTTAATCTACTATTATTGTTAAAATAACAGTTATACATAATATAGACATTAATACATGTTTTTGAAATACTGCTTTTGATAAAAAAAATATATATTGAAATGTTTACTCCTACTAGAGTTTTACAACAAAAGTTTCACAGAGTTCTACTACTCTTTTTTACGAGTTTGAAAAGTAATTCTCATAACTAATATTCATAAATCGAGAGCATTATTTTCAGGTAGTCTTTGCAACCCCGCTCTAAAGAAAATGAGAATTAAAAGAAAAAACTACGTATTTATAATGTAAAAAAATGAACAATTTATGTGTTATGTGTTATGTATAAATATATGTTATATGTACCTATGTCACAATACAGATAAATAATGTAATATTGAAATTATTTTTTTTTATTTTATTTAGAATACTACGACCACCTGACCAATGTATTTTTTATAAGATTTTCTTAGCTAGTCTCCTCGTAAGCATTTCTGATCAGAACATCAAATAAAAATATTTTTGACGTAGTAAATTGATAATTCGGCCTAGTGTGCGGCGGTAGGTACGGGTTACTACCCATTGATCTTTGATATTAAAGAAGTAACAAGATTTATTTTACAGTGATGAGAGTTGGAGAGAAACAAATTTTCACCCTGTAACGATTTAGATTTGGTGTCGAATTACTCAAATTCGTTATCTAAATTAAATTTTCTATAAATTGAAAAATTAGCACAAATCTCCCCCCTTTAAAAATAAGAGCACTTTCAATATTTTTTCTTGTGAATACTGGACAAAAGTCCCAAGTGTATTTAAACTCAGAGGGATAACGACATTCACCATGAGGTTCTTTCATTTTTTTTTTTAAATTTATGGTATTTAAAAAGACGATAACGACAATAAAATTAGTTTTTAGATACCTCTAAAATTGATGAAGTTATGAGCTTTCAAAGTGAACTTGGGTAAATTGTGTCTCAGTGACGTCGTGATATGATTAGAGGTTGCTCGCCACTTTTTCACGGCGTTCTATGGAAACATATGGATTCCTCCTTCACTGTGCACATCAAGACTCTAATTTATGTTTATAAAGGAAGCTACTGATTTTTTCAAATCACCCCCAATGTCCATGCATTTGTTATTGTAAAAGCCCGTAAATCGGTAAATCTTAGGGTTTACTAGTAAATCTTAGGATTTACCAACATTAAAAATTGATGAATCTTAGAATTTACTGTAGTATGGGCTTTTTAACCCCGACGCAAGGAGCGGTGTTATAAGTTTGACGTGTCTGTGTTTCTGTCTGTCTGTCTGTGGCATCCTAGCTCCTAAACTAATGGACCGATTATGATGCAGTTTTTTTTGTTTGAAAGCTGGCGTAATCGAAATAGTTCTTAGCTACACTTCATGAAAATCTGTTCAGGCGTTTCAAGGTTATCAGCTCTTTTTTGTGTCGGAGGTTTCTTAAAATTTTGTAAATTTTACTTACAGCATACGTGGTGTTATACCTAAAACCTTAATCACTTCTGGTGTCAGCCACTGGTGTTTTCCGCAAGAGAGTAAAGGTTTTAGTTCGAAGAAGGGATTAATATATATGGAGAGATGGTGATCCGACAATGCAGTCAGTCCAAAACAGCTCGGTTTTAATCAGCCGGCGACTAAGAGATGAGCGATTGGACCGTCCACAACAACACCAAGAAAGTGTTGAGAATAATTGAGAGCAACTCAAAGACCCCAGGAGGAAAAAAAGTGAGCAGAAAAAATTACCTTTCGTAAATTTCGGCTTATGAAATAACCTATTATTGTAATCAATACCTATTAATTGGTAATTTAATTTAGAAACGTGATATAAAAATGTGTATCGAATGATTTTTTAAAAAAAAAATCAACCCTTTTCACACTAATAATAACTGTATTTCAAATTTTACACACAGCTTATGAACAAGCGTGTATGTTACATATATGGTTGTTAAAAACGGTGTTAAATTTAATACGCGTTCATTCCCCTTATACCACCATCTTTAAACCGGAATTGTGACTGCCCATGCCTAGAACAAGTAAACATTATCAAATATTTAGGATTAACCTTTGATACACACCTAAATTGGAAGCAACATATACATAACACTATAAACAAAATCCGCAAATCTATATACTTTTTCAAACAAACACGCAACTTCCTTGACTTAAAACTTTTAAAAACAGTGTACTTCTCACTATGCCAATCTCACATCGAATACGGAATTTTAGCTTGGGGTAATGCTTATTCCAGTGCCCTCGACCCCATCATTAAAGCACAAAAACTTATCATAAAAATTATTCTTAAACTGCCTCTTACTACCAGCACTGATACGATCTTCAATACTTTCAACGTTATGGACATTAAACAACTCTACGCAAGATCCATATTAGTTAGTTTACACAAAAACAACAAAACATCATACAAAACAACACAAACAACGCACAATACCCGAGCCAAAAACAAAGAACTTCTCCAAACTCCTTTTTCCAAAACTACCTTTGGACAAAGACACTTCAAATACATAGCTTGCAAACTATACAATACACTACCAGCTACAATCAGACATACTGAATCCTTGACAAAATTCAAACAAGACGTAAAGAAATGGATTGTTAGTATTGGACGCCACACTACTGCAAACATCTGTAAAGTAAATCATTAATAGACAGTAAACAATTTGCATACGACCTAATCCATGTAAAATAATTTAAAAATAGAATCATGTCAAATTAATTAATCAATCCCATAAAAAGATTTGACAGGATTTACTATACATCATCATTTACTGTACATCATCTCTTCCTACATTTACATAACTCTCTTTAAAGTAATTACCCACACTTCCAATCACCTTTCCATTTTTATAGTATTCAATTGAATTTGTATGTAACTCAAAATATTCCTGTAATTTTAAATATGTACCTCTAAGCCTGTCTCAACACAGGTAAATCCTAGTGAGACAGGCATCAATTAAACCCTATGTAAAACCCTATGTTTAAAGATTAATAAAAAATAAAAATAAAATAATAAAAAAATACCTGTTTCCTTCCCAGAACTTCCTCTTTTCCTTTCCTTAAAAAAACCCTCAACATAGCTTCTTTTAAGATGAAAAAGGGAAATTAAATTAATAGAAATTATTTTCCTCGGGGGCTCCTGTGTGATTAATTCAATTATTAAAATGTATCAATTACCCTCATCACTAGTTTCATCTTCATTTTACCAATAACAAATCCCCTTCTATTTCTGTCCTCGTCTATGGTTGTAGCAAATTTTGTGCCATTGTTGTTACAATGGCACCACTGCAGTACCCGACATGACCCGACACTTCGGCCCTGCCAACATAACCCCGTAACCCGCGAACATAACCGAACTCCAGGTTCTCAGAGAGGTCGTAAAGTCGCCCCCTAAAAACACAAGTGCAGGCGAAAGTACTGCCCCATTCCTGGGAATTGGAATCAATCTGTTTTTAATCCCGCTTCAACAGTAGGTAGGCATTTTTTATTCGGGAATGTTCGAGGCGGGTACTTTGTTTGTTGTAGGGAAATCAAAAAGGTTTTTATGATCGTAAAGGTCTGTCGTGCACATTAGGTAGATTGGTATCATTTTAAGCTCAATTTTGTCCAACACAATCATGAAAAAGCATTGCCTATCTAGATATTTATATAAAGAAGACTGTGGATGGCGGCGTGAATTTGATTTTAGTACAAATGTTCAGTTTTATTCCAAGATTGCAGAAGGTCTAAGGGTGTTGTGTTCATACGATCAGGTTCTCCAACTCGTCAAGACGAGTTGGAGAACCTGAAGTAATCTCTTGAAGTAATTTCCAAGAAGTAATTACTTCTTGTAAAAGAATAGACTTCTTTTTAGTTAATCTGGGATTTATAATACTTCGAGTATTACAAGTTGTGACTGCGAGTAGTCGACCTTACTTGGAGCTAGCTATGAGAGATCTGTTTCCCGCTGTACACAGTGGGAACTGCCCACTTCGGCCCCCGGCCCTCGGCCCTCTGGTGAACTACTGGGAACTAATCCTGCCGCCATATTGCGTACTTTCGGGAAAGCTCTTATTACTGCCATCTATGTGAGGAGCTTGGAAGCTTTTAGATATCTCACAAAAGGGATAGGGTCGAATTAGTTCAGTGGTTAGGTTAGGTTAGGTTAGGTAACACTAAGGTCCTGGGTTCAATTCCTAAATACGACCGAATGTTTTTCTGATTTTTATCTTTCAAATTTTTGTTTGAGACTCGCTAATATTGTTTTCAATGATTAAGACGAAACCCGGTCGCGAAGAAAATTCAACAATGAGTATTTTACCATACTGTTGCTCTCAGTGTCGCTCTTTCTCCCTCGAATACTGAGCGAAAGGGACAACTGCACTTTAAGCTGATAATACCAAAAAAAAAAATCATCAAAATTAACGTTTGTATTCCCCATTTTTCTCCTTCAAAACTGGACCGATATTTAATATTTCTTTTATACTAACTATATAAGAAGAAAATACTCCATGTCTGTACGTTTTGTTTTTTTTTTTAAATACCTTGTCTAGTTTATACGTCCGTTGAGGGCGTGCAAATCAGGCAATTTTAACGATTTTCGGAGTGTCCTAACTCCTATAAAGCAACTCATTAAATAAACAAAACGTATCGACAAGCTAATTGGTAGATATTCATTTATACATAAAAAATATATTTGCAGTATTGTCAAAATCCAGAGAGGGAAGTGGGGAATTCGTTTGTATGGACAAAACGCTATGTTTTCATTGGTTCCATGACAACTCAGAATTATGCAACTTCAACAATCTTTTGAAAAGTCGTTAAAAGATACGATATATATTTTTTATAATAGCCCATAACCTATCCCAGGGTCGACAGTTTGTCAAGCGAGAAGAGCCAATTTGTCAAAGAAACAGGATAACAAATATATCAGAGAGCCATATCATAATGGGGGAGGGGGGGGTTGTAATCGTACTGTGGTAAAAATGTGGTGGAACGATAATTACCATTTACTTTGCATTATCTACATTCTTACTTTAATATCACACTTCTGCTAATTTAAATGTTTCCATAAACAGACCCGCGCGTAGATTCCTTGTTAAATTAAAATTCTGTTCGGAATGCAAAAAAATAATCGTTCGGCGGCTCCATCTCAAAAGGCTGGTTGAGAAGAGGTGAAATTGCAATTGATGTTTGAAGATCCGAAGAGCCGCAAACGCCTATGCAAAGAGCTGCAAATTCCGACCCCTGACCTAACCTAACCTATTTAACCATTTTTTTCATCACTTTTAATGACTTTTCAACGGAGGTGTTGATGTTGCGTGATTCTGAGTTGTCCGGTCACCGTTTTTATTAATTCTTTTATTCGCTTGGTCGTGCCATTTCTTCCTCGAGCATCATCAACTTCTTCTATCTTTCACTTATTCTCAGTTTTACCGGCTGCGCCAACATGATTTAGGTGTTTGTAAGAGATTAGAAAAATTATTTGTAAGAGAGACAGCTAATATTTTAATATATAGTATAGCTAATATGTAACCTTAGTTATTGTTGAAGACTGTCAAGTATCTATAAAGAAACAATGTACACTACTCTTCCAGCCGCAAGCTAATGATTCTGTGGAAGAGTAGTATTGGAATATTTGTTTAAATGTACTTAAATAATATACAAACACCCACAAATAAAAAAATAAAAATAAATTTTAAAAAAATTATAAAAATAACACTTCTGTTTATCAGAGTTTTAAAAAAAATAATAAATGTTATTTAAGTTTCTTGCGCAGCCGATAGGACCTATCCTTTGGTCCTATTTAAGGATGGTGGCCTCTACTTGTCTTTTGTACTTTAGTATTCTCACATTCTATTTGAATATTTTACTGTAGGTTTTATTAGAACTCCGGTAGGTGCCCACTTGCCAACATATCATTACTTTTATGTAGAGTTGTACGGAGGTTTCATATTTTCCAATTCCACCTGACAGGAACCCAATGGCTGTAAGCCGCAGAAGTCGGCCGACGTAATTCCGGGAGCGAACCCGGGAATGGATTACCTTCAGACCCTTGCCTTGGACCTATTTTTTATTGAATGGAAATCTTTACATGTCAGACAGACAATCATGACCAAAGACATAAAATGCGCCAGATAATTTACTTATTTATTTATACTGTGTTTTTTAGATGTTCTCACTCACAGGAGAACAATCCAGCTATATAAACTCAGTTAATACACAAATAGGTACAAACAATTACAAATATATAATCAGGCAAATTAAACATTTGTAAATCTTGAAATTGTTTTCAAATAACATTAGATAACAAAACAGTTAAATAACTATAAAAATGCATAAAAGTTCACTCGTAAGACAAAATGAGCAAAAAACACAAAAAACACAAAAGACAAGAGACGCAAACAATACATCATATTATTAGCAGAACGTAACTTTTAGCAATCGTAGAACATTTTTTCCGAATCCATATAGATTACCTACGAAAAAATCTACTCCAGCACACTCTACCTTATTATGTAGTCGATACATTTGGGTCAGAAGACAAAAATAGGCGATATTATTTTTAAATATATTCACGTGAAACATGTTATGGCGTCTTAATGAATTGTATGCTATATTCGGTTGTTATGTACGTAACATTTTAAAATTTTAAAAATAAGTATTTATTTTCAGTAATCCTTGTGCGACCGTTCTTACAGTAATTGGATGTAATAAATGGTCAGTTTTGTTAGATAAATTTTTAGATTTTCACGGCCAAAAGTATTTTCATTATTTGTTTTTAGGGTGTTCAAAAAAAAGTCAGTTTAGTGGTTTTTCAAGCGGCTGTTTGGATTTTGTTTCAATTCTTAGTGTCGCGCAATCGATTTCCTTTAGGAGTATAATTATTCTGTTAAGAGGAATAATCTAGCATGTTGTATTCCGGTGACATCCACCAATTTCTTTTTTTCTATATAATTCTAGCAAATGGTACCAAGAATTCTATTTGACTCTAAATAGGGTATTAAGTATTATTATTTCCGATCTGCGTGGGTTGGGAGTTGGGGAGGGGGGGGGGGGGGTTAGAGATCAATTGGTTCCTAATAATATTGGGCAGGTTTATTGTTACCTCTCTGACAAATTCCTATTAAAATGGGTTTCCAGCCGAACGTCAATACATAAAAAATATCAGAAAATAGAAGTAAAGATATTTCCGGGAGATTATGGTAAGTTTCCAACCTCTGAGACCAAAGGTCTTGGGTCGAAAACCTAGAAAAAATATTGGGACAGGTTTTTTTTTTATATAAATCTCAAATGGTAGTTCTGCGAACTGTGAACCTCGCGTCCAAAAAGTGTGTTTCTATTTTTAAATAGTTAAAAAAATCAATATCAAAATTTCCTATAAAATCATAAGATTCGTAAGTAGGTATTTAAACATCTTCCTACTCAATTACAAATCATAAATATTTAACGAAAGCTTGTTTTTCAATGCAAAATATTTCCCATAAAATTAGAAAATAAATAAATAAAATTCCCATAAAATTGCATAATTCCAATTTTTCTAAAGAAACGTCACCATATCAATGACAATAATTATTTTTTCAAACTTTCTTGAAGCTGGCAGGTGTCATAACATTGATTATTCAGATTTTACAGATCGTAATAGAAACCTCGATCATGCGAAGCCACTTGAGCAGCAACAGGAAATTAAAAACAAATTTACATAGAGATGAAATGCCAAATGGTTGAGTTAAATATACAATCGATTGTTCATTGTTTTGGTATTTAATTCGTAGAATTACATTAAACTTCTTGTTTTAAATTAAATTTAATAATGTTATTATTCAATTTTGTAAGCATTTTAGTTTTATATTATTGTGATAGCTGTTTCGGCTATCAATGTCATTTTCAATTGTTTTTCATCTAAATAAGCCAAAATAGGTTATTAAGAAAACATTAGCATTTATTGTGGGGAAAACAGATTTCAAAGTTACCCCACAAAATAGAGAATCTATTGTTACAAATATTTTCTCAGTAAATCTGTTTAACCGGTGATAAAAAGTTTTTAGGCACCATAAAAATTGAAATTCGGCGGGGGTAAGCAAAATCACATAAACAAATTGTCTCAAAGTGGTCCAACCACAGTTTGAAAATGCCCTTCGAACCCGAAACAGCTGTCACAACAATAAAGAACTAAAATATTAGCAGAACTTAATAATAACAATATTAAATTTAATTTACGTAAAAATAAAAAATTTAATTAAATTGTGCTTCGCTTCAAAGAAAAAAATGCTTTCAATTTCATCTCGATGAAAAACCACTATTCAAAATTGAAACGTTCCTTGAAGTGCTTTGTTTATAAAATTCTGAAGATTCATATACATCCAAACCTTTCATATTTATTAATTCCTATTTATTTATTTATTTCTTATTTATTCATATACTAGCTTTTACCCGCGGCTTCGCTCGCATGGTATTAGGGGGAAATTACTGTAACGCTTGCACTTATCAATTATCCCTCCCCCCCCCCTCCCCCCTCCCGCATTCCATACATCCATTCTCGATACATTCAGTTTTCAAACAGCTCGCCTGTCACTTAAATTTCATAATGCCAGAGCTCACCAGTAGTAAAAAAAGAATTATCCAATTTGGTTCAGTCGTTCGGAAGTTATGCGCGTAAAAAAATTACGTAGATTCACTTTTATTTATATAGATAGATATGAATTACGATTTCCTGCAAATATGTCAACATCGTTTCAACCTTTTGTTAGCGATAGAAAACTTATAATAAATGTAATATATTTATAATTTCATAACGCCAGAGCTTACCATTACATACAGCTTATACTACTCGCATATAATGTAGCTTTCTATTGGTGAAAGAATTTTTTAAATCAGCGTGAAAGCGTAACAAACAAACACACCCAGTTTCGCAATTATAATATTAGTATAGATATAGATTTATTATCCTTTCATATTTATTAATTCCTTTATATTATCAAAAACTCTTGTATGAATATGAATATGAATATTGACTTAAATTAAATTATTAAATATGCTCCCGGTATCTGAAATTCAGTGCACAGTGAGATACTAAAAGGTTCCCAGAATGTAGCTTGCTATAAAATCACCGCGTAAAGGCTAAAACCAAACCCTTATTCCAAAAGCTTTGCAACAATTTCCCCTCAGCGTTTGCATATAAAATTAATTCAATATTTGCTTGCCCGCATATCCTTTCACTCTCCTGGTGTACAGGTAAAAAGGAGTTTGTGAGGTTTTCAATTTTCGAATACTCTACTAAGGAATTGAGCTCTTTTATTATTACCGCGACGATTCACGTTCATGGTACCTTGACTATAAAATAGGCAATAAGCGTACGTTCCTTATCGCTATAATGCTGCAACTCTTTCTCACACATTAAATAATGGTGAGACAAAAGATTAGACACACCAAATACGTGTGTTATGTTGTAATACGTGATAATGTTGTAATGTTTGATAATTTTACGATATGTAATAATGTTGCGTATGTCATAATGTTGCGATATGTGATATCTGATAATGTTGTGATATGTGATAATGTTATGATATGTAATAATATTCCGATATGTAATAATGTTGCGATATATGATAATGTGATATATGATAATGTTGTGATATGTGATAATGTTGTGATGTGTGATAATGTTGTGATATGTGATAATGTTATGATGTGTGATAATGTTATGATGTGTGATAATGTTGTGATGTGTGATAATGTTGTGATATGTGATAATGTTGTGATGTGTGATAATGTTGTGATATGTAATAATGTTATGATGTGTGATAATGTTGTGATGTGTGATAATGTTGTGATATGTGATAATATTAATTAATGTGATAACGTTTTTATGTGTGATAATGTTGTGATATGTGCTAATAACCTAACCTAACCTAACCTAAACCCAATGCATATTGTATATATAATGCGTGTTTACATGAATGTACTACCTAGCGCCAGCAGTTTAGTAATAATCTCAACCTGTAAGAAATGCAACAATATTGTTCTTTCAATATCTGTATAATTTTGTGTTATTTTGTTAATTGTAGAATTGTTAACCTCAACACAGGCTTGTCCTAGTGAGGTTGCAAATTGTTTTCTAAACATTTTTACCTGCAATGTAAAGATACAATAAATAAATAAATAAATATAAGTACGCCGGTTCCATGCCAACTGAGAATAATTCATAAAAATTAATAACTCACAAATAATTGCCCAAGTTGCCTCTAAAATCATGAAACACTAAAATCTTTAATGGCCTATATCTTATAATTTAAAGCAAAAATAAATAAAGTAGTACTTATCCGTACTAAATATTTGATATACCTTTTGATTACAAAAATAATTTTTCAGTTTGGTTGGGTATTTTGATCTCAAATCCAAATTTAAGATTTGTATGAAACTGGTTGAAATGGGCCGCGCTTACGTACTTGTTAAGACTGGGTAACATCTCAGATTGCACGTTTTTTTTTCACAGTTTAAATGGTGTTTTCAAGTATGTAGGGGCTTCAAATCAAAATTGGCTACGAAACTCAAACAATCTGCGATTTATTCAGGCCATTAGTTGTGTACTATTACAGTAACTGCGGGATTCGTGCAGCACGCCCAGCTTCTGAGAGGCTAACTTTACCCTGGATGGAGCCTCCGTGCCTGAGGTAGCCGCCAAAGGATCGGGCATCGAGTATGTTCAAAGGAATGCTTGTTGGGGAGATTACTTCCGTTGAATGGGGCTAGATTAACGTTTTGATCGCTTTCAGTCGTATCGGAATCAGACCCGATTGGGTCTGTGAAACACTCTGAAGCGATTATTGGTTGAGGGCGGTATGTGATTAGAGAAATTTGAAGCGAATAACGCTAGACATCCCAAATGATTATCCAGGTGATTATTGAAGGAAAACATACAAGAGGAAGACCAGATCTCGTGGATTTGAAACCTACGTGTGTTTGTATACTTAGATGTAGGTATTTTTTTACATTAACTCTACTCAGAGCTAATGTAAAATAATGCCAGGAGTCCCTGAGGAAAAACAATCCCTCAGGGAATATTTGGGTGTGGAGGGGCTTTTTAGGAAAAGTAATGTGAAGAAGTTCTGGGAAGGAAAAAGATATAAAGGAATCTGGGCGTCGATGAGTCGTGTTAGACGCATGAATATATCCTTCCCATTGCGGTGCAAGGTGACGGGTCGAGAGAGTCCAGTTAGGTTAGGTCTCCCTAGATTCAATAGCGTTACAATGCCACTCAAAGATAGAAAGTGTCCCGCGTTCCCCTTCCACCTTAGCGCCTTCCCCCAGTCCCACAAACCCCGCTCCCCCTTAATTCCCCTCTCTTCTCACGGATTCCCCTTCCCCCTACCTTCTTACTACCCTGCCGCTAAACTATATAAAATATACACATTTTTCAAACAACTCGCGCACCACCTATTGCAATTTATTTTTACAGATTTCATAACGCCAGAGCTCACCATTGCATACATATAGAAACCAACATGTGCACGTCAATTCACCAAAGTTTCATCTCAATCGGATGAATGATTTAGGAACGCTTAAGAGACAAAAAATAAATCATTAATTTTTAAATATAAAGAAAAGGATTTATACAATTGTCACAAAAACAATATCCTTTTTTCAATTTTTCTTCAGGCAGAAAGCACCCACATATTGAAAAAATGCGAATAAGAAAGTCCAAATAAACACAACGATTTCACATTTGAAACATCAATCTTTACTAAAACCATTAAAACAGCCACCATCTTGAAACGGAAACCGAACGTACAAACAAACTTACAGAAAGATGAAATTCAAAACGGTCAATTTAAAACAAGACTTCGGTCAGTTAAATTCAATGATCGTTAAAAAAATATTACTTGCTTCACATCAGATCAAAATGTCACCTGAGCTGCATACGATCTTGCAGTCAAACAAAATCTTGCAATGAGGAACAGAAAGCTTCTAACGGGATATTTAACGGCGAAGGAGCGGACGATTCAATTCCGGCATAACGACCGGAAACCGTAGCCATAAAAATATAAACGACACCTCTTCCGGCGGGCTGCTTTGGCGGGAAAGGAAAAAAAACGCGCCAGTATAGGGCCACCGTAAAGGACCTCGCCGGGCCCATTACAAAGGACGTCCTGATATTTATAAATAAGGCTGCTCCTTCCTTTTGGAACATCTCCATTTGGGTACAACGGTTTTCACATGAGGGTTGGAAAGCTGTATTCATACTCTTAAAGGGGTGGTCAACTTGGAACGGCTGTTCAAATGATAAAATCAACCGCGAGGTGTCTCTATATTATATTCATAAATATATATTTATTATACATCTGGTAATATGCATAATTGTCTCGGGGTTAATGAATTAGTAGTTCGGTGAACAGTTAACCCGTCAGGTCAATTTGTTCGAATTTCGGTACAACGCATATAGGTCTCTTGGAAATCGTTGTCTCCCTTTCCATAAAGGTTAGTAATATGATATTAATGGTGTTAGAAAGTGAAAACACCACGATTTCTATTTAGATCTAAAAAATAACCACAAAATAATTCAAATGTACACCTTTATTAATTCAAAGTTTTCAACCTCAATTTGAAAAAAAAAAAAAAAAATCTTGAGAACTTTTTTAATTAATTATTTAAAATGAAACGGCAAAAAAGTGAGTTGACGGCAACGTTTATAATGCATTTGTCTAATAAAATGTGTGTTTTTATTTTTTTCGTTATCAGTAATAATTCTAGTTAGAAAAAGCGTAAGGTGATCCATTTTAAAAACTTTTTTATATTTGCATTCAAAAAATTTATATTTATTTCGAATTATAAAATTTGAAAGCGTATTTCATCACCTTTCAAAAACAATTTTTAGTTTTCAGACTCGTTCAGAAATATTCTATTTATTTTGATTTTATTACACTGATTCATGTGTTTATTCTGTTACGTGAAATTTTAAAAACACACAACTTAAAAAATATATATTACGGACTATGTAATTCGGTCATAACGCTAAGCCCGTTATTGAAAGCACAGATATCTATTTTACGCGTCATTATGAAAAAACCTTTCAGATATTCGAGCGACGCTCTCTTCATGGAATTTAATGTACAAGATGTTCGACAGTGTTACATTAAAAAGAGAATAATTTATGCTCATAAAAATAAATATAAAATGGAAACAGTCGAACACAAACATCAAACCAGGGCAGAAATGACCTATCTATCCCAATAAGTAACACAGCGGCTTATCAAAAAATATTCTCATACCTGGGACCAAAATTATACAACAAAATCCCTTCTCAACTAAAACTGTGTGAAATGTCGTCCTTCGGTCCCAAAATAACAAAATGGTTGATAGATTTAGGCAGGACGGAGTCAGAAACACTATTAAAAAATGTTATATGAGAATTATATATTACGAGCACCCTGTACATCTCTTATGTTCCCAAAATTTAAAAAATTTTAATCTTCTTTTCTTTACTGTTTTCATGCTGATTTTCTTTGCTGATTTGCTTGTATCCAATAATACTAAAATGGTTAATGGTATGTATCTCTTTGTTTCCAAAATTTTTATTTTCCAAAATTTTTATTTTATTTTCCTCTTCTGTTTCTTTTGTATACTGTTTTTTTTTAGTATTCAAAAATAACAAAATTGTTACTGGGTCAGTAGATAATTATGTCTTACGAGCGCCTTATATTTCTTTCATTTCCCAAATGTTATTTCCTTTCCCTTACTGTTTTTATTTTCTTCCTTTACTGCTTTTATTTTCTTTTCCGTTACTGTTTTTATTGTGTACGTACTTTTATTTACTATATTTCTTTTGTTACCCAAATGTTTAATTTCTTTGCCTTTACTGTTTTTATTTCAATCGAAATTCGAAAACACTATACGTTTTATATTCGATGCTTAACTAATTATAAAACTGTGACATATATTATAATTAGGTAAATGTAATTTTTCAATCTTACTTAACACTACATATATTAATCATCATGTACCTAATATATTCGAAACCTATCAATTTGACTGTCCTAGAACGGGAGTCCTTCCTAGTTGGACAGTCAAAAGCTTCCTTGTACTGTTTTTGTATTTTTATAACAAAAAATAAATAAATAAATAAATTGCAAAGCCTACACACTCGTATTTTGACCATCGGACAAAATAGGCTCGAGACCTGAGTGGAAAGTAAATACATAGTGTCTTCCTTGATACTCTTCAGGAAGTCACTGTGTTTTTACTTACCACAACAGAGTAGACCTCGCGTTCGAAAAAGAATGGTTCAAATTTTCTCTTCCATACTAATATTATAAATGCGAAACTGCTCGAGTTTGTTTATGACCTTTTCACGCATAACACAATATAAAGACTTGAATAATTCTTTCACCAATATAAAGCTAAATTATATGCGCAGACTACAGGTTGTATATGATGGTAAGCTCTGGCGTTATGAAATTATAAATATTAATATATTATATTTGTTATACGTTTTCTGTCGCTAACAAAAGCGAGTTTTTGCTAACGTCAGAAAAAATCTTTTCCGTGGAAACAATGTTGATATATTTTTGGGCTCTATGCTGGTAGGCACTCAGACTACTGGTCAGCTACTACTGCAGAAAATTTAAATATTAGAATTCGTTTTTTTGGACAAGCTTGGAATAAATGTCAGATTTGAGTTCCTGTATTAAAAATATAATTCGTAACGATTATAAAGACTGAATGATAAATAGAGTATTTTTTTATTATATTAACGAACTTCCAAATATTTAAATAAAAATAAACATCCGAAATGTTTGTAAGCGCATAAATTCCGAACGAATGAACAAAATTGGATAAGTAATTCTTTTTTTCTTTGAGCTATAGCATTATAAAATTTAGGTGGTAGGCGAGATGTTTGAAAACTGAATGTAAGGGAATGAATATATGGAATGCGGGAGGGGATGGGGGTGGGGTGGGGGGGAGATAATTGAAAAGTGCAAGCGCTACAGTAATTTCCCGTAATACCATGCGAGCGAAGCCGCGGGGAAAAGCTAGTAATTTATAAATTAAAATCAAAATTTCTTCAGAAATCATAATGTTGGTTAGTAGGTACTTAAATAGTTACCTTCTTAATTTTGAAACATAAATATTTTCAACAACTTTTTTTTAACTTGAAATAAGATATTATATAATTTGTACATCGACAATTTTTTTTATAACTTTTTTATTGAATGTAGGTACCTAAATATTGATTATTCCAATTTGACAGCTCGTATTTCTGCTCAGCAAACTCTGGCGGGATACAAAAGTAGTATCCAACACCATCTTGAACCGGAAACGAAACACAAGCAAATTGACAGATAGACGAAATACCAAACGGTCAACCGCACCAAAGTCCCAATGAGATGGCATCCACAATAGGGGCCTGTTGTGAAGCTGAGATGAGGAAGAGGAAGAGAAAGGTGGGGAGGTGCCTGGCTATTCAGATCTGGTCACCGAACACGACTAAAGTCATTTCAAGCAACATTTCAATTTTGAATGGTTATCTTACACCAGGGTGACACTGAGAGTGTCTTCCACTCTGGAACGTGCCGCAATATATTATTTTATCTGACTAAATTGTAAAATAATTAAAATTGCACGCCGGGATTCGAACCCGCGACCTTCGGATTGCCAATCGAGAGCATTAACCCCTCGATCGTGGAGACCGTCAATCCCAACTAAATAGTCACGCTGGGTATCAATATTTTTTTAAATCTCTAAATAGTAATTCGGCGTCGACCAACCTGTTGGCCATCCCTGGATTATACAATATCGTTTCCAGGGGCGGATTACCCAACTGAATTTTCTTTTTAGCATTTGGGTAAGCCGGTTTTTTTTATTATTTTTTAAATTATGGTATTGCTTTCACCTTCAAAAGTGTCCTTGGCAATCATCAATTTGTAGTGCGGATTAGGGGTGAAATATTTATAGTTCGAGCTACATAGCGTAGATGGCTCTAGTGCTGGTGTATTCCATATAGTTTATAAAGTTATGCAAGACAAGTAACTAATACATTGGTTCGACCCTCCAGTTCAGATATTCCAGCCAACAAATAAGGTTTCTAACAGCATAGATTTTGAGAGCAAATAGAAATTATAATTGTGTTAATTGACAATTTTTTTTCCACGCCCTGAGGAAAATTATTCTCATCAGGGCCTATTTCATCTTTGGGGATGCTGTGGAGGGTTTTTCTAAGGAAGGAGAGGAAGTTCTCGGAAAGAAAAAAGGTTTTGAGAGTGGGTAGAAATCTGAGGGTCAATGACAGTGTGTCCAGGAGTGACACACTTATGAATCTATCCCTACCACTGCGGTGCAAGGCAGTGTTCCGAGAGACCAGCTGGAGAAGTCAAAAGATGTCGTACAACCAGTCTCTCCCGATCTGGCCTGCCACGCTGTTGATGGGCAGATGCATTCGCGCGCCGCCAAGATCAAGATAAACCTCACCCCACGGGCACCCCTCCAAATATAGCAAACCAGCGAGTGACCTATGGCAGAGGTGTTGCTTATCCAATAAATGGTTCCCGGGGCGGCGGTACCCATACCCGCTTCCCAAATTGGAAGGGAAGTTTTGTTGTGAAGAGGACGTTATCATTTAGCAAGATCCATTCACAACAATTTCCTTATAAATATTATTAAAACAATTTTCGGTGTGTTTTGATGTTTATGATATTGGTAGACACGCTTTATTATAACTCTTCTTTGAACCAACGCGCAACGTTTCGAATAACTTTGCAGTGTTCAACTTCGGGGACTACGATAGGCACCATTGGGCACCGTACAATAAAGAAGAACCTAGTTCTAAGCTAATTTTCCATTTAGCACAATAGCCCAGCGTTAAAAATTAAAGATTTTTGTTCGAAATTTAAGCTTCGATTGGGCAAATATTTGGATCATGAAACACGCCCACAAGGCACTTCTTGAATTTTTCTTTATTCTAGTATGGGTACCATATATGTGTAGATGGACATAGCAATACTTTTGGTATCCATTAAATACGGCAGAGAAGCCACAGACTTAGCAGGTAGGTATGTCATTCTGTTAAAGGAGTTCCACAAGGTTCTTGTATTCTGAATATATAGTTAGATTCAAAACATGGGCCAGGTGAGAAAAGCCGAAAATTTTATAGGAGCTATTTTAGCTGTACGCTTAAATCCGGGGTAAGAATATATATTCTAATAATAATGTATGGCAGGATCTAGTAGATACCAACCCCCCTCTCCCCTTCTTAGCAGGTACCAGCTTTATGTGTTATAGCACTAGGGTGAAGTGGGGCAGGTTGCGTACTCAAGCCTAGCACTCAACGTATCGAAAATATTGAATAAATAAAGGGGCTGGTTTAGAGGTTTTAAAGCTGCAAGATTATGCCCCTATCTCCCTGTTCAAAAGTAATGTAATTCGTGAAACAGAGGCCGACAAACCAGTGTATAAAACGCACGCGAAATGGTATTTTGTATTCAATAATTTATTATCAGTGCTACATAAAAGTTTTTGTAACAAGGTGTGTGCACCCTCTTATACACACTTTATTTATGGTCTCGGTATGAGGCACCTCTAGTGCTTGCCCATTGACATTTGGGCATTGGTTATATTGCGAGACCTGCAATATTTTGGCATGCAACCGTTTTTAATCCTGCACAGATTCAAATCAGCAGATTTGAAAAGAAAGCCGGTCATTCTTTGTAAAACAAATGAAAGCTTTGGGCGGTCCTCTCGACCACAACACGACGGATCCTTTCTTTTGAAGATCTCTACGATTCTGATCGTCATACTCGCCATCTTGAGAAGTGACTGGAAATCATCCTGGAAGGATGATTGGCATCGAGAATCATCCGCCTCTACTGCTTCTGGAGGGTCCTTTGGCTGGGAGCCAATTCTCTGGAATCCTGCCCTTCTCACGATGTGAGATTCGTTTCACAAAAGAAGATTTCATCATGCGTCATCTCAACTTTCCACGGTATCAACGTGAACTATTTAAACCTAAGCAAGCCCTTTGCCATACAGCCTTATTTTTTGTTAGGATGTCATTTTTGTTTTAATATACATATTTTTGTATTTATAATACCTTCTTTTTTTTGGAAATCATTAACCTACTCCTTACATCTGCCATGCAAGTCATTTTTGCTCTTAGTAATTTACCTTGGACATTGTTGCCACCTCATCCCAGGTCACATCAGATAATGGATAACTCAATGTATTATATTTAATATGTATCCATATATTATACTTTGCTGCGTTTGGGTTGACGATACCCTGGCGTCATCTATTATCTGTTTTTAGAACAAGACAAAAAGAGACAAACACATACATCTATAGGATTTAGTCTGCGAGAGAATGCGATAGAATGAAAACTTACTTACTTACAGTACCTACGAAGCGTAAAACTACGCTCATTGGCCGCTTTGATTATGATCTCACTTTTCTAGGCTCCTATTGGTTGAGATTGTTTTGTTGAAGTTTCGCTTCTACCGCGTGTGAACTGCACACGCTTTTTTTTACTTTATTGAAATATATCTACAGAGCTCGTTGTTGTAACTGAAAAAATTAAAAAAATATAACCGTCCATGAATTTTTAGACGAAGAATTTGAAATTCGTGACAATTAAACCAAGCACTAACATGATAGATAACACCCTTTGAAATATGTATTAGGTGCCCGGAAGGTGACCTTACAGTTGATCCCCCGACAATTGGCCTCCGAAATAATAATAATAATAATAATAAAAAATTTAAAAAATTGTGCAATTTTTTACGTTAGCTCCACACTGGACGCCCCGAGGAAAACAATTTCCCTCAGGGCCTATGTCATCTTTAAGGATGCTGTGTGGAGGGTATTTTTAGAGAAAGGAAGTTATGGGAAAGAAAAGGGGTATGAAGGGTGGGTAGAAATCTGGGGGTCAATGTGCCCAAGTGTGACAGAAGCATGAATTCATCCCTTCCACTGCGGTACAAGACGATGGGTTGAGATAGTCCGGCTGGAGAGGTAAAATAATAATAGAACGGTGTGAACCCGGCACCCTTGCTAAATCACCAAACGTAGCGAACCACTTTGGGTGACTTATGACAAGGTTGTTGGTTATCCAATAAATTGTGTCCCTCCTTGTTGACTCCCAAATTAACTAATTTCAAACCTGAAATCGACATCAAAAACACCTATAATAATAAGTTTGTTGGGATATCAAACGATTTTTTTACAGTGTCAATTTTTTGTACTTATACGCTGGTATATGCAGTATTTAGACAAGTAGTTTTATTCTTGATGCATTCTAATAAAAACATGTTTGTACTTTAGTTATTCTGCAGTACATCCTCTCCCCACACCCCTTAGGGGATACTTGGTTATATTTTGTGTAAGAAGGTGCACCGTATTTTCCCTAAGCCGCCTGCATATTGTATATAAGTACGCCGGGGGGTCAACTGTCGGGGGATCAACTGTCATGGAATATCCGGTAGCTAGTGGTACAAGCGGTAAACTGGTGAATCTACATCTCATTTGGAATCGATTTTGTAGTATGTATAGGGTTTTTGTCATCTGAGCCTTCGTTTTCGATTAAATCGAGTCGGAAGTTGGAATTTTAAAGTCAAATTAGAAAAAAATCGGTCACTGATGCGTCTGCCCACCAGCTGCGTGCCAGGCCAGATCGGTAGAGACTTGTTGAGGGAGACTTTTTGACCTCTCCAGCAGAAATATCAGGAAACATCGGCTTGCACCGCAACGGGAGTGATGGATTCATAAGGCCGTCACTCCTGGAGGCACTGACCCCCAAATTCCTACCCACCCCTCATACCTCCTTCCTTTCCTCAAAAAACCCTCCACAGAGTATCCCCAAGATGACTTAGGCCCTGAGGGAAATTATTTTCCTCAGAGCCTCCTGCGTGGAGCTATGGTAAAAAAAATGCACAACTTTCTCTCTTACATAGACGGAAATCAACTCAGGTTTCAAGGCATATCGTCCCTATAAAATCTACCCCTTAACGGCTTCACTAACCGCCTTGTTCCACCCTTCTGCGATAACACCTCCTCCCAATGGAAACAAAGGGTTATGTCCCCTCTTAACCCGATGTTTACTCGCGATGTCTTTTGGAACCCTTACCCCTCCACCTCTCCACCTCTCTATCCCCCGCCACATCAGTGCAGTCGGCAAGTGCAGAAGCCTGCGTTATCTACAATTGATATACGCTCATCTTAACCGCAGGTCCGCGAAGGAGACTGCAGAGGAGGAACTGCGCCACATTTTGTCTCAACATAATAACAACGAGCCACTTACATTAATTTCTAAAAGGCTCAGAAATATTCATTTAAATAGATGTTTTACAGCACCACAGCATTAGCACCACACAGGAGGCTCTAAGAAAAATAATTCCCCTCATCATCTTTGGGGTTGCTGTGTGGAACGTCTTTTTATCGGAAAGTCTTTGAACGGAAGTTCCGGGAAGGAAAAAGGTATGTAGGGCTGATAGAATGCTGGGGGTCAGTTGGTCCATATGATTCCATCCCTCCCACTGCAGTGCAAGGCGATGAGTCGAAATAATCCGGCTGGAGAGTTCTAGGTTCATGGTTCATTCAAAGATCATAATAATAATAAAATAAACATTTTTAACACATTGTTTCAAAGCAATAAATAAAACAAGTACATCAAAATGTTCGATTATTATTGATTTGTTTAATATTTTTAAGCATTGCCACACTCGGAGATTTTTCAAAATAGCAATACTGGGTCGGAATACCGACCGAATAAATATCAAATGTTTTTTGTTCAGGAAAAAATTTTAAAATACATTAACCCAATTATTTTGTTCATTTAATTTCAGAAGAAATATTTTTATGACCATTTTTAATAACGTCTGGAAGGAGTGCAATTACAAATATTGCTCTCCTCGTAGCTAATGGATTGCCTGCCATATCGTGAACCTATTCATGGTGTTTAAATGTAGGTTATCATGTTGTCGTGTAAAGTGTGTGGGTGGAATCTTTTATTTATTCTTTATTGTTGGTGATTTATAAGAAACACTTGACAACTGTTTTGTATTATGACTTTATTTTTTCAGAATTTGTCTTAGAGATAGACCATAGATAATAATATAATATTCGCTAGTGATGGGACACACAAAACATTAGTGATGTGACATTTACTTGTGACGTTTTAATGAATAAGGAACTCCAGCCCAATTTTTTTTAATGAATAATGACCTTCTAATTTAAATAACTGCATATTTATTTTTATTTTTAAAGTTAGTTTTAATAGTTAAAATAATTATCAAAGTTTTAATTATCTAGTGTGACTTTAATTATCTAGTGTGAATCATCATGATCAAAAGTTTTATTTATTTTCAACAGATGTTGTCATTTTGTATGGAAGAAGCTATGAAACTATTCAATAAGTAAAAGATTATTTAGGTGGAATTATTTAATTATTATATTTTTAATATTATTACGTGAGAGTGGTATAAAAATTGTTTGAAATTATTATATTTTTAGCTTTACGAATCGAAATCTATATTATGGAAACCGAAGCATCAATTTTGTAGGCAACTGGAATCAGCTGTTCGACGTCCACCATTTTGGAATTCAGAATTGGAGGGTTGCGACAGGCATTACGATTGTTTTGTTTTATTTACAGTTTAAAGTTTTTGAATATTTTAAATAATATAGATAAACTAATAGAGATACTCTTTTTTTGATACCGAATTATTTAGGCCTAAATAATGTTTCAATAAAAACAACAACCATTATACGTCTAAATCTCTATAAACCAATAACACGGAATGTTGAATGGCTTGTTATACAACACTTCAATACAAATATGACCAGCACTAAAAATTGAATAATACCAACTTGACAGTGTGTTTTAATGACATGTTTTAAAATTGACTTTCTAATAATCTTTTTGAAACTCTACGTTTAATATTATTAAATAAAACTTTTATATTCAGGATCAGCGTTTATTGATCTATATGAACATATTTTTTGAAAGCCATAATATTTTTCACTGGAGTTGCTTATTCTGTATTTTTACATTTAATTATTTATTTTATTATTAGGAGACGTCATATTATATTCATACCTTCTATATAGTCTCAAAAATCATTACCCAAGTGGCCCATTTGTGGTTCTGTCGTTGAGAGCTCCATTGCAACCACTTTTTCTTTTACATGCGTCGTTTGCGAGAACGGAGGGGATGTTACAACAGAACTATCAACGGCATGCCTTTACACAAGGGTCCCAGGGCGAAGGGCGCACTTCGGGAGCTCGGAGGTTTCTTGTTTTTTTTTATTTAATATTATTGCGAATGATGCCTGTCGAATTGATGATGAATCCAGGAACAATGTTCTTACAACAATGTTTTATCATCGATCTACGTCTGAGGAATCAGGTAAAT
This sequence comes from Glyphotaelius pellucidus, assembly GCA_936435175.1. Taxonomy (NCBI): domain Eukaryota; kingdom Metazoa; phylum Arthropoda; class Insecta; order Trichoptera; family Limnephilidae; genus Glyphotaelius; species Glyphotaelius pellucidus. Next base: position 1,746,414 of record OW386550.1, read on the forward strand.
CTCAGCCTGTTTTTATCCCTTCTTTTTCTCTTTTCATCAGCTTTAGACTAGCATTTCAGAACGCTGCCTAATAATTTTGAGTGCCAAATAGTCCCACTAACTTTGGATATTTATATGACATAATTATAAACAATCAGCAATTCAAAAACCCCTTCCACTCTGTAATATACAAAGACTTTTTATATTAGTTCCACACAGAAGTCACCGACTTAGTACTTCTAAGAATAAGGAACTCCAGCCAAATTTTTTAAATTTTTTTAATGAATAAATGATCTTCTGACAATAACTGCAAATTTATTTTTATTTTTTAAGTTAGTTTTAGTAGTTGAAATAAATGTCAAAGTTTTAATTTTTCAAGATCCCCCGAAAACCACCATATGTACTGTAAATAGTGTGACGTCATCACACTCCAAAAGTTTTATTTATTTTTCACAGGTATTGTCATTTCGTATGGAAGAATCAATGGAGGTGTCAGAAGTCTAGGTGTTTTTTATTCACGATTAACTGCTTTCAATATATAAAAAACATTAGGTAAAATGTCAACATCTCATCGCTACTGTTATTATTGTATTGTACCAAAGTGCAATAATACATCTGCGAACGCACCTGATAAACAGTTTATTAGTGTTCGACGATCTGCATTATTAATATTATATGCAGGCAACTGAAAAGATACGGCGCCGAATCAGCTGTTCGACGTCCGCCATTTTCGAGTTCGGAGTTCAGGGCTGAAGAACAGTAAGTGTTCTGAGAATTATGGAGAGCAGTGACGTCAGCACTAAAAATTCAATAACACCAATTTGACAGTGTGTTATAATGACACGATTAAAAATGGACTTTTTAATATTATTTTTTTAAGACTCTACGTTTAATATTATTTAATATAACTTATATATTCAGAATCAGCTTGAATCATGATTGGTCTATGCGAACATATTTTTTTAAAGCCATAATATTTTTCACTGGAGTTCCTTATTCAAAATCATGCATTTGATATTCCAGAATTGCTTGCATTGATAAGCTTTTGGATTCCACTGTATAGCAGTAGAAGTCGGGATTAATTTCAGTGCATAAATTTTGTGACTAACTGACTAACTATATAATGTATTCCTCGTTGGCCAGAATACTAATGAAGGAAAATAATTATGCCGAGTCGGTGGACATCTTCAATTTACCACTAAATACATGCAAAAGATTGTTACTAAGGCAGTTCAGTTATGCATAACTGTACAATTTTTACTATTTCTGTGTAAATTGTTTTATTTTAGTAAATTGTACATATTATAAGTTTACAATTTACACATTCATTTTTATCATTTCATATTGCAAACTATATTTTTTCTTGTTTTATGTAGCTCCTACAATACGTCTTGAACTTTCCAATAGGTGCGGACTTTAAAGTTTCTAGTAGAATCCCTTCATCCCTTTGTAAACTGTTCTGCTTTGTCCTTTTTTTGTAGCCTGGTTTCCTTGCACGTCCGTGAATGTCCTTGTTGTATATAATTTTGTTTGAGAAGATTTTGGTAACAGGTTGTTCACTATTTTATGGATAAATATCATCGTGTTCAAGGTCAACATCTGTTTCACGGTTAGCCAATTTAGTTCCTTTAACATTTTATTTGCTTTTGAAAATCTATTTCGCCGATTTGGAGAATTTGAAACTTATTTTGTTCTCGTTTGTTAAACAGGAAAAGGATAGTTGAGCAGTAGTTAAAGTGTGGAACAATAATTGAATTATAAATAGTGACTGCAGTTTTCCTGGTAAGTTTTTGCCGAATTCTTCCCTAAAAAGATATCTTTTTCCAATTTTCTTTTGGGTGTATTCAGCATGTTTGTTTAAGGTTAGTTTGGAATCTAATATAACTCCTTAGTAATTCATCTCAGTAACATTTTCAATAATTTCACCGTCAATTTTAATTTTGTTTTCACCATATGTCTTCTTATATCCAATCACCGTACATTTTTTTCATTTAATTTAAGCTTATTTATGTTTAGCCATCTTGATACATTATTTAGTTCATTGTTTAAAATATTTATTAGTTCTTTGTAGTTATTTCCAATTAAGTATATTAGTGTATCATCGGCAAATAGTCGTACTTTGCATTTTGAAAATATTTTCACCGTGTTATTAATATAGAGTATGAACCATTGTAAAATGTAAAAGCCCTTAAAAAAAGGCGTTAATAAATAAATAACTAAATTAATCTTATTACTCGAGCCTGTTTAAAGACTCCACAATTTTTAAACTCTCTAATTGCTCAATTGGAATCCGTCTTGTTTAGATAGTTTGTCGAACAGCGCATTTGGCAGGCTGCGTAAGTGTTTAAAAATTATTGGCAAGCTTCCCAATGCGAGGAAAAATACAGAAAAATATTCCCAGATTCGAGTTGGCAGCCCTGACTACACGAACCGGGGCTTGAAATAATAAGATAAGAACAAACAGACATAACCGTCCAATTTGCGGATAATGATATTATTATCTTTTATCTTGCCAAGGCTGTCGACAACCCTGTTTTACATATACGTAAATGGACCTTATACCCAATTTAAATGAGCCGGTGGAATCCTAGAATCTTGTAGGAAACTATACGAGAAATGTCTGACTTTATTCGTTATGTAATCTCATGTGATTGTTTCTATTTAACCCTTTCTCCACCAGTATAATGTATTTCCTACTCAAACTAGTTTTTTGAAGTGCAACTTCTTTAGCACCGCTGTGATTTGAAATTCACTGAAACGCCACTAAAAAGAGACAAACACATACATCTATAGGATTTGGCCTGCGAGAGAATGAGATAGAATGAAACTTTAATTACCTACGAAGCGTCAAGTTGCGCTCATTGGCCGCTTTGATTATGATCTCACTTTTCAAGGATCCTATTGGTTGAGATAGTTATGGTGAGGTTCTACAGCGTGTTAACTGTACTCGATTTTTTCTTCATTAGAAAATGTGCTATTGTTTGAATTGTGGCCCAAATGTATGCCAAACAATTGCGATAAATCTTTGAGCTCTGGCATTATGAAATTTGTAAAAAAAAATGTGTGCTGTTTGAAAACTGATTTTTTTATATAAGAATACCGCACAAGAGTCCCAACTGCTCCCGTCTGGAGCCAGTGAGATATGGCATTCCCTATTGGGGTATGTTGTGAGGCTGAAGGTAATGGGAAAGGGACGGAGAATGAACCGGGAATGAATGTATGGAATGCGGGAGGGGTGAGGGAAACTCTGGAGGGAGGTTTGCGGGACGGAGGAAGAGAGCGAGGGGAGTGGGGAGAGGGAAGGCGGAGAAGGCGGAGTGAAAGCGTGAGAGGTAAAGGGGACGCGGGAGAGGAAGGGGAGGCTGAAGGTGAACGGGATGAATTGGAAAGGACACGTAGGAAGAAACAATGTCTTTATTAAGTGGCATATCAACGCATGCCGGGAACTCGCTAGTATTTTCATAAAAAAACGTTCGTTAGTTTCAAAATTGAAAATTCATGGTACGCGTTGCGTTTCATGGTACCAAATATAATAATAATAATCTATTTCACATAAAAATTATACAAAAGCATATGTGGAAACTTTGACTAGCCAACTAGGAATAGATCCTGTTTTAGGCTAGTCAAATTGACAATTTTAGTTCATATTATGAAGTCATGTAACATTATTGTTTAGTTATGTAATATTTTATTTATAGAAGGAAAAACAGTGTTGCGAATGGATTCCTCGTAGAAGTTTTAGTTTAATATGTAATTATGTACTTATAAGAACAAGGATAAGCGAAAAAACGAAAAAATTAAATCTTAAAAAACAAGTTTAGTAAAAAGAAAAGACAATTATGTTCTGGAGTGAAAAATATGTGTTTTAGTATAGTATGGGGTCTAACGATTTTTTTTTTTTTAATATGATGGGACTATCTATTGGTCAACATATCTTCGCTTTTGACCCTCCCTAAATCCAGGTGCCAGTCTTTGATCAATTTACGCAAAACATTTGTACTTTTCGTTTTCCAAGTATTAGGAATGATATTAAATAATTTGGGTCCTAAGTACGAAAATTGCCTATTAATAACTACATTTTTTTTTACATTAACTCCACACAGAATTTCCCTTGTCATCTGAAATGTGTGGAGGGTCTTTATGAGGAGAGGAAGAAATGAACATTGGTCTTGAAGAGACCCATGTTGTAGGAAGGAGGAAACACAGAGGCCAGCAAATCATTCCACTGCCAAGAACGAGTCGAAGAAACGACCCGTTCTCATGTGACAATTGTCAACTGTGTACATGTTTCCCAACTATGCACCGGTGCCGAAGGGATCAATGACGCTAGTTCCATGGAGAATCTTCCATTAAAATAATCCGTGCGTTCAATATTGGAAAAATGAAACAATTTGCCTGAAAAATAATGCAAGAGCATCTTCGAAAAGTTAGGTATACGATTGACATTAATTTAATACAGATATTACATTCGTTGCATCACAACTTTGAATTAATTTAGTATGCTGAAATCATTCAGTTTGAATTAATCATAATTCACACTACTTCAAATGAAATGGCGCAGAATTCCCAAAATGGTCGCTGGAAATGGGATGCGAAAAAGGCTCAAAACGCAAAACTAATTGACCGGAAGTCCCTAACCCAAACGCTCTGCAGAGTCGACGGAGCAAGTTTTTTAATCTGCACTCAGAAAGGGGAGGTCGGAAAACTAAATCCAGAATAACACGTCATACTATAGAATGAGAATTGACTGTGGGGTTGGGGTGCAGAATCAATGAAGACAAAAAATTTCAAACCAATGGAACCTGCGAATAACTTTTGCATACTAATGACTTCATTCGTTTTTATTCTGTGAAAATTGAAAAGTTAGGTTAGAATTATTCGAATACTAGTGCAGAATAAAATAGTGAATATTAATTTCCATCGGGTTTTATTAATTTTATATGCACTGCGATCGATTTTGAAATGAGAATATGTTAGTCGTTTATCCAGTGATTCTAACAATCACCTTGCTGGAAAAGTTTTTTTAAATTTGGAACAATGGCAAGAAAAATAATGAAAATTCGAGTGCATTTGTTTTGAAAACAAAAGAAGATTTGCAGCACGTTGTTGGTGTTTTCCGTGTATACAATCTCGTTTTGAAGTAAAAACAAAGAATTTGACCTCGAAAGTAAATAATATTGTTTTGTACTCGAGGTGATTATCGTATGCATACTATATTGTGGTTGTGTCGCTCTTTCGCAGAGATACAACGGTAATTGATTAGTTATCCTTTTTCCTTGCATACCTTGTTTTTCCTACACTCAACTCCATCGAACACAGTTCGTCTCATTTCGTTTTTAGTATTTACAGTGCATTTGAGCTATGATTCGTAAGCAATTTCGGATGCACCACACTGTTTTACGACATAATTGAATAACGTAATACCTTGTTTAACGAAAAGTGCGAGCTGCTTACCCATTTAAATAATCAAACATACTTATTTCGGATGTTTGTGATGTGACGTAATATGAAATATTCCAACGTGAAATTATTCACGTTAAACAAACTTTTAATTTTCGAAGTTGGAACTGATTGTGGGAACAATTAAGCCGCGCCATTCCGAATTTCTACCGTTTTATAACATGCTAGCGAGTTCTCGGCTTGCGTTACAATACCACTTAATAAGGAAATTGTTTCTCCCTGCGTGTCCTTTCCTATTCGTCCCGTTCCCCTTTCGCCTCTCCTTCCCTTCCATGTCCCTTTCCCCTTCCATGTCCCTTTCCCCTTACGCGTTCCCACTCCACCTTTTCAGCTCAGCTCGCGTGCCACCTATTGCAATTTTTTTAAACAAATTTTCATTTTCACATATTGCAAACATTAATCTTTGTATATTTAATATATGAACAATCAATCAATTTGGTACCTAATATAGTTTTGAAAAATGTCATTTTCAAGTTTTTACATTTTTGACAGTTTCGGAAGAGTTTTTGTAATGATTAAAAAACTTTTCAGATGTATTTTCGTGTGGTTGTAATAATCCACAAACCTTCGCGGGGGTTTAAATAAGGTATTTTGAAAGTTTCAGACATTTCCTTTGCTTCGAGGGTATTTCACCATCCTCCTCATAGATTATTCTTACGGTAGCGTACATTTTAGATTAACTATACAGGATTTATTTATTTAAAAAGTCTGAGTTTACTATTCAGCACTTGAACCTATGAATGATGGCTACATATAGGATAAGTTAGCCAAGTTTTTTACCAGTTGTGAGTATTTATTTGTTTACTTATTAATATTCCTTATGTGCATGGATAAGCTGTGAAGAGAATGGTGAAATATCCCCTTAATATAGCAATTCATAGGCAACTCGTAACTCATATACCTATATAGCCCAAACAAGCATATTTTGATTTTTATATATACATAGATTAATTGAAATGTGTTGGTATTTTTATTCGATTCATTAAAAACAAATATTTTTGATTTTATCTGAGCAAGACAAGTTACATTTTACATCTCGTAATCTTTCGCGGGAAACAACATATTTTTCTGAGAGAAAATTAAAATAAATCACTTCTAATCTTGCGTTCCATTATTTGAAGTACCTAACCTACACATTTTCTAGACTGGCAACACTGTCATAATATATGCCCCAGTGCTGCCACATTGATAAGCCATAAAACAGGGTAAAATATGCACAGCAGTAAGAAGCCAGTACCTACCCGGTACCCACCTAGAGATAATAGAATATAATGTACGCTCGCCTGGTCGGGAAGATAAGCGACTGAGAGATTCTACATTCTACGGCACCTTCCTTCTTGCTCCAATAATACGTAATTTACGGTTTGCCACGTCGCGTGCAAATGGCGACGAGAAAACCAAATGGAATCTAAAATCTATTCGTGAATATTACTAAAATCTATGTTCCACCTTTCTTAGACAAGTTTGAGAGTTTTGTTAGTATATTTATGTTAGTTATGTTTCTTCTTCTTCTTCGTATGGTGGAGATCAAAGTATGATGATGCTGAGGTTATTCAGCCAGTCGAAGGCATCGGGAGCCACTTTAAAAAATAACAGTTAATTTTTTACTATGAATAAAAAATTTAAAATATTTTTATTTATTTATTAACGTCTTGGCTTTTACATTTAAGTTGTTCAGGAGCATAACAGTAAATTCTAATTATAATAATAATAAATTTGTCATAATAGACCCGATGTAGTTTTACATGACAAAATTTAAAAAATAACTTATATCATTGATGTCGCTATCCCAAATTCCTGTAATATTCAAAAATCTGTTTCTGAAAATATACAGATTTAGGAAATAAGATTAAAAGAATTTGGCATTCTCAGACTACAAAAATACTACCGTCTCTTATTTCGGCTACTGGCATTATTCCTAGCTCTCTCATTCAAAATTTAGGCCTATTAGATTTTTAAAATTTTTCAAAGAATATAAAAATGCAAAAATCAGTCATATTAAATACATGTTATTACGAAAGATTTTTTTATATTTATATTGAGGGATCAGTAGGATTTATCGGTCCAGTTAGGAGTTCTATCGAGCCGAACCCTCTGATATGAAAATATCTGGAGTCGGTGAATTAGTTTCCCATTTGGTCTCTGGTAGGTTGACATGTTGTTCTTGAATTGTTTTGTATTTATTATACTTATATAATACACTTGCATAGCGTGGATTGACCAGATGATCATTTGTGGAAAAGTGTGTGGAAGGGTTAAGTTTTCCTGTGGGGAAGATTTAACCCGGACATAAAGTCAAAAGAACGATTAAAAAAAGGGTTAGTACGAACTGATATTACAGTATACTTTGCATTGATTTTCTGCGTTTAGCTTTGGTGTAGCCGTCAATTACCGGATACCAAGTGCTATTGATCTTATCTCCGACGTCTCTATTAATATTAATCGGATTTTTGTAGATTTCAATTGCCTCCTTAATCAGGCGTGCTCTATAAGTTATCTCTTTAAGTTATCCCATACTAGCAAGGAAAGGGACGAAAGCACCACTTGTGGGATCCGAGCCGGCTGTAGGAGTAGCAGCTTGCCACACAAAACTATATATTGATAGATGGGTCGAATCCCAGCACTGCAAAGAATGGGAGAGGGCACCTGGAATGAGATAATCTAAAGTACTCATAAAAGGACCAGACCCTAGACGAACCAGGAAACTACTCAATATGGACAGAAACTCGCTGAGGGAACTGGTAGGACTACTAACGGGACACAGCCATCTCAGGAGACACATGCAGATATTGGGAGTGGAAAACACCAATAGATGCAGGAAATGTGAAGAGGACGAAGAGACTCCAATTCACTTATGGTGCCAATGTCCTGCCCTGGTGGGATCTAGGCTCAGATACCTGGGGAGACACACAGTAGAACTAGAAGACATAGCCACATATCCGGTGACAACCTTGGTGAACTTTATTAAAGGGACTGGGTTGTTACTAAATGATTGAGGTAAACTGGGAGATAGCACAATGGGCCTATGGCCTAAGTGCTCACGGGAACTATGTACTTGTAAACCGTCTCCGCCTTTTATAAAAATAAAAAAAATCCCATACTTTGTCAATAAAATAATTCGCTACATAAAATCTCCCGAGTCTGACCCGGTTAAACATTCGTATAATTTTATTAATGGTCTGCAACGTAAGCTATAAGAAAGTATTTTAACATATTTTCCAAATTTCTAATAAAATTAATCGTCTGACAAAATATATTTTAGTATTTTGTCGCTTGATTACAAGGAAATAAAATTTAACCTCCTTGCTCTATTGGATGGGACCAATCAAGGGATAAACTATTGGGGAGTATTGTGGGCATTTTAATGTGCCCGTTTTTCTAACTTCTTGTGAAATTGATCATCATCATCTTCAGCCTCTTATCCTATTCGGGTCGGGGACCCACTGCATCGACAAGGCTCCTCCATACATCCTTGTCTTGTGCTGACTGTTCGGCCTCCGTCCATGGCAGTCCCATCCTCTCCTCACACAGTTTGTCTGTCTCCTCACACAGCCTCGCCCAGCTGTGTCTGGGGCGGCCCACTGGACGTCTACCCTCTGGAATCGCACTTAGTATCTTCCTCGGAATTTGGTCATCAGGCATTCTTAGTACATGCCCAAAAATGTAAAATATTGAAATCAAAATATCAATTTTATTAACATGCTGGGGCCTAGAAGTCGAAAGGTTTTTGACGTGATAACGTCTTATAAATCGATGAACGCCGGCTGCATTCACGAAAAAGCGTTGTCTCACTCTTTGTCACGTTCCGCCTAAGCCGAGCGTGCAAGCGAGAGCGCGGAACAAGCGTTCGGCCTAAGTGTTCGTTTTGTGACGCATCTATCTCGCTTCCACTCCATCTTTATTATATGACGTTATCACGTAAAATTAACAGAAATCCACTTTTTTTTAAATTGAGGACGTTCGTTTTTTTTCTAATTTTGAATTTTTTTTATTGTAACATTATTTTTTGCTTAATTCTATTTAGATTTTTTATGTGAATACCGCACAAGAGGCCCAACTGCACCCAACCGCCAGGAGCCAGTGAGACTATGGTTTTTCTAATTGAGGTATGTTGAAGGTAATAAAGAGAGGAAGGAGGTGGAGAAGAGGAAGATGGGGAAGTTCCTGGTAATTCAGATCTGGTCACAAAACACGGCTAAAGCCATTTCAAGCAATGTTTGTAATCTGAATGGTGGTCTTTCACCAGGGCATTAGTGAAAGTATCCACCATTCTGTAAGATTTTCCGATCACAAAAAGTGTATTGAGAAAAATAATGCAAAAAATTCCAAATGTTATAATGTAAAAGCAAAACCCACGTCTTTTTTAAAAAAGGGTGATTATGTTTATTTTAATAAAAACCCCAAAAGTCATTGGTTACCAGCTGTAGTCAGAGAAATATTAAAATGTAATAGGTCCTACATTATTGAAGATAATTATGGTAACATGTATGAAATAGGATACATTTAAAATATAGATACAATACTGACATTCATAATGACCATCTTTCCATGCGATCTAATCCAGCACTTGAAGAGGCAGAAGCTGGAGATGAGGGACAGGTGGAAGAAAATTATGTGGAAGAAAATAATATTAACAACCCTTACATTACCAGATATGGTAGAGTTGTCAAACAACCGGAAAGGTATAATGTCAAAGTATTTAAAATTTTATCGTATTATAGAAATTAAGTATGTCGTATTACATAAATTAAGTATGTTAATTTAATTATATAAATAAAGAAAGGGGATGTCACATCACTATGTTGTGTTGCACGTCACTAGTGAACTACCAGTAAGATAATATTGTCGTCTATGTCACTCTAAAAGTAATGTCAATGGTGTAATCACCTAGTCAGTAAAGTCGGTCTCGCAAAGTTATAAAGTGCTTTATAATATTGTCCTTTAAATTTCAGTTACTTGTTATTCCCATTGCTCTCTTTTGGAGAATTTGAATAAAACAAATACTCCCCAGTAAAGAAAACAGAAAATTGAGGGATTTACATGAAAAGTTTTCGCTATTTATAAGACGGCAAATTTATGTAAGTCACAGACTCAATTAATAATAATTCGGGCGATTACTGTAATAGTATAATAGCATTAGAAAATAGTCCTGCAAAATGTCCCGCTTACATTAAATTCTGAAGTTGTACTGCAATTTCGTAAATCAGCAATTTCCGGGATTATTACGGAGCTGGAAATTGCCTTTGGAAAACCATTTCTAGATAGGTAGATACTTATACTATACATGCAGGTACTTCGGTACCTACAAGAAAATCATTTTAAAGGGGGCACGTTTGAACATATTTGTGCCCTCGGATAGTACCGAAAGTTTCATGAAAGTTTTTAAAGTTTCATAAAGTTTTTAAAGTTTCATAAAGTTTTTCTTGACGACTCACGATTAAGGTACCATGACAGCAAAAAAGGCAATTAACATACGTTCCTTATCGCTTTAATGCTGCAGCTCTTTCTCACACATTAAATACCGCAGGAGTCAAATTTAGGACCTACTACTCTACTATTCTTGATATTAATTGATGATATTCAAGAATGCATCCAAAGTACTAGGTACTTGCTTACTTTTTGCTGACGATCTCAAACTGCTCAGGACGATACGCGACATTCAAGATTGCTAAGTTACAACTTGATTCAGAGTAATATGTTCTTGGGCAGATGAGAATGAACTTTTCTTTAATATAAAAAATGTGTCACTACGACGCATACGCGGTCCAAAAACCCGATTAAATTTGATTATAAACTAAATAATGAAATACTGTCATCAGTTAAATCCATCAGGGACCTCGGGGTTACATTTGATCCCAAACTTACTTTTTCAGATCATATAGTGGAGTTGACATCATCGTGTTACAAGCGTCTTGGATTTGTGATAAGAATAAGTAAACAATTGTCCATGCCCGAATCAATGACATCGATGTTCAACTGCATTATACGATCAAAATTAGAATACGCTTTTGCTGTTTGGGCCCCATACCAGCAAAAATACATAGATTTATTGGAACAAATCCAAAAAAAGGTTCTAAGATGTATATATGAGAATGCAAGGTGAATACCCGCGATTTATGCATCATCCGGATTTGCTATCTGAAACGCGCTATGAAAGTCTCCAATCTAGAAGGAATGGAACCCTTACAGTAACAGATTATAAAATTATAAATTACTAGCTGGTTCACGGCATGCGTTGCTACGCCATTCAATGAAATAAATTGACCCTCCCTTCTTATCCTTTCCCGTGCCTCCCCGTTCTCTTCCACCTTTCCTGCCTTCCCCCTCCCTCGTCTCTCCCCTCTCCACGAACCCCACCTTCCCCCTACCTTTCCTCCTTCATGCAAAAATATATGAAACACACACATTTTAATTTACACAAATTTCATAACGCCAGAGCTTACCATTATATACAGCCTATGTTACTCGCTGATAATGTAGCTTTCTATTGGTGAAAGAATTTTTAAAATCGGTTCAGTAGTTTCGGAGCCTATTCAATGCAAACAAACAAACAAACAAACAAACAAACAAACAATCAAATCTTTCCTCTTTATAATATTAGTATAGATTACATTGATAGCCCATACCTCTTAGAATGCTATAAATTGTTCGTACCGAACTACTACTGCCAGGGTCGTCACCACGACTTACTCTGTATCCCACACAGCAGAACAGACGTTCTAGCCAAGCACAGCATGACAAGAGGTATGGTGCTGCTAAATGATATCTCGAAGTCCCTTGAAATCTTCAACATTGGCCTTGAAGGTTTCAAGAGTATTTTTTTCGTTAAAAGTTTTGAACATCTTGTGTGTATTGTAATAGGATTACGTTAATCTGTAATGCACAGAAAAAAAAGTGTTGTGGTGAGACACAAAATACGAGGCGTATCCAGAAACTAAGGATGGGTTGTTTCAAAAAATTTGACGAATTCGTCAAATATTTGACGTTAATTTTCACGTTTTGTGTAAGTTCTATTCAAGTTCTGTGATGATTTCAGTTTTATGAAGCAGCTGGCCTATGATGATAAAAAAACAGAACTCGAAAAGAACTTACACAGAAGCTGAAAATTAACTTCAAATATTTGATGAACTCATCAAATTTTTTGAAACAACCCGTCCTAAGTGTACTGAGGCTCTCACGACCGAATGAATTTTATTTTCGACATTTTGGCTGTATTTACGTGTAGCCTGACTCTTCCCCTCCGCAACGAATCGCATTTTATTTTATTTATACGTGTGAGGGAGATGTGTGAAAATGGTTGTATTTTTGGGGGGGGGGATGCAGACATACGTTCAACCTTTTTCTCATTTTCGACTGTTGTTATTTAGTATGTAAGAAAGAGCGGCAGCATTATATGTTTATAGAACAAAAGCAAAACCATCAGAGCATTGACATTTGACGTTTTTGAATTTTTGGAATTCACTCACACTTCAATATTATCATTGTAACTATATTCCGTACGTTCAAAATTATCGTCATGGCAAGTAGTATTGGTAGGGGCCAACGGAGACGAGACGGTGCGGTGTGTGAAAGAGCTGCAAGAAAATGATTGCATTTTCCTTTGGAGGAAACAGACCTACGTACATTGTGTATCTCATCTTTTGAAAGAGCTGCAGCTTTATAGTGATAAGGAACGTATGTTTATTGCTTTTTTGCGATCACGGTACCGTAACCGTGAATTGTTACGGTAATTATAAAAGCGCATGACTAGGCTGTCAACTCATGAATCAATACTAGGATATATATATATAATGGTAAGCTCTGGCGTTATGAAATTTTTATAAATGAAAATGTGTGTATTTCGTATATTTTAGCGGCAGGGAGGAAAGGCAGGAGGGGGAGGGAAACGGGGGAGGTGGGGTTCGCGGGGAGGGGTGACAGGTGGAAGGGGAACGTTGACGCACACGAACGCACCGGAACGCACGGGAAAGAACATGCAGGGAGAATCAATTTATTTCTTTGAATTGCGTTCCATACCAGCTATAAATTTATAAAAAACATTTTATCAGGTTAAGGTTTATATTTTATGGCTTTCATGTGCCCCCAAAGTCAGTGTGTCCAAGGGTATTTTGGTTTCAAATCCAAAAGTTTCGCATAAAAAGGCATGTTTATAAACAGTTTCGTATATTTAAAAAAATATATGCTAAACTTTTAGCTATAAGATTTTTTTTTTTTTATTAATAATTTTTTTGGTACAGTTGGTAAAATTTTGTAATACAAACTTTTTATATAAACAGTTTTAAAAAAGTAGAGAATAACATAAATAGATTAGCAGATTAACCAAAAAAATCCCACATAGGCATCGCCAGTTCGTGGGTATACTTGAGTGTTTTTAAGACAGATAATTACTCATAAACATACAATATATTGTAGAAGTTTAAAAAAAATAAAATTAAATACATAAAAAATAGATTCAGTGTTTACTGAAATACATTCAAAAGACATGTTCATAAAGATTAATAAAAATTTGGTTAAGTTACAGCAGGTCAGATGTTACAGCAAGTAAATGTTTGTGTCGACGGTATTTATCCAAGACTTTAATACATTTTTATACTTGCTGTAGGTGGATATATTTTTACAATCAATTTCTGTAGCCTTATAGAAAGCATTATATATTTTTGGTGTAATAAAATATGCATGTCTTTGCGCAAGCCTAGTGTTACACAGTGGAACTTCAAATACATTATTTAACCTATTACTAAAACGCTTTTCATTTTTTGTAAAAATAACATTTCGCGTAAATATATATTTTAAACATTGTTTACAGTAAATTTTTCTTATATCTAACAATTCAGCCTCATGGAACAATTGCACGGAGGGGTAGTTTATATCTTTATGCACAGATAATACCACATACGACGTTATGGTAGAAGATTTGAACTAAAAATTATGTAAGTGCTTTATTATTATTTTATTTCGCCTAATAACAACCAAACCGTGATTTACGCATGCTGTGAACATTTTTAATTGTAGTGTATTTAGGACATTTTTAATTGTAGTGCACATCCCATGGTAATTTGATAATGTAATAATAGGAATGTTTCACACAATAAACAAAAAGACTGCGCCCCTTTCAGATTCGCCCCTAATGAATTCGTACTGAAAATTATTCCAAAAACTAGTACCTATCAGTTAGTTTTCCCTTTGTTTTCAAATGTTATCACCGAGTAAGTATAATATATTTTGTTCCGACTATAACAACACCTGCCGAATTAAATTCGAACCTTGTTTCTAACGTTTTCCACATATTAATATTTTGATTTTTCAGCCTTATATTATTAGTATTGTCATTATTATTAAAGATTTGTAATTATATTACGAATAAATAATGAGCTTCTCTGGCATCATTCCAGCAGATCCTTTGTTTACATTTGTGAGAGGAAATGACGTAGGGGCAGTTATTATTTAGCTAGGGGTGGTTGGTTTGCAACACGAAACTGTTTGATCTCCTAATGCCAGTGGGAGAGATGGAAAAGGTGGAAAAGCGCGGAAAATCGTGTCGGTGGCGCCATCTCTTGGGCTGGCACTCGCTCTGGAAGGCAGGGGAGGGTGGGGGAGGTTTCGTGATATCGATTGGAGTGAGTAGCTTGCTTTTCTCAGTTTGACGTTTGTGTATCCGTTAATTTGTTTTATTTGCCGCTTCTGCCATGCAAGCCCGACCCCGGCCACATTGACCACACGACCACCATACGGCCGAGCGCTTTTTTCACCACCACACACCGCCCACACCGCATCACACCACATACACACCTCGCAGTGCCACCCAGATCAGCCAGCGCCTCCGGAGATGTGAAAACGCCGCACCTGTTGGTCGTCGGTCGCGCAGGGACAGGACTCGAGGCTCGGGGCTCGGCGCGCGTTTACAGGTGATGCTATACTCCAATCAGCACCAGCTCGTGATCGCTATCATCCTCGCTTCGTTCGTCATCTACGTCGTTCATGTGTTCGTGTTCCCGCTGTACGATGCGACGCCGCGGCCCTCGGGCGAGTTCCGCGCGCTCCTGTCGCTGGAGAAGTCGCTGTGCAAGAGTAACCTAAAGCCGCTGAAGGTGCCTCCGGCCTGGAAGACGCACTGCCCGAGGGACGGCATCGTGACGGTGGCGCAAGGCGGTCGGCTCGGCAACCAGATCTGGGAGTACGCCTCCGTGTGGGCGCTAGCGAGGCGCACGGGGCTCGAGGCCTACGTTCCGCGCTGCATCTCGCGCAGCCTGGGCGAGGCCTTCGAGCGCCTGAGCGTGCCCCCGCTGGCCTACGTGGGCCACTGTCCGGCCCCGCGCGGCTCCGTGGTGCGCGGCCTGGACGCCTGGAACAACACGGGTCAGAGCATCCTTCTGCCGCGCTACGCCGCGCTGCCCGAGCTGGTGCTGGCCTGGGCCGCGGACATCCGGCGCGAGCTGACCTTCAGGCCCGCGCTGAGGGAGCGCGCCCGCCGCCGCCTGGCCGAGGCTGCCGAGCGCGTGGGGAAGCGCGGCTCCGTGTTCGTGGCGGTGCACGTGCGCAGGACGGACTACCGCGGTTACCTGTGGCGCACGAGGACCGCGGCGCTGGCCGAGCCGTCCTACTTCATTCGGGCCATGAACTATTTCGAGCGTAAGTACCGGAACGCGATCTTCATCGTGCTGAGCGACGATCCGGACTGGTGCTCCGCGCATCTGGCGCGCGGGCGACACAACGTGCGCGTGCTGAGCGACGCAGACAGCTCGGCGGCCAAGGACCTCGCGCTGATGGCGGCGTGCAACCACTCTATCATCGACTACGGCACCTTCGGCGTGTGGGGCGCCATCCTGGCGGGCGGCGAGACCGTGCTCTACAACATCTCCCGGCACTCCTCGCTGCGCGTTGGACAGCTGTTGCCTCACTGGAAGGTCATGGGCTGAGTCTGACTGGTATTGTGGGACTGCCCACATTGAAGCTCTATTTTATGGAAGAAAAAAAAACATGGCGGAAAAACGCGTCACTGTCGGAAATGGCCAAAAAATACAATCAATAAGACTTATTTGAATATTTATACAAAGAGGCTTTTCTCTTGTGAATCTCCAAAATTATTATTACCAAATGGAAATTTATTACGAAAATCTTCTGCAAACATTGATACGAGGGCATAAAACCGAGTTAACTTGACCCAAACTAAAAAAAGTAATTCTGCAAGTTGTTGACATTTTCCCAATATTGCAACAGGTACCTAGTCCCTACCTACTTTAGACAGTTAACAAAATATTTGTCAAAATTTAATCTAAACTGTGCCAAACAAGCAAAAAGCACACACAATATTTTTTTAAATAATATCTTTACAAATTACACGAAAAAAATTCAACCCAAAAATATATTTCGACATTATTTACTGAAACATTAACTACATCTCATCCACACAACTTTAAGGGCCCAATATCAACTGAATGCAAAATGAGAAAAATCCCTTCTAATAATATTAAATGGGTTATTACTGTCTTATTATTTGTGCCAAATTTAAAATCGACGAAATTATATTATTAATATCTATTGAAAAAAAAAACTTTATAATACCCTATTTTTTCTACTTCGCGTATTGTGTCTTGTATCTTAATGTGATGAAAAGAATATTTATTTTTACTAATGTGATTTTTAGTTTGTTACTAATCTGAACTTTAGTTTAATGCTAATGTGAGCTTTGGTTTGATACTGATGTGAGCTTTAGTTTATTACTAATGTGAACATTAGCTTGTTACCAACGTGAGCTTTAGTTTGTTACTAATGAGAACATCAGTTTAGTGCTAACGTGAGCTTTGGTTTGTTATTAATGTTAACATTAGTTTAGTGCTAATGTGAGCTTTGGCTTCATACTAATGTGACCTTTAGTTTATTATTAATTTGAACTTTAGTTTGTTACTATTGTGAATATTAGTTTAGTGCTAATGTGAGCTTTGGTTTCATACTAATGTGAACTTTAGTTTATCACTAATGTGAACTTTAGTTTAGTGCTAATGTGAGCTTTAGTTTATTGCTAATGCGAACTTTGGTTTGTTACTGAAGTGAACTTTAGTTTGTTACTAATGTGAACTCTGGTTTATTACTAACGTGAACTTTAGTTTGTTACTAATGTGAACTTTCTTTTGTAACTAAAGTTAGCTTTAGTTTATTACCTTTGTGAGCTTTAGTTTATTACTAATGTGAACTTTGGTTTGTAACTAATGTGAGCTTTAGTTTTTTACCAATGTGAGCTTTAGTTTATTACTAATGTGAACTCTGGTTTATTACTAAAGTGAGCTGTAGTTTGTTACTAATTTCAGCTTTAGTTTATTACCGATGGGAACCTTAGTTTGTTACTAATGTGAACTTTAGTTTGTTACTAACGTGAATGTTATCTTTATTCTCTCATGTTTTTGTTTATAGTTAAGAAATTCTACTGTTTATATTGAAAAATCTATCATTAACAAGATCAAATAATAAATTATATTATTATATTTATCTATTTTATCTTCAATTCTGTGTCAACTGCAAACTGTGGAAATGTATTTTGTGGCAAAGTATAGTCTAAGAACATAGGTAACTCTATTTACTTATTTTTTTAAATCACTGATTGTTATGTATTTTAATCTTAATGTAATGGCTTTTACTACATCACAAATTTCTATTATGTGTTTACTGTTTCAAAAATATATTTACAGATGTTAATAATTTTTTTATAGAATGATCATTTACCTATCCAAAGTCTTTTGACAGCCTAATTTATACACAGCATGAGATTTTACTCTAATATTTATTATGCTTGAAATAATTTTTTGCACTAGATTCGAGAAAAATATAACGCCCAAACAAGGTACTTAACTCAACTTAATGCAAAACAACGATTGAAGTAATTTAGCAGAAACCAATGAAATACAGATATGGTATTGGTTATTTGACCTGCTCTATTTTTGAGATTCAATGATGTATAGTTGAGCTATCTATTTTAGAGTTTCTACCCAGTTTACTGAGAGTTGCTCTCTTTTATGTATAGTTAAAATAATATAATTAAAACTGCTCTCTTTTTGGTTTTAACACAGCTTTTTAGGCCTCAACAAGGTATAATTTAGACTGCTCTATTTTTGGGTTTCGTACATTATAATTAGAGATGTTCTAATTTTGTGTAATCTAATTAAATGCACAATTTGTTTTCTATTAAAGGCCGTGTCTATTTATTATTGTTTCTCTTCTTAAAAATATAATATATTATTTTTTAATGTCTATATTTTCGGTGTTTTGCCAAGGTATCATCTGTGCTTTCAATGTTTCGAGAGGTATCATTCATATTTAGTAAAAATATATCTTGAGAACTATATTTTGTATAAGTAATCTATTTTGTAACTCTAAATATTAATCATCATTTTGTAAAATATACAATCATTTTCATTGGAATTTTATTATATCCATTATCCCTTCATTAACTGAATTTAAAATGTTATAGATCATTGGACAAATTGTTAATTCACAATCACCCTATAAATATCACACTCTCGACCCACTGCTCTCAAAACCATCAAAATATTATAAATTCAGTGGATATCACCTGTTTTATACAAACTATACAATTTGTTGATAAATTCATCAATAAAACTCTTCTTTTCACATAGCAATCATGCAAATTCATCTCTGTGTGATTAATGAAAACACTTTGCAGAAAAGAAAAAATTACCTTAGCTCGTGAATTCTAAGCTAATAACATGGAAAATCAGATTCTATTAAATGTTTACACCATGATGGATTTACAATTTTACATCAACGATATGGGTTCTGTCTGTCTGTACATTTATCTACAAATTCTAAACATTCTAATCATCATAATAATGTTTGCATTTATGTAGTAAAAATCGTTTGTATAATGCAGTTTCAACCAAATAATAGTTATGTATTTGGATATTAATATATTATGTAAGAAACAACTTTTTTCAGTGGTTAATGATGAATGTAAATGCATTTTAAAACATCATATAATTATACATATTTATAAATCAAAACAGGTTTACAAAAGTAGAAAATTGGTATATATATTAAAACATTTTTATCTAAAAATCATTACTTTTATGTTATTTAAGTGTACAATACACAATTTCAATAGTCTCATTAATAATTTTCAATCTCAGAATGATTGTAGAAAGTAGCACAATAATTCTACATTAGATATGTACCAAGGAACATATTTATTTTATTAGTACAATATGAACTTACACATTTACAGGAACAGGAGAGGAACTCCATTAATTTAATTTTTTCAACGGAATTCTTCAACCTGAAAATGTTTTTTTTTAAATATCGTCGCCATTTAACCAAAATAAATAAATGAAAAAAGTTGCTGTTTTGATAATATCCGTTTAATTAAGATCAATTTCATGAAAATCTAACATTTTTAGCGCTACAAATAATAGAATAATTTATCTAGTGCCATTTTTGTTAAATAATATCACCTCAGGGACTTAGACAAGTATTTACAAAAAATCCAATAGATTTTTACAAAATCACTGCACAATTTATCATTTAGTTTAGGCTGTATGGCGAGATATACATTTTTTAACTTTGAGAATAATTTAGTAATACATCTGAAAAGACGGCCTCATTAGCCAAATGGCCTAAACCCTTTGTACAATATATACTTTTATTTGAGATTTTTGACGTTCAATTCCTCCTTGCAAATATTGTTTTAAAATTTTGTCTGAATGTAATTAACTTTAATTCTGATGGACTTGGATCGGACGAAGAATATTCAACTGTCGAAATAAATAAATCAAGTCATTCTTGTAAATAAATTTACAACATAAAAATATCTCTTTTTATTTTTTGTGAAAAATATACATACTATCGTAATAAAAAAATTTTCCATGTATTTATCATCTTTCATCAAAATTATTATAATGTCATTTGACTAATTAAATATTAGAAAACATTGTCTACGGAGATTAGAAAATAAAACCTACCAGATTTATCTTCTTTTCTGCCAAAATTTTTAATTCTATAGGATTATTCAAATTTAATTTTGAATTTGAAAGCATTCTATTTTTTTTAACCCATCTTAAAATATCATTAAATTCTGAGAAAATTTTCAAATTGAAAGTGTTCTATTTTTGTAAATGGATGCTGGAGTATTACAAATGGTGGCTTAAATTATTATTTCTTCTTTAAAATGGTTGGCTTTGAAAATGATCAATTCGGAAATGTAACATTGTGATAGTAAGAATATCAGTGGGTATTTTATTATAATTTTATTGCAACTCGGAGTCTGGTAGGCTCTCTTTTGCTTTTGAATTTGTTGTAAATGTTTGTTGTAAAATTGAAATGATGAGCCTTTGGCCTATGTCGCTGGAGATCTGTCTCCAACTGAGCGTCGACTGAGATATGTTTTGTAAAATGCTTCTTGAACCAAATGGCGGAGTTTAAGGTAAGAGCCGCACTGTCTGTGTACGCTTTATTTCCTGAATAAGTCTGTGATGATGTAAATTATTCATTGTTTGATGTAAATCTTTTAGGCATTTCACCCATTTAATGTACTTAATCGATAGAGTTGTAAAATTTTAAAAAATAAATCTAGAAAAGTCTGAAATTTCAAACGCCAAATTGAATGTGAATGTTTCACATATTGATGTTATAATATTTTGAACAAGATATTTACTGTTTAGCATCACCATTTCTTGACTTTGTTTTTTAATATGAAATATTGTGACCTGAAAAATATTTTGATGACTATTTTACCATTTCTAAAATGAAAAATGTAATACAACTATAGCTCCTGTATTTCAGATGATTTCCCTCTATTTTTCTCAGGATAACTTTAGTAGCAGTGTTAGAAGGAAACATAACTAAATAGAATTTATTTTAGTTGTCACAAAAACTATAAATAAATGTAGCTTTCAATATTAAATGTATTGTAATACCATATATTATCATATACTTCGTTTGTTATTTATTGCTTCCAATAAAACATGTATTCAAATTAATTCAACCAATTTTTATTTAATTCGCTCTCTCTCCGTTACCACGAAATTAAAACAAATTATTACTTAAATAAATTTTTGTTGATAGTAGGTATCTACTTTATCATTAGAAACCAACATTCTTTCAGAAATGAAATTTGATATTTTTAAAAAAAAACCTTCTATTGTTTGGAAAATATTGAGAAAAGTCAATGTGGCATTGCCATTTGCAAGTAACTTACTACATACAAAGTATAATAATTTTTCATTGTTGAAAACCATTACACAGTTAGATATGAATTTTCAATTGTGTTTTTTATTCTTGATTCTGAAAATAAATGGTAAGTATGTAACTGTTAAATTAGATAAGACATCAGAATCCCCTTTCATACACATAGTACTAATCTCCATTTTTTTTTAAATAGGCATTTCATCCTAAAAAGAGTGTTGTGTGAACCTCCAAATTAATTACCCATTTGGTTTTTTCCTCAGATTTTAGCAAAGCATTGAGTGATGTCGAAAGACCAAAGCATCCACCTTATTTGGTAATAATAAAACTGCTAGATATTTAAAACTTGCATACTTAATAATATCATGATTACCGAGGCTGGAGAACATATTAAAATGTAACATAAACAGATTGATTTTTTAATTTATATTAAAGGTTGTGATTACGGAGGAGCACGGCACCTATCGATGTATCGGAACACTGATATCATTTTCCCAAATACTGACAGCAGACTCGTGTGTCAAGAATGCTCTCAACGGGATACAAATACTCCCCCTAAACTACCTGTCCTCTCTCAATCCTGAAGAAGTCACCAGAACCGTCTCCAAGATAATATCTCAACACAACGAGAACAAGATTGAACCTGTCGAACGATTAGTAGTGCTGGAACTTATGAATCCATATTCAGAAGATGATGACCTGAAACCTGTGGCTCTTCCGAAGAATCCTATTCTGACGGATGTAGCCACAGAATATAGTGTCATAACAGCAACGCTTGAAGAAAAAGTCAATCCTCACTATAATTTGTTGCATCAAGAAGAACTGTACTATAAACATCTCCAAACTTCTCGGGAGAAAGAGGTTAGAAGTATTAATAATTTAAATGTTACATTTTTTATCAACAGGTTAACCATAGGCTTGTTTACACGACAATGTAACATTACCAGACGTACATATGACATGTGAGGCGTACCTGAGTTATTAAAGACACCGCCACATAACTGAAAACACCTTGAGGACAAGTGTGATGTAGGTATAGTGATTTGAACGAAAACTGATGTCGCCCAATTACATAACCATACCCCAGACCCCAGTGGTCAAGAGGTAACGCCCTCGACTATGATTTCGGGTCGGGGGTTCAAATCCCAGTGTGCGCAAGTAAATTTTATTTCTTTTTTTTTTTAATTAAATGAAGACATTATGAGCGAAACTCAATCGAAAATCTGGAAACAGAAAAATCAGAAAAAGATATTGGCACCTCTGGGACTCGAACCCAGGACCTCCCTACTTTCCGGGTTGGGCGCTCTTATCCACTGAGCTAAGGTGTCGATATCCAATTCGGTCACTTTTAACTGTACCATACTTCGACTAAGAACCACCCATATTATCTTCATTTTTCTTAACGATAATAATTTATCCAGACACCATCTAGATTGCATTTAGTTCGAGTTGAATCTTGCAATCATTCATAAAGATGGCAGCCAATAAAAATATGCGTTAAGAAAAATGAAGATAATATGGGTGGTTCTTAGTCGAAGTATGGTACAGTTAAAAGTGACCGAATTGGATATCGACACCTTAGCTCAGTGGATAAGAGCGCCCAACCCGGAAAGTAGGGAGGTCCTGGGTTCGAGTCCCAGAGGTGCCAATATCTTTTTCTGATTTTTCTGTTTCCAGATTTTCGATTGAGTTTCGCTCATAATGTCTTCATTTAATTAAATATTACAGTTTGAGGTTTTACTCATAAAGTTAAAATAATAAATAATAATATTCATCCCAGACTTGCAGAAGAGTCAATAGATGTCGCACATTAAATAAAATGGATAATAATTTATCCAGACACCATCTAGATTGCATTTAGTTCGAGTTGAATCTTGCAATCATTCATAAAGATGGCAGCCAATAAAAATATGCGTTAAGAAAAATGAAGATAATATGGGTGGTTCTTAGTCGAAGTATGGTACAGTTAAAAGTGACCGAATTGGATATCGACACCTTAGCTCAGTGGATAAGAGCGCCCAACCCGGAAAGTAGGGAGGTCCTGGGTTCGAGTGCCAGAAGTGCCAATATCTTTTTCTGATTTTTCTGTTTCCAGATTTTCGATTGAGTTTCGCTCATAATGTCTTCATTTAATTAAATATTACAGTTTGAGGTTTTACTCATAAAGTTAAAATAATAAATAATAATATTCATCCCAGACTTGCAGAAGAGTCAATAGATGTCGCACATTTAATAAAATGGATAATAATTTATCCAGACACCATCTAGATTGCATTTAGTTCGAGTTGAATCTTGCAATCATTCATAAAGATGGCAGCCAATAAAAATATGCGTTAAGAAAAATGAAGATAATATGGGTGGTTCTTAGTCGAAGTATGGTACAGTTAAAAGTGACCGAATTGGATATCGACACCTTAGCTCAGTGGATAAGAGCGCCCAACCCGGAAAGTAGGGAGGTCCTGGGTTCGAGTCCCAGAGGTGCCAATATCTTTTTCTGATTTTTCTGTTTCCAGATTTTCGATTGAGTTTCGCTCATAATGTCTTCATTTAATTAAATATTACAGTTTGAGGTTTTACTCATAAAGTTAAAATAATTAATAATAAATTTTATTTCATTAATTTGTGTATATTTGCGGCACGTTCCAGAGTGAAAGATACTCTCAGTATCGTCATGGTGAAAGACCACCACTCAAAATTGAATCATTGCTTCCCCACCCTCCTCTTACCCATCTCCTGCCTCTCCCTACTACCTTCAGCCTCACAGCATATCCCAATTAGGGATGCCATGGTCTCCCTGGCTACAGACAGTTGGGACTATTATTTAAAAATATGAAATTGATTATTTGCTCAAAAAAAGAATTTCGGAATTTGAAAATTATTTTATTGATTTCACATGCAGAAAAAATTGATACTACTTCGATCAGACAGATTTGCCCAAAAAACACTTTAATTGGTAGCCTCTGTTTTATTTTTGCTACACACTTTAATAATATTAAAAAAATTCAAAGCAGAACTTTTATAAATTGAGATATTTCTGGTTTAGTACTAATGAGAGTTTCTTACAGATGACTCCTGTGGTTAGATCTGCAGAAACCAGCCCTGCTGCACCTC
The DNA here is from genome assembly GCA_936435175.1 of Glyphotaelius pellucidus. Classification (NCBI taxonomy): domain Eukaryota; kingdom Metazoa; phylum Arthropoda; class Insecta; order Trichoptera; family Limnephilidae; genus Glyphotaelius; species Glyphotaelius pellucidus. Next base: position 1,771,152 of record OW386550.1, read on the forward strand.
CTGATAAATCATCATTGCGAAAGACACTGGTTATTGAAGATGCCCACCCACTCTTAATGGTAGCGTATAAATAAAATTTATTGTAAAATAATTACTTCTTCTTGAGTTATTGCTCCATGGCCGAGGATCGTAACTCCCACTCCGGTTACTCTGATGTATCCGGGTACTCACGCGAGGTCGCCATCACAGGCTTTTGATTCTTCCCAGGTGCAGAACTAACTTACCAATGGTGATGCCCCTGGGAGACTCACTAGATTAATTAAATGCCTTGCAGGAAATGTGGATATTTTCCACATTTCCATGCGTGCGTGCGCAAATAAATTTTATTTGATTGATTTGTGTTATTTCACAATTTATTCATTTAATTATTATATTTACGGCACTTCCAGAGAGAAGATACTCTCGGTATCACCCTGGTGTAAGACCACCATTAAAAATGAAAACATTGCTTGAAATGGCATTAGCCTTGTTCAGTGATCAGAAAGGCTATTCCCTAAAATTTGTGATAAGAGATCGTTTTCCCGCGAGATGTCCTGTCAGATTTGTGTGATTTTCTACTTCTGTTATTTGCTTTTTCTATCGGCCGATGTCAAAATTTCAGCTGTGTATTTTAGTTTGGGTCGTTTTAAACACGAATTCCTTCAAGTATGCATGATTGTTTATTCATTTAACAGCTGTAGAAAATCACACAAATCTGACAGCACTTCTCGCGGGAGAACGATCTCTTATCACAAATTTTAGGGAATAGCCTTTCAGATCTGAACAGCCAGGTACTTCCCCACCTCCCTCTTCCCCATTTCCTTTCTTTCCTCACAACCTTCAGCCTCACAACATGTCCCAATTGGGGATGCCATAGTCTTACTGGCTCCAGACGGGAGCAACTCTTGTGAGATATTCATATTAAAAAAGTATGTTCTAAATAAATTTCATATTTGAAAAAAAAATCTTTTTTTTTTGACGTGTATAATTCTAGTATATGTATTTCCATCAACATGTAATTCTGACAGTGATACGTGAAATTCACGCCTGTGTAATTTCATCACGCAACCAGTATTTATTTACTGACAGCGAACATTTTACTCTTTACCATTGACACATTATTGTAATGTATATTTGCAGCTGCGTATTTCCAGCGTGTTGACGAAGACCTCCAAGGAATGCGATGACCTGGTTAAGGAATACTTTAATTTAAAAGAAAAAGATCATAAAATAATATGCTCAGAATACAGCAGTCCCCCGGGAGTCTGTAAGGTACCAACACTACCAACCATGATATTTATTTATTTGGATGCCATAAAATGGCTTTTACAATCAAGTGATATATGAGATTACACAGGAGGGTAATTATAATAATAACAATATAAGAATGTTCATTAAGCAAAGCATGTATGATAAAAACTAGTATTTAGTTATAGGATACAATTATGTGTTACAACCAAAAAAAAGTATATGAACTCATACAGAGTATACACATTTTATGCAGAAAAAAAATAGTAAATAAAGGTGACTTCTTAGAAAAGTTTGTCAACATCAAGTATAATATACTTACTTTACTTCTATTTGTGCATATCATTGGATTCTAGGAATTGGCTAAAATGGAGTAATTCAGTAATGATAGTTGCCAATTGTTTCAAAAAATTTGATGAATTCATCAAATATTTGAAGTAAATTTTCATGTTCTGTGTAAGTCCTTTTGAAGTTGTTATTATATCATTATAGGCCAGTTGCTCCATTGCAAAACTGAAATAATCACAGAACTTACACAGAACGTGAAAATTAACATCAAATATTTGATGAATTCATCAAATTTTTTTAAACAACTCATCCTAAGGATGGGTTGTTTCAAAAAATTTGACGAATTCGTCAAATATTTGACGTTAATTTTCACGTTCTGTGTAAGTTCTATTCAAGTTCTGTGACGATTTCAGTTTTGTGAAGCAGCTGGCCTATGATGATAAAATAACAGAACTCGAATAGAACTTACACAGAACGTGAAAATTAACTTCAAATATTTGATGAACTCATCAAATTTTTTGAAACAACCCGTCCTAAGTAATGTGATTTTCAAACCAAAATCACAAGATTTTGCATTGCTTAGTAGCATCACCTTAGGTTAGAGTATTGAACAGTATTTTTTTAATTGTACTTATAACCTTTGTAACAACATTTCTCCTGTGTAACAGAAAGACTACGGAGTACCTCTGGTGGATGGAGATACCCTGGTGGGTATCATGACCTACATCAAGTCAGAGTGCGGGGACCCCAGCATCTACCTGGCTGTTCACAAAGACAACGAGTTCCTCGAGTGTGCTCGCACGTGCCAAAAGTAAATCTTTACTACACCACAAGCATTTTTATTTTTAATAAAGTGGAAACGGTTTATGGATAGCCTCTGAGAGCACTCAGGCAATGGCCCCTTTATGCTAACAACCATTTCACCTCATTGCTTTAACAATAACCCTGGTCTCATTAATAAATATCCACCAGTATCCACAGTGTGTCTTCCCAGGTGTCTGAACCTTGTTCCCATCAGGACGGGACATTGACACCATAGGTGAATTTGAGTCTCTTCATTCTTTTATTTCCTGCATCTATTGGTGTTTTCCACTCCCAACGCACAGCTGCGTTTGTCTCCTGAGATGGCAGTGTCCCATTAGTAGTCCTACCAGTTCCCTCGGTGAGCTTCTTTCCATATTGAGTAGTTAACTGTTTGAAGCATGTTTCTTTACCAGATTCCATGAGGAATCGCAATTTAGAATTGAAACATTGCTTGAAATGGCTTTAGTCGTGTGCAGTGACCTGACCTGAATAGCCGCATGCTTCCAAGTTTTCCTCTTCCCTGTCACTTTTCCCTTTCCACTTACTTCAGCCTAACAAGATTCTCCAAATTGTGGATGCTATACTTTCATTGGCTTCGGGGAGTTGGGATTCTTGTGCGCATAAAAGACAATAAACAATTGATAGTAAACAACTGATTTCTTTGAAATTCGAAAAAAAAAATTCAAACTTCGAACTCGATTTACTCGAAAAAGAAAGCTCTAATCAAAAAAAGTTTTACCTCCAAAAGTGATGTACATTCACCAGTTATAATAATGTATAACTTACAAAAGTTACCTCAACTTATAATAGTTTCTGGACACCATATATTATGTATTTTTCATTTTCTAATAAACTTATGTGTAGGTTCACGTATAAAGGATGAATCATTATTTTTTCTTCCTATTTCCACATCAGAGTTTTATGTGAGCACTGCCAAAACGTGATGTCCGTCAGCGATGTGCCGAAGAGTGTGCACGTCGCGGAGCGTGCTGCGCCGGATGAGAAGCGAAGCGGGGGCGACGACCTGGAGGACTGTGCCGACCAAGCCAATCTCGCCTCTTCCACTTCCAAATCCAAGTCTTCATCTATGTTCAATATTACTTATTATAGCAACGCCACCAATCCACATCTCATTTTGATCATGATGCTTTCGACCACGCTTTATTTTCTCACGCAAATAATTATTTAATTTACTCAATCTTTCCCATCACATTTTGTGAAGAACTCAAGAACTAGTTGTAGAAACATACCATTCTTCGTTGGGCACGTTTGGCGTGTTTCCTGACTGTTCACCGGTGCCGATGGGATCAATGAAGCTAGTTCCTGCTTAGCTGTCAATACAGTGAAACCCTCTTAAGAAGTTCTCTTTTAAGACGTTTCGTGGCTTAAGAAGTTTGGTTTTTTCGGTCCCTCGGCTCAATATTGGCCCATTTTTTCCCACATATAAGGTTTTCCTGCTTAAGAAGTTTGTTTTTTCCGGTCCCTTGGAAAACTTCTTAAGAGGGTTTCACTGAATATGCATTTATTTGAATTATGTCATTCGTTAATCAAAATTACTGGCATATTTAATGAACTTATTGAACTAATGAAGATTTTTGTATTGAAAGAAGTCATATACGCGATCCATAATGATGATTAACTAATTAACTCCCGTGTAGTATTAACCCTTCGAATAACGAGAAAATAATATCAATGAACTTTTGCCTGTCAAGATTGACGCCCAAAATTCCCGTTTCTTCCCGTGCATTTTAAATGTTCTTTTTTATTTTTGTTATTGTTTTTGGGGTGTTATGCCGTGTTTCGCTACCTCCTTCTTTAGCCAACGTTTCGGACAGCGTTACAGTGTCCATCATCAGGGCAGATGACCCGTCATCTGCCCTGATGATGGACACTGATGATGGACACTGTAACGCTGTCCGAAACGTTGGCTAAAGAAGGAGGTAGCGAAACACGGCATAACACCCCAAAAACAATAACAAAAATACTTTTTGGCCGTGAAAACCTAAAAACATACCTTCTTTTTTATTGGTTATTTTTTAACTTTTTTCCAAAAACAAAAATTGTTCTAAAATTTAAATAAAATAATCTTTTCAATGTGTTTATTAGAAATAAATTTTTTTGTTTTTAAATATTGAAATTTTGATACTGAAAATGTAAATTGGCTTAAAAATATGTACTTGGGGATTCCTCAAAAAAGTACGTAAAATAAAATAAACTGAAAATTTTAAATACAGGTTCCTTTTCTTAAGAAAATTTGTAATACAACTGTCACCTCACTTTTTATGACATTCATACGATTTTATTTTTAAATTAAGTGTTTGTTACGTCACAAATTGGCGCAAAATAAAATTGTCACTTATGATCGGGTTTGTAAAATATCTAACCAATAAAGCTCATATATTTCTAGGGCAATAAGAAGCATCATTTCTTTCGCTTTTTAACATAAAAGAAATCACAAATGTTTGCACGACAGGAAGAGAGATATCTAACTTTTAATAATGCACGGTCGCTCTGGGACAATCTGGGTCTCCTGTTATTATAACGGCATATGATGTTTTGGGACAACTTGGGTCTCCTGTGATTAAACGGTAAGTAAATGCGGACTGCCAATGCGTATTTAGGTTTGCATTTCAATTCAACATTGCCAAATTATTCATATGTTTCTGAATGTGAATTGAGTGTTGCCAGCGTATATCGATTTTTAATTTATTCCCCACCAATATCGGTTCGGCTATCAACAGTGAAACTGTGCTAGGGATATCGATATAAAATCATCGGAAGTTACTCCCAACGATCCGATATTGTAAAGTTATCGATTTCACCATGCTAGAGCCCCTGGTCCCTCCTTTCTTTCGTTAAAAGAAACCATCTGCAAAGCTTCCCTAGAAACGAATTGAGTAATCTAAGGACCTTTTTGTGTAAAGTTAATTTTAAATTATACTTTAAAAAAAAAAAACAATAGGTAGCAAATCTGTCTTTTGGTCCTCCATTATTATTAATTATTATTCCTCTTTTCTTTCTTCTTCTTCACTAATATATTCCATAGATTCTATGAAAAGATCGTAGAATAGATGAGGTGGAAGCGTGCCACAATCACTCGAGTGAGAGATTTCCGGATGTTTGGTTTTTGATTCGGCTATTCAAATGAATTAATATCGTAACTCTAAAAATTAAAACAGAAACATACAAACTGCTAACTGCGGTTTAAGTCTAATGAATCCAACAAGATTTCACCGTCTGTCCCATATTTTCAGTTTTTATAAAAAAAATTGTTAAATTCATAATTCATTTCAATTCATAAAAATCATGTACCCAAATTTGGATATCTATCGCTCAAGTGGATACCATGCTATTATGTAGTTAAAACCAAGCTTTTAGGAGTTTATTAAAAGGCAGTCTTCAATGAAGATTGTTAGTAATATAATTGAGGCGCTCGGGGGAAGAATGGCCCAACCCACAAAAATTCGTAATCAGCGAAAATATCATATCGTTATTATATAGGGCCACTCTTCCGCTGAGCGCCTCAATTATATTAGTGTATAATTACAGTGAAACTCTCTTAAAAAGTTTTCCAAGGGACCGGAATATATTAAGAAAAAGGTACAGTGGAATCCGTTTATAATGACATCGAAGGAAAATGACAAACACGTCATACTAAGCGGACGTCATAGAAAGCATTTTGTAGAAAATAAACAACCTTCTGTTTTTGTTAGGTATAAATGTATGTATTTATTTTAATACAGCATATTAAGACTCGTGACGTGAGAAAAGAGCATTTTAAGACTCGTGACGAGAGAAACACAGCATATTAACATCGTCGGGCGTCACGTGACTCTCCCGAATACCGCCGGTGTTAGGAATCATGTCGATCACTATAACCGACATAATTTTCCATGAAATTAGGACATAATTTATTAAAAATGGGTCATAATAAGCGACACATCACTATAAGCGAAGTCATTATATCCGACTTCGTTATAAAGAATTTTATATGAAAACCAAACTTCACTGTGTAATTATGTCATATTAAGCGGTTGGTCATATAGGCGGAGTCATAATAAACGGATTCTACTGTATTTCTTATTTACGGTATAAATTGGGCCAATTTTGGGCCAAGGGACCGAAAAAACCAAACTTCTTAAGCATGAAAACTTCTTAAGAGAATTTTCACTGCACATGTTTTAGAACCTATTAAAACTTGTATAAGTATTGTGTAATGCACAGTTTATTTTTTATTAATGTGTAATTTGTTTAATGATTAATGATAATAAATTAATGTTGTGTTGAACACAACAAAATAAAATCACTATTTTTATTATATTATTAGGACTTTATTAAAAAGACTATATTATAAATACATTACATACAGACAATCTAAACATATCTTATAAATTTATTTATAGTACTTCCTCACGGGATTGATCTACAATCAACAACAAATAGCTTAAAGCCTCGACTACATTGAGCGAGTTTACAAGCTACTAGCCGGTAAGTTTAAAAGCGGGTGAATCGGCGAGTGAGATTGTCATCATGACACACAAAACTGTCTACTCGCTCAGTAGCTAGTAGACAGTTTTGACAAGCAAAACTGTCTACAGCTCGTAGCAGCTAAAATAACGACTCTCGCTCAAACCAATTCAGTCGACATTTTGTAAAAAAAACTTGAGCTCGCAGCTAGCGCCACATGCTAGCCAGTAGCGAGAATTACAGCTCCCACGCGAACTAATTCTGACAATCAGCTGTTGGTAGGCCGCCATCTTGAGCAAGTAGCGATTAAAGTTGACCACCTTTCAACTTTTTTCATAGATTGTCCACAATCTGCCGGTTAGCAAGTAATACGATGACACTGAGCGAGTTTACTAACAGATAGTGAATTTTCCAGATAGTAGCTTGTAAACTTGCTCAATGTCATTGAGGCTTAAGGAAGGAATTGTGTCCAATTTGAAAAGCTAATCTAGCATCTCGTAAACCGTTGGATTGGTTATACAAAAAAAAATTGTTCCTCCCACACCTCACATCCCTCAAAACAGAGTAGAAGATACTCTCAGTATTTCCTTGGTGAAAAACTGCCATTCAGAATGGAAAATTTGCTTTAAATTGAAGAAAATTTCAAAGTTTCACATTTTTCCAAAAAAAATTTATTTAATTTTTCGATTGTTTGTCCTGTGAGTCTTTTGGAAAAAAACTGCTAATGTCCAAATCTTTTATAAAATCGGAAAATATCAAGTTGACTATTTTATATTGTTATTTAACTATGAATTCTTAATCAACAATGTCTGCTAAACCTATTCAGTGCGTAAAAGGTGAATCTACGATTCATTATATAAAAAATATTTTTAAAAACATCAGTAGAACCGTGCTATTCAGTTTAAATGCTTTCCTAAAAAATAATTCATTTGTGACTTGAGGATTTCTCCCCAGGGTCTTCAATTTCTTTAACTGTCTAAATCTGAATAACCAAATACTTCCCAACAATCCACTTCCCATCTCCATCTTGTCCCCACTCCCCTCAGCCACAGATCATACTCCAATTGGGAATCCCATAGTAATACTGACTCAAGGTATTCACATTAGAAAAAGCAGCATTAACACATCTCAAGGTGTCTCAGGGGTAATGAATGTTAGGTCCTTCCTCCACAGGGTTATGCAAATATCCAATAGTCTTGTTGTGTAAGCTGCCGAAATCACAATACCCGCGTCGCCACCAATATAGTACAATTCTCGAAACAACCAAACTAAAATTCACTCACAAACAAACAGTACCTATGGCATTCTTTATCAACTGTTTTGTTCTTAGCATTGACTTAGGACGGCCGGCATAGTCCAGCGGTAAGGCTCTTGACTCGCATTCCAAAGGTCGCAGGATCGAATCCCGGCATGGCAAATAAATTTTATTTGATTAATTCGTGTTATTTTACAATTAATTCATTCAAAATAATAAATAGTATATTTGCGGCCCGTTCCAGAGTGGAAGATACTCTCAGTATCGCCCTGGTGTAAGACCACCATTCAGAATTGAAACGTTGCTTGAAATGGCTTTAGCCATGTTTGGTGACCCGATCTGAATAGGCAGGTACTTCCCGCCTTCCTCTTCCCCATCTCCTTTCCCTCCCCACTACTTTCAGCCTCACAACATACCCCAATTGGGGTTGCCATAGTCGCACTGGCTCCAGACTGGAGCAGTTGGGACTCTTGTGCGGTATTCATAAAAAAAAAATTTAAACTGATTTAAAGCACACACATTGTTACAAAATATCTGATACAAGTGCCGCCATGTATCTGACATAGTCTTGAAGACGAGAACCAGAACAACCTCACCATACTGGTCGCGGGAGACTGGCGTTCCGACAATCTACCTGTGTACGAACCTCCGCACAAATTTATGACAATAGTCGCAAAGATATTTGCATCATTGAAAATCAGATACTTACATTCCTTTTGGATGAAAGACTTTTTATGCAAATATGATATACATTTGTTTAACTCATTCTGTCCGAGCCTCCATAATTTAAGGCAACTATGTTGGAACGCCTTCTCTCGAAATTTGGGGTTCCCGAAAGCATGTTTTTTATTTTTACATAAAAAGTAGAACGCATTGACATCTTAATGTTTTTTGAGTAGGGTAAAATTAATTAATAAACCAGGACAAGTAAGCATCAAAATTAGTACAGTTGCTGTGGTCTGTTTCGGTTGAAATAATTTTGGACGGGGTGGGTTAAAGAGGCTGCAGTTCTTCGGGCATGGCGTGAAGCCGGATTTGCTTCTCCACCATTATGTCCACCAGGTCGGCGAACTCGGGGGGGATTTGGATGCAGCCCAATCTGTAGACGCCCTGCAAATGTACATTATATTTGCAAATCATAATATAACACCTCTTATCCTATTTGAAGGGATATTGAAAAACAATGAATACAGGAAAGCAATTGACGCCAGAATATGATATGTGTTCAAAAAAGCCACCACCGCCCCGGGAACATTTATTGGATAACCCCTGCCATAGGTCACCCCAAATGGTATGCTACGTTTGGTGACTTTGCACAGGTGACCGGATTCGTGGGGTGAGGTTTGTCTCGGTCTTCGCGGAGAATGGGTTTGCTCACCTATTGCTTGGCAGACCAGATCGGGAGAGACTGATTGAAGGAGACCTTTCGAACTCTCCAACCGGACTCTTTCGACCCAACACCTTGCACCACAGTGGGAGGGATGGATTCATACATCAGACAGACGTAGTAACAAGCGAAATGAGTGTGTAATATGATAATTCCGTTACCTTATCCCAGGGGCACTCGTCCAACGCCTGGTAGAGCACCTTCTTGGGCGCGTCCAGTGAGGTTTGCGCGTGCACCGCTACAAAGACAAGGAACAGCTTCCAGAGCAGGGCGGTGCGCGTCAGCCCGGGACGTCGGCTCAGCAGCTGCAGCAAGCGCAGCAAGCGGTGAGCGTGGCCCGGCTGCCAGGAGTCTTCATGGCTCGGGACTACACAGGATAAATTTAATATTAGTGATAAAAATGTAGTCACTGCTAAAAGTAGACAAAAACATCTGTTAATCTCAATGATCAAAACAATTTTAGATGTATTGGAAAACTCTTAAATAAGATTAAGATTTGTGTGATTACTAATTAATTTATTAACCCTTCAGGCCTCGACCGTATTATGTCAGAGAGCCAAAATATTTCCATTTCGCAATAAAATTCAAATAAATGGAATACATATTTCTGAATAAATTTGAAAAATTAAAACTGTTTTGGAAATACACTTTCAAATTTTATAATTAGAAATAAACATATAATTTTTTTAATTTAAATACTTGCACCATAAAAAAGATTTTAAAATGCCTCACTTTGAGTTTTTTCTAACTAAAATTCCAGATAACGGAAAAAAATAATTACATATATTTGGAATAATTAATATCAAGACAGTGTTCAAAACGGTATACCGCCCGATGCTCACTTACGGCCACCAAACATGGATGCTAAGCGAACGAACACGCTCTAGAGTCCAAGCTCCCGAAATGAGGTACTTGAGAGGAGTGGCAGGGGTTATGAAATGGGATCATATATGAAACTCAACGATCCGAGACGATCTAACATTGAACCACTGCTACTATTCATAGAAAATCGCAACTGAGGTGGCTTGGGCACATACTAAGAATGTCTGATTACCGAATTCCGAGGAAAATACTGAGTGCGATTCCAGAGGGTAGACATCCAGTGTGCCGCCCCAGACACAGTTGGGCGAGGCAAGCCCATAAACTGTGTGAGGAGAGGATGGGACTGCCATTCGGACGGAGGCCGAACAATCAGCACAAGACAGGGACGTACGGAGGAGCCTTGTCGATGCAGTGGGTCCCCGGCCCGATTAGGATAAGGGGATGATGATGATGATGGAATAATTAATGTATTTCATCTAAACTAAAATATGCTACAGCTGACATCTGACATCGGCTCGCATCACCCAAATAAAAAGCAATTGAAAGTCATAGAAAATCACACAAACTTGACAGCCGATTTCATATGGGATCTTTCTTGTATCCACAATAGGTACGGAATCGATCACTCCTCTGGCTTTCGTCCCTACAGTTATCGACAAAAGTTTCATAGGAAATGTTTTTATGACCACCTCCTCTCCCTTCTTTCCTCCATTGTTTTACCGCATTAATCATTTAACCCCTATAAGTGCGGATGGCTACATTTGCAGTCCAGTAAAATTACGACTACCTTGAGGTGTTCTGCAGTGTCGGTGTGCAGAGTTAAGTTTTACATGTTTTTAAAGTATTTTGTTACTGTCAATGAAAATTCCAAAGCAAAAAAGTTGATTTTGTAGAAGTGCACCTATTATTTCAAATATAATTTTGAAATATTTGGCTTTCAATCAATCACTGTCAGGATTCATTATGACCCGTCGCATCCAAAGTATTCATTTTGTCGAGGGGTAAAACTCTTGACTCATAATCCGAAGGTTGCAGGTTCGAAACCGGTGTGCGCAAATAAACGTTATTTGATTAATTTGTGATATTTCACAATTAATTAATTCAAAATAATATATAGATTAGCCGAGAGTGGCACGTTCCAGAGTGGAAGATACTCTCAGTATTGAGACATTGCTTGAAATGACTTTAGCCGTGTTTGGTGACCAGATCTGAATTACCAGGAACTTCCCCACCTTCCTCTTCTCCATCTCCTTCCTCTCTTTATTACCTTCAACATACCTCAGAAAACCATAGTTTCACTGGCTCCTGGCGGTTGGGTACTTCAGCACCTTCCCCTCCCCAGTACCTTCAGTCTCACAACATACTCCAATTGGGGATGCCATAGTCTCACTGGCTCCAGATGGGAGCAGTTGGGGCTCTGGTGCGGTATTCATATTAAAAAAAGAATGAAACAAATAGAGTACCTTCTTTCTGATAAAGATGCACAAAGTTCCTGAGCAGAAAGGCAATTGCTAGAAGTTGCGAGGGTTTATCCGTGTTGGTGAGCAGTTTGACCAGCCGCATCCGTCCGATGGGGCCGCCCTGGCACCAAGTGTCGCTGCATCGCCAGCACACGAAACCGCTGCAAGGGAACTCCTCCACGGTCTGCTCCAGGATTCTCTGCTCTGCCAGCGGGTTCTCCACGTTGCCCTCCGGAGAAATCCTGATGTTGGACTGGACCACGGAGACAAACCATTCCAGCATGTTTTCTCGGAGCCACAGTTGTCTGAAATATACAGAATAATCTTACTTAATATTATTAACTCCTCATTTTTGGCAGCAAAAATTTTGGCTTTTTGTTTTTAATGCGATTTTAACCCTTATAAATAAAGAAACTGTATGAAGGACAAGGTCAGAATCGCTTGCGCCATTCATGATGTAGCCAATGGTTTCATTCATATAGCAACATTAGAATATTTTTAAATGAATTATCTATGACTTAGCAGCTCGACTTTTGCAACTGCCAAAAGAGAAAAAATCAATGTTTTATGTTTTGAAATGCTTATAAAATGCTTATTTATTTGCAAACTCCTTTGAATTGTGTTTTTCATGTTGGGTGTGTATTCAGATTAGTGTAGAAATAATAAAATCAGTTTATATTTGTGTGAATGTAGTTCTTGACATATTATTACCAAAATGGGAGATTTTTTTAAACTATTTTTAGGTAGTTAGCTATTCTGAAAAATCACGCAATATACATGAATAATAAGATACATTATCTGGTAAACAGAAAACAATCGCAAAAAAAAAAATTTCTTTGTTTTGTATGGATATTTGACCAAAAATCAGAAAGGTAATTTCCGCGCAGTTTTTCGAAATACGGCAGGCATTTATCGTCACAAAGTTGGTTAGTAAATGATTACATAATAATAAAAAGCAATGTGGTTGTATCGAGTATAGCTCCACTGAGATGTTCAGGGCCGCAGCTGCAGCTTGTTCTACCACTGATGGTAGCTAACCTGTGATAACGAGTATAGAATATAATATACTAGATTACGCACCTTTTAGAGTCCAGGGCCTTATTCTCGACCTTCTCCACGTAGGTGGCTACGTTGAGCTTCTTGTAGAACCTCTTCAGTGCGAGATTATCCTGCGTGAGATAGAGAAGCCAGCCGTGGCAGCAGATCCAGTCAGGCGTGGTGTCGGGCACCATGTGCTCCCAGAGCATCATCTCGCGATCAAAGCTGCTCACGGCAAAGAGCAGAGTGTCGGTGTGATCGGTGAACTGAAATTATAAATTTGTCACGTGAGAATGGACAATTTTCTGGCCTCTGCATATCTTTCTTTCTTGAACAGGATTTCAACCCTTCCTTTCCTCAAACAGACTCTCCACAAAGCATCCCACATGGACCATCTACGGGTCAGAAGGAACGTACAAATGTATACTTTAATATACATTTCTTCAGACTGATTTGAAAACTCTGCTTCGGTTTTCTCTGTCACCGACAGCATAGACTGTTCTATCTCATGACCCGCAGTACTAACGGTTGAATCTTCACTAATCCTTCATTATGGCTTCCATTCCACTTCTTTCCCTCGGAGTGACACGTCTGAACAAAAAATGAAACGAAAGTGCCAAGTGAACCGACCCGACAATGTTGGATATTGGCATTCGGCATCTTTCACTCGCGCACAGAATGTAATGAAATATCTGAACAAGGAGTGAATGATTCTTCAGTCTGCCTGGCATCCTGTACTGGAAGGACGTTAATTTGTTCGCTTTTCAGAACAACTCATACACGTCTCATAGAAATCGTTGTTTCTCCCTTACTATCATAGTGAGAAATATGATCTAAACCAGTGTTTCTTAACCGTATTGAAACAATCGCCCCTTTCACCACAGTAAAATTATGCATGGCCCCCCAGTTTTTCATGGGTTACGTCTCAATGTTGTGATGTACACATTTTAGTATGTAGATAATAGAATATATTACAGTAGAACCCTGTTAATTCGAAATCTGCGAGACATCAAAAATAAAATTTCGAATTAAGGGGGAATTAACGAAAACCGAAATAATATTTCGGGGTAGAGGAATGAAGTAATTTGAACCGGGGAACCTGCTACGCGCTTGGTGATAACACTACGAAGTCAAAGCAGCGAACAAATCCATTAGACTAGATGGTACCCTTGAGTAAGGTTTGAACATGAAACGCTTAATAATGGGCATCTTTCAAATTATGTTTATTTAGTTGAATGTGCATGTTTTAGGTAAATTTCTTGGCAAAGTTCATGATTTTATGATTCTTATCAGATTTCGATGAAACTTGTTTGATAAATTATTCGATACAATCAACTACACTGCTAGACGGTAGGCAGTAGCTTATGACTCGTAACCGATATGTTCTTCATTGACAGTTGTCAAAACAATACGGTATTCAATTACGCATCATTTTCATAATACGTGATCATTATTATATCTGAATATATTGGCAAGATAAATAAAATATCGGTAATTTTCAATTTTTATTAATATTGTTGCAATGCCATTACAAGGATATTAGAGCAAATTCTTCTCAAAATAACTTTAGTATTTGCGAGGCGATTTCGGTAATGAATGAACAAGTGCGATCTAAAAATATTATTATTTGCAATGTGCCTGAAAGTATTAACATATTGGATGGACAGAAGCCGGCAGGATTTTGGATGACCAGGCAGCTGTCACCAGCTTAATCAGTGAAATCGACAAATCAGCAAATGAAAATATTTCAAAATTTTACAGAATTGGAAAATTATCAAGTAGCAAGCCTAGACCAATAAAAATCGATCTACAGAATTCAATGCAATTGAGAAATATTCTTAACACACATCTCCTGATAAAAAATCTGAGTTTTTGACCTTGGCGCACTTGAGCTTTCGCCGCCATCTTGAAAAAAGCCAGCCGAAATCGCGCCAAAATCTAGTTTTTCTCAAATATCTCGTTCCCAATGAAAATTTTGGCTAAAGTAGTTTGACAAATTTAGTAAAACATAAAATTACCTACAATTTTTATACAAATAATTTTCTTCTATCTCTAATAAGTATTGAGATATACAGTCGTAAAAATGCGTATAAGTTTATAAAAACAGGTAAATCGCACGACTAGATTTGGTTTTTGTACGTACCTCGTTTGCAGTACAATTTTATGAAAACATTTTTGAAATCAATTTTGTAGAGAATAAAATTTCTAAAAAAAAGACTTTAGAATAAAATTTCTAAAAAAAAAGGTTTTGTATTTTTTTTACTGATATAAAGTATAAACAAATATCGGTAAGTGAAAACAGAAGTTTTATCACGATTAATTACCACGTTATTCGAATTTTGTTTACATTACATTTTTACATTTTGTAAATAAATATTTACAAGAGAGGGGGTCACTCCCCCCTCCCCCTCATTGTCATTGTTAGATTGTCAGTTTTCACAGGAACAGTTAATGGAGTCTTAAAAGGAGTCTTTCGGCCTAACATAAAAACTGTCAGAGCGAGACTTTAAAGGCACAACTGCTCTTTGTTAGAGAAAAGTAGTAGTGTGCTTCAAAATTACAGGCTGTAAAATAATTACTAACCAGTGGTATAAAGATAGGAGCTCCAACCCCCTGGAGGGAAGTTTTGGGATTGTAAGAGCTGCTACATATATTATTAGAGAAGATATTCGATCCAAAGTGTACACATTGAAAAATTAGTCCATCAGATGATTTTCTTCGAGGTGTTAACTCCATGATTCCACGTACAGGGTTTTATGAGAGAGTGATAGGCAAAAGCAAACATGGCGAGACAGCAGAATGGAAAAGGAAATGTGTTGGCTTAATGCATGCACTGATATCAGCATCATCTTTCATTTATCACTGCTATCGTAGGTGCTTATACGACGAGACAAAATTTTTTTCTCAAAAAAGCTTATTGTTGCTACCTCAGCCCTCGGATTTTCATGTTCTTACAAACAGGCAACTCGACTTGAACAGTTTGCCATTCTTCATCCGGAAATTCCAACTTAAGATAATGCTTTTATGCAATTTGTATTTCATAATGTAGATTTTAATATAGACTCTTTGGATGGACGTAAAACATTTCATGCAATGGGAGGGATTGTAGCTGTGACCCTTAATACATCTGTAGGGCCAGATCAAAACATTCAGCGTAAACAGCGTTTATTATCAAGGGAACTAGTGGGAAAATTGGGTTCCGTTAAATTGAAATCTTTTCATGGAGTGCAGAAAGAACCATTCTCGTTTAATTTCCTTACTCGAAGCCTCATTTGAACGATCGCAAATAACGTATCGACAGTACAAGCTGAATAGGATGCTGACGTTCTCATAATAACCACAGAAAATTTGTTGTCATCTCAACATGATGCAGTCATAATCATTGGTCAGGATATCGACCTGTTAGTACTCTTCACAGTCCTCTCACCCTCAAACGTATTTTACCAAAAAGTTGGTAAAGTAAAAGTGATCGTTGCTGAATTTTATATCATGCCAACGCAAAAAAAGGTTGCGCTGGAAAGTGCACATGTAGAAAGTCGGGTTTGAAATGCTCCATACCCTAAATTCACTGTAATGGCAGCTCGTGCGAGAATGTTGTGGAAGCCTTCGTTCATGATGATGACTAAATTGAAGCTGTTCGGGGCCCGAAAGTGGTAGTAAGAAACTATAGTCAATAGTCACAAATCTTAAGAAAATATATTTTTTTCTTCTTTTTTATCACATCTATGTACCTTTATTAATAATTTTATTTATTTGTTGTGATAACATTGATGGTTAATGTTTCTGTTAACAATTGTCATTGAAATAAGGCGTATTTAACGTGTTATTTCAATGACAATTGTTAAAAAAAGAATAATCAAGATTAAAACACTTTTGACCTAATTTTAGTGTAATTTTTGCATTAGAACCTCGATATCTAATTGAGATAAAAACATTAAACATATATCTACGTCTTTTATCAAATTTTCTTCTCTACAAAATTTATTGCATTAATTTTTTTATAAAATTGTATTGGAAAAGAGATACGCACCAAAAACCAAACCGAATCGAGCAATTTACCTGTTTTCATAAACTTATAGACATTTTTACGACTGCGTATCTCGATATTTATTAGAGATAGAAGAATAATTTTAACATAAAAATTATAGGTAATTTTATGTTCTACTAAACTTGCAAGTCTACTTTAGCCAAAATTTTTATTGAAAATGAGATATTTGAGAAAAACTAGATTTTGGTGCGATTTCGGTTAGTTTTTTTCAAGATGGCGGCAAAAGCTCAAGTGCGCCAAGGTCGAAAACTCAGATTTTTCATCGGGAGATGAGTGTATAAAACATATAAAAAAATTGGGACTACCGGAATAATTCCGATCTGGGCGTTAAATAAATAAAATAAATGTCCTTTCCCATGCGTCCCCATTCCCCTCCCGCGTTCCCCTTCTACCTTCACCGCCTTCCCCTCCCTCGTCACCAGCAATCCTTCACAAACACTTCTTGAAATATAAGAGAATACCACTCCTTAGTAAATAATATGTTTTTCCTTAATTTGATCTGTATTTTTGAACAACTTCTTTGCTGAGGGGGTCTGAGTGATTTCGGAGTGTCACGAAAATTCCGATTTCCGAGGCGAATATTAAAAAATAGTTACATCCCAAGATATGCCCTTGATATTATGGCCTAGGAAACTACAAAAATATTTCATACGTTCTTTAGTTTACATTAAAAACCTGCGGCAGCAATGTGAACTAACATGTTTCAATATGAAATAGCACAATTTGTTGGTTATTCACATTTGGTAGTTTTAATTATTGCTTGCAAGGTTCGCTAGATTCATGCCGGGAGATTTATGGTGAGGATCGTTTCGTGTTTTTTCTTAATTTTTATCTCTTTATCCATACCCAATAAACAAGAAGTTTGACTTCTGTCGCGGACTCCACGCACACACTTTTTTATTTATTTTTTATATTAAATAGATTTCAACAATTTTTCTCGTTAATCCAATAATTTAATTTTTAGGAGTATGTCGATCGATTTCTTTTTGTTTGTTTGCAACCTATTTTACAATTTTGTTACTTTTTATAACTTTGTAACTCATTTTATCTTAACATAATTTATAAGGTATATCATTGTTACAACTAACATAACTGTATAATTAGAAATTTAAGTAAAAGCCCAGTAGGGCTAAATAAATACTTCGAATAATACTACGATTCTGCTGAAGGGGCACTCTAAAACATTATATGCCGCTGGCGCTGGTTCTAGACTAGACAGCCGCCGCTATTAGTAAAAAAGTCAACTTGGTTCTGAAACAATACATAATAACATAACGACGTTCCTTTAGTTTGACCTCTTTTCTGATGTGCCATTTGTAAAATTTGACGTCCGCCCGCTTCGAAACCATCTCGCGTACTGACGGGAAAAAGCTAGCGTCGTGGTTTATATAACAACATGATGCGAGAAACAACATCGTTATATTGAAAAAACTGTTTTTATTTATTTATGTATTGTTTTAATGCTTTTTAAAATAATTTTATACTACAGTCGTTTAGAAAACATTGATGTGGTGATGATGTATATTTTTTATAATTCTCTTGTATTTAGAATTAAAGATATAATCGAACTTTAAGCTATTTTTAGAGGTTCTGTAAATATTTTTTTACGCATTTGTTTTAAAGATTTTAACACGTTTTATTTTATCTTCATTTAGAAGAATAATTTATTTGTTCTAAACATAATTTTATTTTTTAATAAACAATATAGAAATTTTCTAAAAACTGCATCAAAAAACCGCAATTATGCTGCGTTCGCGGTAATATACCCTTAACAAATTCCCATGTAATTCGAAATTTTATAAAAAAAAAAAAAAATTGTAAAAATTGCCGAAAATTGAGTTCCTCGGACACAAATTCAAATTTGGATAAGTACATCGGAGAAAATTCATAAAAATACGAATTATACCAGTGTAAAACGAATTTGGGCAGGCTTTTACTGCCGCGGTCGACCCTATATTAAATCAAATTTTCGCAGCCGACCACTGTCTCCTCCGTTGCTTTAAACTCATAAAAATGTGATATATTTCTGCATAAATCGAGATTTTGCGACTGAATCCCGTCGCCGCGGTTTGTATATCCACGTAAATCGACATTTACGGCGTTTTACCGCCATGGCTGTCCGACAGATTCAGATTTATTGAATTCTATTAAATTTTTTTTTCAAAAATCAATGTTTTTCGAATTGTATGAACAAATTTTCGTGAGCCGAAAACAAATTTTGAAAAGAAACATTTTAAATGAAAAAAAAAAATCAATTCTCGGATTTTTATTGTATTATTCAGTTAAAAATAATCTCTATTCCATCGACATTTCTCGGCGCCTCAGAAAGACTACTGATGTTTATAATTCTTCAGTATAGTCCGACTCCTACACTAATAATGGTGCATGGTGTTCATGGCATCTGCCTTGTTTCCATTATCTGAGGAACCAACGTACCATCTGAAGAGCCTCCTCAATGGTCTGATCGCTACAGGCAGTCAGCAGGTCTTTGGGCAACGGGCGGCAGGAGGCCAGAGCAACCAACACATTGATGGACATCATGATGCTTTTGGGGTCATGGGAGCCAGCTAGGAGCATCTCTATGTACGCCCTAAAAACACAAACACAATACTAATTAACTCCTACAGCCTCTATATTTTGCAATGTATTTCTCTTGACACTGTCAAAACGCGGATTGCACGGGAAATATTTTAGCATTTTTTTATATCAGTTCCACACGGGAGACCCTGAGGCTGAGGCTAATTTCCGGGCATAATCAGGGCTTATGTCATCTTCAATCATTAATTAATCAGGGCTTATGACATCTTCAATCATTAATGGCGCGGGAATGGGTACCGCCGCCCCGGAAACCTTTATTGGATAACCAACACCTCCGCCATAGGTCACCCCAAGTGGTTCGCTACGTTTGGTGATTTAGCAGGGGTGCCCGGGTTCATGGGGTGAGGTTTGTCTAGGTCTGGGAGGCGGATTTCCTTCCCAGAACTCTCCTTTCCTCCTTTTCCCAAAAAAAAACCTCCACACAGCATCCCCAAAGATGACATAGGCCCCGAGGGAAATTATTTTCCTCAGGGCCTCCTGTGTGGAGCTCATGTAAAAAAAAAAATTAATCAGGACTTATGTCATCTTACACAATGTTGTATGGAGGGTCTTTTTAAGGAAAGTAAGGAGATGAAATTCTCGGAAGGAAAAAGGAGTGAGGGGTGGGAATCTGGGGGTAACCAAACCAGAAATGATGGACTTATGAATCTATCCCTCCAACTGCGGTACAAGGCGATGGGTTGAGAGAGTCTGGCTGCTGGAAAGGTCCGCCCTAGACCAGTCTCTCCCGATCCGGCCCACTACGCAGTAGGTGGGCAAACGCAACCGCCGCCAGGACTTGGACAAATCTTACCCCACGTGTCCGGACACTCCTGTTTAATCACCAAACTTGGGGTGACCCAAGGCGTGTTGGTTATCCAATAAACACCCGCCTCCCAAAAAGATTCTCATGATTGAAAATCACGATTAGAAGTTGAAAAAAGCATAGTTTACCTGGATAAATGAACTCGGGAAACACTTCTGTCACACGGCGTAGCTCTCAAGGCTGTTTCCATGACGGAGATCCCTCGGGCTCGGCCAAACACCTGACCTTCGAAGGCGGCGAACTCTGCATACAGCAACACGTCCTCTCTGTGGGACTTCAGCATGTCCTTCACGCCTTTCCTCACCACCGCACAAGCCGCCTTCTCGTCCTTCGTGCCCTTCCATCTGCAAACATTGCAAATCAGAATGCATCACTCCAAAACAAGAGTCCCAACTGCTCCCGCCTGGAGCCAGTGAAACTGTGGTATTATGTGGCTCATAAGGGTATTTTGTGAGGCTGAAGGTAGCGGGGAGGGGAAGGAGATGGGAAGAGGAAGGTGGGGAAGTACCTGGCTATTCAGATCTGATCACTAAACACGGTTAAAGCCATTTTAAGCAACGTTTCATTTCTGAATGGTGGTCTTACACCAGAGCAATACTAAGAGTATCTTCCACTCTGGAATGTGACGCAAATATGCAATATTTAATTTTAAAATGAATAAATTGTGAAATAACACAAATTAATCAAATAAAAATTATTTGCGCATGCCGGGATTTGAACCCGCTCGACTATAGAGGCCGTCTGAAAATAAATTCCTTCAAGGCATATGTCATCTTTGGGGATGATGTGTGAAATTTTAGGTAGAAAAAAATGTAAGGTGAGAGACATTTTTGAGAGATTTTATGTTTGCATTGAAAATTTTAATGTTTACATTCGAAAGTGCATTCATCACTTTTCAAAAACAGTTTTTCGATACATTCATAAATGTTCCATTTATTTGAATTTTATTGCAAAGCATAAATTTTCTATCCTTTTGAGAGAATATGTCTGAGGCCTGAGGGGTTAAATACCTTACTTACAAAACTTATGATTTCAAAGGAAATTATAATTTCTATGCATTAACCCCTAACGTACCAGGAAAAAACGAAAAAACGTCAACTTTAACGTAATATTTTGCAGGTTAATTTTATGCTATCTTATGTAAATTTTACTGAAACACATTCCTTGAAGACTAAACTATACATAAAAACAATATTACTTGCGTTTATTCAATGAATTTATACTTTTTACTATTTTTCAAATGCCACGGAAAAAACGAAAAAATTTCGCGATGTTTTGACTTTTACGTAATATTTTGCAGGTTAATTTTATGCTATCTTATGTAATCTTTACTGAAACACATTCCTTGAATACTAAACTATACATAAGAACAATATTACTTGCGTTTATTCGATGAATTTATACGTTTTACGATCATTTCGTCGACCGCGACGCGAGACTTAACAGCCGCCATTTTGACAGCCGAGCGGCGCGAAAAAGTTCCAGGCCGTGTCATAAACAATGGGGGTTCACGGTATCTTATACCTTATGAACAAGAATGCCCCAAGCGATTCTGACCTTCTTCTTCACACGTTTTCTTTATACATAAGGGTTAAAATCGCATAACAAAATTATTTTTTAGTGATTATTTTGGCTTGCGCCGATGATACGCCGGCGGACGAACGGCAAGGGGCAGGTTAAATTAGAAAAAATTGGAAACATAGGTACCTTTTCGGACGCGAGCTCAACTGTTCACAGAACTACAATGTAGTATATAAAAATGAAGAATATTAAAGAGTACTAACCTATTAGCAGTTAATATACAGCGCTGTAGTCTGATCCACCAGATGAGAATAGCCGTCGCCTCCGGACCGGAGACTATTTTAGCCGAATGCATCATCAGGTTGGTGATCAGCTTGTGGTAAGCTGAAAACAGCCGCAAACAAAACGTAATAACATCATAAATCATTCATAACAACACACAGTACGGGCATACATCCATCGTCCACTAGAGACGTCTCCATACTCGCAGTAATCTGGTACCTGTCTAATCCAGCACCCCCATAATCCGACATGCCTATAACAGTAATAAGGATGGAGATTTAAAAATTTTAAAATCTGGAATCTATAAATTAAAGTGTGATTTTAACTTTAATTTAATTTGTAACAAATGTATTTAGATGCCGATTTTTTTATATAGGTAAAACTTCGAGAAACTTTGAAAAAAAGATAAAGGAACATATGAGATGTTTAAGGGTATATTACCGCAAACGCAGCAAAAACGCGGTTTTTGATGCAGTTTTTAGAAGATTTCTATACTGTTTATTAGAAAATAATATTATGTTTTGAACAAAAAAATTATTCTTCTAAATGGAGGAAAAATAAAATATGTTAAAATCTTTAAAACAAATGCGTAAAAAAATATTTACACAACCTCTAAAAATAGCTTAAAGTTCAATTACATCATTTAATTCCAAATACAGGAGAATTATAAAAATATACATTATCATCACATCAATGTTTTCTAAATGTCTGTTGCATAAAATTATTTTAAAAAGCATTAAAACAATGCATAAATAAATTAAAACTGTTTTTCAATATAACGATATTGTCACTCGCATCATGGTATTATAAAAACCGCGACATGAGTTTTTTCTCGTCAGTATACGAGATGATTTCAGAATGAGAGGACGTCAAATGTTTTCAAAAATAAATACGTAAATGTGTTGGCACATCAGAAAAGAGGTCAAACTAAAGGAACGTCGTTATGTTATTGTGTATTGTTTCAGAACCAGGTTGACTTTTTTACTAATAGCGGCCGACCGGCCACGTCTACAACATTGGGTATAGAAACCAGCGGCGTATAATGTCTTAGGGTGCGCCTTCACCAGAATCATATTCCTAGTTTTGTTTATGTATTTATTTACGCATTACTGAGCTTTTAATTAAATTTCTAATTATACAGTTTTTTAATTGTAATAATGGTATATCTTATAAATTATGTTAAAATAAAATGAGTTACAAAGTTATAATAGAAGTAACAAAATTGTAAAATAGGTTGCAAACCAACAAAAAGAAATCGACACACTCCTAAAAATTAAATATAAGATTGATGAAAAAATTGTTGAAACTGAAAAAAAAAAAAAAAAAGCGCGTACGTGGAGTCCACGCGCGACAGAAGTGAAACTTCTTGTTTATTAGGTATGGATAGATATTATTAGTATTTTATTAATTGAACGAGATAATTATTGAGAAAAGTTGGGAAAAAGTTTCATAAAAACACGAAACGATCCTCACCATAAATCTCCCAGTATGAATCTAGCGAACCTTGCAGCAATTATTAAAACTATCTTGTTTGAATAACAAACAAATTATGCTATTTCATATTGAAACATGTTAGTTCACATTGCTGCCGCAGGTTTTTAATGTAAACTATGGAATATATTTTCGATATTTGTTTTTGGGGTTTTAAGCCGTGTTTTGCATTTGAAAGGACATTTATTTTATTTATTTATTTAACGCCCAGATTACTTTTACATGATTTGTGGTGTAATTTTAATTTGACAGATACTTTGAAACATATAAAATAATAAAAATAAAATTACAAGATAAAATAGATAAAAGTCATACAAACACAGAAACAAAAACAGAAGAATACAGCTATTTGTGAAGTCGTTGTACCGGAGAGTGGGCAATGTAGTTACGCTTATGAGTGCTGCTGTAGAATATTGTATTTTTTCGTGTTGTTACTGTGGGTGTTCGTAAGTTAAAGAGTTGCAGGAGTTCAAAACAGTCAAAATTAGAGTTAAATATTTTGAATAAAAATGTTAAGTCGTTAATTTAACGTCTCAAGTATAATAATGTCATGATGATGAGAAGGTAGAGCTGCTCGTAGGCCATCGAGATTTGATTGTAGTCCGCGGATGTTTTGGTAGTAGATTTTTAAAGTTTCGGTTCGATTTTTAGGTGGAATTGCTTGGATATTTTTGTAACTTCCTAGTTTTTTGGCAGATTCGGTCCAATTCGAGGGGTGGAGCTGAAAGCTGAATTTTTGCAGGTGGATAGTACTTCTTACAAGGAGTATTTTCCAAAAACTCCCCTCCCCCGCTTGCTTCCCCCCCCTGTCCCCTGCCAAACTTTGCAATTTTAGAGTTCTACAAAATCCATTATATCTCTTAAACTTTAATATACATCTGAAAAAAATTACACTGTTACACTTCTTAGAAAGCTGTCTAAAATTAAGTTTTTGAATTTTTTTTGTTATCTACCACGGTTTGGCAAATAATAATGACATTGTCGCAAAAAAAAATTCTTTTCGTAAAATTTTGATTTAAAGATGATTTTTTTTTATATGAGGGACCAAGCAAAAATGTTTCAAATAATCTATTTGCCAAATTTAATAAGCTTTAAAACGATATATAGCTGCTTACTTTTATCCTTAATACTGGTCAAAATCCGACTCAATAGCAGGGCGGCAAGGCGTGCTTGGCGGTCGGGCCTAGCACACTGTGCTTGCAGATGACCGATTTGAGCTTAGGTAGGTATTTATAGTTTTAAATTGAAACACTGAGTACTTTTTAATTGATTAACGATATAAAAAACGCTTCAACACTTTAACGCTGTTCACAATGTTTCTTTTATTTCACGAGGAAAAAGTGTATCATGAGAGTCATTTCAAATTATTTTGACGATTGCAGCACCTGTAAGAACATAGGCTCTTACAGCTCTTGCATAAGTGAGTCCTTTTAGCACGTGTATCACTGTGGGACCTCCGTACACAGTTTTCCACAAATCTTCTAACCCACTTTCTTCCGTGATCCAAAATATCCCAAATATGACATTTACAAATGAAACTTGAAAAGTTATTTTGAGAAGAATTTGCTCTAATATCCTTGTATGCACGCAGTTTCGTAGCCCGGGAATGTCTGTCTTTTTTTTTTTTTTTTAACTTTTTGTAAATAATAATAAATATTGAAAATGACCGATATTTTATTTATCATGCCAATATATTCAGACATAATAATGATCATATATTATAAAAATGATGCGTAATTGAATACCGTATTGTTTTGACATCTGTCAATGAAGAATATGTCGGTTACGAGTCATAAGCTACTGCCTACCGTCTTGCAGTGCAGTTGATTGTGTCGAATAATTTATCAAATATTTCATCGAAATCTGATAGCAATCATAAAATCATGAACTTTACCACAAAATTAACATAAAACATGCACATACAACTTAATAAACATAATTTGAAAGATGCCCATTATTAAGCGATTCATGTTCAAACCTTACTCAAGGGTACCATCTAGTCTAATGGATTTGTTCGCTGCTTTGTTTCGTAGTATGTTCTCCAAGCGTGTAGCGTGTTCCCCGTTTGATTTTACTTCATTCCTCCCCGCCTCGAAATATTATTTCGGTTTTCGTAAATTCCGCCTTAAGATGAAGCTATACGTGAAATTCTATTTAGATTCATCTTTACGACGAATCGGTTTACAGTATGAACATCAAAAAATATGCTACGGATAAATTGAAGCTTTTACTAGCTTTTCTATGTATTGGAATCACAATAAAATTAAACAAAAAATATAAGCGTAAACCACTAAAAAAAATGTTTTTCGTGACTTAACTATGAAGTTATATAAGAAACAATTTTTTAAAAATACCCCTTTAGAGCTAAGACTATTTTTGAGGTTTTGTATGTTCTAACTTTTTTTCATTCTTATAAAATTATTCACAAAATAAATTAAAACCACTTTTTGCTTACTTGCCTCGTGCAAATACGACGCGCGATTTTAAATTTTGTAAGCATGAGAATCGAAATATTTCTAGCGTTTATATTCCTCTAGCCTCTATTATTTAACAATAATAGTTTCTCGGAGTTTGCCAATCATTTGGAGATGAGTCACACTTTTGATTTTAATAGTGGAATTGAGTTACTAAATTGTACTTTTAATAGGGTTTAGTTGGATATATTAGAAATCTTGGAAATTAGAAAGAACATGAATACTAATTTAAATATTATAAAAATCAGGAAATATTTTTTGATGACCCATTATTAAACTTGTTCCCTTTGTAAGTTATGCTCTATTACCCCTTTCCCACTCCCACCTTTCTATTGACACCGTTAACTCGTCAAATGCCAAGGAGGAAACCACGTAAATTTCGCAAAGTTTTGACTTTGACGTAATATTTTGTGGGTTTATTTTGTGCTATCGTATATTATATTTACCGAAGGACATTCTTTAAACAATAAACTATGCATAAAAACAACATCACTTGTGTTTATTTGATAAATTGATAGGTTTTTCGATCTTTTTCGCTACCTACCATGCTCCGAGTTTGACAGTTCAAATCGTGGCAAAAAATAATGCTCCGACACCATAGAGAATTTAATACAAATTATTCCGAGTGACTAGGCGTATTTCGAGTACCGTTACGTCAAGAACAAGAATGGCCCAAGCGATTCTGACCTTGTCCTTCTTACAGTTTATACATGAGGATTAAAATCGCATTTAAAAATAAAAATAGTTGAAAATTTTTGCATGTGCGCCGGTGCACACCCGGCCATTGACGAGTTTTAAGTCTATTGTTGTAATTAATTTTAAGTAAATCCTGAGTAAGTAAGCACCACTCGCGAAACATGTCGATTTTTTATAAATAATAAACATGGTAACTAAGAAATCTATTAATTTTGAAATAAACATTTTATCACTCACATCCGGTAGCCTCGAAGAAGTTGGGTTCCTCGCTAAAATCCTTGATGATGGTGGCAAGAATTTTGATCTGAATGGGGTCGATGGCTCCGACACCACTGATGATGGAGTAGATGAAGGGCAGGCAAGACTCTATGGAGTCGTGCTCCCAGTCTATGGTGGCCTCGTTGGGGGTCAGGGCAGTCAGCATGGTGTGCCTCGTGGGGAGAAGGGGCACTTTGTACAATCTGGAAATATGCAATAAAACTGATTGTTGATTGTTAAAAATGCTGCACATCAAACCTAAATCATTGCTATGAATGAAAACACTCCATGTTTTGGCCAGATTCTCTTTCATCCCAAAAAACAAAAGACGTTAGTCTTCAGACAAAAAATGTTACAAAGAGTGGTGATTAGTTAGTTTTCATAAAAAAACAATTATATAAACAATTTCGTAAACAATTTTTAGTTTTTAGACATTTGGGCATTGGTTAGATTGCGAGCCCTGCAGTATTTGAGAATGCAACAGTTGTTAATCCTGCACAGATTCAAATCAGGAGATTTGAAAAGAAACCCAGTCATTCCCGAGAGCTCTGGGCGGTCCTTTCAACCGCAACACGACGCATCCTTTTTTTGAAGATCGCTACGATTCTGATCATCACTCTCGCCATCTTGGGAGCTGACTGGTAATCATCCGGGAGGGATGATTGGCATCGAGAATCATCCGCCTCTACTGCTGCTGGAGAGTCCTTTTGGTTGGGAGCCAATTGTCTGGAGTCCTGCCCTTCTCACGATGTGAGATTCTGACAAATGTTGTTAGAATTGTTAAGTTAATGTTGTTATAATTGATAATATTTAAACCTTAAAATATTGACCACCAGTGTGAACTGGTGCGTCTGCTGGGTGACTGGTTTGATGAAGTCAGCCAGGTCGGTGGTGAAGACTATCCTCTGAGGGTCGTCTGCCTCCGATTCCACAGGGAACCAGTGTTCTCGGCTGCGAAGGGTCTCAACCCTCGCCCACACGGAGTGCATGGGAAGGCCACTGGATATCAACTGGAAATAAAACATCATCAAATTACTACACAACCAATTCATTTTTTCATAAATATTTTTATCAAATCATCATTGATATAGAATTCGCAATCATAGAGTCAATAAAAGATCTGCAAAAAATACATTGTGGCACCACAGGAGCTCACAGCCTGGCTTGCCAACTTCATTCCGGGCCTGTCTTTTGCCCTAGCAACAGTCTTAGATGTAATTTAGCATTTCATAAAAAAAAAATATAGTCAAATCATCAATATATTATTTGGAACTTACTGTTACCAATGAAAATACTTTTTAAAGTAGTAAAACATTAAAGTATCCACTCTTATCCTGTCATTTGCAGGAGACCCGCCCGCGAGTGCGGAACAAATTTTGGCTTTTTTTAAAAATGCGATTTTAACCCTTAAATAAAGGACAAGGTCAGAATCGCTTGCGCCAATACCATTCTTGATGTAGCCAATGGTTTCATTCATATAGCAACACTAGAATATTTTTAATGGATTATGTATGACTTAGCAGCTTGACTTTTTCAACTGTCAAAAGCGAAAAAATCAATGTTTTATATTTTCAAATGCTTATTGTGTTTTTTTTCATGTTGGGTATGTATTCAGATTAGTGTAGAAATAATAAAATCAGTTTATATTTGTGTGAATACATTTTTTGACGTATTATTACCAAAATGGGAGATTTTTTTAATCTTTTTTTTAGTTACTTAGCTATTCTGGAAAAATTATCACGCAATATTATCGCGCAATATACATGAATAATAAGATCCATTATCTGGTAAACAGAAAACAATCGCAAAAAAAAAAATTCCGTTGTTTTATTTGACCAAAAATCAGAAAGGTAATTTCCGAGCGGTTTTTCGAAATACGGCAGGCATTCGAGAGGTTAAAATAACCAAAACTGAGAAAAAAAAAATTTTACATTAGCTCCACAAAGAAAGACCTGAGGAAAATAATTCCCCTCAGGGCCCTGTCATCTTTTGGGGATGCTGTGTGGAGGGTAAATGCAAGTAATGTTCTTCGATCCCTGTGATTGGGAATACTTGATGTATGTGAGAGCATCTTCAATGAAGCTCGTGGTTTGACGAGATTATATGTTGCTTTATTTACATTATTGTGTGGTTTACAATGAATATTTAACTAGACTAAACGTTCCATTCTATTGAAGCCAGCAAACCCGACACTGAAGGAGCCGGGTTTGTGCTTAACTGACATCTGTTGAGACACCTCAAAACTACCTATACTTACATCTGTTGAAGGATATTGAAACTACATACATAATCTTATAATGCATGTAGGGTACAGTTAGCAAATAATATTCACCTTAGTTTCTTCAGTAATTAAAGTTTCTTCATCGATCTTTGGCAGAATAGCGTCGAAGTTGTGAGATTCCTCGGATCTGGTGGCGGCGAGATTCATCTCCATGTTCATCTTCACCAGCATCCACAGCTGCTCCCACATGCCCGCCTGGCGCAAGAACAAACCCAGCCGATACGTCACATCTGCAATACAACATAACAGTATGACCAACAATAATAACCTAACCTCATAAAGGTGATACTTAAAAGAATTCATAATTTACTCTTTCATAGATGGCGCGAGTATAATTATTTTAAGGAAAAACGCTTTTTACAACTTATGTTTTAAAATATTAACCACTGGAATGACCATGCAAAATAAATAAATTTACCTCGATTGCTCGAGATTTCCAGAAGACCATTTTTTTTATTTTTCGCCAACATTAAAAAAATCATACCTTCAAATTTTAACATGGAGACATTGAAACTTATTATGGTGCTATATAGCCAATGAATTCACCTGTATTTTACCGTTTATCTCATATTTGTAGGATTTATAAAAAAATCGTAAAGTTTATAACCGTGCGAATCCTGCGTGTTTGTTACTTTGAAACTCCGTGAGAGGTACTTATTCGAGTCAACATAGAATATTTTCGATTTCTGTTTGTTGTCATGGTACACTTGATAATGAAAGTTGCATATCTATGGAAAAAGGACTTAATTTTACCAATAAATAGCTGATCAGAAATTCTGCATGAAAAAAATATTTTAGAAATTTATTTTTAACATTGTTCTAAAATAAGGAACTCCAGTGAAAAATATTTTGGCTTTAAAAAAATATGTTAATATAGACCAATAAACGCTGATTCTGAATATATAAGTTTTATTAAATAATATTTAACGTAGAGTTTTAAAACATATATTAAAAAGTCCATTTAAAAACAGTTCATTAAAACACCCTGTCAAGTTGGTATTATTGAATTTGTGAGGCGTGACGTCACCGCTTCCATAAAACGCTCCAATGCTGAAATTCAAAATGGCGGCGGTCGAACAGCCGATTCCAGTTCCCTATGAAATTCATGCTTCGGTTTCCTTAATATTGATTTCGATTCGTAAAGCTAAAAAAATAATAATTTCAAACAATTTTTATACCAATCTCCCGTAATAATATTGAAAAATATAATAATATAATAAATAAATAATTACACCTAAATAACGTTTTACTTATTGAATAGTTTCATCACTTCTTCCGTACAAAATGACAACATCTGTTGAAAACAACTAAAACTTTTGGCCAGATGACGTCACAGGGCCAGATGACGTCACGGTGGTTTTCGGGGGATCTTGAAAAATTAAAACTTTGACATTTATTTTTACTATTAAAACTAACCATAAAAATAAAAATAAATATGCAGTTATTTAAGTTAGAAGGTCATTATTCATAAAAAAAATTTAAAAAATGGACTGGAGTTCTCTATTGTCTACGAAGTTCGGATTTGCGACATCTATGGTCATAATAGATAAAGCATTTAGCTTTGTTTTAAAATAAATAGCTGGCCATGGAAATGTTTTAAATAATTACAATAAATGTTTTACGAATGGTAGGAAAATGTGGTTCAATTTTGGACCGCTATCGACCGCAGAAAAATAAAAGAGGTCCATTTTTTGACCAAATCGCTGCAGTGGATAATAACTGTAGTGTAAGTGAATATGTATGTAGTTTCAGTGTCTCACAACAGATGTCGTTAGAGAATGTAGTAATATGAAGTTTCAAGTTGTCTCAACAGGTGTCGTTAGTAGTATTACATGATAGGGACAAATGTCGCCCGTTTGGGCTAAACCCGAATGATTACGAAGATACCCATCTATGATGAACCAAAGGTATTATTGAAAACTATGCTAATTGCCTAATGAAAACCAGATGATTGGCATATGTATTTGATGTAACTTACCAACGTGTGACTTCTGGTAATCTCCTCCCTGAACCTTGACCAGCCCCTTGATGGCAGCTGCGTACATCTCCTTGACTGAGGATACGGAGCACAGGGCCATGGAGCACTGCACCGCGTCCACATACCAGAACCACACGCGCGTCAGTAACGTGGTGCTCAACTCTGAAACAATAACAAAAATGAACCATGTAAAAAAAATTGCATAATTTAATCCCTCAAGCCCCAGCCCTCATTTCAACCATTTTACCTCTACTAGGCAAGTTAAAGATAAATATAAAAATGTCACTTTATCAAGTATGGTGTTGTCTACGCGTTGGCTTTAACAAAAATTATATTTTTATTTATTGAAATTTCTTGCCGTCCCCTTCGGTTTAACACGACTAATTCAATGTTTAAAACGGTTCAATGGTTCAATACGGTTCAATCAAACACTGTGACAAATCAACACACTCTTGAAAAGTAATTTGAAATCATTAACCAATCATTTGCCAGTAGGCCGCCGGCAGTTACAAAAAATGTTTGTTTGGTTTTTTTTTTAAGCGATTTTAACCCTTATGGATAAAGAAACTGTATGAAGGACAAGATCAGAATCGCTTGCACCAATATCATTCTTGACGTATCCAATGGTTTCATCAATCTAACTACTCTAGAATATTTTTTAATGAATTTTCTATGACTTGGCGGGTCATTTTTTGCAACTGTCAAAGGCGAAAAATTTAAGTTTTACGTTTTCAAATGCGTAAAAAGGTCTTTATTCATTTGCAAACTTCTTTGAATTGTGTTTTTTCATGTTGGGCGCGTATTCAGATTTGTGTAGAAATAATAAAATCAGTTTATATTTGTGTGATTATATTTTTTAACAATTACATACAAAATGGGAGATTTTTTAATCTTTTTTTTAGTTAGTTAGCTATTCTGGAAAAACCTGTAACGATATTATCACGTAATTAATTTACATGAATAATAAGATATATTATCTGGTAAATAGAAAACAATCGCAAAAAAGCAATTCCTTTGTTTTTATATGGATATTTGACCAGAAAGCAACAAAGCAACAAGGTAAAATACGTCCGACATTCAACAGGTCAAAAGTTCATAAAAAAATAGCCTCTAAACCTAACCTATTTAATCTGTCAAACCTAGTGTCATTTTTCAAAAGTGTGGATTTTTCACTATGTTGAGTTGTCTGGTTACCGTTTAAAACAAACCTAAACAATGTATGTCAAAATATTAGTTCTGATAATTTTAGATTATCTTTTTTTCATCAAATTGTAAACAATTTTATGTAAAGTAATAATTATAATTTTATGCAGCCATTGTATTAAAAAATCTAACCAATGTAAAAGTTCTAAAAAGAGTAAAATAAACAATTAAATGCTCAAACTAATACATGTATAATATGTTGCATACCTGGCATCAGAACCAGGCTCTTCAGCATGGCCAGGTACTGGTCGCTGGGCAAACTCTGCTCCGACAGGGCCACCTTGCGGCTCAGCAGCACCATGCTGTTGTAGTTCTTCTCCAGAGCCTTGTCCAGGATGGCTAGCTGCTTCTCGTGACACTGGCTCTTGGCTACCGCAGCACTGCTCACGCGGCCATTGCAAATGTCAAATGCCATTCTGTCCTCCTGGAATGAAAAACTCAAAACTTTAGCGTAATTATCTTCCACTCGCCTTATTCGAGTGTGGGACCATTGATTACTCCGATGCAGCGTCTCCGAGGTTCCCTGTCCTGTGCTATTTGATGCAACCTATGTCATCTTTGGGGATGCTGTGTGGCGGGTCTTTTTGAGGAGAGAAAGCGAGAGTGAGTATGGTTAATGAAAAGACCAATTTTGTAGGATGGAGGAACCACAGAGGCTGCAAATTGTTCGACAGCTGAGCTGTTGAACTCCAGAAAGAGTCGTAGAAACGACCCATCCTCATGTGAGAAATCTCAATTGTTTATAAAGTCAGGCTTGTTTAGGGTGTTTCCCGATTATGCACCGGTGCTGAAGGGATCAATGACTAGCTAGTCCCATGGAGCATCTTCCATTGAAATTCCGGTGGAACAAGTACAGCATTCCCACCCACAAACAGACCGCCAGTTTCTGTACAGTCCAGGGTTTTTATCTAGTATTTTGGGGCTTCACAGGGCTGGCCCTGTGCAGACACAATTGGAGCAGTTTGCTCCGGGTGCTGACTTGCCGAGGAGCCAAGGCACTGATAATATTTAACACCTCACAGCGCCTTTGAGGTTTTTACTAATGCCAGGCACCGTTTGGCTCAGGGCCGGCCCTGGGGCTCCAGACCAGAAGTGCCTGCCAAATTCAACAGTGGAGCGCACTTATGATTTGTACAGGGTGTTCTATTAAATGATGATGTTAATAAAAAGCCAACCTACTTGTAGTTTAACATACTTCAGCCACATTTCAGTATCGTACGGATTGCTGTGCAGGTACTTGTTGAAGTTGGCCGTCTGTTGGACGAGGTCTTCTTCGATGCGAGCGTCGGCCCAGGCAATCCCGCTGTCGGAAATGTCGATGTACTCCTCCTTCTTGGAGCGGCTCAGCCTCTTCTTCTTCCCCTCCCCCGCGCAGGCGATGTTACTCTCCAGCGGCATGTTGTAGTAGCGTTTGGCTTTATTCAGGGGCTTCTTCAATGGACGCTTTCTGGTAATGTCACCTAGCACTATGCGGAGATGATCGTATCTGAAATATGAAATTAAAAAAAAACATAAACATAACTTCATTAATTGTTCCACACATTAATGAAGTTATTAATAAGGCTATGAAATGTTTGGGATTTATTTTAAGAACTGTTGAAGATTTTACGTCACTTTTTCATTTAAAATTCTCTTCACTGCTTTAGTTAGAAGTAATTTAGAATACAATTCAACTATTTGGTCCCCATACTATAAAACACATCAATTAAAAATTGAAAGAGTTCAACATAAATTTTTGAGATTCATTAATTTCAAACTCTCTATACCCACCCATTGAACAAATTAATTATGATAATTTAATGAAACTACATAATTTAACTGACTTATCGTGTAGAAGAACCAAGAGCGATCTGGTACTTTTATTCAAATTAGTTAATGGATCACTTGACGCACCTGACTTCCTGACACGAAACTTCCAGAACTGTTCTTTGTTTATCCGCCAAAAACTAACTATTTCATTAACTCCCCAATCCAAAGACTACATAGGCTTGGAAATAAATTCAGTTCCGTTGATATTTTCATTTATTCTTTATCAAAATTTATATCAGAAATTTTTAAAATTCTGATATAAATTTTATTATTATTATGTATTCTTATATTGTCATTTATTTTTAATTCTGCCAATATTTTTTTTATACAATGTTAAATAACTTATGTAACTACAATAACGTGTACATGTAAAAGCCTTCAAGGCGTGAATAAATAAATAAAAATTTTGCTCACATTCACGCATCACTAGAAGCATTCTGGAATCGAACTCTACCGTATGACACCTGTCATGCATTATTTTCCATTTTCAGAAACTGAAATACATACTTTTCGCTGGTATCCAATATACGGTATGGTATACAAAGCGAAAGGGACAACTGCACCTTAAGCTGATTACCTAAATAAAATCGTCAAAATCGAGATTTTGTATTCCCCATTTTTCTCCTCCAAAACTGGACCGATTTTTAAGATATTTTTTTTACTAACTGTATTAGAAGAATTCTACTTCTGCATGTTTTGCTTTTTTTTTTAAATACATTGTCTAGTTTGTGTACTGAATGTCTTTGTTGATGGCATTCAAAACTGACAAATTTTAATTATTTTTGGAGGGTCCTTCCTGTAAGAAGTAACGTATCGAAAAAAGCAAAACTTACCGACAAACTAGAGGTCGATATCTACTAGCTTGTCGTCTTTTATATTTGCACTAGTGTCAAAATTCAGAGAAGAAATTGGGGAATATGTTCGTATAGACAAAACGTCACCCAGTTTACTCTTAATAGTAAAACGGGTTTTAATTTTTTATAAGAAAAACTCTATATTTATAACTTTAAGGTTATTCCCATCAATGTAATATATCATTGAAGAAGAAGATAACAATAATAATCTAAACGAAAATATGAGTTGTTCAATTTCTATATCCGCTATATTAACTTTCATTAATTTGGAGAAAACCGCAAAAAACTGTTGCATCTCTAGCGTAAATAAATAATTGTCTTTTAATTATTTATATAATGAATTGGAATAATATAAATTTGAAAAGTGTTCATTTTTTCAATGTATGTCTAGCAATATTTAAATAATTTTGATACATAAATTGGATTTAGCGGTTTTTGATTCTCACCTCGTGATTTACTCACAATATTTTTTTTTTTTATAAAAAGCGGAGACAGTTTACAAGTACATAGTTCCCGTGAGCACTTAGGCCATAGGCCTATTGTGCTATCTCCCATATTACCTCAATCCTTTAGTAACAACCCAGTCCCTTTAATAAAGTTCACCAAGGTTGTCACCGGATATGTGGCTATGTCTTCTGGTACTCACAACATAGAGGTTTTTGAAATTCAACTGACCTGACGCGCAAGTTTCTAAACCCGCCATCTTGGCAAAATAACTGCTCATAATTGGTTGAATTTCGATATGGGGGGTTTTGATAGTAACTTCTTGAATGATATAGGGGGTTTTGTTTCTCACTCGCAGTTTTAACATGGTTTTTGGTTGTGATAAGGGAGATTTTAAAACTCAATTTTCGGTTCATCTTGTTCCTCGCAAAAATGTGAACAAGATGTCGTACTCAGATCAATTTGGCAAAAAATCGGATATAGCGGGTATTGAAATATAGGACTCATGAAAGGGAACAAGACACAGAAAAAGATAATGGTCGCAACTGGAAGGTCGCAATAGGTTTTAAGCTATTTCTATTTTCTTTTTTTAATCAAACCCAAATTAAGAACCTTAGAGCCCACTTTTTAAAATATATAAGTTTTTAGGTTCTTACCTTGGGTTTCTTAAAAAGAAACATTGTTTTTAGTAATTATGGTAGTTGGGTGTGGTAGCCGTAAGTAAAATGTTACCATAGATAAAAATGAACTCACTGTGGTCTGGCTGGATTGTACAGAGTTGACACTCGCAAATTCCCATAGTCTATTTTGGTATCTTCGTAATAATCAGCATTGTAATCAATCTTGGAATGGTACATGTACTTTTCCTTGTCTTCCAGCTTCTGCCTCTTGTCCTTCCTCTTGCTCTTCCCCCTCTTCCGCTTGAAGGGCGGAGTGGGGGTGTCTCTCTCCGTGTTGCTGGACGAGTCTAGAGTCCCTTGACTCTTCACCTCTATGATCTCTTCATCAGGGTCCAGCAGTTTCTCTTCACTCAACGGGGAAATGGCGCAGTCCTCAATGTCATGTTCGGAGGTTATCAATTTTTCGTCATCTAAAACAGGGATGTTATAGAATTGAAACATTCATAATAACTGAACTACTTTGTACATAAATAATTTTAAAAATTACTTTATTTTGCGACAATTTCAACAGTACTGGAAGCATCATTTCACTAAATTCAAATTTACATTTTCATTGTAATTATAGTAACTTTAGGAGAAAAAAAACACAAACAAAATAAAAATGTTAAAGCATGTTTTGGATTGGAGTCTGAAGATGAATAAAGAATAACTAATTTTCGAAAAATCAATTGAACCCATAGAGATATACTTTAGAGGTGCTACGCCTTACAAACATTTCCGAGATTCGTGTTCATCTCAGGCATACGTAGGGGAGGGGAAGTTCGACAGTTTCCGTCTTCTGCCGAACGAAAGCATGCGGCACGATGTCTCAAGCAGGGGTTTACAGACTTTACAAGTAGAGGGCCGCATAAGACGACATCAAAGTTCATCAATTATATTTTTCAACATAGTTATTTTTTACAGTTGCAATGCGTATTTTTGGTAAACTTTAGAAATCACTGGTCAACTTAATATAAATATTTTTTAGGAAAACCTTTAGATGCACCTTGATTACTATAAAAGACAAATATTTACATTCGGAGAGATGGAAAATATTGCATTCAAAATTTCAATTACGAGCATGACATCGCGCCATTCGCGGCAGCGAGTTCTGGAACGAGTTGAACTTAGCTCTGAAACCAGGTATTT
This sequence comes from Glyphotaelius pellucidus, assembly GCA_936435175.1. Taxonomy (NCBI): domain Eukaryota; kingdom Metazoa; phylum Arthropoda; class Insecta; order Trichoptera; family Limnephilidae; genus Glyphotaelius; species Glyphotaelius pellucidus. The sequence goes on from OW386550.1 coordinate 1,808,450, forward strand.
AACCATTTAAGTGACTTACAATATATTCTCACCGAGCACGGGCCGCTATATAAGTATCCCTTGCAACAATACATGCGTTCTTTGCCTGAGGGCACCGCGTAGTAAGGACTCAGACGTTCAACAGTCTGAATAGTCCGTTCCATACATTGTATGAACACCTTTCACGCATGCTTTTGGCCAGATGTGTATCGCATAACGTGCTTTGGACATTATGGTTGTATGTCAACTAAATTCGTGAAATAGAGACTTGAAGGGGCCCCCTCCAACTACGTTGAACCAATTTTTTCTCTCATGTCTAATCTAAATATAATAAGTATATCAAAGATTGAACCATAATTTTAAGTCCTACAAATAGCAAGATGCGATTACATGTTATATTGTGTATCTAAACATGTATCGTAAAGGAGCTGAGCTTACTTTATATCGAAAAAATATTATCGTTTATTGAAATTTTATACGTCCTATAGACCTGTTATACTTAAATCAATACTCTAAATTAATATAAGAAAGGTAATTAAACGTTATTTGTACAAAGATAAGAAGAAGAATGTTTAAATTAAAATGTCATAATAATAACAACACTATACCTTCTTGCATGGGATAATCGCTTGCTTTCGCAGAAGGATCCGCGTAAGCCGGAAATAAAGCCATGATTTATTGTGTTACTGTCTACACTTTATTTATATTATATTTTAAAACCATAAAAGTCATAAAAAGCCGGCAAATTGATATTATAACCAAAACAACACAGCAGCAAGAACCACAGAAATCGAATCAAAATAATTTGAACCACAAACAATATTTTTGACATTTCAGCAAAATTTGTTACCACTAAAAATAATTGTACATAAGCCTGAGATGTATAAATAAACTGGGTACGATTTCTTCTCATATGGCAGCATTTGTTTTATCTGTCAAATTTCCATCTGATGTTTTATAAACACAAGTGACACATGGCTTGTGATCATGGATTTAAATGAGGTTAAATTTTCTTCTGATATAATCAAAACCGATGTAACTGCTTTAAAAGTATTGAAAAATGGCATTTTGCTGATAGGTATTTATTATATATTTTATTTCAAGTGGTATAATTTTTTTTCTTAAGGTTTTTAACCATGTGTGAATTTATTTTTCCATTCTTGGTTTTTCTTATTGTTATGTTTTAGTTGATTTTTGACTGATTCTTATTGTTATAGGTATCGGCCATGTAGCATATTTGTACAAACTATCAAACCAAAAATTCGTGTCGAAAATTTGTGTCTTTTCGGGGCAGAAAATTCATGGATTCCTTCCGGCTAATTACAGCAATGCGGTCGTTATTTTTGGGGGCAAACAAGCCAAAATATACGATCTTCACGTCGAATCTTCACCCGAAGACCAGAATAATGATGTTCCAGAAAACAAAGTGAATTTTACAGCTGTTAATAAAGATCTGAAGTTTGCAGATTGGATCATTAATTTAATTTGGATTCAGAATGAAAAGAAAATTGCCATTTTAACCGCACATAACGTCATACAGGTTAGTTGTGAATATTCTCATCATCATCTTTATCCCCTTATCCTATTTGGGTCGGGGACCCACTGTATCGACAAGGCTCCTCCATACGTCCCTGTCTTGTGCTGATTGTTCGGCCTCCGTCCATGGCAGTCCCATCCTCTCCTCATACAGTTTCTGGAGTTACCTCGCCCAGCTGTGTCTGGGGCGGCCGACTGGACGTTTACCCTTTGGAATCGCACTTAGTATTTTCCTCGGAATTCGGTCGTCAGACATTCTTAGTACATGCACAAGCCACCTCAGTTGCGATTGTGAATTGTGAATATTCTTCAAGTTATTTAATTTTTTTATACATTTTATATTCCTTCTGACCTAATTGCCTGTATTGAGATGGCAATTTGTAGGAATGGTTATTCAGCTAGGTTTATCTTCTATTAAAAAAACAGACATTACAATTTATAAATTTAAAAAACTTAAACTTCAACATTTTGTCAATTCAATTTTAAAGCTGGTTCACATTACGCTATCAAATATAAAAGATCATAGCACGCCAAATAACGCTCTCCATACAATCCCTTCAGACCGTTCACACCTAAGCGTTTTTAAGAGCAGATCAATCATAAACAATACACATCTCAGACGTAACCGCTCCAGACGCGATATCCCAGAAGATAACTCTCCCTTTCTCCGACTAAAACAGGAAAGGGGTCATTGGTATTACGGAGCTGCCTAGACCCGTGGATGACAGATGTCAAGTTGACAGATTTCAGTACAAAAAATATGCGTTCCGTTGCCGCTCCCTAATTTGACTGACCCCCTCTCCTACCATAGGAAGAAATATTTGATAGCCTCGTGTGAAAGGACAAAAGATAAGCGCTCGCGAATCAACAGATATCTGCTCGCAGATTTATAGCGTAATGTGAACTAAGCATTAATGTGAAATTTTATAAACCAGATAAACTGAACAATAATTTAAAACTACTCGAAAGGAGAATTTAAAAACTATAGTTAGGCATGTGTGATGGTACTGACAATAAACGAGCATGCTCATTATTCGTCAGTACCATGTATTGTACCACATTATTTTTGTGAGCATAATGAGCGTGTGTGTTCGTAGCTTAAAAGATTTCGATAAAACTCAATTCTCTCAAGTCAATCTAAATTTTGTAAACATCAAAATAAGACAAAGTGAGATAGCGAACATAAGTATAAGAAGGACAACCTGACAGTAGGTTGTCTCATTCAGCGTTCCGTAGTCGTCTTAGTGTAAACGAGTAAGTGTATCTTGTCACCTCAGTCACACCCATGATATAGAATGTAGTAATTCGCCGAAACTTCTAAGTACGTAAACGCTACCCGGTCCTACATCTATTTCGTTCACACACACATTCTTTTAATATCTACCTTTGTCATACGTGAACAATGTTTGAATTAAGATTTTCTGGAAACATAAAAGTGTTGCCACATTTTGGGTAGATTTTATGATACATTCCCATGTCTATTAGTGTTGTCATATCATTAACTTTAATGCACCTTTAACATTTCCCCCAACAAAAGTAGTTGTTTCTTGTAGTAATTATGTTGAAACAAAGTGTAATTTTCTTAATCTGTGCCTATTAAAGTTCAGTAAATATTTACCAAGATTTATAAAAAAATCCCGGGTTATGATGGTTACCTGACAATATTTGAATTCCTCCAACTACCATCTTATGGACGAAAAATGCTGCTTCAGCAATGATGAAGAATTTCACTAGCAGAGAATTGAACCTGTGACACCCGGATGGATACCCAACTCTTTAGACTACTTCGCTACTAATCAGACATGGAGTTAATTTTATAATATTCCCTTACTGTACGTGGTGTTGGAATACCTTGTCTGTACATGGTGTTGGAATAATTTTCAATTTAACATCAGTTTTAACCTAACTTCTACAACTTTTCCGTACAGATATGGGATCTAGAATCCAACTCTCTGTCGTCCCGCCACTGTGAGGAGAAGTGTATCCTGTACTCCGGACTCCTCACCGAGCTAGGGGACCAGCTGCTGGCCTTGGCGGGTACTGCTTTCTCACAGGTTGTCATCTGGAGTACTCACGGGGAGCAAGTGCTACACAGAATATCAGGACATAAGGTATACAAACGCTTTTAACTTTTCTAAATAATGGCCTCTATGAAAGAAAAGAGTGAACAAATTCTTAATTGTTTTTGGTGTTTAATTCGTAGAACTCCATTTAGTTTTATATAAATCAAGTATTTTGTTTTTTTATTATTGTGACAGCTATTTGAAGGACTGAACGCCATTGGCGCCAACAAAAAACTGTCAAAAGAAGCAAAGCTAGCTGTCCATAATGGTAGTGAGGCATGGAACTGGCAGAGTAAGGATGAAAGTAGACTAAATGCTGTCTTTAATGAAAATCATTAAAGAAATGAGATCCCTGAGGCGTATGTGTGGTAAAACCATGTATGATCATGTGAGAAATGTGGAGATCCGCAAAAAATGCAAGGTTGATGTAAGCGTAATGAGTAAGATTAAGAAAGGGACGCTTAGGTGGTTTGGGCATGTAGAGCGAATGAATGAGAAAAGGAGTGTAAGGAGAATATATGACGCAAACGTGAATGGTAGACGAAGTCGGGGACGCCCGAGGAAGACATGGCACAGACCAAGTGAATCAGATACTTGAGTCAGGCGATGTCAAGAGTCAGAATAATAGAAGAACATGTATGAGACGATGTATGAATGTGAAAGAGGCAAGGAGTGTGTGCCAAGATCGAGTTGTTTGGCGGTCCGTCCACTCTGCCTACCCCTACGGGGAAACGCAAGTTACTGTTAATAATTTATTACTGATAAGTTACTGCAATTAATTTCTTTAATGATTTTTTTTGTTTTGTTTCAGGGTGTAATATTCTCCATATCTTACAGCACAAATAAAAATATTATAATTACTACATCTGACGACAGATCCGTCCGAATATGGAATATAGTCTCAAAAGAAAGCGTTGAACCGGATACGTTGGAATTCTGGCAGGGTGCTATTATTGAGTCCCAAGCAATCCTGTTTGGTCACACTGCCAGAGTCATTCGCAGTATTATCCTCGATGAGACCATTATCTCAATAGGCGAAGACGCTCTTATGTGCGCATGGGATTTCCATGGAACATTGTTGAATAAGAAGAAAGTTATTCAAGGAGGAGGCTTGTGGTGTTTGGATCACAACACCGAGCAGAATATCATCGTCACCGGCGGAAGTAACTCTGGAGTCATTCTACATGAAGGATTCTGCAATTCTCCCGTACCTAAATCCAGTTCTCTTAACTTTCCCGATGACAGAATATCTGCCAAGAAAGTTGTTCTGACGGCTCGTGGTAACATTGTCTGCATTACAGAACAAGGCTACGTTATGTATTATGATTTTGAAATCGAAGAATGGAGTGTCAAGCATGAAATATCTTACGCTAAATCGTATTTGTGTATGGCTGTCTCGCTCTGTAGACAATTCGTCGCGCTTGCCGGAATAGACGGTCAGATTGATATATTCGCCGAGAATTGTAAATTTGATCCGAATCTTAAACATTTTCTAAGCCAAAAAATTATAGATGGTAAAATTTTATCAGTTCACTGGGTGCTTGACAGATGTTTAGTTGTTTGTGACGCTAATGGTGAAATCACTCTGTGGGGTTCTCAGAACGAGGCATGCGTTAATATTGCTAAATTTACTTTGCCAAAATGTAAAGAAAGATGGCTGACTGCGGCTGCTTTGGAACCCAATCACAAAAAATATTTATTAGCGGGTGACCGTTGTGGCAATTTCCATTTCTTTCAAAAGGGGAACCTCGATCCCGTTGAAACTTTGTCTAAAATTCACGGAAGAATGGGAATCAACTCGATAGAATTTCACAATGGTAAAATTTTGACAACAGAAAGAGATGGATCAATAAAATGTTTTATTTTAATAGAAACTAATGAATCCCATAAACTACAATATTTGCACCAAATAAAATTACCGTTTGTTTGGGTCGAACACTTTGTCGACAGACAGAAAAACATTATTTGCGGCTTTCACCAGGCCAATCTCGTTGTTTGGGATATCAAAGAACAAAGTAATGTTCTCAGTGTGAATTGTGGTGGTGGCCATCGCTCCTGGGACCTGACGAGGAGTTGGCAAGACTTTGAAAACAAAACACAGAACATTTTCAGATTTGTCTTCATCACAAACTCCACAGTTCAAGTAGTTCAAAGCAAATATTGCGAGAATGCATTCAAAAGCATCGTTCAAGGATTTCACTCTAAAGAAATAAATGATGTTAAAATTGTATTGCCTTCAGACAATACAGGAGATAACTTTTATATAATATCCGGTGGGGAAGACACATCTGTTCAGATAGCATCTTGCAAAACCCAAAAAGATAACCTTATTTACGAAAATCTAATTGAACTGACCAATCATTTATCTAGTATAAGATGTATGTGTTTGTCACCGATTAATGCCAAGTTATGCGATTCGGGAAATCAAGAATATATTCTCTACAGCGCCGGGGGACGGGCCCAGATTTGTGCGTCCAAAATAATTCTACGCAAAGTTGAAAACAACAATCAAATTGAAAGTCAAGAACTCGGGAGTTATATGCTCAAAGGTACCGACTTTGAAAGGAAGAAGAAGGAAGGTGGCTGGTCCAAACTTCCTAAAGATGTCGACGCGGAGACCAGATTCATGAGTCTGGATTACATTATTCCGGAGAATAATAAAGTTTCCGATGGATTATTTGACAATATTCTTTTAGCCGGTTGTTCTGATGGCTTCCTAAGAGTTTACAAAACAACTGTAAATCAAAATAAATGTGAATTTATTTTACAGTTCAGTTTAGAACATCACAATAGATGCATTTTAAAAGTGAAATGTTTCAACATCAATAATAACTGCATAGTTTTAACACTAGCGGTAAATGGAACCGTTGCATTTTGGGATTTCACCGAGTTTGTTAATAGTTGCGAAGAAACATCAAAGAGTATAAAATCGTTCAAAGAATTAAAGATTCATAAAGCCGGTATAAATAGCGTAGACATCAATTTATTGGATGATGACCAAATAATTCTAGCTACCGGTGGAGATGACAATGCGTTGCACTTAAATGTACTGAAAATAAAGATCGATAGAAATTCACGTGAAGTTGAAAAATTATGGGAATGGTCGTGTGATAAATACCACTGCAGTCAAATAACAGGGTTGAAACTCTTCAATGACAATATTATGATTAGCGTTTCCATCGATCAGAGAGTTACAGTAATAAGGTGGTTGTGTAACAATACTAAAGAAGAGCTAACGTGTGAATTTATTGCTCAATACTACACTACAGTTCCTGATCTGCAAGGATTTGAAGCCATCCAAAGTGACAGGTACGAAAATTCATAATTTTAGTTTATTTGAGTTAGTTTCCGGTACATTCCTATATATATTATGTACTAGCTGGTACCGGCATGTGTTGCAAGCCATTTAATAAGAAAATTGTTTCTACCTCCGTGTACTTTCCCATTCGTCCCGTTCCTCTTCAGCCTCCCTCTGTCCTTCCTCTCCCGTGTCCCCTTCCCCTCTCGCGTTCCCACTCCGCCTCCTCCACCTTCCCTCTCTCCACTCCACTCCCCCTTCCCCCGTCCCGCGAACCCCCCTCCTGAGTTCCCCTCCCCCCTCCCGCATTCCATACATTCATTTCTGGTACATTCAGTTTTCAAACAGCTCGCTTGCCACCTGTTGCAATTTTTTTTATTCAAATTTCATAATGCCATAACTCACCAGTAGTCAAAAAAAGAATTATCAAATTTAGTGCAATCGTCCGGAAGTTACGCCCGTACAAACATTTTGGAGATTCATATAAAAGATAGATATTAACCACGACTATATCAACATCGTTTCCACGGCAACGATTTGTTTTGCTTTTCTTCTGACGTTAGCAATTTATTTATTTAATTTATATTTAATATAATTATAATTATAATTTCAATTTATCAACTGTTAGCAATTCTAATTCGCTTTTGTTAGCGACAGAAAACGTATAAAATATATAATATATTTATAATTTCATGACGCCAGAGCTTACATATATAGCTTATATATCCTAAAGTACTCACATATAATTCAACTTTCTATTGGTAAAAGAATTTTTAAAATCGTTTTATTGTTTTATGCATGAAAGCGTAACAAACAAATACACGCAGTTTCACATTTATAATATTAGTGTAGATACATTGATCATAATCTTGATAGCTATCAAGATAGAGAAGCTTCTCTATTTTGATCGAAGGTTAACACTGATTTGACAAAGTCAAAAATTATTTTAATTAAAATTTTTAGATAACTTTAAATACTGATCAAAACAATAATAACTAATAATCTTTGAAATGGTTATCTTCATCAGATTCTTATGAATTTCATTTGTAAGTACATTGATGTTTTTTTTATGTTTCCAGAAAAAAAATATCCCTATGCCTATTTGGGAAAGGAATCGAAATTTTAACCGTGGACTTATAGCGGGTGTTCGACCGAAGAATTTATTATTGCCGAAATGTATGAACTTCATTTTACCTAATCATTTTTATAAAATACAATGTTCATTTGTCAGTTAAGTAATAATGTTTTATTTATTAGTTTCTACCTGTTCGTGCCTTATCATAAGAATTTATTTAATGACCACCATTTGTGTTTAAATTTAATGTCCATGCATTTTTATATATTTGTCAGGGGTGGATTTTCCTGTATTCTGAATGTGTGCAGGAAAGGGCCCTGCAGAGACAAGAGGCCCTAAAATTAAAATAAAATGTAACAGAAAATTATATCTGCATTTTTATAATAATAAAAGTAACGTAAAAAGATTGTATAATATATGACATGGTAAAGTTAATTACCTACAGTAATATGTAGTAATTTTATTAGTAGTTTACTGTAACTATAAATAGTAGCTTAGTTGGCCCTAGACATCTATGCCTAATAACAAAAGACTAAATAATCAGGTTTCACTTTTTATCTAATGCATTCATCGAAATCACTGTACAGATAATTCGAAAAGTGATCTATTCCATGCCTACTTAGAATCAAGTCAACCATTTTTGAAAAGTCATTAAAAGCTATGAAAAAAATAATTTTAAAATAGCCCATAACCCGTATTTAACCATTTTTTATATTTTTTTTTTTTCATCATTTTTAATGACTTTTCAAAGGAGATTCTGAGTTGATTTCATTCTGAATTGTCCGGTCACAGAAAAAACGTAAGGTGAGCCGTTTTCAAAACTTTTTTACATTTGCATTAAAAAAAAATTGTAAGCATTTAAAAAAAATTACATGTTTCTAATATTAAAATTTGAAAGCATATTTCATCACCTTTCAAAAACAGATTTTTGATTTCGGAAAGGTTCAGATATATTCCATTTATTTGGATTTTATTGCAAAGCGGAAATATTTTGACCTTCTCACAGAACGTGGTCAAGGCCTGAAAGGCTACTCCCTAAAATTTGTGATAAGAGATTGTTCTCCCGCGAGAAGTGCTGTCAGATTTGTGTGATTTTCTACGGCTGTTATTTGCTTTTTCTATCGGCCGATGTCAAAATTTCAGATGTGAGCTGCCACGTATTTTAGTTTGGGTCGTTTTAAACACGAATTCCTGCAAATATGCATGATTATTTATTCATTAAATAGCTGTAGAAAATCACACAAATCTGACAGCACTTCTCGCGGGAGAACAATCTCATCACAAATTTTAGGGAATAGCCTTTCTGAGGGGTTAAACTTACTTCGGCACACAGATTCCAGATACGTCCCTGTGTAAAGACAGACATGTTTGGCAACTCAATTATTTATACATTATGAAATATGTAATATTTTAAACTCAAATGTGAGGCAACAACTGAAGCATGCAAGGGCATAAACTTTCTAATATGTGGCTCATACTTCACACAATAATCACTTTGAGTATTCCAACGGTAAATTAACAAAATTATTATCCATTGTGTTTTGAAATTATGTATGCGCTATCTAGCCATAGGCGTAAGATTATTTAATTGTAGTGATTAAAACAATTACTATCTTTAAACTCCATTTTAAGATCATTGTGTGTTTTTTTTCTTTCTAGGTAAGTCAAGTTTGTAATTTAAAAAATAATGTGTATTCATAATTCAAATTAGATTTCAAAGAAAATCTGTCAGTGTCAAGGTGGCAGGTTGATTCTGTTTTTTCCAAGCACAAAACTTTTTTATTAAGCACTTATTTTCATGCGGTGATTCCAAACTCCTTTCCCTATTTCAATTTAGTTTATACATTTTTTTAATCTTCTGAAATACAATATTTATTTCATTCATTTAGGAGTAGTATTTATTTATCTACGAATTATGGCTCTCACTCATTCATTAGTAAAATGTCCTTGTCAAGCATCGAGAAGTATGGTAAGTATTTTTATATTTTGAATGTTCGGTAAATAATCCAAAAGCCGCCGCATGCCGCTACACTTTTAACAGGCATAGATTTTGAAAAGTAAACTACTTTAAACTTTAAACCAAAAGAAACATCGGTTTCATCAGGATAGATGGAAAAATATGCGTTAAAATTCGATTTTCATTCAATCAAAGTTAAAAATTTCCCATTTCAAACATCTCCGTTGCCACCATTTTTTTTTTTGTATGGATTTGACATTTTCGAAGTTTTGTTTCAAACTAATTAAGCGTGAATTACTTAATTTACCTAAACTGAGAACCTAAAACCCAATTTACGTATGTAAATAGTTGTTTCTTGTAGTACATAATTGTTGAAATGAAGTACCAAATGAGGTGTAATTTCCAATGCGGTGGCTTATGGATTATTTAAAGAATGTTCTTTCTAATGTTGCTTCTAGTGTGAAAATTACATTGATGTATTATATTTAGATGTGACATGAAGCGAAAAAATAGGTTCAACTTTTATACCTCCAACGCTCTAACGAATCCGGTCTATTCGCACCGCTTATCGCTTTCTAATAGCTGAACACATTTTGCTGAGATGTTATTAGGTAATAGCGCCTCTAATTGTTTAACTCTACGGAAAATTATGCAAAATTTAGGGCACAGGACAACTACTCATCGCCTTACTTCTTAATTGTCCAAACGACCATTAGCAAATTTTGCAGGAGATTTTCTTTCATTATTTCAATGAAACATTATGATAGGTGTTCAGGATGAAGCTATTCCCGTAAAGGTAAAGGTCTCATTAGTTTAAATAATTCGTAGTTAAGTGATTAACTATCGTTTTTGATACTTTATTTTCATTTTTAAAGTGTAGATTGAAGAAAAAATAAAATGGTCGTTTGAAGCCATTTTTAAAACTTAGGGCGACGTACTGTCAACCTCGGGCATTTTTCTAGATGTGACAGTGGATAATAAACCTTAAATGTCTTTATGTTGTGCCTGTGCTAATGAATATGGTAAAATTTATGTCCTCCGCTTACAGCTCAAATTATTTTTTTTTACATTAGCTCCACATAGGCCTCGACGGTCTCCATAGTTGAGGGGTAAGGCTCGTGACTTGGGTTCGAACCCCAGAGTGTGCACATAAATTTTATTTGATTGATTTGTGTTATTTCACAATTTATTCAATAATATAATACGGTAATTCAAAATAATATAATACGGTATATTTGCTACACATTCCAGAGTGGAAGATACTATCAGTATCGCCCTGTTGTAAGACCACCATTCAGAATTGAAACTTTGCTTGAAATGGCTTTGATGATCAGATATGAAAAGCCAGATATTCCCCGCCCCCCCCACTTTCTCCTTCCCCATCTGCCGTAAAACATACTCCAATTCATAGATGCATCTAAAACTACAAAGCTTTTTTTGATGTTAAAAAACAATTTGTAACTCTCAAAAATCAGTTTCTAGCTCTCCCTGAAAGTTTTACGTTTTTGACATACGGCAGGTATTTTCGCGTTGTCTATAATAAGTGTTTGGAGAGTCAAAAAAAAATCAAAAATGATCAGTCACCTTGTGGGGTAATCAAAAGCTTCACTGGGGCGAACGTTCACTCGAGCGAATGTTCATCTTCTTTTCATTCCCAGTTCAGGCTGCGCTATAGGAATGAACGATCACTTGTCCATTCCCACAGCAATGTCATCGAATTCATTTGATTTGTGATAATTTTATCAAAGAATTGACTAAAAAGAAGCAAAGAAAATGCCGACGGTGGTGGGTACGGCCATGAATTTGTGAGAAATGTGTTGGAAGTTCAGATACATTGATTTTAACGCAATTAAATTTGTCTTAACTTTTTTATTACACAAATTTTTTACACTTTTTATTAGGAACATTTACTGATATATTAATAATCTTACATATATTTAAAAAATATATAAAAATTATTTTAGAACCCATCATATTCGCATCACGCATAAATAACCCCTCAGGCTTTGATCATATTCTGTCAGTAGATCAGAATATTTCCGCTTTGTAATAAAATCCAAATAAATTGAAAATTTGCGGACATACCAGAAAACTAAAACCTGTTTTTGAAAGGTGGTGAAATACGCTTTCAAATTTTAGTATTAGAAATAACCATGTAATTTTTGAAATACAAAAATTTGGAATGCAAACTTTAAAAAATTTTAAAAATGGCTCACCTTACATTTTATCTAACTAAAATTACTGGTAATGAAAAAAAAATTAAAACACACATAGTACAAATGAATTATAAACGTTATCATGACATTTAATTTTTTGTCATTTCATGTAAAAATAATTCATAAAAAAATTCACAAAGTTTGCTTTCAAAAGGGTGCACATTTTAATAATGTTGTAGTTAGCTTTTAGATTAAATATATAATGTTTTATCTCTTTCCAACTCTGTTTAGATCATATTTCTCACTTTGATAGTAAGGGAGATAACAATTTCTATGAGATCTATAGAAAAGCGAACAAATTAACCAAACTAATACCATTTTTACGTTTTGCTTGTGACATGATCACGCCCTTAAATAAACACATCCATGAGATGAATGAACGAGCTTTCACTTTGCTTTCATTTCGCATGCGAGTGAAAGATGCCGAATGCCAATATCCAGTATTGTCGGATGGGGTTACTTGGCACTTTCATTTGGCACTTTTGTTTCATTTCTTGTTCAGACGTGTCACTCCGAGTGAAAGAGAGTAAGAGAGCGAGTAAAGAAAGTGAGAGGCGGAATGAAATACAGAAATGAATGAAAAGTGATGGGTCTGATTCCGTCAGCGAGAATTATGCTGATATTCACAATGATCAAAGTCGCCCCATGTTACAGTATTTATGTATTTTATTTGTGAAATAACCCGTATAAACTAAATTTGTCAACTGTCTGTTTATTGACAGGCAAACATTTGTGCTTATGTTTCTTCAATTTGTATTTGAACACGCGTAATATAACAATTTATGTATTACAATCACCAGAAAGTGTGTTCACAGGATTAGCTTATCAGAATTTCATGGAATAGTTGTTTAAAAAACATTTTTGTAACTGGATAGGTGCATTTGTGTTTTCATTATCAAAAACATGAAAAGTGTTTCAGCTTAGCAACAAATCAATTAATTTTAAATCAATTATCTGTCGTTAGGCTGTCGGCCAGGGTTCAATTCCTGAATATATTTTCAGGTACCCTAAAACCAGTCTCAATTAATCACACCATTTCTTTTTATCTTTCTACCTGATCTTTCTATCTTTATCTTTTTATCTGCTACCCGAATTTCTACCGATTTCTTACATATCTCCCTTAAACATTTGAAGTTTTTAAGCTCCTAAAAAAATATATGTTATTTTTTAAGATAATATGTAGACATGTTCCATGCCGAAACCCAAATTATATGAAATTCCCTCGATAGAAAAAAATCGCAAAGTATGCTCCGAAAATTATTATAAACATGTCCATTTCACTTATTTTAGACGTTATATGTATGGAAAAATTCACAGTGTTTCTTTAAAATCTATTTTAGATGTTCCCCATGAGATTTTTGGTCTATTTTAAACGAGTTGTGTTTTGTTAAACATTTTCAAATTTCAACTCAATTCAAGACCTATTTGAAAAGTCATTAAAAGCTATGAAAAAAAAAAATTTAATATATCCCAACCTAACCTAACGTAACCTATTTAATCAATTTTTTTTTTTTTTTTTCATCACTTGACTTTTCAAGGGAGGCGTTGAGTTGTATTCATTCTCAGTTGTCCGGTCACCTTATGAAAATAGTTTATAATATACAATAAGTAGTTTCCCTGAAATAACATAATTATATTTAGAGAAATGATTTTTTTAATAATATCCTTGAGGAAATCCAGTTACCGAGAATTTTTGAAAATAGGTATTTCACTTAACTGTTGCTGTCACTGTCGCTCTTACTCCCCCGAATACTGAGCGAAAGGGATAACTGCACCTTAGGCTGATAATACCTAATTAAAATCAGCAAACCGATTTTTTATTTTCCCCATTTTTCTCATCCAAAACTGAACCGATTTTAAAAGATATTTTTTACTCACATATTTTATATTTTTTTTACTAACGTATTTTATAGTTTTTTTTACTAATGTATTTTATAGTTTTTTTACTATATTATTTATTTTACTTTTGTATTCATACTATTAACTGTACTGTTTTTATACTAAGGGTCAGTGGCTGGGTCCCATCCGGGCATCACATGTTCGATTCCTCGGCTGGCTTGGTCCTCCATCACAACATAAGCAACATTTTCCGCTTACTGTAGTAGTAGTAGGAGATTTTCACACTGTCAGTTTATTCATAACCGGGAACATCTGTCCTTCTTTTTAAAATAAAAGAAAAAAAAGAAGAAAGTACTCTACGTCCGTACGTTTTACTTTTTTAAAAAATACATTATATCTAGTTTGTAGGTATACCTGTTGATGGCGTTCAAACCAGGCAATTTTAACGATTTTTGGAGGGTCCTAATTCCTATAAGAAGTAACTTGTCAAAAAAGCAAAACTTACAGACTCGTTAGTGGTCGATATCTATATTATATGAAAAAGTATTTGTGGTGTCAAAATCATTGGAATACGTTCCTACGAACGAAATGCCGCCCGGTTTCCTCTTAAGGATAAGCTGGCGTTCAAGAGATTAAAGATTTTTTGCAGTTAAAAAAAATTTTGCAATACAATTTAGTACAATTTTTTTTGTGAATTACACACAAAAATCCCAACTGTTTGGAGCCACTGGGAATTTGATATGTTGGGGTATGTTTTGAGGCAGACATGAAGAGGAAAATGGGGAGAATATCTGGCTTTTCAGATCTGATCACCAAACACGGCTAAAGCCGTTTCAATCAATTTTTCGATTCTGAATGGTTGTATTTCACCAGGGCGATACTGAGTGTCTACCACTCTGTTAAGTCTGTACCAGCCTGAAGATACCAATGGCAGAATGAAAGCAGTGTTGTCTTAATATAGCTTTAGCTTTAGCTATATTAAGAATAAGAAACCTGAATAAGCAAGTACTTTACAAACATATTCTTCTCCTTCTCTCTACTTGTTTCAGTCTCACGTCACCAGCTGCACTGTGCGGTATCTATCTATATCTTGATTATATTATGTGTATATACATACCTAACTAACCACTTATGCCTATAGAATGAGTCTAGATTTTATTAATATTAAACGATTTTTGTTGTGGGTTTGTCTGTAAGTGATTGTAACTCTGGATCAATGAACTCCGATTTGTTTGATTTTAAGTGTCATTTTCAAAATTGTAACTGATATGTCAAGAATTCGGACAAGTAATAAATTACCTACCTATAATATAACATTTGAACAGAAAATTATTTTAATTGCCATTTTCGAAATTAGAACTGACGTGTCAAGAATTCAGCGATAAAGTACTTACCTATTAATATAATATTTGAACAGAAAATTATGTTTTTTGTATTTTCAAAATTAGAACTGATGTGCCAAGAATATTCAGACAAGCGATAAAGTACCTACCTAAATTAGTATATTTTGTTCATATTTTTTCTGTATCATTCTGCAGCAATTATTGGCCACTTTCTTTTTTGAAACAAACTTTCAGCTTCACAGATTCAAATCTATTCTTATATTATTAATGCGAAACTGCGTGTATTTGTTTGTTACGCTTTTACGCATAAACCAATGAACCGATTTTAAAAATCCTTTCACCGATAAAAAGCTACATTATACGCGAGTAATATAGGCTGTATAAAATGGTAAATTCTGGCGTTATGAAAATATAAATATTAACATATTATATTTATTATACGTTTTCTGCCCCTAACAAAAGCAAGTTATTGCTAACGTCAGATGAAAAGCAAAACAAATCGTTGCCGTGGAAACGATGTTGATATATTTGCGGAAAATTTTATTATTATTATCGTAGTTGATATCTAACTGTAAAAATGAATCGCCGAAATATATGTACGCGCATAGCTTCCGAACGACTGCAACAAATTGGATAATTTTTTTTTTTTGTGTTCATTATTTTATACAAAATTACTGGCGAGCTCTAACATAATGAAATTTGCAATAGGTGGCAAGCGAGTGGTTTGAAAACTGAATGTACTGGGAATGAATGTATAAAATGCGGGAGGAGGGAGAGGGGAGGGGAACCTGTAAGGGGGGAGGGGAACTCGGACGGGGGAAGGGGGAAAGTTGAGGCGGAGTGGGAACACGAGAGCGGAAGGGGACACGGGAGAGGAAGGGGAAGGGGAACGGGATAAATGGGAAAGGACATGCAGGGAGAAACAATTTTTTGTTAAATGGCATAGCAATGCATGCCGGGTACCAGCTAGTACCGTAACAAAAATCAAAACACTCCAATGTCAATTTTCAAACAACCATTTATTATCATAATATGTAGCGGTAATTAATATTGTTTATCGTTTCCATTTCATAATATGATATGTGTTTCCATTTTAATGTAAAATGTTATCATTTCGTAATAAGAGTACTCTCAGATAAAGCAAAACTCCCTTCCAGCTTATCAACAGATGAAATATAAATAAAAGCACTTGACTCTGACCAGAACAACCAATGATTAGTGACAATTGAGCCGAGTGCATTACTAGCAGTTTATTCCATCACTTAAGCATTGTTTATCTCGTACATAGCTGAGTGCCCGTATATTATCTCTGAGGTACTCACTTTAAACTTATAAGAGGCGGTTTTTAAATTATCTTTCACAGTCTGTTTAGAAATCTCCAATCACAAAGGTGAGTGAACTGTTTTGTTTGGTGTTCAAACAATTTCTTCAATTTCAAATAAATATGTATTCTCAATGCTCTTGAGGTTGATACAATAACAATTATTTTTTTTATGTATTTGTAAAATAACAAATATATTATTTTATATGTGCAGATAAATCATTTTTAAAAATACCCTTGCTTGTGTAGTGGTTTACTGAATGGATAAAAAAATAAAGATTATATATTAAAATTTTTAAGTCCCGGCTTCCCGCATTTCTACCGATTTAGAATGTTTTCCTTAAATATTAAGTTTTAAAGCTCTTAAAAAAATATATGTTTTTCTTGAAGATAATATCTATACATTCCCGATGCCGAAATGGCAATTATATGAAATTCCCTCGATAGAAAAAAATCGCAAATTATGCTCCGAAAATTATTATAAACACGTTTTTTTCAGTTATTTCACAAGTTATTGTATGAAAAAATTCGCAGTTCTTCTTTAAATGCTATTTATCCCCACGAGATTTTCACTCTTTTTTAAATGAGTCGGGTTTTATTGAGCATTTTCACAATTTTCACTTAAATACAATTTTTTCTTCAAACACAGCAAACTTATTTTGTGGCACCATTTTAATTCAAAATAAAAAATAAACTTAGTTTTTACCACTTTTATTGTTTAAAAAACCAACATGTTTCGTGAGCTAAGCTCCCTTCTTCGGGAAGATAAATAAATAAAAGTGATTAAAACTAAGTCTATTTTTGATTTTAAATACTATTGTTTTTAATATTAGCGCGCTCCCTCTAACATTCGTATTTACATCTCTCCATCTTCTTCTTTTTGAGTGGGTACACCGTGCCTTAACGCTTGGCATTTGGATGCAAATTCAAAAAAATCTTTATTGTACAAGTGAAATATAAAGTACAAAAGATGTAGCTAGCCCTAAAAAAATATTTAATAAAAAATACATACATGTTGACATTACAAAATGTAAATATAGCTAAAACGAGCCTCGGGGCCAGTTTTTTTACAGAAATTCAAATGTAACATTGTAATCAATTGGCCATTCAGCGTCATTTTGATTTTTGAAATTTAAAAAGTCCCCGTTAGACGCCGATTGGAGGTGCGTTTCAGCTTTCTATCAAATTGTAACAAACTGACAATCTTAATTAACAATACGATAGTCGTCTTCTTCTGCTGATCACAATTTGTTCAAAAGCTGAAACAGACTAAGAATCAGCATTTAACGAGAACTTTTCTACTCTCGTAAAAACAAAATGGCGCTGAATGGCCATTTGTGACAACGTTACATTTGAATTTCTGTGAAACAACCCATCCTGAGTTTACCTTTGTAATGATGGTAGGTGAAAATAATTATTTTAAAAAAGTATAATAAACATTTCTGTGCACTCAACATCTCTGAGCGTAGGAGGGGGGAGCGCAGGGGGCTTTCCAAACATTTTGAAAAAAAATTTTGAAACTTTCGATTCTATCAGTTTGCACAAATACAAATCAAATGTGTCCTGTTTAAAATGATTTGCCTGTACTTATTTACCTTAGAATGATGTGAATAATGCTGCTAATTTTGATGTTTGATAGAAATAATAAAAATAACTTTAGAGCCGACATAAAAAAATTTGATAACCAAGTATAATGAAGTACCTAACTAACACCTGAGAAAGTGATAAAGTTTTATCTAATTTGTACGCAGATATGTTGTTTTCTATTTACCTTATGCATGTTTGATTACGGATAAAACCACAGGCCTTTGCTTATATCGCAAGTATAAAACCCTTTTTCTATTTCAGTAATACTTTTTTATGTAAATTTGTGTAAATCATTCATATCAAACTGAAATTTCGACAAATTTCCTGTTAAAAAATTTTATCAATAAACGGATATCTGTGGTTTTTATGCGTTGATATCTGATTCATAAGATTGGCTTTTATAACAAAATATATCAATTTTTGTTATAGGTACTGGTAAATATTATGATTGTACACTAGAAAGTATCTAAATTAGATGTAAAACTGTTTTTTCACAATACATAAGTTTTTAACAATCATTTGATTTGCTTGCAACACTGACCTTTATATCTGACCTTTATTTGTTGGCTGCTGTGCAAATGCTTTTCTCCTCTCTTCTACAAGGTTATTTATTTATTTTTTATACTTTAGGGAAATCAACACACAATATGGTTAATGTATACATGTTAATTCTCTTAACTGTGAAACCAATTATAGATTTCCTCATTTTACTAATGGATTTTGTATATAAAAATTAAACAGTATATTTACAACAAGATATTACATAAATATGCATATAATTATAACGGGAGATACTCCAAAACATGTGTCATTACCCTCATATGATTATATTTTATGCAGTTTGGTACACAACATTTTTAATAAGAGTTTTTATATTTATTTTTATTCAATTGACGATATCTACATCAGAGAAAATGTCATTATATGTTTTACAGTCTTATAAGACCAGCATTATGATTTGAATTTGTTTTACAGTGTTTTTCTTAAAGATTACAAGATTGTGTGTGCCGTGTAGGTACTTTCAAATCAATTCTGTTTACTAATAAGGAACTCCAGTGAAAAATATTATGGCTTTAAAAAAATATGTTCATATAGACCAATAAACGCTGATTCTGAATATATAAATTTTATTAAATAATATTTAACGTAGAGTTTTTAAAAAAATATTAAAAAGTCCATTTTAAAACAGTTCATTAAAACACCCTGTCAAGTTTCAAGCTTCCATAAAACGCTCCAATGCTGAAATTCAAAATGGCGGCGGTCGAACAGCCGATTCCAGTTCCCTATGAAATTCATGCTTCGGTTTCCTTAATATTGATTTCGATTCGTAAAGCTAAAAAAATAATAATTTCAAACAATTTTTATACCAATCTCCCGTAATAATATTGAAAAATATAATAATATAATAAATAAATAATTACACCTAAATAACGTTTTACTTATTGAATAGTTTCATCACTTCTTCCGTACAAAATGACAACATCTGTTGAAAACAACTAAAACTTTTGGCCAGATGACGTCACAGGGCCAGATGACGTCACGGTGGTTTTCGGGGGATCTTGAAAAATTAAAACTTTGACATTTATTTTAACTATTAAAACTAACCATAAAAATAAAAATAAATATGCAGTCATTATTCATAAAAAAAAAAATTTAAAAAAATTGGACTGGAGTTCTCTATTCAGGACAGCAATGTTGTTTATGATTTTATACAGCAACATTGCATCTGAGAATTATTTGAAAGTACACTCAATGCATCAATTTTGAAAAATTTGGTTGCAGATAATTATTAAATCGATTATACGATTTGTAAGAAATACATTTTATAATTTTTTTCTGAATCGATTCAATGATTCTTCTTTTTTTGTTGCCCTCTCTTATCGGAGGTTGTCTTTTTTTTTTTTTTACATGAGCTCCACACAGGAGGCTCTGAAGAAAACAATTTTCCTCAGGGCCTATGTCATCTTTGGGGATGCTGTGTGGAGGGGTTTTTTAGGAAAGGAAGGAGAGCAGAGTTCTGGGAAGGAAAAGGGTTTAAGGGGTGGGTAGGAATCTGGGGTTCAGTGTGTCCTGGTCATCCGCCTCCAAGACCTAGACAAACCTCATCCCATGAACCCGGACATCCCTGCTAAATCACCAAACGTAGCGAACCACTTGGGGTGACCTGTGGCAGAGGTGTTGGTTATCCAATAAAGGTTCCCGGGGCGGCGGTACCCACTCCCGCCTCCCAAATTGAAATTAAATTGTCTGCTATCAGAGCAAACTTTGTCCTGCGGGCTGCAGCTCAGAACAACTCAGAAAAACTTAATGCATTAGATATAGGTATATCGCTAAAAATAAAACTCTCTGTAGCTAAACAAGGTGACCATTAGTAAAATGTGCTAACTTTAAGGTGTGATTCTACGAGGGCTGACTGTAAAATAAGGTCTGCAGTCGCAAGGAACGATTTTATGCGCGGTCCGATAACACTGGCATGTAGCCTGGTTCCCCCACGCCAAATGCCCACCACGCCGCATTCTCTATGATGCTTAGTCTCAGCGTGGCACCCATTTGCGATGGAGGTTCCACTCACCGCACCCGCCAGGTGTGGATTACGCTCTGTAATTTGTATTTTGTATGCAAAAACAATACCCTGGTAGACAGTGTATGAGCGCAAAAGGTTGGTTTAGAAGGTCTCGTCCCCAGTCACAATTCAGTCCAAGAATTCCTCGCAATCGATGTCGTAGCACTCAAGGAATTCGGGCTCCTTCAATCCTTTGTTGTTTGTGATCTTTGGTGAGCATTTGGGAGCCACCTTGCGCAGACCTTGTGGTATCCATAATACTCTGTCGAAATCTTATCAATAGTGGTCTTACTGATATGACCATATCACGGTGCTCCGTAAAAACGAATTGCAGAGCGTTATTCACACCTGGCGGGTGCGGCGAGCGGAAGCTCCATCGTGAACGGCTGCCACGCCAAAACTAAGCGTCACAGAGAGTGCAGCGTAGTGGAAATTTGGCATGGGGTAACTAGGCTACACGCCAGTGTTGCCAGATTGTGTGTTAAATCGTTCCTCTCGACCGCAGCACCTTAATTTATGGAATTAGAAAAAAAAATTTTGGACTTGAAGTTCGAAAAAAATTTACTCCCGTACATCCTGTATACAGAATGTTTTTGACAGCAATTTACTAATGGAGAATAGTTATAGTTTAACTTGAATGTAAATGGTTCTTATTTACTCTATTTATTGTTCTCTTTTTACATCATACTTTAATTTTTATTTTTCTTATCTCTCTGTATATTTTTGTTTACATCTTGTTGTTTATAATTATGTATTGTTAACATTTCTACGTAGAGCAAAACAAATATTAAACTGTGCATTCTATCAAATGCTATTTCAAAGTTGTTAATCTTACCTTTTTCATGTTAATACTCTGCAAATGTTCCAAAATGATAAATAAATAAGTATAAAGGTATGCATATACGAGTAGTTATGCGAAAATCAATTTTCTAGGCGTTCATCTGATGACTGTTTTCATACAAGCCATAAATGAACCAATCCCATACAAGCCTTCACACTACATATCTGTTTTCCTAGATCAGTGACAAAGATTTCAACAATCTGAGTCGTCTCTTGCATGTCACTTAGATAATATATCCGAGAGCAAATTTTTCACGATAATATTTTTGTAACAATATTATAACAAGTACTACATTGTGGTTGGATTATTCTCCGCAGATGGGCATCAAAGTAGAACAAGTCACCAAACCCGTTTTGCTGGGAGAGGGCCCGCACTGGGATGCCGATCAGCAGTGCTTATTCTACTGTAGTATCTTCGGCCACACCATCCACAAATACGTCCCAACTACGGGTGTAGAAACTAAAGCTAAACTACGTAAGTTCTTCATTTATTTATAACTAGCTTTCCCCCGCGGTTTCGCTCGCATGGTATTACGGGAAATTACTGTAGCGCTTGCACTTATCAATTATCCCCCCTCCCCTCCACCCCCACCCCCTCCCGCATTCCATACATTCATTCCCTTACATTCAGTTTTCAAACATCTCACCCGACACCTAAATTTCATAATGCTAAAGCTCAAAGAAAAAAAGAATTATCCAATTTAGTTCATTCGTTTGGAGTTTATGCGCTTACAAACATTTTTATTTTTATTGAAATATTTGGAAGTTTGTAAATATAATAAAAATTACACTCTTTATTATTCAGTCTTTATAATCGTTACGAATTATATTTTTAATGTAGGAACTCTCATCTGACATTTATTCCAAAACAGAAGCTTGTCCAAAAAAAACAAAACATATTCTAATATTTGAATTTTCTGGAGCAGTAGCCGACCAGGGGGCTGAGTACCTACCAGCTTAGAGCCCACAAATATATCAATATCGTTTTCATGGAAACGATTATTATTATTATTATTATTAGCAAAAACCCACTTTTGTTAGCGACAATATAATAAATTAATATTTATAATTTCATAACGCCAGAGCTTACCATCATATACAGCCTATAGTCTTCGCATATAATTTAGCTTTCTATTGATGAAAGAATTTTTCAAATCATTTTATAGTTTTTCGTGTGAAAGTGTCATAAACAAACTCGAGCAGTTTCGCATTTATAAATATTAGTATGGATTAAAAAACTTCATTTTTATTATTATATTAAGAATGTGGGTCACAAAATATCGTCTTTCTGATCAAACTGATTATTTATCACTTTTATCACTAAACTTTATCAGTAAAATCAATATTGTCAGTTTTATTGATTTGATCAATTATTTTTAAGATAATATTGTCAACAGCCAACCATTTTTCACTTTCATATTATGATCTGGACTTTGTTTATTATTGTGAACAAACGCAATGTTATTATGTGTTATCAGATGTCTCGTCGCATGTCTCTGGGCAAAATAATCTCATAAAACACTTGAGTTATTAAACATTAACATTTAAATTACTCTTAGTTTACTCAATGCACTAAGAGTTTTATTGTGTGGACATTTTTCATCTCACAATGTTTTTTTTATGTTTTGTGTACAAGCCATGTACACAAACGAAAATAACAAAGAATTTAACCTATTTCTTTTTTATTCTATTTTCAATGTTTTTATCATACCTAATTCTTTTTTATTCTATTTTCAATGTTTTTTTACAATCTTGTTTGTTCTTTTTTCAAATGTCTCTGGTTTTCACCCTTCAAGAGTGTTCTAGGTCAGTGGTTGTCAACCTTTTTGAGTCTGCGTACCCCTTGACTCTTGCCTACAAATTTCTTGTATCCCCGTACAGAGACTTCCAACTTCCCCACCTTCCCTCTTCCGCTCCCCCGTCCTGTCAACCCCCCTCCCGCGTTCCATTTATTCAGTCCCAGTACATTCAGTTCTCAAACAGCTCACGTGCCACCTATTACAATTTTTTTTATTGAATTTTTCATGTTTTACAAGTATTCATTTTTGTATGTTATAAGAACAATCAATCAAATTTGGTACCTAACATGGGTAGGTACCTATTTAAAATATCTGTAATTCTTGATTCAATTCAAATTATTGTGTAAGTACTTCAAGTTAATTCATTAATTTTAAGAGTTTTGTAAATTGAATTTTAATTTAATAATCATTGTTTTCGCAAGAATTTTTGTGATGATTAAAAAACTTTTCAGATGTATTGTCATGTGGTTGCAATAATCCAGAAACCTTCGCAGGGGTTTAAAGAAGGATTTTGAAAATTTCAAACATTTTCTATGCTTAATATAGCAATACATAGACATCTGATTAACTCCCAAACATATTTTGATTTTTATAAATAATATAGATTGAAATGTTTGCTGGTTGACGCAACAACTCAAGCATTATTTTTTTATAACTGCATGTTTCCCAAATAAAATAGAATGATTCTAGAAAAAAAATGTATTTGTTCAATCTTGAATTTGCAGTTAATTGTTCTCCAACGCTTTATTTCTAAGCTGACTATTTTTTAATTCCTCCTTCTACCATCATAATAATGGGAAAAATATGCTTGTGCAATGATGGAGGACTTAGCTAGCAGAGGTTTGAAAAAGCGACGCTTGGGCGGAAACCCCACTTAGTGATTCCTAACCTGGCTAATTATCTCCCATCAGTGAACGATTTGTCACTTATTTATTTATTGTTGTTATACGCGCATAGGGGCTTTTACATAGATTATAAAATAATATAAGATATCAAGGATTATACATACATAGAATTTATATCAAAAGTTATAAAAGTGAAAACATTTTAAAAATACACAAGTAGTTTTAGAAGAATATAGCGTAAAACCATGAAATATTTTCAAACAATATAACATTTGACAATAACACATCAAATCGTTAAATATATTATACCCACGTTACAATAATTTGTAGGATTCCACAAAGTGTTGGTTTAAATTGCATTTTAGATTATAAAGGGAATCAGCGAATATATCTATAATATCACCAAACTTGTTGCCTAAATCATGCATCCTATTGGTAAGTGAGTGTGATTGATGGTTGGTTGTGTGTGTGTTGCAAAAGAATGTAATATTTTGTCTAGTATTCCTTGTCGGTACATGGAGTTTAATAGTAGTAACAATGGCAGGGCTGTCAATTAGGTTGTTCATGACTCTGTATAATAAAATTAGGTCTGAAATGATTCTTCTCTCAGATAGCGTAATTAAATTAAATCGATTCATTAAACTTAAATAATTAATGTTTTCTATTGGGATTTTGAACTTGAAATTTAAGTACCTAAGAAATTTGTGTTGAACCCGTTCTATGTTGTTAGAGTGTACTTTATAGAATACTTATGCAGCTATCAAGAGTTAAAAGTGCTTAAGGGAGCGATTTTAAGATGCTATTGGCCATACTTTGTGCCCTTACTTTATTACAAACACTTAGTTAGATAATTCAGCGCTTCTTTGTTGAGATTCACATTTGATGCAAATGAAAGGTTTTCGTCTCATAAAATTCCAAAAGATTTTGTGGCAAAAATTTTCTTTGGAACGAGACTTTCCGAATGTTAATGATAACAACATTCATTGGTTTGTCCCCGGGCCCAGTCAAATTTTGCGCTTTCTTTCTTTTTAACGGCACTTTTTCTGTGCAAGCTATGATTGATATTTTTAATGGGTTGCGTTTTACAGGGGCACGTAATGAATTGTTCTTTAAAATATATAATACAGGGGGTGGCATTAAAGAAAAATATTATACTTTAAAAATGGGAATGGGTCCAAAAAGGTTGGGAGACGGGATTGGGTACCGCTGACTTCAGGAACCATTTATTGGATAACCAACTCACTGCCATAGGTCACCCCAAGTGGTTTGCTACGTTTGGTGACATAGCAGGGGTGCCCGGGTTCATTGGGTAAGGTTTGTCTAGGTCTTGGCGGCGGATGCTTTTGCGCACTTACTGCGTAGACTCTCTCGACCCATCGCCTTGCACCGCAGTGGGAGACCCAGATTCACACATTCGTCCCAAACGCATTGACCCCCCGATTGCTACCCACCCTTTACCTTTTTCCTTCCCAGAACTTCCTCTCCTTTCTTTCCCTAAAAAGACTCTCTACTCTGAATTGTTAATCTACTTATGGTGAAATAAATTATCTCCGCACATAATAATTAAGACCATGTATGGTTTGGTAGTTTCATTTGAATTGTAATATTATAACTGTTTGTTTTGAATGTGTTGACAGCGGGAAATGTGGGTTTCGTGGTGCCAGTGAAAGGTACGAAGGACCAGTTTGCTGTGGGAATAGACAGGAAGGTGTGGACCGTGAGATGGGACGGAACCGACAACGCCACCGCTGAGGTGCTGAATGAAATTGCAGAGGTCGATGCTGCTTCTGGATTCAACACCAACAGGATCAACGACGGAAAGGCCGATCCTAAAGGAAGATTATATGCTGGTGAGTTTATTCATTGACCAAGATTATTATAAAAATTCCTCTTTTGTCATTGGCTATTTTTCATCCTTCCTCCATGTCCTGCCCAGTGCAGGGAAACTCTAGAAAACACAGCCAAGAGCTCCGATCGTTCCGTGTTTTTTCATCCCCGTTTTTTCTTCTTTCTCACTGACATATCCATAGACAAACTGGTGATACCAGTGCATAAAAACACAAAGACAATTTACTCCCTGTGAATGTAGGTACCCCTTCGTGGTTGCATAATTTATATATAACATCATTTTGCGAAAAAACAGGTTATTATGAAAATAGAATCAGCTAGCGGAGGGCCATGATTTTGCTTCAGCACACAAAGAGTTAGTAACATAGCAGAACTATTCACAAATTTATCATTACATGAATTCTTCAGCCTTCGCTTTTGATATATCCCACCCTCAAATGTTTCCAGTTTTGCCTATTATTATATTTTCTTTTTGAATACCTCACAACAGTCCCAGTAAGACTAGGGCATGTTTTGAAGTTAAAATTAGTGGGGAGGGGAAGGATACGAGGAAGAGGAAGGTAAAGAAGTAAACCCAACCTAAAAGAATAGAATTTATCATCATTATTTAGCCATCCTCAAAAACTTTTGATCAAAAATAAATCAGTTATTGTATTCTCCAGGTACAATGGGCAAAGAGGACCCTCCCGGCAGTTTCCAGCTGAACAAGGGCTCGCTGTTTGTGTTCAGCAAGGCGGGGGCCGAGGCCAAGGCAGACAACATCAGCATCTCCAACGGGCTGTGCTGGGACGTCACACGCAACGTCATGTACTACATCGACTCGCTCGAGTACGCCGTGCGCGCATACGACTATGACTTTAAGACCGGAGCCATGAGTGAGCACACTTATTTAACTCCATGAAAACAGAACAAGCAAACAAACAACTCACTTAACCTAACTTTAATTTACCTAATAAACTGAACTTACCTAACAATTGGTTTTGGGAGGCAGGTATGCATTAGTGTGGGCCGCGACTGTATGGCGAAAAAAAAAAGTTCTTGTTTCCTTAAGCGCTAGTTATAAAAAGTTGTCTTTGCGTCTAAAACATCAAAATAATTTATTTTAAAAAAATCAAAAAATATCCTAAGGTTCCGCAAGACCTCTAAAGTTTCAGAAAATATTGAAATATTTCCATTTTTTCAGCCTTTGCACAAAATATTCTGAAATAGTTTAAAGATATTAATTTATGAGATCTTATTAAATAAAGTCTATAGCTACGATGTATAAAACCACCATTTATTATTTTTATAGTAGTATGGCACTAAACCACGTCCGCCCGCAGTCCCCAAACCCGCCCTCGCTTGAGCAGCGCGCCATATTGACCATTCCTTAGTCGACCAAGGACCCTCCGTTTCGTGATATTTTTTTGTAGGTAACTAAGAGTATTATTAAAATATGGGAAAAAGCTCCTTTGTAAATGGAACTGACTTCTGAAGTTAGGTTAGGTTCTTCTAATTCTTCTTCCGTTACATTTTCCAAAATGAGAGTATTCATGATTGGCATATCTTGCCAAGATATCAAATCAAAGTAGGATTGTGCATCAAAATTCAATGGGGGTACTTTAAGTATTCGATTTTCTGTCCGGAATAACTCTCTGGCTTTCGATAAACGCTTTATTCCAAGTTTTTTTATGGTAGGTGATTCATCAGTTATCATTGACAAGAGTAAATTTTCAGTATGAGCGAAGTATGCTCTTTGCTGTACAAGATTAACTATTGCTTTTAATTCACCCGGAAGAGCGCGAATATTTAATCGTGCTAAAAATACGCCTTGCACCTTTTTGCACGACCCATGTAGTTTTATATCAAACTACGTAGGAGAGTATGCCCTCAAGATAAACGTGGCTAACATAACGAAAAAATATGATGGCATTGCGCTTCCAATATATAATCGTGGGATTTGACTCGCTGTAGTAATCACTCCTGGGTTCTTCTGGCAATATCAAGATGACAACGTCCGCTGGAAACTACTTTCAAACTATCAAGCAAATATTTTTGATCGGTGCTTAAATCTTGGTGTTGAATACTCAAAATAAATTTAAAAAAATATTGTACCGGTAAATTATGCCAATTATGAAGAGTCGAACCTACGGGGCCGGAAAAATCATGAAGTCCAGTGGTTGCACCATCCGACTTCATAATCAAATGGCGTAGAAGCAGCTCGTTGCAATGAAAAATGCAGATCAGCCACTGCCGGTCCATTCAAGTATTTCTCCATCGTTTAAATCACATCAACAGTTATTCCTGTGTTAAAATTTGTGCCGTCACACCCAATTGCTTTAAAATGGTAAAGTGAAATGTTTTGACCAGCAAAATATTCCATTATTAGTTTGGCTATGTTTACGGCAGTGCTGACCTAGGCATAATACGCGTCAAGAAAATTGGTTCCTCGATTATCGATACGTGTTCTTCGAGTACTGTGCTTTCATAGTATTTGTGTCTTTTTTATATTAGCTAAGGTCTTATCCTTTCGACCATTAAAAAATAATCTACTTACTTTATGCACATAGCTTTGATGAGTACAGATCTGGTACGCGGACGTCCGCGACGCAGTCTATTTTTGTCTATAACTTTATTATCCTGCGTGATTACGTTGAAATTATTTAAATGGCAGAAGCGATTGCTGCTCCAGCTCGATCCGATATCCTAAACCTGTCAAAGATCTTGGAGAGAACTGTAAAAGACGAAGAATTGCTGTTTGTCGGAAAGGCAGTGTTATTAGTCTTAAGTAGCCGACTTGATTTTGCGACCGGAGAAGATAATTTTGATGTTAAGGTGGAAAATAATGATACGCAATGATAAACAATGATTCAAAGTATCCACAAATTCTAAAGCTTTTTCTTCTCATCCTGTTCTTTTAATTTGGTAAGATCTTATCATTTTCTCTTCATAGGCTTTAGCAATTGTTTCGTAGTCGGTATGTCAACACTGCCGATGAACATCTTTCTCTCACCTCTTTGGTCTTCCAAAAACTCTTTTTCCTTAGGGGAAACTTTCATTTATTGTCTGTAATTTGCATTAATAAATTGCATTCATTGTCTTTCCATTTACAATATCAATAACAAACAGTAGGTAGCTTGTTATTTTAAATGGAGAGACTCTTTCTTTGGAAGGAAAGTATTTCTTTTACCCTTTTCTGACTTCAACAAGTTTATATACTTAATGTTGATATGCCTTAATAATTTTTGTAATTCTTTCTTTCGAAATGGTTGGCAAAGAAGCTTAATCCCATATTTTTAAAGTACTTTTAGTTACCTATAAAACAATATCACGAAACGGAGAGTCCTTGGTCGACAGAGGAACGGTCAATATGGCGCGCTGCTCAAGCGAGGGCGGGTTTGGGGACTGCGGGCGGACGTGGTTTAGTGCCATACCACTACAAAAATAATAAATGGTGGTTTTATACAACGAAGCTATAGACTTTATTTAACAAGAGCTCATAATTGAAAATCTTTAAACTATTTCAGAATATTTTGTGCACAGGCTGAAAAAATTGAAATATTTCGATATTTTCTCAAACTTCAGAGGTCTTGCGGAACCTTAGGATATTTTTTGATTTTTTTTAAACTAAATTTTTTTTATGTTTTAGATGCAAAGACAACTTTTTATTACTAGCGCCAAAAGAAATTCGGAAGAAAAAAAAATCGGCCCAGTCTAGTATGCATGCCAGTCATTGGATAATTCTTCATCCCTGCCATGGGTCACCCAAGTGGTGACTTAGCAGGGGGTGCAGTTGTTTGTGTGGTGATGTTTGTCCTGGTCTTGGTGGATGAATCTGCCCACCAGCTTATATCCCTCGAACCTTTTTCCTTACCAGAACTTCCTCTCCTTCCTTTTCCCTAAAAAGACCCTCCATTTCATCTTACTTTGGGTGAAATTAATGAAATATTTCCTGAATAAGAAAGAGAACAAATACCAAATCAATTTTTAAGGGCTCATCTGTTTTTTTTGCCAATTATTTTTGCATTTCTATTTCTCAACTCATGTTTTAATAATTCCTTGACACTTCAACTACCGTATTTACCTTTTAAAAACATCCTTAAAACAATATCTTTTAAACCATACCCCCAGTACATGGGGTGAGGTTTGTCCGGGCCTTGGTGGCGATTGCATCTGCCCGCCGGCTGCATGGCAGGCCGGATCGGGAGAGAATGGTTGAGGGAGTCCCCTTGACTTTTCCAGCCGTACTCTCTCGGAACATCGTCTTGCACCGCAATGGGAGGGATGGATTCACTACTGTCCATCACTCCTGGACACACCGACCCCAGATTTCTACCCACCCTAATTACCTACCCCTAATATCCTTTTCCTTCCCAGAACTTCCTTTCCTAAAAGACCCTCCACACAGCATCCCCAAAGATTACATGGGCCCTGAAGGGAATTATTTTCTTCAGAACCTCCTGTGTGGAGCTAATGTAAGAAAAAAAAACATTGCCGACACATTATACTAATGATCGGCAACCACACCAGCACCATCTAATTCGAGTTCCCCAGATTACCATTCTGACTTTTCTATAAAGAGTACTTGTATAGCTTAATTAATAGATTGCTTCATTTTTTCCTCCAGCCAACAAGAGGTTGGTATTCGACTACAAGAAGAATAACATTGTGGGCCTCCCCGACGGCATGACCATCGACACAGACGGCAACTTGTGGGTGGCGTGCTTCGACGGCTCGCAGGTCATCAAGGTGGACCCCACCAAGGG
This sequence comes from Glyphotaelius pellucidus, assembly GCA_936435175.1. Lineage (NCBI taxonomy): Eukaryota > Metazoa > Arthropoda > Insecta > Trichoptera > Limnephilidae > Glyphotaelius > Glyphotaelius pellucidus. Next base: position 1,839,304 of record OW386550.1, read on the forward strand.
AGCCCTTCTTCAGCAGGTGCCCATCCCCGCCCTTCAGGTAACCTCTGTGGCATTCGGGGGCAAGGATCTCGACGAACTGTATGTCACCTCCGCCAGCATGAACATCAAAGGAGAGCAAAAACCACCGTGCGGGGCTACCTTCAAAGTTACTGGCTTGAACGTGAAAGGGTATGCAGGGGATGCATGCGTTTTGTAAGGAAAACTTAAAAACAACATTTCTTAAGTACTACTTTTTTAAATTTTGAAAGATGAATGAAATGTATTTTAATTTGTTTTAAAATAAAAATTATAAAAGAATGTTTACTTATTATTTACTACTAAAAAATTATTTAACTTCAGGTTGAGTCTATCACACGTTTGATGCTGTTACGAACTGCCACTATGGACCACAGCAATAACTAATACATAAGACCGATTAATCCTGGCATTGTTTGTTAAATTCCTCGGCTGGCCAAGTCTTCCATCACGACCCGAGCAACATTTTCCGTTTAGGGGCCATCCATAAATTACGTCACATAAATTTCATGATTTTTTTTACCCCCCCTGTCACATTTGTGAGACCCCCACCACCCTAGTGTGACGTCACATATTTTGCAATTTTACATCTCTCCCTCCCCCCCCCCAAAATGTTAAAATTAATATTTTTGTAAGTAGTTAACTTGATAACAATAAATAGGAAGTCTATAAATAAATGATTTGCGCCATAGATTTTATTTGTGCTGCTTGTAGCGTTTTGCTAGGCAGGTCATGAGCCACTGAGACCAAAATATCGCTTGTTCCGCCTTTTCGCTTACAAGCTAGGCTCAAGCGGAATGTGACAATGAGTCATGCTTTTTCGAACATGCAGACGGCGTTCATCGATTTACAAGACGTTATCACGTCAAAAATCACTAGCTAATGAGAAAATATCTCAAGGAAATTAAAGAACTTATGAAATAGAACTTGTTATTCTTTAAGCCTTGCTAATAGTAGTACTCTGTCCTGCATTTTCACTTTATTTTATTTTATTCCTTTATATTATCTGTGCCTTTCTAACCATATTTCTAAATTGTACTCATTTCTTCTTCGTTTACACACTACCTACTTCATTAATTCTTCTTCATATATTTAACCTTTCAGGCTAATTTATTCGCTTTTAGGAACAACTGATATAGGTCTTATAGAAATGGTTGTCTCCCTTACTATCATGGTTAGAAATATGATTCTAGATAGTATTAGAAAAATAAAACACCAGGCTTTATATTCAAATCTAAAAGTTAACCACAAAATTATTAAGATGTACACCTTTATGAGACCAAAGTTCCCGACCGCAATTTAAAAAAAAATTAAGAAAATTTAGGAATTTTTTTTTCATTAGTTTTACATGAAATGGCAAAAATGGAGTTGACGATAATGTTTATAATACATTTGACTAATAAAATAAGTGTTGTTTTTTTTTCATTATCAGTAATTTTAGTTAGAAAAAATGTAAGGTGAGCAATTTTAAAAATATTCTTATGTTAGCATTCAAAATATTTTTATTTCAAAAATAATATGCTTGTTTAGAATTAAAATTTGAAAGCTTACGTCAGCCATCACCTTTCAAATTTTATGTCATCCATCACCACAAAAAACACAGGTTTCAAAAATAACCCGTTTTCTGAGAAAATATCTATGGTGTAATTGACAGCAAAGGAACTGGTTGGTTCAAGGTTGGAGATCCCATAATAAAAACAAATGAAATATGCATTATTTTACGTAATGGGACATTTATTTAGAATATTAAATTTAAAGTGTAATATTATTATGGTATAAGTAATAATGGAAAAAAACATCTAGAGATAGTATAAATATAGGAACCAATTACCAAAAAGTGATATTCCTTTAAATTAAAAATAAACTAATGTATATAATGAAACAACGCTATCAAGAATACGAAGGCATACAAAATGTTTTCTTATGTGATCAAAAATATTAAAACTTACTCAAGTTTATTCGGTGCGAATGGTGGCTGACATAAGATATTACAAACTGTCATTACCACATCTATGATTTTACAGTTGTAGCAATACAGGATATTAAACTCATTACCGGTATTCAAACCATGCCATGATGTTACAATTGTAGCCGATACAGGATACTACAGTCATTACCGGTAATCAAAACATGTCCATGATGTTATAGTTGTAGCCGATACAGTCATTACCGGTAATCAAAACATATCCATGATGTTATAGTTGTAGCCGATACAAGATATTACAGTCATTACCGGTAATCAAAACATGTCCATGATGTTATAGATGTAGCCGTTACAGGATATTACAGTCATTATCAGTAATCAAAACATGTCCATGATGTTATAGTTGTAGCCGATACAGGATATTACAGTCATTACCGGTAATCAAAACACTTTCATCATGTTACAGTATTAATCAAAACACGTCCTGATCATGATGGTACAGTTGTAACCGAAACAGGATATTACAATCATTACCAGTAATCAAAACATGCCCATGATGTTACAGTTGTAGCCAATACAGGATATTACAATCATTACCAGTAATCAAAACATGTCCATGATGTTACAGTTGTAGCCAATACAGGATATTACAATCATTACCAGTAATCAAAACATGTCCATGATGTTACAGTTGTAGCCGATACAGGATATTGCAAATATTCATTACCTGATTATATCAATATGGAAAAATAATTTTCCAAAGCAAAAAAACTATGGTAAAGATAATTTCTTTCTCACCATTTCTAATTTTGATTGATAGAATATTATTGTAGATTATAAATGTTAATTCTTTTTCAAGTTTGTCAGTAAATAATATTGCGGTCATTTTGTAAATAGTAAAAGATGAATGCAACACACAAATTTACGAGACACCCATCAAGAAATATACATTTATACATATACATAATGCATACCATTTATAATAAATTGTTAGTAGAATGAAGGTTTCGGAAACTCTGTGCTAACTGCAGTGGTGGTACCAGCTATGTATTTATACAAAAATATATTTATTGTAACATTAATTAACTATCATTTCTTAAACTGGAAGCAAATTTTACATTTCAATATTTTTGGTTAAAAGCTATCATATTGTAAACAGTTCTGTTTTTGTTTGCAGGATGAGTCCAGTTGTTAAAAAAGCTAACATCTATTTGTTGTTAAATATTATGGCACATAGGAAAAACTACATAATATTATTCTTATACCCAAAGACAATAAACTTAATATTCAGCAGGGTGGGCACAGAAAATAGATTCCAGATTTTCTAAGCAGATATTTTTCTTTTCTTTGATTTTGAAAAAAATACCAACATAAGAATAATTTTCACATCTGTGAGATCATCACCCTGTAGAAAAACTATAAGAGTAATCTTTGGTCTATAGTTTCTTTTTTTACCCTGTGAATCTCATGTTGTACCAGTCCCACCAAGAAGTTGTACATGACGTCATCGTTCTAGTATCTTCTGTCTCATTCGTTTTGATACAAGACGTGTAATAAGGAAGAGGACGATTGTCGATAATGATACATAGGAACTCTTGCTGGAACTGGTTCAGTCACTAACCTTGTTTGTATCTTCTTCGTACGCCTATAATATTATTGTTTATATTTAAAGCTAAATACTAAGCGGTAGAAAGGGAGTTAGTTACTAAATTAATGGAGAAAATACTTTGTCGGTGTATTAAAATTATACTTTTTGTAAAGTGGTTTAATTTCGATAGCAGAAAAGTAGAGGTGGAACTTGGAAATCAATCTTATTATAAAATTGCTTAGATCGTCGTTGTGAAGCTGCCAATTAATTTTTCAGATTTCCAAAGCATATACATTGAAAATTACAAAAAAATTCCCATGAGTTTGAAATGGAGAAGTTTTTAAATATTTGGAATATTTATAAAGTCGACTCTAAATTTTGGAGATTACTAGTTGCAAAGAGAAAGAGCACACATTAAGATAATGAAATAAATGCGTACTTGTAAAAATATCAGACATATACTTCATTATGAAAATGTCAAATGACAGCGCAGGTTGTTTTCGAGTGTTGAGTCGTGTTGATGATTGTGCAGATGACGGGACACTGAAACGCTGTTTGAAATGTTGGCCCGCAACAGAGTTGGTAGTGCAACACGAAAACAAACACCCCAGAACTAAAAAGTGTGGAAAACTTATGATGTTTGGGTGCAAAAGAGATGACAATCTTAAATCCAAATACGCAAGTTAGAAGCGCCGCTAATGGCAAAACTCAAAGTTGAAATATTAAGAGAAGTGGTAAAAAGAGCTAACCACTGAAGAGTTAAGCACATTATTGGTAGGCAAATTTCTACCAAAAGTAATAATGTTAATGAATTTCATTGCATTGTACTCTGTTGCATGTGTGTTTGTTTGTTTGAGGGTATTCCGATGGGGTGTCAGGCGGTGGGTCCTACTTGGGGTGGTTCTCCGGGGTGGCCGGGGTGTAGTGGGCGTATCCCGAGTACCCCGAAGTTGGGGGGTAGTAGAGGGGCGGCGCGGGGGGCAGATAGGCTACATACTGCGCGGGATAGCTCTCGGCTCCCGGAGTGCCCTCCTCGCCCCCGGGGGGGTAGGACACATACTGCTGGGTGTAGCCCACCCCCACGACATTACCCTCCCCCTCTGCCACGGGGTAGCAGGGGATGCGGTACAACGGTGGTGGAGGGTACGAAACGTACGCCATGCTGTTGCCTTGAAAAGTATTATCGGCAGTGAGCGGGTTAGATACGTTATCTTGAACAGATTGCTCTTCCACTTTCGGTTGATTCAACTGCGAGCCGTTCTCTTGATTACCGTTCTTGGGTTTGGCGTTGTTGAAGTTGGCACGGTTGTTGTAGTTGTTGTTTTGAGAGCGGTTGCAACCGTTGTTGCGGTTGTTATTGTTGGAGTCGTTGCGGCGGTAGCGCAGGTTGAAGCCACCACGACCGCCGCCGCGCGAGGTGTACTCCGAGTTCTTGGAACGCTGGTTTGGCTTGTTGTTCTTGTTTTGCTCCTGGGAGACGCTGGAGTTGGGCGAGTCCTCCAAGGTGAGATTCTGCTGCATATCCTACAAAAGCGATAATGAAATTCTCAAAAAACACCATGTTAAATTTAGACTTCAATTTACTTAAATATGGAGCTATCACCGGTATGACAGCGGTTATAAAAAAATATATTTTTTTTTTAATAAAAATAAGTAAAGGTTTGTTTTTAGGTTTTCACGGCCAAAAAGTATTTTTGTTATTGTTTTTAGGGGTGTTATGCCGTGTTTCGCTACCTCCTTCTTTAGCCAACGTTTCGGACAGCGTTACAGTGTCCATCATCTGCCCTGATGATGGACACTGTAACGCTGTCCGAAACGTTGGCTAAAGAAGGAGGTAGCGAAACACGGCATAACACCCCAAAAACAATAACAAAAATAAGTAAAGGTTGTTTGTTACTCACGATGGCCAGCTGATTAGGCGAGACTCTGCTGTGGTGCAGTGAGGGGTGCGCAGGGTACGCTTGGTGCGGGGGGCTGGGTGTGGGGGTGGGCGGGACGGGGCCTAGGGATCCTGCACCCATGGCAGGCAGCGGTAGTGGAGGCAGCGTGTGAGGCAGGGCCCCCGAGCTGTACAGCCACTCCAGGCCCTGGTTGAAGAAGTAGCGCAGAGTCTGGACATCTGAAAATAACATAAATAGAAAGGTTTGCTTAATGGTGTGCTTGTAGAAAATTTAAATATAAATTTGGTCATTGGCACAGACACAAGCCAGTAAACTAATCGAAGCCATTCTTTGTATTCGTATATGAAGGTCAAAGTGAGATGCTAAGGTTATTTAGTCACTCAACGGCATCAGGAGTCACTCATTCACCAGAAATGTGCCCTGGGAAAACTTGTACAAGGGACATTCTTCTATCAAAATGTTATACAGTTTTTGTTTATGCACATTTACAATGAGATTGTCTCCTATGAAGAAGTAACATATTTTTTACAATGCGTTAATTAGAGCATGCTGAGGACAAATTTAAATTTATGCAAAATATCAAATACATAGATAGTACCAAGATATAAGCAGTCAAAATATTGATACTTGCGGCTGGCTGAAAAGATTGTGACATTACACTACACGCGTGGCGGTATTGTAGCACTGCCGTTAGAAATATGAATTGCACAGAATGCCTCGAGTGACATCACGAGACACCATTGCATACGTTTTACTCAAGTTTTTGTTTTTACACTAGTTCCAGAGAGGAAAATAATTTCCCTCAGGGCCTGAGGGCCTCAGTTAATATCATTAATAATAATCAATAATTTCCCTCAGGGCCTATGTCATTTTATGGGATGCTGTTTGGAGGGTCTTTTTAAGGAATGGAAGGAGAGTAAAGTTCTGGGAAAGAAAAGGTACGAGGGAGGGTAGGAATCTGGGGTCAATGTGTTCAGCAGTGACTGACGGATGTATGGACACACTGCGATGCAAGGCGATGGGTAAAGAGAGAGCAGCTGGACATTGGAACCATTAACGCTTAACTTGCCGTTCGTCCGCCGGTGTACCATCGGCGCAAGCCAAAATAATCACTAAAAAATAATTTTGTTATGCGATTTTAACCCTTATGTATAAAGAAAACGTGTGAAGAAGAAGGTCAGAATCGCTTGGGGCATTCTTGTCATAAGGTATAAGATACCGTGAACCCACCTAGAGCAGCGATATAATTTCTTTGAAATTGTTTATGACACGGCCTGCGTGGCTGCGCGCCGCTCGGCTGGACAAAATGGCGGCTGTCAAGTCTCGCGTCGCGGGCGACGAAATGATCGTAAAACGTATAAATTCATCGAATAAACGCAAGTAATATTGTTCTTATGTATAGTTTAGTATTCAAGGAATGTGTTTCAGTAAAGATTACATAAGATAGCATAAAATTAACCTGCAAAATATTACGTAAAAGTCAAAACATCGCGAAATTTTTTCGTTTTTTCCGTGTTATTTGAAACGTAGTAAAAAGTATAAATTCATTGAATAAACGCAAGTAATATTGTTCTTATATATAGTTTAGTATTCAAGGAATGTGTTTCAGTAAAAATTACATTAGATAGCATAAAATTAACCTGCAAAATAATACGTTAAAGTTGACGTTTTTTCGTTTTTTCCTGGCCCGTCAGGGGTTAAAGGCCAGCTGCTTTGTAAAACTGAATTAACTTAAAATATGTGATGAATTGTTCAAATTTTTTGAAACACCTCATCCTAAGAGTTTAGTAATACAGCAGTTTTGTAAAGGTTCACATCTAGGGCACCCTAACCAATAAACAGATATGAAAAAATGAAGAACATCCAGTAATAATGAATAGCAGGAAAGGTTTGGTTTGAATGAGAATTGAGAATGCAGTTACCATGGTAGGGCAGGTCCGAGCCGTTGGGGTTCATGGACCTCTGCACGGCGAGGTTGACTCCGGGTGGCGGGGGCAGCGGGAGGGGCAGGCGCTGCAGGGGCGGCTGGAAGGGGGGCATCAGCATGCCGTAGCCAGGCCACATCATGCCCCCCGGCCCTGCAACCAACAAACCATCATTCAACACACCACTATAACATTCTACATTGAAGATACCCTTGAAAGTTAATTACAGTAGTCTCTATATCTGAACCCACTACAATGAGGGAACCACCGTGTGAGGGAGGCGGACACAAGACATTAACCATTGAAGAAAAAAAGTGTCATTTTAAAAAGACTTAGGCACTGACTACGGCAAAACAAATACTATTCACAATTTAGGAAGCATAGTGCTGCAATCAATAATTAGGAAACTTTATCAAAAATCGACAAAACCCTTTTTAAATAAACTGCACTTGTTGATATTTTGAAATATCGCAATGACTGTGGTTTGGTTTTGCAAAGAAAAAAAAACACATTTTTACAAACAAAGATGTACCATGTAATATTGGTAATGTCTATGCTTACGATCAATTATAATAATCAATTACAATAATAATCAATTACAATAATCAATTATACACAATTATGCTGAATTGGAGAGAATTAACTTATTTTTAAATTTGAAGTTGTTATAAAAATTACTGTTAACCCCTCAGCTTTAATTTTATATCCAAATTTGACCAGTCAGTGGTTGAGTGGGCATCGCGTTTGGGTCCCACCCGGGCGTCCCGTGTTCGATTCCTCGGCTGGCTAAGTCCTCCATCACAACACAAGCAACATTTTCGGCTTTCTGTGGTGGCAGTAGGAGATTTTCAAACATTGTTGGGTTATTCGTAACCCGGGAATGTTGTCTTTCTTTAAAAAAAAAAAAAATCTAAAAGTTGATGACAAAATAATTAAAATGTACACCTTTATGAAACCAAAGTTTCCGACCGCAATTTGAAAAAAAATTATGAAGCTTTGGGAATTTATTAATTATTTTTACATGGAACGACAAAAAAGTGAGTATAATAAAAGTAAGATAACGTTCGTAATGCATTTGCGTAATAAATGAGTTTTTGTTTATCTGTTTTTATTTTTTATCAGTAAAATATTTTGACTTTCCGACAAAATAGGCCGAAGGCCTGAGGGTTTAAACTTAATTTTAAATTAGATATGAGCAAGTGCACCAGCAGAATGCTGTCTGCCCGTGTACTAAGCCGTGTTAAGCTCAACTTTCCAACAAAGCCGAGTTTAAAAGCAACTGATATACCGGGCCTGAGCGGAGAGAGTTGCACATGGATATTAGAAGTGTTTAAACAAGGATATTTTCCCACCTCCAAAACAAATTTAACATTCAAATCATGTTCTGATGTTATTTCTGTCAAACAAGCAGTTAATGCGATTGCAACTCGAATAGCGCGCTAACAGCACCGTCAGCAACTGACGTCAAACCCGCATCATATTGTATGCGAACCACTAGCAAAATAGTAAGGCGGATACATATGAGCAGCGCTTACACTACTCGCACAAAACTCTAGTCGCTTGTAAGTATCTCCTGTAGAAGAAAGACCTTATACTCCGCATTCAAAATAAGAGGAAATTTTTATAAAATAAAATTTTAAAAATAATTTAGTAGGAATAAATTTAATATGTAATAAAATATTATTAAAATTTTGGTATAAAATATCACTTACCGGGGGAGATGATGGGGCTGTGAGTGTGCAGACTGTACATGGGGGACAGGTGTTCACCGCTGTTGGAATTCTTCATACAACAAAATTAATTGCATTATTTTTTATTAAATTGCTCCGTACTTCAACAATTATAAATATCATGTAATTAGTTTGCAAAAATATTTTATACCCGCTCTTATGTCTCTGGCTGCATTCCAAAATAAAAATTAACAGTACATAAATATAATAAAGAAATAATTATCAATTATGCTTGTATTAATCTGTGGGTCCAAATAAGGCCAATTTTTTATAACTTTGAAATAATCTATTTATGCAGGGCGTTAAGGGATCTACTTGACTTGCAGTGATTCCTGACGTTATTTGCAGTAAAAAATATAAATTGAATTTTTGCTTCCGGTGGTGACTTCAACTTTTTTTTTTAATTGTTCAACTCAAACAAAAAAAAATCCACGTGTTGTCACTGGCCACTCAGCCAAGTAACCGCCAATTCCTCACCCCGTCCCTTACTGTCCAATTCCTAGTGATTTTTTCATGTTTTTAATTTTAAAACAGAAAATAACCTTTAGAAAACTAAAGTAGACAAGAGTTGAGGCTAAGAAGTACCGCACAAAGAGGAGACCGATTAGTTTATCTCATTCTCTTGCAGGATAAATCCTATAGATGTGTGTGTTTGCCTCTTTTTAGTGTCGCTTTTTCGTTTCATCGAGTTTCAAATCACAACGGTGCTAAAGAAGTTTTCACTTCAAAAATTTCACCGGAGACTAAAATGTCATTAACATTTTTTTACTGTCAGGAATCACTGGTTAAATTAAGTCAAGTGCTTACATTCACACCCTGTATGAAGAAGGGTGCCTGTGGGGAGGGGAATCGAATTTTATACAAATCTACAGTTTTATTCTGAGATAATGAAATTTTACACACTCGACCTTCAAAAAGGAGTAAGGTCACTGTCTACATAAGATTTCAAAAAGCCACCGCACCTCCTTTTCTAACCCCATAAAGCAGACTTTTGATACATGTTGATGAAATTTTGAAGGCAGAGGAAAATTCTGTTTACACCCGGGCTTAATTAAATTGGTGTCATCAGTTTTCTTTCAAATCAGGACGGATCACACACTTCTAGTGATGCGAGACAGAAGACTTTTAGTGGGTGAATTTGGCAGACCTGTATGGTATAATGCACCGAGTTGGAGATAGTCTCCGGAGAGGGTACGTAGGCCCCCGACATGGGGGGCCCCCTGCTGGAATCCCGGCTGCCGTTCTCCACCACGTGCCCCCCTAGGGTCCCGTTGACCGCACTCTGCTCCACTATCAGTGGCATCGCCACCATCTCCACCTGCAAACAATATAACCGTCAGGTGAAAAGCAAACAATAATAAGGTTTATAATTTATTAACCCCTCAGGCTAATTTGTTCGCTTTTAGGAACAGATTGTATAGATCTTAGAAATAGTTGTCTCCCCAACATTAGAAAAAGAAAACACAATGTTTTATATTCAAATCCAAAAGATAACCACAGAATTAAAATATACACTTCTGTGAAACCAAGTTTCCGACCGAAATTTGAATAAAATTCATGAAACTTTGTGGATTTTTAATTAATTATTTTTACATGAAACGACAAAAAAAGTAACCAACATGCGTTGTATCGCCACTCAAAGAAATGAAGTATTTGTGTTTATGTTCTGTTTATTGAAGCGCTTTTGGATTCACAATATTTTTGTTATTTCGTTTGATGCGTACACTAATAAAGCAAGCCACAAACATCTATCCATGTGAGAAGCACGGATTTACTATATTTACCACCTGCTGTCCCTACCGCTACTATGTCTCCTTTGCAATCCCTCCCTCTGACGCTGTTTCACCCCCACCCATCCCCTACGTGTCCTTTCCCTTGCGTTCCTGCTCCTCTCCCATGTTCCCTTCCCGCATACTCCTTCCACGTTCCCCGCCTTCCCTCGATAACAGGAATGCGTGGAACTTTTTGTGACATTCATACATTTTTTAAGAAAACGAAAACATTTTAAGAAAACGAAAACATATGTGTATGATACACTGTATAGGTTAATAAACCATCTTCTTTAATTATGTATTTCTTTTACTAAATTCTCAACACGATAATAACCTAAAAAAAAATTTAAAAACATCCACCATGTAAATTGTATACCAAGGATTTTGGCAGCCATTTGGCTATCACTGTTTATGTAGGAACATTTGGCTTCATCCTCTCTATATATCATTCAAAAGCCAATGAGTGCAGATAAATCAACTACCCTCCAAATGCACAAATCATAAAATTGTAACTTGATTATTTTCTCGGAAAGCTATGTAGTGTATGGATTCGGTCGAATTTATAAACACTGGGGATGAAGGCTGGCATTGTTTTAAAACATGCAAAATCAATCTTAGAAACGGCGTAGGGTGAATTTTTTTAATTAGTCTAAAAATTCCATATTTTAACCTACATACCTCAAAACTGCAGTAATCAAAGGGGTCACACATCAGGGAAAAGATAGCCAAACAAATAAATATAACTAACTAAACAAGTCTGTTACGATGTTAAGAATGATGGCGTGGAACAAATGGAGGCTTTGTTCTAAATAAAGATGAAACTTAATACTAGTAGTCCAACCTAACAACATAATCAATATATTCTTTGTCTCCAGAGTTGGCAACACCGTAACATGGATCAACCACGTTTACAAATACGCCATTTTAAACAATCAACCAACAGATGTTGAAAATAACACAAACTATAAACAACCATTGTTTTATTTATCTCAGAGTAAAATAAATGTGAGAATTATTCCACACCATTATTGCACGGCGTACTAAAACCTAAGTGGCAACAGAACTGGAGACGGATAAACTTAAGCGCCACCTGTTGTTAAAATGTGAGTTGTGAAAGTTATTATAAAATTTATTAAATAATGTAATGTGAAATGTCAATTTAATTATTTGAAGACAACAAAGGTAGCCATTTTACAATCTGGTTTAACCCCTAGAGCAATTTTAGGAGAAATTTCTCCCAGACGGCCAATCTGTATAATCTTTTTGGGAGATACTTCTCCCAGTCTGATGTGGACTCATAAAATTCATGCTTTCTCATTACTTTGAGATATATCATACAGTGTTAGAAAGAGAGGACACCATGCTTTCAGTTTGCATACAAAATTTTACAATAGAGGCTACCAAAAATTTGAAATAATTCTATGTAACAACATTCAACATTTGAAAAGTATCCATAATGTTTGCAATTTTTTTTATAAATATTTTTATATAAAATGAAAAAAAAAGAAATGACAGTAGCCTTAACTCTCCCGCAGCCTACTATCATTCTTATTATTACTAAAATTACTTACTATCTTTCTTACATCTACTTAAATACACGAAATATATAGTTTTTACGTATATGAGTTACGAATAACCTGACAACATTTGAAAATCTCCTACCACCACAGTAAGCGGAAAATGATGCTTGTATCGTGACGGAGGACTTAGCCAGCCAAGGAATCGAACACGCGAAGCCTGGCTGAGATCCAAACGCGATGTCAACTCAGCCACTGACCTGTTAAAAAATGATTTAGGGTAGTTTGAAATGAAAATACTTACGCTGTATGGATCAATGTTATCCAGGTGAGTGTATTTGTCCAAATATTGGAGGCTGGGGTACTTTTCTTCATCGTACGAAGAGATCGGAGTGGTAGGATCGCCACAATCTTCACCGGTCCAAATCACCTCATTGTTATTATCGTCTTCCATCTTGTAGTCTAACTCCTTGGGGAAATAGTCATCTGTGGAGTAGTTCCTGCTCTTCCTCTCACATCCCTGGTGCTCCTTGTTGAATCGAACCAGGTCTTGGCTCACGCTGGACTTCTTCACCTTGTAGCGGAGATGGTGTAGGTTCTTTCCCGTCCCGATGTAACCTGAAGATAAGGGAAGATGTACACAAGTGCAATTTGTATGCAGGCGTGTCACAAGGACAACTGAACTAGAATCAGCATTTTGTCTATGTGGCAATAAGACATTATCAATGTATATTGTTACAGATCCGTTGTTCTGAGAAAAGTCATTTGATGAAATGCATTGTTGGTGTAAAGAATAAATAAAATAAAATAAATCAATAATCATTACGAATATAACAGAATTCTACATGGTGATGAATAGAAAAGATAAGAATTCAATACTGGATTTCATCTTGCAAATTAATTTACAGATTATAAGTCATTGATGAGTTTTTTTTTACATTAGCTCCACACAGGATGCCCTGAGAAAAATAATTCCCCTCGGGGCCTATATCATATTTGGGGATAGATGCTGTGTGGAGGGTATTTTTAGGAAAGGAAGAAGAGGAAGTTCTTGAAAGGAAAAGGTATCAGGGGTGGCAGGAATCTTTGTCGGACGTACGAATGTATCCCTTCCACTGTGGTGCAGGGCAATGGGTTGAGAGAGGTTAAAGGGTCTCCCACAACAATCTTTCCCGATCTGGCCTGCCACGTTGTTGGTGGGCAAACACATACCCGCCAACAACCGGACAAGCCTCGCCCCATGAACCCGGGCACCCCTGCTAAATCACCAAACGTAGCGAACCACTTGGGGTGACCTATGGCAGAGGTGTTGGTAGTTCAATAATTGGTATCTGGGACGGTGGTACCCATACCCATCTCCCAAATTAGTATTTAACAAGCAACAATACGGAAGATAGGTAGCTGATTGGCCCGTGTGTGTTTTACCTAGCTGCTTGAGGATGTGCGCAATGGTGGAGAAGCGGTTGCGGTCCTTGCGGTAGGGAGTGTACCAGGGGCGCGCCTCGTGCGGGGGCAGCGGACGCAGTTGGTCCAGGGGCACGGAGCGCATCTCCCCCAGCTCCTCCACAAACACCAGACAGGGCGAGTCCTCCGCCATGGCCTGGATGTGACAGTGGTAGCTGGCGCCCCCCACCCGGCAAAGGCACTTAACGCCCACCTGCAGGGACAGCCCGTCGCAGTACAGCCCCGATGTCTGCTCTTCTGAAAACCAAGTAATATCATTTAGCCTTTTGCGCCTTCCTTTCTTCTCCTAACTCATCTAATTTTCTACAATACACTCTTTCTTAAAAGATTCCTGTTTTAATTCAATCATATCAGATATCAACAATGGCTTTTCCATGCCAAAACCAGAGAACTGTTTCCACTTAGGAATTCAGTTAATTTAGTGTGAGTTCAACAATTTCCTCACAACATGTTCGAATGAAAATTGGACTTTGTTCCGTTCCTTCTTACCTTTTTAAAATTCATATCCTGACTCCCCATATAACACAATCTGGAAGTGGGAACTATTTTTTTTTTTTTTTTTTTTTTTCACAGTCCTCACTAGGGTTCCCTGTTCTGAGGCGGCCTGTAGTTTTTCCACATTTGTATTTAGTATCCAGTTGTCTTTACATGGTCTTCAGTATGTTTGATAGTTCATTTTCACTTTGTTCTCTCAACCATATTTTTACTTTTGTTTTAAATTTATTTATTTCTGTTATTTTTTTTGTTTGAGTTGGTGGAGCGTTGTATAGTTTTGTCGCATTGAATTTCATATTTCTTTGTCCAAAAGATGTTTTCAAACTGGCTGTAGCTAGAATATTTTGGTTTATTGCCCTGGTTGTGTATCTTTGTTGGACAGTGGAGTATTCTGATATTTTTTTTTAATTTTAAATAAAATATTTTTTGCATAAAGTTTTTGTATGTTGTAGACTTGAATGCTTTGAAACAATTCTTCTGTCGGAGTTCTAACCGGTAATTTCAAAATTGTCTTTAGTACTCCTTTTTGGGCTATATTGAGCCGGTCCATGTGAGTGCTCAAGGCAGATCCCCATCCAGTTATCCCGTACTCTATTTGTGATTGACATAAAGCGTAGTACACTTTCTTAATGTCGTTTATGTTGAGGATGTTACGGATGGCTCTAAAGAAGTAAATGTACCTGGTGAGTTTTTTTGTGATTGCTTCAATGTGTCCGTTCCATCGGAGATTATCATCAATTTCAATACCAAGATATTTGATACTTTTGGAGTGTGCTATGGTAGGACAGTGGCATGATAAGCCTTGATTTTGATAGTTTTCTTGGCATGTATGTAATTTGAGATTAAAGTCATCTTCTGGCTGTCCTCTGGCTGTTATAGAAAATGTCAGATATTTTGTTTTATTGACATTAAGGACGGGTTGTTTCAAAAAATTTGATGGATTCATCAAATATTTGATGTTAATTTTCACGTTCTGTGTAAGTTCTATTCAAGTTCTGTGATTATTTCAGTTTTGTGAAGCAGCTGTCCTATAACGATATAATAACAGAACTTGAATAGAACCTACACAGAACGTGAAAATCAACTTCAAATATTTGGTGAATTCATCAAATTTTTTGAAACAACCCATCCTTAGTGTAAGGGAATTTCTCTTAAGCCAGTTTTGCAGTAGACCAAGTCCATGTTCCGCTTCTTTGTAGGTACTTCTCCAATCTTTTTCGTTGAATACAATTACTGTATCGTCAGCAAAGCTTATGATTTTTCCTCTCGTTCCTATGCTACCGATATCATTTATGTATATTAGAAATAATATCGGTCCTAGTACGCATCCTTGCGGTACTCCATGGTTGATTAGGAGAGGTTTGCTTTTTTTCTTGTTAATTTGAACGCTCTGTGTACGCTCCATCATATAGCTTTTTAATAAGTTTAGGATGGGTTGTTTCAAAAAATTTGACGAATTCGTCAAATATTTGACGTTAATTTTCACGTCCTGTGTAAGTTCTATTCAAGTTCTATGATGATTTCAGTTTTATGAAGCAGCTAGCCTATGATGATAAAATAACAGAACTCGAATAGAACTTACACAGAACGTGAAAATTTACTTCAAATATTTGATGAACTCATCAAATTTTTTGAAACAACTCGTCCTTAGTGTTCTATTTGACATACCAATTTTTGAAAGTTTTGCAAAAAGGATTTTGTGATCTATTGTATCAAATGCCTTTTGTAAGTCTATGAAGATTGCCAGTGTTTTTTCTCCTCTGTCTAAACTTTGTATGATCATATCTGTAATAGTTTCTATGGCATTAGTTTAGATCGCATATTTTTTGGTTGTCCCCCTCTAAACAAAAATACTCTCTTCTATCAGGCCTCATCTAAAATTGCCTCCACCCTTAGCCGATCTTAAGTGTTTACACCCAGAGGGCTGTGCTCCACCCCATTCAACATCTCATTTCTTCCAAGTCCGAACTCAACTCCAATCTTCCAAAAAATTATGAAATTTGGCATTTGATTAAAATTTATATCTAAATTCACCTTTCCTCTCTCCTCTCCAATTTGAAATGAAAGCCAGAAAAATTTGAAAAAAAAAAACAATATGTGCTGGTACTAAATATATACACCGGAACAAGTCTAAAGTCATGGTGTTCGAAAGAGAAAGTACGAAAACAGTGTGTGATATAGTTGTGAATGATGAATACTTGGAACAGGTGGATGAGTTTGTGTATCCGGGTAGTATGTTTACAAGAGATGGGAAGGCTGATAGAGATATTGAAAATGGTTAGTTAGTTAGTTAGTAACAATGAGTGTATTACAACCCACACTAAGCAGATAGCAAGGCGTATATGGAGACAGTCATTGTCAGTTGATATTGTAATTCTTACCTCTCTTAATCTCAAACCAGGTGTCCAGCTCAATGTTCCTGTAGACATTGGGGTCCAGCGCCTTAGCCACCTTGTACGGAAAGGGCAGAATCTTGTTCTCCAGCAGCTCTCGGGCGCTGTTGGTGTCGAGGCTGATGACGATCCCGTTCTGCGAGTTGATGGGATAAAGTGTGAAGGTCAGGTTGCTCCTTTTGCCGTCCTCTGGCTTCTGCTTGGTGAGGGAGTCCCCGCTCCCGTCGCGCGGCTCCGGCTTAAAGACCTCCAGGGCCATGGTGTCGTCGCCCGCCTCCTCCTCCTGCAGCTTCCTGTTACCCTCCGACTTCTCCCCCATCAAGTACTCCTGGTGGGGACACGCAGACTCGTTGTAGAGCATCTTGCGCACGGCAAAATCTACGTCGTTCATTTCGTATACACCTTTGTATAAAACATTGTAGGTCAAGGCTGAAAGGTGAGACCGAATTAAGTCTATGTAATGAAAATATAATAAATGTATATCTTAACAGCAAGACAATTGAAACTTTTGAAATCAGCTTGAACATGGCAACCATTTTCTTAAACTTGTGATCAAAATGTACTTGATTCTATATGGAAACCAACTAGAAAATTAACATTTTCACATCCAAATTAATTCTTATGAATTTAGAGTACCTACATATTGTTGATACAATTTCAAAGTGCAAATCCGCATACCTGCCAGTTTTTAATTAAATATACCCAAATTTTTCATTTTAAACTGAGCATTTTTTTTTATTACACATTATCTCTGTATATATAAAAATGAAAATATGTTTGCTTCTGTCTACGTATATATGTATGTACACTATGCGTTGCTAAACCATTCGTCCGATTGCGATGAAACTTTGGGGATTTGATGTGCGCATGCCTGCGATTCTTACTAAATACAATAGTGAGTTCTGGCATCATGAAATTATGCGTTGCTAACAGTTCATCCGATTGCGATGAAACTTTGGGGATTTGATGTGCGCATGCCTGCGATTCTTACTAAATACAATAGTGAGTTCTGGCATCATGAAATTATGCGTTGCTAACAGTTCATCCGATTGCGATGAAACTTTGGGGATTTGATGTGCGCATGCCTTCGATTCTTATTATATACAATAGTGAGTTCTGGCATCATGAAATTATGCGTTGCTAACAGTTCATCCGATTGCAATGAAACTTTGGGGGTTTGATGTGTACCTGCCAGCGATGGTTTTTATATATACTGGTGAGCTCTGGCATTATGAAATTTGTATTCAAAAAATTTCACTAGTTAATAATTTCAATTTCAATATGAGCTGTTTGAAAACTGAATGTACCGGGAATAAATGTATGGAATGCGGGAGGGGGGTTAGCGGGACAGGGGAAGAGGGCGAGGGGAGTTGGGAGAGGGAAGGCGGAGAAGGCGGAGTGGGAACGCAAGAGAGGAAGGAAGGGGAGGTGGATGGGGAACAGGACAAACGGGAAAGGACACACAGGGAGAAACAATTTCTTTATTAAGTGGCATAGCAATGCATGCCGGAACCTCGCTAGTTACGTATAAACTAAAAACTTGATAGAAAATAATGCATCAGAAGCTGGTTTAGTAATAAGTAAGTCGATTTATCATTCTAAACTTAAAGCTTCAATAATATCGCCGAAAGATGTTTTTGCAGATTCATGCATCTTTGGCATTTACCCAATGGATATGTATTTTGATCATGTATACCAACTCGACTTAAAGAAGTAGTTTTTAACACATTAATAAATATACGAACCACCTGCCATAAAATTGAAATCAAAGTTTTACGATTCAGATCCAGCAGTAAAAAAGAAAAAGGATATTCTTTCTTTTAATAATAAATAGTTGCGTGATGAATACACTCACATTGGCAAAATGACACAGTCTCCATGTGTTCCTTGGGGAAGAGGGCATCATAGTGACTCTTCTCTTTGATCAAGTACAGGCTAATGTCTTTTCCAAATCCATTGGAAATAAAGGTTTTAGGTCCCTTATTATTGTCAAAAACAATAAAATCACGCCTGTTGGAAATAGTATTTTTAATTAATATAAATCAAGTGATTTCATTCTTTTTATATCATGCTACGCTTATTTTTTTAATATGTTAACAAGTGAAACTATTTCAACCCCATTTGGAAAATATTGAGACTGAAGAAAGTGGGAGAAGATTTTGAAGCTAATATTATCGTTAACCCTCCCATAACAGATCCCCCAAACCAGAGTTTTTTGCAATAGTTGACTTGTTTTTTTACAATCTACAATTTAGGTAATCCTATAAAAACTATTCAATAATCGATCTGCATTAAAAAAATGTATCCCGTTACCATAAGATGATAACTCTTGGAATGCCAATTTTACTGGAAAAGGCTACAATAATATTATGTATTTCAGTTACGCTCAATTTTGTACCATCTGTTTCTACGTTTTGCTTTACTTAATGATTGACTGCTGGGTGAAGATGGGCAATGTCCGGTTATAACAGCGGGTATAAAAAATGCAGTAACTAATTTTATTACCCTTTCCAGTGACAAAAAGAGTATAAGTCGAAGAAGATATATGGGGGACCCTAGTGACCCCCCCTTCGGGTGATACATTATTTTTACCTTCAGGTGCGTAAAGGTTAAACATGATTTATTAAAATTATATTAACTTGAGAGCTATTATATAAAGGCCATTATGTAGAAGGAAACTCACCTGTAAAGATGGCTCATTACAGTTAGCTCAATAGTCCCTCCAAAAGTGGCTGCGTTGGACATTTCCCTGACGTAATTTTCAAAAGATCCTTGGACCAACTGAGAAATTCACAAACAATAAGTTAAGCATCATAACATACTTTTGTTTAGTTTTTTTTTTTATGTGAAGCCATCTGGAGCCAGTGAGACTATGGCATCCCCAATTGGGGTATGTTGTGAGGCTGAAACTTCATTTATTTATAACGCACTAACGGCCCGCCAATTTTTTTTTGTTTACATTATCCACACAAGAGGCCCTGAGGAAAATAATTTCCCTCAGAGCCTATGTCATCTGAGATGCTGTGTGAAGGGTATTTTTGAAGAGAGGAAGGAATGAACATTGGTCTTGAAGAGAGATGTTGTAGGAAGGAGGAAACACAGAGGCCGGCAAATCGTTCCACAGCTGAGCTGTTGAACACAAGAACAAGTCGAAGCGACAAATTCTCATGTGACAAATGTCAACCGTGTACATATGTTGGGCACGCTTTTGGCGTGTTTCTCGACTATGCACCGGTGCAGAAGGGATCAATGTCGCTTGTTCCTTGGAGCATCTTCCATTAAAATACCGGTAGAACAAGGATAGCATTCCCACCAGACGCCTGTGCTTTAAAGATTGCAATCGGTTTGTTAAGTTTAGTTAGGAGAATCTATCAAACGGACCGCCCGTTTTGGCACAGAGAATTATACCCAGAGGATGAATAAAAACTGAATGCTGTAGAAATGAGATCCCTGAGGTTTTCACTTGGTAAAGTCAAGAGGAGAATATATGAAGCAAGAGTGAGTAGTAGAAGAAATTGAGTTGTTGAACAGTTACATGTTTTCCATTCATAATTTCACCCTAGAGAATATTTCTCACAAAAACTGTCAAGGATGTAAAATAATTATAGGTATTTATAAATCTTATCAGATTATTGTATTATTATAACCTATTTATTTTCTCTCATTTCTAACAGAGTTCTTGTCAACTTCACGGTCAATTTATTCATTTTGCGTTAATTAATATTTATTAATTCCATCTAAAATTTGAATTCTCGTATTTGTTCAAAATAGTGAAACAAGTGAACATTGCTGTCATTGGTAGAGTATGAAATAGTCATTATTTTAGGATTTACAATAAATAATGATCACATTTGTATAATTATATACATTCTACAGATATTATTAAGCAATTGTATTGATAAAATCACTAACTTTAAATTCATAAAACTTAAATATTTGGGTACATTACCGAACTAAATTTGGTTTCATTAGCAGTCATGTATTCCACACACTCTTTTCTAACTTTATGGAATGCGGCTTGGTTCTTGTAGACATTTTCCGAAACGGCCCGGAAAAGGCAGCTGGAGTCCGATATGATGTGCTTCCTGAAAAGACCGATCTCGTCCAACCAGCGGTCTTGTTCGGAGATACGTCGATGGATTCGCAATCGTCGACTTTGCGATTGTTGGGATGGCATTTTGATCCTAAAACACGACGTAACTAAAATAACCACGAATTTAATGATTTTAAGATTATGAACTACTTATTAACTCATCAAAAATTATGTATGACGATCTCCATAATTAATAATTACGCATTGATCAGCCGAACTTTGAACATTGCCGATGCAAAACATGTAGGAAGAAATGGCAGGCGGTTTATAACATTTTCTTAATTAACTAAATTAGCTAATTGTTTTTTTCCATGATGGTGTCATGGTGTAATTAAATCATATATCAACAAAATAAAATAACTCACTGATACGGTGGCAAAACAAGGTGATAATCCGAAAATTGAAATTCTAACGCAGCCAAAGAAATTCGGGGATAAATTGAAAAGAAAGTCGACGAAAAGTAAAACCAACATTGCCAACCAATAAAACAAAAAAATAATAACAAATAATATTTTTTGGTGACAATAATACAATTCAATATTCTCGGTTCCTACCCAAGCTTTTCGCAAAATTAACAAACAGCGGGCATCGAATAAGTATTGCTGTGCGATAATGGCTTCTAGGTGTAAGTGTTTTAGAGATCATTATTCCTTTTCTTTATTATGTCGGATGTAACTTTATGATTCTAAAGTTCGTCGAGATCATTGTTCCAATATCCAAATGGTGGGTGGGTCAAAATATCAATGTATATTTTTCAAAAAATGCAATTATTTTAACTTCTAATTAGTTATTGTTATGACGATTATAATATATCTGTGGAGTCGAAGGCGTCAACCATCTCTAGTTTTTTTTTTTTTTTAATAATTACTATTTAGTTACAAAATTTAATTACAAAGAAATCGTCATTGTATGTTCAGTTTCTGATTTAATATTATTGTATTCGCATGGTCCGTAAGTTGCAAGATCTCCTTTTACATAAACGACGCACGGGCGCATGTAACGGATAGAGTTACGGAGAGCTTTCGGTGATATAAGTAATAAGAGTTACTTATTATGAAATTATTTTCGCACTTTACCGGAAATACAACAACGAAAATATATTATAGGTTTATTTACCTTACGAGCTACACCATCGGATAATTTATAAACTCTAAATTTGTCTTCTTATTTGGCTTCAAACCTACCAACAGTACCAACTAACAACGTTAACAGACTTTCTGATTTCTGAGATTGACATTTGACATATATTGTTCTTTGTTCAATACACAACCTAAAATATTATATTCTACGGTCCATGTGGTTACATGAAGATAATCATATTATTATTATACTTGCTTCTTGTTTGTGGCGTTTGTGCGCTTTGTAGATCAAAATACGGGGATCCCATCTCACATACGTACCAACGTAGGTACCCAGCGCCAAACCAAGTATCAAGTGCATGAGAGTTGTGGAATAATTTACTTACCTACTCTTAACTTACTGAGATTTATTTATTTAATATTTATTTATGTTATATTTATTTACGTATTATTTTTACATGTTACACAGTGGATTACAAAGAATAAAAATATTAGCTTTTCCTCACCATAACGAGATAAGGCTCCTCTGTTTAGTTAGGGAATTCAAGCTCAACTAATAAAATCAGGTAAATAAGTAATAGAATATTGTAAATAATAACAAGAAAACAAATAAGTTTATCCAAGATTTATCGATAACGGGAAAAAAATAAAAGAATTTAATTTAAAAAATAACAAATATGGAAATCTGTAATAGCTCTAAGTAATTTTTCAATTTAAATTAAAATTCATGATAATTATTAGATTTAAAGTACGGTTGTTAAAATAATTTATTTTAAAATGCTTGTTTTATTTCAATTATTTCTGGCGTTCACCCTTCAAGGGTGTTCTAGGTCACCATTTAAAATTACAGAGAAAGGAAAGGTGAATTTACACATTAATTTTATTTAAATGCGCAAATTTGAGAATTATACGGAAGATTGGAGTCGAGTTCAGACTTAAAAGGGATGAATTTTTGAATGGAGGGGAGGCAATTTTATATAAAGTTTGATAGAAGAGAGGATATTTATTAAGAGAGGGGATTTTTATTTTTATAAATACGATGTTCTTCTTTAATCTTCACTCCTTTACCCGAAGCAAGAAACGAACTAGGAGTGTTTTAGATCCCAGGGACCGAGCCGTTGTGGATCATATTCCATGTAGAGTCAAAGAATAATGCAAGTCATGTCTAAAGTAAAACTTTAAATAAATTGTCGAATATTTATTTTGAAACAGGGTGCCTTTCACTTTGAATTGATAACTTAAAAATTATACGAAGGGTTTCAGGAAAAATTGTAGATGGTTTTTCGATTAATTATCAATCTTTTAATTATTTTAAGTGGTAGTAAAATATTTGGCCCGTCAAACCAGTGTTTTTTAGTAATGGTATAACCTTGCTATTTTTCTAGGGCTCCAATCAGAGAGTATGGTATAACCTTGCTTATTTTTCCAGGGCTCCAATAGGAGAGTAGTAAATCTCTCCCACAGCGAGCATAAAAAGCAACTGAGCCGGTATATCGGTTGCTTTATATGCTCGCTACGAGATACATTTAAGTTCGTCAAGTTTCTCTCTGGTAGGAGCCCTGGCAAGATAAATCTAGTGAAAACATTACTAAAAAAATCTTATACACCGGCCCTTACTTCAAAAAATCAGAAAAATATCTCTAATGTTGTTTTCATTTAAATCTTTTTCTAATTTTTCTGTTTTCAGATTTTGGATTGAGTTTCGCTAATATTGTCTTCATTTAATTAAAATATTACAATTTGAAGTTTTACTCAAAGTTAAAATAAAAAAAATAGTTTTTTATTCTTAAGCTTAACCTAACCGCTTTTAATATTGAAGAACACCAGATAAAATGTCAGCATCATGTTCTTACTTAGAAGCTTTACTTCCACTAAATTCTGCACTTACATAGTCAAAATATCTCGTTATCAACAATGGGAAGGTTATCTGAATGTAACCGATTTCAATTTTCATTTGAAACAACAAAAATGAAAGCTTCCAAATACGAACAAAACCGGAGTTTCATTGAATATTCACATAAAGCCACAGCGAAAGTTGACTTGTGAACTAAGATTCGTGACTGGTGAGGTCAGCATCAACAGATTCAGTCGTTTTAATGTGATGATGTTTTTTATTACGATTTATAAATTCTACGTGTATTGATATACAATAAAACTTACGTACTCAGAATCAGCGTTTGTTAATCTATATGAATATATATATATATATAGCCATAATTTTCACTAGAGTTCCTTATTTCGTCAACATAGTAGAACAACAACAATTTTTTAAATGCAAACAAAACTTGAGTTTCATTGGTTTGATGTCCGTACAAAACCAAAATGAAATGTTGACTGGTATGCTGAGTTGTGCGACTCGCGACATCGGAATAAGAGATTTCCGTCGTGACAATCAAACAGCTTGCTTTAATGTGATGTTGTTTAATTAATTTTTAAAAGGCGATAAATTCCGCATATAATATACAGAACAATTTAAATCAACCCGTAGAAAAAGCAATTGCAAGCCATAGACAATCACACAAATCTGACAAGCGATTACGTATGGAATCGATTCCGTATTCACAAAAGATACGGAATCGCTCTTCGTTGACAAAAATTGTAACAATTAGCCCCGATTTTATTTTTTGTTGCTTACTTCGTAAAATATTTTTCCTCTATTGGCTAAACTTTTTTCCTTTTCCGCGGGAACGAGTTGCGCCCAGTGTTGCCAATTTGATGCATTTCCCGTCGTATCTGGCTGATTGGAGTGCCCAGCCCGGCAACGGGAGAATTTTGTAACTAACGGAATTTACTGGATGACCGATTTCCTGGCGGAATCGAATAAAGCAACAAAATACATAATTTTATGGGCGAAAACAGCCCATTTTTATGAATTTATGGAGAATTTTTTTATCTCTGAAATTATGTAGTCACCCTCCCCCCCCCCTTAAGTATTTAAGAAAGTAGATATTTTCAGTTTGCAGAATATTTCCGAAAATGGAAAATATTGCATTTTCAAAATTTAAGAGGCGGGTTTGGGCACCGCCGCCCATATTATTTGATAACCAACACCCAAACCATTTATTGGATAACTACATTTGGTTACAGTGGTTCACTACATTTGGTGACTTAGCAGGGGTGCCAGGGTCCATAGGGTGAGGTTTGTTTAGGTTTTAGCGGCGGATGCTTTTGCCATGTGACAGGCCGGATCGGGAGAGGATTAGAGAGGACTTTTGACCCCTCCAGCCGAACTCTCTCAACCCATTGTCTTGCACAGAAGTGATAGGGATGGATTCATACATCCTTCACTCCTGGACACAATGACCCCCAGATTCCCGCCCACCCTCATACCTTTTTCCTTCCCAGAACTTCCCCTCCTTCCTTTCCCTAAAAAGATTCTCCACACAGCGTCCCCAAAGATGTCACAGGCTCTGAAGGATTTTTTTTGGTAAACTTTCGAAGTCACTGAGCAAGCTTAATACAAATATTTTTTAGGAAAAACCTTTTGATTCACTCTAATGATTATGAAAGACAACTATTTGCATTCGCGGCGATGGAAAACACCGCATTCAAAATTTGCCTTCGTTGTATGAGATCGCGGCCGCGTGTTGTGTGTTGTGGTGGAGTGGTGTGTGATATGTGTAACACTTTGTGTGTGCGTTTCCAGGGTGTGATGAGTGCGACACGACACGCTTGTGGACGTTCTGCCCACTGCATGGACCGCTGCTGGTGGTACCAGATTACAAGAGGGGAGAAATTGAGCTCAGCTGTCCCCCGCATGTAGCATTGCAGCCCTCGGGGATACTGGGGGCGGAGCGCATGGGCAACGGTGTCTCTACCCAATAGCCTGCACTCTGGACCCTACCGCGGCCAAATCTCCAGGAGACCTCACCCCAACAGCCAATACGTGTGGCAGGTACTGTACAGTCCTACTCACTCACTTGTAGTGCTATAAATAACTAACAATATACCAACCACCATTACCCCTATCAATCATACTATTTAGGTGTGCAAACCAAAAGGAGGAAGGCAGCACGTGAATGGCGAGAAGCTGAACGATACCAAGTGATTGCACTTTGTCAATCCAACACAAAGAACAAATGTTCTACAGGTGCAGCGTACTACTCTACATTGCCCTGCACTTTCAGTCAGCCATGCACCATGCATTCTATTTGTATCTATTCTGTGTACGCTTTCAGGAAGGTGAAGAACAACAAAACACCGGCAAAGACCAAAACATAGGACCAAGCAGAGTTCCCGTTAGAGGCAAAAAGTACTTTTTCAAATCCTGGCCCATTATGTCAACACGGCTGTCAAAGCTAGGCTACTACACTACACTAGGCTGACGTCTAGTTTTTGTACTCCAAATGTATTCAGAAATCACTGGTTAAAAATCCTTCAGGTACATGCTGTTACTTCCTGTATATACATAATATATATTTTTTATTGTACAACAGATTGATTGTAAGCGACATCTCGTCTCTCGTATATAACTATAACAAAACGTCGCTTTAGTTCGTTTTTGTCCAACAGACCAAAACGTAAATCGTGAGAAATAGCGCTTTGAAGTTTTTTTTATGAAAAAGGCATATATAATGCAATTAGGTAAATTGTTAGTCTATTAAAATATTTTGAAGTATTAGAAATAATATTTTTTATAAACAATAAGTTCTAAATGTTTAAAATTAAGCAGAAAACACGTTTTTAATTTGGATGTTGGCCAAAGTGACGAATTCTTGTTTGCGAAAGTTGGATAATGGATAAAGGAGACTGGATATTGGACAAGAGTGCTTAACTCTTGCGTAAAGTTGCTTTATCTAACGTGCTTGGTATTACAGGGAGATCGGAAAGAATTTCAAATCATTGAATTTTGATACTCAAATATTTAGTTTTAGGTGTCGTATGTTTTCGAGGTGAGACCTAAATATTCGGGTGTGATTTTTAAATAGTTTATGAGAACATTCGACAATTTTTTTAGAAATAATTTATCACTTGATTGGGAAACGAGTTTAAAATACCGCCCAAGATTCCCAAATCCCAATTGCATGGAGCCAGTCAGACTACGACATACCCAATCGGGGTATTTGTGAGACTGAATGTAGCGGGGAAGGGAAGCATTTAGGAAGGTTGGTAAGTGCCTGGCTATTCAGATCTAGTTATCAAACACGGCTAATGATTTTTTAGGCAATGCTTCAATTTAAAATGGTGGTCTTACACCAGTGTGATACTGAAAGTATCTTCCACTCTGGAACGTGCCGCAAATACACCATATGTAATATTTTACGGTGACCGGACAAGTCAGAATAAAACCAACTCAGAACCACCTCAGAAAAGTCATTAGAAGTGATGAAAAAAAATTATAAAAAATTGATTAAATAAGTTACGTTAGGTTAGGATTATGGGTTATTTTAAAATAAATTTTTTTCATAGCTTTTAATGACTTTTCAAAGAGGTGTTGGGTCGACTTTATTCTCAGTTGGCATGGAACCATATTTTACATATACATCCTTTTTTATTGATTTGTGTTATTTCACTTTTTGATCATTAAAAAGCACACTTATACATGTACGTTTTTATTTTAATAATTAAGTTGTGAAATATAATTATTTTTTTACATTAACTCCACACAGGAGGCCCTGAGGAAAATTAATTTCCCTCAGTTTCTATGTCATCTTAGGGGATGCTATGTGGAGGGTATTTTTAAGTAAGGGAAGGATAGGAAGGAAGAAAAAAGGTATGAGGGGTGGGTAGGAATCTGGGGGTCGGTGTGTCTGAGAGTAACGGACGTATGAATCCATCCCTCCAATTGCGGTACGCCGCCATGACCTGGACAAACTTCACCCCCATTCATAAAAAACATATCACTGACTGGATTAAAAATCAAGATATTAACTTTATACAAAACATTATTATTCCCAACCAAACATAACAAAACTATAAAAAGTATAAAATTAAATAAACCTAAAAATTAAGTAGTTTTTCAAGTATCCAATAACTATACATACACTTACAATTTATATATGTGTGTACATATATATATGTGTATGTGAATGTGTATGCGGATGTATACGTATGTATGTATATATTCATATGCATGTGTGCAGGTACATGTATTTATATGGATGTGTATGTATGTATGTGTATGTTTATATATATATATATACATATATAATTTTTTTTATATTCCTCTAATATATTTAAATACTTTTTTTTTCTCTTCTATATAACCAATGTACAATAACTGTTAAAATTTGAAAAAAAATACATATAAAACTTTATATTACAACACATAAATACTTGTCACACATAAACATAAATAAACACGTAAACACCTCAGCACAGGTTCTCCTAGTGAGGTGTTCACGAAACATACAACAATACCTATCCACAGTTTCACCTTCACAAACCTACCTTACACCCAACATAATAAAATTATAAAGGTAAATACTGTAATGTATAGAAATAAATAAAATAAAAAAAAATAAAATTAGCTCGGGCACCCCTGCTAAATCACCAAATGTAGCGAACCACTTGAGGTAACCTACGGCAGAGGTGTTGGTTATCCAATAAATGGTTCCAGGGACAGCGGTACTCGTACCCGCCTCCCAAATTACAAAAAAACTATCAAAATAAAAATTACTTGAGCACGCTGGGATTGAAACCCACGACTTCCGGATCGTTAGTCGGGTGCCTTACCCATCGACCACGGGAGGCCGCCGTCTTATAACAGAAGTGTGGTATCCAACATTTAAAAATAAAAAGAAGATAATTCAAAGGATTTCGTAACACAATAGATAGCTACAAGTTCTTTAGAAATGTGTAAAACAATAGTCGACGAATTCTTTTTAAAAATGATTCTATGTTTAAACACATGGGATACGATTTATTTCTACTACACAATATATTGTGTAATAGAAATAAATAGACTTGTCAAAAAGAGATCATAAAACCTTTCTAACCACATTAACTCCATAACAATAGTGTGTTCCGGTGTTTGAGACACAACTTAGTTGGGCCAAATTATTACAAGGGTTACGGGTTATTATGGGCTGGAATGAAAGGCACTGGAAATGGATCTAGGAAATAAATAAGTAAAATGTATAGGATAAACATTAAAAATGTGCGAATAGTGATAAGGTTTTTATTGACATTCAATAGCTCTGAACAAAAAAAAAACTGGAATAGGTAAGAAATAAACGAACACATAGAAATTTAAGGCACTCAATAAAGTATTAAAAAAAAGAAATGCTTTCATTATCATTCAGTGTACAATTCTCCCATGAAGATTTCAGTAATAAGATATTTATGGGTACACAAACACAACATATCTTAAGATGTTTCTCTATCATATAGAACTTGGCATGTATGATAATATATTATGTATACATAGGTAACATATTCGTTACAGAGTGGTTATAATAGCATTGGGTATTTCGATTATATAATATATTATGTTTACATAAAATATTGTAAATTGTCATTACTTATAACCACCCTGTAACGAACGATCAGTTGAAACAATTTGCTGAGAAAATAATGAAATATTAATTTCCTGCTTTGTTTTCCGTGGGAATTTTAATTTTTTTCTACAGTGTACATCATTAGGAACTTTGTGTGGAGAAATCTCTCAGAAAACTACTAAAATAACTTCGTAAATAGTAAAATCACAAGTGAAGGTATTTACTTCCGAACGAATTTTTGAAATGAGAGCAATCACGTGGTCCTCAACTGCGATGCTATTGGCTGTTTGGTCTGTTAGAGAGATACGCCCGCAACCGAGAGTTCAAATTTCACACGTAGGCCAAGATATCGCTTGGATGTTGGAGAAATTTATATGAAATGTAACTGAACGGCCG
Organism: Glyphotaelius pellucidus; assembly: GCA_936435175.1. Classification (NCBI taxonomy): domain Eukaryota; kingdom Metazoa; phylum Arthropoda; class Insecta; order Trichoptera; family Limnephilidae; genus Glyphotaelius; species Glyphotaelius pellucidus. The sequence goes on from OW386550.1 coordinate 1,869,035, forward strand.
GTTTAAAAACGAAGGGTTCTTTTGGCCAACGTGTGGATGTTGGATTAACACGCTCGAAATGTTGTTTCATTTTGGAGGACGTAAGACAAACTGCGTTTTGAAAACCCTTTACGAAATTTTTTAATGTTTTTTTTTTCACTTGTATTGTATAAATAAAGACTTTCTGAGAACAACTGCATACTTAACTCAATTTCGCTAAAAATGGTCTGTTAGACAAAAACGAACTAGAGCGACGAAAGGGCGCCTGGCACTCCCGCATTTATTATTACCCCCGCTAATTCACCCCCCCATCCTCGCGTTCGGCGAGAGCGGGGTGAATTAGCTGCCTTCTTTCTGGGCTTGTCGTGTTTCGCAGGTTGTAACCTCTGCTTCGATAAACATAGCAGAGGTCGTAATATTTGTAGCTACTCTTCTTTTCGTGCCCTTCAAAGCAACTTGTGATTGACCCCAACAACCTCTATCCATCATTTTTATTAAAGCCAAAAATAAAGATATAAGAAATGCAAGTGGGTCCTCGGCCCAATAATTTACATTATTTCTTATCCGCTAATTATGCTAAGGGGAGTTTGGAATTCCCATAAATATAACATAAACATAAAACAAAAAGAATCCTGAAAATGCCCCCGTTTGCAAGAGCTCTCTGATTGGCCAGAATATACAACGAACGCATGCATCCTACTGACTGGTCGGACCGGGGGAAGGAAAGGGTAGAGAACGTAGGGAGCGGGGTAAAGGTATCGATGCTTCACATAAAGTTTAAGAGCCCCTCTTACAGCTCATTCATCGCCGAGTCGTTCGAATCGAAGATAGAAAATGAAGACAGAGGCAAAATGTCTTCGCACCACCACCCTATTCGATATATTAATCATCCAATTTTAGTACAATCTTCTCATTCCGAAACTCTTAACATCTGGGAAGATAATCATACAAAAGGTCTTAAGACTATTTAAAGAGGAATTAAATACATCTTCAGAAATTTCATTCAACAGCGTCATTCCTCTTGCCATGCTATGCTGTGCTAGAACATCCATTTGCTGTGTGGTATTTACACTAGTATAGCATTCCAAAAGGAACGGGCTATCAATAGAATTATTAATTTTATTAAAACTAAGTAATGCAAGATTTGCAAAAAGGCTAGTTTCTAGGCTAAATCTAATTATTGCCCCAAATAAGTATATATGGTGTATGAACCTCGGATAAGTTCCATACGTCCGCATATAGACATATCTGGAGAATTTTTTCTGGATTTCTTATAGCATATTAACATATTTAATTTGGTGGGAAGTCTACACATCACTAGCATACTCCGGCTTAAAAGATGATGCTGAGATCTATCATAATTGACTTGTTTTCCTAATTGTGTAGTAAAAAACCCACTCCTAGAAGGCCCTAGTAAAAAACTAGGGCCTTCTAGGAGTGGGTGTATGTCATTATTACACATTTTTAATATTAAATTCCAATTTGCTTTTTCCTGACCATTCTGCTATAGCATCAGGCCAAATTGCAGTTTTAAGCAGTCTTGGTAAAAGATTATTTCCGTCAAAAGTTTAAGGTCATCTGCAAATAAAAGACATCTGCCATATTTTACACAGACTTGGTACAATATTATATATCACATAATTAGCAATTATTGCTAATTCGAATTGAAACAGCTTACGACTTGTTTGGTGACCAGATCTGTATAGCCACATACTTTCCCACCTTCCTCTTCCCATCTCCTTCCCCATTACTCTCACCCTCACAATACACCCCAATAATTGGTGATTCCATAGTCTCACTGACTCCAGACAGGTGGGAGTAGTTGGGACTCTGTACAGTATCCCTCTTCCCTTCGCTCCTCCTAAGACCAATTTAGGAGGTGGATATGATTACCACCACCCTGGGAACCATTTACTGGATAACCAACACCTCTGCCATAGATCAACCCCAAGTGGTTCGCTATGTTTGGTGACTTAGTAGGGGTGCCCGGGTTCACGGGGTGAGGTTGTCTGGATCTTGGCGGCGGATGCATCTGCCCACCTACTGCATGGCAGACTGGATCAGGAAAAACTGGTTGAGGGAGACCTTTTGACCTCACCAGCAGGACTCTCTCGGAACATCGCCTTGCACCGCAGAAGGAAGGATAGATTCATAACGTACGTCACTCCTGTTCACACTGACCCCTTCCAACTCTCATACTTTTTCCTTTTCAGAACCTCCTCTCCTTCTAACCTAAAAGACCCTTCTCACAGCATCCCCAAAAGGACATAGGCCCTGATAGGAATTAATTTCCTCAGGGTCTCTCGTGTGGAACTAATGTAAAAATAAAACATCCCACTGTAGGATTTGTCCTCTCTGGTCCGTAGTCATTTGTACCCAGTCCTCGGGTCTTCTTAACATAATAATCTATGTATGTATGTGTATCAGGAGTGTAGCTATCGCCGTATCAGCCGTATCAATGATACGGGGCCCCCGGACTTTTGTGAGAAGTCTTTACCCTTCATTTGGGCCCCCCAACTAATTTTGATACAGGGCCCCTCCGAGGCACACTACGCCACTGATGTGTATGCACATGTACACTGTTTTCTACGCTCACAGTATTGCGACGGTATCTTGTTGGGTAAAATATATTCTACAGAATGCTTTCTTAGTGTTGTGAAGCATATTATACCCCATTTTGTTATCGATGTTGTGTTTGTCTTTAATTAGTGATAGTATCAACCATGTTCAACGTAATTGAATTTCTGAGCGCTTTGATATGAATCATTGTTGACAAACCTAATAAAAAATAAATACATCATCATCATCTTCATCCCCTTATCCTTATTCGGGTCGGGGACCCATTGCATCAACAAGGCTCTTGTGCCGACTGTTCGGCCTCCGTCCATGGCAGTCCCATCCTCTCCTCTCACAGTTTTTGGAGTTGCCTCGCCCTGCTGTGTCTGGGGCGGCGCTGGACGTCTTCTAGTATTTTCCTCGGAATTCGGTCATCAGGCATTCTTACCGCCCAAGCCAACTCAGTTGCGATTTTTTTATGAAGAGTAGCAGTGGTTCAATGTTAAGCATTGAACCAAAAAATAAATACAAAATAATAATAATAATAATAATAAACACTTAGATCGTCCATTTGATGACTCAGATATCTCAGAAAAATCGAAATTTGAGTTGAGTATGCAGTTATTTTTTAAAGTGTACCCTCTATCTGGTACAAAACTTAGATTACTCGTAAACACCACCAAATCAATGACTCAGATATCTCAGAAAAATCGAAATTTGAGTTGAGTATGCAGTTATTTTTTAAAGTGTACCCTCTATCTGGTACAAAACTTAGATTACTCGTAAACACCACCAAATCAATTATAATGAAGAAAAACTTATGAATTAAATAAAATGTTGATGTTTTCTGGGTCGCTAATAGGATATTTCAAAATGTCGTACTAATAAGTGTTATTTTATAGCATATTTAACACATTGTAATCGGATCACGTATTGATACGTTTTTAGCAAATTAATGCTAGAGAGCGGATCACGTATTTATACGTTTTTGATAGATTGTTAGTGGAGCGCGGGTCACGTTAAAATACGGGTTCCAATATACTTGAGTTTTCGCTATATAGCGTCTGTAGGGTTGTAGCTATGCAGGTAAAAACCTTTTGAGAACAATAGATGGGGTGTACGGTGGGTACCGAGGTAGTGTTATAAATCACAAAAATAGTCGAAGATAACGGTACATATAACGGTATACATGCAACACTAAGACGAAGAATAATATTTTTTTTAGTTTATTTCACTACTCTTTGGTGGTCGGACGTTGCTAAAAGCTAAATATCGAGTACATAGATATTATATATATATTACGTACATATTTACATTTTATTTTAGTGGTTAAAAGTTAAAATACTTTTGATAAATTTTCGATGAAACAGACATTTTTACCACGATTGTGATTGAAAGTTTGTTATTTTTTTTAGTTAGTTATATTATTATATTGTGTTTTATCCCATAAGAAAAATGTCTCACCACAATGAAGATAGTGACCAAGAAATATACGCCGACAATTTATCCGACATATCGTGTGAAAGTGATTTTGATAGTGATGATAGCGATCAAGTTGATGATGAAGATATTATTCCACTGCCTACAACATTTACCCGCAGGACCATTTCGTCCAGTTCTGACGAAGAAGAGGTTGATGGTTGGTCTATAAATGATAATCCCCCAGTTCTTGAAGATTTTTTGGGTATTCCTGGAATTACCTTGAATAATCCTCCAAAAACGCAGATGGATGTGTTGAAATTGTTCATAGACGACGATTTTTTTAAGTTTTTGGTTATCGAATCCAACAGATATTATTATCAAAACATCGATCGACATGTGATAGCCAAAATTGAAAGCAAGGGAAAGAAGAAATTTGTTCAAAGGAAATGTCGTGTCTGTTCAGCGCGCAAGGTGCGTAGTGAAACATGCTTCATATGCAAATTTTGTGAAGTTCCCCTACACAGGGGCAAATGTTTTGAAAGATATCACACCCTAAAACAATACTAATTTTTATTTTACATTTAGAAATATTTTTTGTGTATAATTTGTAAAATAAAGGATGTTATGTAAAAAAAATTTTTTTTTTTTTCAAAACTTTCCTGCTTTATGTGAAATTCTGCACTAGTTTAACGATGAAGAATACATTTCTAAATATAATAAAATAAAATAAATAATTTGCAAAAAGAATTATTGAAATCAAACAAATATTTTTGAAGTTATCGCAATTTTTCTAGAGGTCTACGTTAGCGCGAAATTACGCGAAAAATCACCCGTTCGCAGCACTAGTACGCGGCCGAAAACTGCCCGATCACATTGTGTTAATATGTAAGACAAAGACACTTGTAAATAATATTTGATTTATGGAGAGCATTCGAATACTGCTTTTCTCATTATCTCAAAACTCAGTATTTGGAGATGTCTTACTAATCAATTGGACGATCGATATATGTATAACAAAATATAGCATGTTTATAAGGATTGGTAAAAAAAAACAATGTGTATTTTTTATGAAATTTTATTCAAAAAGCACCAATCTACATCTTTCAAAATATGACGTAAAAAATCAGTTTTCTCTCAATCTCTCCGGTTATGTTCAGTAAAAATAAACTGAAACACAGAATCTTGAGTTGTGCCACGGTCACCCGGACCGCAGACACTGAGCAATTTGTTTTTAAACACTAAACATTATAAAAATCCGTATAAATGTAAAAAAAATAAGTTATTGTATTCATTAAAGTAAAAACACGGGATGCGTCCATCCAATTTTTTTTTCGGGTAATGAGGTTATGTAATATTATTATTAATTATTTGGAATAAAAGCAGTTTGACACAGGATATTACAAAAAAATAGGATCATTATTTCTCTGAGCTAAATAATTAAAATTGACTTAATTCTATTAGGATTTCTGGATCCATATGACTTAACTAATAATAAGAGTTACATTATAATTGGTATATTCATTATAGTACCTGCTTACACTGAAGCGCAAATTTTAAAAAATTCAAACAAATCGTACGTCGCAACTTAGAGGATAATGATAATGCTGGGAGAATATTTGGGCGAGGAAGCTCGATGAAGAAGGTAGGCTAGATACGTGTCGTATCTACGCAGTCTTCTCCTGCTCGATGGTGTCCTTGGTGGGGAGGGGGTTCTTCTCCAGGGTCTCGGTGTGCTTCAACTTGCTCGGGTCGAAGGACGTAATCCCGTTGATGAGGTTCAGCTTCTCCTTTTCCTGCTCGATGGCTGAAAAGTTACACGGAAATTAATACGACTCAACATAGACAAAGATAGCTTGGAGTGGTCTAAGAGAAATGAATTATTAAAAATGAGATGTGAAAAAAAAAATCTCACTTTTTTACAAATTTGTGTTCCAACATAAATCGTTCATTTGTAATTTAAATTCATGCCCATCAAAATGCTTTTTAAATAATTTTTTTAAATTTTTTATTTCGTCATATTCTTGTGGTAAATAGATTCAAATTGTTATTTTAAGTAATCATTTAACTTATAAATAATTGCCTAAGTTGCCTCTAAAATCATGAAAATTTATATAATTTTAAAAAAATAAAGTGGAACGATACAGAATAGATATGTTATACATTTTGATTTAAGGGGGTATTCTAGTCTAGAGGCATGAATTTTAGGTATTTTTTCAGGTGCAATAAAAAAAAACGAATAATATTTTTAGTGGCCATTACTTTAAAAAATATAAATTAAAAATTTAAAAAAAAAATTAAACGAAAAAATTTAAAATTCAAAAAGTTACAGGGTGTTGAAGTGGGGGGTCTCAAAAAAATGGCGCTCCCTGGTTGACACAATTACAACCCTCCTAGTAATAAAAAAAATATAACTCTTAATCCAGACAAGTGCTGCTATAGCCCGTACCTCGAAAAAGTAAAAAGAATTTTTTTTTGCAAAATGGCGGTTGTCTGAAATAAAAATACATTTTTTTACCAGTTTTTTTGACTTTTCAAAATATAGTAAAAATTAAAATTTTATTATAATTCTGGTAGGGGCGATAGAGTAATGTGTAGAGAAGGCCCACACCAAATTTCAAGTAAATTGGTAACGTAGAACTCGAGATATCGTATCAACCGTCTCGAAAAAAGGAGTTTTGAGAAACAGGCGTTTAAAGTTTTGCTCTTTTTACATTTTAGTTAGATTCCATCTAAACCGGTCAAACTAAAATGGCTCCAACTTTTAAAATAATTTGAATTTAGAAAAATCCTTTTAAGGAGATGTTCTTGAATATTTAAACCATAGAAATATGAAGAAATAATTTTTTAAATTTATTTTTTCTAGACTAGAATACCCCCTTAAAAATTAACTTTTCAATTTGGTTAGGTATTTTGGCCTCAAATTCAAATTTAAGTTTTGTACAAAAAAGGCCGCACAGCGATTCCTCTAATTAAAAAATAAAATTTCCTGACTTTGGGGAATTTAAATTAGGGGAATATTCCTGGGTTCACCACCAGTCCTGACCTGTAAAAAATGAATGTGGAAAATGGCAAATAAAAAGGCGTGGTAAAAGAAACAAATGTGATAGTAATTTATGTAAAACCATCCGAACAAACCTTCAACAGGGGGCAAGGGGTTCTTCTCAGTGGTCTCGGTGTGTTTCATGGAGCCCTTGTCGAAGTGTTCGACGCCGTCCAACAGATTTTGGTGAATCTTTTCAGCGGCCACAACTTTGAACAGCAAAACTCATGCGATCATACAGGGAACATGCGCAAAGCGGGTGACAAGCAGTATATTGAAAGTGCACAATAATCAGTCCATACATTATCGCTATTTATTTGATCATATTTAAAAAAATATTCAAAAACAATAACTATGTACTATTAAAATCAAATTTCAAAACAAAATCATAAAAAATTAAAATAAAACACAAGTCATATTGGTTGGGTTATTTTTAACTTTCGTTACATTTGATAAGCGTCAAATCGTCGCTCAGCGCCATTTTGAATTTTTTAACATCTAAACAGTCACTCTTAGCCCCACAGACGAATAGCTCATATAGGTCTCATACAAATCGTCGGGTCTCCCTTACTATCATGGATAGAAATATGATCAAAAAGGTGTTAGAAAGAGAAAACACCACGCTTCATATTCAAATCTAAAAGTTAACCTATATGAAACCAACGTTTCGACAGCAATTTTATTAATTATTTTTACATGAAATGACAAAAAAGTGAGATGACAATAACGTTTATAATACATTTGTCTGATTAAAAGGGTGTTTGCTTTTTGTTGTTCGTTATTAGCAATTTTAGTTACAAAAAAAAGTACGGTGACCATTTTTTAAACTTTTTTATGTAAGCATTAAAATTTTTTATATTTCTAAAATTATATTATTACGTTTAATAATAAAATTTGAAAGCGTATTTCATCGCATTTTAAAAATAGTTTTTAGTTTTCGGAAACATTTAGAAATATTCCATTTATTTGAATTTTTTCGCAAAGCGGAAAAATTCTGACAGAATACGCCCGAAGCCTGAGGAGTCAACAGCAGATTCTCAGTGTGTTTTAGCTTTTGATCAAATTGTGATAAGATTTCAAGCATGGTTGCTTGACGGCTGATCAAAATTGATTCAAAACTTATGACGGACCGACAATCGGTATTTAAAGGGGTCCATTGAGATGTCAAAAATTCAAAACGGCGCTGATGGTGGATTTGATTATCATCAAATGTGCCGAGAGTTTGAAACAGCCCAAAACAGGTAAATTTTGAGAGTAGTTTAGTAAGATCGGTTTGAACCAGTTTCTACCGTTAGTTTGGTGTTATAGCGACAATATATCGAGAAGCTCGGTTGGTTGAAAGGTTATATTATTGAGGGTGTGGAAGCACTGAAGAGGAACGCTGCGCCGAGTGCATTGATATAGATGACATAATGAGTCATCTTTTGAGGCTTCCTATTGAAAAACAGTGTCGTAATTCTTTCTTGTTTCATGCAAAATGACACCAGATATAATTTTAGTTAATAATATATAATAATTGTGTCGAACAGCAGAAAATCAATAACCCAACATTTCCAAGGACTGGTGCATCTAGTAATCCGGCACAACTAGAGTCATGTTTGAGTGAACGAAAACAATTGACGATAAAACTTATTTTTGTAAACAAGAGAAAAAATTTAAGAGTTTTGCTTTTACCTACAAAACTTTACTAATTTCAAAATTTGATGTAGGAAATATAATATTAATTTAGTTAATTTTAAAGTTCATACATAATATTATACGTCTGCATCCCTGGTTCAATGAACTCAAATTTGCTTTGAATTTAAATGTCATTTTCAAAAATTGATAATAATTGTGTGAAAAATTCAGCCAAGCAATAAAGTACCTACCTAAAAACTATACTAATTTTCAAAATTCATTTGTAAAAAATTCGATCTTTAAATTTAAGTGTCATTTTCAAAATTGGAACTGATTTTTCAAGAAATTCAGACTATCATGTGATTTTCACGGGTCCACTGTAATATTGTATAAAAACGCAAATAATTCATACTTTTTAAAAAATATTTTCGAGTCATTCCAGGAATACAGCAGTTTTTATACAGAGGTTCTACTGCATTCATCGTACGAGCAATCTTTTCCATGAATTTTAGCTATTCCCTGCACTAATCTCGATATTTTTAACTTGTGTACTCATTGTTGAATAAAGTCCATTCTGCTGTGTTTTCCAAATGAAAAATAGGCATATTTTGCATAAACCTGCAGAGAACGGCACAAACTTTCTTATTGTTATAAATTTTTTGTCTTGTAACCAAACCAGTAGATGAAATCTATATCAATGACTGGGAGCTTAGTTTAGTTAAGTTTAGTTTAGAGACAAGAAAGAATAAAACAAATCATGTTCGTAAATTACCATCTTTGTCAGGCAGAGGGTTTTTCTCTTGTGTTTCGGTGTGCTTAAGGCTAGTGGCGTCGAAGGCTACGATACCATCGATAAGGGTTTTCTGAGTTTTTTCGGCCACCATGTCTAAAAAGGAAATAATAAATTAAAATGATAAAGAAGACACTAAGGGTTAGTGGTTAGTGCTCGAAGGGGTTGAATCATTCTACAACCTTCTTGCCATAAATTAATAGAATCGTGATTTTTTTTAAGTTAAGTTCCAATTACGATTTAACTAGCCGACTATGACAGAGAAAACGCTCAGACCGGCAAAGTCTGACGAGTCAAACAGACTATTTGAATCTTCTCTTTATGAATTTTTATGTGAACCTTCTCTTTATGAATTTTTATGTGAACCTTCTCTTTATGAATTTTTATGTGAACCTTCCCTTTATGAATTTTTATTTGAACCTTCTCTTTATGAATTTTTTACATTAACCCAAAAGGTCTAATTATCACAGAAGGTCCCGAAGAAAATAATTTCCCTCAGCGACTATGTCATCTTTGAGGATGCTGTGTGGAGGATCTTTTTAAGGGAATGAAGGAGGGGAAGTCCTGGGAAGGAAAAACGGTGTGAGGGGTGGTTGGGAATCAAGGGGTCAGAATCTAAAATTCATCCATCCCGACGATGGGTCGGGAGGGACCAACTCTGGAGAGGTCCAAGGGTTTCCCTAATTAGCTTCCCACGATTAGGCCCGCCACGCAGCTGGTGGACAGGCGTATCCACTGCCAAAATCTGAACACACCTCATCTGATAAACCCGGGCAACCCTGCTAAATCACTAAATGTAACAAACCTCTTGCTGTGACCTCTGGCAGAAGTGTTGGTTATCCAATAAATAGTTCTCGGGGCGGCGGTACCCATAACAGCCTCCTAAATGCAAAGTTTGGGGATGGAGCATCAGAGTGAAGGGTTCTCATTCTTGGAATGATTGCTAGTGAATTTACATGGTTTTTTTAGAAAACGCTACGTACAATTATAACCAATTAATATACAGCGCTGTTGTGGTGATTGAAACATTAACAGCGCTATACAAGTAATTATTATTTTACTGTAGAAAATGAGAAAGTTGGATAACTTTAAAATATTTCTAAGCTATGATTAATTCCCAAAGTAAAATTGTAAACAGATTGTCAAAGATAGCTAAAAATTTGGCATGGTAAGGTAGTTTTAGTTTTTCACTGCCGACAATCAAATATTGAGTTATTTGTTTTAGGATTAAGAGTCTTGAAAAAACATTAGATTTTATTAAAATACACCACTCGCACACCTTTTCGCATTATAAAAACCTTGTTATCAAAACCTGTTATTGGCAGATTCTAAATTAGTCTCAAACGTTTTATTGTTATCATTAAAAATACTAGGTACTGTTTATGATTGTTAGAATGTCAATAATTTCAATATCATTTTATTATTATTGGGGTTAAACAAAACGTCAACCAAACAAAACAACGCAATTCTGCAATATTCTATTTGCGCAAACCACTCACCTACTTTATTTAATTTGCCGATAGTTTAAATTCCATGTTAATTTAAGTACGTAAATAGAAACTGTTAACCGTGTTAATAAAATAATAAATATAAAAGTTAGTCAATAGTATTTTATAGGCGCATGCATTTATGTATGATTAAAGACCATAAAATTATTATCAAATAGGACAAACACAAATCTACCAAACATGCACTTTTGCATGCGCAACTTTTTAATATCTACAGAGCAGTGACACATTATTTTCTGATATTGTTTCATATGTAGGTACCTTATTTGACATCAGAAACATTTTTTTTGTCATAACAATTGACTTACAGAGAAAAATACAAAACTGTTTCAATTTTTCTCTGAACACAAAGTTTGAATTAGAAAAATGTTACCAATGTTTGTTTGTAAACCAAATTAAGATCAGAATAAAAATATCACTGGTATACAGGTATTACAGAGACATCTTTTTTGCTAGTGCATTAATTTTAATAAAAAGGATAAATACTATTTTGTGTTTGATTCAAAACGTTCCCGAATTGAACCGAAGAATTGGATCAATATAATACATTTATTATCGCTTCGACAGCCGATTATTAAAACTTTTATGTAACTTGGTGCTATTGGCATGTTTATCAGAGCAAAAAGGATATCTCCGCGTTATAATTGTTCCTGCGTGCGGACTGCGGGTACCTTGTGCCGTGGGGAGGACAATTTTTTCCTGCGTGTCAGCGCGCTTCAAGGAGGACGGCTGGAACGTCTCCACGCTCTTCAGGATGTCGCAGTGCCTTCTCTCTTGCGCTACATCTAGTGACATGAGCCATGCAAATAACATGCAGAGATATAAGATACATAGCTAATGCATACTAATACGTGTGATAGCGTAAGTTGTTGTGAAAGAAATCAGTGCTTTACAGAAATATATAGGGGTTATTGCGGCATTCCAGCAATCCTGTGGCATTCCGGCAATCCCATGAGATGCCGGAAATCACATGACAAGAACGTACATAAGAGTGAAATGAAAATTCATGGAGGATTGCTTGAATGCCACGGTGTTCTAGCAATTTCTTGTCAAAGAAGACTCTACAATAGAAACCATTTGAAAAAAATCCATGTGGATCAGTACGCTATACGTTTAGTAAAGCACTGATTTTGAGAATATACATAGGTAATGTAATATAGAGTGTGAAAATAAACTAAGTGAACTTTACACCCATGAACCTACTAATATGTTGGCTTGCGGCAAAAGGTCGCTTAACATTTATTTTTCATCAATTATTTTAAACACGGCAACATTGATTAAAAACTTAAATAAGAGAATCTGTGAATATTAGGTTATTGGCAACTTTCCACTGCAAGCCAAGGAATATATTTGTATGTACATTTGAGTACTGTAATAATTTATTGTAACACCATAAATACAAGTATAATCATTAATAATTTTACTACAAATAATAATAACCCCAGAAAAGTTAATTACAAAAACTAAAATAATTTAGAATACAAATACATAATAGAAAATACATAAATATTAAATACTGATTTTATTCTTATTCGTTTCCTTGTTCAATCTGATTGCAGCTAATAATTGCTGAAAATCGTAAAAATTTGAATATTAAAACTTCAAATAATTAGTTAATGCAATTAAAATGGTTTAAGAGTGTGAGACTTCGGAATAGAATGTTAATGACTCCAACCATTAATTGTTAGAAATGATATTTTATTAAGAAACTGAAGGAAGGAAATGAACAATAAAATAAAATATAATTGACAATAAAAACATATATGTAGGAACCATTATTTGACATTGTCCATTTTACAAAATTCTATGACTTTCTAAACAATATGTTTTAAGAAAATCAAACATACTCATTTTGGTTGTGTGTGTTGTGCATTAGTCATGCGTGAAATCCGGTTAAAAGGAACTCAAATTTGCTTTGAATTTAAGTATCATTTTCATAATTGGAACAGATTGTAGGAAGAATTAATTAGGTGATAAAGTAGGTAATCTACCTATAACGCAGGGTAATAAAGGACGTACTTGACTTATTTAACCGGTGATTCTTGACATTATTTGAACTAAAAAATTAAATTTTGTTCTCGACTTCCACGACATGTCGTCACTGGTCTCTCAGCAGAGAAACCGCCCAACCCTTCACCCCGACGGTAACTGTCTAATATTTACTGATTTTTAATGTTTTAACTTTTAAAAAAACATCAAAAATGTTACTGGAGACCAAAATTTCATTTAATTTTTTTATTCCAAATAATATCAGGAAGCATTGGTTAGAGTAAGTCAAGTACATTCCTTAACACCCTGTATAATATTATTTTAACAGAAAATTGTTATAATCGATGTTTTAAAAATTGGAAATTATTTGTCAAGAAAGAAAAAGTATTAAAGAAAATTGTCTGTTGGGATGCAGAGCTGATGGCATTAGTTTGATTTTTTTACAAATTTACAGTTTTGTTATTTGGAATCAGTCATTTATCTGAAAAATGCAGTGGAATTTATAGAAATCATAGAAACGAACTATAAATTAATAAAATACTAGTAATAAACAATATAAAAATAATTTCATGCAATCTAAATCTTTATAGATAGATACAAACCAGTTTTTCAATGTGAGTTTTCTTAAAAACTTAAAATCACAAAGAACCAGTGCCGATTCATAGCAGAATATAATGCAAAGTGCCTAGAGCAGCCTTGAGTGGGTGCAACATATAATAATAAGGTTGATGGCATTAAACAATCATCAGCAGTTTTGGATAAAGACCTTCGGCCGAGGGCAGCACATTCTTCTCGTTGGTGTCCACGTCCTTGAGGCATTCATGGTTGAAGCCTTCCAGCTGGCTCTTCAGGTCGATGGCCACCTTGGGCAGGTCCTTCAGGGAGGGGCTATCTGGGCAGGCCATTTTTATTGGTTTTCTGAAACGAAATTTAAACAAAGATTAAAAAACATGCCCATGGGAAGCTTTTTGCTAACATCTGAAAGCCGAAAATTCTTTCGCTGGAAAATCGAAATAATCAAAAAAACTGATTTTTGACACACCGTTAAAAATACGACCAAAAATTGATTCCAAAGAATTATAATCAATTGCAATATTCCGATAAAAATCTAATGAATCTATACAATCATGTCTATCATCAATAAAAAATTTCGGTTGTGCGTCTGTCCATGTAACTCTGGTTCAAGAAACTCTTTGCTTTGAATGTATCATTTTCATAATTGGAACATATTTTTAATATAAATTGTTTTCGAGAATTCAGACTAACCCGTGATTTTTCACGTGTTTGCGCTAATAAAATAATATACTTCAATGAATGTTAGAAATAAATATCATTAAAACGTTTAATCGATTAATTTTAAATCTCGATTATTTCAATCCATGATCCCATCAATAGTTAATTAGTTGATTATCCAAGTATGGCTATATTACAAGTCCAAACATTTTCGAAAATGTGGGAATTCCGCGTGATAATTTAGTTGAATAATTCTGTCGCTTCTAAAATTGAAATCAATTTGATACTAAACAGTTTTTTGTGTTGGTTAATCGTTTATTTGCCCAGGATATTAGTCACGACTGGCTGGACAACTAATTTGGGATTTGAAGGTGGGTTGGCTGGAGATGGTCGGATTATAGGTTGGTCGGGTTTACGTGGGCGAAGGTCCCAGGCTGGGCCCTCTAATTATAAAAGGAATAAAAAAAAAACTAAATTAAATAAAAGGATTAAAATAAATTCAAAGGTTTTTTTCTCTACGTTTTTAAACTCAAATTGGGTTCGTAATAAAACCTGCTAACAATAAAAAGTACCTAATCTAATTTGTGAGCACAAGTTTTATTTAGATGGTTATAATTGATCGAGGTGTGGGGATTTTTGTGTCAGGTTCCATCCCCCATTCCCAATATTGGCCAATCCCACTGATTGGGACCCCGAATGTTGCAAATTAATGGAAAGCTATCAGGTTCTGTGCCTAGCTTTAATTATTGTAATAAAGTAATTAAAAATCACATTTTAAATTTAAAAACATACAATTTATTAATTCCTTGTTAAGATATCACGGTTCCGTTCTCACGAGAAATTCAGGGTTTCTAAAAATAGTAACTACAATATTATTAGTTAAGTTAAAACTGAATTTTTGCACAAGTCAATCTATACAAAATATATTTGAAACTACGCAAATGATGTTTAAAAGCGATTTAACTATGCAAAGTAACGTTTTTGACGTGATAACGTCTTATAAATCGATGAACACCAGTTCCATGCACGAAAAAGCATGACTCATTGTCACGTTCTGCCTGAGTCGAGCGTGCAAGCGAGAGGGCGGAACAAGCGATAGAGAGGCACGATCGGCCTAAGCGTTCGGCTTATGACGCATCAATGCGATTTTTCATCAATGTTTTCTTGTGACGTTATCACGTAAAATTATCGTCCGTAAACCGACTTTACAGACAACCATTTTTTTTTTTCAAAATAATAGATTGTCACCTCGATGCATTTTGTCTATTTTATTCGACTTCTCAAACATATTGATTTTAATTTTGCTTTAAAAAACATATTATACAAAACCAATTGTGATTGATCACAAAGGTATTATTTATCATCTTAACATCACTAATGAAAGGGTCGAAGATAGATGATTTTTGAAGTGAAACTTATTTAAGCATCCATGTGACTTGAAATTCGGATGAAACGGAAATGACGTAAAACAACACCTACAAAGCGTTAACTTGTGCTGATTTTTGAAGTGAAACTTATTTAAGCATCGATGTGATTTGAAATTCGGATGAAACGGAAATGACGCAAAACAACACCTACAAAGCGTTAACTTGTGCTCATTGGCCGCCTTGATTATGATGTCATTTTTCAATCCAATAATTTCAACCATTATTGGTTGAGATGTGAAGCGGAAATGACCTCACTTTGGTTGAGATTGCTTGCTTGCTTGATTATGGCTTCACTTTTGCCCTATTGGTTGAGATTGTTTTGATAAAGTTTCGCTTCTACCGTGTGTGAATTGGACACTATTTTTTTTTTTAAATCTGCATAATTATTACTTCGATTATTTTTTGCTATTGGATATCGATTGGATGTCAATTAGAATCCAGCTGGACATCACTAAGAATTTTAAAAACATGTTCGACAGTTGGTAACCCTGGGTAGGTACGTAGTGGCAACACACGGCAACAGGTGAAGGAACTTTACCGAGTTAATTGGTATGGGGAGCGCGCGCGCCCGGCCGTGGCGGATATCCGGACCGCGACACCGAATTATTCATTATTTCATACGCTGGCAAGAACTGTCTACCCAACCAAACCACCCCAGACAATAAATACTAACTTCCAAATTCAAATGGTAGAATAAATTGAAATTGACAAAGGAACAGTTAAGATCCCAACACTTTAAAATTAGAAACTCAAGTCAGAATTTTATCTAAAATTGATAAAGGATCCAACACTCAAAAATTCGACAAATTTAGCACGGTTCCTAAACAGTAAAATTCAATATAGGCCTTTCAAGTCCAATACAAGAACAGTGAAACACTACAATATTTGGCAATTCAAAATATTCATAGAAACGCTCGGTTATAATCTGTGGTTTATTATTAAATTATAATATATATTAAAATATTATGTACTTATATGAATATGGTATAGCATTTCTTTGTGAATTATGATAACAACGGGAGGAATTTTTTTTTCGAAGAAAGGTCAGTTTGTGGTTTGACATTATAAATAAAAGAGAAATCAAATTTCTACAAAATTGAGAAAATAATTTTATTTCTTTAATGAATTATTACTACGGTCAGATAACGGAAGCAATAAGAAAACTGATAAATTGAACAATTAAATCATTATTCACAGTTCGGTCATAATTTACATCAAATCGATACGGGATTATTTTTTATTATTTTTAATTAATACAGACGGTATTTTATTGGTTTCGTGTTTCAGAACAAATAACAGTTAATTTTAATTCATAATCGTTTAATAAGGCCTACTCACCATCCGATTTGCAGATCAACTTGCAGGACAGTATGTTAAACCGCCAACCAAATTATTGTTATTCCGACAAAAGAAATAATTCGGCTGGCGGTTTTGACTACTCACGATCCAATTTGCAGAACCCCAGCTTTCTGCCCTGCAAGTTGTTCTACAAATCGGTGAGTAGGACCTTTTTTTAATAATAAACGGATCGTGTTAATTGCTTGCAGATTATTATTAAGGTGGTGCCACTACTAAGCAATGCAAAAACATGTGACTTTGGTTTGAAAATTAAATCGCTTAGAAATATTTTATATGCTTTAATTAAATACTGCGAGTGGAACACATATTTGCCTTTGAAATAATAGAGTATTTTTTTTACAAGTCTTATAAAAAAATACTCTTAAAAATTATTTTTATAGGTAAAAAAAAATAAGTATCAGGCCTATGAAAACCGCTTTAAAACTCAAAATCTCCTACTTACGAACCTCCTACTCGGTTATGGTTTTATTGTATTATGTAAAAAAATAAATTCTTTAGCAAAACATTTATATATTTGTGCCGGAAATTCGCAAAATAAAATAAAACACGCTTTTTGACGATGTTTTACGTGAATAAATCAAAACAAGCGGCTGGTGTTAGACGGAATTTAAACCTTATCGCCATATACATAGGGAGAGTTATCGTTTGCAGCCTTGAGTTCTTAAAAAAACATATGTTATTTTAGAAGATAACGTCTATACCCGTACATTTAATTAAATTACATGAAATTCCCTGGTTAGAAAAATAGCGTAGTATACTCCGAAAACCAATAAAAACACATTTTATTGTTTTATTTAACATGTTATAGGTATGAAAAAAATCTGTGTATCATTAAATGCAACTTAAGTTATTTTTCGAGAGTTTTTGCTCTATTTTAAAAGAGTCGTGTTTTATTAAATAGTTTCACAATTTTCGCTTAATTATTAGTGATTTATAATACCTCCCTTTCACGCCATCTTCTTCTTCTTTTTGATCTACTGAAGAACCTTGAGACGTACTAGACACGCATTATATTTTTTATCAATAATGAGATAATTGTTAATCGTACAGAAAATACGCAAAAAATAGTTAATAGCTGGGTAAAAAAGGATCCCTGATTCAAATAAAAACAAACAAAATTTGGCAAATTAAACTTCAATAACAAATTCACAATAAATAATAACCTACTGACATAGTTCGGCGATATTTTGTAAATCAAATATTTGCATTGTGAAATAAATAAAAGAATCTACTAATCAAATAAAATTCAAATTGCTGACTTACGACAAAATTGCAAGCGAACCTATACGTATAATATACAAGGTGATTCAAAAATAAAAGTGTGATTATCAAGCATGTTTCTTTTTTCTGTTTGTAAATAATAAAATTATATAGAGCCTAAGAACTCTATAGCAAATTGTACAGTGTTTTTTGTGATTTTCACAAAAACGACGCTCTACAAATTATCCAACTATTATTATTATGACGAACATGTCAAAAAAGATATCTGGTTAAATATGACGAATTCTCATTGAAAACTTAGATAGATTGAATTACTCAACCTGAAAATTACCTGAAAAAATCGCCTTTGCGATAACGCGATTTTTTACGCGAATTTTGTCATTTTCACGAGAATAACGCGAGATTCGCAATTTCAGGAAACGAATTTTCATATTTTACACGCGATTTTCTGGATATCCAAAATAAAAAAGGAATATCATAGGTTCATTCAAATTTCTTTATTTATGGCTTTGACCAAAGATATTGAAATACAAGAGATATGCTATGATGGCTGCCCCGAACGTCGGCGGACTACCGTCTAAATGGGCGTAGTTTGAATACTAGTATACTGTTTGAATTTAGTTGATTTTTTGAAGGTTTGCAGTTGTATTGGTTAACAATATCCGTCCCATCCAGTAAAAACTGCCGATAGCACATCTCTTATATTTCAATTTAGGCTCTGACACACTTCAATAAATGCTAACTTTAAAATTGTTTTTTTTTACATTAAAACATTTTTTACAGGAAAAAATAGTATACTTCGGGCACACGAATTCGCCTACAACTTCTCGTAATGGTTCTAATAGAAAACTGATTCCTAACTTCCCTATTTCCGTGTAGTTTCATATCAAGTTGTAACACCGTGTTTATCAGCATGTTTATGAATAAATAGATTTGCAACTCGGCACAGGCAGGTGAATCGCCTGGCTTAGGTATACCGACAGCACTACATAATGATTATAGTGATTATAGAGTGCACCTGTCTCGCCACGCTCAGGGCGTGGGTAGGCAGGCCAAAGATCGTCTTTACAAATAAAATAAAGTCGGTTCCAAGACAAAGCTTGGTAAACATACAGAAAAGTTTGGATTCTGAATGGTGGGCTTTCACCAGGGCGATACTGAGAGTATCTTCAACAATATTTAAGTGTATTAAACTTCGATTGAAAGTATGTTGTCTGTTGTACGCTGATGATGCGGTGCTGATTTCTAACACTATGGAACATTTACAGTCTCTAGTATCTAGGATGAACGAAGTATGTATGAAAGTTAATGATGAATGTAAGTAAGTCTAAAGTCATGGTGTTTGAAAGAGAAAGTACGAAAACAGTGTGTGACATAGTTGTGAACGATGAATACTTGGAGCAGTTGGATGAGTTTGTGTATCTGGGTAGTATGTTTACGAGAGATGGGAAGGCTGATAGAGATATCGAAAGAAGGGTAAATGCCAGTAACTCCATTAATGGAGGACTGAATGCCGTTGGCGCTAATAAAAAAAAACTGTCAAAAGGAGCGAAACTAGCAGTCCACAATGGAGTCCTGGTACCTACCCTGATGTATGGCAGTGAGGCATGGAACTGGCAGAGGAAGGATGAAAGTAAACTGAATGCTGTAGAAATGAGATCCCTGAGGCGTACGTGTGGTAAAACCATGTATGATCGTGTGAGAAATGTGGAGATCCGCAAAGAATGTAAGGCTGATGTAAGCATAATGAGTAAGATTAAGAAAGGGACCCTTAGATGGTTTGGGCATGTAGAGCGAATGAACGAAGAAAGTAGTGTAAGAAGAATATATGACGCAAATGTGAATGGTAGAAGAAGTCGGGGACGCCCGAGGAAGACATGGCACGATCAAGTGAATCAGATACTCGAATGAGTCGGGCAAAAATGTCAAAAGTCAGAATAATAGAAGATTATGTATGAGACGATGTATGAATGTGAGTGAAGCAAAGAGTGTGTGCCAGGACCGAGTTGTTTGGCGGTCCGTCCTCTCTGCCTACCCCTGCGGGGAAACGGCGTGATGGTTAGTTAGTTAGTTAGTTAGTTAAACTTCGATCAAGTATATTCATTAAACTATTATATTTTGCCTTTGTTAGAAGTGAACACGAGTACAACTCTCTTATATGGAACCCACATTACAATATTCATGTACAAGCTATTGAAATGATCCAAAATAAATTCTAACGTTTTCTAAGTTTTAAATTGGATACCCATGGAATACTCTAGCAATTTCGTTGAACTACAAAACTCTTTTAAATTACATGAATATGCTTAAATTATTGGACAGAAGAATTTTCACTGACTTGGTATTTCTACGTAAAATTCTAAATGATGATATTTGATAGTTCAGAGCATTGATAAGTTTTCGGATTCCACTACGTGACTAAGTAATATTAGAAGTCGGGATTTATTTTAATGTAGAAATTCTGTGACTAACTACCATATGCATTCCTCATTGCCTAGAAAACTAGTGGAGGGAAATAATTATTCCGAGTTGGTGGATGTCTTCAATTTACCACTAAATAAATACAAAATGCTGTTACTGAGGCAGTTAAGTTATGTGAAATAAATACGGTATAATTTTTACTTTTCGTATTTAAAAGCACCTGAAAAGGGCGATAATAAATAAATTAATACTTTTTTCTCATTCAATACCACCACGAATTAATTTTAAATTCATTCATTCATTCATTCGGACTGATCTAGTACACAAATATAAATATTTTATTGTGTAATACTATTATACTGGATGTGAAAATACTTGATATAGGTACAGGGTGTAACAACACGTACCCGAAGAATTTTAACCAGCAATACCTTAGTATATTTATAGTACAAAAAGTAGTCGTTTTGCTGTCCAATGACAATTTTTTTAAAACAACAAGAAACACGTCGCCACTGATCCCACTCTCTCACGACGGGATCATGTAATGGGCGCGCTTTTTCGTGCAGTATCGTTCTGCTGGAATGAGACAGAGTGCTTATCACGTGACCCGCCGCTAGAATATACCCAACTACTCAGTTACGACGTATGATTGATTTTTTTTTGGTTTTTAATAATAAAAATATCATCGGACAGCAAAACCACAAATATATTTTTTCTCCAAATATGCTATACATAGGAATCGCTGATTGAAACCCTCCGGATACGTGCTGCTACACCCTGTATACGATTTTTTTTGTTAATAAAAAGCTATAAGCGTTCAACGGATGTGGTTTCTGATAAGATCCCACCTTTTAACCGATAAGAGAATTATTGCAATTACCTTTTCAAATGCTAACACAACATGTACCCATAACGCAATAACAATAACCCATAACGCAATGCTTAATTGATAGTTATAAACCCAATAACATTATAAAAATACAAAACACGTTAAATTCATACAAACTACTACTACTAACATACTAAAATTGTAAAATTGCTTGAAAAGGATAGCCATTCAAAGAATATAGAATTCTGAAGTGTGTCCACCGGACCTAGTTCAATGAAACCATGCGCTTTCTCAGTAACATATCTTTATTCTATTGAATTATTCAATTATTAACCACGTCGATTTTTTGGTGACCGGACAACTCGGAATGAAACCTACTCAGAACCATCTCAGATAAGTCATTTATAGTGATAAATAAGTATGGATAAAAAAAATGGTTAAATAGGTTACGTTAGGTTGGGGTTATCGGCTAATTTAAAACTATTTTTTTCATAGCTTTTAACGACTTTTCAAGGTGTTGAGTTGACTTTACTCTCAGTTGGCATGGAACCGATTTTTTGACGTGATAACGTTTTATAAATCGATGAACGCCGGCTGCACTCACGAAAAAGCTTGACTCATTGTCACGTTCCGCCTGAGCCGAGCGTGTAAGCGAGAGCGCGGAACAAGCGTTCGGCTTGTGACGCATCTATCTCTCTTCCACATTTATTATATGACGTTATCACGTAAAATTATCGTCCGCAAACCGACTTTACAGACAACAATTTTTTTTTTCAATTTCGGAGTGCAGTCTATAAATACTACAGAATAAATTTTGGATCCTGAGAAACGTACACAATATTATTATTTATTTTAGCCGTATTGCTGCGGAGAATTTTCATTCCATTTCATTGCAATTCTACGTCGTATTTCTTTCAGCAGGTGAAATCGTCACAAGTACCCTTTTCCAGGCCCACACATTTCTTAGAGGTCACATTATTACGATTCTTCTTGCTTTACTTTACCGTATCTGTGATGGTTCAATGAACTCGAATTTGTTCTGAATGTGTCATTTTAAAAATTGGAACTGATGTGTCAATAATTCAGACAAACGATAAAGTATCTATCTACCTGTACAATTATTTTTTTATCAAAAATTATTTTAATTCTATATTCGAAATGTGTAAGTATTTCTTTGTTCAAATTTCTTATGGTAATCTTGACAAAAAGTTAGATTTTATAATTTTTCAAAGATCTGCGCTTTTTTCCTTTACTAAATGTGTTAATTCGAAAGGTAAATTTCTGATAAACTCACTAATTTTTCAACCAAAATTTATAATTATATTATTTTAAAAAATTGTCCATATTTTACGTATTTATCCGCAACATTTTTGCAGAAAACCAGGTACATTTCATATACATTCTGGTGTTAATAGTTTGTTGCTATTATTATATTATTATGTGTATTTTTACTTGTTGTCCAATATTTTGTAATGTATATAAAAAATCTAGCGTCACGATGTTTGTTCGAGATAAACTCAGAAACTACTTAACCGATTTTGATGAAATTTGGCTTACTGTGTGTAATTTGGTCCATCTTAAAAGATAGGATAGTTTTTATCTCGATTATTGATCTCAATATTTATTATTGCGAATTAAATGTCCATTCAAAGTTTGTTATAGGACAATTACTTGTAAGTTCAATAAGTTTCTTACAGATGGCGGTGTGGGTTAATTTATCGACACAACACTTGGTTATCTAACCATCCAGTAGATGGCGTTGTGTTTTGTTAGCCACAGAAACGCCTGGCCGGGTCAGCTAGTTTTGTAATATTTTAGAGTATTTTTTAATGCATTCTATTTTTATTTTTATGTACTATCTATAAGCAGTATTATTCCCAAATACTTTATCTCAACATTTAAATTTCTTTTCGATAGGCATGTTTTCCGAGGCAAATAGTTCACAAATCCTACAATTATTATAATATCCCGCGATTTAATCGCGGGTCTGCGCTAGTTCATAATATCACATAAAATACTAAATACATAACTTTTTGTGGACACGAAAAATGATGTCATCATTGAGTTAGAAGATGAAATGATAGAATTCTCGAAGAAAAGAAAGGAAGTCTGTAGAATAATTAGACGAGAGGAGGGTTCGTTTCAAGGACGCCTAGCTTACTAGTTACTAGCCTTACATTCCACTACATTCATCTCCCCTTCTCTATTGTTTCTCCTCTTCACATATGTATTATTTATAGTAAAGGTGTAAGAGTGTACCTATTCAGAATCGAGTTTGTATAATATGAATACATCGCGAGTTCCAAGCAACTTTGGAATTCCATTATGATTCTCGGAGAATGTCTTCTTGGAGTGATCGAGCAGTAATCATTACTTTATTGATGGTATGATGTATTTATTACGGGGAACGTGATTTGTATAATGTTTATGTTAACAATAAAATGCAAAACAAATCAACTAAAATGCCCTAAAGCACTATATCCTCTTGTATAACTTTGCATAGAGAAAACGTGATATTTTTATCTACGATAATATCAATTTTTGACGTGATAACGTCTTGTAAATCTATGAACGCCGGCTGTCACGTTGTCACGTTCCGCCTGAGCCGAGCGTGCATGCGAGAGCGCGGAACAAGCGTTCGGCTTGTGACGCATCTATCTCTCTTCCACTCCATAGTCATTATATGACGTTATCACGTAAAATTATCGTCCGTAAACCGACTTTACAGACAACCAATTTTTCAATTGAAGATTTGGATTGAATTAAGTAATCTATGTGATTGAATAATTATGGTGTTTTGTCTTATTTATTCAAAAACCCATTATGGAAAATACTCGGAAATAGTTGCATTGTGCAGTAACTTACGTTCATGATTTGATGATGATAAAATTGAGCGAAATTCATGACGCCAGAGCTAACCGATTTGTGGTTGTTTCAGAGGCATCAAAAAACACATTTTCTATCTAATTTTATGTATAACTAGCTGGCATACCCGGTTTCGCTCAGGGAGTTGATATGAGATTGAACTGACGTTCGAACCCACGACGGATCTTGCTTTATATAACTCTACCAATGGGTAGGCGCACCCATACAAAAAAAAAGACTTCGAATGGTCCAATTCCACAACATTCGAGAGTATTCTGAATGATGATGGTGATGATTCTGACAATGACAAACGTTCCAGAATGTTCCGAGATCTGGACTGTTCTAGTATTCTAATTTTGACTGAATTTTCTAGTGTTCTAATTTTGAAGACTGTTCTAATTTCTAGAATGTTCTAGAAATTTCTAGAGGGCGAAACTTCCAACCCTCATATCTTCAAAAGCACAAAAGATAAAAAGGGAACCTTTTTCATTGATGGTGGATAGAGGGCTATCACACACACCATATAACTCCTTTCAGATAAAAAGGGAACCTTTTTCATTGATGGTGGATAGAGGGCTATCACACCATATAACTCCTTTGATCGTACCGGGATTCGTTTCTGAGTTTTAGGGGCACACACATTGTAGCACACTGTCTTATTTTATTTTTTTTTATTTTAAGAAGAAAGACAAACATTCCCGGATTACGAATAATCCAACAATGTTTGAAAATCTCCTACTACCACCACAGAAAGCCGAAAATGTTGTTTGTGATGGAGGACTCAGTCAGCCGAGGAATCGAACACGGGACGCCCGGGTGGAACCCAAACGCGATGCCCACTCGACCACTGACCAGACACAATAATATACTATATTGATTCAATGGATATTTCAAAGCATCACTACTCATAATGGAAATGACTCGAAAATAGTTGTGTTGAACTAGAAACTCAATATATTCATAAAACTAGTTAAATTTCAAGACGTCAGTCAGTCGTCAAGGAGATTTTAGAAAGTTACTTATTTAAAAAATAAACTGTTAGAAAAAGTCTCGCTACAATTAATATATAATGCATTCATAGCAATTTTACTTAAACAATTTACTTTAGCAGTACAATGATAGTTAATATATTTTCAATGTGGCAAATTTGTATAAAAATATATTAACCCTATTTTTCTCTTAATCATCGAAACGTTCGAATCGATAACCCGTTCGAGATAATCGAGTTTATGACACTACTAGGTATTCGCATTCATCATCCACCAACACAGCAGGCTGACCACAAAGCAGGTCGATCTGTGAATCACGACAACTCACAGTCCAAGCCACATATTTTTATAACTACCATTGTCAGGCCTCTGTTGCCACAAGACAGGGTAAACAATATGGCCGCATAATCCTTGTCTGATATTGTGACGGGCGGTGTCTGATCGCATTAGCATGGCGACAGGTACCGCTACACTGACAGGATATAATATGCATTGTCACCTGCATACTGATAACCGATAACACCTTCAACAATGGACGTTGTGGAGTGAACTGTCAAAGGAAGTAAGCAGGTATTTACTTACGCACGTTGCATAGACACCAGACAAACACACGAGAGATTTTTATCATAATTTTGAATTAGAGACAGTCTGAAAGGAAGTAAGCGACGACTACAGTAATAAAGGTAGGGGGTAAATCATTTTAATTTGTTTAATCACACGAGATCAAATTTGTCCCAGCTCACATAGGTCTCATATAAATCGTTGTATCTCCCTTACGGTCATGGTGAGAGATGTGATTTATACCAGTGATTCCCAAAGTGGTCCAGGTGGACCCCTAGGGGTCCACGGGAGACTCGACGGGGGTCCACGTAGGCGCGATAAAGAAATGGGGGTCCACGAACTGGTTTCGATTGAGACCCACCCCGTGCCCCGTATCCATATCCCATCTCACCCCCCGTCTCATATCCCATTATGCCCCCCCCCCATAACAGAGCTACTGGCGTACAGCGCACTTTGTTGTACCGGTTATGCACAAGATCTTAAAACGCCCAGCTAGGCAAGGGGAGAGGGGGCGTAATGGGATATGGGTGTACTGTACTGGAATACATGCACAATTCCCATTACGCCCCCTCCGTCTTGGCGAATATAATACTGGTCCATTTTGCCCCGTTTGAAAAAGTCGTAAATCCGGTACTGCTCCGTTTTGTCAGACCACACCTCGCCATTCAATATTCAGTACAACGCGTGTCGAGTTTTGGGAATATGGTAGAAATGTACCAGCATGGGATCCACCGCGACCAGTAAAATTTTGAAAGTTGTCTACGAGAAAAAAAAGTTTGGGAACCTCTGATCTAAACGGTGTTAGAAAGAGAAAACTCCACGCTTTATATTCAAATCTAGAACTTATTCATAAAAAAAAATATACACCTCTATGAAACCAAAGTTTCGATGCCAATTTGAGAAAAATGAACAAAATTTCGACAATTTTTTAATCAAATTCAGATAAAAAGTTTGAAGAGTAGAAGGAGTAGGGTAAGCGAGTAAACTGACAATTTTGAAACTTTCTTTGGCATAAGTTGAGATTGCAATATGAAATGAATCAATTTTTTAATTAATGAATCAGTATTTTATTGTATAAACGTATTGATTAATTGCTGACTAATTCTACCTAATATAATAAAGTACCTTATATACATACCAGGTATATAAA
This sequence comes from Glyphotaelius pellucidus, assembly GCA_936435175.1. Lineage (NCBI taxonomy): Eukaryota > Metazoa > Arthropoda > Insecta > Trichoptera > Limnephilidae > Glyphotaelius > Glyphotaelius pellucidus. The sequence continues at coordinate 1,895,991 of OW386550.1, forward strand.
ACTAATCAAACATGACTGAATCACACAATCGGATCGGTCATGGATATTTTGATTAGGATTTAGCGCAGTAGGAAATGAGGCCATTGTTACGATAATATAATATGTACCAATATGTATAACAGTGTATTAAAATTGTTATTGTTGATCCACGCTAAACACGACAAAAATGTTTATTCAACAGATTCCTGAGTATTTGAATGATGTGGTTTCCCCTAAAAAATCCACGGGAAGAAAAGAGATAATATGTAATTCTTTTTAAACTGACTGATAAATAAATTCTTTAAATATTTTATCGTGATCATAGATTAAATGATATTATTTCTGCCACTTGATAAAAAGACCAATTTATCGAAACATCTCTGTACTTTAATTAAATACAATTTAAAGGGTGATACCAACATTAAAAAGAAAATAAAGGTGCGATACCTTATGACTGATTTTATCTACAAAGCATTTGTACCGGCAACCATGCAATTCTCAAATTTTACCTACTACTACTAATTTCGTCTACGTCTACAGTTCCGGCTGCTGAAAATTTAAGCATACGAGTACACACGTAAGCGCAGTGGGCCGTCATTTTAACAAAAATATATTTTTTTCTTTTTTAAAAAGAAATACAAACATTCCCGGGTTACGAATAACCCAACAATGTTTGAAAATCTCCTACTGCCACCACAGAAAGCCGAAAATGTTACTTGTGTTGTGATGGAGGACTTAGCCAGCCGAGGAATCGAACACGGGACGCTCGGGTGGGACCCAAGCGCGATGCCCACTCAACCACTGACTGGTCATAAATATATTATCATAAATCTACGCAAACACCTTACTCGGGTCCTTTGTATTCAGGTGTATATGTATAAACCCGATTTCTCCGTATTTTCGCAATTCCGCCTATAGATACACAGATACATTGGATCACTACACATAAATGGTGTCCAAAAACTAATGGTACACGCGGAAAACTAGTCAATCATCTTAGAGCACCCAAAAAACTTTCGATGTTTTCCTTTTTTCGGCAGCTAAAGGGTTAAAAAAAACTTATGCACATTTTAAAAGACCAACCTCTGACATTAACCCCTTAGCGACCGTTTTTTCAAATTTGACCTAAAAAGTCGAATTTCGGACTGCATATACTCGAAAACGAAGGCTCGAATCAAAAAATTATTTGGAGTTAAAAATTTTAATGAAATTTTGGTCTCCGGTGACATTTTCGATGTTTTTTTTTTCTATAAAAGAAATAGTAGGTGTTGGACAGTTGGAGCGGGGCAAGAGGTTGGGCGATTTCTCGGCTGAGTGACCAGTAGTGACTATTCCTTAGGAGACGGTGATTGATACTGATTTTTATTGTGAACAAGAGGGAAGATTCTATATACATGGTTATTTTATAATTTTGAAAATACTCTTTTTGACGCGACGTTCATGTAGGACGGGTTGTTTCACAGAATTTGAACAATTCATAAAACTAGTGGTCGCCCAATGGTCGAAATTCGACCATAATTGTAATGTTTTTTTAATGTTTGACATTAAGTAAGACCATAGACAAATAATATTAAAGACAAACAATATTAATCTATTCTCAATTTGACCATAGACTTTAACAATAAACAATAGAGTAAAGACGCGAGTGTGTGTGTCAAATACATGGTAGTGTGGATAATGTTTTTGTTATTGATTTAATCTATTTTTATGCATAATTTTTAAAAAATATTAGCATTCTGCACTCCTCCTCTATATAAACTATAAGTGTGTGAAATTTCATGCTCCTCCGTCCGCGCAATTTTCGTAAAAAGGGGTACAAAGTTTTGGCTTCACGTATTAATATATTGATGATTGATGATGATGATGATGATTTCTAAGTTAAATTTCAAATTCTGTTGTCATTTCAGTTATGTGAAACCAATAATGATATAATAACACAACTAGCCCTTAATGAACAGTGAAACAACTGGCCCTTCTTCTGATTTGAAATATTCTGGGAGTTTCACAGTCGGTAAGCAATATGAGCAATCAAATAATGTAGGTACATATTATCGATATATAGTTACAACACGAATCATAATATTTCCCTGTGCGTGTGGTGCGAGAAATCGTCACTAAAGTTCTCTGAGAACTACCTGTTATCTGTGAGATCTTAGATAATCAAACTGAATTCATTTTTAATCTAAATAGATTATTATGTCTTTTTGCCACACCTCTTTTGCTTGCTTACTCATAATCTCAGCAAACAATAATGTGTTTACCTAAATGCTTACTAAATAACATAAACACGAGATAGTCGTAAGAATTGAACTATATTATTTATCATCCAGTTATCAGTATTGTAAATTAAAACGAATCCAAACAAGTTATTTATTTATTTATTGATTAACGCCCTTTTTCGGGGCTTTTACATATGAATCGTAAGAAATATACAATATTTTTTGTACATAACTGAACTGCCTCAGTAACAATATTTTATATTTGTTTAGAGATAGACTGAAGATGTCCACCGACTTGGTGTAATTGTTTCCCTCCATTAGTATTCTGGGCAAAGAGGAATACATATGTTAGTCAGTCCCAGAATTTCTGCATTGAAATAAATCCTGACTTCTAGTATTGCGTTGTGGTATCGGTTATAACAATCCCCTTTCATGTTTCTAGCTGACTAGTACTGCGGCTCATTTGGCCTTATTACTAATACCATCTGATGGTTGTATTTGATTGACTGAATTTACTACACGTTATTGTGTTTTATGGGGAAAAATTCTAAACTGGATAAAAAAAACCCATACAAATTAAAAGAAAAAGAAAAAAATTCTGTAAGGAATATTTAAACTTTAGTTGCATCTCCTGAACCTTGTGATTAGCTAAATAGAGCCGGAAGCTTTTTTACTCTCGATGCAAACATGCACGTAATATTATTAGGAATGCAATATGTAGTAGCTAAAATTCACACAGTACTCGGTGAACATTGTGTAAATGGTTAGCGTCAACTTCCTCCAAAGACCCACGTCGAACATTACAATAATTATATCACGCGAAGGAGGCTTTATAATCGTTGGATCGATAGATAAGAATTAATCACACTTCATTTTGTTATCATCTTACGAAAGTCCTGTGCAACGGAAGTAAGTAGATATGGATGCAGGTGCGGAGATTTAACCTTGCACCTTTGGTTTCGTAGCAAGTTTGCTGCCCACTCGTCCAATATATTATTATCATTTCATTGGCACCCACATTTCTCCTGACCCGATTAATCCAAGTAGAAACATTTAACTCGTGTTTGCAACAATATTATTGAAGTCAAAACTTCTTTAGCACCGTTGTGATTTGAAACTCGATGAAACGAAAAATAACAACACTGAAAAGAGACAAACGCATGCATCTATATCTGTATGAAAAAGGGCGTTAATCAATAAATAAAAGCCCTAGCTAGAGGATTACGAATGAATCCATAAAATCAAAAAAAAAATCATACTGGAACAGGAGTACCGAACCCAAATCGTTTGGTGGGCAAATTAGGCGGGCCACTCGGGGGGAGGGGGAGTAAAATAAATTCCTGTATATTCGCAGGATATATACAGGAATATATTTTTGTAAATCCTAAAAATATAGGATAACGGTAAAATAGGTGCATTTCACAGCTCTCTAACAACATACGCAATCTATATGTTTCCATATTAAATTCAGAGGCATGATTTTTTTAAAGAGCGGGAAATTTCCAAACCAAACAATTCGAACACTTAAAAATTTCCGAGCGCTCGAAGCTGAAATTGATTATATAGCGGAACGCTCCAGTTAAGTTTATATCACCTAAGATAATTACCATATCTGTGTATTTATATTTAAAAGCGTAGTGTTTTCAGATGCCCTTCATTCTGTTAGTCATTTCATTGCACACTGTAATACCAGCATGGAAACATGCATTCTACAGCTCTCAGTAGTCACAAATCCAGTCATGTTTCACTTTTTCCGTGTATTTTTTCTTGGTTCATTCGCATGGCCAAAAAAGGCAGACTTCCTTATCGAGACAACGAGCGCCGGAGGTTCGTGAGGAGATTTCTAATAACAGAGTGTTTTTGTTACCAACATAATAATAAATTAAGATTGACGCTGATTCTGAGAGGAAAAACTGCAAAATGTTTGAACGGTTCTGAAGTTGGGTGAATTCTCCGGAACATTCCCACGGACCAATGGGAATAATAATTGCGAATATTAATTTATTCGCGGTTCGGGAACGGAAGAATTAAAAGCCGTGGTACATAAACGCATTGGAAAAGATAAGATATTATGCAGAACGTGAGCAACTTATTACCAACATATTTACGGAAAAAATCGGTGCGAAAATGCAAAAATAACTCAAAATACGTGTTTTGGGATAAACGACATTGTAAAAAATTGTTAAATCGACATGGTAAAATTTAGCAAGTGTAATTTGTTTATTTACTACGCATTATTTTTATATAAAACAAACATTATAAAATATTTTAACCAACAGTTAAAATATTTTATAATGTTTGGTAAAATATGTAATATATTGTAAATTATTCCACTAATAATAGGTTTTCACTGTTGTATCTTAATTATTTATTGAATATAAAGAGAAAATAGTTACATTAGTGATTTTTCACAAAAACGGCGCTCTACGAATAATCCAATTATTATTATTACTAGCCTATGGGGATAAAATGGTGAGAGGGAGGGAAAAGAAATGGATCTATTCTGTCATTGAGTAGTACTCGTATGTATGTGTAAATGTTATTTATTGATTTTAGGTTTGAAAATGTGGGGTGCCGTGATGAATAAGTCCAATTCACTGTATGAAATGTTAAAGATGTGTGAAGCGCGGTGAGTGAAGTATTCGGTTTTGAGTTAGTGTTGAATTGTGGTTTTGTCTGGTTTGTCTGATGGGCACCCTTAATTGAATTCTTTCGGGCAATCTATCAGGGAGAGCTATTTTTTTATACCTGGGATTCAAGACTTGAGAGACTTACTTCAGAGAACTGAGTACCACCTACATACGCAAAGTAATTAAAAATAATAATAATTAATAGGAATTTTTAAATCTTTGCAGGTTCTGAATACAAAGCTAAGTACCTTGGATGCTTTTGCAACCATGGATTTGATATGGCGATCAAAAAGTTATTTCGGGTCTACTCCCAAAGCCTCGTCATTTTTATCAGTATTGTACCGTTAAGGGCATAATTGAAAGAAATGGCATTTATATATTTAAGATAGCTATAGTTATTTTTGGAAGGTTTATCATAACCAGACTTATGGGCGTTTTACACGATGGCCGTTTCCGTCCAGTTTCAACATGGGTTGTCTTTTGATATGCTGCATGGATGCGGGATGAAAAAAGGAAGTGTTCTATTTTAGTTTCGATTTTCGTACAGCACAGGCTGATCAACTGTATTATGTGGAAATGTTGTAAGTACGTTTATTTCGTTTTACATTTAAAATACACACTGATTAAAAAGACAAAAATGCAAATGTATTAGCATCGATATAAATAGACAATGTAAATATGTATGTATTACTTTGTTGGATTCAGTAAATTTAAGCACGTAGTAAATGTTACAATCAAAATCAGGTGACTTATAGCTTACTCGATCAATGATCATTGGCAGTATAATAAAGTTTTCGGTGTACCACATGTATTTCATTTTGATCCACCTCTAAAATATATTGAATATTTTCTGAGATTAGATAATAATATGATGTTCAGCGTTGGTAAGTTAATTTGAGATTTTGTGTGGTGACTTTTTGAAAAACAAAGCCGTCACAGTAATTTGTAAAAAATCTAATAATCCAGGAATAGCCCATCTTGGACTAGATTCTTTTGAAGTGTCTCTTATTTGGGTTGGCTACAGAAAGTTCTCGCATAAATTATATCAAACGAAGAAGAAATTTTGAAAAAAACAACTGCATTAATTTTTACCAAAATAGCTCCAAACGACTGCGGAATTCAGAATAAGCATTATTCTGTGATTATTCACAGGCAAACTCGTCGTTTTGGATGGACTAAAGAAAACGTGGATAGACTAAGTCATAATTATTCTAACGATGGTCTCCACTGTGTTGTGCCCAAGCTCGAAAAGTAACTAAGACTTATGGGGTGGTGGGGTGAGGAGGGAGGGAATTAGAGGAAGAGACAAGTAATTCAGGGCATTCTACGTATTACTTACCATCTGAGGTCCCGACGTTGCACGGGTTTTACACTGAGTGTTTTGAAATCAGACGTAGACAGAGACCTTCTTCTTAAAAGTTAAGTGTGCAAAATTTCATCAATCTCAAAATAAAACTGTAGATTTACATAAAAATCAAATCCACGCCGTCCGTCACAAATACTCTTTTTTTATACGGGGTGTAATAACGCGTACCTTAAGGATTTTAAACAGCGATTCTCCAGGAGTAAAAAATGTAATTTTGCTCTCCGATAACATTTTTTTTTTTAATTAAAAACAATAGAAATGTTTTTCCATCACACAACCGAGTAGTCGGGTATTGCCAAGCGGATCACGTGATAAGCATTCCGTCTTATTCCCGCAGCGCGGTAACACGCGAAACAGCGCGCTTATCGCGTGTTCAAGTCGCGACGTGTAGGAATGTGATCAGTGGCGACGCGTGATTGAAAAATATGTTTTTTGTTTTTAATAGAAAAAAGTCATCGGACAGCAAAATGACATGTACGTTTTATACTCACGAATCGCTGATTAAAATCCTTCGGGAACGTGCTGGTACAACCTGTAATTATTTTGTAAACGAATATATTACTGTCCACTGGGGTCTCCACACTATTACAACCTCCAGAGAATAAAAACAGAGAGAAATTTAGAGCTTTACGTAGGAATTGACAAGTAGAGACTGCAATGACACACACCCAGCAGCAGTATTCGGTACAGTCACTGGTACACCAGAGCGCCTGCTAAAAATACCTCGGGGGAGTGATGCGGTGTTAACGACCTGCTCTTCTGCCCGCCTTACGGTTCTTCGGGGGCCGACGACTCAAGCAGACCCATTCCTTAACTTCGCGGTCAGACTGGGTGCTTGATTAATTAAAAATTTTAAAGTTTTGTTGTAATTGAAGCATCTGTCAGCATTGTACTAAGAGAAAAATAAGTTTTATGTTGACAAGAGTGAGACGTGATACTACTTCCGTGAATCGTATGTACGAGACGACGTATGAACGTGAATGAAGCAAGGAGTGTGTGCCAAGACCGAGTTGTTTGGCGGTCCGTCCGAAACGGCGTGATGATTAGTTAATTAGCAAAAGTTCCTTTATTCTATCATAAAACGTGTCTGTGTTATTGATTTCGATATTCCTAATTATCTAATTGCAATTTGGGAGGCGGGAATGGGTACCGCCGCCCCGGAAACCTTTATTGAATAACCAACACCTCTGCCGTAGGTCGCCCCAAGTGGTTCGCTACGTTTGGTGATTTAGCAGGGGTGAGTTCATGGGGTGAGGTTTGTCTAGGTCTTGGAAGCGGATGACCAGGACACACTGAACCCCAGATTCCTACCCAACCACCCCTTAAACCCTTTTCCTTCCCAGAATTCTCTTCCATTTCCTTTCCTTCAAAAAACCCTCCACACAGCATCCCCAAAGATGACATATGGCCTTGAGGGAGATTATTTTCCTCAGGGCCTCCTGTGTGGAGCTCACTTAAAAAAAAAAATCTGCAATTTTTTAAGTAAAAATTTCTTTAACACCGTTGTGATTTCAAACTCGATGAAACAGAAACGAGAGACACTAAAAAGATACAAACACATACATCTATAGGATTAAGCCTGCAAGAGAATGAGATAGACTAATCTGTGTCCTCTTTGTGCGGTGCTTCGTAGCCTCCCCACTCTTGTCTACTTTATTTTTCTAAAGGTTTCACTTTTACCGCGTGTGAACTGCACACAAATTTTTAGTTTTTTAATGATTTTAATTCGTACCTACTATTTATACCCGAAAACAAGAATGAAAACAAAATATATTCCATCATGTTGAATTGTTAGTTTGACAAGTCTGCTGACTACAGGTTACAGTCTTCAGGCAGTTTACAGTCTACAGGCAGTCTGTTGATTCCATTTGCCCCCTCAATGCGGCGATCGATCAGGTCAGAGAGACGCAGTGGGACGAAGCATCTCACCACCAAGCCACCTCACCACACCATCTCCCGCCCAGCACCTAGCACGAGCCACGAGAATAATGGACGTTTTACACGATGCTATTTTCATCCAGTTTCCATAGGATCGTCTTTTCAGAGGAAGCCACATGCCAAAAATGTACGTATTTTTAATGTGCATTATATCGCCACGAATGCTTCTAAACTGGATAGAACTGGCCCAAAACCGAGATGAGTGGAGGAAGACTCTTGAGGAGGCCAAGACCCACCAGGGGTTGTAAAGCCAAGAGTGATGATGATGATGATGATATCGCCACGAATATAGGTAGGCATCAAAAATCGCTTGGCAAACGGAGTCTAGAAGCGCACAAAAAAGGTTTTTATTTATTTTATAATTTAAAAGGAAAAAAATTGTCAATGGAAACTGTCACGATAACGTAAAAAAGTTATTAATACACATTTCTAATGGAAAGAATACATTTGTTAGTAGTTCACACTTATATATTTTTAAAGTGTAATTTACCATTTTATTTTAATTGTACTCAATGGAAACGGTAGGGAAAGCTTCAATATGTCCAAAGCATATATTACATGATCTATTTTGGTATCGATTTTCGTACAGTTTAAGATGGCGTAAATTATTTGACATATCATATGTTGTCTATCATTTTTTTCGTAACTATATGTGCATGTTTATATTGTTTTATATTTGAAAAAATCGATAAAAAATACTACAATTTTTTTTCTCGATAATAGCAAAATCATTTAAATAAAGAAACTTTGCTTTTGGTTTTGAAACACACTAATATTTTTTTAAATTAAATAGTGATGTGAGCAAAGTTTGTTATTTAATATAAAACTACAGTTGATTACGTATTACGTATTCGTGATTTATTTTTGGGGTATTATAGCGTGCTGCGTTACCTCCTTCTTCAGCCAATATTTCGGACAAGCATTACGGTGTCCATCATCAGGACATACACGTAAAATGCTTATCTGTAATATTTAATTCAATCAATTAAAGAACGAGGTAGCGCATCACGTCATAATACCCAAAAATTAATCACCATAATACTTTCGGCAGTGAAAATCTCAAATCAAAATATTATGCGTTTATTATGGATTATAGCGATAATGAACGTTTATTACTGTTCGGAAATGCGAATTTCGCGTGCATTTTTAACCATGGCATCGGCAAAGGCAAATGACAATTGCTTCCATGTGATCCATGGTTATGTTCAAGGTGTTATCTTTATATGAAAATAATGATCGTGTATCGAAAGCCTAAAACAAATATTTTTCAAATGGGCTCCGAAAATGTTTCCATGTGGGGATCGGTATAAAAAAGAGCTTCGTGTAAAACGCCCATTATCCTATATAGTAGACTAGCAACAGCTGGGAGAGTGGTTTGCGAGAGCAGAAGAGAGATGTGTGGAGAGATGAGAGACCGCCTCCCTCCATCCACCATACACCCCCTTCCCCACACTTCCACAGATACACGACTGTTATGTTATATTAGGTATAGAATGGGTAAGTACCAACTTTCATTTACCAGATAACAGGGAATTCAACATGGCTGACGGGTTTGGGTAAGTGCGGAAAGTGTTTGGACAACTACTGTAGTTATCGAGCTAAATATAAATACACAAGCTGTAAATAATGGGGGAGATTTTTGATTGGATTTGTTAAAATAAACGCAAGAAACTGGCGTTCCAACAGAATAACACAAATATTACGAAAGGAAAGGAAGGAGAGGAAGTTCTGGGAAAGAAAAGGGTATGGGCGATCAGGAGTGACGAACGTATGTATCTATCCCTCCCACTGCGGTGTAAGACAATAGTCTATCCCGATCCGGCTCGTCACGTAGTAGACGGGCAAAAACATCCGCCGCCAAGACCTAACTAAGACAAATTTCACCCCATGAACCCGGGCAAAACTGCTAGGGAACTTGGGGTGACCTATGGCAGAGATGTTGGTTATCCAATCAATGGTTCCTGGGGCAGCTAATAGATATACGAAAGGACTGCAGATAACGGAAAAACTCTTAATCCATTATATAATGTTAAAAAATTGTATTTATCTAACGTATAAAGGAAATAAACCGTTACAAAGTGGAATATAATAAAGAATTACACAAAAAGTGCCTTGTGGGCATACTTCTTGATCCAATTATAGGCCTAATTAAGGCCTATATTTCCATACAAAGCAGTGTTTCACCATGATTACGAAATTCAAATGAAACAGCGATATACAATTTCAGGCAAGGAGAAGAGGGACAGTCTGATTGCTAAATGGTCTAGAACCAAAATATACTAAGATTGGGTTGTTTCACAGAAATTCAATGTAACATTGTGATCAATTGGCCATTCAGCGCCATTTTGTTTTTTGGCAGAAGAATGTCGATTCTAAGTCCGTTTCAGCTTTTGAACAAATTGTGAGGAGCTGATGAGGACAACTATCATTTTTTTAAGCTTGTCAGCTCGTTAAAATTTGATAGAAAGCTGAAAGACACCTAGAATCGGAGACTTTTCAAGTGAATTTTAATTTCTGCGAAACAACCGGGCCTTAGTCAGTAGTGGCACATTTGTTTCTAATTAAATTTGTATCAAATGCACTTCTAGTGTTAAAGTAGCTAAGAAATTTTGAGATAAAGAAGTATATGTAAATTAAGAATAGGTAACTTACGTTTTAAATTGTAATACAAACATATAGTGGTGTAACCATAAACAATATTTTCCAGCGTGTAATAAAGAACTGATCAAAAGCGTTAGCGGCATTGCATCGCAAGATGCAGACTACAACTTTAGACGCAAATACGACATTTATACGCTAATAAAAAATCCTTTTATCATCAGCCGTAATGGCTTACATAGATAATACAACTTTTATCGTAGACCGATCAACAAACGGAAAACGACTAAAACAAAGCGGATCAAATAACAAAACACTGATTGCAAAAAGAAAACAATAACATCAGTCATTAACCCTGAGTTAACGTTTTTATTATACCTCAATAAGCTAACCATTAGATTTTTTGACGAACATTTTTTAATTAGATTTTTTTTGTAGTAAAACATAAAATGATGAGGTTGTATGTAATTAAAGCAATATAATAATAAAAACTTTATTACATTTTTAAGTACTAAATCACAATGTGTCTAAAATGGATTTTTTTTTTAGATAAATTTCACCTTTCAACACTAAGTTCACTATAATTAGGAAACAATCCAAAACGTTAAACCACCAAAACCATCAGAAAGGCTATTCTCTAAAATTTGTGATAAGAGCGCCCTTGAGGTGATTTTTTCACAAAAATGGCGCTATAGAAATTATCACAAAATTATTATTATTACTATTAAGAGATCGTTCTCCCGCGAGAAGTGCTGTCAGATTTGTGTGATTTTCTAAGGCGATTTGCTTTTTCTATCGGCCGATGTCAAAATTTCAGCAGTGAGCCGTCACGTATTTTAGTTTTGGTCGTTTTAAACACGAATTCCTGCAAGCATGCATGATTATTTATTCATTTAACAGCTGTATAAAATCACATAAATATGACAGCACTTCTCGCGGGAGAACGATCTCTTATCACAAATTTTAGGGAATAGCCTTTCAGGTATCTTAAAACAAATTAACTTACCGACCAAACACGTCCACTAAGTTGGAATACTATAAGTTGTTCGTACCGAACAACCACCGCCAGGATCGATACCACGACTTAAGCTGTATTACACACATCAGAACTAACGTTCTGGCCCAGCGTAGTATGACAAGAGGTATGTAAGAGATATCTCTAGGTCTCTTGATATTTGACCTTGAATGTTTCAAGAGTAATTTTAGGATTAGAACTTCAAAATAAATAATTGTTAAACTTTTCATTTATTTATTTAAAGTTGTGTAAATTATTTCATGTGAATTGTAATAGGATTACATCAATTTGTAATTTACATTTAAAAAAGTTGACCCGTGAAAACTATTACATCTCGGTAGAAGCATTCGAGACACAGATTTGCATTTGATGGTAGTCATTTGGACGAACGTTAGCTATGTAGGGGGTTAAGAAACAAATAAAGACTGTAAATAAATTATTCATGTCTCATAATATTATTATTAGATTGGAAAGACGGTGTTATCAGAAAGCGGGTGAATCACCTGATAATGCTTGAAATGATTTCAAGAACACCTTCTGTTATCTTCTAGTGAAATCACACTCATCGATTTATTTTCAGTCGTCGTGCAATACGTCATATTAGGTATAGAATTTAGAAAACAATCAATTTCAGCAAATGCCTGAGTGCATTCAGTAATCACAACGCTGCAACAATGCATGGCATTATAGATGCGCTCGCCTCGCCTTTTCGACCCATGTCTGTTTTTTGGAAGCCAGACGCATCAGCATCGTTAAAAATGTATATAATAATTCAAGCACCAACTGCGCTATACGAGAGAAAAGAGGTAGCATCACTGACGTCAGGAGAGGGGTTGCCACTAGTTCTTTTTTTCTTCAGCAAGTTGGCTATCATCACTATGAGGGGGTCAAGCACAGAGAATTCGATAACTTTACAATATCGGATCGAACCGATATTGACAGAGAACAAATCGATATACACTGGAGGTATTTTCTACGGATCCACATTCAGAAATGTCAAACGCCAAACATTTATGTAAAAATATTAATAAATTGGCAATGTTGAATTGAAATACTAACCTAAATATGCATTAGCAGTCTGCTTTCATTTTTTTACACTAAACGGGAGTTAATTATTAACGAGGTTTTGAGTCATATTTCAACCACTTTCGTTTCTCGAAGATCGAACGTAATAAATTAATCGCGTCTTAGGTGCATTATAAGCCTAAGGATCGCGTATACAACTTCTTTCAGTTAGATGCATTATAAGCCTAAAGATCGCGTTTACAACTTCTTTCAATTCTAAGAGCTTCGCGAGTTCAACCCGTTCATTAAATAAGCCAGTAATTTTGTATAACGAACAACATTATTTAAAAGAAATGTGTACGTTGACAGTTAACCGAAACTTATCTGATTTTCTGGATATCTGTTATCAATCGTTGACCGTGCTCGTAAATATTGTTAACTGACCACAGATTTAGTCAATATCGTATTGATTTTTTATGATAAGGGTTTTATCGATCGTCCATGCAATCTTAGAGAGTATACATTCTAAGGCAATATAATTAATGAATCCCAAATTAGTAGTCAATAATTACCAGAATGAGATGACGTTTTTTGTGTGCGGGTGTTAGCGGCCACGGACAATAGAGAAAGCCAGACGTGTTTCAAAGATAGGCTAGTCCCATCTTTTCGGACAATTGACTGACGTAATACCAGATCAGAGCAGAGCAAGGTCGGCGTTTCCTGCCTGAACGTCTGCCGCCCGCCCTGCGAAAAGTGACTCTGCCTGAACTAAAGACTGAAGTCAAGTAGTGGGCGGGCAGAGAGACGAGAGACCGAGTGCACTGGTAAACGAACCACGCTCACTGCATTAATAAAGTCGCGCTGGTCGTTAAAATTATAAGCTAATTTATTTTATCCGCAGGCGGTTTTATGAGATGATTCACACAGCCTCTGTGGGATCTGTTACAAATAAAAACTTCCAAATCCCGCAATTTTGGAAGTTTCTTTTTTTTATGACCGAAAATACCGAACATGCCTCATGGAAGAACCGTGGCACGGGATCAAAATGCATACTGTGAGGTAGAAGAGATTGGAGAGGTGAAGGAAAAGGAAGGTGGGGAAGTGTATGGCTATTTATATCTGGTCACCAAACACAGCGAAAGCCATTTCAAGCAAAGTTTCGATTCTGAATGTTAGTCTTTCACTAGGGAGATACTGAAAGTGTCTACCACTGTGGATACGTATTCATAGGTTTTGAACTTTGAACTTTTGAACTTTTGAACGAACTAACAATCATGCCATCTCCACCGAGGCGGGCAGAGAGAATAAACCGTCATACAAATCTGTGAGGCAGAAGGAAGTGGTTAAGATGAAGCCATGCGAAATAATTCAAAATCATGTGTTTTTGTTTTGAAAATTTGATCGTTTAGAATAATAATAGATGTTTCAATAAAATACAACGAACAGAACAAAAAAAAATAGAGTATTAGGTCTATAAAAAAACACTTTCAAGTGCAAATTCTCCTACTTATAAACCACTTTCCGGATATGGTTTTATTGTTCAGCATGGGAAATTCAGTTTTTTAATAATAATCGCAAAAAAAAATGATATTTTTGCCTGAACTTCACCAAAAAAAAAACATGAACTTTGGCGATGTTGTTTTACAGGAAATTAAAAGAGGCGTTGCCCAACTGCAATGTTCACCCTTCTGTGATCCGCAGAAGGAACGAAAGCTCGTCGTATTGTCCCACTCAGTAGCCGCCCGGATTTCGGGCCGAATAGAAGTGCTTTGCTCTTTGCGTCACTTTGTTCTATAAAAATGTACTAGCGAAATAACAAAACACCGTTGTTGGCTATTGATTGGTCGACGCTAAAGTCGCTCACTCCACCCAATTCCGAATGGGTCCAGGGAACTAGGGGATCGTCTTAATTGAGAGATATGGGGAAGAGGAATGTTGGCCTGGCTATTCAAATCTGATCACTGAACATTTCCAAAGCAATTTCAATCATTGTTTCGATTCTAAATGTTGGTCTTTCACCAGGACAATACTGAAAGTATCTATCACTCTGGATCATGCCGCAAATATAAATATTTATTATGTAAATTAACTAAATACTTCAGTCAAGTCATGTCATCAGAATAACAGAAGAATCTGAATATATGTGACGTATGAATGTGAATTGGCAATTGAACAAAACTGAGTTGTTTGGCGGTACATCCTCTCTGCCTACCCCTACTGGGATACGGCGTGATTATTGATGTACCTCTGAAATTTTAATTATACCCCAAGTTGTGTAAATTCCCCCTGCTCCCTGATCTAAACATTTGGCCTCAACCCTAGTCCTTCAATCCATTTGGTTTCCACATCTACGAGAATCAAATTCTCATCTCCAAAACCAACCATCGAGATAGCCACAAAAACTTCTTGGGAACACTATAAAATTTGGAATAAGTTAATGATCTTTATGCATAGCAAAGAAGTTATTCCTCCCAGCTGACCTCTGGTAAATCTAATTAATAAGTTCCAATGATCCGCAGTTCCAACGAATTAATCAAGTGGCGCATGACTGATTCCCCGAAACTCCGGTCAAAGCCATGTGCTGTGTTCCTCAAATGCATCGGCCGCTACTTGAATATAAACGCATCCATTATTCACTGCACTCTTTATTCTGCGTTCCCTTCGTGCTCTGCTGGTGCATCGTAAAAATAATCGGGACTGCGTATCAAGTTTCGACCAGTTTCCGAGAAAAATGCAGCGCAGCAAATACAGAATAATTCACAGGACGGAGAACATAATGAGAGAAAAACCACGAACACGAAAGAATATTTTTAAAAATTAACTCTTACTTCTGTGCTCCTGGTAAACCGGAATGTCTGCGTTTATTTAAAAACCACAGTTAGCGTAATAAAAAATGTGATGTAATATATAATTGAAGAATAATATATTACCAACAAATCTAAAACGAAAATATGAAAAAGAACAAGACACAGAAAAATAAAAAAGGGAACGGTCGCAAGTCGCAACTGGGACTCGAACCAAGGACAGGATTTCTTGTCTTAACCAACTCGGCCATTGAAACATTTTTATTAAGTAATTTTTATCTTCACATACTTCAAAATCAGAATTTAAAATATTATTTATTCATGTATTTATTTAAATGTCTTCTTTCCACTGGAGCGACAGCGCAATTTAAAACTTTTTTCTCCGATTGTTCGAGATTTTTTTGGTGAACATTTTGAATATTTTCCGCCCACATTAAAAGAAATAATATCTCCGAATTTTAATATGGAGACGAACAAACTGAATATAGTTCTATAGAGCCAATGAATTCACCTATCTTTTGTCGATCATCACATATTTGTAGGATTTATAAAAAAAATATTATAAAATCGTAAAATTCTACTTAATTACTTACAAATTTGCCAAAATTGGTAGCAAAGCAATCCGAGGTATTTTAAATAGTGCCATATTGTGGCAAAAAGCGCTCCAGTGGTTAGGGGTTTTTACATTTTGATAATAAAAATTATACAGAAGTTCGTTTAGTGACAAATTGAAGATGTCCACTGAATTGGTACAATTATTTCCCTCCATTAGTATTCTAAGCAAAGAGGAATACATGTGGTAGTTAGTCCCAGAATTTCTGCACTGAAATAAATCCTGACTTCTAGTATTACGTGGTGGAATCCGAAAGCTTATCAATGCAAGCAATTCTGGACTATCAACTACATCATTTAATATTTTATACAGAAATACCAATTAGGGGTCGTCCATTAATAACGTGAGGCTCGAAAGGGGGGGAGGGGTTCGGAAAAAAATCACGAAATATCACAAGGAGGGGGGGAGATTTAATGAGATATCACGTGTATTTATTTTTCGTTGAACGCACGATTTCTAAACCAAACAGCGGCGCGTGGCCTTTACTCACTGTTCCAGGCAACGATTTCCCCGCGCGTTGCGACAACCACTCAGCTCACCAGTCGCCAGTAAGTCTGTGATTTTGACGCCGAATACATACATAAATCGTTGCCGGTAAATAAATAAAAATAAATGTTTTGCCTTAAAACAATATTCTGAAAATTTCAGTATACTTTGTACCATAAAATACGTGATTTTGGGTATGGAGGGGGGGGGTCTAAAACCTCACCACGTATCACCAGGGTGGGAGAGGGGTTAAAAAGTCGCTAAAAAACATCACGTGATTTAAGGATGACCCCTTATCTTCGACTAATCCTGGGTTCGAGTACCAGTTGCGATCGTTACCTTTTTTTTCTGTGTCTTGTTCTTTTTCATATTTTCGTTTAGATTTGTTAGTATTATCTTCTTGTTCAATTATATATTGATAGATATAACCTTCGAAAGAGATTTTTATTATAGCAACACTTATTCGAATAAAAATTGAATTTATTACGTAGTTTGTATATTCGTTATTTTTGTTATTATTAAAAATATACATGGCGTAAAAAAATATTTCACTTTTTAACAGGCTGTAAATAGCGATATTTACTTTAAATATTATTAACCACAAGTACGCCACATTTTGTAAATAGAGAGATATAAAGGAAGCTGAATTTAAATTTATTTTAATTTATGTAAATACGATGACACGCTGTCTAAGGTATTTAGAAGATAAATAAACTATAATAATAATTACAAAATACATGTATTTATATATTGTACAAGACAAGAAATGCAAAATGCTTGAATAATTTATCTAGGTAATGTAGTTTGACAACAATACAAAATATATTAACGCAAATAATAATATTGATGATTGAAGTAAAAGATAATACTAATACATCTAAACGAAACATGAAAAAGAACAAGACATAGAAAAATAAAAAAAAAATCATAGTGTGCAACAACAACAACATCTGTCATTGTGACTAGTTCGTAATATTTTTGCTCTGCTTTAAAGTGATTTCTAAGTGATAAAACACATAAATCGGATAGTTAAAGGGAGTGATTGCTGTTTGTGACACCAAGGTCTACATTCTACAAAATTCGTTTAATCGATTTACTGTCCCTACTGAGTTTAATCAGTGAAAGAAAAAATAAATTTTAATATTACTAAAGTGTTTAACGCGGGTAGCACATAAATTAGTTACAAAATGCACTGCCGTATTTGCCCGGACCCTGTGATTACAGAGGAGTCAATTTTTGTGTGCTCTGCGTGCAAAGGCACATTTCATCTAGCCTGTGGGGGCATCACTGAGAGTGGCTATCGTAGACTCACTCAGGAACGGCGTGCACTGCTGAAATGTAAACAATGCAAAAACACGAAGACAGCTACGACGGGCGCTTCGAGCCTACAGGAGTCAATCAGCGATAACGAACCTTTGGAGCCAGGAAAAAAAATGAACATCAAAAGACCGGCCACCACCGCTCAGGCCCAGTCAAACTTAGAAGATCTGCAAGAGTTAGTCTTGGATAAGACGTCGAATCTAGAAAGAAAACAAAATGACATCTTCGAACAAAATAATAAAATTCTAGAAAGCATTCAATTCATGAGTGCTCAATACGAGGACTTCCTAGGCAGGATCCGTGAAATTGAATCAAAGAATGAGGAGCTTACAAAAAAGAACATCACTTTGGAAACCAGGATTAATGTACTGGAGAACTGTCTCGAATTCCAGGAGCGGGCTCTAAAGGCCAACAACTTAGAAATCAGAGGCATCCCGGAAAATAAAGGAGAAATTCTACAAGACGTCATTTTTAACATATGCCAAAAAACTAAGTCTAACATCCAAATCAAAGATATTGACGCTATTCATCGCGCAGCAAAAAAAAAAAATAATATTCATCCGAGAGAAATTATAATCAAACTAAAATCGAATATAGCTAAAGAACAGCTATTAGCGGATGTAAAATTATATAACAAAAACAACCCGAATGTGGAAGACAAATTAAATACCTCAAACATTGGAATTGCTGGACCAAGTTCGCGGATCTACGTTTCCGAGCATCTGACGTTTCGAGCCAAACAACTGTATTGGAAGGCGAGACAGGCAGCTATCACGAAAGGCTATAGATACACGTGGACGAGACAAGGACAGATATACGTCAGACGAGCTACGGGAACTAATGCTATTTGTATATCCGATGAAACAAAACTTGAATCTATGTGATACAATTGAACAAATTACACTACCTAGGTATGTACCGTCTCACTCGTTTTCAGGTATATGCATGAAATTGTTAACACGGCGAACCAGCGAATTTACCTGTCTTCATTGTACTATTTACCAAGGTTTAAATCGATTAGCGTTAATTTCATATTTCACTATATTAAGTAGGTATGAGTACACCCCGTCTCGCTCATTTATTTATGATACTTGGCTAACATTTATATATAAAAATTTATTATTATTTATATATAATATTTTGTTTACATTTACGTATAATAGTTTGTTATCATTCACAAATATTAAATTGTTATCATTTATTCATAATATTTTGTTTGCACGGCGTTTCAGCGTCCTTAAACATTCTGCTTTATATTATCAAATTACCGTCAATTTATTTCCATACACATCTAATTGCAACAACGTTAGGTATGGATTTAATAATATATTATTGGTAAACGGTTCGCTGTTCCACACTCAACTAATATTTAATTATGTTTGATTTAACTTGTGATATTGGTAACCATTCAGATATATTCTGTAACATGAATACCATTGATGATCTGAATCAAATAAAAAATTATAATTGGGGCTCTTACAGCCTAAAAATTATACATCAAAACATAAGAAGTATATCTAAACTTGACGATTTCTTAATTTTTCTTGATCAATTTAATTACGCATTCGATGTCATAATTTTGTCGGAATGCTGGATAAATAAAGAATACACCTCCAAAGTAATTCACAATTACTCAGAACATCACACAAACATAAATTTAAATAAATCCAGTGGAATCGTAGTTTATATCAGAGACGGACTACATGCACAAGTGGACGAAATTTCACTATCACAAGCTAACTGTATGAAAATTGTATTGAACAATAATTTGTGTATTTTTGCAATCTACAGATCACCTTCTTTCCAAAATATTGACACTTTTTTGAATTCTCTTCAAACATTCATCAACAGTTCAAAACAATTTGAACGACAAATAATTTTAGGTGATTTAAATATAAACACGATTCCTGAGTACCACCGTCAATGCGAAGATTATTTATGTATGCTTACGGAAAATGGGTTCATGCAGACAATTCAGTCCTACTCGAGAACAGGGTACAAGTAAATCTTGTCTAGACCACATCAACGTTAAAAAAATCAAACATATCGACTCATTTGTTATCCACACCACAATTTCTGACCACTACACCACAGCTCTTTGCCTTAAAAATAAGCCTCCCACCACTGCCAAAACTAAATACATACCTCGAATAAACTACATCAACTTACTTCAGGACTTAAGTTCAGAAAAATGGGGAAACGTTTTAGACCAAAGGGATACTGATTCAGCAATGACGGAATTCATCTCAAAGTTACATGATTATATATCTAAACACACGAGTAACAAACTCATATCTAATAAGCAATTTAAACTCACGCCATGGATCACTCCTGGTCTAGTCAAGTCAATTCACAAAAGGAACCAACTCCACAAAAAGGCAAAAAGGAGCCCAGATAATATAATATTACAAACTCGCTATAAAAAGTATAGGAACTTGTGCAAAAAGTTAATTGTATCAACTAAAGAAACCTATTTAAAAAAAATTATTTACGAAAATAATTACACGCCTAAACTGCTATGGGAAGCATTCCGTAATATAACTAAAACTAAAACTAATAAAACTTCCGAAATCAAATCACTGTACATTGATAACACTATTACGTCAGATCCAAAAAAGATGGCAAATTTTGCAAATAACTACTTCACGTCGGTGGGAAACACACTGGCAAAAAAAATCTTAGATAAAAACAACACAACTGAAGAGGATCTCGCGAAGCAAACTGGCTGTTATTTCCGTCACAAAATAGATAACATTCGAACTACGTCACACGAAGTGATGAAAATAATCGACGAGCTTAAGTCATCCAATGCATGCGGTCCTGATAAGGTCTCATCAAATCTATTAAAAAATATTAAATCCGTCATAGCATCACCGATATCGTTCATATGCAATCTAAGCTTTAACTCTGGAAATTTCCCTAATAATTTAAAACAATCAAATGTTATTCTACTGCACAAAAATGGGGATAAATCTCAGATTAACAACTACCGACCGGTTTCTTTGATCAATTCTGTATCTAAAATTATTGAGAAAATTGTTAAGAATCGGCTCAGTCTATATCTAGAAAACAATAACATCCTTTCCAATAGACAATACGGTTTCCGTCCAGGTTTAGGGACTGAAAATGCCATTGCTAATTTAACAAAAATTATCTCTAATAACATCGATAGAGGTACAAAATGCATTGCTCTCTTCCTGGATCTAGCCAAAGCGTTCGACACTATCTCTCACAAAATTCTGTTAAATAAACTACAGCGTATTGGTATACAAGGTCAGCTCTTCAAATGGTTGTGTAGCTATTTAGAAAACAGGAGCCAAAGAGTACTTATCAACGACACTATAAGCGTTCCAGCTAATATTAAATTCGGTGTACCCCAAGGAAGTACTCTAGGACCACTCTTATTCAACATATATATAAATGAACTATGCAACAGTTCCTTTGCCGACCACATTATTACCTTTGCCGACGATACAGTTTTACTATATGAAGACAAAAGCTGGAATATTGTTCATAATAAAGCAGAAGTAGGTTTAAAC
This sequence comes from Glyphotaelius pellucidus, assembly GCA_936435175.1. Taxonomy (NCBI): domain Eukaryota; kingdom Metazoa; phylum Arthropoda; class Insecta; order Trichoptera; family Limnephilidae; genus Glyphotaelius; species Glyphotaelius pellucidus. Next base: position 1,917,503 of record OW386550.1, read on the forward strand.
AAGGTCAAACAATGGCTAGACAATAATCTCCTCACCCTCAACTTAGATAAAACCAAATACATCCGTTTCAGTGCAACACAAGCAGGAAAACCAAAAGAAACACACAACATCATTATACACCACTGTAATGACCTAACCACTTGTAAATGTAATAACTTAGAATGTGTCGATAGCATAAAATATCTAGGAATCATAATAGATAAATCTCTGAGATGGGAGGAACACATAGACTCTACCACCACTAAGATCAGAAAACTTACTCATCTTTTCATGTCTGTTAGAAATATTCTTTGCGTAAAAGATCTGAAACAAATGTACCATGCCATGTGTAATTCCTTGCTAGAATATGCATCCTTAGGATGGGGCGGCTGTTCGAAAACAATACTTGATCCCTTAGCAAAAGCACAAAAATCACTTCTAAGGGTCATCCTTAAGAAACCTTTCAGGTATCCCAGTGATCTATTATTTGAAGAGATACGAGTTCTTGACGTACGGCAACTTTACATAAGAAAAACTATTCTACATACACAAAAACATCGACACCACTATTCATCCATTGATCATCTCCACAACACCCGTCATGCAAGGAGGAATCCAGTAGTTCCACCAAATACCAACACATCACATGCCCAAAGACAATATTCTTACTTAGGGCCAAAATTGTTCAACCTCGTACCCGATGCATGGAAATTGAAAAGTACAAGCACTCTGCGCAAATGGGTTAGCAATTGGCTTCTGGACATGGGGAGAGTCGAGAGCGAACATATGCTCACACAAACTTACTTACCTAATAATAGGTAATATCAGGTTTACGTTAATCCATAAGAATTTTGTAAGTACTCATCTTATTAGCTGGTATAATATAGATTGTATAATATTATCTGTATTTTTTTAATATTGTTTTCTTCAATCAAAAAGTTACTAGGTTACAAAAAAAGGTATAAAAAATATTTTAAAAAGTTGTACTAATGATAAAAATAAATTATGAGTAAAATAATATGTACTATCAAAAATTGTAACACAGAGGCTATTTTTGTACATTAGAGGAATCAGAAAGTTACTTTTATTAATTTCTAAAAATGATATTATTATTTTTTTTATGCCCCTGATAACTTGATATCCGTTTTTGTTAATATTTAATTTAAACTTACAAATATTTTGCTCTCTTTGTTGATTCTTGTATAATAATGACTATCCATTTCAAAAATTTAAGTTTTCAATATTGCCTTTTCAAACTTGCCTATAAAACAAATGTATAATTAAACTGGGATATTCTCTATATTAATTAAATAGTCAAAATTACATTGGGAATGCATATGTCTGGTTTTTAAATATGTAAATTACATTACTTGGGAAATATTATATATTCTGGTTTATATATAATTTATAAATTTTATATACCATATATTCTGGTTTTTAAATATGTAAATTACATTACTTGGGAAATATTATATATTCTGGTTTATATATTATTTATGAATATTATATATCATATATTCTGGTTTTTAAATATGTAAATTTACATTACTTGGGAAATATTATATATTCTGGTTTATATATTATTTGTAAATATTATATACCATATATTCTGGTTTTTAAATATGTAAATTACATTACTTGGGAAATATTATATATTCCGGTTTATATATTATTTGTAAATATTATATACCATATATTCTGGTTTTTAAATATGTAAATTACATTACTTGGGAAATATTATATATTCTGGTTTGTATATTATTTATAAATATTATATACCATATATTCGGGTTTTAAAATATGTAAATTACATTACTTGGGAAACATAAAAAAAAAAAAAAAAAATTTTAAATTGCAGTACTTTATATCATTTCAATTGTTATAAATACATTGGGATTTCACTGTCATATATAAGTTTATAAATTTGTAATTTCTAAATACTTAGTAAATGTTTAAACATTTTAGTTAAAAACTATATTTTTTTAAATACTATATTTTTAAATATAAAACTGTAAATGTTCTCCGAAATGACCTGGAAAGAGTCTCAACCTTGCGATTTCTCATAAGAAACCATTCACTTTCCTGAATGCAATTATTAATTTTCTCCAAATCAAACTTAGAATAATCGCAACTTTGCGACTCTTTCAAGGACATAAAGAATCTATTCCTACGCTCAGGATGCAATTTTTAATGTTCTCAATAGTTATTTGGACAGTTAAGAATATTATGAACTAAAAATGCAATTTGCCTATCCTGAAACGGGAATCCTTCCCAGTTGGATAGACAAAGGACCATTTTGTATTGTTTCATTTTGAAATATGTATGTTTATAAATAAATAAATAAATAAATAAATAAATAAATAAATTCACACGCTGTAGAAGTGAAACCTTCAGAAAATAAAGTAGACAAGAACGGGGAGACTGCGAAGCACTTTTTTTTATCAATGTGAAGGATGATTTTTTCCATATATTTGTCGTCGAATTCCAGTGCACCCTTTCTTGTACAATTATTTATGTATTTATTGTTTGAAACATTTACAGAGTGTTAACGATTATTACAATAATAGAATTGCCGTTGGGATGTACATACAAGTAGATATTAGCACTCCAATTAGAAATGTTCACAGCATGAGTAATCAATGTTTAGTTATTACTTGATGAAATGCTTGTAGTGATAACAGAAATAATGATAATCAAAATGAAATATAAAACATAGTAATATCAAATATAATACATGACCTGCAGAGAAAGAAAAAAGAACGAAAGTATAACAATAAAGCAGCTACATAACTTTTCTTTACGAAGTGTCATAGCAGAAATTTGATAATTTGTTTTTTAAAATATGTGAGGTTGTTTGCGTAGATATCTATTTGATTACATTCAATGGTATTATATAGACGACACATTCGAGACAGTGGATTGAAGTATGCAATATTGTTATTAAATAATTCAAGATGAATATTTTATGATTCCTCAAATTACGTCTATTAGGAACTTTAATATGAATATTGCTCAGACAATGAGTGGTTATTTTATTAGTATTTGTGTTTTCTTCTTCGGAGTCGCTAGATATTTTTTTTTTATTTCGATATGAAGATTTTCAGAAAATCAGTGTGTAGTGCACTGCCAAACTGAAATTTCCTGGAAGTATCCATACAAAAAACGTTTTCGCCACAACAACACCAAGAATGCATTTTTTTTTAATATTAGCTCTAATTTTAAATATTTTTCTAGCACATCCAAAATCATACTTTTAGATACAGTCGTCCACTGTATCTAAAAGTATAATTTCAAAAAAATCGATGAAATGCCATGACAACGCCGTGGACTTTAGTTAGTTAGATATAAAATTTGAACAGCTGGAGTCTAGTCAAACGCAAATCAAGATGCAAATTCAAATAACGTCCGCCGTAGGTGCATTGCTGCAGTCAATAACGATAATTTTCTGAAATAACATCGAGCCATTGCCAATTTATTCTAAGTGCAAATAATTTACAATTCTAATGTCTTATTCAAATGTTCTTCGTCGTACTGACATTTGCATCCCATGGCAAAAATGGCCACCCGGCGCCTAACTTTTTCTCTTTTGTGTTTGTATGTATTTTTCGGCTTGTAGGGACCAAATTCAGGTCAAAATAGTTTGTCATAAGTTGAGTGATATGCCGATAAGGTTAGGAAAGATTAAACTGGGCCTAAATTTGGGTAAGATCAATCTCTCTGACCATATGGTGTACGCTGTGCGTTAGTATTAGCATTAAATGCTAATATAAAATGAAAAACATATTATTATAAAGTCGATATTAATGTTCAAGTCACCGTGAATGGTGGAATTGATCGGGGTAGGTCCTGGAAAGACGGCAGGATCATGTCAAATAGATCTTAAAAGGAAGAGTTTTACCAGATGGTTCATCGGCGTCATACTGTCATAGATTATAAACATTATAAATAATGAATAATGATTGTTACTAATTTTATGACGAGTACAGAAATAACACATTATAATTATTGTAGTACTTGTGAAACCTTTTTTATACGAATAGAGTCCCAACTGTCTGGAGCCAGTGAGACTATGGCATCCCCAATGAGGTATGTTGTGAGGCTAAAGGTAGTGGGGAGGGGAAGGAGATAGGGAAGAAGAAGGTGGGTAACAACTATTCAGATCTGGTCACCAAACACGCCTTAAGCAACGAGGAATACGATCTTATGGACAAAACGCCACCCGGTTTTCTCTTAACGCCCTATATTATAGGTAGGTACTTGATTAAATTTTTCACAAAATCTGCAGTTCTAATTTTGAAATTCTCAAAAACTATCAGAAAGAGATCACCTTTCCATTGGCCGGTCAGAACAATTTCATTAAAAATTGGAAAGTGTAATAATTTTTTTCTAACTTTAGCAACGGTTCAATTACAATGATAAATGATTTTATGACGAGAAGTAACAGCTGTTAGTTGTTTGTCGGTTTGGTTGGTGGCGGGTCGTGGTGAGGTGTTTCGCAAGTTATTTGACTCAATTCTGGCCTAGCGAGGCGGTCAGGCCTTTTAGGGGCAAATAGGGTCATGTGGAGTAATGCAGAGAGAGAAAGATATCTCTTCTCGGTCATACGTCACGACCAGTGGACCCAGGTCGAATTTGACGGGCCCCAGGGCAAGGTTAACCGGGTTAAATATAATCTCTCCCAATCAAAAAAAAAAATAAAGCACACATTTTTCTAATATTAGTATTATTCACACACAGCTAATATCTCGAATTTGCACAGCTTTTTCTGTTAAGCATTTCTTGTTCAACGCAACCCTTTAATTCCATCTTGTGCTATGATGGTTTGAAATATTCATTTGTCTGTCAAAAATAAAAGGTAAGTAGGTGCCATATGAGTATCTATATTATGTTGTATAAATACAAAAGAGTTTTTTCGTTATTTATTTTTGGGGTGTTATGCCGTATTGGGCTACCTCCTTCTTTAGCCAACGTTTCGGACAGATGTGTCATCTGCCCTGATGATGGACACTGTAACGCTGTCAGAAACGTTGTCTTAAGAAGGAGGTCTGACGGCCTCCGTGGTCCCGAGGTAAGACTCTGGACACAATCCGAAGGTCGCCGGTTCGAACCCGGCGTGCGCAAATAAATTTTATTTGATATTTGTGTTATTTCACAATTTATTCATTTAAAATAATATATTGTATATTTGCGGCACGTTCCAGAGTGGAAGATACTATCAGTATCGCCCTGGTATAAGACCACCATTCAGAATTGAAACGTTGCTTGAAAATGGCTTTAGCCGTGTTTAGTGACCAGATCTGAATAGCCATGTACTTCCCACCTTCCTCTTCCCTATCTCCCTCCCCTCCCCACTACCTTCAGCCTCACAACATACCCCGATTGGGGATGCCATAGTCTCACTGGCTCCAGACGGGAGCAGTTGGGACTCTTGTGCGGTATTAACTGTAAAAAAAAAAGTAGCGCAACACCCCAAAAACAAACAACGAAAATACTTTTGAACGAGAAAATCTAAAAACGTATCTAACAAAAAAGAGAGTCCAGGTGTTGCGGTGTGATTTTGTTTTGTTTAGGTTCAAATCTACAGCTTTATTACGAAATTGATGCAATTTTGCACGCTTGGCCTTCAAAACGAGAGGAAAGAATCCCCTTTTTCCAAACACCTTAAAGCAGAATTTTGAAACTTTTTGATGAAATTTTGCACACTTGATGTTAAAAATATGATTAAAATTACTACCTATATTTGATTTCGAAAAACTCCATGTAAAGCCCCGTGCGGGACTTCAGCTAGTACGAAAAACTATTTATTCAGAGAAAAATCTGTTATTTTATGAGAAAAACTTATTTAATTTACTTCAATAACTCTCACAGAGTCTGATAATGAATTATATTGCATTGCAATAATTATGTTTTTTTAATTTACAGAAAGTATATTTTTCGGGTAGAGATCTCCGAGCACCTTGCCCAGTCTGCCTGACCCTCGCCACGCCACTGGTCAGACCAGAGAGCGGTACCTATTACCAAGCCCCGGTGCCGGAGGAATCGGGACACGGACATCACGGATACCATTATGGAGCTCCAGCCACCATGTGGCGGTGGCCGCTGTCACTAGACACACTGTATGTAGACAGTACACTTATGGAGTGCTTGCGCAACTCATTCAAATCGCGAACCGCTGATAGTTCCGTTGTAACTTCTCCCTCGTGCTCATAACAACGCAGGTAACAGAAAGAGAGATTACATCCTGCAACAAAGCTCTCGGCGGTAGAACCATATTATGTTCGACGCAGATCCAATAGATCGATAAAGCTATTCAAACCAACCATTGAATTGAAAAAAAAACTATATTTCTGATAACTATGTGTTGATCTTAAATTATTCACTATTACTTTTCACGGCTTAACTAATCTTTATATTTATTACTTATAATCGACCTTTGGTGTAATTTTGCGTTTATGTTGCATTGTTTTCCTTATCACTTAGTTTTACTCTATTTTATTCAATAATTATTTCAAAAGATTTACAAACGTGTAAATATGGGCGTATAAAAAATAAAAATTAGATTACGTGAGTCTTTTAAAAAAATTGATTTGACTGAGGATTGAACATTCCTATCCAGTAACTTCAGTCGATAACTCTACCAGCCGAGCCAAATCCTGATTGGATGAGACCGACATTTATTGCGAATACTGCAGTAATGTCATCGAATTTCAGAGAAATGCGTATGTCTGCGTGTGTGTGTGATCGCCACCAAAAGTTCATAGATTGCATTGTCATCGACGACGAGTTTATCTGCCGAGTTTCAGCTCGATCGGGTCTCGGAAAGTGAACTTCATTCAAAAGTCAAATTTAAAAGGCCTTAAAGGCTGATTTCAGCAGGTTATATAAAAAATCTTTCTATTCATTTTACAAACATTACAATTTTTTATTCATTTTATTTTTACTTTTCAATATTCAGATAATATTGATCAGTTGAATAAAGAAAACAAATAAAGATATAAAATCAGGTTTTATAAAAACAAAAACAACATTTGTCGTTTTAAACATTGCTTCATTGATATTTAATATGTCAATAACCGAAGTGATTCTATATAACAACAAGAAAGCTCTCCCCACTGGGATAAACATTGGCAAGTTAAAACAATCTATGCTATCAGTGACGGAGGTGACTATCGGGAAAGAAATTAAGGCTCTCCTTGACAGCCCAGTTTTCAAACCATCCACGAATCAGTCTGAAGAATTGTGTAGCAATTTGCACATCCCTTCTGATTTGTAGATGGTAGTAGTGTCTTCTTCATGAGTAACATTTCAGACATCATCGCAGTATCCATCACCAGATAGAGTACATTATCAGTTACATTATCAGCACATCGCAGTACTATTAGTAGTGATGATCACATCCCATCATATTAATCATCAGAAGAATTGTGTAGCAATTTGCACATCCCTTCTGATTTGTAGATGGTTGTAGTATCTCCTTCTTGAGTCACCGTTTCAGACAGCATCGCAGTGTCCATCATCAGAGTGGATATTACATTATCAGCACATCGCAGTAGGTACTATTAACAGTGAGGATTACATCCATCATATTAATCATCAGAGGAAGACAGATACACGAATCGAATTAAAATAATTTATACCGTTTCGTACCCCAGACAGAGCGTTGAACGCATGACCAAAATATAAAACCCGAAGAAAGCTATAAAATGACACGTCCAAGATTGAAATCGCGAAGCAAAGCCAAATTTTATAAAGTCTTCAACAGCAAACATAAATAAGGAAATTGAATGAATTCCTTGCACGACGTTCAACAGTCCACCCACAGACGGCTAAAAATAATGAAAACGTGTGAATGTGCCAAAGATTTTCTGCAAAGTGCTTTGCTGCGATGCACCTGCGGGGTTTTGGAATGTCCCGTCAGTATTATTCTAGTTTGAATGTTCCCAGGCGGAATATTCCAGAGGGCAAGAGTGAAATGGTGTCAAGTCAACACGGGTATTGACGCACAGCGGTTGGTTGGAGACGATCCAGCCATCGTTGTCATTGAAGTGAAAACTTCTTTAACACCGTTGTGTTTTGTAACTCGATGAAACGAAAAAGGAGACACTAAAAAGAGACAAACACTTACATCTATAGGATTTAGCCTGTCAGTCTCCTCCTTGTGCGTAGTAGGCTCCCCACTCTTACTCTAGTTTTCTGGAGGTTTTACTAATTAATTAAATTAAAAGATTTTTTTTTTAAATAATCATACCCAAACTACTATGATAATTTAATACACACAATGAAATACGACTTGTTTAAATAAATATCATAAAAAAGCGTTTTTGGGTAGAAATTTTAATTTTATGTGCAACAAATTTGTGCTCCAACTTAAATCAGTCGTTTGTAATTTAAATTTAAGCCATTCAAAAAGATTTTTTCCATCGTTTTTTAAATTTTTTCATCATATTTACATGGAAGGTAGGACAAAAATGATTTTTAAATAATTGTCATTCACTCACAAATAAATGCAAAAGTTTCCTCTAAAATCTTGAAAATCTAATTCTTTTGGTCTATTATTTTGGTTCCATGCTAACTCAGAATCAAGTCAACTCAATACCTCTTCGAAAATTAAAATATGAAAAAAAACATATTTAAAAATAGCCCATAAACTAACCTATTTAACCAATTTAAAAATATAATTCATCACTTTTAATAACTTTTTAAGGGAGGTGTTGAGTTGATTTCTTTCAGAGTTGTCCGGACACCATTATTTTATTATCTAAAACACTAATTACTAAAATAGCACGTATCCCTATTGGATGCTATACTTTTTCATTAAAAATAATTAATCAGTTTGGTTAAGTATTTTGACCTCAAATCCAAAATTAAGTTTTTTTTAAAGTGGCGCAGCCGTTCCCCTTAATGCTCCAATTCCTACACAGTAAAGACATAACATTCTGCGAGGTTTCAGCTAACTTTACTGTTAATCCGAAGACTAGCCATTCCCCTCTTCAGTTGAAATAATTAAAAGTATTCGAGTTCATCCAACGGATTATATCACCGCCAACAAACTGTTAGACGAGGTGGAGACGGATCCACGTTACATTTAATTGCGCTGTGTTGGTTTCTAATTGAAGAATGCTGCTAATAAATGGCTAAACGGTCAACACAAAACTGTAAACAAATAGTAACGTTAATTTATTTATTGGTATAGAAGTAATTTCGCACAATTTCATAACAGTTCTGAATCGAAATGTTGCTTCAAATGGTATTTTAGCCGGGTAACCCGATAGTTGTTGATCCGCCGACAATTGGTCCCCCGAAAAGATATTAACTTTTTTGTGCATCATTTGCAAATTTCAATCGACTTCAAATATATCTTTAATAGGAAGTTGGTACGAATATCAGACGAATTTGTATATTGTCGATTTTGCGAACTTAATGCGCTGGTGTACACAGTATATAGACAGGTAGATTTTTCCTTGATGCATTTGAATGAAAATATATTATGTTTTATACTGTGTATTGTTGAATGTTGAGAACAGATTAATTAGGTAGATTATAAATATAAAATCCGGCTTCGTAATAATTTGTGGCAGTTTGTTCGCGAGGCATCTGTATTGTCTTTCTAAAATTTATGATACTTCTGAGATACGTTTGAATTAGTGATGGGAGTATTCCAGATTTTCGAAAGTGTCGAATCGACTATTCCAAGGAACGAAGCATTTCGATTTATGAAAAGGTCGATTCAAATTTCGATGATTCGAATTAGGTAAGTAGAATAATTATTTAGACACGGGAATATTATTTATTCATAATTCGTTAACAAAATATTTGGTGTACAAGATGAAGGATATGATTTAGTCGTTCAGATCCGAAATATCATTTTTGATACATTCGATTTTGTAAATGCTTCGAAAATTGATGTACCTGCATTTCAATTATGCACTAGATTTAGATGAGAAATTGTTCAAAGTTTCCAGATGGTATCACAAAATTTTCCATTTTAATCACAAAATTTTGTAACGTGTAGGAACTATTAGTAATTTGATTTTCAAATGCTGGCAATGTTTACTGAATTGCCAGCATTTAAAAATCGAATTAGTAGTAGTTCCTACAACAGTAACAAAGTCAAGAGTTCTGATAAATTCCGAATAGTTCTTCTACCTAATATTCTACGCATTATATGTACAAGTCCATAAAAATTGAACACAAAGTTCAAGGAATTTCTGATAAAGATAAGGAAACAATTTAAGGACCTTTCCTTTCAGTTGACATTTTAAGGCAACAAAATTTAAACAACTTAGTATTACTATTGTGGTCGTTTTAGAATTCCTAAACTTCCTATCTAAATGATAGAGGAGCCACAGCGGTGACACATTATTTAAAACGGTCGTAGCGGCTCTTATCTCAAATCACATCCTGGCAATGGCAGTGCTAGTAGGTAGTAGGCACCACAACTGGCTCAAATAATAGCAAGATTAGCAAGCCTTGAAAACAAGACTGCACATTAGTGCACATAATATTACGAATAGTTCTATGAACAGCAGAACAAAACCAATTATTGGTTGGAAAATTATTTTCCTATGAAATCATAAGATTTTTAAGTGGGTACTACCGTAAATATTTAACTTTTTTTTTTCAGACACAATAGAAATCTTCATTTCTATTGTGCCTGAAATAACTCCATTTCGAAATAATCGATTGTAAATTATTCGAATAAGTTAGAGACGGATTCATTTTTTGTATTTTTTGGCAGTCAAATTGACGCAGTCCGTGTTTCGAGCGATAAATTCGAAATAATCGTCCGATAATAAAAACCAATCGATTTTCCACTTTTCCACAACACACATCGCCTAATCAGAAAACAGAGATACGCCACCCCACTGCAAAAACAGTTTGTTTCAAATTATTTTAAAGAACTTCTTTCTACTCAAACCGAAACTAGGTCCCAACCAGTTACAGTTGATCCTAATTATATTTCTTCTGTCCGTGTGCATGTCACTGAACTCCTCCTAAACGACTGGACCGATTTTGATGAAATTTTTTGTGTGGGTTCAAGGGAATTGGAGAATGGTTAGATTCACAATTTGGTCCACTGGAAAATGTTCTTTTAATTATTTTTTTATTTCTAAGGAGTTGTTGATTTTGGAATGTTTTACATTGGATCCGGCAGACTGCGCTACCGTCGCAGTATCGAATATTCAATATTATTCTATTTTAATTTTAGTTTGTCCCGACAATTGTGTACAGGACAACGTTTATTTAAAATAATATATAGTGTATTTGCGGCACGTTCCAGACTGGAAGGTATTTTCAGTATCGCCCTGGTGTAAGACCACCATTCAGAATTGAAACGTTGCTTGAAATGGCTTTAGCCGTGTTTGGTGACCAAATCTGAATAGCCAGGTACTTCCCCATCTCCTTCCCGACCTCACTACCTTCAGTCTCACACCATACCACAATTGGGAATGCCATAGTCTCACTCCAGACGGGAGCAGTTGGGACTCTTGTGCGGTATTAATATGATTTTTTTTTTAAAGTTATATTTCAATTTTTTATCAAAAATTACCGTTTGAGCAGCAATTATTGTACCTTCAGTGACTACTGTCAGTATCAGATTATTCGAACTCGAATTTTATTCGAAATAATCGATCTGGCGTTATATTCGGAGCAATATTGACAGACAACACAGCACTATTTATAGCTAGATTTACCTCCCAACATAACAGCCTCACAGTAATGGTCTCAGTCGATAACCTCGATAATAGACCATATCCAATACTAATGAGCAGACTTGTTCTCCAATTGATTGACTTCATAATAAATAGTCCATTTTAGATTTAATATCCAATTTATTTACTCCAAAGCGGCCAAATACCCGTAGCAAAAAAAAATTGATGCACCTCGAAAGTTTGGATTATATTGGATGCCATATGGTATGTTCACCATTGTTGGTCTGTTACAATAATATTTGGTTTGCAAAAACATTAAATGAACAGGCAGACGATATTATTATGTGGAAGAAACCAATTTGAATATTAATGCAGTGGAACCAAGCCAGAATCATCTGGGTCTGTTGAACGCATCATTTATAAGGATTTATAGCATGCAGAAATAATTGCAAATTGGCAACCAAAATTCGTAAAACCTAATGTTTGTTAATCTATCATCTTTATTACTTCACACTAATCATAAATTTAATTTGATTGATTTGTGTATTTGCGGCACGTGGAAGATACTCTCAGTATTGCCCTGTTGTGTAAGACCACCATTTAGAATTGAAATGTTGCTTGAAATGGCTTTAGCCGTGGTGTCTGGTAACTATATCTGAAAAGCCAGGTACTTCCCTCCTTTCTCTTTTCTATCTTCTTACCCTCCCCACTACCTTCAGCCTTACAAATATCCCGATTGGGGATGCCATGGGGACTCCAGACGGTTGGGAGCGGTTGGGGCTCTTGCATGGTATCAACATAAAAAACGTATAAATAGACAGGTACAAATAGGTAGAAAATTCGGTTAACTTAAATCCTATATATATAGGCACTATTCACAGGTTTAAGTGCCGAATGGTAAACTCGGTCTTTATAAATAAATTTTTAATCGAATATATACCTTATCATATGGATAAACAACGAAGAGAATGGTGAAATACCCTAATATTCTAAAGCAGGAAGAATCCGTTGAACGTTGAGCTCTGGCGTTGTGTAATTTATACAGCGTTTTTCCCACCGGAATTTATAGGTTGACTCAACTATTTTCAGCTCGCAGTCATTTCCATCATGACCTATGGAGCTTTAAAATATCCAATCAACTGCAAAAACAAAACATCATAATGTGCGGTTTTTTATTCATATTTTTTTAACGAAAAAAACCGGAAGGTTATAACTACTAATAATTTGAAGAGCCTTTATTTAAAATTGAGGCAATAACTGGACGAATCAACAACCCAAAAATCAGTTAAAGAACGTTGTTTGAAGACGAAAGCCACCGACCACAAAACTAAATTCGGCCAACGTTGAATATTTTAGTTTAAGATAAACTCGCCCGATAACGTTACGCCATAACACTATTAAAAACGATTAAATCTACAGTTGTTTAAACTGTTATAATGCACAACTAAATGATTATTCACATCAAAAAGAACGCATGTAGGTGAACGAATCCAATAGCCGTGACTGGGTTCGATTGTGGTTTGGAATTGTGGCTTGGTTGGTGGCTTTGTTATCAGAACTGGCCGAGTACAAACTGACTTTTCTTGGAACAAGGTTTATTCAATAACAGAGGAATTCATTGCGAGCCTTGTGGGATTCCGCGCCATGTATTATATGGATAGGCGATTGTTTCAACATTATGTTTGAAGAACAATGATGTAGTGATAAAACAAGGAGGATCCAACGTGGAAGAATGCAAGTAATGAAGATATCCTGTGTACAGGCTGCACCTTCCTCATTTTATTATGTTTTTTTATTGTTTGTCAGACATTTGATTGTCATTTATTAATAAACAACAAATCGCTGTTTTCCCTAAAGTGCATTTGGGCTTTGGACTCTCATAAAAGATAAGAAAATATGGATTCGGTGATAGTTGATCCCTGACAGTTGGCCCCCTGGCGTACTTATATACATTAAGTAATCAGATAAGTTTTTAGATTTTCACGGCCAAAAGTATTTTCGTTATTTGTTTTTGGGGTGTTATGCCGTGTTGCGCTACCTCCTTCTTTAGCCAACGTTTCGGACAGCGTTACAATGTCCATCGTCAGGGCAGAAACGTTGGCTAAAGAAGGAGGTAGCGCAACACGGCAAAACACTCCAAAAACAAATAACGAAAATAAGTAATCGGTTTAGGGAAAATAAAGTATACCTACTTACACAAAACATAACTAAGACTCCCTGAGGGTATACAGAGAGGATGTACCAACGAATAACAAAAGTAAACATATTTTCATTCAAATGCATCAAGGATAAAACTACTTGTCTATATTCTGTATGTACCAGGGTATAAATTTTTAAAAAATCGACATACAAAATAAATTCGTCTGATATCCATACCAACTGATTATTAAGGGTATTTTTGAAGTCAATTTTAGGTTTGAAAATGGTAAAAAATGTATAAAACTTTTTAATTTATAACAATTATAATTTCGGGCGGCCAATTGTTCGGTTCACCGTAAAAATGGCTATTTCGTGAACATCTCACCAGGAAAAAATGTGCCGATGTGCCGAAAATGTGCTTTGGATTAGATGTTATTTTAGTTTTATTATATAATTAGCTTTTCCCCGCGGCTTCGCTCGCATGGTATTACGGGAAATTACTGTAGCGCTTGCACTTATCAATAATCTCCCCCCCCCCCCCACCCCACCCGCATCCCCTCTCGCATTCCATATATTCATTCCCTTGCATTCAGTTTTCAAATATCTCGCCTACCACCTAAATTTCATAATGCTATAGCTCAAAGAAAAAAAGAATTACTTATCCAATTTTGTTCATTCGTTCGGAATTTATGCGCTTACAAACATTTCGGATGTTTATTTTTATTTAAATATTTGAAAGTTCGTTAATATAATAAAAAAATACTCATTACGAATATATTTTTAATATAGGAACTCTCATCTGACATTAATTCCAAGCTTGTCCAAAAAAAAAACGAATTCTAATATTTAAATTTTTTGCAGTAGTAGCTGACCAGTAGACTGAGTACCTACCAGCATAGAGCCCAAAAATATATCAACATTGTTTCCATGGAAAAGATTTTTTTTTGACGTTAGCAAAAACTCGCTTTTGTTAGCGACAGAAAACGTATAACAAATATAATATATTAATATTTATAATTTCATAACGCCAGAGCTTACCATCATATACAACCTGTAGTCTGCGCATATAATTTAGCTTTATATTGGTGAAAGAATTATTAAAGTCTTTATATTGTGTTATGCGTGAAAAGGTCATAAACAAACTCGAGCAGTTTCGCATTTATAATATTAGTATGGATATATACTAACTGCTAATATATTATATTAGGTTAGTAGCAGTTAAAGTACATCATAATAGTACATGAACAATGTAATTACAGTAAAAATGTAATGAACAGAAAAAAACAATATTAAATGAACAATGAAGCAAGATAACATTTTAGGATGGCTTCTTTTCAGCTTAAAGCTTAGTATTCTTCGTAGTGATTAATTTAAAACTAATAATTTGCAACTGCGGCAAATTTACCAAACAAAAACAGCTTAAAGAGGAATATAAACGCTAGAAATATTTCGATTCTCATGCCATACAAAATTTAAAATCGTGCGTCGTATTTGCACGAGGCAAGGAAGCGAAAAAGTGGTTTTTATTTATTTTGTGCATAATTTTATAAGAATGAAAAAAAGTTAGAACATACAAACCCTCAAAAATAGTCTTAGCCATAAAGGGGTATTTTTTTAAAATTGTTTATTATATTACTTCATAGTTAAGTCATGAAAAAACATTTTTTAGTGGTTTACGCTTATATTTTTTGTTATGTAAATAATAATTTTATTATAATTCTAATACATAGAAAAGCTAGTAAAAGCTTAAATTTATCCGTAGCATATTTTTTGATGTTCATAATGTAAACCGATTCGTCGTTAAGATGAATCTAAATAGTTTCTAAATAGGATTTCATGTATAGCTTCATCTTAATAATCGTTACAATTCGTTCCATCGCAAAACGAGCTGTGCATTAATTTGTTTGACCCCTTTGCTAACAAAGGACGAATCCTACTATAACCATATACGTATACAATATGATGAAATAACGTATAAAAAAAACTCCCCCTTCAATTTCATCCCCACGCATTGCCGAAAATAAAAACAGGGTTGGAAAAGTCGTCTGGAGGGTACGATATCGACTGCGTTGCACCAGCGTAGACCTAGCAGCAAGTCTACCCCCACACTATAGGTCTACATCGGTGCAAATCGCCATTACCATCCCCCTCTCTGATGTTGTCTAGACTTTTGTGCCAAGTTCCCCCAATACCAAATACACCCCCTGATTGATAATGGGTAACTTTCTACCATGGTAGGATTATTTGCGGAGACTCAGTAACGCATAATTCTATATAATTGTGGTTTTGCACAGATTCGAGATTTCGTGTTTGCCAAAAACTAACGAAGTCAAATATCAGCCAGTGTGAGACCGAATGATGGAATTATAGAGCAAAACATCTATCATTAAAAAGTATCAAAAGCTGAGAACTAGCGTGATGAAATTTACACAGTTTGTTCTGTCTAAGAGTTTTAGATCAATACAACTATTTTCAGCACGTTACTTCATTTCTAGCATGAGATATTGAGTTTTGAAATATAAATTTTGGTATCAAAAAAAAGACAAGTCGCAAAATTATTGGCTTCAAATTGTAAAAGTTGAAGCACGGGCGAAATCGGGAATTTGTGAAAATATTATGTTTAAATGGTTAGGTTACGTTAAGTTACAAGGGGCACATGTTGGGCGAAAGAACACACATACTTATTCATTTGAATGTAACATATAGGTATCCAAAAAATGCTCATTAAGTAATGAAAATGGTGTTTTGGTTCGAAAAATAGATCGGCTTAAAAATTTTAGATGCTTTAATTAAATACTGTGAATAGAACACAGCCTTAAAAATAATCGAGTATTTTTTATTAGTCTATTTAAAGTTCAAAATCTTCTACTTACGAACCCCTGTTCGGTTGTGGTTTTATTGGATAACGTGTAAAATCAAATTCTATAGAAAATGATTGTAATTTTTTTTTAATATTTGTGCCTGAACGACTCAAAATAAAATAAAACACGCTTTTTGGCGATGTTTTTTTCTTGAATAAACCAAAACAGGCGGCTGATGTTAAACAGGAATTTAAACCTAATTGCCATCTACATAAGGAATGTTATTGTCAGCGGGCTGATCCCGAATTTTACACGACGTGGTGCGTAGCCATAAAAAATATTAAATGAAGCAGCGAACAAACATAAATATCGAAAATGCAATCTGGCTTATAACATCTGAGTAATGAAACCTATTCCCAAATTTATTAATCTATACATTTGAATGTTTCTATTCTAAGTGGGTTCTGATGTATTCCTGGGAACTGTCGTTCTACACTGGAGAGGTTACCATCTTCTCAGACGAATAAAAACGTGTTCCCATAGTGACTACAATAGTACCGTCTTTAACTGTCTACAACCAGCCAACCAACTGTACTCTCGTCTCTGCAGTGCCGACAAGAAATGATAACAGTGCAATCCAGATCCGTGCTGCTAGGCGAATGTAAAATAAATAAATATATTATAACTGTTATATTCATGAGACTTGGCTTCAAATTTTGCAAAATGTTTCTATTAGACTAATTAATCATCACTCCAGTGGCATAGAGGATAGACCGCTTTTTAATTCTTTCCCCCGATTCCCTGACAGTCGCCCCCTTCCGAAATTATATTTATTTTAATTTTAGTGCATTATTTAGCAATTTCAAATCTAACAGCGACTTCAAAAATACCTTGTAGATCAAATGAGTGTATTTAAATTGTCGATTTTTTGTACTTATACGCTGGTATATGCAGGATTTAAACAAGTAGTTTTATTGATGCATTTGAACGAAGATATGTTTTATACTTGTGTTATTTAGCGGTAGGTATACCCTCTCAGCACACTCCTTTAGGACAGTTATATTTTGTGTAAGTAGATATACCATATTTTTCCTACACTGACTGCATAATGTATATAAGTATCGAGTACCGAGGGATCAACTGTTATGGAATCGCATTGATTCATTCACATTCATACATTCTCTTGATATGATCCGACTCACATAGATCTTGGGAATTATTCGTTTAGTATCAATATCGTACGCTAATCTATGTGCATTGGGCATATTGTATTGCCTGCATTGCAGGAGCCAATATTACACACTAAAATCAGCGTGGAATTTATGGTGTACATCCCAAATACACTTTAAGCCTCGATTACATTGAGCGAGTTTACTAGCAGATAGAGAATTCGCCGGCTAGTAACTTGTAGTGTAATCATGTAATCATGGTGTAATCATTAGTAAATATGATTACAGTGAGCGGAGTTTACAAGCAGATAGTGAATTCGCCGGCTAGTAGCTTGTAAACTCACTCAATGTAATCGAGGCTTTCGTGGGGAAATCTTGAAGAGACCTTCATCTACCGACCTACCATCACGACAAAATTGATATGCTGATAAAAACATCTTCAATAATAAGTGGAGGTACCTAACTTCAAGGCGGAAATCAGCAATGAAAAACTATGCCGCACTTGCTTTCAGTTTAAAAATTCGGCAATGATTTGCAAATTTTTCATTTCCAAAAGATTCTTCGATCAAATCCCACAACTAAATCAAATGAAATTTAACAAATTCTATTGACAAGTCAAAAGACTATAAAAAAAGTTGTTTTTTAATCAAAAATTGCTGAACGAGGTAGGTACCTAACCAGATGAGATCAACGGTTTTTTTTATTTAAAAAAATACAACTTTCTATCTTTTTATAGCTAAATTTAATGATAAAATAATGAAAAAAAATAATTGCTGTGTCACTAGGTGTTAAAACATGTGAAGCCGGGCCTCACCCTTTTGATAAAAAAGGGTTTCTACACAAGCCGCCATATTGCATGGCGCCACGCGACACTTTTTATAACTAACGAACCATCCCACCGATTCATTTTATTTCACATGCAGAGGATAGACCTCCACGCGAATGTCTCGGTACTTGGAAGTACACATTGTTTCCACCCACGGATTTCGTAGTATATTATTTTGTGACAAAAAAGTAATATTTTATTTTATTTATAAATATCTTCTAATAATGCTATAGCACTAAAAATACAGAGAACAGACAGACATGACAGACAAAAATTTGTGGGTGTGCAATCACCAACAAAGGTGTAAATCGAGAGATCGATGTTCGATCCCCATTCAATTCTAGAAATTTATCATCAAAAGGTACTTTCATAAATACGTAAGTGGCGAGTAATATATAAAATCAACAAATGTTTTTTATTATTTGCAAAATTAGCAAACCTTCATTACCAAGCTTCGACCAAGGGTATATTAGGTCAATGTTACCAAGGGTGTTAACTGCAGTGCATACTTCCTTTGTTAGAATTTGCCGAATCCAAAATTTCAAGTATTCAAAGAAAAATTTAAACACTACAATAATATTTCTTTTGTCGATTTCAATCAAACATCTCACTCTTGTCTAAATATTTACGTTCGCTATAAGTAAATATTTTTGTTCAAAACCATTAGCTCGCGGTTTAGCTCTTTCGTGAGACGAAAACAAAATCATTTCACGCGTCAGATAAATCTAAATAATGAAGTCGTAGGAGGACAAGTTGCACAAAAAGAAATAAAATGGCCGAAGAGTTTCCGACAAAATAACAACGGGATTCCTAAAAGGATTGCGCAGATAGTATTAGAAGTTCTGGGATATTTGGAATGAAGAGAGGTCGTCATCCCCAACAGAAATCGAAAGAGCCATGTCATGGGCGCGACCCTGAAGAGGGTGGAGTTCAATGGTAGATCAACGCATACCGAATATACAACGAATTTACCCCGCCCGGGCCGTCTGGCTGCCGGCGCGGCGTCTGGCCCAAAACTTCGATAATAAACATTAAATTCGTGTAAAATCGTGACAGAAAGATGCGGTTATAACGGTTTGCAAAATGTAGAATTAAATGCATGCCTACCTTTTATTTGAAGGATAAAATCCGGAGAAAACAGCAGAGCTTGTAAGGTTTGGGACCGGCGAACACTAGCGTACGACAGGAGAGGATATTAGCAACTGACAGTTGCTCGCAGGCGCAGCTAGCAGCAGTTTCAAGAAGAGGCGAGCCGGGTAGGTACTTGGGTAGTGGGTACCAAATACTATAGCGGTGTGTGAAATGTGTACGTGTACTTAGCCGGGTAGGTATTAAATTTTGTGGCGGTGTGTGAAATTAATGTGTATGTAGCTGGGTGAGACTGCACTAGAGCTAGAGTATAGGTAGTATAGTGTATGAAGCCGGGTAGGTACTATAAACTTGCCGCTGATAGCTCCGTTTTAATCTCTCTCTCCTTTACAAGCACCGTTTACCAAAAAGAGGGAGAGATTTGACAATGATGGAATCAGCGGTAAATCTACAGGCGTATAGTAGCGTGTGTATGAATATGTGTATGGGTGTGTGTTCTCCGGAGGCTTCCTCCGCACCGCTAGAGCGTAAACATGAATTAATTTTGTACGTCCATCTAAAACTAAATAATGTTCTAAAGATTTATTCGTTTTTAAAACAAATTAATTTGTAGTTTTTTTTTAGCAATTGTGAGTGTCAAGCTTGCGTTTTCTAGAATTGGTTATATTAAAAAAAAATGACTTTATAATAATTACGTAAGCCTTTCTTATTTTTATCATAGGTATATATATCTTTTTAACTAATGTTTTTTTATTAATTTGGATTGATCTCAGTGTATAATATGCTTATTGCTCTTTTAGAGATGAGCTGATCACCACAACACCGCCCACCGTCAAATCACCTTCTACTCGCGTACTTCGATCGAGACATAAAAAAATTGACAAGCACTCACTTAGGTTTTGACTTTTGAACCGAACGGACACGCGAAAGCGAACAGTTTGAGACAAAAGCCAAGACATAAGGCCTCTGAAGATGGACAGTGAGATCTGTCCGAAACGTCAGGAGATAAAAAGTCCTTTTAAGGACTACGTTACGCGGGTAAACCGAGAAAATTGTTTTACATCTTACACCCGTGAAAACCTTAACCATAACATATATATATATATATATATAAACATAATTCAAATTTATGTTTAGTTAAATGAAAGCAAATCACTTTGTAAAACATCATTTAATCAAATTTATGTAATTTAGTAGGTACCTTAACAGCAGCGCTTCTTAGATTTTATTTATTTTTCTTTAAGAACAAAAAAAATGTTATATTCAGTGTCATTGCGCTTTAAAATAATATTTACAGTTAAATTGATGTTGCCAGTCTACAAATTTTGTAATTCCATTTTTAATATTTTCTACTCTTATTTGATAGGCTATACGTCTTGTCAAATTTAAAATCGGGCCTCTAACAATAACACTCCATGTGTAGATGGTGATAAGGTTTAAATTCCCGTTTTATACCATGCATGAAAAAAACTTTCATTTTATTTTGCGATGTTAAGCAACAAATATTAAAATGTTTTCCGATTATTTTCGAAAAAACTGAATAAGCCACATTAAACAATTAAACCATAAATGAAAACGGGTTCGTAAGTAGGAGATTTTGAACTTTAAAGTGGTTTTTTTACGGGCCTGTTACTTTAATTTTCAGGGATTATAAAAATGCTTATCAAATAAATGTCAATTATTTCAAAATCATAAATGTGTTCTACTCGCAGTATTTAATTAAAGTATTTAAAAAGTTACTAAGCGATCAAATTTTTAAACCACAAACACATGATTTTGACCTACACGAGTAAGTACCTACCATCTATTCATCAAAGGAAAAAATTTCTTGATGATAATGGTGTTGTGGTGATCAGCTCATCTCTAAAAGAGCAATAAGCATATTATACACTGAGATCAATTCACCTTCGGTGACCGTGACGGTGACCATTTATAAATCTGAAAATAAAATCTCGTCTCTATTAAGAAGTCCGAAAGACCACATTCCACTTGAATCACATGGTATTTATAAAATACCTTGTGGGGCATGTGAAAAGGTTTATATTGGACGGTGTAATAGAAAAATATCTTGTAGAATTGCAGAACATAAAGTAGATGTCACTAACAAACGCTTAACTTCATCCATAGTTCAACATGTCCTTAATGAAGGTCATAAAATAGATTTTAACAACGCCACAACAATAGCTAGCATAAACAATGAATCGAAAAGAATTTACCGCGAAGCCATAGAAATTTATAAACATAAAAATAATATGAATACCAGAAATGACTCAATTAGAATCCCCAACACCTGGAAAGTCATAATTGATCAAATTCCCCAAAAAACGGCATTCCCAAAATCCTCAGAAATAATACATCCAATTAACTTGAAGCAATCCAATCAAATCTCTACACGTAATCCGCCTGATATTGCCGGCCCCGCCCCCACCGTCAAATCACCTTCTACTCGCGTACTTCGATCGAGACATAAAAAATTGACAAGCACTCACTTAGGTTTTGACTTTTGAACCGAACGGACACGCGAAAGCGAACAGTTTGAGACAAAAGCCAAGACATAAGGCCTCTGAAGATGGACAGTGAGATCTGTCCGAAACGTCAGGAGATAAAAAGTCCTTTTAAGGACTACGTTACGCGGGTAAACCGAGAAAATTGTTTTACATATATATATATATATTTATATATTTTTTATATTCCTCTAATATATTTAAATACATTTTTTTGCTCTTCTAAATAACCAATGTAAAATAAATATTAAAATTTGAAAAAAAAAAATTCATATAAAACTTTCTATTACAACACATAAATACTTGTCATGAATAAACACGTAAACACCTCAGCACAGGTTCTCCTAGTGAGGTGTTCACGAAACATACAACAAAACCTATCCACAGTTTCACCTTCACAAACCTACCTTACACCCAACAATAAAATTACAAAATATATTATGTAAAAATGTTTTCGAAATTGATCTATAGGTAAATACTGTAATATATAGAAATAAATAAATAAATTTAACGGCACGTAGAAAGGAAGAATCACTAATTGTGAGTTTAGTTACACTACTTTTAGATCTGAATGAGTTGAATATATTCAGATCTAAAATTTGAGACATGATCTAAAGCCCGAGCAACGCTGGGTAAATAAATGTCAGCAATTTCTAAGCCGTGCTTTATATTTTATTACAATATCGTTATTCTTCATTAGGTTAACACAAAATTGCAAAGGTATAATATAAATGTAAGGTATATATACGCAATTCTAATTTGGAGGCCAGTGGCCAGTGAGTGGCCAGTGAGGCCAGGCCATTGCATTGAAAAAAAAAACACTTTTACGCCTTTTTAATTTTTACAAAAATGTGGGTTACACAGCTTTACATTTTTTTTTTTTTTTTTTTTTTTTTTTTTTTTTTTTTTTTTTATTTATTTATTTATTCCATTTTTACAATTTTACAAAGTTAGGTATAAGTACAATTATTTTTTTAATTATGTACATGTAATGCAAATATTTTTTAATGGTGGTAATAATACCTCTCTAATTGAGAATTTCTCGTGTTTAGGGAGGGAGTACTAACACAATTGATATTTTGATGTATGTTTAATTGATGCTACCATGAGCGTATTTATGAAAAAATAAAATAAAAACAACATGTATGTAAAATTATATACCTGTGCACTATTTCAGGAAGAAACTTTTTTTTTTTTTAAATTAAATTATAAAATATAAAACCTGTGTACACATTGAAAATATAAGTGGGCGTAATATAACACAAACATGAAATTACCTACTGGTGAAATGTATTTTAATTTTTTTCTTAAAAATTTTATAATTTTTTTCGGATTGAATATCTTTAGGGAGTTCGTTAAAGCATTTTATGGCTGAGTATGTGTAGTGGTGTTGGGCCGTTGTAGTATTAAGTTTAGGGATTTCCACCATGAGTTATATTTTTAGTATTGCCATTTGAACAACAATGGCGCCGTCCTATGTTTTCTACTCTTATTTGACAAACTGTATTGCACCGTCTTGACTGTTTTTTTTACATAGAGAAGGTATCTAATAATTGTCTATTTTGATAGGTACAAAAAATTCGGAAATGCAAAAAAATCGCCTCTACATGAAATTATCTTCCTTGTAAAGCTTTAAATATATATGATATTGTCTTTAGAATCAGAATTGTATTTCCGAATTGAATCATTTCAATTCGGAAAGTTCCACCAATTTTTAATACCATTTAGTAAAAAAAATATGCCCTTGGAACTTGGACTATTACGCCTTTTAAAACTTTTACAGTTTACTATGAGCCATTTTGGTGTTGCCATTTAAAACTTTTTAAACACTGGAGCGCCCTCAATTTTTGTTCATATTATTTTGCCGACCTGTATATTATATTAATACATTTTTTTATTTCCCAGCATATTTTTGGGTTAAATTTCAATATTAATATTATTACGTTTTTAGATTTTCACAGCCAAAAGTATTTTCGTGCGTTCCAAATATTTGTTTTTGGGGTTTTATGTTGCGCTACCTCCTTCTTAAGACAACGTTTCGCACAGCGTTACAGTGTCCATCATCAGGGCAGATATGTAATTGTAAATTGAAGGAGGTAGCGCAACACGGCATAACACCCCAAAAACAAATATATTACGTTTTAGCTAAAAGTTTATGCCGTTGACGAAATATATAACAAATATATGCCATTAGTATTTTTGACGCTAGAATAAAAGCAACTTTTTTATGGGGCTCTTTGGGTGTACAGTGTACACTAGCGTAAATATTACAACTGAATCTTAATACAGAATGAAACAAGTTCTTTGTTTAAAACCACTTTATTTAAATTTATATTCGTCGACCGGTTTCGGTCGAACTCGGCCTTCTTCAGGACAATAAACATATAAACTACTTCGACCGAAACTAGTTCGACCGAAACCAGTCGACGAATATAAATTTAAATAAAGTGGTTTTAAACAAAGAACTTGTTTCATTCTGTAAAATTTCAAGCCACAAAGTGTTTGCTTTCTTCGACAATTTGAATCTTAATAGTCTGTTAACATACAAACAATCGTACTACCTTATTTTCTATATATTTTTATACTTATAATTTAAATCGATTCGTAGTAAATATTAACCGAAAATAGTGATTTAGCTTTAATATTTGTCTATCCTCTGTTACGATGCGCCGAGCAGGGCCGTCATAGAAAATGAGTCATTGCACACACCACTACTGTGATATTTCACTCTGACAGTGTCAGTGCATATGTATGTGTATGCGCAAATACGCAAAATAACGAATATTATCTTTTGATTCAGCGGCATTTATTTACTGAAATATCTTGCACCGCTTGCATCTAATTTTGATTAATAATTTTCATTTATACCTAGTCTCTTTTATTTTGGCGAGGACAGTAACCCGACAGTTGATCCCCCGACAGTTGACCCCCTATTGAAATTATTGTTTCACGACAACTCAGAATCAACTCAACACATCTTTAAAAAATAATTTTGCAATGAAAAAAAATATTTTAAATAACCCATAACCTAATCTATCGCAATCTATTTAACCAATTTTTTTTATATATTTTTTTATTCACTTTTAATGAATTTTCAAAGAGGTATTGAGGAGAATTAATTCTAAAATTATAATTACTAGTGATCGCCCAGCCGTCGAAATTCGACCATAATTAATTTAAATTTAATTCAATTCGTATGCATTATTTCTTATGCATAATTTAAAAAAACATATTAGCATTCTGCTCTACTTCTCTATATAAACTATAAGTGTGCGAAATTTCATACTCCTCCGTCCGCGCAATTTTCGTAAAAAGGGGTACAAAGTTTTTGCTTCACGTATTAATTATACTGATGATGATGATGATGATTATAAAATTACAATTTTCTTGTTCATTATTTACCAATTTCAAACCAAAATCAATCTTTAATTATTTATATCATTATTATTGTACCTAGGGGCCATCCATAAATTACGTCACCCCTTAAGGGGGGGGGGGGGTGTAGAGATGTGGGACAAGGGGTGTGGGGGGGGGGGGGTCTTCAGCTCTGTGACGTCACATATAAAATCTAAATTATTAAAACTAAAAAAAAAATTATGTAAAATTGAAAAATATGTGACGTCACACTAGGGGGGAGGGGTCTCTCAAATGTAACGATGTGTGACAGGGACGGGGGAAGGGGTAAAAAAAATCATGAAATTCGTGTGACGTAATTTATGGATGGCCCCTTACTTACACACATGCTCTTTAATGAGAATGCTTATTTATGAGCGTGCTCATCAACTGTATACAATTTCTTATAAATGAACAAGCTTGATTTGAGCGTGCTCTTGAATGAGCATATTCAAAGCCAACAATGGGGTATTTCCACAATTTTTTTTTATTATGGAAAAAAATTAAGCAAAAAATTACGATGATAACGGAATTTTTATTTTATTTTTATGACGACGACTTAACTTTCTATAACGTTTTAAAATACGCCTTTTTAAAATGCCACCAAAACGATGGTTTTGCCACCAGTCACTCTGTGACGTCACAGGCGCCTCTCATCATGTGATCGCCGCCTGTAGTGAGTCCGTAAGTTGTACTTGGTGTTATTTATTGACTTCCAGTTTGCTCGAATTATATCTTTATATTTATCCTATATTTTCCCACTTGCAAAACATGTATAGTTTGGTAGACATGTTTACAAATACTACAAGAAAAACCCAAAATAAGATGTTTAAACGACCATTTCTAAGGCGACAAAAAATATCGACTGTGTACAATTGTTGGGAGTGCGTTTAATTTGTTTGACACCACCGCCGAAGGGTTCAATGACGCTAGGTCCTCGGAGCATCTTCTATTGAAATACCGGTAGAACAAGGACACCATTACCATCTGAAACCTGCGCGCTAAACATTGCAATCCGTTTGTTAGAGAGGGAAATCTATCGAACGGACCGCCCGTTTATGCTTTCTGAATTTTCAAATATTTTGGGACTCTAGACCAAAGGTGGCTGCCAAATTCAACAGGTCGACTTGCGATTTGTACAGGGTCAGCAGTTGTGTACTATCTGCAGTATATATTGGCCCTATAGTACAGTAAGAAGAAGAAGAAGGAGGCTTCGATGGAGCCCCCGTGCCTTTTTTTCAGATTTAAATTTTAAGCTACCAAAAAAAACCTTTCGTTATTGACTATTTAAATTCATAATTTAAACGTGGAAACACCTTTGTTTACAGTCGTAAGATGGATATCTACACAATAATGACTGCCTCCGTGGTCGAGGGGTAAGGCTCTCGACTAGCAATCCCGGCGTTAATATGTATATATAAATTGTATATATAAATTTTATAATAAACGCTTAAAAAATATATTTTTTATTTATTTTAAATCAAGACAAGAAAAGGGCTGGAATTAATTCTATTTTGTCAAAATATTGAAACCAGTGAAACGTATATAATATGAGAGTTTGTGTAAAAAAATGTTTTCATTACCATATCGTCTTAGAATCCCGAAATTAAGGGCTTAGAAAATTATTGTTATTCATTGTAGCGTCTATTTTAGGCAAGTTGTCGGATTACGCCGTTAAAAATACTACTGTCAGTCATTACAACTGAACAATATTATATAAAACTGTAGAAACATAACATAATCATAAACAATCATAAACAATCATCTTAAATATGAAATAAAACCGTCCATAACCCCGGATGTTTAGATTTTTGATAGTAACACGGTGATAAACCTCGGAACGGCGACTCTTGCGACGTCATGAATCGTACAAGCAGTTATGGGCCGTTTACGTTTCGTTCCGTTTACGCGTATTTTGAAATCAATAATTATGAATGAAAATATCAAAATTAAACATTTTTAATGCGATAATCATGTTCAGAAAAATAATCTTTAAATCTTCCATATGTTTTTAGCGGTATACCTGGTTTGTGGAAATACCCCATTGAACACGCATGCATTATGAGCATGCTCATGTCAAACAAATGTCAACAAGTGGGGACAGATCCATTCGCCCAGAACTAAACAAAATAATCTTATTGCTTGCAACGCAATTATTTAAGAATCTTCTGAAGAAAGAAAGAAAAACAAAAATGTCGTTAAAATCTCAAATTATTATTTGGAGTAAAAATGTAAAAGAAATTTTGGTCTCCGGTGACTTTTTTAAGTGTTTTTGAAGTGAAACTTCTTTAGCACCGTTATGATTTGAAACTCGATGAAACGGAAATGACACTAAAATGAGACAAACACATACATCTACAGGATTTAGCCTGTGAGAGAACGAGATAGAATGAAACCTTACCTGCAAACAGTACCTACCTACGAAGCGGCGCGCCGGCCCCATTGGCCGCTTTGATTAAAAGCTCACTTTTCAAGGCTCCTATTGGTTGAGATTGTATGGGTGAAGTTTCACTTCTACCCCGTGTGAACTGCACTCGATTTTTTTTGTCAGCGTTTCTGTGTGTCCGAAGATAGCTCAATTTTATCATAGATGTCGTAAAATGGGGGACTTAGCTTAATTTCCAAATTTGAATCTTAATATTATGGATATTATTAAATGTGGATATTAAAAATGGATAAATGTGGAGAAAAAAAGGTGGTCAAAGTCCCCTTGGGGTTAGGGCGATTTTGATAAGTATACATTTTTTTATAAATTTAATACAACGATACGCCAATCACAAAACACACACAACAAACAAAAATCACAAAAACTTTTATTTTTACCGTGACGATCCACAATAACCTTACGGTACCGTGACGGCATACGAAAGGCAATAAACATACGTTCCTTACCACAATAATGCTGTAGCTCTTTCAAAATATGAGATACACAATGTACGTAGGTATGTTTCCTCCAAAAGAAAAAAGTAATAATTTTCTATTTTCTTTCTTGCACCGTGACGTCTCCGTAGACCACTACAATTCTACTAGCCGTGACGATGGAATATAGTTACAAGGATAATATTGAAGTGTGAGTCAATTCCAATAATTCAAAAATGTCAAATGTCAATGCGCTGAACAAAAGCAAAACCATGCTTTTGTTCTTAAATATATAATACTGCAGCTCTTTCTTACACACTAAATAATAAGACATGCCTGTTTCCTCCAAAGGAAAAACTAGATATTTGGAGCAAACAGTCACGTATTTTGTGTGTCTCATCTTTTGTTTCACCATTATTAAATGTGTAAGAAAGAGCTGCAGCATTATCGCGAAAAGGAATGTATGTTCATTGCCTTTTTGTCGTCACGATACCGTAAACGTGGATCGTCACGGTAATAATATAAAAGCGCTCATCGTATCTGCGTTGCCCGAAAAACATCGGCGAGTATTTTCTAAGCGGTAGTAAAAATTATGCAGTTATCCGCGATGATAAAAGACGCCCCCCCCGATTCAATATATTACTTTTACATCCGATGAAAATCAAAATTATCAACAAAATTTTAATTAACGAAATTCTTCTTTTCGGAATCAACTAATTTGATTGGCCTGTCTGTGGTTTGTAGCAGAAATCGAAAAGTCTTAAACTGGTGCGCAAATAGTGGACAGTCACATTCAATTTTCTTTCAAATTGGTACACATCAGTTCCTACATTTACATTTTTAAAGGGTTTTGGTCAGAATGCCCATGAGTTTAGAGTTTAGAGGGAGGTGCGTCACCCAATATCACCAGTCTTTTTGTTGAGTCACAATTGGGGTGTGAGAATGAGTATTAGATATAATCATAAGGCTGTTTCAAGAATTCTATACCTATTTTTTTAATAGGTAGGTAATCCCTACAATTCTTAGTATTGATTGAAAATAAGTTAGAAAGAATTTCTGTATTTGAAAATGATTGATAACGATTAGCAGTTTCAGCAGAGCAATGACGGTAACGCACAAACTCTCGAATGGTGAGCTCTGGCGTCAATAAATTGAACACAAACATATTTTCAATTTAGAATTCCAGGGTAACTATTTTAAGGTGGCAACAGCTCCGGATCTAGAGGGGGCAGACCGTGGCGCCAGTTTTAGCCCGGATCTAGGGGCGGCAGTTTTAGGGGGTGCCAATATCGTAATTTTTTTTTTCAGGTTCTCCATAAAACAGTTATACACTAAAATATTATGGAGATTTATATATTTGATTGAAAAAAAACTGGATTCACAAAGCTACTGGCATCCGACGCACGTTGTTCTATTGATTATTCATTTGATTTTAAAACGTCCAGTTGGTTTTTGAATACATTCTAAGTTGATTTTGAGCCGGTCGGTTTTATGAACTTTACGCCGTATTTGCAAATGAATTACAAATTAGAAATGTTTTTGCAAATATATATAAAAATAGATAATAAAAAAAAAACAGCGACAAGACTTTGAAGTGGATTATACAGCGAGCATGTTAAAAATAATAGAAAGCACGTAATAAAAAATATATCTATGCGGGTTTTTAAAAAAAATATCTAAAGCTAAACGGTGGTTGCTTTTCGAACAGTTCTCTTATCTTCTAGTGGTTGATACTCTCAGTCCTCTCAGTATCGTTTTAATTGCATTAGCCGTGTTTGAAAATCATATCTGAGAAGCCAGAATCAACCTTCCTCTTTCCCTCCCCACCGTCTTCATACCGGTATCAACATACCCCAATAATTGGGTATAATGATTCAGAATTCACAATTCCCAATAATTCCCACATGCTCCGGGCTCCGGTAGTTGGGACTCTTGCGGTATTCGCAAAAAATACAACGAACAGTATTAATACGGTAACGTCTGCGTGGTTGAATTTCAGAACCCAGTTTCGAGTGCATGTTAACGCCACGCCGTACGCGTCGCGCCACAAATAACATAACAAAACTGCCGTTGTAATTCGGTTTTAATTCAAGAATTCGTCACAAGATGTCGCGACTTTCATCAGCAAGTCGGATGGGAACATCCCCCCCCCCCCTCCCTTAGGTATAACTACCACGAATTTGTTAAAAAGTAGTATCTATCTCTCCGGATATGGAAAGATTGACGGTAATAAATGGTTTTATCAAGGGGCTTATTACATATTACATGTGAGATTGCCTCTCTCAGTTATTTTGTACCGGTGTCTACTGACTTTATCACTCGATGACAGTGAATCCGCGGAACAGGCTATTTTTGAAACCAGTTCCTTTTGGATTTATAAACTGGTCAAACATAACCACGCGAAGCCGAACCAAAAGCCGCCCGCAGGGTCTAGCACCAAAAATATGCGGAGCGCGTTTTTAACTGCTAGTATACATGT
Source organism: Glyphotaelius pellucidus (assembly GCA_936435175.1). Taxonomy (NCBI): domain Eukaryota; kingdom Metazoa; phylum Arthropoda; class Insecta; order Trichoptera; family Limnephilidae; genus Glyphotaelius; species Glyphotaelius pellucidus. Next base: position 1,948,395 of record OW386550.1, read on the forward strand.
TATATTATTATTATTCGGTGACGCTTAGATGGTTTGAACGAACAAAGAAATTAGTGCAAGAACATGAATGTTAATGGTAGAAGAAGTCAGGGACGCACGAAGAAGACATGGCACGATCAAGTGAACCAAACTCTTGAGTCGGGCCATTTCAAGAGGTCAGAATAACAGAAGGATATGATACGAGTATATATGTATGAGACGATGTATGAATCTGAATGGAGTAAGCAGTATGTGTCAAGACCGAATTGTTTGGCGGTCTATTTACTCTGCCTACCCCTACGGGAAAATGCGTAACTGTTGGTAAGTTAGTTATAATTAATTATTCATACAATGAGTCACCCAATGACAGCGTTTCTTATCTATAGATAATGTTATGTTCATTACAAGGAACAAATAAAGATATTTTTGGGCCCAACAAAAGTTAACGCACTTTTATCTTCGAACTTGAACTTGAAGATGATTGTTAAACTTGACCTATGTATCAATGTTTTTATCTTTAAAAATACAGAAACAATAAAAATAATAATTAATGAGGAAAGTCTTTGGAGATAAGTTATAGGTAGGTAAGTACAAACTCGGTACAAATGCTACTTTGCCTTGGTATGTGATTTTGGACTATTAATATTAGTGACCAGAAATATCGATATCGACCAATAGGAACAAAAGTATGAAGTATGTCAGAGGGAATTGGAACAAAATAAGAGGGACGAGGGGTGTGACGTGTGACATAAAGCAATGTTTTAAAAAACTATAGATATTATACATATTTATACGATATCTAGAGAAAAAAACGCATCTGATAATCCGGAGTCCGGACAGAGCAGGATATCCTAAACAGGCACTTGTTTTATTTTTAACTAGCTGGTACCCGGCATGCGTTGCAATGCAAAGAAATTAATTGTTTCTCCCTCATTTCCTTTCCTTGCGTCCCCGTTCCCACGCCTTTCCCTCCCTCGTCATCCCTCCCGTAAAACCCCACCACCTTCATTACCCTTCCCCTCATGCCTTCCTTCCCTGCCGCTAAAATATATAAAATACACTCATTTTCATTTATATAAATTTCATAACGCCAGAGTTTACCATTAAATATAAGCTTCGCGGGCGTGCGCATAACAGATCACCAAAGTTTCATCGCAATAGGATGAACGGTATGGCAGCGCGTAACATACGAACAAACAAACAAACAAAAAAACAAACAAAAATTGATTTTTATATACATATAAGAAGAAGTGTGAACCGACTACTAAGTATTCCCAACTACTCTCAACCGTCTGGAGCCAGTAAGTCTATGGCATCCCAAATTGGGGTATATTGTGAGGCTAAAGGTAGTGGGGATCGTAAGGATATAGGAAAGAGGAAGGTGGGAAGTACCTGAACGTTTCGATTCTGAATGGTGATCGTTCACCGGGAATATAACTTTTGAATTAAATTTACTTGCGCACGCCGGGATTGGACCCCGCCACCCCCGGATTTGTAGCCGAGGATCGTAACCGTAACAGTGGCGTAGCTAGAGGGGGGCGATGCGCCCCGGGTGCCACCCGATGGGGGGTGACACCCGCCCATGGAAAAAAAGTTACGAAGGATATTGCCACAAAAATATTGAACAGGGTCTGTTACTTATATTTTTGTAGCTCTGTGGCTCGGGACGGGAACGGAAACGGGACCACGCCGCCCTCCCAGTGTCCGCCACGCGGCCGTCTGTTGCCGCTTGACATAGACACTCTTCTTTATATTAATATAAGATAGTTAGAAGTCAGATAGATACAAGATTATATTGGTATGCAGTTCAAAACATTTTCTAAAACTGTTTCACCATAAAAATTGTTCAATACTTACTTTACCTATAGTTTGTGGTTTTGCTCACAAGTAGGTAACTGAGAATCAAATAGACATATTAATTCAGAGCACTTTAGTTTCATATCTAGTAAGCAAGTCGGTGTGAACGTGAACATTAATAAAATATAAGGCTTTGGCCAGGGACGGCTCCAGGCTTAAGTAGAACCATCCTATATCATCCTAGCCTAAATACAAAAATCGCCACATTCTTGGAATGAATTTTACACTGGCATTAAAGACAATTAAAACGACAATTTTTCGGAAAAAAGCTACGTCAAAGAACAAAGAAGGTACAATGTAACCTACCGTTAACCCATTCAGAAACCTACAGCCACATTCAAAAGAGAGCAAAAAGATTGCTCGACATTTTTACTAGCCTATGACAGTCATTCAAAAGTTGGAACTTGCGATGCGAGGCTAAAATTGGCTGATTTATTAATTCACACCTTTCTGATTTGAAATGGATCTTTTTGGAACTTTTTGCCTCTGCTAAGTGCTGCAAATTGGTTAGCAAAAGAAGCTCTAAGCTTTTTGATTCCATGACAGTTGATCCCCGAAAGTTGGCCTCCGGCTTACTTACACTTAATATCCATCGTCCAGTTGACTAGTCAGACATCACCGAAAATCGGAATTTGAGTTCAGTATGCAGCTATAAATATGTAAAAGTGTATTGTCTGTCAAAAAAGAGTAGAAAATATTAAAAATTGAACTACAAAATTTGTAGGCTGGCAACACCAATTTAACTGTCAAATATTATTTTAAAGTGCAATGACACTGAATGTATAGAACACAGTAAGCCACATTTTAAAAAACAATTTTGTAATATATCATTGAAGAAGAAGATAACACTTATAATCTAAATGAAAATATGAAAGAAAACAAGACACAGAAAAACAGAAAAAAACAATGGTCGCAACTGGGACTCGAACCCAGACCTCTCGTCTTACCGGGACGGCGCGTTTTCCAATTTCGCTATTGCCACCTTCTGTCAAACCGTCATATTTGTCAATCTCATATTTCAAATATTTAGAATCATTAATATTATCTTCAACTAGTTCTTTTTCCATATTATAGGCAACTACTCTTTTTATTGGAAACAATCATTCAAAGAATTGGTTTGTAGCCTGAATAGCGTCTCGGATAAATGTATCCGAATTTATTCATATGGAACTATTGACTTTATGAAAGTCTAAATGAATATTCAATTTTTTATGAGAAAAACTCTCTTTTTTAATAACTTTTGAAGGTTATTACCATCAACGTAATATATCATTGAAGAAGAAGATAACACTTATAATCTAAATGAAAATATGAAAGAAAACAAGACACAGAAAAAACAGAAAAAAAAACAATGGTCGCAACTGGGACTCGAACCCAGACCTCTCGTCTTACCGGGACGGCGCGTTTTCCAATTTCGCTATTGCCACCTTCTGGGTTCGAGTCCCAGTTGCGACCATTGTTTTTTCTGTTTTTCTGTGTCTTGTTTTCTTTCATATTTTCATTTAGATTATAAGTGTTATCTTCTTCTTCAATGATATATTACGTTGATGGGAATAACCTTCAAAAGTTATTAAAAAAGAGAGTTTTTCTCATAAAAAATTGAACAATTTTGTTCTTAAAGAAAAATAATTAAAATCAAAGAAGCACTGTTGTTAAGGTACCTACTTAATGACATAAATTTGATTCAATGGTGTTTTACAAAGTGATTTGCTTTAATTTAATTTAACATAAAAAAGAAAGACAAACATTCCCGGGTTACGAATAACCCAACAATGTTTGAAAATCTCCTACTACCACCACAGAAAGCCGAAAATGTTGCTTGTGTTGAGATGGAGGACTTAGCCAGCCAAGGAATCTAACATGCGACGTCCGGATGGGACCCAAACGCGATGTCCACTCAACCACTGACCGGTTCAGATAGAAAGGAAGAATCACTAATGGTGAGTTTAGTTACCTTACTTTTAGATCTGAATGAGTTAAATATGTATATTCAGATCTAAAATTAGAGACATGTAATAAAGCCCGGGCAACGCTTGGTAAATAAATGTCATTCTACATTAGGTTAACGCAAAATTGTAAATTGTAATTGTAATAATATACCTATATGTAATTCTAATTTTGAGATCAGTGGGTGTCTATATAACTTTTAATTTTTAATAAAAATGTAGGTTACACAGCTTTACATTTTCACCATGAGTTATTTTTTAGTATTGCCATATGAACAACAGTGGCGCCCTCCTATGTTTTCTATGCATAATTGACAAACTGTACTCTCTATCTGGTACAATACCTACTCGGATTACCCGTAAACACCACCAAATCTATTATAATGCAAAAAAACTTGTCGTGAATTAAATAAACGTTATCTGGGTCATTAATACGATATTTCAAAATATCGTACTAACGTACCGGACCGTTTTGCTTCCCGGTTATTTTGAAGCATATTTTATACGTAAAATACAGACAGGCACGTGTAAATAATATTTGATTTATGGTAAGTATTTCCTCATTATCTCAAAACTTAATATTTTGAGATGTCTGACTAACCAACTGGATGGTCAACATGCAGTGGGATTAGGGAAAATATCTATTTAACAAAATATAACTAAATGCGGATATACCTCCGAATAACAAAGGTATAAAACATATTTTCATCCAAATGCATCAAGGATAAAACTACTTGTCTATATACTGCAGCGTACAAGTACAGAAAATCGATACTGAAAAAAATAATCAATTCGTTTGATATCCATCCAACTTATTATTAAATATATTTTTGAAATCGATTTTATATGAAAATTGGTAAATAATGCATAAAAATTATAGTTTTATAATAATTATAACTAGCAGTTATAACTAGCAATTATTATAACTAGCAGCAGGTCATGGTTCGGTCAGGTTCGGCTTCGCCCAGTTTGAGGGTTGATAACCATTTTATAAATCAGATAGGAACTGGTTCCAAAAATAGCCGGTTCCTCATATCCACTGGGATCCAGTGTCAGCTATTCACCGGGACAAATTAACCGCGACATGTGACAGAATGACGTCATATATAATATATAGATGCATGGTACTATTTATTGTTATTAGATTTATTTTGTTAATTTGTAGAACTCCGTTTTAGTTTTTATTTCTTTTATATATTCAATAGTATTATTATTCAATTAATAAAAACAGTTTATTTATAAAAAAAGTTCTGCTATGTAATTGTTACTACGCGTGACAGCTGTTTCGCCTTCCGAAGGCATTATTATTCACAACTATCAGTTACAATAATAATCACACCATCGTCAATCTCTCCATATCCGGAGAGATTCTTGAAATTACAAATCCAATAGTACTTAACGCCTGCCAGGCGATGCTTCTCACCAATTCCTCACGTTAGCTGTTAACGTAAGTGGCGCCGTCTGGCATTGCTTTAATTCGGTTCCATTACAAAGGTAGATTTGTATACAAACTCCATTTACGAAAACGATTTTGCGTAAGGCGCGGCATCATCGTTGTATTCTTAGCCGGATTCTTGAATTTAAACCGTATAGTCGCTAAGCTATTAATACTATTTGATGATGATGATTTCGGGGGATCAAATTTCGGGTCACTAAGCTTTTTGATCCCAGGTAAGAATACGACAATTATGATATTTTGTTTTAAATATCGCAAGATAACCCTGTTTCATCTCTGCGCTTAATAATTAATAATTCTGCAGAGATGATCATTAATCACGCGCTAGAGACGGTCTACCGATTTTAAGCAGAGGTAAATAACCTTGGGCAACCTTCACACTCGCTACCACCGACATATCTACCACCCAATACTCCTCCAGCCATATATTCCACAGGCTACTAATACCTACTAGTCTATGATCGTAGATGTGTGCAATGTGCATTCACATTTCTGAAAATGCCGAGTGTCCAATTATTCTAGCATTTGTGCAGCATTTGTCCAAGCATTCTAGCATATTCTAGCAGTGGCGATTTGCGGAATTGAAAAGTAGGGAGGCAAAAATATTTTTTTAAAGGAAGCATTATATACCTACACCTAACTATACCTAAAAAATATTAAATAGTTAAAATTGATAATGCCTTAGGTGGGTAGGTATCAAATCCATAAGTAGGTACTTAAATGTTTATTCTAAAATTTTAAGTATTTAATTTAAATTGTTCTAAAACAAAATAATTTTGGATATAAATGATGAATACAAAAAAGTAGGTACGATCATATATATCAAAACGTGTTTAATTTTGCAAAAAGCGAGTACCAGAGAAAATCTTCACCTGCCAAGAAAGGGAATAACCAGACAAAACCGAAAATACCTATGTCATTTTTAAATCAACTTGTATTGACTCTTTTCCACAAAAAAATATAAATTGATTTCGAAATACTGTGAAGCTAATTTTTTTTGAGATAATATGTTTATTTTTAGTACAATAAGGTTTTACCGTAGGTCGTTGGCAGATTTGTTAAATTTTCAAAGAAAATTTTGTATTATACAACATACATTTCAAATCATATTATCATGCAGTAAAATAAATCAATAAATTATTTGGGAAACCTGCTTTTCAGAATTTTAATTTTAATTCAAATAAAATCATAAAAAAGATCTGCGCCCTTGTTTTGTGGCAAAAATATTTCAGTTTGTCTATTTATTTACGGTCTTACACACTAATATACCTATTAAAAAAAATACATTCTTATTTTGCTTAGACATTATGGAAAAATTATAAATATTATGATCAAACAATAATTACATAATTTTAATTGTTTTATCATCACGAGTTTGAGCATTTTTGAATGTGGGTATTTATCAAAGCAAATTTGGAATGAAATAAAATCGATATTGGGTCATTATGTTAAAATGCTGGTATGGAGAATAATTAATCTTTCTCATCGGAACCGCCCTGTACCCGTTGCAAGGGTACAATCGCAAGATCAAAGTTCGACGAAATTTAAATTCTCGGCCGCTGGTTAATGGCTCTTAAGGAAAACACAAGATGCCTAAAAAGCGCCAGTTACTATTCTATATCTACATCAACATACAATAATAATAATATTAAATTAATCCAAATAGGCGCACCTACTTACTACTGTCGCGTAGGTACTTACTGTCGCGTGCTTTCACAAATAATTATAAAACCAAACAAAATTTGGCTACTAGAGCCCTAGAGCTAATCGTATATGATCGGCTACTTCGGAAGTGTTCGATTTTGAGGCGCGCCTCAATCTAAACAAAGCACGACCGCGCAACGTCTACAACGTTCACTTCGATTCCGTGAGACCACTCTACTCCCCTCCGCCTAGATGAAATTAGGGTCTCTCGGAGGCGGGCCCTATCTCTGCCTCACTAACGGAAATACATGTATTGCCCGGTGCATTACACTGGTGTGATGAATTACATAATATAAAGACAACCGGACGTAGTGAAATAGGAAAATATTCACGGATAATATTTAAAATTAAGTACCTTTAAGACTTGTACAATATATAAATTGGTAATATTTAAATTAAAGTTTTACTACATTGATGCATTTATATTATATAAGGGAAAAAATTTATTTATTGACTCCCTATTGGGCTTTTACACATCAAATAAAAATTTAATTTATAACAAAATAAATAAAAAAGATTACAAAATATATAAATAAAGCATAAACTCAATATAATAAATAAGAATATATCGAATGCTAAATCCACATGGATGACTTTAGAGAACTCGTAGGTACAATACTAGATATATCTAGTATCTATTTCCCCTTTTCTTTTCTATGTTTTTGGGGAGGCACAACCTCCCCTGCCTCATAGCTCGAGCCTTCACTGCACGCTGCCTGCTGCCTAGTTGCTGTTGGGAACATGACAGCGCATGTGCAAAATAATTAAGAAACTTTGAAATGTTTCGACGACTGTAATTTGGGCGGCCACATTTCGTGAGACAATAAAGAAATTTAAACAATTAAATTTGCACGAAGAGTATACGGAATGTGGTCAGTCATTCCGTTCATCATGAATCGTTTCATTTTGACTTTCAAAAGATGCATTTTATCGAAAGTCAGTGTACGGGACGTTTGTACATATACTGTATAAAAATAGGGAGCTGGACACAAATAGCACGCCAATGGAATCTTTATGCGCCAAGGGATTTTGGCGTACGCCAATGGACTTTCGCGAATTTAATACTTTTGAATGATTCTAAGTAAAATTGGCAAAACTGAATCTATTATAACTGATTAAACACTTGTAAAGGCTTGAAGACTTTGGAGACTTTTGGAGACTGGGATTACTGGGATACTGGGAAGAAGGTAGAACTGAAGCTATTACTTTTAAATAAAACACTTGAAAAGAGTTTGAACTTGGAGACTTTGGTTTCTTCGAGATTGTTTCTTCTTGGCTGGTAATTTTTTTTAACTGATTTGTGACCGATGTGTGGTCTGTATTTATAGGGCAAAACTGGGTTGGATTGTGAGGGTATAGCACTTCCTATTCTTTGTGTAGGTTGGTCCTTTTATCCTTTTTCCCTGTTTGCTACGATTTTTGAGAAGATTTGTAAAATTTGTATATTATAGCCAGTACCAAGAGAGTCCCGATCCCCGAAACCAAAATCTCACATGATTTTTATTGTTTTTACAAAAAAAGATACAATGTTACATTTGTGGTACAAAGTAGAATTTCAAGGATTAAACATTTTTATTAAAGTGCAAGAATCAATGGTAGGCGTCAGTTTTCAAGTGATTGTACTTGCTTGTGCCCATTTTTCTGCGAGGATATTTATTTTTAGCTCGTAATTATCACCAATTTCTCAAAATTTAGCTCCAAATTTTTGAGAACATGAATTCATTGACGTAAATATTCCCGATTTAGATTTTCCTTTGTTCATCATTAGCCAATCACAGCTCCCGTGGTTGTATGGTGGGGGTGACGTAAATAGGCAGCTATTCTCGTGGCAGGGTTCATTGCTGTCTGTAGTCTTTTGTAGAGGTGTGAGATGTATTTTTGAGTTTGATTTTCATGCTGCGTGTGTTCATTATCAATTGTGTTTGTATTTTTAAGTGCTAAATTAATTTTGAAGAATAAAATAGCAATTAGACATCGTTTTGGAGGATGCGTGAAACGCCCCTCGTCTCGTTAGCCAATAGCAGCTCTCTAATTGCTTGGGGGTTGTGGTGTGAGGCGAAATGGTGCTGGCGGCATGGTACTGTGTAATTGTGGGTGCTGGCGGTACGGTACTGTGTGGGAGCGTAAATTCCAATATTGTCTTTTTTAGTTATCTCATTTGCTTTTGCGGACTCGTTCGATACACTCCCCCCGTGCAGTCTCGTCTGTACTCAGCTACTTCGTCGGGCGAGTCCTTTCCCGATGTTTGTGTTCTGAATCGGGGGCCTTTGCCAGGGTTGTAGTTTCATCAGGGGTTGGTGGAGTAGGCAGGATGATTTTGACTGCCGGCCTTATGTATATTCCTGTGCTGGTTTGAATTCGGGCAGTTCTGACTTGTCCATCAGCTGCAGGTGTGGCTTCTAAGATTCGACCGCGCGGCCAACTGTTCCGGGGCAGTGCTGGGTCCATAATGATTACCAGATCATCTTTTTTAATTGGTGTCGATGGGTAGGTAGGTATTCGCGCAGCCATCGTCTCCAGAAGGTGTCTGCAAGTTGTTGCCCGATGCGCCACTGGCGGCGGAGGCATACTTTCTCTTCTTTCTTTTCGTAGAAGGATAGTTGGGGGCGTTTCCCAGCCGACCCTAGTAAAAGGTGGTTGGGTGTTAGATTAGATTAATTCTTCATCACGTGGGTCCACCGAAATGTGAGTGAGTGGTCGATTATTAACCGTAAACTCGGCTTCTGCAAGGGCGGTGCGCAGCGTTTCTTCTTTTGGTGCTCTTTCCTTAAGTGTGGCGCTTAGGGCTTTCTTAACTGATTGTACTAATCTTTCCCAAGCTCCCCCCGTGTGAGGAGATATTGGATCTGGCTGACTCACGTTGGCTGCACTGATGAGGAGCACCACTGTGCTGGCGGGGGCACTGCTGGTGCAAGGCTGGCTCGCCTTGGCTGCGCTGATGAGGAGCACCTTTGTTCTGGGCAGGGGCGCTGCTGGGGCAAGGCTGGCTCGCCTTGGCTGCGCTGATGAGGAGCACCAATGTTCTGGGCAGGGGCACTGGTAGGGCAAGGCCGGCTCGCCTTGGCTGCACTGATGAGGAGCACCACTGTTTGGCAGGGGTACTGCTGGGGCATGGCTGGCGCACCTTAGCTGCGCTGACGAGCAGCACCACTGTTCTGGCAGGGGTATGGCTGGCTCGCCTTGGCTGCGCTGATGAGGAGCACCACAGTTCTTATATTGACACTGCTGGGGCAGGGCTTGCAAAGCCGGGCTGGAATTTAAAATTATAATGTATAATTAGAACTAGGCTTGCTTGCCTTCGGTCGAGTCGCGTATCTTGTCGCAACTCGTTCGAAGGTGAGTCAGCTGGCACCGGTACTTGAGTTGCGTATCTTGTCGCAAACAAGTTGGTATGCGGGCCAGCTGGTGTCAGTAGTTGAGTTGCGTATCTCGTCGCAAACAAGTTGGGAGGTGGCCCAGCTGGTGCCGGCACTTGAGTTGCGTATCTCGTCGCAAACAAGTTGGGATGCGGGTCAGCTGGTGCCAGCGCTTGAGTTGGGGCACTGCTGGAGCAGGGCTGGCTCGCCTTGGCTGCACTGCAGAGGATCACCACAGTTCTGGCAGTTCCACTGCTGGGACAGGGCTCGCTGAACTTGGCTGCACCGCTGAGGAGCACCACAGTTCTGGCAGTTGCACTGCTGGGGCAGGGCTCGCTGACCTTGGCTGCACTGCTGAGGATCACCGCAGTTCTGGCAGTGGCAATGCTGGGGCAGGGCTCGCTGACCTTGGCTGCGTCGCTGAGGCTCACCACAGTTCTGGCAGTTGCACTGCCGGGGCAGGGCTCGCTGACCTTGGCTGCGCCGCTGAGGCTCACCACAGTTCTGGCACTCGCACTGCTGGGGCAGGGCTCGCTGACCTTGGCTGCACCGCTGTGGATCACCACAGTTCTGGCAGTGGCACTGCTGGGGCAAGGTTCGCTGACCTTGGCTGCACTGCTGAGGATCACCACAGTTCTGGCAGTTCCACTGCTGGGACAGGGCTCGCTGACCTTGGCTGCACCGCTGAGGATCACCACAGTTCTGGCAGTTGCACTGCTGGGGCAGGGCTCGCTGACCTTGGCTGCACTGCTGAGGATCACCGCAGTTCTGGCAGTGGCAATGCTGGGGCAGGGCTCGCTGACCTTGGCTGCACCGCTGAGGATCACCGCAGTTCTGGCAGTAGCAATGCTGGGGCAGGGCTCGCTGACCTTGGCTGCGCCGCTGAGGATCACCACAGTTCTGGCACTCGCACTGCTGGGGCAGGGCTCGCTGACCTTGGCTGCACCGCTGTGGATCACCACAGTTCTGGCAGTGGCACTGCTGGGGCAAGGTTCGCTGACCTTGGCTGCACTGCTGAGGATCACCACAGTTCTGGCAGTTCCACTGCTGGGACAGGGCTCGCTGACCTTGGCTGCACCGCTGAGGATCACCACAGTTCTGGCAGTTGCACTGCTGGGGCAGGGCTCGCTGACCTTGGCTGCACTGCTGAGGATCACCGCAGTTCTGGCAGTGGCAATGCTGGGGCAGGGCTCGCTGACCTTGGCTGCACCGCTGAGGATCACCGCAGTTCTGGCAGTAGCAATGCTGGGGCAGGGCTCGCTGACCTTGGCTGCGCCGCTGAGGATCACCACAGTTCTGGCACTCGCACTGCTGGGGCAGGGCTCGCTGACCTTGGCTGCACCGCTGAGGATCACCACAGTTCTGGCAGTTCCACTGCTGGGACGGGGCTCGCTGACCTTGGCTGCACCGCTGAGGATCACCGCAGTTCTGGCAGTGGCAATGCTGGGACCGGGCTCGCTGACCTTGGCTGCACCGCTGAGGATCACCACAGTTCTGGCAGTTGCACTGCTGGGGCAGGGCTAGCTGACCTTGGCTGCACTGCTGAGGATCACCGCAGTTCTGGCAGTTGCTTTGGTGATAAGTTGACTTAATTTGTCATCGCAGGCCACTGCTAGATTTGTGTCTTTTGCTAGCTTTTTCTCCAGGCCCAGAAGCTGTTTTAGTGCACACTGCCGATTGCCAGGTAGCGTGGCTTCTGGATTGCGCCATAGTAGACCCGTTTCCCATCTTCCTATATGAAGAGGACGGGTAGTTGCATTCATAAGTGTGATTGCTTGTTGTTCGCTTGCATTGACTCTGGTAGCTGATATTACTCCAAGGGAGTCAATGGCGAAGTTTGTTTTTACCAGTTCCCTCAACTGCTTGTCTGCGGTCGTTTCTGGTTGTAGTGCCAAAGTGGGGGTCGTGTTTTTATCTCCGGGGTTGATTCCCCCATGAGCGATCCATCCTAGTGCGGTGCGTGATACTATTCGCGAAGTAACATTGCATTCTCGCACTTCTCTTGACACACTCAGGTGAGCGTTGTCTTGGCCTATTAGCAGCTTCGGAACGACAGACCTTCCTTGGATCTGTTGTTCTGGCAGGTTGAGGTTGCTTATTGTGCTGGCAGAGATGTGGAATGTATTACTGTTGCCTGCACCTCTTAATCTTAGTTTTACTCGTTGCGAGAGATTGTCGGAGGTGCACATTCCTTTGGCGCCGTGGATTCGCAGTCCGTGAACTGGTCCCTCTGCTCCGACTTGTGTTGCGGTGTTAGTGTCGACAAGTGTTATTGTGGATCCTTCGTCCAGAAGAGCGAACACTGACACTTCTTTTTTATTTGGAGCACTTAATATGACTGGTGCAATTTTCAACAGTACTCTCTGTCCGGAGTTCTGGCGTCATAAATTGACATTTTCCACAGTGCTTTTTTGTACGAACTCGGGATTGTGCAGCAGTGGGTGGTGTGGGGCTTCGCAATCCCCTATTTCGCACCATTGGTTCATTTTGCAGCTTCGCGAGTGGTGTTTTTCTAAGCACTTGCGGCATAATTTTCCCACGCGCACAGTTTCCCATCGGAGTTCAACATCTTTGGCTGCGAATTCTTTGCATTCGCAGGTTCTATGATTGCCGCCGCATTGGGCGCAGCTTTCATTGGCTGATTTTCTTTTTTGGCTTGGTCCAGGGTAGGTATGTGATTCGTACATTTGGCGTTTTTATCGGGGCGATATTTTCTTTTGGGCCGTCCCTGATTTTCTCCTGATGTCCGGCATGTATTTGCTCATGGCTCGGTAGGAGTTGCATGCGATCACTCCCTTCTTCCTCTTGGTACCCGGCATGTTCACGGCGTGGTCGAGATCGTACGCGGTCCACCATCCCGCTATTTGGAATTGCGTTTAACACCTCTTCCAGAAAGGCAGCGAGCTGGGTTATGGTGGCCGGAGCATGTTGTTTGTGAATCTCGATTAGCCATGCCAGCCGCAGGGAACTTGGCATTTTGTCAGTGACGTCATTTAGTAGCGCAGGATTGGTGAGATAGCCTTCGGTTTTCAGAATCCGGAGGGATGCCACTAGGTTTTGTACCGTCCCGGAGAAATCTGCTAGCTCCTCGAGTGACACCTCGGTCGTGAGGTAAGGTAGTTTTTTAACCTTGTCTAGCATAAATTTTGCTATGGAGTTAGCGCTGCCGTATCGCTGCTTGAGGACGCTGATGATCTCTGGGACTTGCACTTGCGCAGGATCCATTAGTAGGGGACCCACAGTATCTCGTGCCTTGCCTTTGAGGGCCCGTTGCAGCCGGATGAGATTTTCGCTTGGAGTCATCTGGCAGGTGGCGGTGGATTGAGTGTACTGTGCCTTCCAGGTGGGCCACTCGAGTGGGTCTCCAGCGAAGGTAGGCAAATCTTTTGCTGCGGATTGCCTGGCGATGAGGGCTGCCATTCTCGAGTCATCTTCTAATGTACGAGGACTATCTTGGGTTTGGGAAGTGCGGAGCGCTTCTGCCATTACAGAGGCAATCTGGGCCAGTGGGTCGTTACCATGCTGCAACCATTCTCGAGTGTACCGTGTCGTCTCGTCAGCCGTATGCGGCGGTGTAAATAATGGGAAATCCTGGCTGGAGGAAGCTGGTTGTTGCTGGTACCCCATTGTATTATAGAGTGGGCGCTCGGGTCCAAGATGGCTATATTTGGCTGCGGGAATGTTGTCCACAGGACTCGTCAGAAGTGGGTGGCCTTGGGTAGAGGTATATCCCGTTGAATTGGTTACAGCAAATTCATTAGTAGGCTGACCGGCTGGCACGTGCACTTGAGCTGTTGCATATCTCGTTGCAAACTCTCCGGCTTGCTTGTGTACTTGTGTGGCATATCTCGTTGCAAACTCGTTCGTAGACGGGCCGGTTGGAGTGTGCACTTGAGTGTTTGCATATCTCGTTGCAAACTCTCCGGCTGGCTTGTATACTCGAGTAGCATATCTCGTTGCAAACTCGTTCGTAGACGGGCCGGTTAGTGCGTGGACTTGAGTTGCAGCCTGACCCTACGGGTTGGTTGGTGCAGGCTCCTGAGCCGGCTGATTGGATGCTTGGCGTGTCGCAGCGTTCAGGGCTGCGAGTAGATCGGCTGTTTGCTTGGCGTGTTGTCTGTCTCGACTGCGCATCTCCCGGCGCCGCATTCGCAGGGAGTCTTCAGTTGATTCTGAAGATGCCTCGCTGCTATTAGTATTGGATTCGTGGGGGCTCTTGGCGACATGTTCCGAAGCAAGTTGGCCAAGAGTGATGAGGTCAGAGTTCCTGGCTGGGCTCGTAACAGGTAGATCGTGGATCTGACGGGGTCCACTGGATGGCGTCTCTATGCTGTGGGCCCGGGGTCCGACGGGGTGGCACGGACGTGTTTCGGCTTGTCCCTGGGGCGTCAGGTTTAGACAGTGACGTCTCGGATGATGTTGGGGTCTTACGGCCACTGCGAAGAAACGGCATTTCCACTGGGTAAGACTGAAGGCGTGTTATTTGCAGATCCGGCTCGAAGGACCAAATGTACGGGACGTTTGTACATATACTGTATAAAAATAGGGAGCTGGACACAAATAGCACGCCAATGGAATCTTTATGCGCCAAGGGATTTTGGCGTACGCCAATGGACTTTCGCGAATTTAATACTTTTGAATGATTCTAAGTAAAATTGGCAAAACTGAATCTATTATAACTGATTAAACACTTGTAAAGGCTTGAAGACTTTGGAGACTTTTGGAGACTGGGATTACTGGGATACTGGGAAGAAGGTAGAACTGAAGCTATTACTTTTAAATAAAACACTTGAAAAGAGTTTGAACTTGGAGACTTTGGTTTCTTCGAGATTGTTTCTTCTTGGCTGGTAATTTTTTTTAACTGATTTGTGACCGATGTGTGGTCTGTATTTATAGGGCAAAACTGGGTTGGATTGTGAGGGTATAGCACTTCCTATTCTTTGTGTAGGTTGGTCCTTTTATCCTTTTTCCCTGTTTGCTACGATTTTTGAGAAGATTTGTAAAATTTGTATATTATAGCCAGTACCAAGAGAGTCCCGATCCCCGAAACCAAAATCTCACATGATTTTTATTGTTTTTACAAAAAAAGATACAATGTTACATTTGTGGTACAAAGTAGAATTTCAAGGATTAAACATTTTTATTAAAGTGCAAGAATCAATGGTAGGCGTCAGTTTTCAAGTGATTGTACTTGCTTGTGCCCATTTTTCTGCGAGGATATTTATTTTTAGCTCGTAATTATCACCAATTTCTCAAAATTTAGCTCCAAATTTTTGAGAACATGAATTCATTGACGTAAATATTCCCGATTTAGATTTTCCTTTGTTCATCATTAGCCAATCACAGCTCCCGTGGTTGTATGGTGGGGGTGACGTAAATAGGCAGCTATTCTCGTGGCAGGGTTCATTGCTGTCTGTAGTCTTTTGTAGAGGTGTGAGATGTATTTTTGAGTTTGATTTTCATGCTGCGTGTGTTCATTATCAATTGTGTTTGTATTTTTAAGTGCTAAATTAATTTTGAAGAATAAAATAGCAATTAGACATCGTTTTGGAGGATGCGTGAAACGCCCCTCGTCTCGTTAGCCAATAGCAGCTCTCTAATTGCTTGGGGGTTGTGGTGTGAGGCGAAATGGTGCTGGCGGCATGGTACTGTGTAATTGTGGGTGCTGGCGGTACGGTACTGTGTGGGAGCGTAAATTCCAATATTGTCTTTTTTAGTTATCTCATTTGCTTTTGCGGACTCGTTCGATACAGTCAGGCTAGGTCTTATGTTTTGATGGCCTTCGTTGACGAGGGATAAGGCTCTCGACTAGTAATCCGAAGGTCGCGGGTTCAAATCTCGGAGCGCAAATAAATTTTATTTGATTGATTTGTGTTATTTCACAACTAATTCCTTAATATAAAAGGCACGTTCCAGAGTGGAAGATACTTTCAGGATCGCCCTGGTGAAGGACCACCATTCAGAATTGAAACGTTGCTTGAAATTTTTGTGACCAGATCTGAATAGTCAGGCACTTCCCCACCTTCCTCTTCCCCATCTCCTTCCTATCCCTACTACCTGCAGCCTCAGAACATACCCCAATTGGGATACCTCTCAGCCTCACTGGCTCCAGACGGTAGCATTTGAGATTGTTGTGAGGTGTTAACCAAGTGGTTCGCTACGTTTGGTGATTTAGCAGGGGTGCCCGGTTTGATGGGGTGAGGTTTGCCTAGGTCTTGAAGGTGTATGACCAGGACACACTGAACCCCAGATTCCTACCCAAATACCCACCCCTTATACTCTTTTCCTTCCCAGAACTTTCCTTTCCTTCCTTTCCTTAAAAAAACCCTCCACGCAGCATCCCCAAAGATGACATAAGTCCTGAGGCAAATTATTTTCCTCAGGGCCTCCTGTGTGGAGCTCATGTAAAAAAAGAAAATAACATTAAAATGTGAATACGTGAATATGTTTTTATATTTACCTAAGTATATTATTACTAACCCTTCAGAAACTTGGCGTATTTTTCAGATGGTCAAAATATTTTCGCTTTACAATAAAATGCAAATAAATGGAATATTTCTGAACATATCACAAAACTAAAAACTGTTTTTGAAAGGTGATAAAAGGAAAAAAAAAACAAAGTGCTGAGATCGAAAAATTGATATTTTTTGGGTTTTCTGTGTATTGTAAATTCCCCCAGTTTAGTTTTCCGTCACTTACCTACCTACAGTTCTTTCGATTTCACTACGTTTCTCTCATACAAGACTTCAATGGCAGGTTCAAGACATTTTATTAAAACTTTAATCGTGGTTTTGAAGAGATCAGACACCGGACAGAGGGAAGCAACGTCCGGAGCGGCGGAGGTCTGCGCCCAAGAAGTGCATACTGCATCAGTGCATCGATCGATCGATCGATCGGATTCGCCTTGTGACTGCCGCCTGCGACAGTCGCTTTTCGAGACCACCGCCCTTTCGCCCCGATTCGCTTTTGTCTGGCTTGTGTTTACACGGCCAGACACCTGCCACCTCGCAGCCAGCCGGCCCGACCGGCTCACTGCCCAGGCCCCCGCGCCGCCAACTGCCTTTCTCAAGGCAAAGAAGAAGAAGGAAGACCTGGCCCCACCGAGACCCGAAGACTACAAGACCATCCCCAGCATCCTCAAGAGGAAATACAGGACACCTGCCGTGCGGATGTACTCCGCGCGGCTAGAAGCCGCAAACCCGGAGGATTCACCCATTGTGATTCCCCCTGGCGCCCGCCAGTACCGCAGCAGGACAAAGACCGGGACCGTGCTGTACACGATCCCCGCCATCCAGCCCCAGCAGCCAGTGAAGAGCCACCCCGCAGACCCGAGGACAAGGCCGGCCATCCCCATGCCGTCCCCCGTGATACCCGAGCCCGCCCCCGCACCCGGACCCAGCAACCGCCCCTCAGTAGGCCCAGCTTCGGGCTACGTGCCGCCCCCCAGACCCCAGCAGCCATCCCAGGACATGGAGACGACCCACGAGGAGGGTTGGACGAGGCCGTCCAACCCCGTGAAGAGGCCCCTGTCACCGCAGGGACCGGAACCGGTTATTGTCGGTAACCGGTTCTCCGACCTCAAAGAGGTTTCTGAAGGCGGCGGCGCTCCGCAACCCAAACGCGCCAACACTACTAATCCCTCCCATTTCTCTTCCGCAGGTACCAGAAGCCAGCCCGAGAAGAAGGATCGCGTCCCCCCAGTGGTCATGACCCTGGGCACCCTGACTCACGCCCAAATTACCTCTACGGTACAGGGACACCTGGGCCACGCCAATTTCACGTTTCGCTACAACCGGGGCGGAACAGCGAACATTTTCGTGCGGAGCATGGCGGATCACCGCGCTCTAACAAACGGGCTGCGTGTGGAGGCGCGCGGCTTTCATACATACACGGCGGAGGCGGAAAAACTCAAGAAGGCAGTCATCAAGGGCCTGCCAAACATCGAGACGGAGGAGATCGCCGCAGACCTGACGGATCAGGGCTTCCCCCCAGTCAAAGTCGTGAGGATGACGACCGCCGCTGAGTACCCGATGTACCTGGCTCAGTTTGGCAAGGAAGTGAACATGGGCCAGCTGAGGGCGGCAGTAAAGTACATCTGCCACTGCAGGATCCGCCTGCAGAAGCACCGCAGCAACCATCTGCAGCACGGGACACAGTGCTACCGCTGCCAGAACTTCGGGCACGGGTCCCGCAACTGCTCACACACCGCGAGGTGTGTAAAGTGCTTGGTGGAGCACGCCTCGGCCGAGTGCCCCAAAACCACCAGGGACGAGCCCGCCGCGTGCTGCAACTGCGGAGGCCCCCATCCCGCCAACTTCAGAGGCTGCCCGAAGAGGGTAGCGTACGTCGCCTCCCTCCAGCAGCGACAGAAGCAGCCCCATCGCCCCGGACCAGGGGCCAGCAGGCCACATCCTCAGGCGCAGCAGACGACGAGGACTGATGGACGCTCATGGGCCCACGTGGCTGGCGGAAGAGCGGCCACCCAGCAGCCCGAGGCGCAGCCCGAGGCGCAGCCCGAGGCGCAGCCCGAGCCTCAGCCCCAACCGCAGCCCCGCTCGCAGACCTACACGCAGCAGTCCGCAGGCTCCAGAGACCCAGACGCCACGCTGATGATGTCCCTCCTCATGGGACTAGATGGCGTGCGATCGCAGCTGGCCAGCTGCACCTCCATATACCAGAGGGCTTGCATCCTGATGGATGTCATCACCACCACCATCCATGTATAATCCCGAGATGGTGGAATGCTGTGGAATGCCTTCAGCATCCGCTTTAAGATCGATGAACTGCTCGCTCTGGCAAATAACACTAACATTGACATCATTCTCATTTCAGAAACACATCTCAAACCCGACACACCGCTGAGAGTGCCCGGCTTCGAAGTTCACCGAGACGACCGACTAGAAGGAGGAGGCGGAGGCACCGCCATTTTCGTTCGTCAATCCATCACATCTACAAGGATCCCCACTCCGAAGCTGAAGCATACTGAAGCTACGATTGTCGAAGTCACCATAGAGGATAGAGCGCATACCTTCATCGCCGCCTATTGCAGACACCACAACCTTCTGGTGAGAGAAGATTTGGACAAATTACTTAATCTGCACCCAATTGTTGTTCTAGGAGGAGATCTCAACGCCAAACACAACTATTGGAATAACTACAGAGGCAACGCGAACGGGAAAACGCTCTTTACGCATATGCAGACTCACAACTACACGATAATGGCGCCGGACAAACCGACATACCACGCAGTGCACGCACAGTACCCCAGCACTCTGGACATCGTACTCGAGAAAAACGTCAAGACGATCTCGCCACTGCGCACGCTGGATGAACTGTCATCGGACCATCTGCCCGTGAGCTTCAGTATTGGAGGAACGACTTCAAGGAGCCCCAGAAAACAGCGGAACTACAAGGACGCAGACTGGGAAGGATTCAAGAAAGAGATTAACGAACGAATTCACCTAACATCGGGAACTCTGCGCTCTACAGATGAAATCGACGAGGCCGCAAGCACTCTCACGGAAATCATACAACATGCACAAGACACACACATACCTCTCAAAGAAGTACACGCATACACGATCAAGCTTCCCGAGCATGTCTTATCGCTCATCAAGGAGAAAAATCGCTTGCGACGCATCTACCATCGTACGCGCGACGGCTACTTCAAAACGGCCTACAACACTCTACAGCGGGAAATCAAGCAGGAAATAACGGACCTCAGACGCCAACTTTGGACGAAGAAAGTTACATCACTCACGCCAAAGGATAACAGCCTATGGAAAATGGCAAAAGCGCTGAAACATCAAGACCACACGATTCCCCCGCTAGAGAAGCTAGACGGCTCAGGATTGGCGCTGTCACTAGAAGAGAAGGCGAACGCGCTCGCCGACGGATTCGAGAGAGCCTACGCAGCCACGGACGGCCTATCTGATCCGGAAACGGATCGACTAGTAGAAGAATCTCTACGACATCTCGAACAAGCGGAGCAGACGAACGTCGAAGACATCCACTTCAGCACGCCGAGCGAAGTTGCCGTCATTATCAAGCGATTGAAGACCAATAAGGCGCCGGGGAGCGATCAAATACACAACATATTACTCAAACATCTACCTCAGAAAGCCATCATATACATCACAAAGCTGTTCAATGCCTGTCTCATCACCGGACATTTCCCACAGATCTGGAAGACGGCGACCGTGCTGCCCTTCTCGAAGCCAAACAAGGACAAGAGGCAGCCGACAAGCTACCGGCCGATCAGCCTACTCTCCACGCTGAGCAAGGTATTTGAACAGGTTATACTCAACAGGCTACTTCCACACCACGAAGAAAACAACACTTTGCCAGACGAGCAGTTCGGATTCAGAAAGAGGCATTCCACCACCCATCAACTCACCCGAGTAGCGGAATTCATCACCAGAAGATTTAACGAACATCGCTACATCGCCGCTGCACTGCTAGACTTGGAGAAGGCATTTGACACCGTTTGGATCAGAGGGCTACTGCACAAGCTGCACAGAACTAACACGCCCATATACCTAACGAGAGTGATACAAGAATACCTCAAGAACAGATCCTTCCGAGTCTTCATCAGGAACGCGCTGTCGTCACTACGTGAGATTCCAAAAGGCGTGCCACAAGGAAGTCTACTGGGACCTCATCTCTTCAACATCTTTACACATGACATCCCCCGAGACGAGAGATGCAACCTGTCTATCTATGCAGACGACGTCAAGCTGTACGTTTCCTCGCTGAAAGCCGAGATGGCGGCCATATACCTACAGAGAGCGCTCGACGCTCTCGTAGAGTTCTACAAGATGTGGCGCCTCAAACTGAACGAGGCCAAAACTGAAGTCATCATGTACACGAGGAAACGCGTCAGAAGGACACCAGACGTCAACATCGAAATGGGCGGACACGTCTTAGAATGGAAGGATGAAGTCGTCTACCTGGGCCTGACTATGGACTCACGACTCAACTGGAAATCTCACCTAGCCAAGATGCACGCAAGAGCCAGAATGGCACTCGGCATGATGAAGCCCATCTTCAATAGAAAAAGTCCGCTACTTCCCAGAACCAAACTCCTGACTTACTATTCGCTCATTCGACCGGTGCTGACATATGCTATTCCCGTGTGGAGTAGCATCTCACAATCTGACTTTACAAAACTACAGACACTACAGAATCTCTGCATTAAAATCACATACAACACTAGAATCAGAACAAATTTGAAAAGACTACATGCGAGAGAAGACATTCCGACATTATTTGAATACACTCACAGACTGACAGACCGATTTTACAAATCTTTAAGACACAGTAAAAATAAACTCATACAGGAAATCGGTCAATACAATTCTCCCAGCGACTTCACATTCAAATACGCACACAGACTACCCAAACACATTCTGATGGACCTTGACCACATCTGGCATGAACCAGATTCAGACGCCGACGAGTGAGCGAGCAGTAGGTATTCCCAAACTCCAGACCCCTCCCCCGTAACTTATGTTTATATATCTATGTATATATTTATATAATATTTTATAGTACGTATGTATATGTATGTTTATCCCCTATAGTCCCATAAAGTATATATCTACATAAAAACAGACATACACCCCACACACACACAATGCAGGATATCGTACACCGATATCACTGAAGGCCGACCGGGTTCATGTTGACCGCCGGCCGAATCTTCCTGGATGAGGTTTTTCATGGTTTCCTCATTCCCGAAGGCAAATGCGGAAGAACTCCAAATAAAAGGACATGACCGCCTCCTTCCCACTCCCAACATAACACAAACACACACGTATGTATTTATGCTTTCCAGTTTGCTGACGATCAAGAGTAAATGATGACCAAAAAAGATGCAATTTTAGTAGGGTTTTTAGGTAACAATTTTTTCCCTACCGATTAAATTCAGGACCTTAAGTCTATAATAAACGAGTAAAATTTTTAAATACCCACATGAGGTAAAGATTGCGAGGCGCAAATGACGCCGTTCTATTTGTATAAAGAACATTAACTTTAAATTCAGTAAATTTAAATGATTCACCTCTTCAAGGAATATAAGAATCTAGTAAATCAAAAAAAAAAAAAAAATACTGCATCAGTATGCACTTTTTGGGCGGCCTTTGCGCGTTTCATTTAGAATTCAGATGATGCGTAGCTTATAATAATACGACACGATAAACGACAGTCAAGTGCGCTGCTAGGGATTGCAAATCCGGATAAGTTTAAAAACTGTCCGGATTTTTTGAAACTCAAAATCCGGATTTAAAAAAAAAAGTATCTTAAAAAAATAATAACTCTTCAAAAGAATTTTTTTCTCACGTAGTGTAACATTTTGGACGAGTTGTTTCATAGAATTTTAACGATTCATCAAATTTCAAAGTAATAAAATAGAAGTTCTGTTAATATTTCATCGTAGGCCGGTTGTTTCATAGTACTTGGATAATAACAGAATTTGAATAGGACTTTCAGAAAACTTGAAAATTAGCTTTGAAATTGGTTGAAATGTTCAAATTTTGTGAAACAGCCCGTCTATTGAAATGTATTTTTTTTTCTTTACATTAGCTCCACTTAGGAGGCCAAGATAATTTCCATCAGGGCCTATGTCTTCTTAGGGGATGCGGTGTGGAGGGTATTTTTAAGGAGGGGAAGTTCTGGGTAAAAAAGGTATGATATGAGGGTGGGTAGAATCTGGGGGTCACTGTGTCCAGGAGCGACGGACGTACGAATCCATCCCTCCAACTGCGGTGCAAGGCGATCTCATCCCATGCATCTGGGCACCTTTACTTAGTTACCAATTGTAGCGAACCACTTGGGGTGACCTTAAGTTTCAAATCACAACGATGTTAAAGAAGTTTTCGCTTCAAAAATGGGAATTAATTTCCCTCGGGGCCTATGTCGTCTTAGAGGAAGCTGTGTGGTAAAGGGGGTTGTAATCTGGGGTCAGTGTGTTCAGCACTGACGGACGTATGAATCCATCCCTCCAACCGCGGTGCAATGCGATGGGTCGAGAGAGACCAACTGGAGCGGTCAAACGGTCTCCCTAAATCGATCTCTCCCAACCCGAACCGTCACGCATCTGGTGAGTAGGCATATCCGCCCCTAACATCTGAGCACACCTCACTCGATGAACCTAGGCACTCCTGCTAAGTCGCTAAACGCAGCGAACCATATGGGGTAACCTTTGGCAGAGGTGTTGGTTATCCAATACTGGTTCCCGGGTGTACCCATACCCGCCTCCTAAATTTATTGACTGACTTCTAAACATTTGTTTAGAAGTCCGGATTATCTGGATTGTCCGGATCGCATTCTCTGGGCGTTAATAAAAAATAATGTATTCCTGAAAAAATGCACGTAAAATGATGCGGGCGTGCTAAAAATAATCGTGACCACAAAGGAAGGAAACTGCATCAAAATTTCAAGTGATAAAAAACGACATTATTTTTAATAATTAGGTCCCTAATCTTGCCCCTAACCTAACCTTGTTCAAAAGTTTATTTTTAATGCAATAATACGCTCTGTAGGTACAATCACATTGGATTCAACGCACCTAAATATAATTTCAAAGGATGTAAACCTCAAATTTTTATAAAAAACTTTGTAGATTTTTCAATTTGGGAGACGGGAACAGGTAGGTACTGCAGCATCAGTTTCAATGAAACTGTTTCATTCTGCGTGAAACCGAAGTTTCACGCAGGGGTAGGCAGAGAGGACGGATCGCTAAACAACAAAACAACTCGGTCTTGGCTCTTGGCACACACTCCTTGCCCCGTTTACATTTCGTCTCATCCATGCTCTTCTATTATTCTGACTCTTGACATGGCCCGGCACGGTCGTGCCATGTCTTTCTTGGGCGTCCTCGACTTCTTCTAGCATTCACATTTGCGTCATATATTCTCCTTACACTCCTTTCCTCGTTCATTCGCTACATGCCCAAACCACCGAACCATCCTTTCATTACTCTTACATCTAACATCAGCCTTACATTCTTTGCGGATCTCCCACGATGATCGTACATGGTTTTAGGTACCACTGTTTTATCTATTCTCTTCTTTTTCTTCTGCAATTGCTTTGTTTTTTAAAGTTGGAGGCGTGATAACTGACTATATCAGTATGTTGTACCTAGTAATGGTATCACTAGGCTTGTTTTGCAGGGCTCCAACCAGAGGACAACTTGGACGTAAGTCTCTTTCACAGCGAGCATAAAAGCAACTGATATACCGGCCTATACGTCTATACCTACGTAAGAACGCTACACAATGGCGTGCGTACATATATTATTATATAATATGTGTAATATTCAGCAATATCCCAAATGCCAGCGCGAAGTTAAGGAACTCTAGTTGGTACCGTAATCTGACCGTCTAGTTGGATAATTGGAATTAGTTCCGGTGTGAACATCTCTTCTCTGTATTCTTCCATTGAATGGTCTGTAGGACACGGATTTCAAGACTCTTATGGTACGGCCACACCGAAGCCAACTTCCAACTTCAAACGTTCGGACGATTGTGTAGAGAGGTAGTTCGTGCGTTGGAAGTTCGAGTTGGAAGGTTGGAATTCGAGTTGGCCCGGGATTGCCTTCGAGGCGATCGGCGATGGCTAGTTCGCGCGAGTTGGCCCAACACATCAATCTACGCAATATTATTACGGGAGAGTGGTATAAAAATGATTTGAAATTATTATTTTTTTAGCTTTACGACTTGAAATCAATATTATGGAAACCGAAGCATCGTCTGTACAATTGTAGGCAACAGAAAAGATACAGCGCCGAATCAGCTGTTCGACGTCCGTCATTTTGAAGTTCGAAATTCGGAGTTGGAGGGTTGGCCGCAGCCACCACATGATCGGCCAACCTTCCAACTCCGAACTTATGTAGGTTATACATATACACCATCTCTTTTTTCAGCCCGATTCCCGTATAGAGACAGAAGACAAAATTTTTCGCTTTATGCGATCTCTATTTTCATATTTACGATTTCAGCTGACATCACAGCAAACAACATGATTCATGTATTGTTTGCAGTGATACCAATTGAAATCGTAGATATGAAAATAGAGATGAAAATAGCGATCCCTTAAAGCGAAAAATTTTGTCTTTGGTCTCAATACGGGAATTGGGCTGAAAAAAGAGATGGTGTAAAGTGGTCTTTAGTTCGGGGTTGGAAGGTTGGCTTCGGTGTGTTCGTAGCATTAGGCAATTTTGTGAATCAAATGATTACGGCTAGAGAAGCCAATGAATATTTTTCATTATTGGGTAACAATATTTTAATCTATTTCAACGAATATGCACTTCCTGTATAGATTTGAGAGATTCTTGTAAGATAACAGGTAATTATTTTTAAGAGATGGATAAATTCACAATCAAGGTTGTTTAAACCAGTTTTAACACAGTGCTCACGTAATTCAAAAGAACCACAAGTGCGAAAATTGCGATGAAATAGCTGGGAATTCACCAACTTGCTATTTATCTAATTTCACCGTTACTGTTAGATAAATTTATCTATACAATTATAACAAAATTAATATATGTACTTTGAAAAAGATACTTATTTATTTTTAAAAAAATCTTATAAAAAATAACAAACTCTTTTAAACCGATTACAGAAAAGAAAAACATTTGTTCTTTGCAGGTGCTTAATTTTTGACAAATATTTGGAAATTCGTAAAATAATTATTAGACAGTACGAATTTTGCAATGTACAGCCAAGAGCTAAAAAATCTGCAGCAATAATTGCGTTCAGAAGGGGTTTAATGAATTTAATTAACATTAGTAATAAGATATTTGACTATCTATTAACCCTTTAGGAATAATGTATAATTGTATCTTGTGCCGTGTAGGGACAGTCGGGGGCTTTTAGAATCATTTCAAAGTAGCTTCGTTTAAAAAATAAATGTAGAGTCTTGATGTGAGAACCGATAGAGGGACCAATCTGGTCCTTAAAACGGTTCGGGAAAGTGGTGGGTGCCAATAAATAAAAAACCCTTTAGGAACCCTAATAATAATAATGACCATAGCAATATCAATTTTTGTCAATAATCCCTAAGCAACAAGGAGGGAATATCCCAACATTACCAAAATAAAATATCAGTAATCACAAACCTTTTCAATTGTATAAATTCATATATATTCATGTGAATTAAAAATATCTATTTACTATGTAAAATCATTCATAATTTTAATAATTTATTTATTTATTAGTATCTATAGCAAAATTTGTACATAATGTATTTATAAATTGTATTATATTAAGGTATTATAAAGTTTTTTTTTTTCACAGTCCTCCTCACTAGGGTTTCCTGTTCTGAGGCGGCCTGTAGTTTTTCCACATTTGTATTTAGTATCCAGTTGTCTTTTACATGGTCTTCAGTATGTTTGATAGTTCATTTTCACTTTGTTCTCTTAATAAATATAATTCTCTTTATAATTAACTTTATAATTACCTATATGTACCTTAAATTAACAAAATAACTTATAATACCTTAAATTAACAAAATAGAAACATTCATTAAATAGAGACAATGTTGTGTACCCCTGCTTAAGTTTGTATAAATGCCATAGCATAAGAATTTCAACTACCAGTCTGAAAATGTCCGTAGTAGGATGAAACCGGTCCTGGTGTAAATAAATTAGTGGAAAAAAGTGCAAAAGTGTTTTAATTTCAATTATAATACAATGGAATTCCACCACAAATTAATAGTGCAAAAACTAGACTTATTTTTCAGATGGTCAAAATATTTCCGCTTTACAATAAAATGCAAATAAATGGAATTTTTCTGAACGATTCCAAAACTAAAAACTGTTTTTGAAAGGTGATGAAGAAATACGCTTTTAAATTTTATAATTCAAAATAAACATATAATGTTTTAAATATAAAAATTTTGCATGCAAACATAAAAAAGTTTTTAAATTGGCTCACCTCACGCTTTTTTAACTAAAATTACTAAAAACGAAACAAAAAAACACACACACACATTTTTATTTTGACAAATGTATTATAAACGTTACTGTCACCTCACTTTTTTGTCTTTTTATATAAAAGTAACCGATAAAAAATTCTCAAAGTTTAATTTTATTTTCAAATTGCGATTCAAAACTTTGGTTTCATAAAGGTGTACATTTTACTTTTTTCGTCGTTATTTTTTAGTTTAGACTACAAAGAGTTTTGCCTTTATATAACACTATTTAGATCATAATTATCTGATAGTAATGGAGTTACAGCGATTTATACGGGACGCATGTGAGCTGGGACAAATATGGTCTCCTGCCATTCAAAGGGTTAAGAATGTTATTGAAATTCATAAAACCCATTCCTGAAAACAAGGTAGAGGAGTCTTTCTGCCCAATAGTAGCCAAAGGGGACGTAAGATGCCTTTTCCTCTAAGGGGCCATCCATAAATTACGTCACACATTAAAGGGGGGGGTTAGAGAAGTGTGACATTGTGTGACAAGGCAGCTCTGTGACGTCACATGCAAAAATCTAAATGATTAAAACGCAAAAAAAAATTTGATGTAAAATTGCAAAATATGTGACGTCACACTAGGGGGGAGGGAGTAAAAAAATCATAATATTCGTGTGACGTAATTTATGGATGGCCCCTAATCTGAATGCCGAAATAAACAACAAATAAACTAAAAACATTACGAAACTGAAAATAAATACATTTTGCAGATTCTTTCTAAATATTCAGTCTATTTAGATCTAGAGATGATTTATTTTTCCCAAATACAAATCACGTAAATCTTACAATTTTCCTAAAATACTTCGGGGGTTTTTCACCATCCTCCTCATACTAATCCGTACGATAACATATATGAGGGGTGCCAAACCATAACGTTTTAAGTGCCAGAAAATTAAATTTTCAGGAGACACTAAAAACATTTTTAATGGAAAATTAAAAAGAAAAGTTATTTATAAAAAATGGATTATCAAATTATCATTTATTATTTATAATTTAAAACAAATTTTGTGCTCTGCCAAAATATGGTAATAATTTTTAAAAAATTATGAAAAAAAATAAAAAGAACATAACGTTTTAAGTGCCATTATTTATGCAAGTCATAACGTTGTAAGTGTTGTATTACTTGCACATAACTCAACTCTTTCAATATCTTTATTTTAAAAGGTTTTCATAAAACAATTTGCTTTCTCGGCTAAATACGGCAACACGCCATTAATGTCTTTCTTTTCTTCGGCAGAAAAAGGTACAGGTGTCTCGACCACGTCAACTTGGAGGTCCTCAAAACTTGCCTTATTAATTCCAGGTTTAAGCACTGGAGTTGATATCCATGGAACAAATTCGCCGTAACTTTTCTTTGTACGAGTCACACCAAAATCTTCCGATGTTAGGCAAATCATCGTTGCCGATGAAATCTGCAGCTTTTTGGTATTAATCATAGTTTTAGCCAAATTCATCTAATTAAAAATTATAATCCATTACCAAGAATGGTTATTTTTGCCAGCATTTGCAATAAGCTCAATCTATTTTTGTTTCAAACACATTTTCTCGATGTTGACGCACCGTCTTCTCCGACATTTTTAATAAACTAACATTTGCAGCTCAATTGGCACTCAAAACGTTATGGCATGATGTTTCACAATATTTAGGCTTTAGTGGCAATAATGGCGTTAGTAAGCCTTCTACTTTAGAGTACAAGTAATCATCAGCACAAACAATGTTTTACTGCAATAAAATGCATTTGAGTTCGTATGGCACTTAAAACGTTACGGTTTGGCACCCCTCATATTTTCAATTAATTTTACACGATTTATTCATATAAAAAAATTTGGTTGTCTGTAAAGTCGGCTTACGGACGATAATTTTACTTGATAAGGTCATATAATACCGATGGAGTGGAAGAGAGATAGATGCGTCATAAGCCGAAGGTTTATTCCGCGTTCTCGCTTGAACGCTCGGCTCAGGCGGAACGTGACAATGAGTCATGCTTTTTCGTGCATGCAGCTGGCGTTTATCGATTTATAAGACGTTATCATGTCAAAAGTCTGAGTTTACTATTTAGCTCTTGAACCCATCCATAAATTATGTCACATCTTGAGGGGGGGGAGGGGTGTAGGGAAGTGTGACGGGGGTACGGGGGGGGGTTATTGGTTATCAAATATGTATTTATATATTTTACATTTTTTTTTTACACAGGGCCAATGTCATCTTTGGGGATGCTGTGTGGAGGGTCTTTTTATGGAAAGGAAGTTCTGGGAAGGAAAAAGGTGGGTAGGAATCTGGGGTTCAGTGTGTCCAGGTCATCCGCCGCCAAGACCTAGACAAACTTCACCCCATGAACCCGGGCACCCCCGCTAAGTCACCAAACGTAGCGAACCAGTTGGGGGTGACCTTTTGCAGAAGTGTTGGTAGAGTTGCGGCCCGGAAAGCTGAAGGTCCTGGGTTCGAGTCCCAGATGATGAGCACACATCTTTTCATTGAGTTTCGCTAATATTGTCTTCATTTAATGGGAATAATATCACCTAGCATATGAAAAAATAGCTAGCGACTATAGAAAATTTGAAAACATACAGTAACTAATGTAAAACTGAAAGTACATAATATTTTTGAAACATTTTTTACATTTTTTACAATACAGAAACATAAAATAAAATAGAAACTGAAATAATATTATATGTATAACACAAATCACTAAAACTACATTTAATATATAAAAGTAAATATATCAATAATATCCCCAAAACTGATGATTAATTAATCTTAAAACACAATATAACGACAGCAGTGTAGGTAATTTTACACGGTAACTGACAACTCAAAATGAACTCAACTCAACATCTCCTAATGTCGCGAATCTGCAAAAACATCATTGGGAGATATTGAGGTTTGAAGCTTAGAATTGATTTCATAAATTGATTTAAATTTTTACTAAACTAGTTTAAATAAACCTCTTGTTTACACATAATAATGTGTAATACAAAATAAATGGCAGGGTGTGCTGTAGAGTGCTGCATGGAACAGCATTTCTTTCACCGTGATTGCGATTACCTTGAAAATTATTTAATTTGTTCGGGAAAACATATAAAAAATTACAAATACAGTATTTTTTTTCTGTGCATTACATATTAACGTAATCCTATTACAATACACATAAAATATTCATAACTTTTAACGAAAAAAATTATAATAATACATATTTTAGAGTTGTTGCCTAAAATTACTCTTGAAACCTTCAAGGCCAATGTTGAAAATGTCAAGGGACTTAGAGATGGCAGCCAATAAAAATATGCGTTAAGAAAATGAAGATAATATGGGTGGTTCTTAGTCGAAGTATGACTGAAGTATGACAAAGTCGAAGTATGTGACCGAATTGGATATCGACACCTTAGCTCAGTGGTCAAGAGCACTCGCCCGGAGAGAGGTCCTGGGTTCGAGTTCCAGAGGTGCAAATATCTTTCTCTGATTTTTCTGTTTTCAGATTCGAGTTTCGCTCATAGTGTCTTCATTTAATTAGTTTAATCAGAATTAGTCGATTAATTCAGTGTTTTTAAAAGCTCAGCAAGAAGTCTGGCAGTGCCAGTGTGGCCGTTAACCAAAGCCTGCTGCAGGGGAGTTCTGTGTTCTGTATCTCTCGAGTTCAGCACCGCCGCCAAATGCCTCTCGTCTCCCTGAGGAAGCACAGTGCCCCCCCCGCCCCGCTCCGCCATCTCAAATACCTCTTCAGCGAAACGCAATAGTCGGGCGACAGAGGGACTGCAAGAACATTGCAGAGGCGTGTGGTTGTCACTTTTATCTCGACCGTTGTAGCACGCACCATGCTCTAACAGGCAACTCACAATATCAACGGCTCCCGTTTTAGCAGCAATGTGTATAGCTGTTGAACCTTCCACTGCAGTTTTAGCATTGATAAACTTATGGTATGCCTTGGGTTTGGTTTTCTTTACGTTCTGCAACAAGAGACGGACCGTTTGTCCGCAAGTTCGGGAAGTGGCGAGGTGTAGGGGAGTGTTTCCGTTCTGTGACCCGACAGTAGCGTCGGCCCCGCTGTCCAGCAACAGCTCTATTTCCTACACTTGCAGCATTTAATAAATTAAAATCGCAAGGAGGAACATAGTCAATATCTACATCCAATGCTGATTTTATACATTTACCCAGATTATCCAGATGTTCATCCAGATCTGTGAAATCTGGGTGGTTGGGACCAAGGACGGTAATCCTCTCATTTAACCCAGCCTTGTGAACCCCCAAGGCATCCGGCACATTATTCTGACGTAGATAAAGATGTGCCATAAGACTTTGAGTACGGACAGTGTCCTCGTGAGTGAGCCCCAACTCATTCTTCTGAATATCAAATGTTTCCTGAAAGATTTGCAAAGCTTCGTCAAGTTTGTGTTGGTCCATAAGAAAAGTTGCCATGTTGCACCTGGCTACAAGAGCCTGGGAGTCATTCAAACCATTTTCGTTTTTCCTGGCTTCATAAACAGTTCGATACAAAGCTAGGGCTTCGTGGGACTTGCCTTGAGCACGCAACACTCCGGCAATATTATGTTGTAGATCAAGAGTGCGAGGGTGATGGGCTCCTAGTGTTTTTTTACATCTTCTATAGACTCGCGTGTACAAGCACAAAGCCTCTTCATGTTTCCCCAGGGCATCAAGCAATGTAATCCCAGTGTTGATTTTAGTTTGTAAAAACATCTCATGCCCCTCGCCCAGCACTTCCTGTTCTCTCAACATAACTTCCTGGAATATATCCCAAGACTCTTTGTTCTTTCCCAGTCGGTGTAGTAATGTAGCCAGCACACTCCTGGTGTGCAGGGAGTCGGGGTGGTCAGGACCAAATGCCTCCACTCTCTTCCTATAGATATCTTCCAACATGTGCATGACTTCAAAATATTTACACTGTTTGTACAATACCAGCGCTATATCATGCTGCACATCCAGCATTCCTGGGTTATCCTCTCCCAGTATTTCGATTCTGTCATTTAGCAGCTGTTTCAAAATATCTATGGCCCCTGTGAATCTTTGACACTTAAACATTAAGTCTAACCTGAATAAAATGTCAGGAGCATTGGCCTGCGAAACCTGTTTTAACTGATCTATTTCGGGGAAATCATATTTCATAGCAACAACCACAAGCGTGTTGCCAGCCGTCGCGAGCCCTCATCACCGCCTTTATAATTTCTATGTTCCTTATTTTGGTTATATCTATAATTACCATAACATCTCGGGTTTGTACTTTCCTGAAACAGAGTGCAACCATTTGCAGTAAATTTTTAATATCTTTTTGTGTGGCAAAATCCAAAGGAGTATTCCTATTATCAGTCTTGAGGTTGTGTGCTGCGCCATTTTTCAACAAAGATTCAACAATTCCTGGATGAGAGTTTTTGGATGCATAATGCAGAGGAGCATTGCCACCCTCTCCAACAACATTTGGATTGGCTTTTCTCTTCAACAAAATGTCACACACCTTCTGAAAACCCCCCCGGGAAGCAATATGTAATAGTATTGAACTTTCAAAACTCTTTACATCTGCGTATTGTGCCATCTCTTCAACCATAATGTTGACCGATAAAACATTATTTTCTACAGCTTTAATAGTTTTCCAATTGACTCTAACACTTCTTTAATATCTTGACTTTTAGTCAAAGCTGCAGGGGTTCTTCCAAAGTTGTCCATGGCATCATACACTGCACCGCTATGTAATAATAACTTGACCATCTCTGTGTGTCCCAGTTCGGCAGAACAGTGAATAGGCATGGAGCCATTTAAATTAGTGGAATTAATATCAACTTGTTTGTCAATCAAGCATTGAGCCACAGCTAGTTGCCTTCCTATGGCAGCGCAATGCATTAGGTTACAGCCAGCGTATCCCGAATCATAAATGCTCATCCCAAGCTCCAGGAAGAAGACCAAGATGTTGTGGTTACCATGCATAGCGGCTATGTGGATTGGTTTATAATCTTGTTTGTTTCTGGCATTTACGTCTGCTCCTCGGTCTACCAAGAATTTTGTTATTTCAAGATTACACGCTTGAGCTGCGATATGAAGTAAAGTCCTGTTGTCGGGACCTCTCTCATTAATCTTAACACCCTCTTGTTGCAACAGTATTGAGGTATTTGGAATTTGGGCATTACCGACTGCCAACTCTAACGGCGTTATATTATTCATATCTCTGATATTAGAGTTTGCTCCCCAGTGGAGTAACCTTTCCATGGCTTCTGGCTTATTCATATGGATTGCGTGAAACAGTGGAGATAAATTAGGATCTTCAGGATTGACATTGGCTCCATTTTCTAGTAAAACTTCGACAAACTCTGTATGTCCATACGAGATTGCTTTGAATAAAGGTGAAAGGTCTTGTACGCAATCTGCAACTTTGATACCTCTCTTTATAAGTGCCCTGGCTATTAACGCATCACCACTTAAGGCACCCGTACATAAGAGGTTTGATCGATCTCGATCTGTAATATTGATGTCAACATCTTTATTCTTCAACAAAGCTTCGACTACAAGTCTATGCCCTGCTTTAATTGCAGTTAACAGAAGTTGACCTCCGCCAACATTAACATCTGCCCCTTTGGCAATCAAGATGTCCAACAAATCCTTATTGTTATTCTTTGCTGCAAAGCATAATGCTGAAGAATCTGCAGAATCCAAGTGGTTAACATTTGCTCCATGCTTTAACAACATCTCAACAGTTGCCTTGTGATTCCCACTGACAGCCATAAGCAACGCGGTGCTACCGCCATTGACCTCGGCGTTAACGTCAGCCTTTCCCTGAAGCAATGCTTCTACTGTTAGATGTTCTCCACCAAACGAAGCAAAATGCAATGCTGTGTTACCAAGCTCCCCATTCTCGTCATCTCTGGCTCCATACTTTAGCAACATCTGAACAGTTTTGTGATTACAAGGTCTAATAGCAGCTACGTGCAATGGTGTTGTATTTGTGCTGTCTTTACAGTTTACTTCTGCTCCTTTCTTTATTAAAGCCCTTGAAATTGCTTCATGACCATTCAAGGCACTGATATGCAAAGCAGTCAAAACTTTATCATTTACAGAAAGTACATTAGCTCCTGCAGCTAGCAAAATGTCTACCACTTGTTGGTGACCTTCTCGTGCAGCCAGGTGCAATGCTGTCGCTTGACGTGTAGATTGGGTTTGGATGTCAACCCCTCTTTGGATTAAAGTCTTTACTACTGAAGCATGGCCAAGCAGAGCAGCAATATGTAATGCCGTAAATCCGCTGACTCCTCTGATATTCGCCAGAGCACCATTCTGCAACAGGAGGTCAACTATATCCGCATGTCCACCCTCCACCGCAAGGAAAAGCGGGGTGCGGTCATCATTTCCTCTAGCATTGACATTGGCATTCTGTTGCAAGAGTAGACCTACAATGAATGCGTTACCATTTAAAACAGCTGAATGGAAGGGGGTGCTATTGTATGTCACTTCTCTGTTATTAATAAAAGCACCTTTTTCCACGAGGATCTTGACGATCTCTTCGTGGTTCATTTCCACTGCGCAGTGCAATGGGGAACGACCTTTGGAGTCTTTTAGGTTCACATGCGCCCCCTTCTCTACCAGAATGTTCACTACCTCCTGGTGACCATGAAATGCTGCCAAATATAATGGTAAGATGCCTAGGCTAGTCTTGGCATTGACATCAGCTTCATGTAGCAGTAAATACTGTACCATTTCTACATGACCAAATTCTGCAGCTGCGTGAAGGGAAGCAATACCAGTGTTGTCATCCACAGTAGCATCTTTTCCCAAGAGAATTTTGACGACTTCTAAGTGGTTGTTCATCACGGCATTAAGCAAAGGAGAATTCCCGCTAATATCTTTGATAGCTGTTTTGGCTCCCAGTGAGAGCAATGTCCAACAGATTTTTTGTGGCCATTTCGGGACGCCAGGTGTAATAATAATAACGTAGTATTTATATAGCGCAGTTTTGTGTAATTTCACTTCAAGTGCGCTTAGCTATAATAAACTTAAGAGTAATCCTATTATAGTGTTCCTTACGAGTCCTTACAAAATTTATCAAAAACTATGAAACAAAGAATATACAGTTTATACAAACAACGGCGTTGTTTTGGCACAGGACAATAGATAATGCTAAACCATAACGGTGCCCTTAAACAAGAATCATTAAAAGTTAAATATAACATAGAACAGGAGGCAGTTTCGTTTAGAAATAAGAAAAAAATCGGAGTGCACATTAAACATAAAAATAAAGAGGCAACCGAAACCAAACAATTACCGGAAACCTGAAGAACATGGCTTATTAGATTATATTGAAAAGGCGTTATGATTCATAAAAGGTACGATTTTTTAAATAAATTTGTTTTTAAAGCCCGTTTAAATTCAGCCAAGTTCTGGATATTATTAAGGGCTGAGGGAAGTTTATTCCAAATGAGTGGGCCAGTTACACAAAAAGATCGATCATAGTAAACGGCTCGATTTGACCTAGAAAGTTCGATTAAGCGATTAGTAATATCTAGATCTGCTGACCTTAGAGTAAGCTGTCTATCGCTTAAGTTTTGTCGGACACATAGTTCCGATATATAGGCTGGCGCCATTCCTTGCAATGCTTTGAAGGTCATTAAGCAGATCTTGAACTCTATTCTTTCAGGGCATCGAAGCCAATGGAGGCGATCCCTTAGAAGCGGGGTTATACGGCAATACTTAGATTCGCCAAAAATCATTCTCGCCGCTGCATTGAATACGGACTGGATTCTATTGAATTGTTTTTTAGGCAGGCCAGCATATGCACTATTACAATAGTCCATACGTGAGACGACGAACGAATTTATGAGTGACTTTGCTCCATCAGAGGGAAGGCATCGCCTGATTGATTTTATCTGCCTTAGATGGAAAAAGCCTGAACTCACAGCTTTTGAAATTTGTGATTCAAGAGAAAGACTGTTGTCTATTGTGAAACCCAGAAATTTTATTTCTGTAGATGGGATTATATCTGTACCCTGAATATGGATTGGACTGGAGTCGATGAGGGTTTGCCTCCCTGGAGAAGCTATCCAAATAAATTTCGTCTTTGTCGGATCAAGTTTGAGTTTATTGACAGACATCCAACTTGAGACTGTGTTAATGAAGCTAACCACCTCATTTTTAAGAACGTCTTTTTCGTCCGGGGAACAAAACTTGGAAATCAAACGATCGTCTGCGTAGCCTTGCGATTCAAAGCCAGCTGAGTGAATGAGTTGTTCGAGACGATTCGTATAGAGAATGAAGAGAATAGGACCCAAGACAGAACCCTGGGGAACCCGAATTCTATGGGAGTTTCAGGTGAAGTACATTTATTGAAAGTTACTGAGGCTACTCGTCCAGACAGGTACGATGTCATCCATTGGAGTACATCGCCTCGAACGCCAAATTCGGTTTCAAGCACATTTAATAAAATACTATGATCTACCGTGTCAAATGCCGCACTCATGTCAAGAACAGATACCAAACCCACCTTACCTGCTTCCATCCCGATGATCAAGTCTGAAATTACCCGCAAAAGAACAGTTTCCGTTGAATGAAACTGTCGATAAGCAGATTGATTTTTGGCAAATAGACCGGCGGAGTTCAAGTGCCCAACCAATTGTTTGGCAACGATTTTCTCAAGCAGTTTTGATAGGAATGGTAGGTTGGATATAGGCCTGTAATTATCCGTATTGTCAGCATCAAGATTTGGTTTTTTTAGAATCGGAGTTATAGTTGATTTTTCAAGTGTTCCCGGTACAAGTGAATTTACTAGTGACTTCTGGATAATTGCGGTAATTACAGGCGCTATATCCGGAAGACATTGTTTTAATAGCCAGGTAGGTATGGAGTCTTGAGCGCATTGCTTGTTAGGACATGACTTTATAGCACGCGTGACATCTTCTTCCGTTACTGCTGCAAAAGTAGTGAAGTAACCAGAGAGCGGACTTGATGCTGCAACAGAAAGCGATCCTACCACACTGAGGGCTTGAATTTTTTCAACTTTACTTCTAAAATGTGTTGCGAAGCCTTTCGCTTCGAGGGAGGAATCGATTTTAATGTTGCTCTCTCCAGACAATGTCTTTATATTCTGCCAGAGTTTTCGAGGATCCTTTTCTGATTCAATTTGCTCACACCAAAAGTTTGATTTTGTTTGTGTAGAGCTGTATTTCCAGAATGATCAGCTTGATTAATTGCATTTCCCAATTCTGTTACCAAGAATTTCACAGTGACATCTCTTCCAAAGGTTGCGGCTACATGCAAGGCAGTTTGACCATCAACGTTTCTCGATTTAGTGTTAATCATTTTCTGTTTAGTCAAAAACTTAATAATTTCAATATTGGGTCCCCGCGCAGCAGAGTGCAGAGTAGTTGACAAATCTTCCTTTCTTGAACATATGTCAGCTCCTTCCTCAATTCCTAATTCAACTTTGTCAAAATTCCCATCAAGCAGGGACTTCCACATTTCCTTCTGTTTGTCAAGAATAGATAAGCCCCGCTCGTATCTCCGTCTCAATTGTTTTATATTGTGTTTAAAAATGTTCCCAATTTTACACTTCAGTAAAAGGTCTTTACCTTCAGTAAGCTTCACAGCATTTAGAAATACAGCGGACCAAGCATCAGTTGGCAGAATGTCTAACAAGGCGTTTCCGTGAGCCAAGTGGTTGCGCAAGCACTTACCGTTCAACAGAGGCATGTCTCCATCTAGATACAGCACATTGTTGGGAACACATTTAGACCCGTCTAAAAGGGACATTGTATCCAACAGGAGGGCTTCTACCATAAATCTATTGATAGTCTCATCTTTGTAGAGTAATGAAAGATGCTCATATAACTGACCACACATTCTGTCAGTCCTTATAGTATTCCCCAGTTCAGTTAATATGAGAGAGAGCTGTTTACCAATTATCTCACTGCTGTTTTTAACACTTTTGCACGTTTCCGGTCCGCTATCATTAATTAATAATTGTCTACTATATTCATCAATACATTTTATATTACCCTTGTCAATTGTTCCAGTATAACAAATTCTGTCTATTGCATACATAATTTGAACAGCAATCTTTGGTTTAATTCTAGAAGATACGCTGTTATAAAATTTGGACAATAGGCTACCTAACAAAAAACATTTTTCATCTGAAGATTTTTCGTGATATGATGGAAGGTTTGTTAAGACCCTTTCAGCTTGAATATTCTTGGCCCTTATCATGTTGCTAACAATTTTGTGCTGTTACCATGAAAAAGGGAAGATATTTTAACTAGTGTCTTTAAAGAGGAATAGTCTTCTTTTGTTAAATTATGTGTTCTAGTGGGTTTTTCGAGGGCATCTTTTATTTCAGCGAAAAGTTTCTTCTCATATGGAGTTTGATCATCTATGTTTCTAATAAGATCTACAAGGTTTCGGTGGCCTTTTGTAACTGTATCTATTTCATGGACATTCGCAATGCAAACATTACGAAAAACTTTTGCTATTTCATGAAATTCATCTACACTATCACTCTTTTTGAGCTTGGTCAGCAAACACTTTAATTTGTCAACTTTGTTGGTGTTGGAAATATCAGTAATTAGAGATGCAATCTTTTTAATGTCATTTTGAATGTTAGAATTTATTTATTTATAGATAGATACAAATGAAAGTACAAATTACATATTAAGAGTTTTGCCTGTCCAACTAGGAAAGTTTCCCGTTCCAGGACAGACAAATTGACATGTTTAGTTCATATTATTCCTGAAATGTACATAATTCCATAACAAAAACAAAAACAAAAAAAAAGTTTAATTTTTCTCTGAAACTAAGTTGTGTAATAAAGAAAATGTATATAATATTATAAGTTAATTTATAATTATAATATTATAAGTTAATATTAATTATAAGTACACATACATTTTTTTGTGACAAAGTAGAAAAGGTAATCTGGTAGCATATATTATAATCGGATTTACCGAATTAACCTGGTAACATATAATATATTAAGATTTACAGAGTATGAGATAAGTAGGTATGTTAGTAGCATTGAGAGGTGTAACATGTACCTGATAACAAGATGGAGGAATTACAATAAGATTTACAAAATACAGATAAGAAATTATGTTAGGTTATGTGTTTAGAAGTTTGAACTTATAATACATAGTACACTTATAGGAGAAACTATATTAAAATTTACAATATTAGATATAATTTATGTATGAAATTATCCATATGATTTTTTACGCATTGAACTATAATGTATAATAAATTATGTCAAACATGATATTATCACTGAATAAAAACATGAATTCAGAACATATTATATTATACGACAATACAAATATACACCGCGCTCATGTCTTGAACTACTCCTGCTAAAATATGAAAACAATATACAAAAAGAATATACTAAAGAATCATTTAAATCGAGGTGTGGATGAGATAGAGAGTTGCGCAAGTCTTGCAGAACTTTTCTGGTTTCTTTGGGTGCAGAGAGGAGGAGAAGATCACTCACGGTTGGGGAGAGCTTGGGACTGTCCAATGTATTCTTCAGGTGCTCTCCCGTCACCTGGAAGGCTCTCTTAATAGTCAACTGGCCGAGTCTTGAAGCAGAGTCTGCCAGCAAGGCCGCGTCCAGGTATGTCTCTATGATGTGGAGTGAGGCAATGTCTCTCACCTCCTTATAGTCAGCATACAAATGCGGGTATCTGTTGATGATGGCAGCGACAACATCCTCGCGGTTTCTTCTCACCGGATTCCTAAACTTCTTAACATCTGTAGACCTGATGTGTTCCTGCAACTCTTGCAGAGCAGAGGCAAACTTTACCAATTCCTTCAGTAACCTCTCTTTCCTCAGTACAGACAGATAGAATAAATTTAATTCTCGGCGCCGAATGTGGGCGGATATAAAGCTCACCAAGCAGAACTCCATTTCTTCCCAGGGCAAAATATTGTACGTGGACTTCAATAGATTTTTGAATATGTAGATATTCTAAGCTATAAACTTGACCGTGTATAAAAAGTGACTGTCCACTTCTGTGTAAGTATTAACTTGCGCTATATTTTCCAGAAGCAGTTGGATGCGTTCTTGGATATCAGCTATGGAAGTGTCAGGAAGTGCTCCGTCGCCTTTGGAGAAGAAACGTAGATCGAGCAATGTGTATTGTACAAATAGATGCATTTCCTCCGACAAAAGGACATTGATCAACAGTAATTCCTCGTAAGACTCGGAGACGAGTTGCTCCGAGAGTTCAGGGGTTACTGACTGGAGGAGTGTGCGGAGGAGCACCACATTGCTGGAGCGGATGGCGTAATAGATTGCATCATGTCCTTCGTCTTCATGCTCCACTGAACACCGGTGGGGAACAGCAACTGCACCACCAGAGGTGTGGTTCTCCAATAACAAGTTCAACAAGTCAGGCCTGTTGTGCTTGCAAGCCAAGGTGATGAAGGGGAAGGAGGGAGAGTCCATTCCCCGGAGCCGTCTCAGGTCTGCGCGGGACCGGCAGGCCAGGAGAGCAGACACTTGATGGCTCTTATCTGCTTCCATAGTCAGTCACACTACCAGTACACTTCCACGATATCACACCAAGTTATACCGTCTAGTGTTGGCAACACCAAAAAACACTGCACACAATAAGAGGTACACTTCTAGTGATATTTCTGTTATATTTGTTAAGTTTTTTTTCCGTTAGCGCCGAACTTTGTGTGAAATCCGAAAAGACCATATATTGTAGGGTTAAGTAAATAATGGTGTAACTTCCCTATGGCACCGATCCGACTAAAATTATATAACAACCTCAATATTTCTTTACTATTTTACGGATAAAAACTTACGCGATAAAAACTTTGCCCTAAAGAGTTAAATTCGTTAAATTGGACTGTCAAGGGTTTTGTTTTTGTTCTGGTTTTATAGGTTATGTTAGCGCCGCTGACAGATGTAATAACGCAAGATTCTCAAACAGTTTTTCCGTACCATGATTTATGTACAGTCATTAATTCAATATGGAATTATTGGATGGGGAGGGTCATACAACAATATTCTTACCCCGATCAAAGTGATCCAGAAGCTAATCATTAAAGTAATCCTAAAGTAACCCTCCACATATCCAACAGAAACGCTTTTCGCAGATTTCACGGTGCCTCGAGTAGAGAATATCTTCGAGAAAAATGCAATTATCCAAATTTACAAAGATAATATCATCAAAAAAATTGAAACCCATCAATCAAAAAGATATCAAGACAGCATCAAAATACCAAACTAATGCAAAACAATTATATCTATTTAGGAATAAAAAGTATTTCAACAATCTTCCGAATGAAATAAAAAAAAATCAAAGACATCAATAAACTGAAACTCAAACTGAAGCTACACTTCATCGGGAATAATTAATTAAATAATT
The DNA here is from genome assembly GCA_936435175.1 of Glyphotaelius pellucidus. Lineage (NCBI taxonomy): Eukaryota > Metazoa > Arthropoda > Insecta > Trichoptera > Limnephilidae > Glyphotaelius > Glyphotaelius pellucidus. The sequence continues at coordinate 1,990,021 of OW386550.1, forward strand.
ACCTGTTTTTCTCTTTCTTTCTATTTATTATCAATCTATATTCATCTCTATTTTATTTAGATTTTCCGAATTTCTCAAAGTGCACAATATTTTAGTATGTAACCATATCCTATGTATGTACTCCTTCACATATAGATGATCCAGAAGTTTAAATTGGTTCCCATTATATACTTACCTTTTGCATAATGTTATTCTATTTCTGTTAGTGTAACTCGCTCATCAAGCACAAGAACTAGCTTCTTCTTTGGTAAGATTGCAATTTTAAATAATTTCTGTACCAATTTGTAATTTATATTAACACCACTGTGTACTTATATATCTATATTAAATAAAAACATAATAAAAAAAAATATTTGTTTACCAATTTTCTACTCATTATTTATTAAATTTATTTGTTGTTTTTTTTTACATTTTAATTTCAGAAGGCTATTTAAAAAAAAAACGAGTGTGCTTTAGATCACAAGACTGAAGTGAAACCTTTTTATGCTTCGTTCGCCTCGCCCGATCACACTTTTCGTAACGCTCTCGTCACGCATTCACCAGCTTACGCCCCAGGTCAAGCGTGCGTAAAGAAGTTTTACTTCAAAAATAGTGCGTATAGGTACCGCACTTGAGTCCCAATCGCCCGGAGATAATCCTGAGCCAGTGGGATTATGGCACACCCAATTAGGGAATGTTGTGTGGCTAGGGGGAAGGAGAAAGAGATAAAGAAAAGATGTGGGGAAGATTCCGACTATTCAGATCTGGTCACTAAACACGGCTGAAGCTACTCCAAGCAACGATTTGATTCTGAATGGTAATCTTTCGCCTTGGCGATACTCGATACTGAGAACATCTTCATTCAATATACAACAATTATATAATATAATTTCCTCACCCCGATATTTAAAAAAGGAGACAAAAACGAGGTGAGCAATTATAGACCGATCTGTCTTTTATCAACCATTTCAAAATTGTTTGAGAAATTTATATTAAATAAAATCATTCACTGTATCAAGCCTGTAGTTTTACCTAACCAACATGGTTTCACTTCAGGAAAATCTACTCTGTCTAACCTTTTAATCTATCAAAACTACATATCCGAATCCATGTCTGAGAAGCTTTAGGTTGATTCAGTATACACCGATTTCAGCAAAGCATTTGACACAGATAATCATGTTCTCTTGTTAAAAAAGTTTCTCTCTAATTAAATTAGGAATAGCAGGGCATTTATACAAGTGGTTTAAGAGTATTTAAGTAACAGACAATTGGCCGTCGAAATTGAAGCCTTTACTTCGTATAAATTTATCGCTACGAGCGGTGTTTCCCTGGGATCACACTTGGGACCAATTTTATTTTTGATATTTGTGAATGGTGTTCTTACTATTTTCAACGATGTCTAAGTTTTAATGTTTGCGGACGATATGAAAATATACAAAACAATAAGAAGTGTTAATGACTGTCGAACATTGTCAAATAACTTGTTTAAACTTTTTGCTTGGTGCCAAGAGCACCAAGTAAATCTACAACTAAATTTAAGTAAATGTCTAATTATGAGATTTCATAGAATAAACAATCCAATAATTTACTATACGGAGTACTCCATTAATGATTTAGTGCTAACAGCTGTAACCGAGGTGAATGATTTAGGTGTACGCTTTGATCAAAAACTGGAGAGGGAAGAGACGAGGGAGGAAGAAGGCGGGGAACGTGGAAGGGAACGGGGACGCATGGGAAAGGATAAGAAGGGAAGGTCAAATTATTTTTTTGAATGGCATAGCAACGCATGCCAGGAACCAGCTAGTCTCATTATAAAGAAATGGACTCACGGATTTTACTAAGTACGATTTAATTGATTGACAGTGACGATTTATTGAGCAACTCTTTGGCCTGAATTTGGCTGTTTGAATGTTACATTGCCAAAATAAATAACAACAAATACTCAGAAATTGTAAAATCACAACCTAAATTTAATTTTTTAGTAAATACATATTTATTTTTCATCATAACAGTTTGAGCATCGTAGAGTCTCCGATATTCGTATCAGGGTTGCCGATTTGTGGATAATTCCTCAAATTGCGGGGAAATTTTAAGATTTTTCAAGAATTGGGTAATTTGCGGGGAAAATGCGGGGATTCTGGGAATTCTTTGATTATCCAACCTTTTTGAAAAATATGTATATTCGGTGGAAGGTTTCGTAGTTTATTTTACGGCAGCATTGTAACATTTATTTCTAAACAATAATAGTCGGGGGGAATCCAGAGTTCAGAAAGGCTATTTCCTAACATTTGTGATAAGAGATCGTTCTCCCGCGAGAAGTGCTGTCAGATTTGTGTGCTTTTCTACGGCTGTTATTTGCTTTTTCTATCGGCCGATGTCAAAATTTCAGCTGTAAGCTGTCACGTATTTTAGTTTGGGTCGTTTTAAACACGAATTCCTGCAAGTATGCATGATTATTTATTCATTTAACAGAGCTGTAGAAAATCACACAAATCTGACAGCACTTCTCGCGGAGGAACGATCTCTTATCACAAATTTTAGGGAATAGCCTTTCAGATGGCAAGTACCTGTCAGTGTTGCTGTCCCAAAAATGAAAAACAATGATTCATGGATAAAAAACCGTGTTTTGAGGGATAAAAAAACCACATCTTTCGGAAGCTTTTTTTTGAGAATATAAATAAGAAAATAACGGTAGATAAGTAAATCTATAATGCTTTATTAAAAACAATCATTTAATAATTTTCTTTAAAAACATATTTTTTATGAGATTTTTTACTTTACAAAGAGTTATTTATACATCAAGTTTAATTATTAGTACTTACCTACTTATTAAAATATAAATAACTTCTTTTTAATTTAAAAAAAAAATGTTTATCAGGTCGATATGAGGGAGAAAAAATTCCCCCACAAATCTAATTTTTTACCTATTAAAGTCACCCACATGTTATATATTTGTATATTAATTTATTTTTATGAATGTATTCATATTACTTATTGACAACGTTATGTTAGATAAATAGACATTGTGAACCTGCACTGAAGTTAAAAGAATTACATTCCTGATTTTCTGATTTCCCCATGTGACCCATGCTCAGAGAACATCCACTTTCGTTGTCTGGTAAAAATTCATGTCTTGTTCGACATGATTTAAAAAAATTTTTTTTTTTTCATAAAACCACAGCAGTATAAATCAGTGGTCTCCAACCTTTTTTCACGAGCGTCGATGTTTGATAATTTTACCGTGGTCCGCTGGGGGGGTCAGGGGGGAGGGTTAAACGGGAATAAATTCACCAATACAATTAAATGCGTGTTAGTATGCCATGATTAATAAAACGATTCCACTTACATTTGGGCAAGCAGAATATAAGAACGGTGACTCACTCTTTACTTTCTATGCGCGGATGCGCAAGATGGAAACTAAGTCGTTTTTTAGTTTCAAGGTATTGTGCCTGCGTCATCTTGGCGTGAAGGGGTTCTCAACTGAATAATTATTTTTTGTCAATAATTATTTAATTTTTTATTGGGTATGCTCGATTCTTTTTACATAATTTTGATAAGCAGGGCCTTGGGCGACCCGGGGGTTGGGGACCACTGGTATAAATGACCTAAATTCATGAAAATATGGTAAAAATACAGTTTACGGTGGATATTGATGTCCAAAGATAATGTCCCAGATCCGTGGATTACTCTAATACGAGTCGTTTAATTTCTATATCAATTTTCATTGATTTGGACAAAACTGCAAAAAAATTGTCACATCTCTAGCGCAAATAAGTAATTGCTTTTCAATTTTTTGAATAATGAAATTGAGTAATATAATTTCGAAAAGTATTAATTTTTTTATGTATGTCTAGCACAATTTAAGTAAATTCGATAAATAAAATGGATTTTGCTTTACTCACGATTCAGAGGCTTTTGAAACTCAGATAACAATGAGAAACAACTTTTTCAGTAATCAAAAATGAAAAATAATGCATTTTAATAGCTATTTTGTTAAAAAAAATACGGATAATTTGATGTATTTTCTTCATGTTTTGACATAATAATATTAAAATAGGTTTTTTAGGTTAGTTTTTTAATTAAACTCAAACTAAGAACCAACCTATTGTAGGTTCTTAATTTGGGTTAAATGAGAAAAGAAAAAAAACTAACCTTATGTTAGACCATGCTATACTTTGATATGTTGAAATAGGCCAACAAAAACGCCATGTTCAGTTTTTTTTTTTTTTTTACAGTTAATACCGCACAAGAGTCCCAACTGCTCCCGTCTGGAGCCAGTGAGACTATGGCATCCCCAATCGGGGTATGTTGTGAGGCTGAAGGTAGTGGGGAGGGGAAGGAGATAGGGAAGAGGAAGGTGGGGAAGTACCTGGCTATTCAGATCGGTCACTAAACACGGCTAAAGTCATTTCAAGCAAGGTTTCAATTCTGAATGGTGGTCTTACACCAGGGCGATACTGATAGTATCTTCCACTCTGGAACGTATCGCAAATAAACTATTTATTGTATGTTTTTAGGTTTTCACGGCCAAAAAGTATTTTTGTTATTATTTTTGGGGTGTTATGCCGTGTTTCGCTACCTCCTTCTTTAGCCAACGTTTCGGACAGCGTTACAGTGTCCATCATCAATCTCAATCTCAATCAGCATTACAGTGTCCATCATCAGCTCATCTGCCCTGATGATGGACACTGTAACGCTGTCCGAAACGTTGGCTAAAGAAGGAGGTAGCGAAACACGGCATAACACCCCAAAAATAATAAAAAAAAAAAAAAAAACTATTTATTATTTTAAATGAGTAAATTGTGAAATAACACAAATTAATGATTATAATTGAGATTAAAACACTTTTGCACTTTTTTTCCACTAATTTGAGACCAGTCTGAAAATGTCCGTAGTAGGATGAAACCGGTCCTGGTGTAAATAAATTAGTGGAAAAAAAGTGCAAAAGTGTTTTAATCTCAATTATAATACAATGGAATTCCACCACGAATTAACAGTGCAAAAACTAGACTCAACAAATTAATGAAATAAAATTTATTTGCGCACGCCGGGTTCGAACCCGCGACCTTCGGATTGTGAGTCGAGAGTCTTGCCTCGGGACCAGACTCAGGCCGTCTGACCTGATGCGCGAGTTTCTAAGCCCGCCATCTTGGCAAAATAACTGTGATTGGTTGAATTCCGATATAGCGGGTTTTGATAGTAACTTCTTGAATGATATAGCGGGTTTTGTTTATCCCTTGCAGTTTTAACATGGTTCTCTACGTGATGAGGATTTATAATCTTCTTTGAAACTTTCTGGCACCGAGTATATCAAATAAATTTGTTCTTAATATTTGGATGATTTATATAGCGTCGTTTTTGTGAAAAATCACCTCAAGGGCGCTGTAGCTTGTGCTGGCGCTTCTTGTCTTTACTTCTCTGACTATAAATGATCTACTTATAAAATCTATTATTTCTTTGTCATTTTGAATACGAATTAATGAGATAGATTTTAGCACTGACAATCGGAAATCGAAGGCATAACCTAAAGTTTTTTGTCAGTACTTGTTTTAAACATATTTATCTCCGTTAAACAGCCCCTTTTGGGTATTTAACTTTCGACAGTTCTTTAAACGCATTTAACGTCTTAAATTTTGTGATGCAGGATGCCAAGCCAACTTAAATCAAATAATGTGTTTAAATTGGGTGACCGGACAACTCGGAATGAAACCAACTCAGATAAGTCATTTAGAGTGACAAAAAAATATAAATAAAAAATTGGTTAAATAAGTTATATTAGGTTAGAGTTATCGGCTAATTTAAAATTATTATTTTCATAGCTTTTGATGACTTCAATGAGGTGTTGAGTTGACTTTATTCTCAGTTGGCATGGAACCTTTAAATTGATATTTAAACCAAACCTAACTTGTGGTGTAAGTTGCCCTAAACGGCTTTTCAAAGCGATGTTGAAATGCCACCTTGTTGATTTGTCATGGAATCAATCTAGAAGGTTGTTGGAAGAGAAAACACCACACTATATATTCAAATCTAAAAGTAAATCATGGAAGAATTAAAATGTAACCAAAGTTTTCGACCACAATTTGAGAAAAATTTATGAAACTGAAATTTTTATTAATTATTTTTACATGACACAACAAAAAATGAAGTGACTGCATGCATGTAATACTTTTTGTCCAATTTTTTTTCCTTATCAATAATTTTAGTTATCAAAAAACGTAACATGAATTCTTTTTTAAATCCCATTTATGCTTAGTTCACACTGAGCTATATATCTGCGAGCAGATATCTGTTGATTCGCGAGCGCTTATCTTTTGTCCTTTCACACGAGGCTATCAAATATTACTTCCTGTGGTAGGAGAGGGGGTCAGTCGAATCAGGGAGCGGCAACGGAACGCATATTTTTTGTACTGAAATCTGTCAACTTGACATCTGTCATCCACGGGTCTAGGCAGCTCCGTAATTACAATGACCCCCTCTCCTGTTTTAGTTGGAGAAGGGGAGAGTTATCTTCTGGGATATCGCGTCTGGAGCGGTTACGTCTGAGATGTGTATTGTCTATGATTGATCTGCGCTTAAAAACGCTTAGGTGTGAACGGTCTGAAGGGATTGTATGGAGAGCGTTATTTGGCGAGCTATGATCTTTTATATTTGATAGCGTAGTGTGAACCAGCTCTTATGTTTGCATTAAAAATTTTTACATTTGAAATTCATGTTTATTTCTAATAAAAAAAATTTAAAGCATATTTCATCACTTTTAAAACAGTTTTAAGAAACATTAATTTTATTTTAATTTTATTGCAAAGCGGAAATACTCTGACCTTCTCACAGAAATGTCAGAGGCCTGAGGAGTTAATGACCACAAAGACTCCAAGTATTCACTGTGCAATTTACACATACAATCCGATGTCTATTTATGTGAAAGTGTCTGCACTTAAACATGACTGTCGAATTCAAAATTCATAAGATGTCTTCGGTTACAGCAAAATTAATATATTAATTTTTTAAATACTGTTTTCGTAAAAAATTGGGAAAGGTTTTAACAAATAAATAAAACAATACAATTAACCTGTAAAAAAACATCAATTTATTAGTTTTTTTCTTTTTCTTTTCTCTTTTTTTTCCTTACCCCAAATAATGGCGGGGATGACCATTACAATCTCTCAATACACAAATCTGTTTCATAAAAAAATAAATCATTTCACAAAAGGATCAAAACATAATAAAAACCAGGCAACGGTGACCGGCACAATCAACTATCTTTTTTTGTTGAAAATATGCAAGTCAAAACATAAGTGTTAAATTCAGATAAGGTAAGGACCCACTAAACCCATGTACACTCAGCATTAAGACATTTGAACAAAATACAATCCATACATTTCCTATGAAAATAAACACTTTAGGATACCACTTGTCACGCGCAATGCAATCCTACACTGACCAGTAAGTTTCAAGATCATACGAGGTTTGTTCAAAAACTATCGCGAATTTTGAATTTCCGACACGCATACGTATATTCGATTTTCTTGTGGCGTTATGTTGGTACTCATGTTTCTCACTTATGCCAATAAGTTCGGCCATTTTAAATGTTCAGTTAATTTTTTACAGCCGCTTTGTTTCTTAGTCTTCGATTTTTGCCTATTCCAAAAATGGATCAAGGTTTTGCTTACAGTTTTCTTCAATTGCAGGGGCGTGGTGCATCATGAGTTCTTGCCATAGGGTAGAACGGTCAATAAGAAATATTACATGCAAGTTATGCGCAATTTGCGCGAAGCAATCCGCCAGAAACGCCTGGATTTGTGGAAGAACAAAAATTGGCTTTTGCACCATGATAAAGCCCCTGCTCACACATCGTTGCTTGTGTGTAAATTTTTGGCCAAAAACAACATACTAATAATGCCGCAGCCACCGTATTCCCCAGATCTGGCCCCCTGTGACTTTTTTTTTCCCAAAACTGAAGAGGCCCATGAAAGGACGACGCTACGATTGAGGAGATAAAGACGGCACCGAAGGAGGAGCTGAACAAGATCACAGAAAATGATTTTTTGAAGTGCTTCAAGGATTGGAAAACACGATGGCACAAGTGTATAATATCTGGTGGGGATTACTTTGAAGGCGACAAAATAGATATTCATGAATAAATAAATAATTTTTGTAAAAACACAAAATTCATGATAGTTTTTGAACAAACCTCGTAGATGTGATGGATGATTGAACATTTAATTTAATATTTGACAATATTTAAGTTTACATTTTGTTGTCAAAATTGGAGATGAATAACAAATATATTTAGCAAGTCATAATTACAAAGTGATTGATCTATAACATAAAATCCATTGAGTATCATCGAGACTTAATTGAATAGTACATGTGCGTAAGTCTCTGATCAGAATTTGAGTTGCATACATGCAAGTTGACGTCGGAACGTACTGAACGTACATGGGATCAGCGTAGCCTTACCTCTAAACTTCTAGCAACAACTCGTAAAATAATTCTTTGATAATGCATCAAAACAAATTATAAGGTTTTTTTGTACTAATTAAATAACTCCAGAACATTAAATACACACTACGTAATATACCAACATAAGACACATTTCGATGCCATTCATTTTTTGTTAAAATAAAAGTTAGGTAAAATTTCCCTTTTCCACTTAGTTCTTTATTATGCACATATTATTTAAATAACACTTTGTTTCAAGTTAATTACAATCAGGAACAACTTTTTATACAGGAGGGGGAGATGGTAAAATATGCATTAAAATTCTATTTTTTTCAAAGTTTAAAATTTTCCTAGTTTTGACCAATGCTGTTCCCCCTGTTTGGTTTTGTTAGTATTATGTGAAGTTTACCGGAAAGTTCCGTGTCAATCAAATACAAACAAATTATTTAAATAATCCAAACTAAGAACCTAATAACGTACTCTGTGTATGTTTTTCCATCTACCCCCATGTAAATTCAGTGAAACCCTCTTAAGAAGTTGGTTTTTCGGTCCCTCGGCCCAAAATTGGCCCAATTTTTCGTACAAAAGGTTTTCCTGCTTAAGAAGTTTGTTTTTTCTGGTCCCTTGGAAAACTTTGTAAGAGGGTTTAACTATAGTTGCTTCTTGTACTAATTAAGTTGACATGAAGTGTTATTTCAATAATTTGGGCTTCTTTAGAAATAAACAGATAAGGTAAATTTGACTGAAACTTAATTAATTGGCACAATAAGGGGTGTAATAAAATGTAATGTGAAATTAATTTGTACAACAATCCCCAGAGATTCAATGTATTCACAAAGAACAGTTTTCTCAATGCGGATAGAAGTTGTACTGAATTTAATTGAGAAGTAGAACATTAATATATTTTTAGAAATTAGGATATTAACAATATGAGTTTGAGACAAAAATTTAAAAAAAAAATGGAGGCGCCCATGGCAAGGACTAGATTTAACATAAGAAAAAGCTTTTTTTGGAAACGGCGACACATAAAAAAATTTCTGGCAACATTGCCCACTGCTGATCCTTCAAAGGAATGATAATAAAAAAGAAAAAAAATTACATTGTTGCTAATGTGTGCGTATTATTGTTTTTTATTGTTCATCGTTTTGCCCGTGAAAATTAAAATCTTTGACAAGCATTAATTACAATCATACATATTTTTTAAATCATCGGAGAAGACTCGGAGCCATCTGTGAAATAGTGCTGAACTCAACATTCATCCTCGCTAACTCAAACTGTTGGCATAAAAATATATTATACCCAAACCAAAAACTATAAGGCAGACAACCACCAAAGAAAATAACAAAATTAGATGAAATAAAACTTTTTATTGTAACAGGGAATAAAATAAATAAATAATAAAAATAAAAAGTACAAGAAAAATTAGTTTAATTGACTTTACGGAAAAAGTATTAAAAATAATATTTGCACAGTTTTAAGAATTTTCCATTAATTTTTCCCAATTATTTCAGAACAATTGCGAAGCCAATCATCAGCCCACAAAAGTAATGAAGATTCGGCAAATATTAATAGTAGAGACCATCAACTGTTGCTAAAAGCAAATAAATAATAATAAAATATTTATTACCTCCGGTAAAAACGAAAGAAAATAAAAATTAATACATATAATAAAAGATAATAGTAATAGTGTCGAATTGGGAGGTCCGGTTACTGAGAGATCAACTGTTATTCTTCCAAGCAGTGCTTTCTGTTAGAAAAAGGATGACCGAATGAATGGTTTAAAAAAAATGGTGTTTAGAAATTTCAAATTGAGTATAATTATAAATTTTGTCTAATAAATTAGTCTTGTAGACTCCTTCACAAAACAGCACTTCTTGTAACAGTAACAACTAATCTCCTGTATGTTTTAAGGTTTTCACGGCCAAAAAGTATTTTTGTTATTGTTTTTGGGGTGTTATGCCGTGTTTTGGACACTGTAACGCTGTCCGAAACGTTGGCTAAAGAAGGAGATAGCGAAACACGGCATAACACCCCAAAAACAATAACAAAAAAAACTAATCTCCTGTACACCTAAATCCCAAGCGATGGTTTAATGCACATTGCACTTGATAAAGAGATGCCTCCCAGAAAGAGGTTATTTTGTTGGAATTGTGGTTTCATTAAAGAAAAACAAAGTCTATGAACTTCACGAAGTAATGCACGGTTATATTTCACTTAACGTGGGTAACATTGAGATTATATATAACCGCTATATACAAACATGTCGTAATCAACAGAAATAAACAATGGAAATCTGTATAAAAATTATAATTATTTTTCATCATGCGAGCACCGTTTAGTAAATTTTTAAAAGCGTACTTTGAAACAAGTCCACCGTGAGATAGAACTGTCTCTCACTGTCGGAGGCGACCTAAAACTAATATAAATTTCTTAAAACGACTTCAAAAATATTTACAGAATATATATCTTTTATTTAACACTTCAACAATTCGGTGGCATATCGATTCAGGGTTTAATGTTCTTCAGTCGCGTTTAAACATAAATAAAACTAACTAAATATACAAATTTACAAAGGGATACTTTTTCAATAAAGCACCTAGAATACAATAATTAAGATTTTATTTTTAATAGCGGGCACTAACATAATATATTATGTAATATGACAAATTGATGTGTTTGTGTCTCCTATAATCCAAACCACAAGCTTATCAAAAGAAACTTAACATTTCGCGATAATGCTTAAATAAGTTAATATTATTATCTCCAAATTAGAAGAAATTTTAATTTGTTGTTTTTTTTTATTACAACGACATATTAGTTGTTAAATTTGCCATTTTGTTATGTGTTGTTTCCGCTTTATTATTTAGACAATTATAAAAAAAAAATTGTATATATTCACAAGTCGAACTCACTAATGTTGTACTACGAATGACTAATTTAAATAAATAAAACTATGTACAAAACCATTGACCATAAGCTATTCCTGAAACCGAACCGAGAGGACATCATTACAACTAACGTTATTATAAAATCACACTTGCTTCAGAGACGAGGGAAATCATTTATATTTAAAAAAAATCATCAATATAGAATTCCTAAGAATGATAACCATAATAACACGGTTTGACAGGATTTGAAACTACCGGTTACTTCGCGCTGACCGTAACGCAGTTATAATCCTGTTTCCCGTTGTTTTGAATTATATATCATTCAGCGTGTAATCAATATCTTCCTTTGTTTTGCAGAAATTCACGTGTGACAAAATCATCAGGGCAGCTATTCTTCAAGCCAGGTCGCTTGCAATCGCCGTTGAAAGTATGTGCACTGGTCGACTTGGTTATTCTTGAGTCTCTTCGAAGGTACATACTTAGACGCCAAACGTCAAAAGTCATTACACACGAATGAGTGGGTCGAACCAGTCGTAGTGAATGGTGGATTAATCGCATATTTATGAATTGGCTATCAAAATCTAATGTTATTGTTTTCCCGCGCGCACTTTTGCACCCGCAAAGACATAGTATATTTTTGTAAAGTCGTTTTAAGGTTCCATATTACAATGATGACTACAATACATTGTATTGAGCAAGCTGAAGCAGCTGCTTTAAGACCTGTAATATATCCTGAACTCCCAGCCATTTCGAATATTATCAACTGCTTGATATTTAACATTTTACGTTTCACCATAGAAATCTCAAAAACATCAGGAACATAGACAATATTTACAGGGCTGCCGATATAATAATCTCTTCGACCATTCGACGTTCAAGAATACCTAAAAATGAAACATTCAACAAAGTTCGTCGTGACGACGGGTAATTTTTCGCTCGTAGATGGCGCAAAACAAGTAACGATTGATCGTTGCTCTAGAATAGCTGTAAAATGGCGCTGGACAGCAAATTTGATGACAATGTTACATATGAATTTCTGTTAAATCAATTTTAATCAACTGCTTTTTTCAATTGATTTTATCACCTAATTTATTCTTTATCGATGAAAATTTTAACATTGTTATCTTTTTCCCTCATATATTATGTTTGAAATAACAGATGATATGGTAATTTTCCGACGATCGATTAAAAACGATTAATCAGCTAACAGTTAATTTGAGGAACATTTTTTCGGTTTAGTGTGCTACGTGTTACTGTTTCAAGCGCACTGTGTGTAGAAAGTACTTAAATATAAGCATTGGCTTGAATATTGCAAAATCAAATAAGAATTCATATTTTTCCTCTTGTTTAAACTTAACTAATGATAAATTAACTATGCTACGGAAAGGCACTTAAAAGTAAATAGAAAATAATGGTAATAAGTTGATGAAAATTAAAAGACCGGACGAATAAATTATAGAAGTTTTTAAGTTTACGGACACTTCAGCAGTTCAATGATAAGAAGGCCAAACGTTGGAGCAACATATTGATCATTTTTGGATAAATGTATTTACAGAAAGTTGTGCCCTAGAATAATTTAATAAGGAACAGTGCAGTAAGGAGTTATATTTACATATCAGATAAAAGTTGATATTATGAAAAATGGAGAAATATAATTTGCGGGTTAACAAATCAAAGAGAAAGCCTCCAAAAAGCCAATTCATAATGTGGGTAACAACATAAATGGCCCTTGAAAAGTTTCCAACGATTATTTCCCTTTTGTTAGTTTCCTCGTTGTGACGAAACCTTACTGCTGATGCAAAATGAAGAATAAGAAGGGAATAGAAAGGCCATTACATGACGAAAGCTTTCAATACGTTGCTCACTTTACAATTGCAAATGGGACAGCGCTTGGTTTTCATCCAAACTTTGACGGAGCATTTGTAACAACAGCAGATGTGCGCTATCCTCCCGTGGACAAACACCCCGGACTTGGGCTCCACCAGGCAGGTGATGCACATGTCCGACTGGTCTTTGTCTTTGGAAAGAGAGCGGATAGATCGCCGCATGTGGTTACTCGACACCTCCGTCTTGGGCAGGCTCTTGTTTGTCTCGCTGTCGGAAAAGTGATTGATTCCTTCGCTTATTACGTCCAAATCGTCCTTGCTGAAGTTAATGGCGGGATCGCTCATGGACTTGCACACGGGCTCCACGACAAAATCAGAAAACATAGGCTGGCTAAACGAAGTTGTATCTTTCGCGTTCGAAATGTCTATATTTAAAAGAGTCTGCGCGTTGTAGCTCTCGGAAAGAATAAGATTTTTGTTATTTAGATTATTTATCACAGATATGTTATTAAATAAGTCTGCCCTCAATTTCTTAATATCCACTTCATCGTCCGAGCATTCATACTTTCGCTTTCTGGAATTGAGTTCGGCGAGGGAATGCTTAGAGTTCAACACTTTCTCAGGGGATGACTCCAAGTCTAGGGAGATGACGGTGGCTCTATCGGAGTCGGATTTGACCAGATCAGGTACTTTGATACTCTGAAAATCTAACGCTGTACCTTGGGATTGCCTCCTCATCCCTGCGACGGTTTCGCTGGCGGAGACATCGTCCTTGGACTTCCTCGTTTTCTTGGATCGTTTTCTGGTCTTCCGGCGTTTGTTTTTGGGCGGTGGCGGGAAGAAATCTCTACGTACCTGCAACAAACGAGATACTTTATATGGCATGCAAAGAAGTTGATCCATAATAGCTGCAGTAGTTGAGGTATTTATAAATAAAATATCAAGTGCTGGATTTTTCTATCAATAAAAAGTACTCGATATAGATCCTGCAAGTCTTGCTGGGAAAACCATATTACTTAGGAACTTAAAATGATGTCCTAACACAGTGGTCAGCAAACTCATTAGTCAAAAGAGCCAAATATTACCAGTATAACGATTTAGATTACTTTTGAGACAAATTTCTTTACAAGAACCCGTCTTTAAAAGTTGGTTAAAAATAGGTATACTGAATAAAACCATATACATATGTATCATGCCTTATAAAATCTTATTTAATGATAAAAAATATACATTTTATTGTTAAAAATGTAATTTTTACAAAAATAATTTTAGATTTTCAATATTATTTGTTCCAACTAACTGACTTTTTAATAACAAATCGAAATACTTGTGAATTTAGAAGTGATAATTAAATTTTTTTTTGTCAAAATACAACATAAACAAACACACTTACGAATATAAAAATGTCTGACGTGACCAATATTTCAGAAATACAATTAATTATCTACTAAAAAAAACAATTCGCAATAAAATAATTACTATTTAAAGTCTTGAAAAAACTGTCTACAGTCTACACTATAGATTTAATCAAATTTCCTTACTGTAGAGTCTACAGTAAGGAAATTTAACGTCAAATATTAAATGCCTACCCATAGATAAGGATAGATGGGAAACTTTGGCAGAAGCAGTGTACAGGAGTAACCGCCGACCACACATCCTGGTGGGTGAGAATAATACCGTTCTCGCAGGAGTGCCTTGACTTATTTAGTACCTACCTATTGTAATTTGGTTAAATTTGGCAACAATGGTTAAATGTTTGTAGTTAAGGATGCAGAAATGATTGTATTGACAGAAATGATTAGGATGTGTTTTAAATTAAGAGATTTATTATTCATACGGTTTTAACTTTATTAACCGGTTGCGTGCCAAATTAAACTCTAAAAATTATTTTTTGAAATGTGATTTTAAACCTTAATTATAAAGAAAACGTATGAAGGATAAGGTCAGAATTGCTTGGGGCATTCTTGTTCTTAAGGTATAGAATGCTTTGAACACATCCATGGAACGAGAATAATTTCTATGAATTCTTTATGGATTTCTGGCCGAGTTTTTTTCGGAGCATTTCATCTGACAGTTCGGTTGCATCATTCTCATAAGAAAGATCGTAAACATATGAATTCGTCAGATAAACGCAAGTAACGTTGTTATTATGCATAGTTTATTGTTCAAGGAATGTGTTTCGGTAAATATTATATAAGATAGCATAAAATAAACCCACAAAATATTACGTCAAAATCAAAACATCGTGAAATTTTCGAGTTTCCTCCAGAGGCATGGGACAAGTTGAACAACCACAAATTCACAAGGCGATTTAGTCAGAAAGGTTTCGGTGAAGGTAAATATGTAGGAAATACATGCAACGGCGAAAGTCCCTCGGAAGAGAATGAATACGACTTCCAATCGTGCTGGTTGATTTGAGTGGGGCGATTGAGTAAATATTGCCAATGCCTAAAATTAAATTAATAATAGTATTAAGAATAGTTCCCACATCTTTTGTTGAAGAGCCGCACTCAAATAGTCAAAGAGCTGCAAGTGGCCGCAAGCTACAGTTAGCGACAGTTGTCCTAGCAGAAAAGAGTCTGATTGAGGTTATGAAGGGCCAGTGGTAGGATGATGGAGTTGGTGCAGTGTATATTACCTTGTAGCACTTCTCGCAGTAGCGGAACATGGGGTTGTTGTTGGTGTTGCGGCACTGGGCGCAGTTCCAGTAGTCGAATGGGCTGATCTCCGAATCCACCGAGGTGGCGCTGGACAGAGAGTCCTCCGAGTCGGCAAACATGAAGTCCCCTTCCGTCAGCACTGCGTGGATCACCGTGGCCTCCACCAGCTCCTACGGGGATCGTCAAAACATCATTAATAACAGAATGCTTGTTGAGGACTAGATATGAATCGTGAGTGACCTCAGCCAGTGGACAATATTTGCGGAAGAGGCCAAATCTCAGCCTGGGATGGGTTATTAAAAATACTAATTTCAGTTGTGCCTCCATCTGTAACGCCGGTTCAATGAACTCTAGAACATTTGCTTTGATTTTAAACCTTCATTCTCAAATTTGGAAGTGTTTGTTTGGAGAATCCAGACAAGTGAAAAAGTACCTACCTATATAATATAATATTTTTGACAGAAAATTATTTGCCAATTTCAAAATGGCAACTGATTTGTTTGGAATTCTACGTTTTTATCCTCAATTAGTCCAAGTTGACCTCCAACATTCGAATGACTGGAAACTACCAAATCCGGGCCCCGCGCACTGCTTTCATGTGATAATAATGGACCACGTTTCAACAAGGTATTAATATATAATCTACGACTATCCCGTGATTTTTCACAAGTCTGCACTAGTATCATAATATTAATAAAAAATGACCATTACAATAAGAAAAAGATTTTACTAAATAAACAAGTTTTCAAAAGCAGGTAATCAAAATTCGAATTTTTATTACAAAATTAATTCAAAATTTACTGCCCTGTTTTTACATAACAACACTAATCTAACATGTATTTAATGGATTAAGAATTATTCAAGTTTAAACGATGAAACAAGAAATGATCAAGTTTTTACCTGTCCAGTCTTGCCTTTAGATAAGAAACTTATATCCCAATGAGAGATTACCAACTGATAATGAAATAATCAATAAGCCTAGGACACACCCCTAAACAAAATAACAACAAAGACCCTAATCTATATCTTTATTGTCTTTCTATTTAAAATAAAAAAAGAAAGACAAAATTTCGAAGTAACAAATAATACAACGATATTTAAATTCCTCCCACTACCGTCATTGCAGCGGAAAGTGAATTTTGACCAAATTCAAGGTAAAAAGGGTTTACTGTGTCTCAATGTCTTGTCAGTGTTCACGAAATGCAAATTGGACGTTTTGAACACACTTGAAGAAATAAGTTCTACATTATCCTATGTGATTCCAACACAAATTTGTCCAGTTATTCCTATGGGTGTGGTTTTAAAAGTTTTATAGTAAATACGACTAACATCTTCGCTGCTACTGGACTGGTGGCTGTCCACAAAGTTGGCGGGATCCCCCTCGACCTCCTCGTCCGAAGACATGACCTCGTACTCGAGAACCTCGCGCGGTGCATCGCTGTCCAGGTCGCTCGTGTCCCTCGCCCGATCTGATAACATCGGAACATACATCACATTACCAACACATTGCAAATTACACACAACGACAAGCGCAAACTGATGCGTCGTTCAATTTTTTTTGTTATATTTCAGAATTTTTTTGTATAGCTTGATTTTTTTTTTCTTCATATTTTTGCTATATTTTTGTGTAAATGCTTTTTTTTTTCATTGTCGGTTTTTTTTTTTTTTCAAAATTTTTACATTATATAAATAAATATTTAATAATGTTTAAAGTAATGTTATGATAATGAATAGAATATACATTGGTTCTGTGTTATCATGACATCACACGGACATTTGTACAAGCTCAGGCAAGTCTGTTGGAATGTCAGTGAGTCACAACACTGCAGTAGTTGAACATTGTATCCAAATGACCAGTCAATCAACAACACCTTCCTGTATAAAAGCCTCAACATTGATACCAAAGATGGCCGTCAACTTCAAATTTAGATTTAAAAAAATAATATGAATATTGTAAATTTTTGTATAAAAATTTAATAATAACATTGAAAAAGGTTTAGAAAATGAATTGTAAGTTGGTAAAAAAAGAAATACGATTTTATGAATGTATGAATCCCATCAGAGGTGTTGTGTTGCTTTAGTATAAGAAGGTGTTGGGTCAATACACTTCATTTTTTACATAAAATCAAAGATTATTTCAATAATATGGCGGAAAGTTTTGCATGCTAATTTTATTGCAAAAGAAAAAATGTCCATGTTATCTAAAAACAGTTGAAAATTAGCAGTAAAATCAACAACAAATGCTGATATATTCTCAGTGAAAAATTAAAATTTATAAATGTTGTTGTGTTATTAATAAAAATCGAACTTATAAATTGGTTTTAAAAATATATTTTTTAGGTTACCCATTTTTTCAGAAAACGTTTTGAATGAAATTTTGAGGAAATATTGAAATTATGAAAATAAACAATTTACAGCCGACTAGAATTAAAAATCTTAATTGAACCAGAAAAGAAAAATTATACAATTTTTTTTATTAGCAAAACGGTGGTACATAAAGCATATTTTTTTAACAGCACGCAAAACCTTGGACAAACACAACTAGGAATATTCAAAAGTATTAGCATAAACAATAATTATCACCATCCGTCACCAAAAACAGTTGTGGTTAAAAAAACAAAATTATCCACAAAGCATTATTTTCCTGTTAGCGTAAATTAGTCTCAATTATTCGGGCCAAGTAAAGTAGCAGGCAAAATGAAATGCATATTTGACTTGCAAATATCTGAAGATGTGCAACGCCCTCCAATATGAAACAGGTAAGAACTTGTTGAATTAGTCACCGGTACCAAACGGGTCAAGTTGAGAGTTGTCTAACAAACAGGTCATGATGATGGCTCGTCAACATTCACCATTCTGCTGAATACAATTACTCAATCAATCATCTTTAAGACTTTAAAACTGGGTGACATTCATAGATTGTTTTTAGTAAAACCGCATTCAGAAGAGATTAAAGTCCATTTCTACACCATGACAGCCACGAATATAGAAAATAACCATTTTAGGTTTGGTTATTTCATCCATGGTATAGCAAAATTTGTGATTCAGCCAAAACTTCATCTTGTTAACCCACTTTGCAAGCCGTTACAAATCAGTAGCTTTAACACTGGTGACAGACCTAGATATAAAAGCGCCAGCGTTATTTGGTTAGGCCTATTTCAGTACTGCAGAAATAGGCCAAACCAAATAACGCTGGCGCTTTTATAGCTATATATGTCACTAGCATAATTAACCGCCCTACCTTTGGGTTATTTTTCAAAAAGTAGGTAAAAAAAAAATCGGGTTTTTAAACGGTTTTACAAACCGAGCCACCTGACTACCGCTGACTAGCGGAGTTACTTGTATGGAGAGACAAAAATACCCGTCTCATGTCCTTTAGCTTCGTGATAGCGCAGGAACAAACTTGATATATACGAACGTATCACGCACGTTTTGTGGGTTTCGGGTATAGTTATTATTTTAACCTGAACGTACGTGATACGGTTTGTTGCGTTCAGGCGATAATATCACGGACGTATCACATACGTTTGTATGTGTAGGGCGGTTAAGGATGGAGTAAAATATATTCAACAACTAACTATTGCCAAGTATTTTGGGTCAAAATAATGGCGATATATAGTAAAAATCGATTTTAAGTTTATGATAAAGCACAACGGCTTCAGTTGTTATACAACAGATGAAATAACCCAATCTTATCTCGTGGCTATAAGAATAAAAGGCCAGATGCTTTATTACTACCAATCTGAATGTGATCTTAATTAATTATTATCAATAAATATAAGGAAAAATGTATCTTTGATTCAAACAAAAATAAGTTTTGAATCTTCGATTTTCGAGCAACAGATGGTGATAATTAGCAAATCTTAATTGGAGCCAAAAATGTTAACAAAGACAACAGTAAAAACATTTAATCAAATTAAGAGAAGATAAAACATGATTTGACATGCATCAATAATAATCTTAAATAATTTTATAGGCATCATTGTGAAAAGTAAATTTTTAATATATTACTAATCCATGTTATTTTACAATTAAATTGCTAACATTTTGGCGTTTCACTCCAAAAAATAATAATAGTTAGCAGCCTTTTTAAATGAGTTAAATCATTAGAATTAATTATATTTTTTTACCAATGTTGAAATTTACCAAATTGAAAATGGCTGCTGTACATAATATTGTTATAACAATCTACTTGTTGTAGTTGTAATGATTTATTAGTGGTGGTGATGGCCTTATAATAAGAATAATGGTTATCAAACAAAACGTGCACAAGCTTGCAGGCCCATTGTCAAAGGAACATAATATTTTATTTTGTTAATAAGAAATGTACCCGAATGTTAAACGTAAAACGTTCACAAATAAATTTACAGAAAAAAAACTCATGATTAGTGAAAACATTTAAATTGTTTTCAGGCTCTTCTGTCAAATTTAAAAACTAAGATAAAATATTGGGTCTCTGGACTTATGGGATAGATATGTCATAATGTTCAAAATTCTTACAAAATATGAAAAACGTATCAAGAGAATAAATCGGCAGCCTAATGGCGTAAGCTGATGTATGTTTTTGGAATTTTAGGTATATTCTTGCTATTCATTGAAAGCAAGTCATTAGCTACATCCAAACGCGCGGCTAGAGCACAAATAATTTCCCAACTAGCTAGTAAATAATTTTGCAAGCAAAAGAGCAAGTGTGTGAAACAAATATCTAGATTCATGGTTACATTTTATTTAAAAAATACTTAGTATCACTTAGATAACAATGAGAAACAACTTTTCAGTAATCAGAAATGAAAAATAAAGCATTTTAATAGCTATTCTGTTAAAAAATACGGATAATTTGATGTCTTTTCTTCACGTCATGTTTTGACATAATAATATTTTTAGGTTAGTTTTTTAAAACTCCAACTAAGAACCTATTGTAGGTTCTTAATTTGGGTTAAAGAAGAAAAAACTAACCTTAATGCCTTTGTTAGACCACGCCATACTTAGATATGTTGAAACAGGCCAAGATCAAAAACGCTAAGTTACAGCATTGTTCGACATTAGATTGTTCAACTTTCACATCAATAACAATGGCTGCCAATTTTTTTTAAATAACTACATATGAAAATTTATTATTTTCCGCTTCTGGTGACTGAAATATTAGTTTCGCATTGTTATTAAACCGATTTAAAGTGTTTTTAAAATAATTTGTGCATATTTGGCTATTTACCAAAACTAATTGTGAATATAATATTGATGGTGGAAAGGAAGAACGGCTGATGAGCTTAAGTGCCATAACAGCTGTACGGCTTTCAAACCATTTTTCTGCATACTTTAAGCTTATGCATACTTTACCATCTCAGTAAGGGCCTATAAGGCCTAAATGTATCAACGGTGGATAGGAAGAACGGCTAACGAGCCATACAGCTGGAAAAAAAGGGCTAAGTGCCATGCAGCCGTATGGTGCTTAAGCCATTTTTCTTTTCCAGCTGTATAGCTCATCAGCCATTCTTCATTTCCACTATCGACATATTTGGGCCATTAATGTTTAACCGTTTAAGAACTTATTTCAGAGATGGGAATGGCTCATGTTCTAGCCGCGCGGTGTGTGAATGAATCTATGCTCAGTTGTTTCATAACTAATATACCATAACTTAACAGAACTGCCACATGATAAACTAACTACACAGGAAAAGACTTTGCTCTATTTTTTTATGACGGATGCATAAACTATATTCTTAGTTGAAGCAAACCATCATTTTGAGGCAAATACTTTTTTTAGCCTTTTTCCTGTCAAATAAATGCACATTTTTATACAAAAACAAGATGTATGTAATGGACGGACAACACAATAATTAGTTTTACCCTCAATTGCTACAATTAAACAAATACAAATAAAAATTATTTGTTCTATTTATCAATAATTAATCAGGCCATGATAGAGATGATAAACTCATTACAAAATGCTGTGTAGTCTCAAATTGAATAAAATTTGACATTTCAAATGGAAATATATTTTTCTCCTGGGCAGGATAAATTTGACTACAAATAAGAAATGTTGTCATTATGATTCATTTTTAGCATTTTTCGACAAGTATTTAGTACTTTAAAAAGCGTTGAATTGACACTGTATGTTAAGCGCAACCAAGACTGTCAAAACTGCCAATGTGAATTTCAGTACAAATAATTATTTAGAAAATTTATTATTGATTAGTGTTTCTCCACTTGTACTGGCCACTAAGCAGAAGTAGCAATAAGTCAGATGTCAGTGATATTCAGATAAGTTATTTGTGTTAGGCTTATTATGAGCTGGATACAGTGAGCAAATACACAGCAAAAACATAACATGATACAATAGTTCCAAGATAGACACACCACAATGTATTATAGGTAGGTTACACTCAGAAATGTCAAACACTAAAGTAAACTGTTTTTTGTGTGGTTTGAATCCTACCAGTTTCCTTTCCCTGGATACTGAGGGTACTCTCAGACCCTTCATCGGAGCTTTGGGACGATTCACTCTCCAAGATGTAATAGTTCCATTTTCGCTTGCGATCCCTTGAGTTGGACGGAATGCCTCTCTCGCTCACAGGAATATTGTCGGGCCCAGCTGGGCGGCTACGGCGCCAATCCAAGTAGTCTGAAACGTTATAAACTTTCATTTAGGAACCTTCAAACTCGCAAAACACTCACCGACGTTAGCAAACACAATTCGAAACAATGTTTCAAAGTAAAACACTCACTATAAGAAGAACCAGGTATAGCGACATCAAAACTATTCATCTTCTAAACACGACGGAAATGGCCTCGCTGAAAGAAACAATACGTTATTTACAAACAATAAACGGTTTTATTTTGGATTCAGTGGGCTCAGTGGCAGACTGAAACTATATTAAATAAAAGTTGCACTTTTGAGATGTTCAAATAGAATGAATAAATTTACCCGTAGATTTCCTAATCTAAACTTCACCGAATCGAGTTGAAACGTGATCGTTGACGCTTGTCAGTACTTGTTTTTTGGCTGGGTACTTTCCGTAAAGAATGTTGGCGGATTTGCGGCGGCTAGATCGTCACCTAGCTCGGTTCATTTGTCTTGCGAAAACCGGCTTTATAATACAGGCTTTGCACGAACCATAACGCTTTTTCGCGTGATTATATTTATTATTTTGAAAATGAAAATTTATCAGTGAGCAAAACCGTTGTGAAAAGAAAAGGAAAAAATACAGGAACATTTGGGAATCGGCTGGACCAGGCTGGACTGTGTGTGTGTGGTTTGCAGGGTTGGGATGTCTAGGGAAATTTCCCTAGATCTAGGAGAGAAAAATATTTTTTAGGGAAAGGGGAAATCAACACAAATATAGGGAAATTTCGAGCTCTGGCCAATTTTTATTTTTTATTGAAGTTGCAATCTTCTGCTTCCCGGTAAAATACAGAATTTCAGATGAAGGCATCCTATGTTATGCATTGCTAGTATTTGACCTTAGCTGTTTTACTCCATACACATGTTTTTTCTAAATATTGCCTATTATTCCCCTTGCATCATTACCGGAAACAATATTTCGTTTCAATTTAAACAAAAAAAAAAAAAACTAAAATTGGCAAATAATGCAAAATAATAGAAGATATTCCACTAACCGTCGCATCTTTATTAGGCACCGATTTTGGAAATTACACTACATTTCAACTTAATTACTACAAGAAATAACTACCTAATTTCGTAAAAGGTACGTTAAAACTCCATTTTTATTTTATCAACGTTCTAAGTTTCCCATATAAAACGATTCCTTTGGCGCCATTTTAATTTTTTTTGTATTTATCATTTGCATGAGTTTCGTTTCAATCAAAATTCGATGAATTATAAATTAGTTGGTTTACCTGAACTAAGAACCTAATGCCCTATTTTTTATTTTTTTTTTATGTGAATACGTCAGAAGAGTCCCAACTGCTCCCGTCTGAAGCCAATGATCTATGATATCCCCAATTTGGGTATGCTGTGAGGCTGAAGGTAAGATGGGAGGGGAAGGATGTGGGGAAGAGGAAGGTGGGGAAGTACCCGGCTATTCAGATCTAGTCACCAAACACGGATGAAGTCATTTCAAATTTTGAATGGTGGTCGTACACCAGGGCGATGCTGAGAGTATCTTCCACTCTGTATTTTGTGGATGTAAATAGTTGTGTACGGGACGGGCGCTATAACCGCCGGCCGCACAGACGATGTAGTGGGGAATTGGACCGGCTGGCCGCTTCGACGCCTTGGGAGGGAGAAAGTAGGGTAGAATGTGGGGAGTGGGAAAAACAGGGAATAATGTGGGATAAGTAGGGTTGTAGGCAAGGGTAGGAAGGGAGGTAGAGGAGAGCGTTTGCGAGGTACCTGCGCCTTGAGAAAGGCGTTCGAGATTGTAATATGTGCCTTCAGGGCAAGGGGAGGAAGGGAGGTAGAGGGGAAACCTGCGCCTTGAGAAAGGCGATCGAGCAATTGTGATTTGTTTCTTCAGGGTGAACGGTGTCGGCCAGTGGAAAGAAAAAGTCCAAGTTGCAGTTCGATCGGAGAGGCAGGGCAGGGCAGGCGATATGATGTTGTGAAGGTGGATGCTGGCACTCTGCCGGTCCAGAGCATTTAGGGCTCTATTTAAAGGGAGAAACTTGGCCTAGACTAGCCTTTTGTCTCCCCGTAATTCCAAGAACTGAGAGTCCTGAAATTCGGACCGGCAGGGTTTAGGAACGCTGCGGCGTATTACACCGAGCGTGTCGCCACACAACATCATCTTCGCCTGACACTCGCCGTCCTCCGTTATTTTATTTAAAATAATTATGAGTTTGCATAATTTTGGTACATATTGAAACAGCTTTGCATAAAATTCGAAATTGCGCAAAGATAAGGCGCCCGTACGGATGGACTACTTTGCACAAATTCAAACTTTATGCAAAGGGAAAAAAGGTGTGTAGGTATGTACACATTCGAGGTTGGAGAGAGGGGGGGGGGGGGGGTCGAGCTTAGTTTTTTGTCCCGTAGGAACTGCTTGACCCGTAATTCGATTTATTGAAAGAAATATAAAATTGTTTTAAAATTAAAATTATTTCTAAACGCACGTCCGATACAAGTTGTTTCTTATAAAACGCGGCGGTGGAACATAATTAACCAACAAACATATATTATGTAAATGAAATGAAAACCATATACAATGAAAACTCCACCCCCCCCCCCCCCCCTCCCCCAATGGTGTTTTTTTTACTTGGCAAGGTGGTACCCTCGAGATCTAGGGAAATTTCACCTTGAAATCTAGGGAAATAATTTTTATTAACATACCGGCCCTGGTGGTTTGGTTTATTTGGTGACCGGACAACCCAGAATGAAACCAACTCAGAACCATCTCAGACAAGTCATTTAGAGTGATAAAAAAATTGGTTTAATAGGTTACGTTAGGTTAGGGTTATCGGCTAATTTTAAATAATTTTTTTCCATAGCTTTTAATGACTTTTCCAAGGAGGTGTTGAGTTAACTTTATTCTCAGGGCTGTATACTAAAGAAAATGAAATTATAGTACATTCTCACAAGTATTGTAAATATTTTTTCAATGTTGGATAATCAAGAATGCCCAGAATCCCACATTTTCCCCACAAAATACCCAATTCTTGAAAAATCTAAGAAATTTTCCGCAATTTGTGGAACTGCCCACGTATTGGCAACCCTGCTGGTAGGTGCTTTCAAATGTGCAAAAATAAAACACCAAATTAAACAAAAGTGAATAATGTAACAATTATATTTTATTTAACACAAAATATTCAAACAAAATAGCACATAGAATACGTAGCTAGTAGTAATTAAATAGTATTGAGTTAAAATAGTTTTGGTTTAGAAAAGGAATTTTAATAATAATTTGTCAAAGTTACATAATGTAAATGAGATTGCTTCTTCTGAAAAAAAGAGATGGGTAAAATTCTAGAATTCCATTTCAATGCATGCGTTTTTATATATTTCAATTTGATATTAAGTTTGTAGGTTTTATAAAAGAAATAAAAAATCATTAAATTCACATAAATGTGTGAAATTTGCGTGATTGTTAACACAAATCATTTAAAATTGTAATTATTACAGGGTATTCGTGGGTATGTAGAGATGAAACAAATATCCGGTATCCGGCCTAAATTCAAAATCTGGCTGGATACCGGATAATAAACGAGTATCCGGGCGGATACCGGATAATAAACGAGTATCCGGGCGGATACCGGATAATAAACGAGTATCCGGGCGGATACCGGATAATGTTAAATAACAGAGTATTAGATAAAATTCAATATTTTGATTTTTGACGTGAAACTTGTTAGTAAACCGTAGGAATAAATTATTAGTAATCTAATTTTGAAAGAATATAACATTATTAAAATGTTTTTTTCTTTGTAACAGCATGATATATTATCGAAGTAAATCGATAGAACATCGTGAAATGAATGTTTTATTCAGAAGACATGTCATTTTTTCGTGAAGGCCAAAATCGATTTCTCTTTGTGTATTGACTTAACACCAGTTACACCTATTTATCTAACCATAAAATTCAATAGATAAATCGTTCGTTCAGCGATAAATTCCATTAAGTAATTAAAAACAGAAGAAAAGAGGTAAGCATTTTCGTTTGGTACATACCTGCCTTTTTTCCTTCCCACCACGAGAAATTTTAACATTAAATAACGAATAAATAGCAAATTTTTGATCGTCACTTTTTATATCAAAATATTTCTAATAAAATCACCTTAAACTACACCAGCACGTTTTTTCGTAACCTCAAATGATCGTGAATGCAATAAATTCAATAAGACAATGAAACACTAGCTTCACTCATAAACGAAAGGGCCCGAACTCACCCGAGTCCACCCGATCGTTTGTGCGGTTCGCTCGTGTAACGAGTCGCCAATCGGCTATGTTCAGCCGGATATCCGACGGCCGGATATCCAGCTATCCGGCTTCCGGGAATGTGAAATAACTTTAAATAGCGGAGTATTTCAAAATGAACACATTGATATAATACATAGCAGAATTTGCCTATAATATGGAAAATAAACATCCACGGGATTTTTTAATGTGACAATAAACCGCCACGAAAAAATTACACATAATGTTAACAATTTGTTTGTTTGCTTAGTTCATTAGAAACCGATTATTGCCATCTCTTGATTATCGGTAAAAGCAATACAGCTTGCAACTTACCAACATAACGAGCCACGCTAATGTTCAAATATATTCTAATTCATTTTGAAAAGTACCGACTGTGTGGGCGCCCAGTGCACCAGTTGATTAACACATTATCTGGTAAGAGGTACAATTTACAAAACATCATTTTGCAAAAAACAAATAAGTTGTTACGAAAATAGAATCAGCTGGCAGATCGCAACAATTTTGAGTCAGCACACCAAGAGTTCAATAACCCAAACTAAGAACCTAATAACCTATTTTGAGCGTGTTTTTCCATCTCTCGAGAAGTAAATAGTTGTTTCTTGTATTGTATTGTATATTAAGTTGAAATGAAGTGTTATTTCAATTATGTACATGTTAAGATTGAGGCGGAATTTTAGAATTTTACCAAGAAATCAATAATATTCGAAAAAATCGAGCTCAGTATAAATTATATTTTTTGACAGGAATAAAACTAAATCACTGGATTCAAAATCACCACTTTTACTAGTACAACATTTACATATACACACTTCCAGGAATTAATTTTATTAGTTCAAAGATTAGTTTTTTTTTAAATAAATATACAGGGTATAACAGCACGTACCTGAAGGATTTTAACAAACGATTCCTGAGCATTTTTGGTGTAAAAAAAGTAGATCTCATTTTGCTGTCCGATGATCCCACTCCTATACGTCGCGATGGGATCATGTGATACGCGCACTGTTTCGTGTGTTACCGTGCTGCTGGAATGAGACGCAATGCTTATCAAGTGACCCGCTAGGCTATAAACGCGTTACTCCCCTGACTCCCCAGATGCAATGTGGGATAGAAAAATATTTTTAATGTTTTTAATTGAAAAAAAAATTATCATCGGCAGAAAAATGACATCTACATTTTTTACTCTAAATATGTTCAGGAATTGCTGGTTAAAATCCTTCAGGTACGTACTGTTACACCGTGAATACACACAGAAAAAACGCACCTTTAGGCACAAATTGGTGTGCAAATACCTTTAAATGACCAAAGCAGTCAAAAGATTAACCGTAATTTCATGCAAACTTAAAATAATATACACTGGTAAAAATCACAGTAATTACATTAAATCAATCTAGAACTAGACATGGAGAAGATTCTTACTTCATAAGGACAAGATTGCATTGATCGATAGAGAATGATTGGTGGATGAGCTGCTTTGTAAAAATCCCGTTGGACACAAGTTTAAGATCTTTTCTCCACACAAAGAGTTATTTTCTAGAGCAATATATTTCAAATTCACTAATTTATAAAAAAGTTAAACAATGTCCCCGATGGTATCCGGACAACCCAACAATGTGCAGCTTCATGACTCCTCTTAAAAGTAATTAAAAGTGATAAAAAACAGTAAAAAAATAACTTGGTTAACCACTCCGGTGTTTTGCGACTATGCAAGTTTTTTGTCTTAAACGAACTGTCAGATTTATAAAAACTTTGTGTTATTTCCGCTTCGCAATTAAAGCTCTATAAATTAAACATTTCTGAACATAGCCAAATATTAATAACTGTTTTTGAAAGGTTATGAACTAAGCTTTCAAATTTTTATATTACAAATAAATATTAACACATGTAAATATTAAATTTTAGAATGCAAACATAAAAAATTGTAAAAATGACTTACTTGATGTTTTTATGTGAAAATGATACTAAAATCAAGGATAATGTAAAGAAAAACACTTATTCTATTGTATAAATTTATAGTAAACAATTTTGAAACCTCACTTTTTTACCGTTTCATACAAGAATATTTAATAAAAAATTAACAATGTCTAACGGGGCGCGTAGGCGATTTGGCGTATGAAAACTGTTTCTACAAAATAAGTATTTTTATGTGCTTCTATGGACAATTTCAAATAGAAATGTGAAGCTTGATTAAATATGGAACTACTACTTTTTGTTTTAGGGCTGTCATTAGAACAATAACAGAGTTACATATAACGATTTCTGTGGAACACACGCATTGACGTGAAAACACGCTTATTGTACTTGACAGCTATTGTTATATTGTTATATAAACACGCTTACGGGTCGGAGTGGTTAAATACGTTAGGTTATGGGCAATTTTTTTTTTCATCACTTATTTTCAAAGGGGTATTGAAATGCCACTTTATTTCGAGTTGTCAAAAATGCATTTGTATCAGTTTTATTCTGTATTTAAATTAGTTTTAATTTGCAGCATCCAGTGAATGTTTTAAAAAATACATCGCAGTGAATGTGTTAAATACATTTTCTACGAACCTTGGTATAGTGATTAATCGGATTATGTGCAGAATTTGTTCCGTAAAAGAATTTGTTTCCTTTTTTGAAAAGAAAAATGGCTAAAGCGCCAGAACTTGTGGAAAACTCTAGAAAACTTGATTCGATGAACACAAGCACAAACAAAAAATATAACTTATTGTGTAGGTTCATCTTTAATGTCACAGCTGTATGGCCCTTAGCCATTTTTCCAACATCAATATAATGTGATCTTGGATCAAAAAAATTACTAAAATAAACATTTGTCGGGAGAGCAGTTTGAAATTTTCAGTAATAAGAAGTGTCCCTGATTTGTTTCATCTGGTAGACCATTGTGTAAGATAAGATTAGAAAAATATTTAACACAAAACTGAATGAAAAATTTATCACTAAAGCACAATTTTTGCACTTATCACAAATTTAATGAATTCTTCAATACTTGTATTCTACAAAAAAAAATATCAGAAGTGACTTCCATACAAATTTGAATGGAAACAAATGTTCCATTTAGCCCAGTAGCCCAGCTCTTTGTCTCATTTACACTTGCTTAACATCATAGATCTCTGTCCCATTTGAATTTCGTAAACACAGTTTTGTATAGAAAATTTAAGGCCCGATGGAGCAAATATTTGGATCATGAAACACATCCAAAATGCATTTCTTGTTCTTCTTTATTCCATTGTATTTTTTTTTCAAATGCTTCCGGCTCTCACCTTTCAAGGGTGTGTTGAGGCTATCATTTTACATTTTTTATTAATATAGGCAAATCTCATAATTATAAGGATGATTGGAGTCGAGTTCAGACTTAGAAGAGATGAATCTATCCATAAAATTTATAACAACTGTTCCATGCCAAACAGAAGGGCCTAGTCACTATCTCTCTTAGACCAGCCACTACATTTCGGTTTCACAATCTACTAAGTTTGTCGTTTGGCCAAACTTACACATTGTACTGAAAATGGTACTCTTTATCTCTAGGGAAAAAGTTCAGTTTATGGAAGCATCAATCGGGCGTCAATCACATTTGCGTCTCACACTCTATATGGAAATAATGTAAATTGTCTATTCGCATGATGTCTATGGTTCACATTGTTGTATAAACAAGCATGCCGTTTTGATGTTTAATTTTATAAATCGAAATAAGCCTAAATGTTAGAAATACAAAAATTTTTCATGCAAATATAAAAAAATTTTGAAAATAGCTCACCTTACGTTTTTTCTAACTAAAATTACTGATAACGAGAAAAAAAAACACACACTTTTTATTAAACAAATGCATTACAAACGTTATTGTCATCTCACTTTTTTGTCATTCCATGTAAAAATAATTAATAAAAATTTGCAAAATTTCATAATTTTATTTCAAAATTCGATTTGAAACTTTGGTTTTATAGAAGTCTACATTTAACTTTTTTCATGGTTAATTTTATTTTTGAATATAGAGCGTGGTGTATGTTTTTAGGTTTTCACGGCCAAAAAGTATTTTTGTTATTGTTTTTGGGGTGTTATGCCGTGTTTCGCTACCTCCTTCTTTAGCCAACGTTTCGGACAGCGTTACAGTGTCCATCATCAGGGCAGATGGCAGGGCGTTGGCTAAAGAAGGAGGTAGCGAAACACGGCATAACACCCCAAAAACAATAACAAAAATAGAGCGTGGTGTTTTCTCTTTCTAACACAGGGACTTTAGACTTTACGGGTAACAACTAAATTCATATTTATTAACTTTGAGAAATATGTCGTTCAGCGATGTGTCAACTCTAAACGTTCCCGTGAATTGTAAATCGGAGGTCCTTCGACCTAGTTTGTGATACCCGAAATTCAAACGTTTCTAACTACAAAGATTCTAACTTACGAAGAAAGAGACCAAAATCAACGAGAACTGTCAAAATACAGGAACGTTGCCGGACGTCGCTTGACATCAAAATTCGAAATTCAAATGTTACTAACTACAAAGATTCTAACTTATGAAAAAAAATACCAAAATCAACAAAACTGTCAAAACACAGGGATGTCGCCGGACGTCGCTTGACATCGAAATTTGAAATTCAAACGTTTCTAACTACAAATTCTAACTTATGGAGAAAAAGACCAAAATCAACAAGAACTGTCAATGTACAGGGACTTCGCCGGATGTCGCTCGACATCGAAATGTATAAATTTTTAGTTAGTAACTTTCAGGCTTACGTCTGATGGACAATACCAAGATTAGCGAAACTGTAAAAATACGGGTGTATGACATAGTATACCTGCGGTACGGACATTTAAGAGAGAAAGTGACTAGGCCCCCAGATCTAAGTGACTAATCACTAATTTTCAGGAGTGAAAACAATGCCAAACACTTACAGACATTACTTACAGACTTAACACTCAACGATAAACATTTAACACCTTGGAACGGTCCTCATTTGCTATCGATGAACAATCAAAGTTAACACACGAGGAGGAATGTCATTCTCTGGATAGGAATTCTGCCAGCTCCATGACCATGGACCTGTTCTGGAACATGTGCGCCTTGGTCTCCCACAGGATCTGGATGATGATCTTGTTGGAGGTCTCGTCCATGGCCACATCCTTGGACATCTGCGGGTTGAAGCGGTAGTACGGGATGCCAGCCATGGAGCACCAGGCGCGAGCACGGTCCACCACTCGACCATCCGTGCAGGTTGCCAAGTCAACAAGAAGGGTTCCCAACTCTGCCAGGCGAGATGCCATCTTGATAGTTTCCCAGATTCCTCTGCTCCAAGACACGTCCAGGGACTGCATCTTGCTGACGGGTACCAGACCTGGATAGATAAATCATATAAAACTTTACAATACGAGTCCTGGAGTTAGTCCTGTGGGGTTAGAAAGACGCTAAGCTATTTTATGTAGTTGCAAAGTGACACGA
Source organism: Glyphotaelius pellucidus (assembly GCA_936435175.1). Classification (NCBI taxonomy): domain Eukaryota; kingdom Metazoa; phylum Arthropoda; class Insecta; order Trichoptera; family Limnephilidae; genus Glyphotaelius; species Glyphotaelius pellucidus. The sequence continues at coordinate 2,022,120 of OW386550.1, forward strand.
CAAAAGATTCAATTCAATTATATACCTTCCTTTAAAAACATTACAAAACTAAAATTTCAATTCATTTTTAAAAGCTACATAAAGAAAACAGTGCCCTACTAACAAACGGGCTCCTAACCCCACACAACTGACAAACAATCATTTGTATTGTAAATAGTCATTTATGAACCGTGTAAAATCCAAAACATGCCCATCAGCAAGGGGGCAAATATATAAAAGCAAATTTTATCTAGCAGCAACAAAGCTTACCGTCTAGATTCTGCTTTGTTGACGTTAAATACATCAGTATCCAAAGTGATTCTATTTAACAACAAGATAGCTCTCTCCACCGGCATAAAAAACCGTAAATAATGACATCTTATTAAATAAATTGTTAATGGTGGGTTTTTCATATTTTTTGCCAGTTATTTTACTGGAAGAAAACAATCTGTATCACATGGAAAAATCTTGTCAAAATTATTTCTTGTGCTCTCAGGAGTTCCCAGGGCTCTAATTTAGGACCGCTCCTCTTTTCTATTTTTATTAATGATGTAACAGGAATTATTCTGCATTATTATACATGGTCACTTCTTTTCGCTGACGACCTAAAACTATTCTTGGAAACTTTAGAAGACTGCAATCGACTCTAATCGGACATTGTAATATGAGTTTTTAGATGAGTCTTCAGAGGAGCGCAATCTCACTCAGCCTCTTCTTTACCAGATCATCCATCATCCAAGTTAGAGATTAGTCCGCCATAATTAATAGTGGTCTTAGTAATATTTAAATCAGTGAATCAATCAATAAACTACATTAACTCCTAGGATCTTTTTCAGTTCTTTTGTACGCATAACACCAACTGCAGTAGAGTATTGCTTTTTGTGTACTTTACGGCTAGTATTTGCATTTAAAAGTAAACTATAGACATTTCTATAAAATAAAAATATTTTCCTAAAAATCATCGACCATGATTTGTTTTGAGATTTTGGAAATAATTGTTTTTACAGTAAAACCCTCTTAAGAAGTTTTCCAAGGGACCGGAAAAAACAAACTTCTTAAGCAGGAAAACCTTATGTGGGAAAAATTGGGCCAATTTTGGTCCGAGGGACCGTAAAAACCAAACTTCTTAAGCCACAAAACTTCTTAAGAGGGTTTCACTGTATTATCTTTGTAAAACGTTTGTGTCATTAAATATGTTTTTTTTAGTTTCATGTAAAGTGGTATTTTCACAGTTGGATCGTGTCAAACCATAGTGAACTAACTCACTTTTTGTGGTTTCTGAGTTAGAGTTTGAAATGAGGGCTACAAATCATAATCTAGCTCTGACAGAGAGAACCAATCACAGAAATACTGTCTTGACCAATCATAGACTATATTTCTTTGATTGGTTCTTCTCTCTGGCAGAGCTAGATTATGATTTGGAGCCCTCATTTCAAGCTCTGACTCAAAAATTGCAAAGTGAGTTAGTTCACTATGATTTAAGACGATCCAGTTTACAAGAAAAAAAAACAATAGGTAAGCCACAAAAAAACTTACTGTATTTTTTAAATAAAATTTTTATGTTTTTGATTGCATAAGTAAAATTTAATATTAAAATTTGAAAAAGTTCATTTGATTTAAAATATGATCTATTGAAAAATGAATGTCAACCAGATATAATTTCTAAGTAAATCATGAATCTGACTGATCATTTTAAAGCGACTTGACGACCAAATCTTAGAATACCCCAGAGGCTAAGCAACACCAAATGGCAATCAATAAAGATTAAAATTACCTGTGCCACAGCTTACGACCAGACTAACGGACTCAGTGGAGTCTTGGTGAGAACTGCGAGAGGCACGGATGGCGAGGCGGTGCTCGATGATCTCGGTGAGGGCGTCGAGGGTGGGATTGTTGGCGATGAGGCCCCCGTCCACGTAGGCCTTGAAGGACTTGAAGTAGGAGGGGGCGGCCGAGGTCATGCGCGCCACCTCCCAGACGTACTCATCCGTCATGGGGATTGGCTCGTCACTATTCACTGATAAAGCACAATTAATAAGAAAGAGAATAGATTTATAGAAAAACCCATCTGCTCCTTAACATCTTGAGTGCCAACGCTAAATTATCCCCAGCTGATTCCATTTTCGTAATAATTCACATGTTGCAAAATTATGTTTTTTTTAAATTATTTAATGATTGATTTCACAATAAGTTAACCCTTAGCGGAGTTGTGGCATGCCAGTGATAACACATACAAAATAATTATTACCTAGTGTAACAGTGAGTTTGTTAAAATAACACACATATATTTAAGTAAATAATACTGCCAAATATTTGCCGTTATCAAAAACTTCATAAAATTTTTTAATAACATCATATTTACTGACATTTTTGTCATTCAGTTCAAAATTTTAAAGTATAAAAAAGTCAAAAATTCCACTAAGGGTTAACAGTTGTTTTAAATTTAACATATGTTAGAACGAGGTGCATATAATAGAGAACTCCAGTCCAATTTTTTTATTTTTTTTTTATGAATAATAACCTTCTAACTTAAATAACTGCATATTTATTTTTATTTTTATAGTTAGTTTTAACGCTTAACTTGCCGTTCGTCCGCCGGTGTACCATCGGCGCAAGCCAAAATAATCACTAAAAAATAATTTTGTTATGCGATTTTAACCCTTATGTATAAAGAAAACGTGTGAAGAAGAAGGTCAGAATCGCTTGGGGCATTCTTGTCATAAGGTATAAGATACCGTGAACCCACCTAGAGCAGCGATATAATTTCTTTGAAATTGTTTATGACACGGCCTGCGTGGCTGCGCGCCGCTCGGCTGGACAAAATGGCGGCTGTCAAGTCTCGCGTCGCGGGCGACGAAATGATCGTAAAACGTATAAATTCATCGAATAAACGCAAGTAATATTGTTTTTATGTATAGTTTAGTATTCAAGGAATGTGTTTCAGTAAAGATTACATAAGATAGCATAAAATTAACCTGCAAAATATTACGTAAAAGTCAAAACATCGCGAAATTTTTTCGTTTTTTCCATGTTATTTGAAACGTAGTAAAAAGTATAAATTCATTGAATAAACACAAGTAATATTGTTCTTATGTATAGTTTAGTATTCAAGGAATGTGTTTCAGTAAAAATTACATTAGATAGCATAAAATTAACCTGCAAAATATTACGTTAAAGTTGACGTTTTTTCGTTTTTTCCTGGCACGTCAGGGGTTAATAGTTAAAATAAATGTCAAAGTTTTAATTTTTCAAGATCCCCCGAAAACCACCGAATCTAGTGTGACGTCATCATGACCAACCGAAGTATGAATTTTGTAGGGAACTGGAATCAGCTGTTTGACTCTCGTCATTTTGAATTTCAGCATTGGAGCGTTAACTGGGTATTATGATCATTTTTTGTACAGTTAGAGATTTGAATATTTTAAATAATATAGATAAACTAATAGAGATACTTTATTTTTGATACTGAATTATTTAGGCCTAAATAATGTTTCAACAAAAACAAAAACTATTATATGTCCAAATCTCTATAAACCAATAACACGGAATGTCGAACGGCTTGCGTCTTACATTTCTATTGATTTATATACAACTTTGACCCAGGTGACGCAGCGCGGTGACGTCACGCCGCCAAAATCCAGCAATACCAACTTGACAGGGTGTTTTAATGACGCGTTTTAAAATGGACTTTTTAATATATTTTTTAAAACTCTACGTTAAATATTATGCAATAAAACTTATATATTCAGAATCAGCGTACATTGGTCTATATGAACAAATTTTTTTAAAGCCATAATATTTTTCACTGGAGTTCCTTATTGCATCAACATAATTTGTTATATCTTTAGGTAAATGCACAGGATGCTGAGTAACTATGTGATATTTGATTTTAGTGGTTTTGTGGTGGAATATAAGCATGTAAAGAAATTGCATGTAATGTAAGTATGTACATACTTACAATAACAACTTGCTTACAAGCTTGTACCTACATACTTACAATTAGTAATAATTTCAGTAGGTGATGGATAGTTTCTAAATATACAAAGTTTCATCGGCTTTTCACTCGCCAACACTCCGGTGATCATCAGCTTGGGCTTCTTTATGTCGGACATTTTCTTACCCGCTCCTAAACAGAAAGAAAAACATGTACATACATTCATTTATAATTTTGCCACAACTTACTTACAAAAGCAACTTGTGGGAAAAAAATTACATAAATATGTAAAGGCAGCCAAACAACAGAGCAGATGAATGTCCCCTTAATCAGTTTCCAAGAACCAAGTGACTCCCGATGCCGTCAACTGGCTGAATAACCTCACAAAGAAGAATAGCCAGGTAGGGAGATACTTTCTCACTTTACTTCCCCTCCCCACTCTCTTTAGCCTCGACACATACCCCGGCTGGGAATGCCATAGTCCTACCGGCTTAGTATTTGTACAGTATTCCCTGGTCTGTAATAACAATATTTACATAGTTGGTAAAGTCTAAATTAGGAGTGTATTTACCCACAGCATCTTTCAGTATCTTCTCGATACCATCTGACGAATAGGGTCGGTCTCCAATGAAAGCCCGCTCCTTCAGCTTGAAGTACAGCATCTGGCATTCCTTGAGGGACTTGCCGAGGGACAGCGCCAGGGTCAGGATACCACCAGTGCTGGTGCCCGCCACCCAGTCAAAACACTGGATGATGGGCTTCTTGGTAGCCGCCTCCAGCTCCAGGAGGATCTGAATAAGGATCAGGCCCCGCACGCCGCCCCCGTCTAGGCAGAGCAATCTGGAACAAACCTCAAATTTCAACTTCGCCCTTCTTCCACAAGGTACAAGCAAGTATACAATGCACGGATAATTGAATTTTTTGGGCAAAAACCTTTTTTTTGAAGAAATATATTGCAATTTTTTTATTTATTTTAAATACAGGGTGTAACAGTACATACCTGAAGTATTTTAACCAGCGATTCCTTAGCATATTTGGAGTAAAAAAGTAGATGATATGAAGTCTGATGATATTTTTTTCTATTAAAAAAAATATATTTCAACCGCATGTCGCCACTGATCACACTCCTATGATCGCATGATACCGTGCTGCTGGAAAGAGGCGGAGTGCTTATCATGTGACCTGCTAGGTGATGACCAGACCACTCAGTTGCGACGTGTGATGGAAAAATTTATTGCTTTTAATTGAAAAAAAAAAGCATCAGACAGCATCCACATTTTTTACTCCAAAAATGCTCAGGAATCGTTGGTTAAAATGCTTCGGGTACATGCTGTTACAACCTGTATTACTAAATTAGATCTGCATTATTTTCTTAATATTCTGAATGTGAAGGTGCCTCTCCTGAACAAAATTGGTTTTTCACATAGATCGTTCTTTCGGGAGATATTCAATTGTTTCTTCATTCTGAGGGCACAATACATAGAGCCTGCTTTAAATAAGTCCATAAACATTTAAATTGAAAGAAATATTTATAGAAATTGTTGGCCCACCTTCCTCCCTTGATGGGCCTTTTTTCTATGGAGGCCCTCTCCATGCCGGCCACCGTCAGCATATGCTCTAGCACAGAGCTAGCCGGGGCCCGAGGAACACACAGGTCTGGTGTCCCATCGAAATCCCCGTCATGGCTGCAGATGATGCTGCAGCCTCCCATCGTATGGGGGCACCTAGAAGTAAATACCATTCAAAAATAGATTTAAGTGTTAAGATTTATTGTACAGACTTTTCACTAAGGGCGTTTAAAGAAAGCAGATTATTTCAGGCCGAGTTCGGAACGACGTGATGGCGATCGTGTGTCCGCTGTGACCGAAATTGGTGGTTCAGTCTTGCTCTCGCTGTTGTGCGTACGTACATATTTTACTTTCTACAAGTTCTATAGCTACTTTTACACAAGTAAGTTTTTTCCATAAGTCAAGCTCACGTAAGCGACTTATGGCTAAATTACCAATGTAAATGACACCAAAAGTCTCTTACCGTAATTTGTAGCTAGCTACAGAAGTTGTTTTTACGCATCAATACACTCAAATCAATTTGATAAGTTGAGAAGCTTACGGTAAGTGTTAGTAGTTACAGAAATTACAGATGCAAACAGTAGCTATCGTCACTCTGAGCACTTACATGAGTTGAACTTCCGAACAACTTCCGCGAGCATTAATTGCCATAATTGTATATGTAAACGCTCCTGGGAGTAACTTGTCAAAAACTTACGTGTCGTAAAGCTAGCCTATGAGTGCATAAACATCGTAATTTTTGATAAATTTCAACATACAACCAACACATGACAAAAACCGTGCGCCGGCCCCGACAATCTCAGGTGGTGGACAAATTCAGACATGTTTTGTATTGCTGGCTTTTCGGCCATCACAAGCTTTACCTAACCTAACCGGTAACATGCGTAAATATAATAATTATTTTCGGGTACTCATTTCATGCCGATGAGATAAAATATAGAATGTATAAATACAATACCTTTTAGCTCCAGAAACATGAAGCATGTATGCCATCTTATCTGCCCCTGCTTTAGTATCATAAACAAGATGCCTCGGTGATTCGCCCTTGTGGTTCAGGACATTCACTTCAGCCCCGAAGACAATGAGGGCTTGGAGGATATCAACAAAGGTGTTCTTGACGGCGAGGTGCATGGGACTATTGCCGTCATTGTCTCCGAAGGAATGGTTGGCTCCGTGATACAGGAGGGTCACGGCGCAGTCCAGTCGGTTGCCTAGCACCATGAGGTGAAGGGCCGTCTGCCCGTTGAGATTCAGATTGTCCATGTTGCAGTTGGTCTCCAGCAGGGCCTCGATGACTTCCTTGGAGAGGCACCAGTGCAGCGGAGTGCCCCCGTACTTCATGTCGTCCCGGCTGAACTTGAGCGTGTTGCTTTGGAACACGCTGCTGACGTTGAGAGGACTCGCTGGAAAATATCATTACAAATTCATTAATCTAAAATAACTATTAATCTCTTCCTGGAAGACATGGGCTTCACTAAACCGCATTCTGGTGAAGCCATAGTTGCTGTGTGTATATATATATGGTTTTAAAGAAATTTTATGAATGCTGACAAACACAAAGAACGGAAGAAATGTTAGAAGAATGTCCCCTTCACCATTGTCTTTTGGTACATCTGCGTTGAATCAAGTGACTACCGTTGCCTTTACTGGCTGAATAACCTCAACATCCCACTTTGACCTAACTAAGCATCAAGTGACCTACGGCAGATAGTTGGTTATCTAATAAATGGTTCCCGGGGTGGTGGTACCCATAACCGCCTCTCAAATTGACCCGTTATGACTTAATTATCGAAAAAGAGCAGGAAGGTCATTATTTTTTTAATTTCTACAAGTTGAATTCCTCAGACATCTGAAATTTTGGTATGCTTCGATCATTTGTCCGACTTTGTTTTTGTTGCACATCAATGACCTCTTGTCATGTGCGCCGATTCATTGTTACGCGGATGACAGTACAGTCCACGATAGCTTTTTGTTTGACAAGCCTCCAAAGGGCACACAAACCACAATGGCCCGGAGGGCTTTGAAACAAAGAATGGACGGTTACCTCGAGAGTGTTTTCTCTTGGGGTAAGAATAAACTCGTCGAATTCAATGTTTCAAAGACCCAATCATGTCTGATTACGTCTAAAAGGGATCATAATGAAAATCTAGTCTCCTTTAACGGAAGCAATCTTCCGAACAGGACCTCCATCGATATGCTTGGTGTAACTCTAAGTGACCAGCTCAGGTATGGGGGCTCCATCGAAGCCAGAGTTAAGTTAGCCTCTCAGAAACTGGGCGTACTGTACAGGGCCCGCAGATACTTTAATAGTACACAACTGCTAACCCTGTACAAATCGCAAGTGCGCCCCACGGTTGAATTTGGCAGCCACTTCTGGTCTGGAGTCCCGAAATACCTAAAAAACCCTTGACTCTGTGCAGAAATGGGCGGTCCGATTGATTAGACTCTCCTAACCTAACAAACGGATTGCAATCTTTAGAGCATAGGCGTCAGGTGGGAATGCTGTCCTTGTTCTACCGGTATTACAATGGAAGATGCTCCGAGGAACTAGCGTCATTGATCCCTTCGGCACCGGTGCATAGTCGGGAAACACGCCAAACACGCGCCCAACATTTGAACACGGTTGACATTAGTCACATGAGAACAGGTCGTTTCAACGACTCATTCTTGAGTACAACAGCTCGGCTGTGGAACGATTTGCCGGCCTCTGTGTTTCCTCTCTCCTACAACATGGGTCTCTTCAAGACCCATGTTCACTCCATCCTCTCCTCAAAAACACCCTCCACACAGCATCTCCAAAGATGCTGTGTGGAGGGGCAAATTAAGGGAAATTATTTTCCTCAGGGCCTCCTGTGTGGAGTTAATGTAAAAAAAAAAAAAAAAATTTGTAGATATTTTTCATTATTCCAATCCATAATTAGTACAAACAAGAAGATGCAAGTTCCAAGAATAGAAGAACACTTTGAAGAGATCGCCTCGAGGAGCAATCGCATCCGAACATGAACGAATGCTCTAGGCAACTGTTTGAGCACAGCATTTACTTCTAACGACGATTTGGGAGGCGGGAATGGGTACCGCCACCCCGGGAACCTTTATTGGATAACCAACACCTCTGCCATAGGTTACCCCAAGTGGTTCACTACATTTGGGATTTAGCAGAGGTGCCCGGGTTCATGGGGTGAGGTGTGTCTAGGTCTTGGAGGCGGATGACCAAGACACACTGAACCCCAGATTCCTACCCACCCCTTAAACACTTTTCCTTCCCAGAATTTCCTTCTCCATTTCCTTTCCTTAAAAAAACCCTCCACACAGCATCCCCAAAGATGACATAGGGCCTGAGGGAGATTATTTTCCTCAGGGCCTCCTGTGTGGAGCTCATGTAAAAAAAAAAGCATTCTACGCCCCGTGCCGCGTTATATCTGCATTATTTTTACACCACGTTTATAGGTAAGGACTTTATTTTTTTATCCTTACATATTGTTGTATGTATACTAAGTTATCTATTAAGTTAGTCATTAGTTAAATGAATGGGGCAGTAAGTACCGCAGAGGTTGGCAGGCCCGTCCCCGGCCTGCATCTGCATGCCCACGTTGGCGTTGGCCCCCGAGATGATGAGCGCCGAGACGCAGTCGGGCTTGTCGGCCAGGCACGCCACGTGCAGCGGCGTGTGGCCGTTTCCATTGAAGCTGTTCACCCAGCGACGAGCTCCTTCTTTGCTCAGAAGACTCTGGAAATTTAATTATTCATGCCTCGTTAACTTCGCACTATATAATAACTGAAGAGTATGTATGAGATGATGCATGAATGTTAATGAAGCAATCAATCTCTTTGTAAAGGTCCCAACTATTATGTACATATTGATGTACAGTTGATTAGTCAGACATCTCCAAATACTAAGTTTTGAGATAACGAGGAAAATTCAAAAGCTCACCGTAAATCAAATATTATTTATATGTGTCTGTGTTTTACGTATTAAATATGCGATAGAATTACATCGGCAGGCACAATGGTCCGGTACATTAGTATGACATTTTGAATTATCCTACTAGTGACCCAGAAAATGTTTTGTTTAATTCACTACCAGCCTTACTAAAAAAACCTCATGAAAATTTTATTCAATTGATAAACGAGCGTGTGTGTGAAAACATTACTAATTAAAAAATTGTTCATGGAAAGAAATATACATTGCTTACAAAAATGTGCCTAGTAAACCAACTCAACTAAAATCACCTTATTATTGCAACAATACTGGCACTAATGCAGAACAAAATTCAATAATACATTGCTTGCACAGATTAGGTAATAATTATTCTAACATTGATAATGCCGGTAGTCTGTCCTCGTATAAAAAAAGATGTATAAAACAAAATTTGTCGGCAAGTACCAAGTAGCTACAATGTATTGTGTAACCATTATATAACCTACCAGTTCACAATGTAAAATTTATCATATCCAACTGTCAAAATCAATAATACCTACCGATCATTATTATGCACAATTCTCTCAGTAGTTTACCTAAATTATTTATATTTATGTCTCCTACTAAGAGCATTACTTAATTTTTACCTTTTTATATTCAATACATTTTTCACTTTTTATCTCTTTTTTAGATATTTTATAGTTTATTCATTTCACCTTCAATTAATTTGTTTCTTACCTTTTTACTTTGTACTTAATACTTTTGACTTATTACATTTTACTTTACACTTATACTGTTACATTCTTTATGTTGTGCCATGAACGTGGAAATAAATAAATACATGAATAGAATAAACTTACTTCCAAAATATCCTTATCAGTGCTGGCGGCAAAATGCAATACGGAGCAGGAATTGTGAGCCAGGATATCCAAGTCGCATTGCAGAGACAACAGAGCTTGCACCGTGTTCTTCTTGCCAGCCGCAATGGCCACCTGGTCTTGCAAACAAACAAACATTACATTACCGTAAAATGAGGTGACTTTGATAAACTTTCTACAAAGACAGAGAGGTTAAAATTTTTCATACCTTCAGTAAAGAACATAAACTAGATATTTTATTAATAATAAAATAAATAATGCCATCAAAAAGTGAAATCCTTAATGAAGAAGTTTTCTTCGAAAAAATAAACTAGGTAGGCTAGAATCTTTAGAAATAACCCGCATAACTAAAAAGTGGATCCTAACTTTGTAATGAATAAAAAATTAGAATCATATGCTAAATCTACACTCCCGTAATTTTAGCATGCGCTAAAGTAACATGTGCATTTTATTCTTTAGTCTATTATAATATTATTCTTATACAAATATCAATCAAAATTCCTTGTTGAAATAAATATAATAATGATATTAATATACGTCTACACGATAACAATAAAATGGGTTGTTAATAATTCACGTAAGGTTTTCCCCAAATAAATATTACAGTAATCTTTAAACCCGAGGTAATTATTGTGGTGATTGTTGTATGTACGATGATATGTGAGAGATTGTATGCATGAAAGAGCTAGCATGTATGACTATATACAAGGAATGTACTTTGTCTATTGTGGCTCTTCACGTGAAATCTTTCTTGATACATCATTGTATATAAGGCTTGCTTGTGCATTAAACTGAGTAAGAAGAACCAAGCTCTATTTATTATCACCACCACACAAAATCTGTGAAAGCCCTCGACCACGGGAACCCTGACACCAACACCGGTGCAAATCCACCACAGTTGGTGCAGTCAAAACCATCACAGTTGGCGCAGCCTTTCTACAGTTGGCGCAGCATCATCACAATTATGCCCTCTGGTAATAACCAAAAACTGTAAATTCAGTCATGAAACATGACATAGTAACAAATATAGGAAAATTCATCTAATTTGAATAAAATCCTTGTATACCAACTTTGTTAACCCCTCTCCCCCATATGTTCTGTCTTTAACCATAGCTTAAGAAATAGTTGTACCAATCTGAAGATGGCTTAAGTGCTGTGCACGCACCGGCGCGGTCGGAACAAAATTTTTAGTGTTTTTAACCCTTATGTATAAAGAAACTGTATGAAGGACAAGGTCAGAATCGCTTGGGCCATTCTCGTTCTTGACGTAACAGGTACCCGAAATATGCCTAGCCACTCGGAATAATTTGTATTAAATTCTCTATGGTGTCGGACCATCGTTTTTTGCCGCGATTTGAACTGTCAAACTCCGAGTGTGGTAGGTAGTGAAAACATCAAAAAACCTATAAATTTATCAAATAAACGCAAATAATGTTGTTTTTATGCATAGTTTATTTTTCAAGGAATGTGTTTCGGTAAATATAATATACGATAGCACGAAATAAACCCACAAAATATTACGTCAAAGTCAAAACTTTGCGAAATTTACGTGGTTTCCTCCTTGGCCTTTGACAGGTTTAGGCTGAAACCGGTTACGGTCAGAAATAAATTAAGTGGAAAAAAGTTTAAAATTGTTTTAATATTATTATTAGGAAAATTTGACATAATATTTGTTGCACATGTTTAAATTATCGAAATATTTGTAAAAGAAATATGTGTGTGTTTGGGAAGTCGAAAAAAAAGAATGGTGATCAAGGTCACCTTGAATGGGTGAATGATTTACCACTTTTTGTAAGCCCTCTACAGCCAAAAAAAATTTGTTTGAATAATTAAGTACATAGTTATAATATACCGATAGACTCTGATTATACTTCACAATATAAATGACAAAACTATTATAATCAAAAATTTATAATATGTATTTACGAGGGCCGACTGTAAAATAAGGTCTACAAGGTTCTGTGGTCGCAAGGAACAATTTTACGTGTGATCCTGTAACACTGGCGTGTAACCTGCCAAAAAGAACCCTTTTTCCTTGCCAAATCCCCACCATGCTGCACCCTCTGTGACGCTTAGTATCGTCGTGGCAGCCGTTCGCGAGGGAGCTTCCAATCGCCGCACCCGCCAGGTGCAAGTTATGCTCTGTAATTCATTTTTAAACTTTGCTTCAGCGAATCTGAATGACACCACTGACCCAGGTCTCGTCCCCAGTTACAATTGAGTCCAAGAATTCTTCGCCATCGGAACTCGAGGGCTGCTTCAACTCGTTGTGGTTTGTGATCTTCGGTGAGCATTTTTGGACCCACCTTGGGCAGACCTTGTGGTCTCCCAAATGTTCTCTAAAATTCTTGTCAATAGTGGTCTTACTGACATCAGGGATCATGTCACAGAGCTTCCGAACCGTCACCTGTCGATCTGCAATCATTACTTTTTTCAATTTGGCAATTGTTTCGTCTGAAACCGAAGGCTGTCCGGCATGCTTTGAAATTCTCTGCATCATTTGCGCACGTCTTTTGCACTCATACACTGTTTTCTGTAGACTTCGAACCTCTGAGAATGAATGTCTAGAAATGAAAGCCGAGACGAGAAGTGTCGCAAAGCGTTAGCGTACTTGAAGTGAAATGACACAAAACTGCGCTATACAAATGTAACGTTATTATTATTATTAAAGAGTGCAGCGTGGTGGGGATTTGACATAGGGAAACCAGGCCACAAGCCAGTGTTGCCGGATCTCGCGTAAAATTGTTCCTCGCGACCTCAGCACCTTGGAGACCTTATTTTATGGACAACCCTCGTACATTTTCTCTGTGTCCGAAAATATCTAAAAAAAAACCAGCTTCACAATTCAACCATCAATAGGTTTGAATATACAACTTAGAAACCAACTAATTCGACACTTATTTTCTGATTAATTTTGTTGGTTTGTTAATTTTCAACTAATCGGCTTTGCTGTTATATTATTAATTTGCAATAACTCACCATTATAGGTGTCATCCCATTGAGAGGTTCCACTTCATTTATGTGCGACTGAATCTCGGGATCATTGAAGTATCTGACGTAGTCCATGTGCGCCAGCAGGTGGCCGATGGACCAAGAGCGGTGATTCCTCATCACATCACACACCTCCTGCAGGCTGGCCACGGTACACTGGGGTTATAACATACATAACACATTGTATTATCACTTCTTATAAAAGCACCTTTCAGTGTAAATCGATTACATTTCGTCGCTTTAGTTCTAACACCGCGGAAGTAAAAAAAATGCCATTTTAACTTTTGAATGTCATTCTATAGATTTTTTTTGATTTTTTTCTATTGATTTTTTATAACAACCATTACAAAATCTTAAAAAAAACCTTCCTTTTATAAATTTTCATTAAAAAATATATAATATATGTACTATGATCACGATATATAAAAAGGCACAGTTTTTTTGCTCTCCTGAAAAGTTGTTATTTTTGACTTCCGCGGTGATAGAACTTAAGCGACGATTTGTAACTTCTTTGCTAATATAGCTGATGTTTTTAATATGCCTCTGTTGACACTTCAGCAGTGCATATTTTAAAGAGGCTACTGCATAATAGGTTTTTTTGTTTATCTTTTTTTTCTTAATTTATTTCATATACTTTGTACACATTATTTTTTTTTTTTTACTAATACAATCAATCTTATAATTTTTCTTTTCTTTCTTTCTTTCTCTAATTTATACTTTTAGTAATATGACCATCATTAACTATCTCGTATGTAAATGGCACTTATATGGTTAATTTTAAATAAATTACTTTCAGATCTTGATAAGTGATGTAATCTTAAGGGGGAATTCTAGTCTAGAAAGAAGCATGAGTTGTAGGTATTTTTTCAGGTGCAATAAAAAAAACCAATAATATTTTTACCAGCCATTACTTTACCAAATATTTATTGAACAAAAGTATACATAAAAACAAAAAATCTAACGAAATATTAAAAATTTAAAAAGTTACAGGGTGTTGAAGTGGGGGGTCTCAAAAAAATGGCGCGCCCTGGTTGACACGATTGCAACCCTCCTAGTATTCAGAAAAAAAAACCAAATTAATTCTTAATCCAGACAAATTTCAATTTGGGAGGCGGGAATGGGTACCGCCGCTCCGGGAACCTTTATTGGATAACCAACACCTCCGCCATAGGTCACCTCAAGTGGTTTGCTACGTTTGGTGATTTAGCAGAGGTGCCCGGGTTCATGGGGTGAGGTTTGTCTAGGTCTTGGAGGCGGATGACCAGACTCACTGAACCTCAGATTCCTACCCACCCCTTAAACCCTTTTCCTTCCCAGAACTCTCCTTTCCCCCTTTTCCTTAAATAAACCCTCCACACAGCATCCCCAAGGATGACATAGGCCCTGAGGGAAATTATTTTTCTCAGGGCCTCCTGTGTGGAGCTCATGTAAAAAAAAAAAAAAAAATGCTGCTATGGCCTGTACCTCGGAAAGTAAAAATATTTTTTTTCGCTAAAAGGCGGCTACCTGAAATAAAGACATTTTTTTAGCAGTTTTTTTGATTTTTCGGTGTTAGAATATGGTAATGAAATACAGTTATTTTAGGTTGGCCATAAGGCGTCTATAAACCTTTTCTGTTGGCAAAACTGTTTAACCTCTTTGTCTATTACTAAGCTTCGTGTCTGAGTGTACGTTTGTAACATTGTTATCACAATAATAAAGATATTACTGGATCAAACTGAAAACTTCTTTTGAAATAATCACATTCGGAATTTTTAAAAACCCTTAAAAATTGAAATTTTGTTATAATTCTGGTAGGAGCGATAGAGTAATGTGTAGAAAAAGCTCAGTCAAGCTCAAAAATCAGTCAGGAGTCAGGAGCAAGCACATTGAATATTAACTATTTGATACAAACGTAAAAAGATTAATTAAAAGAATATGCTTCACAAACCTTGCGGGTTACTTTAAGGAAGATTGGTATAACTCCGCTATATATGGAGAACATGGTCATTGCGTCGTTCTTGTTACTGGACCTGTATAAACTGTGAAAGAAAGAAATATATTAATTAAACTTTTATACAATTTAAAAAAAAAGATTCAACCAGTTCAACCATTCAATAATGTTCTCATTAATAAAATATCATTTATTTTTCTTTCTCCTTGCTTGAGCCTGCAGTCCCAGTTCTAGCGACTGTCTGACTAGCTTGACACTCTATTTGATGATTATTAAATCGGTGATCGTAACAACAAAAAAAAACTAATTTCTTCCTTGCTTGGATAATCAATTTCATTAGTCTGTACGGAGGTCTTATGTAAATTGGTGACATAAGTTTTCTTTCGAATCGATAAATCTTTTCAATATACTACCGTTTATGACCACCGTTGAATGGAATTTGATTACCAATGATTTACGCAGTGACAAACAAATATGTAGGTGGCGGTTTGTTATCCATCACGATATGTTTCTTGTGGTGACAACTCGTGGAAGTCTGCAGGTACGACTCAATACATAACATGCAGAATTCAGGGGGCCAATAGGCGTGTCTTTTTCTAACAGGGTAATTGCAGCCTTTCCATTAGGAATATACTACAGCAATAGGGAGGAATACACTTTTTTATTATTTCTACCAAAACATACTTTACATAGTACATATTTTAGACAATAAATAGGCAGTCCCGCGAAGCTGTCACATGGCTGCTTGTCTGCAGGTTCTACCTCAAGTAAAATGCAAATAAAGACATCCAAACAATTTCATCAACAATTTCAACACAACAAATGCACAATAATTATATTTACAAAGGCATAAAATATTTTAATAGTCTTCCCGAAGAATTGAATAAAATAAAAGATTTGGTTTGATTCAAGAAAAAGGTCAAATTATTCTTAAAAAAAAAAAATTTAGAACCATAACATCACCAATTTTTCTGTTTCTTCTTTGTTTTTTCTGTTTTTTTACAGATATATAGATTTTTCATTCATAAGTCATATATTTATCTTAAACTCTCATTTTCCTCAAAAGCAAATTTATTTTTGAGCTCATTAAAAATCACTGGTACACAGTACTCCAGTGTTCGACTTCCATACTTATTTGAAATTTTAGGTATTTTCAGGCCTTTTTTTCTGTAAGATGTGTGCTGTGACTATGTACCACTGGTTCTTTATAAGTACTATCTCCCCAGTTTTCCTTAATGATAAGGAACCAAAATATACCTTTTATTGGGAGCAGGCCCTTAGCACAATATAAGAGTTGCACATTCTATCTTTGTCAGTAGATATATATTATGTGATACAATTTGTTTTATGATACAGGCTTGCAAATTTTGTACATACTTAATATAACCCATACTTGCATTTCCCCAGCTTCGAATTCCGTCATCGATTCTACCAATGAAAAATATACAAGTTTGAGTGTGCTATGAAGCAATATAAATTTTAATTTATAGAAATTGTTTGCTAGAGCTCTTAGCTGATTACATATTTTAGTAACTTGCTTATCCCATTCAAATGTGTTATCTACTTTTAATCCCAGATAAGTATACTCGTTGACAAAGTCAATTTCTTAGCGCAAGGAATGTGGCAAATATCGCTCGGGGAGTGAAACACGACCTGCAATAGCAAAAGGTGTGAGCTACGGTGCTCAGGCTGAATGAACCGGGGAACAGCGGCACAAACAGTGCCTCCAAGAAGCAGGGCTGCATCTCGGAGTATTTAGACCTTACCCCAGCACTCGGGGCTCTGCTAGAGTGGTCCTTCTATTTCTCTGGATAAAATTGGACCATTCAATAACTTCCTCTTCTCTCATGGGGCCTTCAGAAAACCAAGGAGGAGTGGAGAGGAGAGATGAGGCAATCTTCCCTCGTGGGGCCTTCAGAGAACCAAGAGGAAGTAGAGAGGAGAGATGAGACCTGGGAAGACACATTATGGGACCAGAAGACAAAGCCTCATGTGCGATGGTTATTGTTAAAGGAGAGGTGAAATAGGAGATGGCACAACGGGCCTAAGTGCTCATGGGAACTATATGTAAACCATCTCTGCTCTATAATAAAGATCTTTATTGGATACCCAACACCTCTGCCATAGGTCACCCCAGGTGGTTCGCTACGTTTGGTGATTTAGCAGGGGTACCCGGGTTCATGGGGTGAGGTTTGTCTAGGTCTTGGAGGCGGATGACCAGGACACACTGAACACCAGATTCCTACCCAACCCTTAAACCCTTTTCCTTCCCAGAACTCTCCTCCCCTTCCTTTCCTTAAAAAAACCCTCCACACAGCATCCCCAAAGATGATATAGGCCCTGACGGAAATTATTTTCCTCAGGGCCTCCTGTGTGGAGCTCATGTAAAAAAAATAAATAAATATACCGGAATGCTGGGCATCTGCAGCCTTTCTACGAGGAATATACTACTAGCAATACTGCTAATAGCGCATAAACTTATGAACGGTTTCTTGTCAATATCTGATATCCTGGCTGATACAAGATTCTAAGTCCCCGTTTTGACAATGTGTTGGTTACGTGTTAACTTTTTGTTGTAAGGAAATAGAGCAGCTCACCTGAAAGCTTCGTTAACACTCTCGTTGACTGGTCGCGGTATGATGATATCGTAGTTATCAGTGCTGGTGGAAAAGAACCCCCCCGTGCCGCTGGTGGGGTTGTACATGAGAATACCATCGCCGCGACAATACGGCTGTCGCGTCTCGTACTTGTCCTGCGACACCGTAATAACAGTCGTGGCCGCGGAAGGCAGACTGCGGAATACTGAAAACCAATTAATCAATATTAATATAACACCTTGGCGATGCAATGGGTCCCTAACACTAATAGGACAAGGGAAGAAGATGTAACTAGCCATTTCTCCGCAAATCCCAGCATGTGCAAGTAAATTTTATCCAATTAACTTGTGTTATTTCTCAATTTAATAATTTAAAATTATTTAACCTGGTTTCAACATCCCCCTGGTGAAAGACCACCATTTAGAATCGAAATGTTGCTTGAAATGTCTTTAACCGTGTTTGGCGACCAGATCTGAATAGCCAAGTGCTTCCCTACTTTCTTCTTCCCCATCTCATTCCCCACCCCTCTATCTAAAGCCTCTCATCATACCCCAATTGGGGATACCATACTGGCTTCACTGGCTTCAGATGATTGGGAGCAGTTGGGACTCTTGTGCGGTATTCACATAAAAGTTTTTTAAAAAAGGACATGAATGGTGATGGAAGATAACTGTGGCTATCCCAGCATGAAGTATCACTATTGTGTCAATAGGATGCGTAACGGAATAGATTGCGATGAAACAGCCAGCGTTGTAAAGGTTAACGGAGGGCTAAAGGCGATAACAAAACGTTTTGGCAAAAAAGTGAGCCTAGCAGTCCACAATAGCGATGGTACCAACCAGGCGCGGCTCGTCCTAACGTGCAATCGTGCGCTGAACCGCCAACAAAATTGAACAACATATTATTGCAGCCCTACATAATATTTCATTCAATTATTGCATTCCTACATAATATTTTTAATTATAAAATTGCGCATATTCTTTCAAAATTAAAAAAAATGACTTTCAATCTAAATATACATGAATTTGCATTTAAAAGATCAATAATATTATATTGTAGAGAATAACTATCGCGGCCAAAGGCATTTGCTTCCCGCGCGCAATTTATATCGGCAAAGAACCGAGGTACACACCATTCCGCGCGTGTTAGATTGAGAAAGGGAAGCTACAATGGTTCGGATAAGTAGAGCGAATGCATGAAGAAAGGAGGGTAAAAATGTTTAAGCCTTCTTCACGGATAATACAGAATGTTCCTTGTCGAAGTTTGATACATGGATAATACGGAATATTCCTTTTTTAATTAATAGACGATCAAATATGACATTTGACCTCATAAAAATAAATTCTCATCAAAATAAAAACAATAGTAACAACATAATTCAAATTATTCCCAGTACTACTGGGTTGAGGATCAAGCTGCAAAAGCTGCGTGCCATCCATCAATAAGAAATACATAAGTTTTGAATGGTTTGTATGGCAAGCAAGGTTTGTTTAAAGGGTATGTGCAATTATTTGGTGACCGGTCAGTGGTTGAGTGGGCATCGTGTTTGGGTTCCACCCGGGCGTTCCGTGTTCGATTCCTCAGCTGGCTAAGTCCTCCATCACAACACAAGCAACATTTTCGGCTTTCTGTGGTGGTAGTAGGAGATTTTCTAACATTGTTGGATTATTCGTAACCCGGGAATGTTTGTCTTTTTTAAAAAAAAAAAAAAAATCTAATACCTTTCTTTCCGCATTCTTCTGTTATAAATACAGGTTCAAACTTGTCGATAATGCATTCACTTCATAACATGAATAAATTATTGTTTTATTTGGCAATAATAATTTTTCTATGATTGGCAGCATTGATTGTCTATGAAATATAATATAAATATAGCGTAGCGAAGTTCGTATACTGCGTGAGTGAATTAATTTTAACAAAATTAAAATGTAAAATGCATTTTTTTCGTCTCCCCTGACATAAATACTCACTTTTCATGATAATAAAGCTAAATCTAACTGTTTGAATAAGAGTCCGTATTAACCGAGAAGTGAGGTAAGACATAAATAATGAAAGGAATATAAGGAAAAAATAATATGATGTGAAAGTGAATCGTAATTGTACGCTCAGAAGTCATGTCATCACAGTGATGCATTATTCACGGAAATGAAAGTTCTTGATGTTAGACAATTGTATATTAGAAAGATCATATTACATGCTCATAAACAGTGTCAGTACTACCCATCCATTGACCACCTTCACGACACCCGACTCTTTAGGAACAATCCAATAGTCTCAATAAAAACCACGACGTCCTTTGGGCAATGGCAATTTTCGTACTTAGGACCCAAATTATTTAATATCATTCCTAATGCTTGGAAAACGAAAAGTACAAATGTTTTGCGTAAATTGATCAAAGACTGGCTCCTGGATTTAGGGAGGGTCAAAAGCGAAGATATGTTGACC
Source organism: Glyphotaelius pellucidus (assembly GCA_936435175.1). Lineage (NCBI taxonomy): Eukaryota > Metazoa > Arthropoda > Insecta > Trichoptera > Limnephilidae > Glyphotaelius > Glyphotaelius pellucidus. The sequence continues at coordinate 2,042,364 of OW386550.1, forward strand.
AATAGATAGTCTCATCATATTAAAAAAAAAAAAATTGTTAGACCTCATATAATACTAAAACACATATTTTTCACTCCAGAACATAATTGTCTTTTCTTTTTACTAAACTTGTATTTTAAGATTTTATTTTTTCGTATTGCTTATCCTTGTTCTTATAAGTTCATAATTACATATTAAACTAAAGCTTCTGTGAGGAATCCATTCGCAACACTGTTTTTCCCTCTATAAATAAAATATTATATAATTAAAGAAAGTAACATGAATTCATAATATGAACTAAAATTGTCAATTTGACTGGCCTAAAACAGGATCTATTCCTAGTTGGCTAGTCAAAGTTTCCACATATGCTTTATTGTATAATTTTTATGTGAAATAAATTATTTATTATAATTGAGTGAAACAAATACTTGAGTTGTGTAATGACATAATAATAATTAGTCAGAATAACAGAAGATGTATGAAAGTGAATAAGGCAACGAGTGTATAAAGACTGAGTCATATGGCAATCCATCCTCTCTGCCCACCCCTGCGGTATAATTAATTAATCTTTTTTTTAAATCTACCATCAGAAGTCCAAAATAAGCAGAAGACACCATTTATTTAATAAACGGGTTTATTTTCAGTATCAGGTTCAGATTATATATAAAAGATTTACCGTGGTAATTATATAAATATAGGGAAAAAGGTAGATTAACAAATTAAGAAGGGTGATAATAAGTGTGATATTTAATTAGACGTATCATACTTTAGCACTTACTTGCATTAAACATTGTTGATTATTATTTTAATGCGCCTTTAATATTTTTATAATAAATAATAATATTTTGACGGAATTTGTACTGCTCCGTCAAAAGTGACATTTGTCCAGGTGTACCAACTAACCATAAACAAACCCACAACAAACCAACAAACCGCACAATCAGCGCACAGAAAATAAACTGCCATAAAAAGTGTCAGATCATAAAATATTCAGGCGTGATCATTTTTTGGAGTGAATATAACGGGCATCGTCTTTTTTTTGGAATGCGGTGCGGTTTGGAATGGAACACTAAAATTATTCACACCTTAAGGAGGGGGGAGGAGTAGAGAAGTGTGACATTGCGCGACAAGGGGTACGGGGGCATCATCAGCTCTGTGACGTCACATGTAAAAATCTAAATGATTAAAACACAAAAAATTTTTAGATGTAAAATTGCAAATATGTGACGTCACACTAGGGGGGAGGGGGTCTCACAAATGTGACGATGTGTGACAGGGACGGGGGGGGTCAAAAATCATGAAATTCGTGTGACGTAATTTATGGATGGCCCCTCATTAATATATCGGGGCGCATCGATTAAAAGACAATTCCTAAATTTTTTAGCACAACTTCTGTTAATATAATATAGCTGTGGATTTTTTTTATGTGAATAAATAATAATAGTCCAATAGCATAATAGTCCACACTGACTCGATTCAGTGGAACTGTGGCACCCCCAATTGAGATAAATCGTGAATTCTGAGGCTAAAGGGAGTGGAGATGGGAAGAGGGAGGTTGAGAATTATCTTGCTATTCCGACAGGCAATCTAAAGAGTTTCGCATATGTGGGCATTTCTAAATATTTTTGATGACTTCACTAGGAAGTTTTTATTTTTGACAACGGCAAAGTTTTTATTATTGTTGACCTGGCAACCTGTGGAGATTGGCAACGTTGGCAGCACTGCTGTAGTTACTTTCTACTTTGGATTTTATGTATCTATGACTTTTTCTAAGCACTGTTTAGTTGTCAAATGTCAAAGTAGCTGTTGATAATTATTTCTTCACTTGACGTAAAATCGACAAGTTTACTTTGAAATCTTTCTTCTGATATTTTAACAATAAAATTGTTGATTTTCAGCCCTACTTTTGTATGAAAAAGTATTTGTTTTACGCAAAGTTTTCGCATTACGTATTACAAAAGTAGCCTTATTCGAGGGGAGAACTGATGTTCTGAATAAATAAGCTTTGTGCTTATATCTGAACACCTGAACCATCATGTCGTCTACCAGAATGAAAACCAGCATCCTCGACAAGCCTCTGAGCCGCGGGAAAGGAGAAGTTTCATTGAGTTGTTTTGCTCTTTTGTTTTCCGAGATGGTTCAGTATTGTCAGAATAGGGTTTACACAGTCCCAGAGCTGCAAAATAAGTAAGTCTTCATCTATTTTATACATACTCCACACTATATCATCTATGAGGATGATATGTGAAAGGATTTTTTGAGGAAATGAAGGAGGGTTTTGGAGAAACCCATGTTGAAAGAGGGAGGAAATACGGGCCTAAAGCATTCCACAGCCGAACTGTTGAACACTAAAAGAGATGTGGAAGCAACCCGTATAATAAACAAACAAAAAAATGACTGCAATCCCATTCAGCGTCATATAATAATAATTGGATGATTTGTAGAGCGCTGTTTTGTTGAGAAATCACCTCAGAGGCGTTGAATCATGTTTTTACTGTCCATGTTAATGCTGAACATTGTTAAGGTGCCTAATTTAATTGTAGTTATATTGTACATAATCTCAATGCCCTTTGGTTCATTTTCTCAAAAATGACACTTGAAAATTTACCCAAGTTTTAAAAAAAAAAAAAAAATCCCTTTATTACCTCCGTCAGCCACTTCAAATATATCAATAATCATCACAACACAGGGCCGGTCCTCAATCAACGACCCCTGGTGCGAGTGAAATTTTGGCACCCCCTATCAAAACCAGCCTAGGTGGGTCACCTAAGACACTATAAACAATAATATTTGGATGATTTGAATTTTTGTGCAGCGCCGTTTTTATGAAAAATAATCTTAAGAGCGATGTGTTAGATATTTTCAGTGCCTTGACAACTCGGTGCCCGGAGAGGACTGCTACAATGGTGCCCGGATAGGGATGGCCTTGCTACAATATAATATTATAGCGGAAAGATAATTCTTTCCTTAGAGATACCTCTCCTAAACCTGCTAGGTTAGGAGAGGTATCTAAAAGAGAGGTAGTAGTTTGGCAGCCACCTCTGGTCTGGAGTCCCAAAATACCTGAAAAAAACCCTCGACTCTGTGCAGAAACGGGCGATCCGTTTGATAGATTCTCCTAACTTAACCAATGGACTGCAATCTTTAGAGCACAGGCGTCAGGTGGGAATGCTGTCCTTGTTCTACCGGTATTACAATGGAAGATGCTCCGAGGAACTAGCGTCACTGATCCCCTCGGCACCGGTGCATAGTCGGGAAACACGCCAAACACGCGCTAAACATTGGTACACGGTTGACATTAGTCACATGAGAACGGGTCGTTTCTACGACTCGTTCTTGAGTTCAACAGCCCGGCTGTGGAACGATTTGCCGGCTTCTGTGTTTCCTCCCTCCTACAATATGGGTCTCTTCAAGACCCATGTTCACTCCTTCCTCTCCTCAACAGCACCCTCCACACAGCATCTTCAAAGATGACATAGGCCCTGAGGGAAATTATTTCCCTCAGGGCCTCCTGTGTGGAGTTAATATAAAAAAAAAAAAATAGTAAAATGGACAAATCGTCGGGTTCACGCCCTGGGTGTCACAGGTTCAATCCATTACAAGTCATCCATTATTGCTCAAGTAACATTTTCTCACTGTAGTGATGGAATTTATTGTTATCAAATTTAATTCGTAGAACTCCATTTTTACAAAGAAATAAAATTAGTAATGATGGAAGACGGAGAAAATACAATATTGTCAAGTTATTCATAATCTGGGAATGTTTGTCTTTTTATAATAAAAAAAAATTGTTTTTATTTATACTTAGTGAAACGGGCTTCCGACATGATCATGCGGCTTTACGGCAAGCATGTAACTTTGTTGTCTACTCAAGCAGCTTGACACGTGCATCAAACTGCAAAAGAAATATATAATATAATAGGAAAGAAATGATATCATTTATTTATTATTATTATATGATTATTTGGGCCCCCTCTGGACAAAACCATATCCTAGAAATAGAAAGAGTGCAAAAAAGGTTTATGCGTTACTTGTATATGAGGGAATATACATAACTACCCATTCCTGTATCCATCGTCATTGTTAACAGGAATGCTCGTTCTTAATACATTAGAAGCCCGTCGAAAAATACTGATATAGTACTGAATCCGATTAACTTATATGTACCTAACGCGTACACTCGTGGGAGATCCCACACACGTTTTTATGCTCCGAAAGCGAGATTTCTCCCTATCAAAATGCGCCATTAAACAGAGCAATTCAACTGCTAAATGAATCTGTGTTGAGCATCGACATCTTCACTGTCACCTACAGAGAATTCAGTAACTATCTTCTGACATGTGTCACAAGATAGTGAAACTGCCCCCATACACTTTTTTCTTTAAATTTTGTAATCTTCTCCCCAATATTCTGGTTTATGGAGAACCTGATAAAATAAATAAATAAATATCGACGGTGGAAAGGATAAACGGTTAAAGCGCCATGCAGCTGGAAAGGAAGAGTGGATGAAGCGAATTATTATAGTTAACCAAATAAATTTTTTGTAAATAGCCATCTCTTAAATTTATTTTCACATTAATATCTATATTGAAACTAATCTATATTTTGTTATTTAGACTTCTTTGTTATTCTGATTATTTTGTGTTAATTTATAAAAGTTTTTAACCTATGCATAAATGCAATAAAACAATCTATATATATAAAAATCAATTGCTGTTCGTTTGTCTCGCTAAAACTCGAGAACGGCTGGGCCGATTTAGCTGATTTTGGTTTTGAAATGTTTGTCGTAATCCAGGGAAGGTTTAAACGGTGAGAAAATTGCAAGGGAGATAGTAAAAACAACAATTTTTTCAATATGTATTGGTTCAAAACCTGAATTTACCGGGGTTGAATGTATGGAATGCATGAGGGGGGAGGAGGGAGTGGAACTCGGGTAGGGGCTCGCGGGAGGGGGGGAGGGGAACCAGGGAGGGAAATTTGGGAGGGGGGGGGGGGAAAACTCGGGAGGGGGTTCGTGGGATAGGGTAAGGGGGGGAGTGGAGTGGGGAGAGGGAAGGTGGAAGAGACGGAGTGGGAACGCGAGAGGGGAAGGACACGCAGGAGAGGAAGGGGAATGGGACGAATGGGAAAGGACACGCAGGAAGAAACATTTTTTTTTTTAATGGCATAGCAACGCATGCCGGGGACCAGCTAGTTTTATTTATTTTGTACAATTGTTTTATAAAATAACTAATTAATCACCACTTTTGATACTTATTTGTCTACTCTCAAAAAAATATAAAATTGCATCAAGCGCGGGGCTAGAGTAGATGCGTAAATATTTGGCACAAGCCTCGAGCAAGCTGTAAACGATCAAATGCTTGGCTCAAACAAAAAACTATGAGCTCGGTTAATGCCGCTTGATCATGTCGGAAGTCCAAGCCCAAAAGTTCAATCAGTCTCCCAGTTTTAACTTTGATCCCTTTTTTTTTTGCAGATTAGCAGAATTGGGACAAGATGTTGGAAGCCGGGTGATAGATTTATATTTCATGAGGGAACGGAACGGCAAGAGAGAGATCAAGCTGCTGAACATGTTGCTTTTCATTAAATCCACCTTGTGGAAGGTGAGTTCCAGTTGCCATTCGGTATGCTTCAATAAATATATTACATATTATTGTTAAATCTTTGTTGTTATGTTTGTATTATTAAAGACACTATTTGGGAAGGAAGCTGACAAGCTGGAGCACGCTAATGATGATGAAAGAACATATTATATCATTGAAAAGGAAGCTCTGGTAAGTAACAATTTAAAAACATAATTTTTGTTAATCCACTACTTTTGCCAAGTGTTCACAATGACAATGTTCCGATACACGTTTTTTTTTACATTAGTTGCACATAGGAGGCCCTGAGGAAAATAATTCTCCTCAGGGCCTATGTCATATATTTTCCTCAAATTTTGGGAATGCTGTGTGGAGGATCTTTCTGGAAAGGAAAAAGGTACAAGGGGTGGGTAAGAATCTGGGGGTCAGTGTGTCCAGGAGTGATGGACTTAAGAATCCATTCTTCCCACTACGGTGCAAGGCAATGTTCCAAGAGAGTATGACTGGAGAAGTCAAAGGGATTCCCTCAACCATTCTCTTCTGATCCAGCCTGCCATGCAACTGGCAGGCAGTTGCATCTGCCGCCAAGACCCGGACAAACCTCACCCCATGAACCCGGACACCCCTGCTAAGTCACCAAACATAGTTGGGGTGACCTATGGCAGAGGTGTTGGTTATTCAATAAATGGTTCCCGGGGCGGCGGTACCATACTCGCCTTCCAAATTGTATATTAAAGGTGCTATATGTTTCAAATTTTTGTAATAACAAATACATTTTTAGAAACTAGATGAAATTATATTTCAGGTGATGTATTTAAAATTGTTATTTCTAAAAATATTTATTATACTAAAAATTGTTATTTCTAATAAAATTTTAACATCAGATGTGAAAAATCTTGTCAAAAACACTTTTGACAGAACATGATATTTTGAAAACATATTCCTTTTGTTTGGGGAATTGGTAAGAAAATTGTTCCTTCACTTTTTATCTCGTTCATTCAATAAAAAATATTTTTAAAATAAAACCGAATGTTATGTTAATGACGCGAAAACGGAACTCCATTCCCTTTTTTATTTTTATCAATAATGACCTTCTAACTTAGATACCAGTATAGATTTTTTTGTTGTAGGTAGTTAGTTTTAGTAGTTAAAATAATTTTCAGTTTTAATTTATTTATTATTTCAGGTCAATAAATTTATCAGTGTGCCTAAAGACAAAGGATCCTTGAACTGTGCAACCTTTAATGCTGGGATAATTGAGGCTGTCCTAACCAAGAGTGGATTTGTAAGTATATTTTGGTTATTATTATTCCCTCTCCAGCTCTCAATCACTATCAATTGAAGAGCCTCATATTTTAGGTTGTAGGAGGGAGAAAACACCTGCAAATCATTCCACAACCGAGCTGTTTTTTTTTTTTACATGAGCTCCACACAGGAGGCCCTGAGGAAAACAATTTCCCTCAGGGCCTATGTCATCTTTGGGGATGCTGTGTGGAGGGCTTTTTTAAGGAAAGGAAGGAGAGGAGAGTTCAGGGAAGGAAAAAGGTTTAAGGGGTAGGTAGGAATCTGGGGTTCAGTCTGTCCTGGTCATCCGCCTCCAAGACCTAGACAAACCTCACCCCATGAACCCGGGCACCCCTGCTAAATCACCAAACGTAGCGAACCACTTGGGGTAACCTGTGGCAGAGGTGTTGGTTATCCAATAAAGGTTCCCGGGGCGGCGGTACCCATTCCCGCCTACCAAATTGAAAATAACAACAAAATGTTGAACATAAGAAGAAGAACCCGCTCTCGTGTGACAAATGAAACATGTTCCCTAGTTTGTTTTATTGTAACAACTACATGTCGGTATCAGGCTCCAATTCAGTTGTAAATAGATTACACACCATTGGAAATTTTTATGCCAACGTTGCTGATATTTTTAATATTTCCATACTGAAATATAAGGTTGTACTGATCGAACATTTCAGCCAATTATACGTTAACGAGGTCACTACATAATGAGTTCTTGATATTATTGTTTATTTTTAATGCCTGTGTAATGTACTACGACTGTAATTAAATATACACAAGCTTGTAAATGGCACTTTGTGCCGTAAATTTTAAATAAATAAATGTTGGGTGCGTGCATTGGGCACGTTTTCCGACTATGCACTGGCGCCGAAGGGATCAATGACGCAAGTTCCTCGGAGCATCTTCCATTGAAATCGCAATAAAATAAGGACAGCATACCCACCTGACGTATTTGCTCCAAAGACTGCAATTGTTTGTTAAGTCAGGGGATTCTGTCAAAAGGAATGCCCGTTTTTGTACAGAATCAAGTGTTTTTTTTCTAGCATTGTGGAGCTCCAGACAAGATATGACTACCAAATTCAGGACAGGGCGCACTTGCAATTTGTAAGATTAAACCATTTGCGGACCCTGACAGTACGCCAAGCTTCTGAGAGGTTAACAACTTAATATTGTTTTTCTCTTCTTTCTAGCCAGCAAAAGTGACGGCTCATTGGCATCAAGGAACAACTTACATGGTCAAATTTGATGACACTGTTATAGCCAGAGATAAAATGCTGGAAGACAGATAAATACACCAATCTGATACACGTACTTCAGAAGCCTACATATATTATTATATTTAATTACATAATATTACTTATTGTATTTAAATACCTCGTATTTTCTTCTTAATTATAATTTATCTGAAGAAAATCCCGATTATTTAAATTCTTTCTATTTATTAGTCATTTTTACAATGATCTTGCAGTAGTAAAAGTGCTTATGATATAGAATCCTTTTTCAGATCTGAATGATGTTCTCATGATTTTTTTTTTTTACATTAGCTTCACACAGGAGGCCCTGAGGAAATTAATTTCCCCCGGGGCCTTTGTCATTTTAGGGGATGCTGTGTGGAGGGTTGTTTTAAGGAAAGGAATGAGAGGAAGTTCTGAGAAGGAAAAAGGTATGAGGAGTGAGTGTTAGGAAGTGTGACCAGATCACCTGCCTCTAAGACCTTGACAAACCTCACCCCATTAACCCGGGCACCCTTGCTGAGTCACCAAACGTAGCGAACCACTTGCGGTGACCTGGCAGAGGTGTTGGTTATCTAATAAGTGGTTCCCTGGGCGACAGTACCCGCCGCCCAAATTGTAAATGGCAATAAGAGGGTCGATTAATAAGTACCCATGTTTGAAGACAGATGGCGTTGCTAAGAGAAGTTGACATTACCAACGTGCACTGCCATCTGTCAAACGAGACCATACTAAATTTTAGACTGATTTGTAGTTAGTTTTTATTTAGCAGCCAGTTGTATCACACGTGTTTCATGTTTTTCGATAAAATGGAAAAAGAGCAACATCGATCCATAATTCGCTTTTTATTTTTGGATAGAAAAGCATGTAAAGAAATAAAAGCAAAGTTGGATGCTGTCTCCGGGGACCCTTCACCATTTATGACCACCGTGAGATATTAGTTCAACGAATTTAAATGTGGTCAAACATCTGTTTTTGATGAGGAGGCCAGGCTAGCCGGCAGATGTGGTGCCGAGAAAATCATTGAAAAGGTCCATGACATGATTCTTGCTGATCACCGAACTAAAATGTGCGAAGTAGCAGAGGCCATGGTTTTTGGCGATATAGATCGCCAATTATTACTTTACCTGATAAGTTAAGTGTGAGAAAGGTGTCGGCCTGATGGGTGCCGCGATTGCTATAGAATTGTCGTGGCCAAATTTTGCTATGAATTGTGGCCGCATCCACCGTACTCGCCTGACCTGACTCCCTGTGACTTCTTTCTGTTCCCAAACATGAAAATGTGGCTCGGGGGAAAAAAAATTCAGCTCAAACGAGGAGGTTATCGCCGAAACAAGCAAATTTTGAAGAGTTTGAAAAATCGTATTTTTTGGAGAGGTTAAAGAAACGTTGGGAAAAGTGTATCAACCTAAAAGAAGATAACGATGAAAAAAAAATTGTTTCTGAAAAACTTCCTAACACGGGTATTTATTGATATTGATCCACCCTGGTAAAGGGTTTTCCAATAAGAGGTGTTATTTTGAATAGCGATTAGCGAGATCGAGAGACGATTAATGATTTTTTATGGCCGGAATTGGATGGTATTGATCTGGACAACTTTTACTTTCAACAAGACAGCGCTAGGTGCCACACAAGCATCGAAACCATTGATCTTTTACGGGAAAAGTTTCCGGACTGTGTTATCTCTCGAAGAGGTGATCACAATTGGCCACCGAGATCTTGTGATTTAACACCTTGCGACTTCTTCCTTTGGGGCCACGTGAAAGAGAAGGTCTACGCCAACAGCTCAGCGTCGATTCAAGACCTCAAAGATGGAATTCGTGGGGCCATCGAGGACATAGGGCAGCCACTTTGCAATTTGGTTATGGAAAATTTCATGAAAAGGATATGGTCCTGTAAGCGTGGTCGTGGTGGTCATTTGCCTGATGTTATTTTCCACTATTAACGGCATACCTTCCTCTTTATAATGAAATAAACATCCGATCATTTGTATTAAAAAATGGCATTTTTCTTTGAATATCAAAATAACACCTCTTATTGGAAAACCCTATAGTTCTGTTCTCGAAATGAAAAACCAAAATACTGCAGAATGTTTATTCAGTACAGATTGAAGTATTAATCTATTGGTTTATTTACTATTGCAGTGTAGGTATGTGTTTAAATCAGTTTGAAGGTTCTGTCGCGGTAAGACACCTGGCCGGTCTTGTAAAGGTCGATGCGACTCTTCCTCTCGGCCATGGCGATCCAGGTCAGCAGGCCCAAGGGCACCACAAACAAGGCCAAGGCTAAGAAGGTCGTCCTTGGGTTGGGCTTGAAGTGGTCCAAATGGCTCACCTGCATGGTCTGGAACCTCTGGACTGCCGGGTCAAACTGGAAACATAACAAAAAAAACTCACAGTTAGTAAACTTCCATCAAGATATGTGGAAAATTTATTTACCTAAATTAAAAATTTTGGCAAATATTTATCTAACCACCGCACTCTTATTGTGGGAATTACACTTTGTTTCAACTTAATATAAGAAATGACTATTTTCATTGGGGGAGATGGAAAAACATGCACAAAATAGGTTATTATTAGTTTGGGTTATGTAACCCTTAGGTTGACGAACTAGCAGGTCAAGGGGCAAAAGCACCACTTGCAGGATCCGAGCCATAGGAGTAGCAGCTTGCCACACCAAATTATGTATTGCAAGGTGGGTCAAATCCCAGCGCTGGAAGGAATGGGAAAGGGCACCTGAAATGAGGCAATCCCAAAGTACTCATAAACGGAGCAGACCCCAGACAGATCAGGCAACTACTTGATATGGACAGAAACTCGCTGAGGGAACTGGTGGGACTACTAACATCTCACATGCAGTTGTTGGAAGTGGAAAACACCAATAGAAGCAGGAAAAATGAAGAGGATGAAGAGACTCTGATTCATCTATGGTGCCAATGTCCCGCCCTGGTGGGAACAAGGCTCAGATACCTGGGGAGACGCTCTGGAACCAGAAGACATAGCCACATATCCAATGACAACCCTGCTGAACTTTATAAAAGGGACCGGGTTATTGTTAAAGGATTGAGGTAAAATGGGAGATAGCATATATGGCCTAAGTGCTCATGGGAACTATTTGTAAAAAGTGACTGATAACAAAAAAAAATATCAGAGTGCAATTCACACACGATAGAAGTGAAACCTTTTGATAACTAAAGTAGACAAGAGTGAGGAGATTACGAAGCACTTTTTTTATCAATGTGAAGGATGATTTTTTCCATATTTTTGTTGTCAAATTCCAGTGCACCTTTTCCAATACATTTGGTCATCGTATTAGTATTTGTTTTCTTCTTCGGAGTCGCTAGATGTCGCTTTCTTTTGTGTTTTCTTTGCCTGTTTATTTTGGAGTGGTTTGAAGATTGGATATTGATTGTACAAAAATAATATTAACCTACTGTTAAATAATAAATTAGGTTGTGTTCAATATATTCAGTAATCGTACTGTGGTAAATGAGGTGGAACGACAATTACGATTTGCCTTGTGTTATCTACATTCTACTGTAATATCACACTTCTGCACATTTAAATGTTTCTATAAACAGACTCGCGCATAGATTCCTTATTAAATTGCAATTGATATCTGAAGAGCCGCAGACAGGATGCAAAGAGCCGCATGCGGCTCGCGAGCCGTAAATTCGGACCCCTGCACTAGACCAAAGGAGGCTTGTGTGGGACTGTGAATTTATCGAATTGTAATGGACTAAGTAAGTACCCATGAAATAAATAAATATTTTATTGCTTTCTCATTCTTTCGCAGGCTAAATCCTGTAGTTGTATGTTAGTCTCTTTTTAGTGTCGCTCTGACAAATAACGTGGAATTCCATTATAATATATTATAATAAAACTTATTTCCCTTCCCCATATATGGTATGTATATAAACCGTAGGCTAAGAATAATTTGTACCAGTCTGAAGATGGCTTTAACGAGCTGAAACCGGTTACGATCAAATAAATTAAAGTGGAAAAAAGTTTTATATTTGTTTTATTATAACATAGGGTACATTTTAATTATTTTGTAGTAAACTTTTAGATTTCAGTATAAAGCATGGTGTTTTCTCTTTCTAATACCGTTTAGATAGTATTTCTCACCATGATAGTAAGTAAGGGAGACAACGATTTCTGTGAGACCTACATGAGTTGTTCTCAAAAGCGAAAAAATTAGCCAGAGGGATTAAATAATTTGTGCGTATTTAAATTGTAATGGAACTTCTGCCAAGCACCAAACAAGAAAAAAAACATGGCCAATGACACCGACAAAGCACAACAAATTTAAACTTTATTGACAAAAAATGGAAGTTTAATGCGTCAATAGTTGTTTCTTTTACTAATTAAGTTGAAACGGGGTGTAATTACCATAATCTGTGCCTATTGAAAGTGCAGAGGTTAAGTAAATATTTACTTAATTTTTAAATAGATAATACGTAAATTAAACTAAAACAAAGAAAATATGTAAGCCGTTTGAATACATAAGCCATATATAAGTCATCCAGAAATACTACTTGATAGCATAGAGCTTTACAATTAGAGGCGCTATTGTGTGGAAATATCTCTTTGAAATATTGTCGCAAGAAAGCAATACTCCTGTAACAGCCAAAAACCAAATTGAGTTGTGTACCATCAGTTAAAAAACCGTATTATTGACAAAATGGCTAGTTTTTCCAACTTCCTACAATTCTTATCATTGTAGAGTCACGGGACCCAGATAGATCGACGCAGAAAAAAAAGCTCTGCAAAATGGTGTATAAAAAGTAATTTCATAGGTAGTGGCAGTTACAGCAGTATTGCTTTCCTGCGACAATATGTTCCACTATTAGCACACAAGAACCAACGTGCAGGGACCAGATTCGGTAGTTTTCGGTCTTTCGCCGTTAGAGCGTTGAAGATGGAACTAATTTTTTCACTTCGAAAATCCAATATTTCCAAATCCAAACATTTGTAATACATCAATTTTGACACAGGCACTACTTTTAAAAAAATATAAAACTAATGACTTATGTGGAAATCACCTAATCCACAATAACATCAGATTAGACTATGGTTTAGCATTGAGATTGAAAATGGTTTTGATGTAATGAACAGTTAATCCACAACACAGTATGCCCGATGGAAGAGCTTATCTGAAGATGTGAACCAAGATATTAACACATTGTAATCGGATCACGTATTGATACGTTTTTAGCAAATTAATGCTAGAGAGCGGATCACGTATTTATACGTTTTTGATAGATTGTTAGTGGAGCGCGGGTCACGTTAAAATACGGGTTCCAATATACTTGAGTTTTCGCTATATAGCGTCTGTAGGGTTGTAGCTATGCAGGTAAAAATACATTTAGGTAATTTTACATTTAGAAATATTTTTTGTGTATAATTTGTAAAATAAAGGATGTTATGTAAAAAAAATTTTTTTTTTTTCAAAACTTTCCTGCTTTATGTGAAATTCTGCACTAGTTTAACGATGAAGAATACATTTCTAAATATAATAAAATAAAATAAATAATTTGCAAAAAGAATTATTGAAATCAAACAAATATTTTTGAAGTTATCGCAATTTTTCTAGAGGTCTACGTTAGCGCGAAATTACGCGAAAAATCACCCGTTCGCAGCACTAGTACGCGGCCGAAAACTGCCCGATCACATTGTGTTAATGAAAGAAATTACAGTTAAATCATCAGGGCGGAGGGATAGGAAATTTTGATAAATGTCATCACAACTGGCAGTTATCAAAATTTTAACCTTAAAAAAACAGATTGATTTTTCAGTTGTTGCTACAAATGATTGTATTATTCCATGATTCAGTTTTAAATTATTATAATCTGCAAAACAAGATTTTACGCATTGTTATGTAATCAAAATCTAAGCTCATACCACAGGTTCACAGTGCGGGGAGGCATGTCTGTGAGGGTTGTACGTTTCTTTTAGGAAATATTGGCGATTGACGAGCCTCCTAGCTGCTTGGTCCTTCAATACTTCAACCTGCTTAGCAGACAAACCGTACTGTTTATCTGCCATTTTCGATTAATTCTATTCCTACTACCCACTGAAAACTTAAGCCCACAAATATTGTATCTTCTGACTTTTGACAAGAAAAAACAGAACAGCTGTAAGAATTATTTGTCTATTCCACAATCCACATTTATGTCTATGGCATAAATAAAGCGGTTGGTACCAACTGTATGGCGGTAAATTTGATAAAACCTTTTTATCTGGAAGTAGGTACCAAAACGTGGAAATTAAAAAATATATTTACCATGAATGTAATCATGTATATTTTGTCAAATAAGAGTAGAAAACATAGGAGGGCGCCACTGTTGTTTAGGTGGCAATATTTAAAATATAACTCATGGTGAAAATATAAAGCTGAAAAAAAATATTTAAAAAAATCTTTTTAAAGTTTTTGTAAAAAATAAAAAAGGCACACAAGTGAAATTTTTTTTATTGCAATATAGATACCCACTGATCTCAAAATTAGAATTGCATATAGGCATATTATTATTATACCTTTGTAATTTTGAGTTAACATAATGAAGAATGACGATATTGTAATAAAATATAGAGCACAGTTTAGAAATTGCTCATATTTGTTTAATACTAGCGTACCTAGCGTTGCTCGGACTTTAGGTCACTCTAATTTTAGATCTGAATATATTTGACTCACTCAGATCTAAAAGTAGTGTAACTAAACTCGCCATTAGTGATTTCTTTTCTACCTACTGTTAAATTCAAATTTATGTTAAATTAAATTAAAGCAAATCACTTTGAAAAACAGAATTTAATCAGATTTATGTGGTTAAGTAGGTACCTTTACAACAAGTGCTTCTTCGATTTAATTTTTTTTTGTTAAGAACAAAAAAATGTTTCTTAAAATGTGGTTCACAGTGTCCTAAAAATTCAATATCTCTGCGCTTTAAAATCAAATTTGACAGTTAAATTAGTGTTGCCAGCCTACAAATTTCGTAGTTCCATTTTTAATATTTTCTACTCATAACTGACAAACTATATATCATAGTTTTATGGGCATAGACCAATAAAAACCATGCCCCTCCAGATACGTTTTTAGATTTTCACGGCCAAAAGTATTTTCGTTATTTGTTTTTGGGGTGTTATGCCGTGTTGCGCTACCTCCTTCTTTAGCCAACACATCTGCCCTGATGATGGACATTGTAACGCTGTCCGAAACGTTGGCTAAAGAAGGAGGTAGCGCAACACGGCATAACATCTCAAAAAAAATAACTAAAAAAACATGCCCTTCCATATTTGCTCCGGGTGGACTACTCGGCTAAAAGCGCGCGGCCAAAAAACAAACTGGTAAATTTTTTTCGAAATTCTAAAATAATTAATTAAACTATTTTCTTTTCCCCGTGTTTTTGATTTAAAATACATTTAATGTATTTTTATAGCGAACAATAGATTAGGTAAACGTAGAAATTTAACGTTTGAAACCTTAGTTGGAGTATAATTTTAGTTTCCATCCCTAAAGACGGGACCGAACAATTTTTGTAACATTTTTTTTTTTTAAAAGAAAGACAAACATTCCCGGGTTACGAATAACCCAACAATGTTTGAAAATCTCCTACTACCACCACAGAAAGCCGAAAATATTGCTTGTGTTGTGATGGAGGACTTAGCCAGTCGAGGAATCAAACACGGGACGCCTGGGTGGGACCCAAACGCGATGCCCACTCAACCACTGACCAGTCAATGGTTACATACATGGTTAGAGAAATTTTCCTGCGTATGAAAATGCCGAGCTAAATATATTGCGAACCTCCATAATGTAGATCTTTACGCATTTTCTTGACAACAATTGCAGCAGCACCAGGAAACGATGAATATCGATCATTGGAAAAATACAACCCTTGCTGTATTGTGAAGTCAAAATTTTGGCCGTTTCATCCCTGAAACAGTGAAACATGGTTTTTAATTTTTGGGATGTGGCAACACTGCTCACTGACAAAACGCTTGTTTCTTGTTTGGCAGCAAAAAAAACATGAAATAAATTGTCAGTCACGCGAAGTTTTCACTGCGGCACGGACGTGTTTAAAAATATTGGTAAGTTCTTTGTTATGTTGGGCGCAGACTTAAATTATTGTATTTTTTCTACTTGCGAAAAAATTAATTTAACAACAACGTTATTATCTTTATCGTTAAAAGACGATCTAACAATGATTTCAAACAAAATACTGCTCCCTTCTATTTGTTTTTATTAATTAAATGATTATCAATACCTTATGAAGAACGGTTACACAGTTGCGTCATTAATTTTTTATTATTGTGGTATGAAGAACTCCGTTATAATTCTCGTGCAACCTTTTTGTGGCGATTGGGTGGTATGAGAATAATTTTATTAATTCATAGCATGTCTAACCGAACTCAAATAATTTACTGACTTCGCGACATTGAAATGTTTTGTTATGATTATTTGGAAGGTCGTCTTTGTTGTCCCATGTAAAAAATTGTTTTTGCGTTAGATCCGCAACTATCAACATTCTGGCCCAAGGTTAGAGTTCGTGTGTTTATGCTGAAATATTTATAAATTGAAGGCCTTCTTGACAAAGGTTTTATGGGTAAAATTATTTTATAATAATATTATTAGTCAATATCAATCAATATCAACGTAGATAATAGGTAATTGTTTAAAATTAAAATTATAATTATAAAAAATTAACTGCAATATTTTTTTATTTAAAATTATTAATGTTTTTCACATGTCTCAAAATAATATAGCACCCAGTCCCATTGGAATAAAATCTTAAATAAATAAAGAATAATTAATTGACATTTTAAAAACCTCATATCTTTTCCTTATACAGGGTGTTCGGGGACAAGGTGCACTAACTTCGGGGTGTGATTCTACACGATGGTAGAAATAAAAAAAAGATGAAACAACTTCTTTTGAAGTTTGTGCACTTATCCCCGGACTCCTTGTATACCCACCTATTTGTTTTTCTAATTATCAATTCTTGCTTACTTCCTAAATTTTCCTAAAGTTTCCTCAATTTGGGAGGCGGGAATGGGTACCGCCGCCCCGGGAACCTTTATTGGATAACCAACACCTCTGCCATAGGTCACCCCAAGTGGTTCGCTACGTTTGGTGATTTAGCAGGGGTGCCCGGGTTCATGGGGTGAAGTTTGTCTAGGTCTCGAAGGTGGATGACCAGGACACACTGAACCCCAGATTCCTACCCACCCCTTAAACCCCTTTCCTTCCTACCCACCCCTTAAACCCCATTCCTTCCTACCCACCCCTTAAACTCCTTTCCTTAAACCTTAAAACCCTTAAACTTCCTTAAAAAAACCCTCCACACAGCATCCCCAAAGATGACATAGGCCCTGTGGGAAATTATTTTCCTCAGGGCCTCCTGTGTGGAGCTCATGTAAAAAAAAAAAAAAAATAAATAATTCTACCTACGTACAACGAACGTAGCTTTGTGGCAGTTTTTTTTTCTGATAACCAAAACAAATCTACCATCACGTTAAGAATTATCATGCTGGAATTTTCCTAGTATAATTAGTATTTAATTTGTTAGTAAAACCATAAAACACAATAGATTTCTCAATCTAGATTTCAATTAATGTATAAAATCCTAAATTTTTGAATGTGCTTGTTTTGTTATAGGTATATTTCAAAACAAAAAACTTCTATGTTCAAAAATGCACTCAGAGAAGAAGGCGAAGATTAGATGTTTGAAAGTCCAGACTTACACATTTTTTGTAACACTCTTCTAATTTTGACTTTTTTTTTCAGATAAAAAATGAAGTTCCTCTTTTTGTTGTTTGGACTGTTTGCGGCCGCACAGTGCGTGTCCTTCGTAGATCTGATTAAGGAAGAGTGGGGCGCCTTCAAGGTATGTACATCATATTACAATATATTATACAGGTCATTATTCTGGGGGTCATTGGTCAGTGTCAGAAAAGAAGGTCATTTATGTTGAAATTGGCATTTTATTGCTATTGTAATGTTAGATTGCAATGAACCTAGATGTGACTCTTCCCTATTTCGCAGCAAAGCATTTTAATCTTTTCTGTTATCGCAATACTGGCCATTACTTTATCTTCTGAACTCCCGCTATTTCATATAATGTAATTGAATCGTAATAGTTTATTTTGTTTGCATGTGTTTGTGTTACTTATCTGAGAGGGTGTTTAAACAACGTAGTCCTTATAAACACAGACTTGTGACTTATACCAAACAATCTGATGAATCCCGGGTCAGGTCAAAGTGTGGTAGTAAAGATAGTATTTTCTCATCGCAAATAATAATGTCACATCATGTCAATATTGCGTATGATTTCTCATTATTTTTTATTATTATCAAATTAGCCCAAATATAGCCCAAGGTTCTTGAAAAATAATAAGTTTTTATGGCAATTTGTTGCCGGCAAGATGAGTAAGGCAATACATTGTTGGCAAGAAATTGCCGTAAAAACTTGCTGGTTTACGAGAGCCTATAGAATAACTACGATGCTACACATATAAGTTGGCGGTGGCATAAACATGAACTAACGCTATATCTTTAATTTGGCAACCAAACCAACTACATATCATTATGTCATAGACAACATCGCCCTCCTTTTTCACCAACTTATTTTTATTTATTTTTTTGGATTTATATTTGTATGTTTTTACAACAAGTATACATTTTTTATGTTATACAGCGTTATAAAGAAATATAAAAATAGCCTTTCCTCACCATAAGGAGACAAGGCTCTAGTATTTGGTGAGGGAATTCATGCTCAATTATATGAAATCGTGTAATTAAGTAAATAATAAAATATTGCAAATAATAACAAAAACTCAAGGTTTATCAATAATAAATTTCAAGATTTAAAAGAAATAATAACAAAAAATATTAATTAACTCTTACAGTAGTAGTTTCAGGTATTTTTCTTCTACTAGTAGCTTTTTATTTATTATTTCATTTATATATTATATACACAACCTTCAGTTTAGAATTTATTAATTTCAACACTTTTCTGACTCTGCAGTTAATTTAGTAGCATAAAAAAGTACAAAAATGAGTAAAAGTAAGGATCTGAATGTTCGTTTAGAAACAAACATTCAGATCCTGCGCAGCTAAGTCCTACAACGAACTACACTGCAAACCATTGCCTTACTTTAGCAAACTTTACTTTTCTGCGCAGGGTCTGGTTATTTCGGTTCCATGACAACTGAGAATAAAGTCAACTAAACACCTCCTTGAAAAATCATTAAAAGCTATGAAAAAAATAATTTTAAATTAGCTGATAACCCTAACCTAACATAACCTATTTAACCAAATTTTTATATATATTTTTTTATCACTTTAAATGACT
The DNA here is from genome assembly GCA_936435175.1 of Glyphotaelius pellucidus. Taxonomy (NCBI): domain Eukaryota; kingdom Metazoa; phylum Arthropoda; class Insecta; order Trichoptera; family Limnephilidae; genus Glyphotaelius; species Glyphotaelius pellucidus. The sequence continues at coordinate 2,061,800 of OW386550.1, forward strand.
TATCTGAGATGGTTCTGAGTTGGCTTCATTCTGAGTTGTCCGGTCACCGGTTATTTCAATGTGCGCTCTTTGGTGGTCAATGTATGATGTCGTAGTTTATTCAAGACGTTCTTCAATCCTCCTGGTGCCAAAAATATGGTCACATGGTTTGCCTCCAGCTGTTTGATGATACCTAGATTTTTTTAGGGCAAGTCTATGAATTCGGTTCCATGCCAATTGATAATAAAGTCAACTCAACACTTCATTGAAAAGTCATTAAACCCTAACCTAACGTAACCTATTTAACCAATTTTTTATGTATACTTTTTTATCACTCTAAATGATTTATCTGAGATGGTTCCGAGTTGGTTTCACCCATGAATTCAATAGTGTAGTAAAAAATAATCAAATTAAATTGGAACGTACATATATTACGTACATCGAATTGATACAATGGGTACTAAAAATAATATCTATTTTTTTCTGAATGAATACAATAAATAATCTAATTTATGTAGGCGTAATCGTAAACAAATTGTTTTCAACGAAGAGATGTTGTTCTTGTGTGCAAAACATGATCATTTGAAGAAGTTAGGTCATGTGATCCAACCAAACCGGTTATGTTAAACTGTTTTTAACTGTAGCTAGTCTTTTATTGACCTGTTTTTTTTCTTGCCAAATTCTAGAAGATAATTTGTTTACTGCCAGGATTTCACTTAGCAAATGGACGTTAACAAATTTATGAGTCGACATCTGGAATATAATTTGTCATAATATCGAACAGCTAGCAGTTCACAATAGAGTGCTGGAATCAAGTCTTATACATGGTAGTGAGGCGTAGGCGTAGTTTGGCAGAAGAAAGATGACTGAAAGCTGTAGAAATGAGTGAGACTTCTGAGGTATAAGTGCTGTAAAGCCATGTATGACCGTGTTCAAAATATTAAGATCTGGAAAAGTGCAAGCAAAGAGAATTAAGCACTTAGTTTGAACATGTAGAGTTGTTGAACAAAAAAAGGAGTGTAAGGAGAGAATATAATATGATGCCAAAGTGAATGGTAGAAGAAATCATGGTACAGTCAAGTGAATCAAATACTTAGTCAAGTCTGGCTTCGCGGCCTTTTCATACAAAACTTAATTTAGTTTTGAGGCCAAAGTATCACAACAAACTGAATAATATTTTTTAAATTAAAAGTTATGGTGAAAAATAACTTGTAGGGATGTTTTAAATTATGAAAAATAGGCCATAGGAGAATTCGATTTTTCCTTATTTTAAAGGCAATTTCGGCAATTACTTGCGAATTAGGGCAAAATTATTTTATTTTGTAAATCATGTAAAAATAAAAAAGGATAAAAAAAAGCATTTTGATGGGCTTTAATTTAAATTACCAATTTACATTGGAACATAAATTTGGCATATGCATGTAAATTAAAATTTTAACCCAAAAAAATGCTTTTAATGATTTTCTTTATCATATGTATATTGATGGTATCGAAGAACAAAGTCGGATCTGTTCAAGATTGAACATAGTTTTGTTGGCTTATTTTAATTTTGTTTTGATGATTTAAAAGTCTGTATTTTCGGATTTTTTAATGAAATTAAATGCAAAATATCACTGTAACGCTATGTTTCTTGATCTCTTAAACAGCTCTACTGCAAAACTACAAAATTGCTCACACTACAAAGTTCTTCTTCGGGACCATCGATATATTAACATAGTAGATTGGACAAGATAATTATTAAAAATTATTACTGTTCACTCACAAAAAATCGCTAAAGTTGCCCATAAAATCATGAAAAATATAGTTAATTCTATGGCCTACATTTTATAATTAAAACACACAAACAAATCCATACTAAATATTTGCTATACTTTTTGACAAAAATAAAATCATTTTGGTATTTTAGCTGTTTCTCAAGAGTTGTGAAAGAACAGAGAAGTAAGTGCCAAGCAGATAGTTAATTAGTTAGTTGATTGAACAGAATTGTAATCATCACCTGACACGTGATTACTGTTGATTTGACATTGATATGAATGTGTTATAGTATTTTATTGGGATATTGAATTACTATAATCTACATTATGTTGAGTGTGTTGAGTGGGGGCGTTGTGAATTGAATATCAGATACCACAATAGATCCAATTTCAGCAGACTTGTTAATTGTTGTTAGGAAATTTGTTTATTGAAACGCACATTTATAAATGATTTTATTTGCACTCAAAATTTACAATCAATAATATTTTCAAAAAACCCATTTTAAAAATTAAAAAAAAAATTCATTTGAAGCACTTACGATTCTGAATGATGTTAATGTGAATTATATCTTATTCTTTGAATTTTGTTATCAGAGATAAGTGTATGTAGATAGATAGCAAACATTTCTAAGTTTTCTCAACAATTAAACTAAACAAGTTAGAATGCAAGCCTGCTTTAACATTCATTGCATTTGCAGAAAGTGCGTTCTTGAAGAAATAAACCCATAGAAGTGCTCACATACCGATATTCTCTCTTGAATCTCACATTCCTGTATATTTATGAATTAATTGCATTACATATTTTGACAGGAACAGCCTTTTTCATAGAAAACATAAATTTGGATTTGGGGCCAAAATACCCTACCCTGAATAATATTTTTTTTATTCTAGAGGTATAGCAAATATGGACATAATTCCGGACAACTCGGAATACAACCAACTCAGATCCATCTCAGATGAGTAATTTTGAGTGATAAAAAAAAAAATATAAAAACCTGGTTAAATAGGTGACGTTAGTTTAGGGTTATTGGCTAATTTAAAATGATTTTTTTCATAGCTTTTAATGACTTTTCAAGGAGGTGTTGAGTTGACTTTATTCTCAGTTGGCATGGAACCAGCAAATATATAACTCGGATATTTGCTATTTTATTCACTACTAGCTGGTACCCGGCATGCGTTGCAATGCCATTCAAATAAATAAATTTTTCTCCCTTCATTTCCTTTCCCAAGCGTCCCCATTCCCCTCCCGCTTCCCCTTCCCCTCCTACGTTCCCCTTTCACCTTTCCCGCCTTTCCCCTCCCTCACCCCCTTAACCCTATCTCCTTCGTTACCCTCCCCCTTCTTCCTTCCCTCCCTGCCACTAAAATATATGAAATACACATTTCATTTATACAAATTTCGTAATGCCAGAGTTTACCATTATGTATAGAAACCTTCGGGGGCTTGCGCACAACAAATCACCAAAGTTTCATCGCAATCGGATGAACGGTATGGCAGCGCATAAAATACAAACTAACAAACAAATATTGATTTTTGTTTATAAAATTGTTTTAAATTATGACATATTGGTCATTAAAGAATTCAATATTGCAAGATTTTAAAGGCAACTTTAGCATTATTAAATCTAATTGAAATAATTGGCATAAATTAAATTCTTTGATATTTTGCAGGTCCAGCATAGCAAGAAGTATGACAGCGATACGGAGGAGAAGTTCAGGATGAAGATCTTCATGGAGAACAGGCACAAGATCGCCAAGCACAACCAGAAGTACGGAATGGGTCTGGTGCCCTTCAACCAGGCCATCAACAAGTACGGGGACATGCTCCACAGCGAGTTCATCGCCACCTTTAACGGCTTCAACAAGACCAGGTACTTATTACCTTATAACTAACCCTCAACCATCTTGATGACATTTGGCCGGAGGGTCAGTTTATCCATTTTCAATTTGTTTGTGGCAACAGTGGGTAGGATACATACAGTTTGACATGGTTAAATTTGCAGTCTGTGATGTCGCAAACTTATTTGTATTTTCTAAGTTGGTAATTTTTTAATAAAACAATCAAATCATACAGAAAAAAGTAAAGCGCCGCAGGAGAAAATTTTATATCTCCAAAGCCAATCCTATAAATTCTTAGTTGATTTTTGTCATTCTTAAACGTTAAAACTTATAAAAAATATCTATTTCCAATTTTGGGCAACTTTTGATTTATATTGTTTGGAAAGTAAAATTTAGGTATTCTATGAACACAGATCCTAACAAAAAAGCGCTGTGAGGTAAAAAAGTGAATTTTTTTTCTACAGTCAATTGAACCACAAAATTTGGTCTTTTTCAGAATATGTAAGGATTTTTTTTATTCAAAATTTTGAAAAAGACTTGAAGTTTTCTGCTAAACCGTTTTACAAAGCAGAACAGAAACCATTGAATATTCTTTTCTGCAAATTTTTTTTTAATATATTTCATTTAGCCAAGTGGGTGGTATTAGAAGACTCAAGAGCCGCGGGTTTTTTATCGCTCCACTAGAATACAGACAACAAACATAACATGGCTCTGTGAACTTTTAAACTTAAATATTTTTTACTGCTTTCCCCTTTAGGGGCCATCTATTAACTATGTCACGAATTTCATGAATTTTTGACCCCCCCCCCCCCAATCCCTGTCACACATCGTCACGTTTGTGAGACCCCCTCCCCCCTAGTGTGACGTCACATTTTGCAATTTTACATCTAAAAATAATCAAAACAATAGAGTTGGTAATATTTTTAAGTTTTTCATCAACATTTAAGTAGCTATTGTAACGATCATGTTTACCACAGCGGAGGGGGGGGGGATAGAATGGGGCATAATGGGATAGTATGGGACGTAATGGGATAGGATGGGGCGTTATGGGATAGGTAAAATATTTTTGTGACAAATGCACTGCATGTGACGTCACAAAGCTGATGACCCCCCATCCCCTTGTCACACAATGCCACGCTTCTCTACCCCTCTCCCCCCCCCCTTAATGTGTGACGTAATTTATGGAGGGCCCCTTATTAGAAGTGACAAAGTTTCTTTATTCGAGCAAGAAGATTAAAATTGAAATAACCTTTTACATATTTCATTGCTAACGTTTTTAATATTTTAATATATTTTTAATGCACCTCGTGTTAATGAATACTTAAATTCTGGCTGTCGTCTAAATAATTTAAAAAAAATTGGAGTGTTCCAATAAATAGTCACTGAATCCCATCCAAATGCCATTAGCAGTTAGCACTCTGCACGTCATATAATTACTTGCATTATAAAATATTGTACAATATACTGAGAACAGGAACGGTGATATCATGTCTAACTGAGTGTAGAAATTTCCATAGAATACTTGATTTAAGATTAAAATCCAAAGCTAATTGAATTTTTTATTTAATATACATCATAATAATGAGTCATTAAAATGGCGTGTGTCCGTATGTTTCTGATTTGCTTTGTTAACCACTCAAGCGCTTTGTGTTCGGTTCTCGATTTGTCCATTCAATTTAATTAACCTGTTAACCGGGGAGTTCTGTTTTAAATTACACAACATATGACGGGTGCAAACTCTTTCACTAGGGCGTGTCAGTACGTCATAATGGACGGTGGACATAATTTCATATTGTTATTTTTTTATTATTTATGCGTAAAATAAATGAAAAGGCTATGAAATATATTTTCTCGTTTATTTATATATAAATCACAAAAGAAAATACAAAATTACAATTAAATACATGGTACATTGATTTCGTCATCGCTGATATCGCTTTCATTCATTTTGATGGATTCTAAATAAAATGAATAATCTAAATATGTATTCTAAAATAAAAAGGTTGGAAATAAAAAAAATATAAGTAAATAATATATAAAACGAAAATAGGTAGGTAAGTGTAAGTACGTACCCGTCGCCGCCCACCCAGAACACATCCACCAACTCGCGATGGCGAAATGATACTGATTCTCTCCGTGTCTCAAATTCATATCGAGACCTGTACGGATAACTAATACTTTTGTTGCTCGAAAATATAAGTTCCGCCCGTTCCAGGGCACAACATATATTTCAAGGACGTATTCATACGTACCACCCGTACCCAACACTGTTTACGTTTGACGTATTTATACGTCCCGCTCGGTTAACAGGTACCTCCAAATATTAATATGGAAATATGAACTGCTTGCGCGTTTTAAAGCCAACAAATCCGCCTAGATTTCACCGTTCATCCCTATATTTTTAGTTACTATAAAAAAATTGTTTATGAATTAATAATAACATTAGTATTTGCAATCCTTAAGGGGTCGTCCATTAATCACGTGATGTTTTTTAGCAACGTTTTAACCTTTCCCCCCCTGGTGATATGTGGTGAGGTTTTAGACTACCCCCCCCCCCCCCCCATACATAAAATCACATGTATTTTTTTAGTACAAAGTATATTGAAATTTTCAGAATATTATCTTTAAGTACAGGTATAATCTGATTAAATTTTGGAAAATTAATAATTGTGATAAAATATCTAGACAGACAATAAGGTTGCAGGTTGTTTTTGACTGGTATAAAAATAAAAAAGGAAGGTGTAAAAAAATATATATATTTTTCTTCTTCTTTTGTGGTATATTTTTGTTTTGCATCAGCCCACAACACATAAAATTTTTTCTGAGCTACACTAGTAGTAGGTTTTTTTTCCCTTTTTATTCTCTGCAAATAGGTCTTTATAGAGATCTCCTAGTTTAGACATTGTTCCATTGTTTTAAGGCAAAACATACTCGGCAACGTTTTATGCATGTATTCGGCCTCAAAATCACTGACTTACTGGCGACTGGTGAGCCAAGCGGTTGTCGCAAAGTGCGGGGAAATCGTTTCCTGGCAACGGGGAGTCAAGGCCAAGCGCCGCTGTTTGGTTTAGAATCGTGCATTCAACGAAAAATAAATACACGTGATATCTCATTTTATCCCCTCGTGATATTTCGTGATTTTTTTCCGAACCCCTTTCCAGCCTCACGGGATTAATGGACGATTCCAAATTTATAATTACAGTAGCTGAAGTCCCCGGCTTAGGCCTGGGCTTTACGAAGAATTTTTCGAAATCAGATGTAAATGTTAACTTTTCTCTGTTTTTGAACTTCGAGTGTTCAAAATTTCATCAAAAAGTATCGTAATTTGGCTTCAAGGGGCGGGAAAATGGGATTGGAGTGGTTTTCGAAATTTCATTTCGACGGTGACATTCCTCTTGTTTTGAAGGCCAAGTGTGCAAAGTTTCGTCAATCTCGGAATAAAACTGTAGATTTGTCTAACAAACAAATCCACACGCCATTCCGGGATACTCTTAATTGAGAAGAAGATAAATAGATAATTAGTATTCACTAGATCCAAGGCAAGCCAAAAAAATTTTCAATTGGGCCACAGGTTTTACATTCCTGCCCTAGACAGACTACATACATTCATTTTCATACTAAAGCTAATAAGTTAATTAATCATATTATTCATCCACTTTCCAGTACTTTAGAGTGTTCAGTACAAGTACATTATTTTTAACAAACAGTAAACCTTGATTATGGTTGATAACATTAGTAAAATTCCGAGTCATTGTGTTTTCTTAGCAAAGTATTTATTAAATGCAAACGTCAACAATACGGTCAGCGGGATTATCAATCGGCTGATATGTGTGACGACTATCGGCCAAATAATTTGAAATTATAAAAAAGGGGTCACATCATCATTGTATAGTCTTTGCTTTATCATAATTTATTAAGTGTGTCGAATATTTTTTTCGTCTTTATCACACTTTGTGTCCAGTCGTGTGTTTCACCTATTCACTTTGCAGATATCTTTTAACCTAGATTTGATGGTCCGATGAATGATCCTTGAATTATTTTTAATACTATAATAATAATAATATAGTTGGCTCAGACATGTGCAAGAGCTTTGAATGGCTTCTGTTGTCGTTAAAGCTGTCCACTAACAAATATAGATTATCAATTTTAATTTGATTTAATAGCTTTGTTGCTAAAGGGTTTCAGCACGATGGTACATTGTTTTATTATTAATGACAACCGTAAACATAAATCAAACATTATTTTACTGTTGTATTCAACTTTATGGTTGTTCATTAAAAATAAAAGAAATTCTCTTAGTAAAACGAAACACCACTATTATTGCGAATTTCTTGACAAAACAAGGTATTGCGATGTGATCACTTTGTACGCCTTATTTGAGTGCTGATAGCTTCCAGTCAAAGCCCTGGAAAAACCGTATCTCTGATTTGGATTCCCGGACGGCATCAAGGGTAATTATATCGCGAATTCCCCGGCAAACAAGCTTCCAACCCTACTGTTACCCTCACACACCACGTTTGTTTTTTTTTTTTACATTAGCTCCACACAGGTAACTGTGGAGCTAATGTACACTGATAACTTCCATTCAAATCCCTGGAAAAACCTTATCTCTGATTTGGATTCCCGGACGTATTGGCATCGTGGGTAACGATATTGCGAATTCCCTGGCAAACTAGCATCCAACCTTATTGTTACCCTCACAAACCACGTCTTTTTTTTTTACATTAGCTCCACACAGGAGGCCGTGAGGAAAATAATTTCCCTCAGGGCCTATATCATCTTTGAAGATGCTGTGTGGAGGGTGTTTTTGAGGAGAGGAAGGAATGAGCATTTGGCTTGAAGAGACCCAAGTTGTAGTAAGAAGGAAACACAGAGGTTGGCAAATCGTTCCACAGTTGAGCTGTTGAACTCAAGAACAAGTCGAAGAAGCGACCCATTATGACAAATGTCAACCGTGTATATAAGTTGGGTGCACGTTTGTGCGTGTTTCTCGACTTGCACTGGTGTCGAGAGGATCAACGACACTAATTCACGTGCTTGACCCCCCAGATTTTACCCACCCCCTTTCTGTGGTCTAGAAGTGAGAACCTTAGATCACATATTTTTTGGTTGTCCCTCTCCAAACAAATACCCTCTCTTCTATTAAGCCGTATCTAAAATTGCCTCCCCTCCGTTCAACATCTCATTTCTAAGCGCCACAAGTATTTTACTTAGTGAAATTCAAACATTATTTGTTTATTAGCCCAAATTAACATATCGTCGACGGCAGAACATCACCGCGTAAATCATATTTGGCCACTTTTCAGGAGAGACATAAAACCACTTTTCTTAATATATTTACATCGAAATCGCGGCAAACCATTTTATTTTTCATGTTCAATTGTCTTTTCAATTATGAATTTAAACACATACACGTTTTTATCCGAAAATAAAATAATAAATGACTTAAGCGGTGATGTCCAGTAAAATACGGCAAAAGTTTTGACTTACGCGGAAATTTATTCTTGTTGGGAGGTTGGTATATAATATCATTATAGTTTTAAATCACAGGAATGTGGAAACAAATAATATTTATTTAAAAACCATTAATAATATTATTTTTCAACGAAGTAATATTATGTTAGTGCGTAGGGAGTGTGGCGAACCCATCGCTCAGGGAGTGGAAACACAAACCTGCAATAGCCATCCCAAGCCAAGGTGTGAGCTACCGTGCTCAGGCTGAATGTCCTGGGGAACAGTGTCAAGAACGGTGCCTCCGAGAAACAAGGTCGCATCTCGGAGTATTTAGACCTTACTCCAACATTCGGGGCTCTGTTGGAGTGGACCTTCTATTTCCCTGGTCACTCGTGGGACAAAAAAGAAAACTCGAGGAACCAAGAGGAGAAGCCGTGGAGAAGAGAGCTGAGGCCACCTCCATGAACCCTTCCCTTGTGGGGCCTTCACGGAACCAAGGGGAAGGGCACTCTTCCGGCACGGGGCCTTTGGGGAACCAAGGAGTGAAGTAGAGAGATGATGTCCTCTTCCCATGTGGGGCCTTCAGGGAACCATGTAGGAGTGAAGAGGAGAAATGAGGCCATCTCCGTGAACTTTCTTATGGGGCCTTTAGGAAACCAAGGAGGAGTGAAGAGGAGAGATAAGTCCTCTTCCCTCCTGGGGCCCTCGGGGAGCCAAGGTGGAGTGGGCTCTTCTCTTGTGGGGCCTTTAGGGAACCAAAGGGAGGTGAACTCTCCGTCGTGGAGCCTTCAGGGAACTAAGGAGTGGAGAGATTAAGCCCTCTACCCTTGTGGGGCCTTCAGGGAACCGCGGAGGAGTGAAGAGGAGAAATGAGACCTGGGAAGACACATTGTCGAACCAGAAGATATAGCTTCATTTCCAATGACAATCCTGGTGAACTTTGTAAAAGGGACTGGATTACTGTCAAAGGAATGAGGTAAAATGGGAGATAGCACAATGGGCCTACGGCCTAAGTGCTCACGGGAACTTTATTTATGTAAACCGTCTCCGCTCTTGAAAAAAAAAAAAAATTATGTTACATGACATTATTTAGACAAATAAAATAGTAGATAAGTACCTAATCATAAAAATACACAAAATTATTAGTTACTCAATGACACCGACAATCATCAACTTAAAAATGAAGCACATCAATTTTTTTATTTAAAAAAAAAATAAACTTACATTTTAGATACCTCGTGTAATGTTAAAAATATAAAAATTAAAGTCATTGATACAGTAACGAATCATAATAGCTATGACAATCTTGCGGAATTACAGATTTTAGTTCCTGTAAATGTTTTCACTTGGATTCTTTTATTTTAATTCTATCTTTGTACAGTTTTGGAATAATATCATTATAATTTATATTATTCGACAATTTTGGTTGTCGAGGCAATTCGACAAAATCATCTTGGAAGTTTGTTTTAAAACGAATGATCCCATCTGGTGAGTATTGTAACACACGTAGGTTATTAACAGTTTGATCACTTGCTGTTCTGCCTGGCCTGATTGAATTGTATAAAAAAGTATTTTTTTGTGCATAATTCAAAAAGAATTCGTATGTCATTATTTGAACGTCGTATGGCTTATTAGGAGGTTTTCGAGCCAGTTTAGTGACTTGCGCATACTGACTTGGGAGGTATATTTCTTGTTTTTTTAATTTATTTTCGATTCTACTATGTACTGAGTCACATTCAATGTAGGTATGTCCCTTCTCTAAGAATTTTTGTGTAATGATGATGTTGAATTTCATGGAGAGACGAAGAAAACCATTGCATCACATTCCTATTTTGATAGCCGCATCCATCGCTATAAATTATAACTGCCCGTAAGTCCAAAATGATTAATAATAACGTCTACCGTGTGCACAAAACAATGTTTGTGATATATAATTACTTAGGACGGGTTGTTTCAAAAAATTTGATGGATTCATCAAATATTTGAAGTTAATTTTCACGTTCTGCGTAAGTTCTATTCAAGTTCTGTGATGATTTCAGTTTTGTGAATCAACTGGTCTATAATGATGTAATAATAAAACTTGAATAGAACTAACGCAGAACGTGAAAATTAACTTCAAATATTTGATGAATCCATCAAATTTTTTGAAACAACCCGTCCTTAGTCTCATAATACAAACCTTTAATCAGCGAAATAACGTGTCGCGGCAATGGCGATTGGTCAACGACTGAGATAGGCGATGATTTTTACCCAAACGGAAGACAAATGAGATGCACGGTGATACTATTTTCGTTGTAGAACTATTTCCTTACCTTCAAAAAATCCTATAATAATCCCACCGATGTAGGTTTATGACCGCCGTCGAATGGCATTTCAGGATGACTTACGCGGTGATGTTACATACGCGGTGATGGAATGCCGTCGACGATATCCCAAATATATATAAAATTATTATATTATGCATTAAAATAATTACAACACAAACCATGTCAGTTTATCTCGCTACATATTTTAATTTCCCGTACAAAATCCGTGATTACTTTTTAATCTTCTTTATCTTAATACTAGCTTTTTACCCGCGGCTTCGCTCGCATGTTATTAGGGGGAAATTACTGTAGCGCTTGCACTTATCATCAATTATCCTCCCCCCCCCCCCCCCCGCATTCCATACATTCATTCTCGATACATTCAGTTTTCAAACAGCTCGCGTGTCACCTAAATTTCATAATGCCAGAGCTCACCAGTAGTAAAAAAAGAATTATCCAATTTGGTTCAGTCGTTCGGAAGTTATGCGCGTACCAACATTTCGAAGATTCATCTTTATTTATGTAGATCTTCGACTAAGTATCAAAGATATATATATAGATAGATATTAACTATGACGCCTGAATTAAAAAATATATCAACATCGTTTTCACGGCAACGATTTGTTTTCTGACGTTAGCAACAAATCGCTTTTGTTAGCGACAGAAAATGTATAAAAAAATAATATATTAATATTTATAATTTCATAACTCCAGAGCTTACCATTATGTACAGCCTATAGTACTCACATATAATTTAGCTTTCTGTTGGGGAAAGAATTTTTAAAATCGTTTTATTGTTTTATGCATAAAAGCGTAACAAACAAACACACGCAGTTACGCATTTATAATATTAGTATAGATATATAAAAATGAATGTTTCTTTGTTTGTTCCATATGCCTTCCTATACCATTCACCCCACTGCGAAGAAACTTTAGTGATTTGTTGTGCGCACTCCCAAATTAGTTCTATATATAATGGTGAGCTCTGACGTTATGAAATTTGTATAAGATTTTTGCAACAGGTGGCCCATGAGTTGTTTGAAAATGTGTGTATTTCATATAGTTTAGTAGCAGGGAGGCAAGGGAAATTCGGGAGGGGGGAGAGGGGAATGAAGTAGGGAGGGTTTGCGGAAGGGGGACAGGTGGAAAATGAGAGAGGGGGTTCTTAGGACAGGGGACGTGGGAGAGGAACGGACGCATGGGAAAGGATATGCTAGAGAAAGATGAGGGACCAGGTCGAGACAGAGGGAGGGTTGTAAAGGAGACATAGTAGTGGTAGGGGATAGCAGGAGGTAAATTTATAGTGTAGCCCGACAGTACCTTAAATTATTGTAAGTTGCTGTTTTTGTCTTGTACTCCTTATACATAGTATGATAGATATTATTGTTTATCATCATGTATATCAATAGATAATATTTAAATTTATTTATTTTACAAACTCGGCTGTGGATCACTAAGGGCTTTGACTCCGTACAAAGTGCAAATAAAATAGATAACTTTATTTATGGATTACATAAGCGTTAAGCATCTAAACCCCCACGGCTTTATTCATTGTTCGAAATTGGTATCATTAAATAAATTAATGTATTTTTGAGCGACATCAATATGAACCCAAGGATTTTGACCACCATACTAGGCACATACGTGCCCGTGTTGTGATGGTCGATTTTATATAAAATGCATTAAAATAATAAAAAGTATGAAATATAAAAGAATATAAGGAGTGTATAATTTAAAAAATATACAAAATCAAAGTAATTTAGTAAGCAAATAAGAAAAAATTATATAAAAATTATATTTTATATGTGAGTTTCAGTGACGTAGATAGAGTACATTATTCTTAATTTTTGTATAAATTCATGTTTGATCTCCGGCTTGTAATTCTTGTGAATAATTTTTGTCACAATAATAATTTTCTCAACAAATACTAGTGTGACTCTAAAGTTCATTACATGTTTATACATTTAATTGATTTCCTGAATACAAACTCTGCGTCTCACTCTGTTACGCTCACTATTACAATTTATTGTCTCTTTCTATCATTCAATACTGTTATGTATTATAATTTGAGCTGCCGCTGACCAGCTTCTCCTGTGTATAAAATTATATATAATTAGTTATCAGCTTAGTTTAATGACTCGGCAATATTCAAAGAACGTGTCGTAGAATAACAAAGAAATTATGCATAAACATTGTTTAATTCTGTTATCAACCAGATTATATCAAAGTCTGTTTCTGTTACCAATAACTTCCCTTCTAACAAAGAGATGTGGTCACTGGTGAATAATATTGTAATTAATACAAGAAATATAAAAATCATAGATAAGCAAATGTAAACGGAATCCATGACTCTTTTAACATGTGTTTTGTGTTGTATTATCGATTATTCATACCCACTCACCTACTGTTAATCATTGTATTATTGTACTTTTAAAAACAACCGTAATGTGGATTTTTTATTGTTGTTTTATTGGGAATTATAAATGAACAAAACATGTTTGTGAAAAATGAATGACTGATAATTGTTTAGTTTTTCACATGTATACAGTGTCCGAAAACTCATAGTATAGGCGGGAAAAAGATGACTCGGATACCTTGAAGGTTCAGGAGACGTGTTCAAGTTACTATTGTCAATCCTGGTGATCGTTCTGTCGAGGAAATAAGGGAGATAGCACAATGGGCTGAGTGCATTTATGAAAGCAACGCAGAACTTCCTTGTCACTAATAAATAATGAAAGTTTTGTCATTCCTTTCTCCAGCCACAAGAACTTGAAGGCAATCCATAAGAAGTTGGTGAAGGGGGCCACCTTTATCTCACCAGCCAACGTGAAGGTCCCCGACAGTGTGGACTGGAGGACTAAAGGCGCCGTGACGGAAGTTAAAAATCAGGGCCAGTGCGGATCATGCTGGTCATTCAGTACAGTAAGTAAATCATTTTATATAATATGTTATATGATAATAATATATGGATAATTTACATGGGGCCATCCATAAATTACGTCACACGAATTTCATGATTTTTCAGCCCCGTCCCTGTCACACGCCGTCACATTTGTGAGACGCCCTCCCCCCTAGCTTGACATGACACGTTTTGCAATTTTACATGTAAAATTAATGATAGCTTGTAGTAACTGCATGTGACGTCACAAAGCTGATGACCCCTCCGTACGCCTTGTCACACAATGTCACACTTCTCTACACACTCCCCCTCCTCTTCTCACACTTGGTCGTGCCATGTCTTCCTCGGGCGTCCCCGACTTTGTCTACCATTTACATTTGTGCCGTATAATCTCCTTACACTCCTTTCCTCATACGACTCATCGTAATATTATTTCTAAATTCAACGGTGGTTGTATTTCTTCCGTTCTTGCTAATTAATAATCATTAAAAAAAAATTGATAACAAAGAATAAAGCGGCACGTGTAATCCACCACTTTTTTTTCCTTATGGCAACGCTTCGTTGTCTGTTATTATCATTTTTATAGGATTCATTTAACCATAATTAAATAATCTGTAATTTTTTTTGTGGTTTACCTATTTAATTTAATTGATTTACAAATAGAGAACATGCTTACACATTTGATTTTATCTATGGATAAGCTATATTATACAGGTGAAGGGATGTACTTGACTCACTAACCAGGGAATCCTTACATTATTTGGAGTAAAAAATGCAATTGAAATTTTGGTCTCCGGTGACATTTTTGATGTTTTTTTTTCTACAAAACAAAGAAATAGTAGGTGATGCGACAGTTGGGGGCGGGATAAAATAAGTCAGGTGTGTCCCTTAACACCCTGTATAAGTTAGTACCCAATTTTATAGTTTTATTTTTATTTGGCAGACTGGAGCATTGGAAGGTCAGCATTTCCGCAAGACCGGAGTCCTCGTCTCCCTGTCGGAGCAGAACCTGGTGGATTGCTCCGCTAGCTACGGAAACAACGGCTGCAATGGAGGACTGATGGACAACGCCTTCCAGTATGTCAAGGATAATGGAGGTATCGATACTGAGAACACCTACCCCTATGAAGGTGAAGATGATAAATGCAGGTAATTATATCAATATCCTTTAGAAAATTATATTTTTAATACATGCAATATTCTTCAACATTATATCCTAAGGAAATTGCACAATATTGCAATCTGCATAGAAATAGGCAACCACATAATTTTCCAACTAATTTTCTTTAATGTAAAAGTTTGCAATTTAAAAAATATGTCTTTTTGTGAATAAGTTTTTTTTTTTTGAAATAGGCAATTCACCCTAAAAAGAGTGCTTTGTGCCAATAATGTTTTATTTTTAATTATTGTATAAAAATTGCATACAATGGGAATTTATACCCGCTCAGCTACTGCAAGTAGCTTGTCAGCAGGAGATTAGTTCCGTAGATTAGTTACAACAACAAATGAAATAATCATGAACGCATTAGCGTAGCAATATACATATATAACAAAAGCTTAGAAAACGCGCTTATTGTATTTGACTGCTATTGTTATATTGTCGTGTAAACACGCTTACGAGTCGGAGTGGTTAATACACTAGCCATGATACTCCCTAATAGCCATAATTTTAACATTGGTGAGAATTTTGTTATAGAGCAATTTTATTTAAATTCGTATGGCAATTTGTTAAATATTAATGGTATAATATATTCAATAATAATAATATATTCAATGGCCATAATCTCACACGACGAAAGCAAATTTTTATTTTATGTACCTAATTGAAATTTTGAATGCAGTATTTTATCACCCCGAATGCAAAAACAAGACCAAAGACAAATGTCTTTAGATAACTGTCTTTAGGCAAAAATATTCACATTATGCGTGTCTAGAGATTTTGAAAGTTTACCAAATTAGTACACATTACACTAGTAGTAGTGCCAATATGGGTTTGAGTCCTCATTGACTGTTTTAATTGGTTTTTATCCTTTTACCCTTTTAATTTTTCTTTTCAGATATAATCCCAAGAACTCTGGAGCTACCGATGCAGGCTTTGTGGACATTCCAGCGGGAGATGAGGAGAAACTGAAGGAGGCCCTGGCCACTGTGGGCCCCGTGTCAGTAGCCATCGATGCCTCGCAAGAGTCCTTCCAGTTCTACCACGACGGCATCTACTTCGATCCCCAGTGCAGCTCCACCAACCTTGACCACGGAGTGAGTTCACTGGATCATTGTCAAATATTCACTGATAAATTAAACATGTGTAAAATCATCAGAAGTGTAGCAGTTACCAACACAAACAAATAATAATGGTTAGCTTTTTCATGTCCAACTACACAGTATAGTCTCTGCTTCGATAACTCATCATCGAGTGATGAGGAATATCGATGATATTAACCTCTCAAGCCTCGGAAAGACATTACCAGCCACAAACATAATATTCCATTAAAGCCTCTGAACAACACATCAGATCGGGGCGTCTATACATTGTAAAAATATTTTTAGTCGATCGTATAGATAATTATATCTAGTTTCTGAAATAGTATTTTTTTTTACGACAACTTCAAAAATAATAAATATATAGCACATTTAAAATGCCTCGGAACCATTTCGAAATTTCACCGTGTCGTTGAGAGTTTTAGGTAAAAATATTTGAAAGATTAAAGGGTTAATTAATAAAAGATGGTAATCAATTAAAGATGGTAATCAATTTAAAATAGTCTGGTAATAACAGGTAGAAGAGGGGTTTGAAAAGTACCAATGGGAGAACAGTTTGTATTCAGCGGTTACTTCATTACAGCAATCATCAGCTGCAAGGACATTGGCACCAGCGCAACAAATACTGTTTGCAACAGTTAGTATCCTCGCTTAAAACGTTCCGGAAATGTCAATTCTCCAATGTTCTGAAAATCCAGCTGCTTCAAAGATTCAAGAAATCTGAAAAATTTGTTATAGAGACTAAACTGTATGCAGTGAAACCCTCTTAAGAAGTTTTCCAAGGGACCAGAAAAAACAAATTTCTTAAGCAGGAAAACCTTAGATGTGGGAAAAATTGGGCCAATTTCGGGCCGAGGGACCGAAAAAACCAAACTTCTAAAGCCACGAAACGTCTTAAGAGAGTTTCTCTGTATTCTTCTTAAAGTCGGTTCATTGTTGAGAATTGTGACCTCTATTCCAATTTACTATATATCAAAAATTACAAAGGCATATAACCTATTGCCACATGTCGATTTACAATGTTCACTAATATAAATATTAAATCATCTACAGGTGCTTGCCGTTGGATACGGAACAGATGAGTCTGGCGGTGATTACTATATCGTGAAGAACTCCTGGGGAGAGCAGTGGGGCGGCAAGGGTTACATCAAGATGGCCAGGAACAAGGAGAACCACTGCGGAATCGCATCCTCCGCTTCCTATCCTCTTGTTTAACAACAATAACTTGTATGACAATTACTTGAACATTTCCAAATATTGAATTAACTCAGCCGAGAACTTTTATATAAATATACTAACGTAACACAATTAATTTCATCCTGTAAATAAATACATATCCTTTTGATTGTCTTTATAAGATGATAGTAATAAAGTTAGCATTATTACATTTTTGGGAATCATTAACTTTATGAATTCTTTAAGAAGCCAATATTTCTATTCTTACCCGTTAACAATTTGGCAGGTCACAACAATAATACAACTAAAGATAACCTGTTTAAACTAAAATGTGATAAAAATTATTCTTAAGTCGCAGCGAGTGGATATCTCTGTAACGAACAGTGCAAACTTGATAACCCAATGTGTCTATTTTAAAAATGATACAAGTTTATGTGATGCGTACATTTTTTGTTTTTAGTCCCTTTGGTGTTTATAAGGTTTATTTTGTGATGTTGAGAGTAGATTATAGAAATTGTATATGTTGAAATTCTTTAGGCATTTGTCCTTTATCATACTTTTATACCATTTATTATTTTATTTGAACTTTTTACAGTCAATGAGTCAAAGATCGTAACCAATGTTTAATCTTAATAATAAAATTAAGATAATATTTATTAACAATGGACAAGTATATGAAATATGATCTGATCAAAACACCTTTCTGTAATATTATTTTGAAAGCCAATAAAAAATGTTTTATTTCACAACTTATTTTTATAATTACATACTCCAATCTCCCCGTTCTAATATGAACTAAGGAAAAAATATGGAATTTTAAAATTCTGTGGTATGTCTCGAAGGTTTTTACGGGAAAAGAAATTACAAATCATTGATATTCTAAGCGCAATCATGCCAATCATGAATAGATTTGTAATAAAAAAAAAATTTTTGGAAAAGTTACTTTTCAGTGGTTTCACGTCGAATAGTCACCGAATTACAACATGGTAAAATTGAAATTGCTGATTTAGGCATTTTTTATACCAAGAATTAAATTTTAGCGTAAAAAAAATTTTTAGGTTATTTCGAAAAACGATTTACAAATTTGTAAATATTCATTTTCATTGTCTCCAGTAAAGTTTTAATTTTGTGGCTGTGGCAGGATTTTACCAAACCGCAGTCGATATAAGTTATTTATGTTGTAGTGAGGTCAATAATGGAATTATTGTAAAATAATAAAATGATATGAAAAAAGTCAGTTCAATCGATCTGTGGTATAGTTTATCAGGAGTCATAAGAATAAGGCTTTTAAAAAGAGCTAGACGAATTGTGCAGCTCGTTTATGAAAGATTCATCGTTATTCTGAAGACAAATCAATATAAAAATCAGAATCCACCATTTGCCTTAATTTCTTTAAATATTCAGTAAAATTATTATTTCATTTATAAATAAGTTCTGCTATGTTAATGTTATTATGCTCATTGTTTATATATAAGGGATCGATTCATACATCCGTCACTCCTGGAGACACGTCATGCAGAGTTCTACCCACCCCTCACACCTTTTTCCTTCCCAGAAACTCATCTCCTTCCTTTCCTCAAATTACCATTCACACAGCATCGCCAAAGGCCCTGAGGGAAATTATTTCTTTAGGGTCTTCTGTGTGGAGATTCGGGGAAAAATCATCATTCTTACCGGCAAGGTACGGGGTCGAAGTCATAGGATTAAAAGCCGTTTTCTCAGCCAAGCAAATTGCAATATCAAAAATAAATAAAGTAGCTCATATCCGTACTAGATATTTGATAGACCTTTTGATTACAAAAATAATTTTTCAGTTTGGTTGGATATTTTGATCTCAAACCCAAAATTAAGATATGTACGAAACGGGCCGCGAACGTTCCTCTTAAGTGATTTAATTCTGCTGATGAGCAATGGGGGCTTTAATTATGATTCATGATAAAGAAATCTGTGAAATTGGATTATTATGAATAATATTGGAATATTAGATCCAACCTTAGCACACCCAATGATTAAATTTCTTGGAAAAAATGATCAATCTTATAGTAACACATGTTGGTTTGGTCATTATTTATCCAGAAATATAGTGATCCTCTTCAACAAATTATTAATCACCGGTTATATCATTACAATCGATGTAATCACATAACAATGTGCAATGTATGAACTATGAACCTAGTGCCCACAAATTGGATGCCCCCAATAAAATACAAGTGGAAGATGTTCACTGCCTTGGTATAATCATTTCCCTGCATTAGTTTTCTGGGCAAAGAGGAGTACATATGGTAGTTAGTCTCAGAATTTCTGCACTGAAATAAATCCCGACTTTTAGTATTACGAGGTGGAATTCGAAAGCTTATGTGTAAATGCGAGCAATTCTGGACTATCAACTACATAATTTAATATTTTTTTTAGAAATACCAAGTCAGTGAAAATCCTTCTGTCCGACAATTTAGGCATATTGATATAATTTAAAAGTGTTAAAATAATTGTTCAATCATTTTTTATCATGTCGGACATGTGTGAACAGCTCCATATAATCTCTACAGCCACTAAGAACATCCGATTTTTAAATGGAAATGTGAATGGGCTGTAACTAACTGTGGTGAGAATACGCTATTCTGAGGTAGTATTGTTTTGAATCATTACTAAGATGAGTTATGATGTTGATGAATTATCATGTGAGGAAGTATCATATGATGAGTAAATTTATTTTGAAAACTTAGAGGATGAGTTCTAATGAGCTGTCATGAAACCGAATTCCACAATAACTCCCAATTGAAGTAATTAAAGATTGAAGTTTGGTATATTTATGATTGAAGTCCTCGATGTAGCTCAGGCTTACTTACAAGACTTTCTTACCAGTTTCGAAATCAGACATAGGCAGTACCTAACTCTAATAGTCAAGTGTGCAAATTCCATCAATCTCAGAATAAAACCATAGATTTGTAAGATCAAATCCGCATCGTGCATCGCAGGTACTCTTCTTTTTATAAATATAGATTATTTTATGGTTTGAAAACACAAATATCAAAAACGTATAATTTTGAATATTTATCATTTTATTTAACATTCTTACAACGAAAATTATAGATATTGGTGACAGAACTCATTTCATAAACATTTTTGAAGAGTAAAAAAGGTTTGAAAGAATATCGTTAGAAATAGTAGACGTAGCAAACTTATTTAATTACATTTTTAACAAAATTGTGTGATAATTTTTATTTAGTAATGAGAGCTATTATTTAGTATTTTTATCACGGTTCTAGCATATTTTCAATCGAAATCGCAAGCTAATTTTTGTTTGTGCATTAGTGGAAGAATATTTTAGGCGGAATTTGTTTAGGCACAATTGTTTCGCAAAAATTTATATGTGACAAAGTCATCAAATGTCCAAGTGACCGGACAACTCAACAACGTACAACTTCAACACCTCCTTTGATAAGTCTTTTTTTTTTTAAATTTTACGTGAATACCTCATAAGAGTTCCAGCTGCGCCCGTCTGGAGCCAGTGAGATTATAGCATCCCCAATGTAAGGCTTGAAGGTAGTGGGGAGAAGGAGATGGGGAAGAAGAAGGTGGGGATTGTCCTGGCTATTCAAATCTGATCACCAAACACGGCTAACGCCATTTCAAGCAACGTTTCTATTCTGAATGGTGGTCTCACATGGGCGATACTGAGAGTATCTTCCATTTTAGAATATACTGTATATTACTTTTAAATGAATTAATTGTGAAATAACACAAATTAATCAAATAAAATTTATTTGCGCACATTTCGAGATTCGTTCCCGCGACCCTCGGATTGTGAGTTAACTCGTTACTAGCCGTTCGATCACCGGTGATCAATCGACGCAAACCAAAATAATCACTAAAAAATAATTTTGTTATGCGATTTTAACCCTTATGTATAAAGAAAACGTGTGAAGAAGAAGGTCAGAATCGCTTGGGGCATTCTTGTTCATAAGGTATAAGATACCATGAACCCACCTAGAGCAGCGATATAATTTCTTTGAGATTGTTTATGACACGGCCTGCGAGGCTGCGCGTCGCCCGGCTGGACAAAATGGCGGCTGTGAAGTCTCGCGTCGCGGGCGACGAAATGATCGTAAAACGTATAAATTCATCGAATAAACGCAAGTAATATTGTTCTTATGTATAGTTTAGTATTCAAGGAATGTGTTTCAGTAAAGATTACATAAGATAGCATAAAAATTAACCTGCAAAATATTACGTAAAAGTCAAAACATCGCGAAATTTTTTCGTTTTTTCCGTGTTATTTGAAACGTAGTAAAAAGTATAAATTCATTGAATAAACGCAAGTAATATTGTTCTTATGTATAGTTTAGTATTCAAGGAATGTGTTTCAGTAAAAATTACATTAGATGGCATAAAATTAACCTGCAAAATAATACGTTAAAGTTGACGTTTTTTCGTTTTTTCCTGGCTCGTCAGGGGTTAAGAGCCTTACCCCTCGACCACGGAGGCCATCATTAAAAGTGATGAAAAAAAAATTGGTTAAATATGTTAGGTTAGATTACAGGCTATTTTTCAATTTTTTTTCATAACTTTTAATGACTTCAATGGGGTGTTGAAATGCCACTTTGTTGAGTAGTAATGGAACCCAAACGGCCATTCAGCACAATTTTGTTTTTTTGACAGTTGAAAAGTTCCCATTAAATGCTGAGTCTAGGTCCATTTCAGCTTTTGAACAAACATACATCAGCAAATTTGGACAACTATCATGTTGTGAAAGCTGAAACGACCTTTGAAATGTCAAAAACAAAATGGCGCTGAATTTGATGACAATTTTACATTTGAATTTCTGCAAAACTACTGAGCCTTAAATTTTTATTTAGATTACAAGATAAAAAAATAATACTTTTAAAAATTGTTTTGCATTTTTCTGGAAACAAATCTCAAAACTTTAAATTCTCAGGCAACAATTTATTATTTATTCAGCATGCGAATCAATTCCATTTATATTTTAAATTTCACATTTTAACAAATGCCCTAAATTTTTTAAAACTCTATTTTGGCACGTTTAAATAGAAATAAAAAATATGCCAAAAAGATTTATTATCGAAGCAAACATACAAAATTATTTAATACAGACGAGGAAAACATTCTCACCTTGGTCAAGTTGCGTTATCAAACAGTTCTTCATAATATTATATAATATATTATACAGCAAAAGAAATAGAATCATCTCTATTCTAAAAGCTTAATCTCAAGTTCAGATCACTATAATTTCTAACCTTCAAAAGGTTTCAAATTTACGTTGAAGATGTAGAATAATAAAAATTATGAGAATTATACGAAGGCATTAAATAATAAATAATTACATAACGCAAAAATCTTAAACCAACATTAAAACTAGATGCATACAAACTCAAAATAATTCATTGATAAAAGGCATTTCTGTAAAATGTCAAAACAAAACCAAAAACTTTGAGGATCTCCCAATAAATCTACAAATATCGCGTTCATATAACAAAAATCTACTGAAGACTAGTCATTATCATAAATCTATTTAAAAGGGGAATACACTTCATAAGTTATCTATGAATTGTGCTTTTTAGAAAGCATTATTCTGATGCGTTCCTTATGGAATATCACAACGAGTTTCATACTGAAACAGTCAATAACATTTAATAAATTCATTCGATTTCTTCGTACCAGTCACAACTTTCTAAGCTCAATGTGTAGCGACCGAGTGGGGCCGCACCATCGGCCCGTTAGCCCATTAGCCCGTTACCACTTGGTCTTGACATGTAAGCGTATAAAGTAAATAGGAAATTCTGTATTCGTTTAACAATTCAGGTCGTCTTTCGTTTGCTCGGCTTTCTGCTACGGGGAAGAGTCGCAGGGTTGGAGAGGATTACCTGGAATCAAATAGATTATTTTAATATTTATTTATAATTACTGAAAATCTATCACTCATTTTTATATGTTAAATTTTATTATAATGTGCATGCAATGCATATCTCTAATTCATCTCAAAATCACTGGAACATAAGTATGATAGAGTTACGTAAGTATTTATGTATTTGAACAAAAATGTTAGTCGTCCCACAGGTCAGTAAGGAATCAACGTAAATCGAGTGCTATAAGGAGCAGTACACGGGTTCGAGTTCTTTTGCTCCGAGGTCTGGCTCCGGCCGAACCCACGCGTCCCGGGTCCTGAGCCGCACGGGACTCAGTACCCGGTACCCAATCCGCACCCAAGAACTCAGACCCGGGACCTGCTCCTAGAACTCAAGTACTTTTAAAAAGAAGCACGTCTTAGAGGCCTCTGGCAAAATGCAGAACTTACGCACACGATAGATGTCAAGTAATAATTTTGTAACTTGTAGTCCAGAAAACTGTCAAATTGATTCACGGGTACTAATTTACGTTTGGTTTTAATTTAGGTATGTAATTTACTATAAAACAGATTTTACAAAAGACAAGGCGGCCGAATGACACGCAAACATTAAACAATAACAAAAGACTGTGAGTCAAGTCCGTCATCAAGTGACAATGAGGTTGTAGAATTTTTTGTGATATTTTGTGCCTAACTAATAAATTTGTAAGAATATTTTAAAAACATTTTTTTGATATTGGTGGTGAAGCGATAAATAACGAGCGATCACTGAAAGCGAACCTGTACACAAGAAGTACGTCGCATCGCTCTCCCCCCCTCGACCCGTTTTCTGGCCCCAATTCAAATATATGGAACAGTGGACTCTCGGTACACCACATACTTACAACACTCGGTTTTTGTCGATTCTTTACCAACCCACGGAACGATGGCCTTAAACAACTCAACAAATTTTGAATACAAATTATAAAGGGCAACAACGTGAATTGTAAATGGTTGTTTATCAGTTTTCTGTGTGTATTTATTTATCCAGTCAGAGAGGAAAATAAATGGAAACTAGACAAAATAAAAAGTTAATAAGTATTATATTCAATTCACACACACTCAATATGTTCATATTAATTTGTTAATAATATCTTCACGCAACAGCAAAACAAAACAGTAAAATATAATAAGTCTTACATTCATTACTAACAATGTAGTTTTGAATTATTTTTTGGTCATTGTTACAACTAAATTACATTATTTGGTGGATTTACACATCAGTACTCTTGCTTTCTGTATGCATCATTAATGTTTCAATCTTTAGTGGTATGAATGTAACATTATCTGGCTCTGGTTTCGCCTGGACATTTCCAACTTTAACTTTAGGTTTTTCTTCCTCTTTATCCTTTTTGTCTTTCTTTTCCTCGAGTTTGTCATTCAATGTTGGACTACCAGAAACAACTTTAGGTAGAGCCGACATTGATGAACTGTTTTCAGCATCTACAAAATGATCTTCATCAATGTCCAGTTTAAGTTTGGATGGCTCAGTTGTTGCAGGAACTTCACCATCGCTCGGCTGTTCCCCTTTCCAATTTCTAACATTAGTTGTTGAACCGTAATCACTGAGGGAACTGTTCTCATGGACGCTATCATTTGATTCCTCATTGTCAGAGCCGGATGCTTTTCCATCTTCTCCCGTATTCCAAAAAGCAAATTTAGCAGGCAAGTGAATCAGTTTGGAAAGGGGAGACTCTTTGACAGAAGATCTGCTTTTGGTGCGTTGCTTTCGTTTGAGTGGGGACTGTGATGAGATACTACTATCAGATCTTTTAACAGAAGTCGCACTTGCAGTTGGACCTAAATCCACCAGAGATCCATAATTTAAAGGTGATTCCCCTAGCGTAAAAGTAATACTACTTTTAGTATCTGGTTTAGTACCACTTTTTTGTTTATCTGGATTCTCTGCATCATTTTTATCAGAAGGGCTTGATGAATGACAAACTGGTGGAGGAGGTGCATGTCTTTTCTTGTTCTTCCCATTTCTGTATATTTTATTTTTCATGATGGGAGAACTGTTTGGAGTTGTGAAATCCCCTTCACCTGTTTCATCATCGGAGCTCAAATTTGATGATGAAGCTCCGATACTTCTGGACTCTTCGCTAATTTTAACCAGTTTATCAACAAAAGCATCTGGTATTAGGCTATTGGTTGGTAATAGTGAAGTTGTTTCTTCAAGAACTTTCTTTGAATCATCAATGTCGCTTCTTCCAATACTTTGGGACTCTTCACTAATTTTATCCTGTTTATCAACAAAAGCATTGGACGTTGGGTTACTTGCCGATTTTGAAGATGTTTCTTTAACAGCTTTCTTAGTCTCTTCCAATACAACTTGTTTACTTTTGTCATCCAAAACCGAAATATTGTCAGTTTTTTTAGTAGGTTCGGAATCGACCTTTTTATCAAAACTTTTACTCTCTAAAATTTTCGGTATAACTGGAGAATTTGAAATAGGATTTTTTTCTTGGACAGTTAGTGTAATATCTTCTTGTTTAAGGTTAGCATCTTTTGATTCTAATTTACCTGGATCACTAGGAGTGATGGATTTTAGTTTAACTGCATCTTGTAAGCTATCAGAATCGTAAACTTCTTTGAGCTTTAGATACTGCTTATATTCTGCATTACCATCATCGACTTCTTTCTTTCTTGCTTGAACTTCGGTATTCATAATAAATCTTAAATACTGCGATAGAATATCTTTTGAATAAGGCAAGCAGACTGTTCCATCGTCTTGTGGGATTGGTAGAATATTTCTTAAAAATTCAGAGGGATCACTGCCGTCCTCCATTTCTTCAATGAAGACTTCTTCATCCTTCAATTAGAAAAACACTTTCATTCAAAACATTCGCACAACACTTTAAAAAATATATATAGATTCAATAAAAATATATGTATTTATATGGTTTGATTGGAATAATAAGAGATTGTCAAATAAATTTTATCAAGTTTTTTGTTTGTTTTCGACATACACAGGAGTTTGGCTTGATAATTTGACAAACAAGTGGCTATTGGACACTGTGCTGCTAACAATGTGAACATATTCATAAATAAGTTAATATCTTTCGATTCTTTGATATACAGCTATAAAATTGAACAATTGCAAATATGGATCTGTGGAAAATCTTTTTTTTGTTATTACATAAAAAAAATAAAGCACAACAATATTGAAGAATTCTGAGGAAGGTAGGATACCTTTATCTTACCTCAGCAGCTCCGGGCCTCTTGATGGAGGTGAAGGTGCTGCGGGTGACCTTGCTGCGTGTGCGCGTGGAGCCCCCCACCGAGGCTGTCCTGAGCAGCCCATCGGGGCCGATGGCCCCCTCGGGTACGTAGGCCGAACTTATGTCTTCCGACGATCTAATATGACTAGAATTAAACAATAGGTAAGCTAGTATTTCGTTTTTTTAATGATTTAGTTTTAGTTGTTACACCTTTCCACAAGTTACTAAATCATTCAAACTTAATTATTAATTATTAACACTTTTGTGTTATTTTTATTTAATGGTGGTAATGTGCTTACTCAATAAATTATGTACAACATAACTATGGATGATTGTGAACTTATATTATATAAAAATTTATAAGGAAAAACATAAAAAATATGGAAAATATGTTTTTTTTCATGAGCTACGAAAATGACAAATTGTTAAAATTATACGAAACAACCCATCCTTACAAGTGATATTACACGGTTCACTTCTGCATTTCAATTTAGACGAAGCTACCAAATTGAATCACGTAAATATAAAAGTGAATGATTCAATGTAATTGATTGTCATCGTTCAACGTTCATCATTGAACTCAAAGTTCGACATTCAACGCGATTGAATGAGAAATGAAAGTGTAAACACAAGTATTGAACGATTCACTCAATCTTCATTCGTGCGCGTTGCAGCCAAAAGAAAATGGAAATAGGAGCAAACGCCTGTTCTTGAAATATTTCAGCAGTACCCCAGCCTGTGGAATATTAAAGCGGAGAGTTTCATTTAATTAACCCATTAATCAAATGATCACAAATTAAAGTAATTCTCAAGCGACCACCTGATTCGAAGACCTCCTCAGCCATGTGAATTGAATGGTTCACTTCTTCAGGAAACGCGTATACAGCATACCCTTTCACTTCTGCGTCATTCAACCAAAGTGAATCAATTTGATTGAACCGTGTAATATCTCCATTGGAGAAAACAAAAGTTATAATTAAGTTACTTTAACAAAAAATTAAATATTCGCACAGCACCTCAAAAATAAAATTTTATTATATCAGTTAAAAAGATAAGTACTTCCATATAAATTTTACTCATCCATCAAATAAAGTGCAGTAAAATTAATATTAATTTCTTATCTATAAATTAATCTCAAAGTTATCTTAGTTTACAATAAGAAATATTATACGGCAACAGTAAATCGTCAGGTGTAGTATCTGGCCCATTAGCTCAGTTGGTTAGAGCGTCGTGCTAATAACGCGAAGGTCGCGGGTTCGATCCCCTCATGGGCCAACTTTTATTTTTTTCAAAAATCTATTTTCAACTTAAATTAATCAATAATACGCCAATATCTCACATTACAATACCTCTTTTAACTGAATAATTGAAAAAATATCCTATAATAACCCCTTTAGAAAATTATACAAATACCCAAGCTTGAGTAGGTATACCAGTCTGAAGATTCCTCCTAGGATGCCTTTACGAGGACACTCAAAATCATATTGTCTCTTATATTAATTTTTGATTTACAAAATTTGAAAGCGTATTTCATCACCTTTCAAAAACAGTTTTTGAAGTGAAAACTAGCCGTTGGATTTTTGTGGTTTGACCGTTGTGATTTGAAACTTGACGAAACAGAAACGAGTGACACTAAAAAGAGACAAACACATACACCTATAGGATTTAGCCTGCAAGAGAATGAGTTAGATGATTTTACAGTACCTACGAAGCGCTCTGTCAGGCTGTCTATTATACAGATAAAACAACGTTTTAATAAAACAACCGGAAGACAAAACATAATCATCGTAAAAAGCAACTAAAGTTTAACACATGGAAGTGTTCTCTGGTGATTTTTTAACATTTTGGCATTCTTTTTTAATATTACAAACTATAAATTTCACTGTTTCCCTAACCGAGGTTTTGTGTACAACGGTCCAAGAGCGCACATTGGCCGCTTTGATTATGAGCTCACTTTTCAAGGCTCTTATTGGTTGATATTGTGTTGTGGATTTGTGATACCTCTATTATTATTAAAATGATATTATGATATCAAAACTAATTTTTGAAGTGAAAACTTCTTTAGTACCGTTGTGATTTGAAACTTGATGAAATGAAAAACAGCGACACTAAAAAGAGATAAACACATACATCTGTAGGATTAGCCTGCGAGAGAATGAGATAGTATAATCTGTCTCCTCTTTATGCGGTGCTTCGTAGCCTCCCACTCTTGTCTACTTTAGTTTTCTGAAAGTTTCACTTCTACCGTGTGTGAATATTTTTAGTTTTGATTTTTTTTAGTTTTCAGATGCGTTCAGAAATATTCCATTTATTTGGATTTTTTAAGTGGAAATACTTGGACCTTCTGACAAAATACACCGGAGTCCTGAGAGGTAAACTAACAACAATAACAACAATAAATAAATAAATAAATCCCAAATCGGGTGAGCAAAAGTTCGGGCTTGTTTAAAATTTTATATTCTGTTACCTTTTTTAGTTAAACACTTTTACAAATGTGTTATCATTTAACCTCACTCAGATTCTGCACTGAAAGGTCCCATAATGGCTGCGCTGCAAATCTTTGTGTTACTTTAGTGAACTTTACTTTTTTGAGCAGGGTCTGGTTATTTCAATGTGATCAATGTACGACCGATGTCGTAGTTGATTCAAAGCATTCTCAAAACTTTCTGGTGCCAAAAATATGGTCAGCTCATCGAAATGATACCCAGATTTCATGTTAAGGCAAGTCTATCAATTTGGATGTCTATGTTCATTTCCAAAATCTTCCGAGTATATAAATAACACACTTAGAAGATATGTGTGTCCTGTAGACTCAAAAACTACTTGAATGATTTTGAGGAAAATTTCAGAGATAGTTCTTCTTATTAGTGCTAGGAATGTTTAGAGAGTGGTTTTGAATGGTAGAAGAAGTCGGGAGGCCCGAAAAAGATTTAAAACTTTACTCCGAACCACCCAAACCTCCCTGAGCAACGCCAAGTACACTATAGCTGTATTGATAGTACATTTCATGTTTCTTTACTAAAACCCTGTCATATCTCATCAAATACCGATAAAGTTTCACGATTGCATGAATTCAGTAATTTATTTTGTGCGTTATGGTACTATTTTACCTATACTACAAATACAATTACCTAAATTTATCCCTCCCACCGCTAACCGCCCTATTATGGCTCAACAGATCCACTTCCGGGAAGATCATATCTACCCGCGGGGAGCTATGCGGGCGAGGATTTCTTCCCCGGCCCCCGACGGTACTGCGTCTCACGAGGCGGGGGTCTGTCAGCACCAGGTCCTCGGCCTCATCCAACTCCTGCTGGCTCCGACTGTCTATGTGGTCGTCAGAGACGGACAGGTCGGAGAGGCTGTAGCTACGACGGAGCTGCTGGACCAACCCTCCGCCACCCTGGAAGATGGTCAGTGATTAATTTTATTGGCAAGTAGATGAAAAATTATAAATAGCGTCGCCTTACTATGTTTTAAGTTCATGTATATCTGTTTGAGAAGATAGAAATATTACCAAGAGCTCATTTTTAACAATACACCTTGCCCTCTTTCCTATTAGAGGTTAAATATCATCAGGGCAGTCTTTACCCTGCAGACTGCAGCCTAGTGTAACTAAAGTTATATCAGGTTTCTACTACATTTTCCCCCTTTTTTTTACATTTCCCCACACCTTTGGGGATGCTGTCTGGAGGGTCTTTTTAAAGAAAGGAAGGAGAGAAAGTTCTGGGAAGGAAAAAGGTAAAAAGGGTGGGTAAGAATCTATGGTTCAACGTGTCCAGGTCATCCACTGCATCCAGACAAACCTCGTCCCATGAACCCGGGCAACCTTAAGTCACCAAATGTAGTGAACCACTCGGGATGACCTATGGCAGAGGTGTTGGTTATCCAAAAAATGATTCCCGGGGCGGCGATACCCATTCCAAGGCTTCCCCTGGATTAGTTGGGTAATCCTGTATTTGTTGCTTCTCATGGTGTCATTTTTTATTTTTTATCTATTTAGCACAATTTCGCAATATTTGGCTATCCAATGAAGAACTTCTAGGGAATTTTGAGGATGCATTAATAGATCCACATTTCAAAGAATTCTATCATCCATGGTTTTGTGTCCAAGTTTCAAAAGAACAATATAAAAACATCATTCTGAATCTTAAATTTACAGCGTTACAAAATAGTCTGGGATTGATTGTGAACTACTGGATCATTGAAACCCGATCACGAAACACTGATGAACTTCGATCGTCAGCACCCGTGCCCCATGATGGGCGCCGGTGTGGCAATTTTTGTAAACTGGACATCTTGAATCTCGTACTTGCAACAGAAAAATAGAGATGGAATATACCTGAAATCTAAAATAGGCTATCATTTACCTACTTGGAGGAAATATTTTAAGCACACTTGGATAGATCTCTCTTCTCTACGACATTTTTTCCATGTGTAAAAAAGTACCTGATCATTTCATCATCTGAAAGCACAAGCTCATCCATATGGCATACCAGAGAATGAGTTTATTTATTAGAAGGTTCAAAAAGATTTTTTTTCTTCTTCTTAAATTTATTTCTACGGAATCTCAAAACATAGTAAGGTAACATTATTATCACTTGTAGAATATAATTTGTCTTGATTTAATTTTTTTCTTTTCAATTCAACGAATAAGGAGATTCTACAGGAGATAGTACTTAAATTTAAGTTGAGTTGAATGATTTATCTTACTAAATGAAATCATCTTTAGGAAAATATTTAATATTTTGGTTATTCGCAGAATATTATTCCCAAATATATCATTCTAAGACACAAAAAACTCAGTTTTTACAAAAATGTTTATAATTATTTAAAATCATTTTTTAAGCATTTAATATGTAAATAACTTTAGTAAGCGCCAATTAAAATTAAATTATTTATAGCCAGGTGAAAGATATTTTATTTAGGTGATTAAAAAATAAAAACATTAAAGTGCAAAATGTGAGGACACAAATAAGAATATATCATGCAAACTTACCTTGTTTTTTGAAAACTGCAGATTTCATAAACATTTTGTTTAGAATGTGATGGAGATAAGGTGGAAGATTATCGGGTGACTGGTGTGAGATTATTTGTTAGGTGTAAAAATTATTAATAATTAAATAAATATACATAACAAATAAAAGTGAAATATTTTGATGAAATTGCGAGTGTCAGTGTGAATAGGTTTTCAAACCATCGAATACCACAATCTTAATTATAAAGCTGAAAAACTGTTAATATGATACACATCTCAACCGGCAAAAACTCTTGAACGGAGAGCTCCGTTGCCATTAAATTTTCACAGCTTTTTCTGTGTTTGGTTTTTTTATACCAAACCAGCTTAATACCAAACCAATTAGGAACATTTTTTAATTTGTATTATAGATGGCCAGTACTTATTTTTAAATATTTCAAATGCATTATTTGTTCTCTTCCAACAAAACAAATGAATAGAGCTTTTTTCATACCTTTATAAAAATAAAATTTTCACAGCGTCTCTTTTGTGTTATCTCGCTTTGAGAACAACCATTTTTTGTGTGATACAATTTTTGTCCGTCGGTTTGAGATTCTCATTGTTATCGGTGGTGATTTGTTAATTTAAAAACAGTACAATAAATCGATGGATATTCGAAAAATACTTGTTCTTTGCCCTACTCCTAAATTTTTACATACTATCTGAAATTACAGGTCAATGATACTATTTTCAGCTAGCAATTTCGCTTTCATCAGTTTTGAAATTTCATTTTAGATGCCATAATGGAAGATGCCATAATGGAAGATGCCATAATGGAAGATGCCATAATGAAAGATTCCACATTGATTGCTCCACATTTTTCAGAAACCATATTTTTTGTAAATCAAGTGTTTTATGAAACAAAAAGTTAAAATGCGGAAAATGATCCATAAGCCATAACAAATTATCCCATTGTAAAACCTGTATCTAGTATCCAGGTTTTACATTTAAAAAAAATTAAAAGACATTATTCATAATTTTTCATTTATTTATGAGAGCTGTTTATAGAAATCACTTTTCATACAAAATCAAAAAGTATAAAACCCATAAATTGTCAAAAAAAAACCTACAAATACATAGGTACCGGTCGGCAAAATAATGTAGAAAAAAATTGAGAGCACTGCGATCGTTTAAATGTTTAATGACTTCACCAAGATAGCTCGTAGAAAATGCATGAAAAAAAAAGCACAACGGTTCAAAGTGCGTATTTTTTTCCCAAACAGTGTTCAGAAATTGGTGCTACGTTCCAAAGGGAGATTTATTCTAAGACAATTTTATCTTAAAACTTTTTAAAATTTTTTAACACTTTGCTAAGAAGAAGTGATGAAATTTGAATTTGAAAAACAGATTTCAAAGTCAAAACGAGTAGCTTGGTGTTGCCATGGCAATGGAAAAATTTAGTATCATTTGAATAAATTTCTAGATTATTTTGCCGTACAGTACTGAAAATTATTATTTTTACAGATTCATATTTTGTTTATTTTAGATCATTTTTCAAATATTTTAAGCATAAACTCTTCCGTTATTCAACTTTGATCAACAAAGCATTTTTATAACATTTTTGAATAGTTCATTTTCATTGCTGCGGTAATAAGTGTCAAGTGACCAAAATTTCAAAGCAATTGCTTCAAAGTTCAGTTATTTCTGTTATAAATTGAAAAGACTAGAATAACTAACTAATCATCCATCATTTCTCCCCAAGTTTGGGCAGAGGATGGACAGCCACACAACTCTGTCCTGGCTTGCACTTCTTGTTTCATCAACATTCATACTTTGTCTCACACATCATAATCTTCTGTCATTCCGAAGCTTGACTCGGGTTTGATTCGCTCCATGTCTTCTCGGGACAGCCCCGCCTTCTTCTTCCATCTACTTGCGCATCATATCGTTGGAATAGTGCAGAGAGGCGAAACAATTTGTGAGGCGGGTATGGGTACCGCCATTAACCATTTAATGGATAACCAAGCATGCCATAGGTCACCCCAAGTGGTTCACTACATTTCGTGACTTAGAAGGTGTGCCGGGGGTTCTTGGGGAGAGGTTCGTCTAAGTCTTGGCGGCGGATGCTTCTGCCCACCTACTGCGTGGCGGGCCGGATCGAGAGAGACTGGTTGACCTCCAGACCTTATGACCTGCCCAGCCAGACTTTCTTGACCAATCGCCTTGCACCACAGTGGGAAGAATAGATTCATGGACCCACATTCCTACCCACCCCTCATACCTTTTTCCTTTCCAGAACTTTCTCTCCTTCCTTTCCCTAAAAAGACCATCCACGCAACATCTCTAAAGATGACATAGGCCCTGAGGGATTTTTTTTCCTCAGGGCCTCCTGTGTGGACCTAATGCAAAAAATAATGTAAGTTTACGTAAATACGATTACTGCGTCTCTCAAGACGATTTAAATAGTGAACAAAGGTTCCATGTGAAATTTACATTATTCAATTCACACCTGAGGGATAACAGTGGCACAAGTAAAAAAAAATGCATTTTTGAGTTAAGTATGCAGAAATGTTCCTGTATATCTATTCTATCTTCGATAAAAAAGGCACAATTTAAAAAAATGTTATTGTGGCCTTAAAAGCGAAAATGCCGTTGTTATATAATAATGTTTTACTCAAATTCAAGCAAAAATACTGGCACAGTTATCATCGTAACACTTATAATATTAAACCTGATAAATCTTAATATACTGCTTTTCTACTTTTGTGAAATAATTATTTTTATTGGTTAAAAAACTGATTCAATACACTCAAACGAAATATTCAAACTGCTCTCCTGAAAAAGTAGTTTTTTGAGTTGTGCCATTGTTATCCCCCAGGTGCGAATTCATCGAGGATACATTAAAGTCATAACCAATATTAACTACGGACATGGTTTTAATTCTTGTAGTATTGGATTTTCACATATTATTTAATACATTTGTGCACTATAGTCAATACATACATATTCTCCTGACAACAAAAAGAAGAATCAATTTCCTCTGTACGCAGTTGGAACAAGCAAGCATGTATGTACTACATTATGGTGGGAAGACAGCGGATCTTCTGACATTTGGCCCCTGGACAGTTGTGTATTATTTACCAATTTCAAACCTAAAATTGACTAATGAATAAGTTGGTATGGAAAATCAAACCAATTTATTTACAGTGTCGTTTTTTTATACTTTTACGCTGAAATTTACAGTATATAGACAAGTAGTTTTATCCTTGATGCATTT
Source organism: Glyphotaelius pellucidus (assembly GCA_936435175.1). Taxonomy (NCBI): domain Eukaryota; kingdom Metazoa; phylum Arthropoda; class Insecta; order Trichoptera; family Limnephilidae; genus Glyphotaelius; species Glyphotaelius pellucidus. The sequence goes on from OW386550.1 coordinate 2,096,823, forward strand.
GAATGAAAATATTTTTTATGCCTTTATTATTCAGCGGTACATCCTCTGCATACTCCTTCGAGGCCACTTAGTTATACAAACAGTGGATTCCGTTTATAATGACATAGCATGACTAAGCGGACGTCATACAAAGCATTTTGTAGAAAATAAACAACCTCCTGTTTTTGTTAGTTACAAATGTATGTATTTATTTTAATAGAGAAACACAGCATATTAAGACTCGTGACGTGAGAAAAGAGCATATTAAGACTCGTGACGAGAGAAACACAGTGTATTAACGTCATCGGGCATCACATGACTCTCCGAACACTGCCGAAGGTGTTATGAATCATGTCGGTCACTATAACCGACATAATTTTCCATGAAATTAGGACATAATTTATTAAAAGTGGGTATAATAGCGACATGTCACTATAAGCCAAGTCATTATATCCGACTCTATTATAAAGAATTTTATCTAAAAACCAAACTTCGCTGTGTAATTACGTCATATTAAGCGGTTGGTCAATATAGGGGGAGTCATAATAAACGGATTCTACTGTATTTTGTGTAAGTAGGTACAAAATTAAAAAATGTACAAATGGTAAAACAAATATTATGTTGAAAAATTGGCTTTCCGAAAGAAATAATTTGTATTAGACTAACACAAAAATTCTAACTGCATAATAAAGTAAAATAAGTTTATTTATATCTCCAAAGTAAAAGTACCCATCGACAAATTGCTAAAAAGTAGTTTTCTGGGACTTTTCTTTTTTCTGTATAATATTTTATTTTTTTGCTGTCATATTGTATTACTTTGTATTTATAATAAATAAATAAATAAAAATAAAAATAAATAAAAACATATTTTCCCTAAACCGACTGTATAAGTATGTCAGGAGGCCAACTGCCGGGGATCAACTGTCATGGAATCCCATATTTTATGTATTGAGCTGAGCTTCTGAACAATTTAAGTGTCACTTAACAGTTTATCGGCACAACAATGTTACGCTAAATATTTATCATACACTAAAATAGTAATAGAGCTATTAAAGTATGCTTTTAGAACTCTGTCAAAATAAGCAAGCAGAGATGAAGTACGCACTTTAAACGTTGATTGTTTTATGTCATATTACAGCAATAAAGGCAGGATGAGGTGCAATACCAGTACAATTTCATTCAGTCTTTTGTTTTACAGCCAGAGCAAGTATTTCATTTGAGAGGAGCAATTCCGTATCTTTTGTGGATACGGGAAAGACCCCATATTCGGAATCAACTGTCAAATTTGTGATTTTCTGTGACTTTTAATTACTTTTTATATGGGTGATGTGGGCCGATGTCAGCTGTCACGTATTTTAGTTTAGCGTTAAACGTTCGAAAAATCGTGCAAAATTACCTTGATGAGTTCTGGTCAAATATCGATATGTATAAAAACAAAGCGATTATTTTTTTTGCAATTGTTTTCTGTTTACCAGATAATATATCTTATTATTCATATATATTACATTATAATATCGTTAGAGGTTGTCCCAGAATAGCTAATTTTAACTAAAAAAAAAAAACAAAATTCTCCCACTCGGTTAACAATATCAAAAAAAATATATTCATACGAACATAAACTGATTTTATTATTTATACACAAGCCTGAATACACAGCCTACATGAAAAAAAATTAACCCTGAGTTTACAAAGAAATAATGACATTGATACTCTTTTGAAAATGTAAAATATTGTTATTTTCGCCACTGATGGCTCCTAAAAGTGATCTCCAAAGTCATAATCGCATTTAAAAAGCGACAGTTGGTCAACAGAGTTTAGAACATGAATTAATTAATGTAATATACATGATTATTTATTCATGTAATGAACATTTTAAGTTGTTTACTGTCGATTTGACATTTGTGAAGTTTCATTTTAATCTATTCATGCATGAATCTGTTTGCCCAAACTAAGAACCTGTTTTGTTCAAAAGTCAAATCCATGGTATACAACTTTAAACGTACATTAAATGAATAAATAATCATGTATACTTACAGTTTTTGTGTTTCAAACTAATTAAAATCGGTTGCGACAGCTGACATACCCCATTGAAAAAGCAATTGATAGCCATAGAAAATCACACAAATTTGACAGCCGATTCCTTATGGAATCTTTTCCGTATCCACAAAAAATACGGAATAGCTTTTCAGATCTCTATTTCGGATATTTTATAACCTAAAAAATCAACTAAATTTGGTTAATAATATAAGGCTAGTAATGTTACAGCTCGAGGCTTTAGGAATAGATTTCTGCACTTGGTTCATACAGATAAAAAATATTTATAAAAAAGATTCATTCAAAGATCCCTAATAATTGAGCACATTCAATTTGATACAAATTAATTACGATACATAGTTTGATCACACACTAACCTACTAATATGATAATGATATAAAAGTTATTGAAAGAAAAAAAAAATGATGACTTACTCAACGAGAAATGCATTTGGAATGAGAATTTTACAAAAATAATAAACTTAGAAGATTTGTGCCAAAGGTTCAGAGATCCAAAATATTATTTCAGGATAAAAAATAATATATTTTTAACAAAACACAACCAAAAAAACTAAATTCTAAATCTTCAACGTGCACGGAAGACGTTACATAATAATATAATATATTATTGTCATGGTATTGAAACATAGGTTGTTAAATGTTTTTTCAGGAAGATAGCTGCATAGTTTTTAATTTAAAATAGAGGATTCACGCAAAAATGGTTGCCTACCCCCTTGTGTAAATAATTCGTTATGTTACTAGCACCGTGTTCTATGAATGGTTATGAATAGACAGGTTTCAAACCCAAAGCAATAAGACAAACATTCAAAACTATTCACGCACACTACAACGCAGGCTAGGTCAATCAATGTATGCTGAAACAAAGAATATTGGTAGGGCATATTGGCAACACCCTTTATGATATGTATTTCTACTAAATAAGCCAGATCAAGTCATATCACGAGGCAAGCACTGCTTGGGTCTATTCTACTGTAATTTCTGAGTTGACTATAGTTGACTTTGCTTTGTCGGCAGTTTGTTTTCTAGTTTTTCTGCTGGTGCTTCTGGGTCTTTTGGTAACTCCACTAGTCGCCTTCTTCTTGGTAATCTTAGTTCTGCTGACCCTTATTGGAGTCTCTTCCATTTCGACATCCTCCTCTTCTCTTCGGTAGACTATGGTAGCCATTGTATCTTTTTCGATCTTGGGAATCAGAGGAATATATTCTTCTTCCGAGGATACATCTATGGGAGCATCAGTCTGATCTCTTCCGTAGATGCGCTGGTTAACGAAGGAAACTTCCGGGGTTTCATCTCGCCTGCCGGCTACAGAAGCCAGAGGCTGTCGAGGAGACGGCAGAATGAATGCTGGCCTTCCTTGAATAGCAAAGTTCTGGCGGTGTCCCAAATTGGTGTTAGCATTGTGAAGGCCACCGGGAATGGGTAACATGTGAGAATGCGGGAGAAAAATTAAAAAAGCATGTTAATAAACATAAAGAAAATAATAATTTCAAAAGGGATGAAAAAATAAAACATTCAATGAAATTGCGACTAGCAAATGACGATTGAATAATAATTAATTTAGATTATTAACTTGAATAATGATTATGTATTATGAAGTCTTCATATTGTTGAAGTTTGAATTTGAAGTGTATGATAAAATAAAATAAATCAATGTAAGCATTCAGTATTAATTTTCGTGTTCGCCATGTGCACGGATTGGGTATTAAATTTGTTGATGATTTCAAACAATTTTTTTTAAACATGAAATAACAACGCAAAGCTTCCACATTATGTATTTATTTATTAAATTTGTCTGAAATTATTACATTAACTATAACAAACAAGATAAAAAAATAATGCAATTTAATAATTATTATATACAGAGCAACGAATGCTTGGTTCTCTTTGTTAATTTGAAGTGATTTCTTTCTTTAGAACTATGACTCACAAATCACAATCAAATTCCGTTAACATATTTTAAGAGGGCAATGCTTTAGAAATGGAGTGCACAAGGCATGAAGTGCATTATTACAGTCTACTGCAATCTCTTAGGTTGCGGAATAATGTTATATCTTTCGGTTCTAATATTCGTAATATCATTGCAAACCAGTGGCTTAACCATTTGAGGCCCATGGAAAATTCATTGGATGGGGCCACCCCGTTAAAAATCGTCACGATGTAATTGAATTTTAATAAATCACTTAAGAAGTTAGCCAATAACTAATCTTGTGTGCATTTTTGTTAAATATCTAATAAATTTTATTTTCAAAAGCATAGGTATTACATATTTATAATGAAATAATAAGTTAATCTTTATAAGATATTTATTAATAAAATTCTTTTCTCCAAGCTTTCTGTTCCGCCAAAGTAACAATAACGTCAACAAAGTTTAAAGATCGGACCATAGAATTTTCAATAGACAGAATAGCCAAGTTACGTGGCCTGTCTTGTCTCATTGAGTTTCTTAAATAGGTTTTTATTAATTTCGGTTTGGAAAATACTCTTTAAGCACTAGCTGTAGTCACAGGAATTGTAACAAATGATATTAAAGCAGTACATACTTCAGGAAATAAAACGACATAAAATGATTCTTTATTATTAATAAATCAGCAAATTTATAATTTTACTAAATTTTGTTAAAAATGTTAGGTTACTTCGTAGCTTGCGGCCTCTCGGGTCGGGGCCCCAGCCCCCGCGGGGCCTGTGGCATTTTGCCACCCTATAGTTGTGCCACTGTTGCAAACGCAATGCAGCCATTAGCCAAAATATCTTTGAAAACACTTGCATCTTACGGAGTATTCCATGCAAATGTGTCAATTGAATGCTGGGTTTAATGGTCAAGTAACAATAACAGAAAAAATTAAGTTAAGCATAACGGAACATTACTGTGATTGGATTCTAACCACCGTTGGAACGAAGTCATTTTGACCTCAAATTACTGAATTATCAACAATTTCTTTTAAATTTGTAAGGATAGATATTTATGTACATACCAACTTTCAACATCTTATTAGTTTTATCATGGTAGCCTTCGAAAATTCAAAAATGCAATAACGACTGTTTACAACATTTAGGCAAAGAAATTTATTATCTACAACAAAAATAAAATCAAACAAATAAAAATCTAACAGGTGAAAGGCGGGAACTAAAATTAATGCGCAAAATAGTTTGCTGCGTGTTAATTTAAAAATGTGAATTTCACATAGATACAAAAGTGGCGAAATTCCATTTGACATCGAACTGTACAATAAAATTTGCTGCATTCAAACTCAGGTGCAATACTAATCGTAACAACCACCAACAAAATGCACAAGCTGCGGAAATCAAGAAATGTAAAAAAAGAATGACTAAAGCATGTCAATATAGAATACCTAGATCAATTTCCAAGCACGACAATAACTTGCGGCCCACAGGGAATTATTGTTGTTCATAATTCAAATTATTCAAGAGTACAAAATATATATTTTTTTTATTATTTTATTTAAATTTTTATACTGCAGGCATTGGGAGCTTTTAAAATTATTGTGACGATTCACAGTTATGGTACAGTGACGGCGTAAAAAAGGCAATAAACATATGTTCCTTATTACAATAATGCTGCAGCTCTTTCAAAAGATGAGAACACAATGTACGTAGGTCTGTTTCCTCCAAAGGAAATAAGTCATCATTTTCTTGCGTCTCTCTCACACATGGCACCGTGACGTCTCCGTAAACCCCTTTACTTGCCGTGATGAAAATTTTGAAAGCATGGAATATAGTTTCAAGGATAATATTGAAGTGTGGTGAATTCCAAAAATTCAAAAAACGTCAAATGTCAATGCGCTGATGATTTTGCTTTTGTTCTTAAACATATGTTGCGGCTTTTTCTTACACACTAAATAACAACAGTCGAAAATGAGACAAACGGTGAACATAAGTCTGCACCCCCTCAAAGGAAACATACAATCATTATCATACATCTCCCTCAAACGTATAAAGAAAATGAACTACAACTCCCATTGCGGTGGCCGAGTCATAATAAGATATATCTGTTTACTGAAAGAAACCTGAAGAAACAGACGCATGTATTTTGTGTATCTCATCTTTTGTCTCACCATTATTTAATGGGTAAGAAAGAGCTGCAGCATTATAACGATAAGGAATGTATGTTTATTGCCTATTTATGCTGTCACGGTACCTACCTACCTATGGTAAGTACCGTCACGGTAATTATAAAAGAGTCTAATGGTGACAAATGTTGTCATTGATTTAAGGTTACTACAATAATAAGGTGTATAGTACGGACCAAAATTTATTGCCGACCTGATTTTGACACAGAAATCGTCGCAATAGGAGAGTTTAAGGTTTGAAAAGCGGCATGCCACTCTGCCCACATCTTTCTCTGTCGCATGTATGTTTTGCACATCTTTCTCTTTCGTTTACGGTCATTGTTAAGTCAGTAAAGTGACTGTACCTGCGTGAGAATGGATCGTATCAAGTTCAGAACGGCATTTAAGTTTGGCGCATACTATTCACCTTGTTATTGAAGTAACCTTAAAGTAATGACGTCTGTCAACAATCAAACCATGACCTAAGAAAAAATTGTGCTCAAATACAATCTCAGTCAATAGGACTGAGTATATTATCACTCACGTACACTTCAATTTGAACCATCTACATGTTTAGATAGCCTTGACTAGTTTTTTCCAAAAGATTGGCCATTTTATAAAGGCATGTAAGCTTATGATATACTTAAAGCTTTAGGAAAGAGTATGTTATATCAAAACATTGATTTTGGTCAAATTTTGGTCATTCGCATTTAGCTTGCCGAACAACAATTTTATACTGCAACATGAACCAGGTGAATTGGTGGCAGGATTTAATACAACATATTATATTTCAGTCATTTTTGGTGCTGTGAGGTCTAGAATCTCGATCTAAGTATTCTATATCAATGGGGACAAGTTATTTGAATGTGACAGTATTTTTAAACAAACTTACCTTTATGGCGGTTTGCATAATGACATTAGTGGCATAGTTGACTCCTTTAGTGCCAAGATTCAGGACTGTGTGGTAGCCCTGGTCTTTGGCCTTGGATATGTATTCATCTATTTCCTGAAAAAAGACAAAGGGAACAGTAAATTAAGAGTTATAAGTCAATGTTAAAACGCCAAAGACGGAAACTGAGAAATGGTCTGAACAAATTTTTTTTTTTTTTTTTTTAATCATTTATTCCAGATCTCGGGGAGGGTGGTGCAGTCCCACCAGTTCCATATTATACATATATAATAATCAAGTAATGATAACAAGATATAAAAAGGATACATAAAAAAAAATATTTACATGGTTAAAGAAATTTAAAAGAAAATAATAATAATAATAAAAAAAAAATAAAAAAAACCATCTTACTCTATATGCTTTAGGAATAAACCTTACATATATAAACCTTACAGATATGTATACATATCTGTATGGGAGGGATGGATGATACATCACTCCTGGACCCACTGACCTCCGGATACCAGACCCACCCCTCACAATTTATCCATCCCAAAACTTCCTCATCTTCCTTTCCTTTAAAAGGCTCTTCACACAGCATCCCCAAAGATGACATAACTCCTGAGGATAAATATTTCCTCAGGGCCTCCTGTGTGGAGCTATTATGTAAAAAAAAGGCACTTCAAAGGTGTCGTAATGAAAATAAGTCCTTAGTAAATAGGTTATCATAAAAACAACTTCATATAAATAGGCATAGCTGGATGATCTATATATTAATACGTGAAGTAAAAACTTGTACAAACTTTGTACCCCTTTTTACGAAAATTTCCATACTTATATTTTATCTATATATTAATACGTGTACTTACAGTATTGACTTGTTATTGACAAGTTTTCAGTAATTTATTGATAAAATTAACGCCATTCGGCTTTTACATAATAACATAGATAAGGTATAGCAACAGCATGAAAAAAAGCTCAAGTGAGCTTGTATATTTAAATATTACAATGTTGCAACAATGAAAAAATATATTTATATATATATCTGCAAATAACTTATCTTAAGAGGTACGTTAAAAATGTTTAATGGTAGGTAAATAAAAAGTAAAATATATTACAAGTTAGGAAACAAACCTTATTTCCAATGAAACAATAAAATTAAGAAAATCTGTGAACAAAATAATAAGAACAGCCACCATTGTAAGTTAGTACCAATATTTGTAAGTTGGTAACAATGATGAAAAGAAAAAAGTTTTTTTTTTTTTAATAATTGTGATTGGTTATAAAATTACTATAAATCATACAATTAATTACTAAGATGCATTAATACGATACGATACATAGAGATATGTTATAAATATATTAGGTAAATTTATGTAATGAAATTATAATATTATTATAATGCTAACTTTAGTAATTGAATGTAAATAGTCAATATTTCTATTTGTTAATTGACATATTAATCAGCCTAGACAATCTTTGTCATCCATTTATGTTCGTAACACTCTTTTGACCTCAACAATTTTAAACTCAAAAGGTTACTCTCATAGATTTTTCATTTCATATAGTTTTAAGTCACCGCCTTTTATACAGGATGTATCGGCATGTACCCGAAAGACTTTGATAGGTATACCAAAGTTTAATATGCCGGCAGATTAACGCTGAAAGGCTTTTAGCAAGACTAGGTTTGTTGGTCGATCAGTGCGCTGAGACTAAGAAGGTTAAATATAATATAATAAGAACTGTGGCTCCCTTATCAGGCACAAAAGTTCCTCTTTTCTGATAAAGTATACATGACCAATGATGACCTTAAACATAATATTTTGTAAAATATATATGTATAAATGTAACTCATGCTCTTATTATCACAATAAAAAAAAAATTATTATTAATTAATACAGTTAAGTAATTGTAACCTGTTCTCTCCTGCACAGCGCAGGATGCACAAATTTCCTGTAGAGGATGGAAGAGCCCTTGGTGGCGGGGGACAGCAGCCATATGACCAGCAGGATCTTCACCTCGTAGTAGAAGGGGAACCAGCTGAAGAACACATCGGTGATGGTTTCCGCACACGTAAACAGCGCAAACACTATCCAGTACATCATCCATTTTACCTGCAAGGATAAGGAGTAACTTAGAAATTGCAAATAAAAATTCCTCGGATCCACTGTCATCCAGTGATAGCTAATTACCGGGACAAAGTAACCGGGTCGGGCAATGACGTCATACGTAGGGTTACCATTTAGAAAATTGAAAAGTCCTGGCAAAAAGCCTGACAGTCCAAAAAAAGTCCGGACATTTTAATCACATAATGCAAATGTCAGATACGCACTTCATAACGGTATGGATCTCCATGAGTTGAATTTTAAAGAAGATTTATATTTTGTTTTTAGATGAGTGGGAAATTGATAAAGATTAAATACTTATTTGATATTACTTATGTAAGTTTTATTACTAATTTTCCATCTAAACCAAAAAATCCGGACAAATTAAAGGGCCGGACAAAGTCCGGACAAAAGGCTAGAAGTCCGGACATGTCCGGATTAATCCGGACGGATGGTAACCCTAGTCATACGTAGTATATAGCCGCTTGATACCATTATTCACAACTGAGTATTACCGTCAATCTTTCCATATCTGAAGAGATACCACAAATTCACAAATTCGTAGTACTTATACTTGCCAGGGGCACAGGGCCCCGTGCGACCTGCTAACGGAAGTAGACATCTTTTGACGAATTCGTGAATTCGAAACCGAATTACAAAGGTAGCTATGTTTAAAATTTTATATACACAGATGTTATTTATTGCACGGCGCATACGGCGTGGCGTCCGATACGCACTCGAAGCCGGGTTCTGAAATTCATCCCCGCAAATGCTACCCTATCAATACTGTTTGATTTGCCTAATAAAATATGTGCGATTTTATTTTTTTCGTTATTCGTAATTTTAGTTAGAAAAAACGTAAGGTGAACAATTTTTTAAACTTTTTTATGTTTGCATTCAAAATTTTTACACTTATTTCAAAAAACTTACATTTTTTAATTTTTATTTAATTTAATCCGTGATTTTTCATGGGTCTGCACCAGAATACTATAATCACAACGGATTTACTTTTGAAGGCCAAGATCAAAAATGAAATAACGTTAAAAGTAAATTAAAAAATTATGTATCTCTCAGATTTTAAATTTTAAATAAAAACCGTTCAAATTCACGAAACACTATACATATATACACGTCCTCCGATTTTCCTAAGTGCTCTACCAAACTTTACCAACGAGGTTAAATTAAAGTAGCAGATTTTGTTCCCTCCCACCAGTCTGATGCTTCCACCCACATCAATTCATTTTCTGTCCCTATACCATCCTTTTCCCATTTAAAAACAATTTATATTATATTCAAAATAAAATTTAAAAAAACAAAGACAATAAATACGCAGAAGAAAAATTATTTAATTATTTTGTCTGTAAATCTAATTTGGTTCCAAGAAATTTCCATAAACCCACCTTTTTATAAATCCATGAACCTAAAATGCTCTGAACAGAGCATTAGTGCAATTTTGTACGAATGACATTGAAACCAAATCTAGGGTGAGAGGAAAAAGAGAAAAAATCTGGCAGCCATCTTGTATGACAAACTTTTGAAATAATTTGTATGCAAAGTGGTATAAAATAATGAACTACACATTTTAATAAAATGAAACACCACTTATTATTATTGCGAACATTGAAGAAGCAAAATTTTCATTTTTCATTTTATGTTGTTTACCCCTCAAGCCTCGGCCGTATTTTTTCAGAGGGTTAAATTATTTCCGCTTCGGAATAAAATACAAATAGATGGAATTTTTCTGAAAGTTTCCGAAAACTACAAACTGTTTTCGAAAGGTGAAGTTAGCTTTCAAGTTTAATAATTCGAAATAATCATATAATTTTTTTAAATATAAAAATTTTGCATGCAAGCATAAAAGTTTTAAAAATGGTTCACCTTACGTTTTTTCTAACAAAAACTACTGCTGATAACGAAACAAAATATAAAAACACATGCGTAATTAATTAGACAAATGTATTATAAACATTATTGTCATCTCATCTTTTTCTCGTTACATGTAAAAATAAGTAATAAAAAAATTCCAAGGTTTCGACTTTTTCTTTTCAAATTACGATCCGAAACTTTGGTTCCATACATTTTACTTCTTTTGTGGTTAATATTTAGATTTGAATAAAAATCGTCGTGTTTTATCTTTCTAACACCGTTTAGATCATATTTTCACTACGATAGTAAGAGAGACTAATAACATAATATTATTATTATTATATTATTATAATAACAGCATTTCTTCAAACAGTATCATTGAATTTATTTAAATCTGTGGCAGATTGAAAGGATTTTACACAAAGGATTAACGAATAAAATCAACAAACGATTTAATTCAGCTCTAGCTCGCGCAGCCAATTGAACATTATTAGATTAAAAATGATGATCGCAATTCGGTACTAAAATAGCTTTAAGGACTCTGTGTACTAAAACTGTGAGTATTCTTGATGATGATCTGACAGCAGCAGCTGTTGTCGGTTTTTTATAAAAGATTTTAGAAGAAAATCATTTCATTCTAATAGTGTAGTTTAAGTTTTTTTTTTTGCTAATACGATTTGTATTCAAAACGAGTTATTTAAAAACAAGCTTTTTAAAATATTGGTCACATTATTAATATTTAGTAAAAAAATAATAAGAAAAATTACAACTCAAATATGCAATGCAATATATAATATAGAATCGCAAACCCTTTGAAAAAAGAAAAAGAGTACCTACTGCAATATCATTATGTAGGAAAGTTATATAAGTCATCTTAATAATTGTATAGGTTATATTTTTTTATTTATGTCGTGTTTTATGAGAGTAGTAAAACCATATTCAAAAAACATTAATGTAAAGTCAAATTTCAAAATCTTGCAGCGCCCTTGTTAATGTTCATACGGTATGATGTCTTGGGGTAATTACTACAACTAGGTACCTCTTAAATCAGCTTTGTTGGGAAATTGAATTATAAGATGGTAATCAATTTGATAAGTCGATTGTTATATATTTATACTGTTAACTATTGTTAAATCTTAGATTGACGTGTTGGGAACCGTGATATTTATATTTTGGAAGTAAGGAAATGGCTAATATTTATTTATGTATTTTTTTACAAAAATGAAATGACACCTAGTTGTTAGATAAAAATGCAACTCAAGCAATTCCACAAATTTTAGTGCTACAACCAGCTAAGTCTAGTTGCCTAATTGAAACATGGAAAAACACTCGTGGTAACTAGAGTTACTTAATTATAGAATTAACTATACCGTTTTTTTGAGATGTCCACAAAAAAACAAATTCAAATAACTTGATGATTCCAATGCGTTACTACTTTTCTGTTTATAGCATTCATATGCGAGGAAATAATAGAGTTATGCTTTCAGTGTGCAAATCAAAAACGCTGATTTCGGAGTTACCTAATATTGTAGTAATTGCCTCACGATATATGCCTCATGATTGGGTTATACGGGAGTTGAACCCGCTACCTACGCAACTCAAAGTCAAATGAGCAGCCAATGCGATCATCAAAATGTTGAGTTAATTCTGTTATAAACAACGTAATTTCAATTTGAGAGGCGGGAATGGGTACCGCCGCCCCGAGAACCTTTATTGGATAACCAACACCTCTACCATAGGTCACCCCAAGTGAGCTATGGCAGTTCGCTACGTTTGGTGATTTAGCAGGGGTACCCGGGTTCATAGTGTGAGGTTTGTCTAGGTCTTGGAGGCGGATGACCAGGAACACTGAACCCTAGATTCCTACCCACCCATTAAACCCTTTTCCTTCCCAGAACTCTCCTCCCCTTCCTTTCCTAAAAAAACCCTCCACACAGCATCCCTAAAGATGACATAGACCCTGAGGGAGATTATTTACCTCAGGACCTGTGTCATCTTTGGAGATGCTATGTGGAGGGTTTTTTTAATGAAAGGAAATGGAGGAGAATTCTGGGGAGGAATAGGGTTTAAGGGGTGGGTAGGAATCTAGGGTTCAGTGTGTCCTGGTCATCCGCCTCCAAGACCTAGACAAACCTCACCCTATGAACCCGGGTACCCCTGCCACCCTGCTCATGTAAAAAAAAAACAAATTTTAAGATGATTTAATAACAATTATCACCAGAGTTCATTGCAACCATATAATATTTATGAATTGCATTTTTATTATAAACGAAACAATGTTTCCATAACAACATTATACTCCAGGAAAGCTAAATGAAGCAAACGTGATTCACATAAACATCATCCACTTTTCCCCCAAAATACCAAGTGGTCCGAAACAAAACCCACATAACACGAAAACAATTTCAACAACACACCTGCCAAAATCGATAAGCACCCAATGGAGCAACCTAATTCAAATCATGAAATTAAACCGATAATGATCCTTAAAAAAAACTAATTGCAAATACGGTGGCTCCGTATTTGGGTGGCACTTAAATATATTTTTTTATATTCCCGATCGGGCAGGTCACTCACTTATCTTTAGTAACCAAGCAAGCTGCCTTGACTCAGTTAGAAATCTCAGACTTGAAACTTGAGACCTGACTCGTATCCCAATTTAAATTCGCGTTTGTCATTCATTCAAAAGAAAGAAAGTAACGCCACAAAATGAAAACAAGTTAAAGAGTAATATCTGGATCTGAATGGGTCACCATTTTCATCACAAATTTTATAGTAGACCTAAACAGCATCATCTTACTTGTGTGGGAATTGGAATATTCTGCCAATAATTAATTAGATTAATAATATGCTGGAATCTTTACATAGTATAAAATGAAGTTGCTCCCGCTATCTGTACACTTAGATCTTTTTAACTACGCCAAGGGGAAGGTTTACATGTATAATACTTGCATATTATAGTAGAGAAAAGCCGAGAAATTCAAAGATTCAATTCAGGCAGTGGGCAGCGGGCTGGCAAGCGGGCGGTGTGAATTTGATATGTATGCAAATTAATAGATGGCGTCGGTTATAAAGCTTGGGTAATGGCGTTGTGTTTCGTTAGCCAGAGCAATGTGTGCCGGGTCTGCTAGTTTATTATAAATCACGTAGAATAATAATGTGTAATGGAGAATTATTAATTATTAAAATCCTGTAAATAACCCAATTTGATAAGATATCTATGTACAAATATCATGATAAAACTGACAGTAAATATTCCACCAACCGCCCCACTTTTATTAGGCACATATTTTGAAAATTGCACTACCTTCCGACTCAGTTACTAAAATAAACAACTAATTACATTTGGATAGATGGTAAAAGGTGCTTTAAAATTCCATTTTTTGTGGAATCAGAGTTCAAAATTTTCTGGATAAAACGATTCCTTTGTCGTCATTTTTTGTGTGGATTGACATCTGCGTGAATTTCGTTTCAATCTAAATACGCACAAATTATTAAGTTAACCCTAACTAAGAATCTAAACCTCTTTTATGCTAGTAAATAGTTGTTTCTCGTCGCATTTGTTGAAACAAAGCGTAATTTCCATAATCTGCGCCAAAAAGTGCGGCGATTGGGGGGAATAATTTTCCAACTAATAAAAATGATTTTGTGTCTAAAGTCAAAAAACATTCATCAAAAATCCAATAAAAAAGTTTTATTAAAAAATATAAATATGATGGTAAGAAATAGGCAGGGTAAAGTAGAAACAAAGAAAAAAGTTTAAATTATGATAATAAAAGTTCGACACAAGTAAAATTACGAATAATAATAATAACAAAAAAAGGGAGAAATAAAGTGTCTACTTAATAAGTTATATTAAAAAAAAAACAAATATGATATAATAAAAATTGGTACTTACATATTCTTTGACGTTCTTTGTCCTAACAGCCTTATATGATGCATAGGCGGGGTATAGGGTGCCAAAGACGAGTCTGCAAGAAGGATAGATAAGAAGATTAGTGACCATCCTGGGAACAGAAGCCGAGGTGATGACCGTCACCACGGCCAGGTTGTGTGGACTGACTGGAGGCAGACAGCGCACTATATGTCGCCCAGCACTTTGCAAACAGTCACCGACCACGCGCACCACAACTTCAGATGCAATATCGCATCTAAATTGGGGAAAAGTCCACTTATTTGTTGAACATTTGCTGTTCCATTGCTTTGGGAAAACAATAATGTCTTCGTTGTCGGTTTCCGAATCGGTTTCACTTTCACTTAGACGTCGGATATTGACACTATTGTTTGTTGAGCGGTAGGTTTTGGCACGATCACTGGCTTTACAAAGTTCGTCGGTTATATTTCGCAATTTGTTATTTAGGTCGCTTTTTATTTCGTTTATAGTCTTCAGCGGAGCGAAATTACGTTGGAGTGTTTCGCCTTTGTTGACATTGTTGATTTCGCGCAAAGTAGCGGTGTTTTGGGTCGGAGCGCGTTCACTTTTGGTCTCGAACCGGCTGATGATGAGGCGAATGTGCGAAGCGTTTGACAAGCGCGGCGGCCTGGGCCCACTCAGCCCACTGTCCACTTGCTGGGCGCACATCGCCGGCGGACCGTCACGGTGCGGAACGGGACAGTTCCGCTACCAACTACCCCGCTACCGGCATAATAATGTCACAGTAGACTTTCGATTTAACGGGATGGATTGAAACGATCCCGATTAAATTGACTTCGTGATTATTTGAAACTTATTGACAAATGCTACGTAGGAAAATACACGTTAAAAAAAACTTTAAAAAATTACTCATCACGATGAGTTCCCGAAGCATGTGTTCACAAAACCCATTTAAAAAAAAACCTCGCAGGTACAAACTTGACAAAGGATCAATACCTAGACATCAAAATGGCGTGGCAGCAGAAACGGTCTGTCCAATCCTCCCTTATCCAATAATTGCCGAAAATGTAATATATCATCATTATAATAATTCTTTCTTAATTGCTTGCTCTATAGTAGGTACTTACTTTGATTTTAGATATTTTATATTATTTTATCACTTTCATACTCTTTTATATTATTTTGTACTCATTTTCATTCCTTTATATTAGAGATGCCACGAATATTCGGCTACTATTCGGTGTTCGGCCTATTCGGCTACTTTTTTTGCTATTCGGTATTCGGCAGAATGGTTCGCAACATTCGGCCGAATATTGATACCAAATCATGAATTTTTTTTTAATATAAATTTAAGATTTTTTTTTACTACAAATTTCATAATACTCCTAATCAGGTGATTTTTTATTAAATGTGCCATTTCGTAAAGCTTTTCGTGAATAAGCAGACGTGTTACACACTATAAGTAACACAATTTGATACAACAATCAACAAATAATGCGTGTCGTGACACGACCTACTCACAAATGAAACAAATACTTAGTTACCGTACGCGCTTCAATGATTCAGGTCGGAACCTATCACTGGCGAAATGCACTTAGTGTCGCCGAATATTCGGCTGCCGAATATTCGGTACTTCGGCCGAGAGCCTAGCCGAATATTCGATATTCGGCAAATAACTATTCGTGGCATCTCTGCTTTGTATTCTTTAATATTATTTTATATTATTTTATAATCTTTTATATTCTTTCATATTTCAAATGTTAATGCACTGTATGTAAAATGGACCACCACAACACAGGCATGTACTTAGCATGGTGGTCGAAAAATCCCCAAATTATGTAACCATCAAAACAATGAATAAAGAAAAAAATTTAAAAAATCTCTACTTGCTTTTAAATAATTGTAATTACTACTAACTGGAGTATTTTTTCAACTAAAATATTAAAATATATATCTTGGGTTTTTGAAACATCCCGGTTAAACCGAAGAACCCGGTAAATCGAGCCTGACGCATTTAGTCGCGCCCGACTTGGCGAGCACGCGACGACGCAACGTGCGAGTTTATGTATATCGGTACCGACTCAAAGTAAGCCAGAGGACCCTAATTATTAGTCGAGGCCAGTAGCCGCTAGTCATTAATCGGATACACGGTGAGGATGGACATGACCTCTCTCTCTCTCTTGACAAGTTCACGGAGAAAAGCGCCGAATAGATTCGCAATATTCTGAAATGGCCTTGAAATTCAGTAATAGCCACGTGGTCCTTGCGCAGGCGGATGAAAATGCACAAAAAATCATGAAAAACTGTGTTTAATTTCAATTTCCGAACAGACGTTAAGACCAACGTTAGTCACACATTACAAAAAAAAAACTGTTCGTAAGAAGGAAATCCAACAGTTCAGAGCGTTTTTACTGGACTGATAATGTAATGCTTTTTGTTAAGCTTATGAAAAGTATATAAAAAATTGATCCATCAGAAATTAGAATCCACTGGAGCGACCACGCGAAATAAATAAATTTTCCTCGATCGCTAGAGATTTCCAGAAGATCACTTTATACATTTTTCGCCAAAATTAAAAAAATTATACCTTCGAATTTTTACACGGAGACATAAAAACTTATTATAGTGCTATATAGCCAATGAATTAACTTGTATTTTACCGTTTATCTCATATTTGTAGGATAATATAAAAAAATCGTAAAGTTTATAAACGCGCCAATCCTGCCTGTTTGTTCCTTTGAAACTCCGTGAGAGGTACTTATTCGAGTCAACATAGAATATTTTCGATTTCTGTATGTTGTCTGTGGTATACTTGAAAATGAAAGGTGCATACTATGGAAAAAAGGACTTCATTTTAACCGTAAACAGCTGATCAGAAATTCTGCGAGAAAAAATATTTAAAAAAATTATTTTTAACATCGATCTAAAATAGTCTACGAAGTTCTGATTTGCGGCATCTATGGTCATAATAGATAAAGAATTTCAATAGTTTGGTTTAAAATAAATGGCTGGCCATGGAAATGTTTTAAATAATTACATAATAAATGTTTTACGAATGGTAGGAAAATGAGGTCCAATTTTGGACCGCTATCAATCGCAGAAAAATAAAAGTGGTCGATTTTTCGACCATAATCGCTCCAGTGGCTAAGGTGTGTTCTACAACAGTATTTTATTAAATAATCAACAATCATTCTGGATATTATTTTGTAAGATTCAACAAAGGTCATGATTTTTAAGAATACGAAAAAACACATCACATCGCCTTTATGGCAATGTAAACGGGAAAAAAACACTTTATCCGTGCTAAAGGGCTGATTATTCCGAATTAAGTTTTTATCACGATGGGATGGTTTGCTTTAGCGAAAGCGTCTTGGCTAAAAATAACAAAGCTAGTTAGAGAACACGCAAAAATAAAGCAGATAAGGAAAACGTGCAAAGCTCCGGCCAAATGCGTAATTGCGTATTGTTTTCACACGGGGACCTTGAATACAGTATTATATCTTGGGTAATTGAATATCAATTAACTCGAGCGTGTACCCACGTCTAACAATACCACGAGTACAAAATAACATTCACATGTGGATCGACAACATATTGTTGGCACAATATTAACACTAGCATAAACTTCTAATCCTTTGAAGTTTGCGTTGGCAAGGAATTGATTTAAAGATTGTCACACTGATTTTTTGTCTAGAAAAGAACTTCACTAGATTCTAATGACTGGACGACTGCACAAATGCATCTTGCGTAAGTGACTCGTTTAAACGAGAACACCGCGCTCTTCATTATCCAATCAAAGAGGACACTGCGGAATGTTCAGAAAATAAGGCGAGTTAACCGAATCGGGCAGTAATGATGACAGACGATCAGGCGAAATAACCGAATCGGGAAATAACAGCGAGCAACCGGACTGTTTAGGTTTAGGCGATACGATCAATCATTACGATAATAGCGAATCCAAGAATTTTGCCTTAACTCCTCAGGCATCAAAATATTTCCGCTTTGCAAAAAAATCTAAATAAATGGAATATTTCGAAACGTATCTGAAAACTGTAAACTGTTTTTGAAAAGTAATAAATTACGTTTTAAAATTTTATAATTCGAAATAAACATGTAATTTTTGAAATATAAAAATTTTGAATGCAAAACGGATCACTTCACTGATAAACAAAAAAAAAATAAAAACACATTTTATTAGGCAAAAATTATAAACTTTTAAGTCAACTCCCTTTTTTGTCATTTCATGTAAAAATAATTAATAAAAAAATCTCAAAGTTTCCCAATTTTTTTTTAATTGCGGTCGGAAACCTTGATTTCATAAAGGAGTGCATTTTAATTATTTCTGGTTAACTTTTAGATTTTAATATAAAGTATGGTCATTGGGTACTTGGTCGAAGAGTGTGGTACTTTCTCGTTCTAACACCATTTATATCATATTTCTAACCACGGAGACAACGAGTTCTATGAGACCTATATATACGAGCTGTTCCGAAAAGCGAACAAATTAGCCTGATAATGGGGGGAAAAGAAGAAAAGTCCAAAATTGGCAAAAATAACGAATAAATCGAATGTTTAGAATAGATGATTCGGCGAATCACTAGAATTGAACAATAAAAACGATCAGCACGCAATTGTTGAAGATCAGGCGAAACTCCCGAATCGGGACATAACGGCGAACACCGGGACTGTTCAGACAATCGAAGACCCCTAACGGGCAATAATAACGAATTTAGGCGATCCGACGGTTCACGCGACAATCGGACTGTGAAACGATCAGGCAAACCACTATAATTGGGCAATAACGGTGTTTAGACGATCCGGCGAATCTCCCGAATCGGGCAATAACAGCGCGCAACCGGACCGTTTGAGAATGCAGCCGCCATGTGCGCGGCTCGAGTATCGACTTACATCCACACGTGACGGTGGCCGACAAGACAACTGCTCCAAACTCCAATCGTCCAATCGGACCAAGTGAGCCGAGATGAAGGGAAATAAATTAAAACCAATCTGGAAAGTAACACGCCCAAGCAGAGCTAATGAAGCATAATTTTTGCACTCAAACACCCACGGCTGGCCGCTAATTTGTACACAACGTGTGCTGTGAAAACGTCGAAATAAATTAATAAAAAACAATTTTCCTAATCGTGATCTGATATACAGGGTGGGCATTCAAGCAAAACAGTTCACGTGAACATTGTGTTAATTCTCAACTATTATGCAGACGGAAAAAAGTGAAAAAGTAAATCAGCTAGGAAATGTATAAGTAATAATAATAACTATTCTATTCGCATCGCTGCGGAAACAGATACGTGGGGGTACTTAGCATGGACGATCGATATCAATTTGATATTGACCAAATCCGAAAAGCGATCATCTGATCAAATGTGTTTTTTAAATATAAATAATGTATGAACGCATATAAGAATTAACTTTTTGATCATTTGACTATAGGATCACCTTAATGTTAAGAAAGAAATCCTATATTTAAAATTTTTGAATAAACAGAAGTAACAAAAATTGAGCTTACTTTGGGTACATTGACAAGCTCACGACTCACTACTATCAGTTTATTTCTTCAGTGGTTCACACGAACCTCTTTGTCACCCTGAATACACTAAGATGGTAAATTCATTGTACTATACAATGTACGATGCGAGTACATCCTTTTCTTGTATTCATCTAGAAGCGAGAACGCCTTTTTACCAAGAGTTGGTATTGACTATTGACAATATAAAACCAGTGTTGTTTGCCAGTCAATAACTTGTAGTTTTCTCAAGGATATGAATGACCTCAGAGGGAAGGTAGGTTCCTCCAACATACGTACATGGTGAGTTACATTGTAGATTGTACCCAGTGTTCGGTGTTGCACCTCGGTAGGCTACGCTCACGCCTTTCATCCTTACGCCAACATCGGCACACCATAAAAGGAACCAAGCGACTAACTCCGGTGCTGAATGATGTGCTGGATGGAGTAAAAATGAAAGAAAGAAATTATGCGGAAAGAAACGAGGCGGAGTGCGTATCACGTTATGCGCTAGTTGTACCCGGTAGTGACGTGCGATATAATTTTGTTTTGTTTGTTTTTTAATGAGAAAAAATTGTCATCGGACAGCAAAATATATCTTCATTTATTACTCATCAGACCAGACAACCGGAAAGAAAAATCGGATGTATGCGCCCAGCCTATGCGTAAGCCATTCGTACACGGAGATACTTACAAGCGACTCGAGTTTCATGCACATAGCACACGCACCACTCGTGAGTACCCGCCATACTATTTTGATAGTGTTCGTTTACGATGCTACGCGCCGAGTACGGGTTTGACGTCAGTTGCATGCTACCGACAGTGCCGACAGCGCGCTAAGCGAGTTGCATTCGTACGTTCTACTACTAGTTTGATAGAAATGGCGACCGATCTTGAACGGAATACTAAATTGGTTCTGGAAGTAGAAAAAATGCGTGTTTATACAACTATACGTTAACAGAATATGTAAAAAAAAGGGATTTAGTAGAGAAGGCATGGATTGATGTTGGAAAAAATGTGTATTTTTCTTATGAATACTAGAAGTTAACGCCTAGCATAGTGATCGAAAAATCTACACATTATTTAACCATCAAAGCAATGAAAAAAGAAAAATTAGAAAAAAAAAGAAAAAAAAAACTGCATTAAATTGAAATAGGAATCAGAAAACATTCTGTAGAAAGAATGAAACTTGTTGTCACCATTCTCTTGCAGTTCCCTGGCGGCAACCAACACCCTACAGTTAATATTTCTTTTAATGTACGGGTGAATCCAAAATCTTCTATTAGATCGTTTTATTTTTATAAAAAAGATAAACGAGAACATTGTCTTCATCGCTAGAGTTACAGGACATAGTATTAACTCCACGGCTGCAAGTGAAAAAAAAAATCAAGTTCAGTATATTTCGGGTAGCGCCGAGTACGGAAACCAGCATTAAAGAGTAGTGTATCTGTAGGCTACTTGTGATTGCATCCCAGTCGCTTAGTTTGTAAGTTCTTCCGCTTCGCAATTTCTTATTTCCGCTTCGCAATTAAAGCTCAATAAATTAAATATTTCTGAACGTAGCCAAATACCAAAAAGTGATTTTGAAAGGTGATGAAATACGCTTTCAAATTGTATTATTACAAATAAATATTATAATTTTGGATGCAAACATAAAAAATTGTAAAAATAGCTCACGTGATGATTTTTTGTGAAAACAGTACTAAAATCACGGTTAACGTAAAAAAAAATTATTTTATTAGACAAATGTATAATAAACAATATCAACTAATTTTTTTACCATTTTATACAAAAATATTTAATAAAAAAATAACCAAGTCTAACGCCGCGTATGCGTTTTGGCGTGTGAAAACTGTTTCTACAAAATTAGTATTTCTTATCTATTTCTATGGACAACTTTGAATAGAGATGTGAAGCGTGGTTTATTATAGATATCCCCATTTATGTTTTAAGGCTGTCACTAGAACAAAAACGGAGTTATAACCATTTCTGTGGGAACACAAGCGTTAGCTTGAAAACAAGCTTATTGTACTTGACTGCTATTCTTGAAACAAGCTTAGGGGTCGGAGTGGTTAAAATGCGTAGTGAGAGAGTAGCTGTGAGACCATGGACTCCACTTGACCGGAGCCACTTAGGGAGCATAGAATCCATCCAATTATAGACCTACAGATATGTGCACCCCTTTGTATTTATGTTGCTTATTGAGTGCATACTTCGACTGACATCATTGATAAGTCGGTTATTTATTTATCGATCGGAACTGAATAAATAAACTTCTGAACGTCTGTCTACACGTCATGACTTATATTAGCGTTAGGTGCCTACTATAAAGACTTGAGATCTCTAAAACACCTACATAATAAATGCTTCAACAACATACTTTGCGAATCGCAATATCTTATTGATTGAGTGCTGAAAATAATGTTTAATATGAAAGAATTAATTATGAATTACGATAGCGTACTTGCAGTTATTATTGTGAACCCGCCTACGCCAGAATTTCAACCCAATTTATATCTTATATTATGAACAATAATTTAAAAACACGAAACAAACAATCCAGAAAAATGAATAACGGTAGCTCAAAGCTATATAGTTCGTTATGGAAATGACGTTGCGAGCTTAAAATAACTGCGTTGACCTTGAAACAACGGTTCCATGTCAATTGAGAATAAAGTCAACTCAACACCTCCTTGAAAAGTCATTAAAAGCTATGAAAAAAAAAAATTTAATTAGCCGAAGACCCTAACCTAACGTAACCTATTTAACCAATTTAATAAATATATATTTGTTATCACTCTAAATGACTTAGATCTGAGATGGTTCTGAGTTGGTTTCATTCCGAGTTGTCCGGTCACCGAAACGACTAACAGAAAAATCAGTCCAAATTTCATGACGCCAGAAGTACCTGTTCGAGAGTTGTTGGTACAAAGCAAATATCGGTCATAAAGCAGACTTATCGTGACCATAAAAATTTCCCTCAGAAGAGCTATTCTTTATCTTTTGCGAGAACGAGATCGTTTTCCCGCGAGATGTCCGGTCAGATTTGTGTGATTTTCTACGGCTGTTATTTGCTTTTTCTATCGGCCGATGTAAAAATTACAGCTGTGAGCTGTCACGTATTTTAGTTTGGGTCATTTTAAACACGAATTCCTGCAAGTATGCATTTATTAATTTAACAGCTGTAGAAAATCACTCTAATCTGACAGAACATCTCGCGGGGAGAACGATCTCGTTCTCACAAAAGATAGAGAATAGCTCGTTAGGGCTTGTGTCGTCTTTGTGGATGGCCTTTTAAAAGAAAGGAGAGGACGTTCTGTGAAGGAAAGGGGAATGAGGAGTGAGTCAGTGGGTCCAAGAGTGACAGACGTATCAATCCATCTTTCCCACTGCGGTGCAAGGAGATGGGTCGAGAGAGTTCTGCTAGAAGTCAAATGATCTCCCTCAACCAGTCTCGCCGATTAGGCCCGCCACGCAGTAAGTGTGCGGACGCGTCCGCCGCTAAGACAAACTTCACCCTATGAATCCGGGCATCCCTCCTAAATCACCAAACGTAGCGAATCACTTGGAGTGACCTATGGTAGAGGTGCTTTTTTACATGAACACCGCACAAGAGTCCCAACTGTTCTCGTCTGGAGCCAGTGAAACTATGGCATCCCCAAATGGATACCCCATTTGGTGATGCCATAGCCTTGATGTCATAGATTTTTTTTTCAAATATAAAATTTATTTAGCACACACTTTTTTAATGTGAATAGAGTCCCAGCTGCTCCCGTCTGGAGCCAGTGAGACTATGGCATCCCCAGTTGGGATATGTTGTGAGGCTGAAGGTAGTGGGGTAGGGAAGGAGATGAAGAAGAGGAAGGTGGGAAAGTATCTGGCTATTCAGATCTGGTCATCAAACACGGCTAAAGCCATTTCAAGCAACGTTTCAATTCTGAATGGTGGTCTTACACCAGTGCGATACTGAGAGTATATTCCACTCTGGAAAGTGCCGTAAATATACTATATATTATTTTTAATGAATTACTTGTGAAATAACACAAATTAATCAAATCAAATTTATTTGCCACGCCGGGATTCGATCCCGCGACCTTCGGATTGTGGGTCAAAAGCCTTACAGCTCGACCACGCCGGCCGTCGTCATGGCTGGTAATCCAATAAATGGTTCGGATGTACCCATACCCGCCTCACAAATTTAAAACTTGCACTTATCAAAATTATACAAGGTATCTTAAATTATTCAGTGTGACGTCTCGTGCAACTCCGTACGTGTTTTCTACATTTCAACTTACATCAGTTACATTGTTGTACCTTTACTATTTACGTTGGGTGAATACTCATTCTCAACCGTTTCTAACGGCAAGTTTCCGTGGTTTCCGGTTACGCCTAATGGTTCCATTAGCGACGTGTGGTCACACGTGAATACATCCGTTATTCAGAATAAGTGTTTGTTGTTATCCTGCTAGCCAGACAAAGTCATTAGTCATTAAGAACTAGGAAGGGTTAAATTTTCCAATCAAACCAAACCTATATAAACAAGTTAACATGTTTAAAACGTGCTTGGTAAATACTTGATTGACCAATTTACAAGAACTCGATGTAATAAAATTAATACTAAAAGGGATCGAAATGACAATCTGGTCTCTTTCGACGGAATCAATCTTCTCATCATGCCTCCCATAGATATCTTTGGTGTTACTCTAAATGACCAGCTCAGGTAAGGGGGCTCCATTTAGCCAGAGACAAGTTAGCCTCTCAAAAACTAAACGTGAAATCCTATTGAGATACTATTTAGATTCATCTTTACAACATCAAAATATATGCTACGGATAAATTGAAGCTTTTACTAGCTTTTCTATGTATTGAAACTACAATAAAATTATTATTTACATAGCAAAAAATACAAGCGTAGACCACTAAAAAAATGTTTTTTCATGACTTAACTATGATGTAAATAAGAAACAATTTTTTTTAAATACCCCTTTATGGCTAAGACTATTTTTGAGGTTTTTTGTATATTCTAACTTTTTTTCATTCTTATAAAATTATGCACAAAATAAATTTAAAAAACCACAATTTCGCTTACTTGCTTGCCTCGTGCAAATACGACGCGCGATTTTAAATTTTGTAGGCATGAGAATCGAAACATTTCTAGCGCTTATATTCCTTTTAAATAATATACAACCACTGACCCTGTAAAAATCGCAAGTGCGCCTCACTGTTGAATTTGGCAGACACCTCTGGTCTGGAGCCCGAAAATACTTAAAAAAAAACCCTTGACTCTGTGCAGAAACGGGCGGTTCAAAACAGAAACGGTTGGTAGATTCCCCTATCAATAAGCGGATTGCAATCTTTAGAGCACAGGCGTCACTGGTATTATAACGGAAGATGCTCCGAGAAACTACGACTCGTTCTTGAGTTCAACAGCTCGGCTGTGGAATGATTTGCTGGCCTACGTATTTCCTACCCTAGATCTCTTGAAAACCCATGTTAACTCCTTACTCTCTTCAAAAGACCCACACAGCATCTTCACAGATGATAAGAAGAAATTATTTTCTTCAGGGTCTCCTGTGTGGAGTTAATGTAATAAAATAAAATAAAGACTTGGGTATCAACAAGGAATCGTATTGACAAGTTTACATAAGATAATCCATATTAAACGGTAAGTACTGATATCGTGTGACCTTATTTGATATTGTTGGGTTGAACGAGATTTCGTGCGTCACTTTTGATTTTTCAGGCGTATCGTGTTACAGTTTTTCCCCATGCGTCGAATAAAGCAGGGCTGGGAAAATAACAGCCTACAAAGTGTTAGGTACTATGCGGCAATTTGCTGACAGATTTTAACTAATATTTTTGCATAATGACATCTAGAAATTGGAAAATCAGATTTAAAAACATACGAAATGTGCGGAATATTATAAAAAATTAAGAAGGATAATAGTTTTTTTCACGACTTTTGCGTCTGGTTGAGAAAAAGATTGTACAAAATTGAAAAGTAACCCCACCTGTCATAATGTTCTGCGAACATGACCTAACACAATAACACATAACCTTGGTAAGTAAAACAGTAAAACTGGGTTAATACTGCAAAATAAAATTGAATTTATTTAATTCAAAAACTTTATTACGATAATAAGGGGTATTTCACCATCCTCATGGTACAAATGGAAACACGCAATAGGTTAAAAAAACTCGACTAACTAATCATATAAAGGGTCTTCCAAACTTTGACAGTTGATAGCGGCCATTATCGTTGAAGCGACATATGTCAAATTGGCTGTCATTTATTCAGTTTGTTTAGATAAATCACCATGGACGGATATAGCGTAAAAATGATAAAATTGTTTAAAATGTAATTAATTGTTTGAAATTGTTTAAAGCTAAAATCTCACGTGGAGGTGAAGTGAGCTGGCCACCGAGATAGTGCGATTTGACCCCGTTAGACTTTTTCTTATGGGGTTTTCTTAAGTCGCAGGTCTATGCGAATAAGCCACAAACCACAGCGGCCCTCTAAGCCAACATAACCCATGTCATCGATCAAATTCAGCCTGATTTATGCGCCACAATCATGGAAAATTGGACATTTAGGATGCGCGCCACCCAGAGAAGTCGCGGCGGATATTTGAACGATGTTATTATTCCATGCAGATAATTTTAGCCATAAAATTGTATTTTTTAAAAGTAGTTTCTTTTATGCGATCATACATTTCAAATTAAAAAATGCATTTTTAGAAGTTGACGTTTATATTTTTTATATAGTAATTAACAATTGTATTTTAATTCTACTCAATAGAAACGTTAGGAAAAACTACAATTTATCCACACCATATGTTTGTTCATTATAATGTAAACCGATTTCAAGCAAAGATAAATTTAAAATGATTTAAAGTGATTTAGCATTGGCCTTAAATGCGTCATTGATTTTGGCACTGACATTGTTTAGCGTCATAATAGCGAAAGGCTGCTTCTTCAATGCAATACTGATTTCTTAATCTCAATCACTGTAAAGTAGCCAAATTTAATAAGCCTTGTTTGAATAGAATTTCAATATTTTACAACATTATTTTGAAAAGCAAATAACCACTTTCATAGCGTGGTATAATTACTATAACTGTAATTTCGAAATCAGCGTTTTTGAGTTACACACTAAAAGCCTAGCTTTATTTCTGCGTCCATGAATTCCACAAGCAGAAAAGTCGTAACGCATTGAAATGTTTCAATTAGGCAACTAGACTTAGCTATTTGTAGCACCAAAATTTGAGGAATTGCTTAGTTGTTTTTGTTGCATTTCTTGTATTAAGTCATAAATCATAGGTAAGTCATTCCATTTTTGTAAATAAATAGATAAAAAATGATTAGCCATTTTCTTATTTCCAAAATATAAGTATTATGGTCCCCAATCATCAAATTTACGATTTAACCATACTTATGACCATACTTTTAAAAAAAAAATTATGAGTATATACAACAACCGATTTATCAGATTATCATCTTATAATTCAATTCCGCAACAAAGCTGATTTCAGAGTTACCTAGTTGTAGTAATTACCCCACGATACCTTCAAGTTAGAAGTCAGCTTGAGTACAATTCTCCCGTCTGGAATCCACATTATAATACTCATGTACAAGCTGTTGAAAGAATACAAAACAAATTCTTAGGTTTTAAATTTTAAAATGGGTATTCCACAATTATATTGAACTATAACACTCTGTTAAATGATGAATATGCTTAAATTGTCAGACAGAAGAATTTTCACTGACTTGGTATTTTTATATAAAATTCTAAATGATTTAGTTGATAGTCCGGTATTGCTTGAACTGATAAGCTTCCGGATACCACAACGCAATACCAGAAGTCAGGATTTATTTCAGTGCAGAAATTCTGGGACTAACTACCATATGTATCCCTCTTTGCCCAGAAAACTAATAGAGGGAAATAATTATACCAAGTCAGTGGACATCTTCAATTTATCTTTAAACAAATATGAAATATTATTACTGAGGCAATTCAATTATGTACAATAAATACTGTATATTTCTTATTATTCATGTGTAAAAGACCCCAAAAGGGCGTTAATAAATGAACAAAAAAAGATTTTTTTATTACTTTTACGAATTAGTTAAGACTCGTTTTTATCGTCTACAAACAATAAAGTTTTCATTTTGTGACTTGAAGGATTTTATCAAACCACAGTCCATATGTAGAACTAAACGAAGGACTTTCTAATTTTAATATCAATTTAATAATAATCAAAAGAAAATGTAAATATTATATACTATGCATTTGAGAATGGGGAAGAAACTAACAATCCTTTGAGGATATTTATTTTACCACAGTAAATTCCCAATGCGACTCTACAATTAAAATATTTTCTCAGCCCTGCGTCACGGAAATAAAATAACATTCATAATGATAACATCACCAAACTCAGTGTTTATAGGAAATAAAGTACTGTAACCGTTTTGATATAAAACTCTATGATGGTAAAACATTGTTTATAGAATCTTTAATAGATATCCACAAGCATAATATTTTTGAGATCTGCTCATCATCAAATAGTTTATCCAACTCGTTAAAAAAATGGGTTGTGATTCGTAATAGTGGGGCCGCTAAAAACAGATTAAACTAAATATTTAAACGAACCACGGCGCAGCAATTTTTTAACAGTATTTCGGTAACCCAACTCAACTTACCGTAGCCTTTCATTAGCTGGGCTAGCTAACAGCCTAACAGTAGTCCAAAACTGCAAATAGCCGTCTTCAGGCATAGCTGGATAAACAGATGTGGCCTATGTCTAAAAGTGTTGGTTGTGTTGTGTTTGGTTCTATCGTGCATTCCTGTTGGCTGGCCGCGGATCTCCGCTCGGGCGCTCGTGGCCTTTTGTTAATATTAAATCACGGATAATATATGCGACTGAACAATACCCGCCATTGCCGTGACGATATGCCATATGATATATTATGATATGCTGCAGCGCTGTTGCCGGGGCCGTAAATAGGAAATGTTTTAAAAAATATACAACAAATCGCAAGGTCGCGGAAATGATGGAACTGTTAAAGAATTATGTTCAAATGCTCATTCTAGTCTGCTCTTGCAAAATATTTTGGTGTAAACAGTTAATAATTTTAATAGAACAAATTTGGTAGAATTCTCTAAGAATGCTCGTTCATTTGAAGTAAATGGCGCAAGTGACGCGATCGCTCCTAGAGGCGTTCTCTTTGTGTTCTTGAAACTTGCATCGACTTTGTACTAATTATGGATTGGAGTAATGTAAAATGTCTACAAATGATAGAAGCATACCAAGATTTCAGATGTCTGTGGGATTTAACTTATGAAAAAAAAATAATAACTTATGGAAAATAAAATACTAATAAATTTAAAAAAAATAAGTCTCATAACACTTTTCTTTTTCAATAATTGCGTCATAAATGCAGTACTGGAAATCCACAATCTCATTGTTAAACATGGTGTAGTGAACACTACTGCTGATTGTTGAAGAATGAGCAAAGAGCATTCGCTCGCCTAATCTAAACATCCCTAGAACACCTGCAAGAATTCTAGTTCTTGTTCGTTGCTATTCTTTTGGTGTAAATGGAGAAAACGAATTACCGTTTACATTAAAGATCAAGAAATAACGTTCTTGTTCCAGCACTAGCTTTATGCTCTTGGTCTAAATCCACTTTAAGAGAGTGTAGTGCGTGTTATGTTTGCATCTGACTGCAGATGGAAGGATGTTTGATTAAACTATGCAAGTATCTAATCCTTAAGAAATTATTGCATTATCTTGCTGATGATGATGATTATATACATGACTGAGAAGCACTATGTTAAGAATTTTGAACCCTTGTTGAGAGAATGCGAGCTTTCCAGACACAGATAATGAGATAATAAGTGTGAAAAGGGATGAAGGAAACGCAACAAAGTTAAAAGGTGGGGGCCGTGGTTCGTTCAGAAATTAATCGGATAATCTAGAATAGAGGCATATTTGCACAGCAGTAAAAGCGTCTGTTGTTCGAAAATCACACCCATAGTAAAGAAGATGCTCTTTAGAGTAAATGATGACTTAATTTTCTTGTTCCGGAAGAAACCTATAGCAACAATTCAACCTCATTACCATGTTTAATTTGTTAAAATATAATAATTTGTATTTTATTCAACCTACTTGTTTGATGAATTTGGCAAACACCCCTGGTCCGGAGGCGTATTTCCAAAACCCATACTGTTAACAATTTACTTTTTAAATACACCTCTAAATTGGTTATTTTTTATTATTTTGCAATAACAAAAATTGTTCTAAAATTAAGATAAAATAATCTTTCCAATGTGTATATTATAAATTAATAATATTATTTCTAAATATTAAAATTTTGATATTGAAAATGTAAATTGTCGCTACCGCGACTGAACCGGTATGGGTTTTGGAAATACGCGGTCCAGAGCCCCAAAATATCTGAAAAAAAACCTCAACCCTGTGCATTATTACCCTTAACACGCCTTAACAAACGGATTGCATCCTTTAGAGCACAGGCGTCTGATGGGAATGCTTTCCTTGTTCTACCTGTATTTCTATGGAAGATGCTTCGAGAAACTAGCGTTACTGATCCCCTCGGCACCGGTACATAGTCGGGAAACACGCCAAACTCAAGGTCTCTTCAAGACCCATGTTCACTCCTTGAAAAAATCTCACTCAACTAAGGCGCACTGTTCTCTTGTAAATATTGGTGTGTGCGTGGTGTCGCGCTACGGTGTTCAAATATGCAATACATGTATGTATGCATTGGTGGCGCTGAGCATGTGTCATTTTCAAGTAAATTTAAAAAAAACCTATATTATACAAAGCGAAATAGGAATTGATGATTATTTAATTTAAAGCACTCAAACAAAATTCAATGTGCACTGCTAGATTCATTATTCATTATTTCCTTCATTGTCATGTCACAATTATTGAACTCTGACATTAATACGTACTGGCAAACTACATAGATACTGTTATTATTGTATGCAGCTAGCCACTGTGGCTCCAAGCCAAGTCGGTGCCAATTTAATTCAACAAGAAGCACCTATACAATTTTATTTATTTATACTGTTTTCACTGGCAACAAACAGAAACACGCAGGCGAGCCTTTGTACATTTCCTCGTAGATGGTAGATGCTATTAAAGGAATAATTGAATTATGCGACAGGAATAATAAAAACAAGACAAAGTTTGCACGTTTCAAAAAGTCTGGTATCATTTTACAGTAATGTGTGCTTTCGTGTTTTAATACGAGAAAACTCGGCACTCAAGAAAGTAAAAACCTAGGTCATAGGCAAAATTTGTTCTTGTCGATTTTTTATTTTTTTAATATTTATTTACCGATATTCGTGCTTTTGCATTGTTTGATGGTACTGACATACATGCTCTTAAATGAGCATGCTCATTACCCCTTCCACCCACGAATCAATGAGCATGCTCACAAATCAACAGCCGGTATGTACCATAAATTCCTTAGGTACTTAAATTTCAAGCTCAAAATTCCAACAGAAAACATTAATTATTTAAGTTTGATGAATCGACTTAATTTAATTACGCTGTCTGGCAGAAGAATCATTTCAGACCTAATTTTATTATACAGTATACAGAGTCTTGAACAACCTAATTGACAGCCCTGGCATTGTTACTACTATTAAACTCCATGTACCGACAAGGAATACTAGACAAAATATAACATTCTTTTGCAACACATACACAACCAACTATCAATCACACTCACTTACCAATAGGATGCATGATTTAGGCAACAAGTTTGGTGGTACTGTAGATATATTCGCTGATTCCCTTTATAATCTAAAATGCAATTTAAACCAACGCTTTGTGGAATCCTACAAATTATTGTAACGTGGGTATAATATATTTAACGATTTGATGTGTTATTGTAATGTTTTATATTATATTTTGTTCTGTGTTATTGTCAAATATTATATTGTTTAAAATATTTCACGGTTTTACGCTATATTCTTCAAAAACTACTTGTACATTCTTAAAATTTTTCACTTTTATAACTATACATATAGTATATAATAATTTGTTTTATCTAGGAATAATATTTTATTTGTTTTTCCTTCATATCTACGTGTTCTAAAAAAACGGAACTAGCGAACAATCTAAAAAAATCCTTCACATTAGGTAGACATTGAAACAAATTCTACGAAATAAAATAACAAAACAAATCAACTACATTATTTTTTATTATATTCATATATAAATAACAACTTGATGATCTCCATAGTAAATAGTTATACGAATCTGTTGTTTATCGGGGTAAGACATTATTATAAAATATATGAGCAATTTTCAATACAAATGTTCGATCTACTAACACTAGAAAAAATAATTTAACATTATATTCGAACGGTCAAGCTTCACACATCTGCCAACGGGATATTAATCGAAAGTTTTTAGTTTGATCTTAGCACAAAGCAATCGAGATTGGATTTCCTTATATGGATCAAATCCGTGTCAAGGTGGGC
This sequence comes from Glyphotaelius pellucidus, assembly GCA_936435175.1. Taxonomy (NCBI): domain Eukaryota; kingdom Metazoa; phylum Arthropoda; class Insecta; order Trichoptera; family Limnephilidae; genus Glyphotaelius; species Glyphotaelius pellucidus. The sequence continues at coordinate 2,129,698 of OW386550.1, forward strand.
AACGCGCGGGCCGCGAAAAGGTGATTGCCTGATTCCTCTACCAACGCCACCTGTCAATAATATCAGACCAACACGAGATGAAATAATCGTCACAGGGTATGTAATAAATACAACAATACAGGCTTTCAAATTGTTGAAAGAAAAGGGAGAAAGCACTGATTTAGAAAGATGTCAGATAAAAAATATATCAGGAGCACAGAGAAAGGCAGGTGAAAGGACGAAATAATAGTGAGATCCTACCACGAACTTGTATTTTTAAATCAGGAGAGCTGTAAATATTACTGGATGTAATACATACGTCAGCGTTCAGAAATCAGTTGTTTTTGCAGTTTCACGTGTTATTTACAGCTACCACCTGTCAAATGCTAGACGAGAGGAACTCAATATCTCGGTACGGAACGATGTTATATTTAAAATGTCGAAAGAAAAGTAACAAAAAACTAATTAGAAAGATGCAAGGACAAAACTTTTATCAGGAGTGCAGAAAACAGCAGGCGGTTTGTGTTGACTAATTAGTTTTAATTTTTACAATAACCGCTGCCCACACCAAGACGAAAGGAATTTTGTTCAAAGAAAATTAAGCAAAACCCGATTTACAAAAGTGAATATTATAAAAGTTTTCATCGGGAGCGCAGAAACAACACAGAAATCGTGAAGAAATATGCGTTAAGTATATTGAATTTTTTTTAGATATATTTGCAGTTTCACGTGTCTTTTATTTACAATATTGTTTAAAACCGACTGTCAAAACTATTGGAACGTGCGAAATGAAAACACTCGGCAAAGTTAGTACTTGGTCAATGTCAAAATGTTCGACCAGGGAAGCAGAAGATGCCGCGGATGACAGGAAGACGCACGCGGTCTTCAGTCTGTACTGAAGAGCCTCGGTTAGATGTGCAGCGAGTGGATGCAGGCTATAAATAACCAACTCTCGGCGCATTCCTTCTCAGCGATGATTCGTCGGGAACCACGCCGGGGTTACTGAACCAACTTCTGGACTCCCATTACACTCCACTCAATGCCTAGGCACGAAAAGCCGTGTTCCGGTATCGTATTAGACGCAGACCAGCTGCCATATGATGCAAATGGTATTCAAACCAGAGCGGACCTGTTGAAATCTCTTCTCTCCTAATGTTGTTATTATTATTTCACATAAACACAATATGCAATACTGGGCGCAGTCTTTTTTTTCAGTAACGTTGGGTTGTTTCAATACTTCATCACACCATTGAATGTTTTCTGTGTACTTGAGTAATGGTCCAGAGTTGTCATTGAGGCCGCAAACTCGCGTGACAAGTATTTTCCATGATGATTAAGAATCTTCCAAGAAGATTGTATTCAGATTTTGGATGAATTGTGTCAAATATCTGAGTCCTCAGGATTGTGTTTCGGTTAGATTTCGCGTCCAATGTGAGACGACGCATTGGCAGACTGGTGGTAAAGAAAAATCGACGGTGCGGTCGGAGTTAGCAGCTTAGGGCTAACATCAAGGAGTTATGTGGGTAAATTTAGAACAGACCGAGCGGGAGATCGCGTTGGCAAACAACACAACAGCATCGGACGCGGACGGAAAGACCCAAATTTGATATGATGCCAGAAGAGAGCGAAAGCCACTATGCCAAAAACATTGTTTAAAAATGTTAATATCGCTAGAAGTGGGTTCTGTTATTCAATTTATTTAATACTGCATGTACTGAAATTGTGAAGAATAACATGGGGGTACATGTAATGTGCAATGCAATGCAAAGTCGTATGTGAGATAACATAGTGTCATCTGCTAAATAATAAAATAATTATTCCAAATGCATTTGTGCCGTTTTTAACAGTGAACTTATAATTTTAGACGAACCCACATTTAGTTTGGTTTAGGTCAGGGGTCGGCAGTTCGTCAAGTGAGAAGAGCTAATTTGTCAAAGAAACAGGAAAAAAAATATACGGAGAGCCATATTATAACGGGGGGGGGGGAGGGGTTGTAAAGGTACTGTGGTAATGTGGTGGAAATATAATTACGATTTGCTTTGTGTTATCTACATTCTTACTGTAAAATCAACTTCTGCTCGTTTAAATATTTCTATAAACAGACTCGCGTATAGATTCCTTATTAAATTAAAACCAGTTTTGTATTCGGAATGAAAAAAAAATAATCTTTGGACGGCTCCATCTCATAAGGCTGGTTGAGTAGAGGTGAAATTGCCATTGATGTCTGAAGAGCCGCAGACGAATAAGCAAAGGGCTGCATGCGGCTCGCGAGCCGCAAATTCCGATACCTGGTCTAAACCAATATGCGTGTTTATATAATACATATTATACGAGCAGGTAATAAAGTACATTATATACTTATTTTTAGCAGGTTCTAGAGTGAAAGATAATTTCAAAATCACTGGTGAAAAAGACCACTATTTAAATTCAAAACGTGCGTTGCCAGGTATTTCTTCTTCCACTCCCCACTCCTACGTCTTGTGTCCTGCGACCGCTTCCACAATCAATATCTTAAACATTACCACAAACATGGGGCAGGGCCACAAAGTTTTTTGTTTTCTATCGGCCATGGAAGGCAAAAACATTGTGGCCCCGTCCTAACTATTAACAAAATGTGTACGTGTTTTTTGTCAAGAGGAGACCGGCCTATATATACAGTTTCACAACATTCTGCAAATAGGAATGCCGTAGTTCCACTGGCTCCTGGCAATTGGGAAATCACACGTATATACACAAGTACCTTACCTTTATTCTAACAAACACAGAATAACAGTAGAAGCATCTAGAAATCTAAAAGTAAGAAGCGAAACTTCTACGTATGTTTCAGAACGTAGTTTTGATGCATCGGTATTAATCCCATTTGTCTGTTCCGGGTAGGTATTTCAACCCCACCGATATTTTGCTACAGGTGAAAACCCGCCCCTAAAATTTTTCCACCCCAGTGAATTGAGAATAGAATGTTGTGTTGCGGTTCATTGAATCCAGCTTTCAAATTTGGAACATAAGGGGGAACGAGAAATAGATGAGGGATAAACAACTTTTGCGATAATTACCATAGAAATATGTCACAAATAGATTCGTAAGTATGTACCTACTTCTATATTATGTCTCGGTTGTGTAATCGATGATTTTGGGCTTTTTTACGTTGCGGTAAGTATCTTGCTTATCTGTGATTTCTATTATTTTAATGTTTTTTTGAAGTGAAAACTTCACTAGCACCGTTGTGAGTTGTGATTTGAAACACGATGAAACGAAAAAGCGATACTAAAAAGCGAAGAACATATACATCTGTAGGATTTAGCCTGCTAGAGAATGAGGTAGAATAATCTTTGTGCGGTGCTTGGTAGTTTCCCTACTTTAGTTTTTTGAAGGGTTCACCTGTACCGCGTGTGAAATGCACATATTTTTTTTTCTGTGAACAACGTAGGAACCTATGGCATCCCCAAATTGAGTATCTTGAGAGGATGAAGGGAGTAGAGAAAGGAAGGGTATGAAAGGGGAAGGTTGGAAAGTTATTTAGATCTGGTCACTATCACAGCCATTTCAAGCAAAACAACGTTTCAATTCTGACGGTCTTCCACCGGGGCGATACTGGTAATATTTTCCATTATTATAATATTTTTAAACAGCTAACAATAGCACGATATTAAAAGCTGGTTCACATTACGCTTTCAAATATAAAATATCATAGCACGCCAAATAACGCTCTCCATACAATCCCTTCAGACCGTTCACACGTAAGCGTTTTTAAGCGCAGATCAATCATAGACAACATCTCAGACGTAACCGCTCCAGAGGCGATATGTTAGAAGATAACTCTCCCCTTCTCCGACTAAAACAGGAGAGGGGGTCATTGTAATTACGGAGCTGCCTAGACCCATGGATGACAGATGTCAAGTTGACAGATTTCAGTACAAAAAATATGCGTTCCGTTGCCGCTCCCTAATTCGACTGACCCCTTCTCCTACCACAGGAAGAAATATTTGATAGCCTCGTGTGAAAGGACAAAAGATAAGCGCTCGCGAATCAACAGATATCTGCTCGCAGATTTATAGCGTAATGTGAACCAGCTTTAATCACTTGGGTCTATCACCTTTGTGTAGGTTTTTGGTCTTGATTACATTGAGCGAGTTTACAAGCTACTAGCCGGTAAGTTTAAAAGCGGGTGAATCGGCGAGTGAGATTGTCATGATGACAAATAAAATGGTCTACTCGCTCAGTAGCGACAGTAGCAGCTAAAATAACGACTCTCGCGCGAACCAATTCTGTCGACATTTTGTAGAAAACTTGAGCACGCAGCTAGCGCCACACGCTAGCGAGTAGCGAAAATAACGACTCCCGCCCGAACTAATTCTGACAGTTACGAAAGCAGCTGTTGGTGGATGCCATCTTTAGCAAGTAGCGAGTAAAGTTGACCACCTTTCAACTTTTTTCGTAGATTGTCCACAATCTGCTAGTTAGCAAGTAATACGATGACACTGAGCAAGTTTACCAAAGAGATAGTGAATTTCCCAGATAGTAGCTTGTAAACTCGTTCAATGTCATCCTAGGCTTGAATGAACTGTCAAATTTGGTAAAAATTTTGTGTCATTTCCTCTTTGCAATTAAAGCTCGATAAATGAAATATTTCTAAACGTGTTCGAATACTAAAAACTGTTTTTAAAAGGCGATGAAATTTGCTTTCAAATTGAATTATTACAAATAAATATTAAAATTTATGAATATTAAAATTTAGAATGCAAACATAAAAAAATTGTAAAAATGGCTGACATGATGTTTTTATGTGAAAAGTATTTATGTAAAAAAAATGTATGTTTACGGATTATGTAAAAAAAAACACTTATTTTATCGTACAAATGTATAATAAACAATTTAGTATCACCTCACTTTTTTACGATTTTATATAAAAGTATTTAATAAAAAATTAACATTGTCTAACGGCGCATATGCGATTTGGCGGGTGAAAACTGTTTCTAAAAAATAAGTTTTTTATCTATTTCTATGGATAACGTTGAACGGAGATGTGTGGCGTGTTTTATTATAAATATTCTCATTTTTGTTTTAGGGTTGTAACTAGAACAAAAACGGAGTTATAACGATTTCTGTGGGAACACGGCGTTAGCTTGAAAACAAGCTTATTGGACTTGACTGGTGTCGTGTAAACAAGCTAAGGGGTCCAAGTGGTTAAACTACTGACGGATAAAGTTCACACAATCGAGCTAAAACCAGGTTCTAACATCGTTGCATTAATTTTTTATCGTCAACATTACGCATGCGTCTGGTCTGATGATTGGATGCATGTAGAAGACTTGGATATTCTGATATCAAGGTTGGAAGGTGAAGCAAATATAAACCAGCAACGAACACAATAATAATTAATTATATTTTTCTTATATTACTTAACGAAAAAGTTAGGCAAATATTTACAAACTAATTAACAAATAAGTTTGTAGCTATGTTTTGTATATACTATATACGTTTATTTGCGATTCAGAGAATAAATACTCTTGGGGATGAGAATGATTAATGGAAAATCTATAGAATTTTCGCAGAGTTTTGGCAAACGGTCAAAAATGTGGGTAAAAGATAAGAAAAGCTATAAAATGTAATTGCCAGTGAGAAAAATATGCATGTACTCTATCCTATTAATTTTTTTTTGCACTTCGCCGGGTTTTGAATTCTCAACCCCTGGATAAACAATCAAAGCTGTTGTAAAACCATCTGCCATAGAGCTTTTAATAATAATTTTAAATTATGTATATATGTTTTTTTTTTTTTTTTTTTTTATTAGAAAAAAAGTAAATATTTACAATAAATAATAATATATTACATTTCATATCAGACTTTTTTTGGTTACCCAATTAGTAGAGAAATATTCTCGGGTCTAACTGGGGAGCTAGTCTATGTAATTATATATATAGATAATAAAAAATATGCATAGTTATAAAAATGGAAAAATAAGATTTTCAAAAATACTGTGAAATATTACAAAAATATCGTACAATAAGAAAATAACATATAATTAAAGAAACAGAATATCAACAAAAATCAACAAAAAATCAACAAAAATAATAGCAACATATCTGAATATATCTGAAAATCATCGATAAAAGCGAGTCAATCTTCTCTACCGGCTTTGTAAAAATACAACGAAAGTTTTTTTTTAAATTTAGAATAGTTTTTTCTCACTTTTTATTGCATCCGGTAAATCGTTAAATAACTTTGGGCCTACATATTCATAATGGTGTTGTGCAGCTGTCGTGTTGCATCTAGGTACATATATGTTCCCAGAAGTTCTAGGTCTTATACTTCGCGTTGAGGACATTTCAGATTCTTTAAAAACTTTTAGAATAGCATTTCTTTGAAATAGTTTTGAAACCGGTAGGACCTTAAATTTTTCAAAAAGTTCTTTGGTTGGAAAAATTCTTGGTTTTTTAATAATAACTTTGATGATCATTTTTTGTGTTGTTACTATCGGAAACAGATTATTCTTGTAGATGCCCCCCCATGCGATTATTCCGTACTGAAAAACTGACTGCAAAAGAGCAAAGTAAACCATTTTAATATTTGAAAGATTTAGGATATTTCTTAATCGTAAAAAAATGTAAGTAAGTTTTCTAATTCTTTTTACACAGTTTTCGATATGTTTCTTAAATTTCATGTTACTTTCTATAGTGATCCCTAGATATTTGACATCTGGGTTTTTTTTCAGGATTTTACAATTATTATCGTTACATTCTCTTCCTTTACACGAACGACTGTGCACTATCACGCTAATATTGGAATCTGTGGAATACAGGATCATTAAGGTAAAAAGGTATATATGATGTTTTTTCTACATTAAGACTAAGTAAGTTATCATCAAACCATTCCTTCAATATGTCAATGTCAGCATTCGCAGCTATATTCACTTCTGTCCATGTTATTCCTTCGATTATGACGACTGTGTCATCCGCATATGAGATGACACTTCCATTAAGAGGGAGAGTGAACATGTCATTGACATATATAAAGAAAAGTATAGGCCCGATAACTGTGCCTTGTGGTATTATTATGTATTATTAATTTTTCTTGAAGAAAAGAAATATATATTTTTTTTATATAAGAAAATGCAGGAAAAATCCGAGACGAGACAACAACAGGTGAGAATTTGAAAGAAGGTGCAGTAACAAAAAAGGTGAGCGAAGAAAAACCAAGAAGAAGCCAATATTAGACGAAAAGAGACAAGTAGCAAGCAGAGCCGAAATGATCCAATATATGAGAGGAAAGAGGCGAGAAGTTCAAAGAAGAGCCAAGAAGAGGTAAAAAGAGCTAAGAAAAAGACAAGATCATCCAAGAAGGAACGATATAAGACGAAAAAGAAAACATTCAAGAAGAGAAAATCAGAGACAAGATAAGAAAAGCAGAGGCCAGAAGGGATAAGAAGAAATAAGAAGAGACTAGAAGAGCCAAGCAGAGACTTATTCCCGAGACCGTATTCTATGATATTTAGGACCGGTTTTTCACAGAATTCTATTCTATATATTAATACGTGAAGCAAAAACTTTGTACCCCTTTTTACGAAAATTGCGCAGACGGAGGAGTATGAAATTTCGCACAATTATAATTTATATAGAGAAGGAGTGCAGAAAGCTAATATTTTTTTAAAATTATTAATAAAAAATACATTAAATCAATAAAAAAAAACATAACAATTATTATGGTCGAATTTCGACCATTGGGCGACCACTAGTTTGAAGAATGTATCAAATTTCAAAGGTAATTTTCAAGTTCTGTGACAAAACATAAGTGGCATAAAATAAAATATTTTTAAAAAAATAAGTGAAATGAAAACCAAAAATAATTTGACATTTTCAGTGGAAGTTAAACCAAACATAAAAATGTTTTTTAAAAAGAAGTTTTATAAAAAAGTAAGTATTCTGGTAAAATGAAAAACAAATATTTATAAATTTAGTTCAGAAAAGAAAAATTTGATGGATGACGTGATGATTGTATGATCGCACAGTGCTACGGTTCCGTACAAAAGCTAGGGACAAAATGAATTTAAAAAATAGTTATCACCCAAATCATTCCTACAGGTTGGATGACTAATGTATGGCACTTATTACCAAAAAAATATTTTATAGAAATAATCACAGGAAATTATTAACAGCGATTAAACACGATATGCATTCAGTAAAATTATTGGAAAAGTGCAACTTCAATAAATTTTTATGCAAAAGCTCAGAATGTCAGCATCAGTAAAAAAATATTTAGATTTCGTGTTTGTTTCGATTGCAGAGCCTACTCAGGTATATTTGTACATTATTTTGGCACACTAATTTTTGCTATCAATTGCTGTGGCCGCTGAAAACAAAACGCCCTTGACAAAAGTTCCCTGACATGAATTTGTACTTTTTTACAACATACATGATAAAAATCCTTACACATAAAAAAATTACTGGGACAAAATTATATACATATCTGGTTAGAGCGTTAAAAACACAATTTAAAAATGAGTTTATATATGGTACTCAAACATTGAATTGAGGTGTTCCACTTCAAATGAGGTGAGGTTTGAGGTGGTGAAGTACAAGGTTTGAAAGAGCCAAAAACTAGCTTATTTCCCCAGAATATAAGATGCGGCTCTAAAAAATACGATAACGTAGTGCCTACATACAAACACCTCACCACCTCAAAACATCTTTAGTAACACAAAATATTTGTATTAATACAAAACATTTTGTAATAATAAGAATAAAAAGAGTTGGGACAAATATATTTTGCGAGGTGGCAGGACATTTAACGTTTTTGTATGGGACATTTGTAGTGCATCTTGTACGAGATACTCGACACTACTTGGTTAGCGCCTTCATAATCGAAACAAACACAAAAAACTAGATATTTACTAATGATTATCAAACTCTGAGCTTTTCAAAATGAATTATTGACCATAATTAGTAGTTTAGTGAAATTGTTCGTCGTTATCTGTGATTATTTCTGAGAGTTTTTGGCAAGTGAGTGCCATAAATTGTTTGTTTTTTTTTTGTCCCAAGCCTTGTAAGGGACCGTAGCACTGTGTGTCGGCATGAAGAATTATTCTCAATTAAAAATCGAAGTACCTACCGATATAGAGCATCATATTATTACAATTATTATTATAATAGGAAGGTAGGAACCTACCCAACCAAATTGCCATTGGGATTTATTAATACAATCACCAGACCAGAAACCGGTGCGGTTTTCATTTGTGGTTACTTGTAATAATATATTCATCCATCACAAACGTACTTTTATATAAACTAATAGCAAAACGAATTAAGTGTTTCAATCGATTTTAATATTAAAATACTGCCGTTATAAATAACTAATATACAAAGGAAATATTTTTCAAGCCAAAACGTTGCTGACCTAACAAAACATAACCTTTCAATCTTTACATAAAAAATGTAATGTTTCCTTGTTTGTCCCGTATGCGTCCCTATACCACACGTACGATTGCGATGAAACTTTGGTGATTTGTTGTACGCATACCCGCGATGGTTTCTGTATAAAATGGTGAGCTCTGGCAAACGCGATTTGTATAAAAAAAAATTAGAATGGGTGGCGGGCGATTTGTTGAAAAATGTGTGTACTTCATATAGTTTAACATTAGGAAGGAAAGGCGGAAGGAGAAGGGGAATCCAGGAGGTGGGGGTGGGACAATCTTCGAATTAATTCGATAATAATTGGAGTGTTTCGGATAAGGATGTCATATTTTTTCTAATCTAAAACCTAATCTGGACTTAACATTTATCTAACTTTTATCTATTATTATTACCTACACAATTTGGGAGGCGGATAGGGGTACCGAAACTCCGGGAAACATTAATTGGATAACCAACATCCCCGCCATAGGTCACCCAAAGTGGTCATCGCTACGTTTGGTGCCTTAGCAAGAGTGTCCGGGTTCATCGGGTAAGGTTTTCCTACGTCTCTGCGGCCAATGCGGTCTCCAGCCGGTCTGTGGACCCATCGCCTTGCACCGCAGTGGAAAAGATGGATTCATTCGTCCGTCACTTTTGGAAACACTGACCCCCAGATTCCTGTTATCCCCGCATACCCTTTTCCTTTCCAGAACTCCCTCGCCTCCCTTTCCCTAAAAAGCCCCTACACACAGCAACCCCAAAGGTGACACGATGATGTGCGGAGCTAATATAAAAATAAAAAAAAAACTAGAGCTACAAAATCAGTACAATAATTATTATAAACCAATTTTTATTAAAATTAATTACGTTTTACATGTATTATTTATTACCATAAAAGTAATGTCCATAAATCATGAAAGAATTCCGTGTCGATTCTAGTAAAATCCAAGGTCTGTTGGAAATTTGGGCGTTTTGCCTTGTTTTGATCTATTTTCGTAATAGAGAAATAAATGCCGGTAGTCTTGGTATAATGAGGGGCTCGACCAAACCAACAACATACCAAGATGAGACTTAACAAAATATTATCAGCACAGAACAGAAACAATCTCTTACATAATGAAATTATCAACGCTAAATAAATTCACGATTTGAAAGGAGCATTTCCACAGCGGAAACACACTTACTTACTAACATTATTAACACTTGAAAAGCTTTTAAAATACAAGATAAATGAGTTATTTTGGAGTGTAAAAGCTAGCAAATAAAAAAAAGCCGAAACTGACGTTTCACAATTTTCGAGTTTGACATTTCAACGCAAACATGAAATGCTGATAATATTGATGGTAAAACTAATTAGTTATTTATATGTGAACATTATATTGGTATTAATACTGGTTTATCGGAATACGTCAGTAGATACAAGCACAAAGACGTTCTATTGCAATTTAGAAGCATTTGAAATTTTCGTGAGTATTGCACTCAAGTGATATTTCAAAGGACGGAGTGACATTCAATTTAACATCTACCCACAAGTTATTTTTTTTTAAATTGGTTACATTATTTCAGTTATATCAAACAATTATTCTTATTTCATGCTGGATACAATAAAGAAAGAATATCCTGCAATGATGACGAGTTATAAATATCAGAATAGCACAAAGGAACACATTTTCTTATCTGGTGAAATTACTGCAGATTTAGACAAAATTCTCAATTTAGATGTTGATAAACGAAAATAATGCTTTGAAATATACTTTTTTCAACCATCAAAATAAACATTTTCGGTTTTGTTTTAAAGATAACGCCTAACACAAATTTAAATAACAGAAAAACAACTGTTAGCAACGGTCAAAAATTACGTGCGTTCCCGTCATATATGGTGCAATGGGAAAAAACGTTTTTAACGATACAAATAATTACGAAAAATGAGCACTTACATGACGATGCGGGATATAATAGACGATATCATATTAAAACACTGTATTCACTCAATAGGCCTAAATTTATAAATATCTAAACACACCAAGCACGACAGATCAGCAGTACGAACTGTTCGCCATATTGTAAAATGAAGTCAATGTTTTGATCATGTGACCATCTTTGTTCCTTGGATGATCAATAGCCTAGCGGCGCAAGCGCAAAGCTCGAACTTGTACACGCTCCCAAAGCAGACAAGGGTAAGCGACATTTTTTGACAAAATGATTTAATTACCAGAATTAACAGAATATCCGTTAAACTTTAGTTTGAACTTTTTTCTATCGTAAGATGATTTGACTTTACAGAATAATCTTGTTTAAAATTTTTGTTACACTATAAAAGCACAGCAATTATAAAACTAAAATTTCCAATTATTGAAGAGTTTTTTTTTACAAAGCGGACCTGTTTAAATTATGAATATTTTTTTATTTTTAAACGGCCTCCTACCATCCTACTGCTTGCAGAACTACACGCAAGGTCTCTGCAAATCGGAACATTTGTAGGCAAAATCGTAAGCCGAATTATTATTATTCCTTTTGCAGGGCCGTTGGGACAACTATAATACGGTTGGTGGTTCTGCATGAAGTTCAAAAATCGGATGGTGAGAAGACCCTTAGTTTTATGTGAATACCGCACAAGAGTCCCAACTGCTCCCAACCGCATGGCACCAGTGAGAGTATGGCTAACGAGACTATCCCCAATTGGGGTATGTTGTGAGGCTGAATGAAGGTAGTGGGGAGGGGAAGGAGATGGGAATAAGAAAGGTGGGGAAGTATCTGGCTATTTATATGAGATCACCAAACACGGCAATAGCCATTTCAAGCAACATTTCGATTCTAAATGGGGGTCTTACACCAGGGCGATTCTGAGAGTATCTTCCACACTGGGACGTGCCGCAAATATATATTTTTTTGACTAAATTGTGATATAAAACAAATCAATCAAATAAAGTTTACTTGCGCACGCCGGGATATGAACCCACGACCTACGGATCGCTAGTTAAGAGCCTTAACACTCGATCACGGGGGCTGCCATTATTATATTATTCGTTTGTATGGAGGGGTATACTGTGTTTTGGTCCGGGAGAACCGTTATCATGACGTTTGAGTCCACGTGCGGTGGCGCCGCCCGGTGAGAGAAATCCGAAGCAGCCAGTCGATTGCCTCCTCTCGTAGGGATTTTGTACGAATTCCTACTAGTTTCACTTTGTACTACGAGGCAAGTGTCGTGCGTAAAACGCAGGTGCATTTAGGTTTTTATTACGGTGCAGTTTATTGTGAAATATGTGATCTGTGAATGGAAATGGCTTATAAATACCGAGAGGAATTAGTTGGAAAAAGATTTCTGTCAGTGAGTGGAGTTTCTAAGTTAAATGTTACCAAAATATCGGATTGGGGGTGGAAGGCTGGTGTTATCAGAGCTGCCAGCCACAAAGATAACAAAAACAAAGATTTGCAGGTAATTTTAATTATGTATTCGTTAAAAGAAAAATTCTGTCTTATGGTCGATAAGAAAGACTGATGTTTTATTGTTTCTTAAATTTCACCCTTCGTCTGCGTTGCCACCTTTCTCCTAAGAAATGAGCCAATGGCTTGCCACTGGGCGTGGGCGGAAAGAAAATCTTTCGTGTGCATTTTTCAATTTTTCCCTGAAATTATAACAGAAAGGGCATCTGAAAAGGGCTTCTACACATTCCTAAAGACTTCTACTATCGACTAATTCGCCTCAAACGTTCTTCTCGCCTTCAACATTTTTCAAGACGCGCGCAAACTTAGTGCAATTGATTTTTCTTTGTTGCATTTTCAGTATTTATTGCAGTCTCTCGTAATTTTTGTTTTTGTATTTTTATTGTTACTGTTATGAAGCACGTGCTAATAGCATTCCATTGTATATTTAGTAATTATTATCAAAAATAACTTCCTCGGCAGAACTCAAAAATACAATACGAGTAAAGATCGTTATTGATTTGAACCAGTATTTTCCTAAAAGTGTAGGTATTTGCAGTTGGACAATTTTATAATATGTTACAAAATCAATCAAAGAAAGCAGAATATAAGGCAATAATAATTGTTACGATAGATTTCTCACGGATACCCCAATCAGTTCACTGACGGATTGATTGCATTTGAATTTTGGGCGGTAAAAAGTTTTTGTCCGCTGTGTACGAGAAAAATATTTAACATCACATTATAAAAGAATTCAACTCTCACGTAGGTGTACCACGTGAATGACCCCATTTAGAATTTCGTAGGGACTGGATTCTATTTAAGGTGATATTTGAAATTTGAGTAGGTACCTACCTAGGTAACCAGAGTAGGTGGGTACCTACCTACGTAACCCTTTATTTAATATGTATTCCTTTTTTTCTTTTAAACTGTATTATTTACATTCCAATACGTAAGTACTAAACATTGTTGCATACGAACTTGAGTCGCGTAGGGTAAAGATTAATAATTTACCGTTTTTACTAAGTTTTAACCCATTTCTTGGGTGCTCGCTTTGTCTAGTTTTACGGGGATTATTTTTGACAATAGTTTAATAGGGACTGGATTCTATTTCAAAGTAATGTAATTGTAATAATAAGTGAAAAGTGAATAATAAACGCCTTCCAAACTTGTAAAGGCTTCGTTCGGTCTTGGGCGCGTTTCTCCTCATAAGTTGGGCGTAGAAGTTTCTAGACTCTAATCTTCTAAAATGTTTTAGAGCCTAGCAAGAATTGATTTCTTGTTTTTTCTATATCCTAGATAATTATTATGTGGCTTACATCATAAATGCAGGCACTTACTTTCTTTCCAAAGGGAGCTGTAAATTTCCTCCGCCATCTTAAAACTAAAATGATTTTATAATGTTTTGGATCCACAAAGCTCTAGATAGGTATGTCCCGGTTTAGGTATCTGATAATATTTCTAATTGTTATTATATAATTAATAACTTTATGATTTGACTGTCTGGTGCAATTTGATGGGAGTTCTCTCCCAAATTAAAACACTGTTGAAACGCTTGGAGTAAGTAGGTACCTACCTACAGCCGACCGAGTCATGAATCGAGGCTCCACAGAAGCCCGAGCAAATCTGTCTTCCAAGTAGGTAACTGTGCGTCTCGGGAGACCAGGGCCAGCAGATTCTTCAACAGCGACCAGCTGCTAACCCTATACAAATCTCAAGTACGCCCAAAAATTAAATTTGGGAGCCACCTCTGGGCTGGAGCCCCAAAATACTTGACAAACCTACTGTGCCAAGGAGGGCGGTCTGTCTGATTGACAATCCGTTTTGCCATCCCTAATGCACAGACGCAATCTAAGCAAGCTGAGTCTGTTCTACTGATATTTTGATGAAGCCTGCTCTAAGGAGCTAACAGTATTGATCCCGGTGCACCGGTGCACGTGCGTGAAACTCGACGGAACACCCGTTCAAAGTTGGATCGTCTTAAACCATAGTGAACTAACTCACTTTTTGTAGTTTCTGAGTTAGAGCTTGAAATGTGGGCTCCAAATCATAATCTAGTTCTGCCAGAGAGAACCAATCAGAGAAATACTCTCTTGACCACTCATAGCTAGTTTTTCTCTGAGTGGTTCTTCTTCCTGACGGAGCTAGATAATGATTTGGAGTCCCCATTTCAAGCACCAACTCAAAAATTGCAAAGTGAGTTACCTAGTTTTCACTATAAGGCGCCGCTTTTTGCGCGCTTCCCCGCTCAAAAATAAGAAGATGGAGAGATATGTAATTACGGCTCCATGCCAACTCGGAATGAAACCAACTCAGAACCATCTCAGATAAGTCATTTAGAGTGATAAAAAAATAATTTTAAATTAGCCGATAACCCTAACCTAACTTAACCTATTTAACCAATTTTTTATTTATATTTTTTTATCACTCTAAATGACTTATCTGAGATGGTTCTGAGTTGGTTTCATTCCGAGTTGGCCGGTCACCATCATTACGAGTGTTAGACAGAGCGCGCTAATATTTAAAATGATAAAAATGAAGCGAAAATTGTGAAACTGTTTAATAAAACATGACTCGTTTAAAATAGAGCAAAAATCTCGTGGAACGTATCTTAGGTAAGTATCATTTAAAGAAACGTTGTGATTTTTTTTTCACAAATATAACTTGTAAAATAATAGAAATAGACTTGTTTTAAATAATTTTCGGAGCATACCTTGCGATTTTTTTCTATCGAGGGAATTTCATATAATTTGCGTTTCGGCGTGGAACTTATCTAGATATTATCTTCAAAAATAACATATATCTTTTAAGAGCTTAAAAACTTCAAATGTATAAGGGAGATTGTAAGAAATCGGTAGAAATTCGGATAGTGTAGGTACCCCTAAAATATTAAGACATGCAAAATGTCCTACATCTGTTCATTAATAACTAAATGGTTGATTGGCTTGGGTAGAATGGAGTCTGAAAAACTATTAAATAATATCACTTAAAGTTCTACATGGTTACCTATTAATGGCACATAATGTGCCATCCATAAATTACGTCACACCTTAAGGGGGGGGAGGGGCGAAGAGTAGTGTGACAATGTGTGACAAGGTGTATGGGAGGGTCTCATCAGCTCTGTGACGTCACATGTAAAAATCTGAAATTTGATTATTTTTAGATGTAAAATTGCAAAATATGTAACGTCACACTAGGGGGGAGGGGGTCTCACAAATGTGACAATGTGTGACAGGGACGGGGGGGGGGGGGGGGGGGTTCAAAAAATCATTCGTGTGACGTAATTTATGGATGGCCCCTAAGTAAAAACTTACTACATATTTAAATTAGAAAAAAAATCAACATTTTTGTCTGGCATTTTCACCAGCATTTGGTTCCTTCGAACGGGTAATCTGCCTAGCTAGGAACTAATATCGACCTACAAGACATAATAATACTTGTAAACATTTTTAATATTTACAGTTATCTTGAAATATTATTTTTATGTTATTTTTGCTATTTAATTGTATCTAATGTAATGTAATAAATAAATAAAAAAAATTGTTAAAAATATAAAACTATGTGTTTATAGTATAAACCTATCTCATTATTTTCTTTAAATACACCGTTGCACGTTTATTTTGACGTAAATTGCAACAATGCAACAGTTTATAAGTGATATGAACTGACCTTACCCAGTAACATGTCAACAGTATAAGATATTGTTTTATTTGAGAGGCTTATCGGTCTGTACATGTCTCGAGACAATATTCATTGTGTTCGACTTTTTTGGTATTATTCACCTGAAAAAAAACAGTGTTAAAGAGACACGCTTCACGCGGAAAGGTGGAAGTTTGATGTATAACTTTTCAGCTAAAGATTCCGAGCTTCAGTTTAATAGATTTGATAATATTCAGTTCGCCTTAGAAAACGCAGCAAACTTAAAACAATCCGTCTTATTTGAGTGCATTTCGCGATGCATCGACCATTGAAGGCCATTGCATTTATTATAACGTCATCACCGTGATTAAAGGCCTTGCTCTCCGACACTACAGCCACTCACTACCTACAGACATAATAATATATTTATTATATTATAGTTTATTATGCTGCATTCACTGAAGAGATACACCGTAGAAGTGCGTCTCGGTGCTCGTCGGTGTGTCCGCAGCTCAATATGTCCTTACTGCAATAATTCGGTTCGTTCATTATCATTATCTTTCAATTTATTTTTTATTTTATTTTTATTTATTGGCTCACCAAAAGAATACATCACATAATTTTTAGAGTAATTTACATTTCTAATATGGTTGTAGTACATATATTCACATAATATTACAAGTACATAAAACAATATCGAAAAACAAGAAGGATCATTAGTAAATACAAATTTATGCTCATCGGGTAATTTCCCTTCAATGTGTAAGGAATACGCCGTCATATTTTATTAGTAACAACGTCACCTTAATATTATAGTTCTGTACGAACAATTTCACTAGAAACACGAATGAAGGGTTATTTTCGTGATCTCTTATAGGTAAATTTAAAAAATATAATCACAACGTCTTGTTAAAAAACGGAGTATCCGAATAAATGTGAACGAATTCTTATGATTTTGGATGGATACTTTGCTAGGAAATTGTATAAATAAATTATTAGCCATCAAATTTTGTGCGTTTGTTACATAAAAGTATTTGTAACAAGGTCTGTGCACCCTCTTATACACACTTTATTTATGGTCTCGGTGAGTGGCACCTCTAGTGCTTGCCCATTGACATTTGGGCGAGCCCTGCAATATTTTGGCATGCAACAGTTGTTAATCCTGCACAGATTCAAATCAGCAGATTTGAAAAGAAAGCCAGTTATTCTTTGTGCTACAGCCGAGAGCTTTGGGCGGTCCTCTCGACCGCAACACGACGGATCCTTTTTTTGAAGATCGCTACGATTCTGATCGTCATACTCGTCATCTTGGGAGCTGACTGGTAATCATCCTGGAGGGATGATTGGCATCGAAAATCATCCGCCCCTACTGCTAGAAAGCCAGTCATTCTTTGTGCTATAGCCGAGAGCTTTGGGCGTTCCTCTCGAGCCCTGCAATATTTTGGCATGCAACAGTTGTTAATCCTGCACAGATTCAAATCAGCAGATTTGAAAAGAAAGCCAGTTATTCTTTGTGCTACAGCCGAGAGCTTTGGGCGGTCCTCTCGACCGCAACACGACGGATCCTTTTTTTGAAGATCGCTACGATTCTGATCGTCATACTCGCCATCTTGGGAGCTGACTGGTAATCATCCTGGAGGAATGATTGGCATCGAAAATCATCCGCCCCTACTGCTTCTTTGGAGTGGGAGCCAATTCTCTGGAGTCCTGCCCTTCTCACGATGTGAGATTCGTTTCACAAAAGAAGATTTCATCATGCGTCATTTCAACTTACCACGGTATCAACATAAACTATTTAAACCTAAGTCCCTTTGCCAGACGGACTTAGATTTTTTTAGGATGTCATTTTTGTTTTAATATATTTTTGTATTTAAAGTACCTTCTTTTCTTGAAAATCATTAACCTACTCCTTACATATGCTATGCGAGTTATTTTTGCTCATAGTTTAATCTACCTTGTACATTGTTGTCACCTCATCTCAGGTAACACGTTTATAATGTTATAATGTATTTTTCTTTCCGTCACGATATATCAAAGCAAACATGTGTTTTTATTTAAGGCCTGTTGATTTAACGTTAGGGCCAAAATCGATTTCTCTGGATGTAGGAGCTTAAGTGAATATTAAAAAATATGTACCCTGAAGTTAGTTAGGTACAGGTCGAGTATTCAACAAACGAATGAGTAGTGTCATTATTCATTGATTATTATTCAAATATCTTCTTCAAACAAGCATTGGCGTTTTAAAATTGTTTACGTTTGCAAGTAACAACTCAACGACTTGGCACTCCGACAATTATTTGTGAGTTCGTAAATCTACGAAAAAGGCGTAAGCGTCTTGTTTACAAATTGTAAACGTCTAACTGACAACGCGTTTATAGCAAAAGCGCGTAGCGTTAGTGAGAATGGCCAAGCGCCAAATTTGACGTCAAAATGACGCCACTGAATCTTTTCACCTTCAACGGAACGCGGCTTATCGTAAATTATAATACTAATCAGTAATTATCATTATTTTATTTACTTTCGTGTTATATTTATATCTGATCTTCCATGTTATTGGTAGCTTTTTAACTATACGAGGATGTAATTGTACGTACATTCCATAACTGTACGAGGATGTTAATGTACGTAGATTCCAGCTTTTTAACTGTATGAGGATGTAATTGTACGTAGATTCCAGCTTTTTAACTGTTCGAGGATGTAATAATGTACGTAGATTCCAGCTTTTTAACTGTACGAGGATGTAATTGTACGTAGATTCCAGCTTATTAGCTGTACGAGGATGTAATGTACGTAGATTCCAGCTTTTTAACTGTACGAGGGTGTAATTGTACATAGATTCCAGGTTTCTAACTGTACGAGGATGCAATTCGTAGGTCCATAACAGTATATTACGGGTCAGAAAGGATATGCTCATTGATTCGTGGATGGTTCGAAAACTCGACTTTCATGGAGAGCATTAGTTTTTATGTTCCCGGTCGTTATCTCCATCACCGACAGCGTAAACCGTTTTATCTCCCAGCTTGCCAATGATCATGCCAGTCGGGAGAGCTGTCTTGTTGTTAAATAGAATCACTTCGAATATCGATATGTTTAACATCAATGAAGCACAATTTAGACGGCAAGCTTTGTGGCTGTTAGTTTAAATCTGCTTATCTTATCTTAAACGTTTTCTCTCTTTTAAAAACGCTTTGAAATGTTAATTTTGTTTTTAAATTGAATTGAATTGAATATTATTATGTTATTTAGGTGCTTCAAATTATTTGTTTTAATGTAATGACTACACATAGCTCCAACTGTCTGGAGCCTGTCATGATGTGCACTTTCATTATTTTTTTTTCCGGGCAGCGTTTTGTCCATACAAACGTATTCCCCTATTTCCTCTCCGGATTTTGACACTAGTGCAAATATTTCTTCAATATAATATAGATATCGACCACTAGCTTGTCGGTACTTTTTGCTTTTTTTATAAGTTACTTCTTAATGGAGTTAGGACCTTCCAAAATAGCGTTAAAATTGTCTGGTTTGAACACCATCAACAGACATTCAATATACAAACTAGACAATGTATTTCTAAAAAAAGCAAAACGTACAGACATAGATAATGATGTAATTATCAGTTTTATACACGCAATCTTGCGATTTGCCTATAAATAGTTTATTAATTTGCCTGTGTTAATCAGTGATTGACCTAATAAAGATAACCGTTTACAAATGATGAATCATTTCAATATCCGACACATTTCCATTCAACATAATACATAATATCAAATTTATAATGAATATTAACTTATCGAATGTGTAATCAATTTTTTGAACCGGTTTATTGGATGAAAATTCACTTGCAGATTGTTGAAAAAAATGAATAATTTGTGTACGTTTGTTTTATTTGCTGATTTTCCGGGCGTTAATGACTTTAAACAGGGGTTTTCAAGACCAGATGTAGACAGTAATTTTTCTATTTTTTTCGTATTTATTAACATGGACATGTTACAATTTGTAGACATTTTGTTTTGAAGGGTTTTATTTTCCATGTACATTGGTTACTTAAATTTTAATTTATCTTCTACCGGTTTTGATACATCCGTGTCATTCGCTAGCAAACTTAAAACTAATTTAAAATTTATACTAGTAAATAAATGATTAGATTTTTGTTAGATGGTGGTAGTGGGAGAAATCTTAGAATAAACAAAAAAAATTAAACCAAAAATTAATTTAGTTAACAAAATAATAGCACCCTGTAAATCATCCTTATTGACAATG
This sequence comes from Glyphotaelius pellucidus, assembly GCA_936435175.1. Classification (NCBI taxonomy): domain Eukaryota; kingdom Metazoa; phylum Arthropoda; class Insecta; order Trichoptera; family Limnephilidae; genus Glyphotaelius; species Glyphotaelius pellucidus. The sequence goes on from OW386550.1 coordinate 2,150,385, forward strand.
TTCCCATGTTAAGTTGACTCCTTTCACCGTTCTCCCCCTCCCCCAAAATCATCCCTAACCCGCGACTGCCACTTAATTAAATCTAATCATTTCTGTACTTCGTTTGGTGATTTAGCAGGCGTGCCCGGATTCTGGGGTGAGGCTTGTTTAGGTCTTGGAGGCGGATGACCAGGACACACTGAACCCCAGATTCCTACCCACCCCTTAAACCCTTTTCCTTCCCAGAACTCTCCTCTCCTTCCTTTCCTTAAAAAAAACCCTCCACACAGCATCCCCAAAGATGACATAGGCCCTGAGGGAAATTATTTTCTTCAAGGCCTCCTGTGTAGAGTTTCTGTAAAAAAAAAACTTAGGTCTATAAATTTTAATTTTGCTTTTTAATAAATACACTGAAGTGTCAAAATCGGTATCAGATGAATTAAAATTTAAGTAACAAATGTACATGGATAGTAAAATCTTCAAAACAAAAAAAAAATATTTTACTCTTATCTTGAACGTCAATTGTCAAAATTCTGTTTTAAGGGATCTGAAAAGGGGTTGGTTTTCCGAAATCTGATATAGACAGTGACCTTCATCTTGTTTTAGAGGTCAATTCAAGGAGAATAAAACTGAAGATTTGTAAACAAATTAAACTCCACGCCGCTTGCCTGCCCCTCACAGTCATCTTTATAGTTAGAGCAATGAAAGAAGTAAAGTCGACGGTAACGAAACCCCATTTGATTAATACAGTTTTTCGAAACATCCAATTTTTCAAGGATGTCCATTTGTCCATCACTATGACAAATTTAAACTAACAATCTGATTTTAAAAAGAACTAACCAAGATCTAACTGAAATAACTTCCTCGTCATTTGCCGGTTGTGCGCCGGCGCACACGCCAAAATGTTAAAAAAAATGTATTTTGGAATGCGATTTTAACCCTTGTGTATAAAGAAAACGTATGAAGAACAAGGTCAGAATCGCTTGGGGCATTCTTGTTCTTAAGGTATAAAATGCCGTGAACACACCTAGGGAAGCGGAATAATTTCTATGGAATTCTATATGTCCTCCGGTCGAGATTTTTCGCGGTTTTTGAGCTGTCAAATTGGGTAGCGTCGTTCTCGTGAAAAGGATCGTAAAACATATAAATTCATCAAATAAACGCAAGTAATGTTGTTTTTATGCATAGTTTATTGTTCAAGGAATGTGTTTCAGTAAATATAATATACGATAGCACAAAATAAACCCACAAAATATTACGTCAAAGTTAAAACATCGCAATTTTACATTGTTTCCTCCTTGGCATTTAACGAGTTTTAAAAGATCGATTTATTGTATCCACAATATCTTAAAGTAGCGACGGCTGCACGGGTAAGTATGTCGATCTGCAATCAATTTGTCTAGTGATCGGTGAATCGGATACAAACCATAGACAAATGATCTGTGCCAGTTCGGTAATGCATACGGATTTCGTTTTTCTCACACCGATCGTTATGAAATTATGCAAATAACATCGGAATTTGCATTCGAGTGTGAGAATATGCCGCACTCGTGAGACGAGTGGGAACACTGTCTCTTTCTAGACCAGAGTTCGACAACCCATATCCATCAGTTACCTCACATTCATAATATTAAAATGCAATAAAATTTCGATAAATTATTTTTTTTTATCCAAAAGACGACGTCAACGTCAACGACGTCGACGTTTACGTCAACGACATCTGTGATCTGTAGTGGTATATTCGCAGTTCAAACAGGTAAAATACATTTTAGTATCCCTGGAAGCACTTAGAGACCGCCAAGCAACCACTTTGGGATATAACTAGTTTTAATCTATACTATATATAAAATATTATAAAGAGGACAGATTAGATTGTTTGTTTTTTTTGCATTGAATAGGCTCCGAAACTACTGAACCGATTTTGAAAATTCTTTTACCAATAGAAAGCTACATTATCAGCGAGTAACATAGGCTGTATATAATGGTAAGCTCTGGCGTTATGAAATTTTGTATAAATCAAAATGTGTGTGTTTCATATATTTTTGCAGGAGGGAGGAAAGGTAGGGGGAAGGTGGGTTTCGTGGAGAGGGATGAGACGAGGGAAGGGGAAGGCGGGGAAGGTGGAAAGGGAAAGGATAAGAAGGGAGAGTCAATTTATTTCATTGAATGGCATAGCAACGTATGCCGTGAACCAGCTAGTATCTAAATAAAATTCTAAATGACGGTATAAAACCATTGGCTTTCGTATTTTTGATTTTGCATTAAATTATTAAAATATGTTGTGAAACACCAACGTATTATTTTTGCAGACTGTTGCGGAATTAACCAATATTAATAATCAACATATTATTTATATTATAAAAATATAATATGGCATTTTTTATATAGATATTATGTATCATTTGTCTGGTTAGTTTTTTTTTGCAATTTTATGTGCCTATTAACTGGATTGTAAAAACCAATATAAATAAATATTCAGACCAGTTTCTTGAAATGAACAGCTATGACGTATTCTAAGCGCCTCCGTACATGGAGCTACTTACAAGCTATTCGAGCCTGATGCGCGTAGCACGCGCACCGCTCGTGGTTACCCGCCATACAATTTTGCTGGTGTTCGTACACGGCGCTACGCGACGGATGTCGGGTTGAAGTCAGTAGCGCGCTACCGACGGTGCTGGTAGCGCGCTACGCGTTGCAGCATTCGTGTCTGCTACTTTCGTTTGACAGAAATGGCGTCTGAACATGAAAGTAATGTTAAATTTGTTCTGAAAGTGGACAAAAATGCGTGTTTATATAACTTTACATTACCAGAATACGCAAGAAAGGATTTAGTGGAGAAGGCATAGATTAATGTTAGAAAAAAGTCATTTGACATCGTGTTAACTCCACGGCTGCACGTGAAAAATGATCAAATTCAGTTTATTTCGGGTAGTGCCGTGTACGGAAACCAGCATTAAAAAGTAGTACATCTGCAGGGTACTTGTGGTTGTGTCACAATCACGTAGTTTGTAAGTATCTACATGAACGGAGGGCCTAAGTTTAAGGACGGGTTGTTTCACAGAATTTGAATAATACATCATATCGCAGTTTATATTAACCAGTATTTTTTTGATTTTCACTTTTGGATGCAAATTCACGACACCCTCAAGTGAGTTATTTTGTGAAAGCAGGGTGAAGGGTGGAAGTACCAAGTACCTGAAATATTCAGATCTGGTAAAGACCAAATTTGGGTGGCGATTATGGGTACCACCGCTACGGGAACCCCAAGTGGCGATCTATGTTAGGCGACTTAGCGCGGGTGCCCGAGTTCATGGGGTGAGATTTGTCCAGGTGTTAGCGACGGATGCGTCTGCCCACCTGCTGCGTGGCGCGCCTGATCAAGAGAGACTGACTGATTGAGGGAGACCTAACCTAGACGTCTCGAGCCGAACGACCTAACCTAACCTAACCTAGACCTTTCCAGCCGGATTCTCTCGGTTCATTACCTTTCTCCGCAGTGGGAGGGATGGATTGATTGTCCGTCATTCCGGGACACATTGACCCACCCGTTTATACCCTTTACCTTCCCATTAACTCACGACCCTTTCCTATAAAAGAACCTCCACACAGCATCCCCAAAGATGAAGTAGGCCCTGAGGTAATTTTTCTCCTCAGGGCCCCCTGTGTGGAGCTAGTGTAAAGAAAGTAAATTAAAAATTTCAAGAAATGTTTAGATTTTGAAGATATTGGGAGCAACTCTCGGAAAAACCTTCCTCATTCCATTTAAATGGTGTTTTATTTCACTGGCTCCAAAAACATTTTTTGCTAGAGTGCTTTTACCACATTCCTTCGGTACCTACATTGTAAACCATAAATCTGTGGCCCAAAATTAGTTTTCAAATTTCGCTTGTAATTTCACAGTAGATTTTACTCTTTTAGCAAGTTTTAATTTTAAGAAAAGCGTTTTTCTAGTGTAACTTTGACCCCCGAAAATCTAAAGTCGAAAGATTCTTTTAGAATTCTGAAAATAATTCAGGGTATTTTCACTGTTTTTTTCCTATCGAGAAAAATTAAGATAATGAAGGTATTTTTATTTTAGTTTTATGTTAACGAACAAATTATCTACAACGATTAAAAATGCGCCATTTTAGATTTTTCGCCAAAACGTCGTGTTTGTTTTTATTCGTGAATTCGGCGGCGTTGACGTCACGCAAGGCAACGTTCGTGACAGCTACCTAACCAGCCAGTGGCGGTTTCTATGTCATAATGACGTTGTAACTAGATGAAACCGTTTCGGAATGTGCGTTTTTTTCAAATCAATAATGATGAATAAGAATATAAAATTTATCCATTTTTATTACAAAGATCAGAATCAGATAAATAAACTTTTTTGACGGTTTTCATAGTTTGTGAATCGTAAAAAAATATCTACCGAAAAACTGAAATTGGCCCATTTAGATGCAAGCCACAGATATATTATTACACTGTAAAATAAATATGTCTGGAAAAAATTAAAAAAAGATTCACTATTATTATTAAGACCCGAGAAGTAAGACTTCTCCCAAAGAAATAAAGAAGTACGTTTTCGTCTGGTTACCTATTGAAGCCTAGACTTCTCTCCCCCAAATACCTCCTCCCACCCTCTAGCTTTGCCCTCTAATTTTTTTGCACTAGACACGGACATTGCCTTCAGACCTCCATAGGTCTGAGGCCTGTAGTCCGCAGACGACCTTTTGAGGACGTTGAGCCTCGAGTCTCGAACTGAAGTCACTTATTTTACATTCGGACATAATATTATAATTTAGGTTGAAGATCGTAGACTGAGCTGACGGTAAACCGCGCACCCATTAGTTTTACGACTCATATTTGACTGAGCACCTATTAATTATGATTAATGTTATGGCCAAGTATGTGCATTATAATTTGTAATATTTTAGCAGCATAATATAAGCATCGGAATAAAATTGTGACTTGTGACAAGGTATATTAATAAACTTACATCAAAAGCAAACCTAGCATAATCCTAACCCAACATAACCTAACCCAACCTAACATAACCTCACAGAACAGATAAATTATTGTGTGTTGTAGGTATTATGTAAGTATTATTATTTATCATTTTAACTTTATGAGTAAAACCTCAAACTGTAATATTTAATTAAATGAAGACATTATGAGCGAAACTCAATCGAAAATCTGGAAACGAGTCCTGGGTTCGAGTCCCAGAGGTGCCAATATCTTTTTCTGATTTTTCTGTTTCCAGATTTTCGATTGAGTTTCGCTCATAATGTCTTCATTTAATTAAATATTACAGTTTGAGGTTTTACTCATAAAGTTAAAATAATAAATAATAATATTCATCCCAGACTTGCAGAAGAGTCAATAGATGTCGCACATTAAATAAAATGGATAATAATTTATCCAGACACCATCTAGATTGCATTTAGTTCGAGTTGAATCTTGCAATCATTCATAAAGATGGCAGCCAATAAAAATATGCGTTAAGAAAAATGAAGATAATATGGGTGGTTCTTAGTCGAAGTATGGTACAGTTAAAAGTGACCGAATTGGATATCGACACCTTAGCTCAGTGGATAAGAGCGCCCAACCCGGAAAGTAGGGAGGTCCTGGGTTCGAGTCCCAGAGGTGCCAATATCTTTTTCTGATTTTTCTGTTTCCAGATTTTCGATTGAGTTTCGCTCATAATGTCTTCATTTAATTAAATATTATGTAAGTATTAATAAAATGATTTATTACATATTATTAATGTCGAAACGATATTTGACGACTTAAAATTCAAATTCAAAAAACAATTGTTGTACAAAAATGCAGGAATTACAAAAGATATATAACTTTAGGTACATCCTGTTTCTTCTACCTAACCCAACAAATACAAATATAATACGCTTCATATATCTTTACATATAAAAATCAAAATATGCTAAGTGAGTTGTCTGTGTGTGTGTGTATTGCTATATTAAGCACAGGAAATGTTTAAAACTTTCAAAATACCTTCTTTCCACCCCGCGAAGGTTTCTGGATTATTACAACCACATGACAATACATCTGAAAAGTTTTTTAATCATTACAAAAACTCTTGCAAAACTGTCAAAAATGTCACAATTTCAGAATGACATTTTGCAAACCACCGATTGTTTAATCAAAATTGAATTTTTGAATAAACTTTTTAAATTAATGAATTTGCTTGAAATACTGAGTAAATACGAATTATAGGCATTTTAAATAGGTACCTGTGTTAGGTACCAAATTTGATTAATTGTTTTGTTGTAATATTAAAAAAATGAGTATTTATAACACGTGAAAAATTAAAAATTTGAATAAAAAAGTTGTAATAGGTGGCACGCGAGCTTCTTGAAAACTGAATGTACTGGAACTGAATTTATGGATCGCGAGAGGGGGGTTGGCGGGACGGAAAAGTGAGGAGGGACGGGAAGGTGGATGGGAACGGGCCGAATTGTAAAGGACATGCAGAGAGAAACGATATCTTCATTAAGTGGCATTGCAACGCATGCCGGGATATCGCTAGGATTTTATAAAACCCAATAATTACATGCCATATTATGTGCAAATAAAAAACAGAGGTATTTAATTTGTGTAAGGTATTATTAATAGTAAATAACTTTGCTGTTCATTAAAATATCATTTCCCTATCTTTCGAAATAAATAATTACAAAATTCATTAAATAATGTTGAAGCTGTCAACAAATATTTGGTTAGGGGTAGAGACCTGAAATAACGCGAATATTTTGCGCATAATTCACAATTTTCGGGCGAATGCTTGGATTTCGCAACTTTAAGTATTTTGATATAAAAAATTAACTAAAATATCGATTGTTTTTATCACATGTTTTGCTTAAAATGCCAAAAAGTTAACAAAACATCACTTTGTTGCAAAATACCACCTCCTTTGCAGAAAAATTATATCGATTGTTCCATAAATTGTACAAAAAATAACGTGAAATTTACAGACACCTAGCGATAAATATTTGTATAATCGAAACGTTTTAAGAATCGAATGATCTACCTATAATAAATTGCAAGCTCAAGAAAGAAACAGAAATGTTTAATTTTGGTCAATGTCTTTGCAGTTTTTGGCAGTTTGAATTCTCGTTCGACTGCAATTATCATCCAAATTGTTTATCTTTGTGTAATGTTGGGTCGATAAACTGATTTAAAATCGGTTAACTTTGTTTTGACATTGCATTGTAATGAATCACGGTCGTCTTTAGTCTGCTGCCTGTGTACTTTATTTTATTTTATTGTAAATGCTTACAGCTAAAGCCACTATATAAGACTTCTTGTTTTTGTGCAGTACAATTTTCAAGAATATTTTTATTTACACTACGGAATGAATTTAAAGTGAAAAATGATGTGAAAATATTCGTAAATTTCAATTATGTTTTGTAGCTTGCCATGAAAGATTTAGTCAATAACCGCTGAATTTATTAAAACCAGTTCTGCAAGAACCCTTCCTTTGTCAGAAAATAGCTAAACTAACATATTCAATGTACGCCTTGTTAAAATAAATAGTTGCAAATGCTGTATTGGGCTGACCGCTGTAAAAGATTAACAGGGTCGTAGGTCAAATTTTAGGTCATCAGGTCATGAAAAATTGGGGGGAAGAGGTGGGATAGCTCGTGGAAGACTGGAGCAACGTGGGAAAGTCCGGGAATTGAAGAACGACGGTTATGGAACAGAAAGAAGCTGATGGAAGAACTCGGAGAAGGGGGCGTTCAAGTATTACGTAACGCAAATTTTGAAGATTTTTAACCTTTCCTTCCCCCCCATTAACGTGCCGTAACGTTTTTCTGTACCCCCCTCCCCCACCCTAAACGCTACGCAACACCCAAGTTACTATTTTTACCAGTTTGATTTGATTTTGACAACGAAAATAACATAAAAATGACGTACAATACAGTCGAGGGATTCCCCGTAAAACATAAACGAAAATGGTTGTCAACATGGAAGATTTCAATTCCCTAGTTTTTTTTTATTTAAATAAAAAAAAACATGTTATGAAACGCGTTGTTTGAATCCCCCTCCCGCCCCGATAACGCACAGTGTCGTTTTACAAGACCCTTCTCCCCCCCAAATTGCGTTACGTAATACTTGAACGGCCCCTAAGAGACCAAATCCCATCTGGTTTTCAGCGCCTTAATAAGTCAGGTACGCCTCGTACCTCATACATATGTCTGGTAATGTTATATTATCGTGATAACAAACTTATGGGTCCGAGTGGTTAATGAAGAAGAATATATTTAAATAATTGCAATGACCTTGAAGTTCGTGAGCAGTCACGCATTCCTCGCATTGGTGGCGATAAGGTTGAAATTGTCCTGTCACGCCAACCTTCTGTCTCGAATAATGCAAAATAAAATTTTGCCGTATTACCTAGTGTGTTCTATTTTATTTTTAAGTTGTAACCCCAATTGTGTTTATGAAAAGATATTCTAGTAACCACTGATCCGAAAACCAATAGAATTTTGATCTGTACGTACCAACTTTAGAGCTTGTCTCTTAGACAGGTCAACAAAATTGTTTATTTTATTCAGGAAAGAATTTAAATATTTGAAATAAGACAAAACTTACCTTACTCCGAGCATGCGGTTTACGTAAAATACGCTTCCATCGTTTTATCTATTCTTTGCCAGTAACATAATCATAATATCGTGGGGTAATTATTTATTTAATTAAATGAAGATAACATTAGCGAAACTGAATCGGAAATCTGAAATCCTTGCCTTGTCGGGGCGCCAAGGCAAAGGCCCTGGGTTCGAGTCCTAGATGTGGCCGTATCTTTTTTTCTGATTTTTCTGTTTTCAGATTTTCGGTTGAGTTTTGCTAATGTTGTCTTCATTTAATTAAACATTATAATTTGAGGTTTCATGTTAAGTTAAAAATAAAATAATTGTTTATTATCGCTACAACTAGGTAACTTCGAAATCAGCTTTTTCGATTTATACCCAAAAATATGTCTTTATTTCCTCCCCATGTAGGTATGCTACAAACAGTAATTTCCTCGCCGGTGTTCACCATAAACATTCATATTTCTTCGTCGGTGTACGCCACAAACATTCATTTCCTCGCCCATGTATGCCACAAATACACATTTATGTTTGTGGCAAACATGGGCGAGGAAATTATTTATTATTTATTTATTTCTATACATTACAGTATTTACCTATAGATCAATTTTGAAAAACATTTTTATATAATATATATTGTAATTTTATTATGTTGGGTGTAAGGTAGGTTTGTGAAGGTGAAACTGTGGATAGGTATTGTTGTATGTTTCGTGAACACCTCACTAGGAGAACCTGTGCTGAGGTGTTTACGTGTTTATTTATGTTTATGTATGACAAGTATTTATGTGTTGTAATAGAAAGTTTTATATGTAATTTTTTTTCAAATTTTAATAGTTATTGTACATTGGTTATTTAGAAGAGAAAAAAAAGTATTTAAATAAATTAATGGTTTTGTTTGTAACTCGAGGAACTGATTTCGGAGTTACTTAGTTGTACGTGCCAAACCTTACGCCCGACCGGAACACGGCACAATCCATTCTCGCGCATTTCTGACTTTACAATAAACGCAAGCGAAAGAGAAAAATTCGTAAAAACGTACGTGCGATAGAGAAAAGGCGTGGGCGGCAGGGCATGCCACTTTTGTTTCCTGAAACTCGCCTATTGCGACGATTTTTGGTCAACGTCAGGCAGGTCTTAATGTTTGGCGTGTACTGTACCCCGCGATACTACATAGGGTGTTAAGGGACGTGCTTTGTTTACTTTAATCAGTGATTCCTAATAGGAGTAGAAAAGTGTAAATGGAATTTTGGTCTCCGGAGCAGGTGGATGAGTTTGTATATTTGGGAAGTATGTTTACGAGAGATGGGAAGACTGAAAGAAATATTGAAAGAAGGGTAAATGCCGGTAACTCTAATGGAGGACTGAACGCCGTTGGCGCTGTTATGGATTCTATGAATAAAAAACACTTTAACACTTTTTGTTATATTTATTTGTAAGTCTTTGCAATTACATTGAATACATTCTTATATACTAGAGTTTTAACAGAATTAAATGTCTCTAAGTGAATGTTTCCAAACTGAAATCTAAAATGAATCTGAATCTGAAACTGAGCGTAATGTATTTTATAGCAATCTTATATTTAAATAGTGTGATAAATAAAGTTAATTAATAATAAACATGGAAATGAACAATAGACAAGAGATATGGCGACAATCATAAAGCTAACTTTGATACATATTGGTGCGACGGACAAATAATAGATAGTGAACGAAGCATAATAGGTTCAAAGGTTGTAGCAATATTAGAAAGGTACATAACACCTTCCTCGTTAAGATGAGATAATATGGCGTCCATCATTATCTCACATCAGTTCGAAGTCTTGTACTTCGTCTGAGCGTTAGGGATTCATCAGTGGACCCGGTAACGTTTTCTTCCATTTCTACGTTTGTTTCTCTTTTGTCTTTTGTTTTACAAATGTTCAAGTAATTTATTAATCTTAAACGAGAATCACCTTTAAAATGATTTTTTTTAGATATGTAACACTTATATAGTTTATATAAAATGTAAATGATTATTAAACTTAAAAATACATAGGAAAAATAGTTATTTTTTATAATTCTAATTACAATATGGTCTTCGGGGATATTTTCTAAGTCATCGTACATTTTATTTAGCTTATGGCTTGCTAAAATTAAATCATCCTTATCTAGAGTAAATATTTTTTGGTATTATTAATGGAATATTAATTTTGACATTTTGTGTTTGGTTTATATTGCAACAATTATCATCAGTTATATTGAACAAAGGAATTATTGATTTTGAAGCTGTTTGGTTAGATATATTATAATATCGGTCTTCTACATTAACAATCACTGTTGAACTAGTGTAAAGTTTGCAGTTTGGCTTTATAATTAATATTCCTGTATTCTGTAATTTAACATCGGTTGGTTCAGAATTCTTACATTTAATTGTAACCAATGTTGGTCTAGGGAGCACAAAAATCCATTTCGTTCCTTTATTTGTAGTATGCCAAATTTCGTTAATCGTATTCATAATTCTGGTTTCACAATTCGGAGGCATATGAGAAGGTTCAATTAGTAATTCTATTTCACAAATAGATCTTTCATGTAGATTATAATAAATGTTTGTGGTTTTACAAATCGCTTTATCTAAAACGGTCTGTTTACACGAATCTATATTATCAAGAGTAACATAATTTGTTTTACTCTCGGCGATAGCTAAATATTTAACATTAGGCATAATAAAAACATATAAATCGTCTTGTCTTTTCATAGGCAAGGGTATTAACTTGTATAAATTATAGCTTACATAACTACACAAGGGGTTTGATATAACAAAAATGATTCTTCTATTTACATATGCAATATCAATTTTTACCATTGACATTAAAATATTAACATTTTTTATATTTGGTGGGACAGGATAAGATACGGAATTCGGTAAATAAGGCAAGGATTTACTTATTTCTTCAATATATTGCTGAGGTGTGATAATAAATGGGTGTATTATATTATTTTTGGAAAGCAATAATGCGTTTATGATAAGTGTATATTCGTTTTGTAATTCTGTTGTGATTAAATTCAATAGGGTAAGATGTTTTTCTATTTCTTGCTTCAATTCTAAATTAAATATAACATCGCTAATGTTTGTAGTAAACGATTTTAATTTTTCGAAATTTTGATTAAATATTTCTTCATTTCTTTCAAGATTAGTTATTGTATTATTAAAATTTGTTATTGTTGTTTTCACTATTTGAGTTTGCTGTTTTAACATATTATATAAGTCTTTATCGCCTGTGTTTAGAGAATCAATTGCTTCATCATAATAAAGCGCGTCATCATTATCTAAGGTTCCAAATACAGTTTTAAATACTGTACCTACCATATCTATCCAACCACGTTTTACTCTTATTTTTGGTTGTCCTATAAATTGTTTTAGCGTCTTATCCTTTTGCTTTAATACTATTATTAGTTGATGTAAAATATTTAAATGCGGTTCGCAAGGAGAAAAACTTTTATGCATGATTTTATCGTCATTACATAATAGTTGTATATTGCTATATGTTTTATCAATTAATATTAACTTATTATCAAAATATATGTCTAAATCAATATATGTCACTACATTCCAATAACTCTCTATAAAATTAATCATATTAACGTGTTCATAGTATATCCCTGCGGATGAAGATACTTGCGTCCAGTTGAATCCATTGCCGTAAGGCAACCATGTCATCAATCTGAAACAATGGCCTTTTTTAAACGATTGAAGTGTACTTTAATATATTTTTTCTTTACTTGTATAGTACAGTTTACTTTTGAATTAATTTTAACAATTCTATAGGGGCCTTGATAATTAGGTGACAATTTTTTGGAATGATTACTTTTTGTAGTTTCGTTTCTTAAATAGACTAAATCGTTAACGTTATAAAGTTCATTACTAGAAATGTTCTTATCAAAGTTCTCTTTTGCTTTTATCTTTTGGACTTGAACATGTTCGCGTGCAATTTCTTGTGATTTGTTTAGTTTCAACTTTAAATTGTCAACATAATTATCATATGTATATTTGAATTGAGGTTTTTGTGTTAATGACGTTGGAAGTTCTGGTTTTAAACCGAAAATTAATTCGTATGGCGTATACCTAGTACTGGTATGAGGCGTTGTATTATACGAAAACATTGCTAAATTTATCCATTCGTCCCAATCTGTTTGCTTTTCTGAAATGTAATGTTTTAAGTAATCTGCTAAGGTCGCATGAGACCTTTCCAATGCACCGTTGGACTGAGGGTGATAAGCTGTTGTTTGGATTTGTTTAATTTTAAATAGTTTCGCGACTTCTTTTAAAATATTTGACGTGAAATCTTTTCCTTGATCTGTAAGTATTCGATTTGGTATTCCGAATTTACAAATGAAGTTATTGACTAACTCCTTTGCAATAGTAATTGCTTCATGATTTGGAATTGGAAATGCTTGCGAAAATTTTGTTAGATCGTCTTGTAACGTGAGAATATATTTATTTCCATTTTCGGATAAGGGTAATGGACCTACAATATCTAAAGCTATCCTTTCGAAAGGTTTCTCGGAAGTTGTAGTTATTTCCATTGGATGAATAAATCTTTTACGAGAAATTTTATTTTTTTGACATGATTCACATTTTTTTTATGTAATTTCTTATGTCTTTTTTCATATTTTTCCAAGTATATCTCTCTTTAATTCTATTATACGTTCGGTGAAACCCTGAGTGTCCTGATTGTGGAGAATCGTGATTCTCCTCTATTAATTTAGTTATATCCTTGGGATCTGGATGACTTATTTTATTTTTACAAATAGTTACCATGATTCCGGAGTTTGCAAAGACGTAATAAACAAGAGTTTTTATTTTATTCCAATTTAAATTATTATCACGAGCTAGTTCGGGAATTGAAAGCGATTTCTTTTCTTGTGAAATTAATACATCTTTTAATTTAAGAAAACAATAGAAAATATCTTCGTATGTTGGTTTATCCCAAAAATGTTCCATTGTTATAAGATGGTAAACGTTAAATATGTTATTTAGTTCTGAATATAATATATCTCTTACATTCGTTTTACTTTTCTTTATGTTATCGTGATTATTGATTAAATTCCTTATCTCCATAGACAAACCTTCGGACATTTCCTTATCGTTGGAAATAAAGTTACATAAATTATCTTTCCGTGTTAGAAGACTTTCGTCTATTTCAACAATATTTTTGCAGTCAATAATGGTTTTATCTTTAAAATGAGACTTTATAAATTCTTCGTAAGAATTTGGTTCTGGGTTTATTCTAAAGTGTAATATTTGAGAATGATCAATTCTAGATAACGCATCGGCATTAGAATTTAGTTTTCCGGGTTTGTATATTATATTATATTGATATTCTTCCAATTTTAAACGCCAACGAAGTAAGCGAGAGCCAGGGTCTTTTGTATTAAACAACCAAACTAAAGGTCTATGATCCGTTATTATATTGAACTTTACACCATACAAATAAGGTCTAAAATGTTTAACTGCGTAAATTATAGCTAAAAGTTCACGTTCTGTTGTTGAATAATTTGATTCGGCTTTATTTAGAGTTCTGGAAGCAAAGGATATTGGTAAATCCTTAGAAATCTCGCCTTGAGATAATACTGCACCGATAGCGAAATTACTTGCATCTGTGGTGACATTAAATGTTTTACTGAAATCGGGGAACTGTAGTATTGGTTCACGAATTAAATGATCTCGAAGTATATCAAACGATTCTTGTTGTTTTTCCTTCCAAATGAATGGAACATCCTTCTTTAATAATTGGGAGAGAGGTTGAGCATTTTTGCTAAAATCTTTAATAAAACGTCTGTAATATCCAGCCAGTCCTAAAAATGACTTAATATCTTTTGGATTTTTTGGAATAGGGTAATTTTTTATGATTTGAATTTTATCTGGGTTTGGTTTAACTCCATTTTCTGATATAACGTGACCTAAATACATGACCTCATTACGCATAAATTCACATTTATCCGGCTGTAGTTTTAAATTGTGTAATCTTAATTTTTGGAATACTTCTTTTAACCTAATCTCGTGAGTCTCTATTGTATCGGCATAAATAACTATATCATCTAGATATGCAAAACATCTTAATCCTTGAATACCAGCTAAAACGTTATTCATAACCCTTTGAAAGGTTGCTGGACCGTTTTTTAATCCAAATGGCATCCTTAAAAACTCGTAATGTCCTAGAGGGGTGGAAAATGCTGTTTTATGTGAATCTTCCGGTTTCATTGGGATTTGGTGAAATCCTGATGCAAGATCTAAAGTTGTGAAGTACTTTGAGTGTCCTAATTGATCTAATATCTCTGTGATGTTGGGTAAGTTGTAAGCATCGCCTATAGTGACCTCATTTAATTTACGGTAATCAATCACCACTCTATATTTTACTTGACCTTTTGCATCTTTCTTCTTGGGCACTACCCACAAAGGAGATGACCATGCTGAATTTGAATCTTTAATTATTCCTTGCTCTAACATTTTTTTTATTTGATCATTTACTTCCCTTTTGTGTACCTCGGGGTATCTATATGTTTTTGCGTGTATTGGAGTCTGTGTTGTAGTATTTATTTCATGCCTAATTGAATTGGTTTGACTCAATATATCTCCTTCTAAGTGAAAAATATCATTATACTCTCGACAAATTGAAAAAAGTGATCGTTCTTCTTCTTTATTTAAATGTTCAGTCCGTAATGATGCTTTTAAAAGTTCGTACCTATTATCAATATTTTCTGTTATCTTGTTGAATTGAAATGCGTTTTTATTTTTGCATTTAACTTTCTTTTTTATTGTTCTATCATCGCAATCATCTTCTAACATTTTGCTATCTTTTTCATTAAATTTTTCTAATATCAATTCCATTTTCTTAACTTTTACTTCTTTTTCTGTCGTATTTAAAATAGACGTAATTGCTTTTGACTTTGAATTAACCTTTGTTATACTTCTGCAAAGATAAACTCCTTCCATAATTTCTATTTCGGGGACGAGTCCCTCTCCTATTTCAGGATTCAAAACATTGAATTCAACTAAGGTCTCTGTGCGAGCCTGTACAATAATTACCGAATTATTGTTTTTAACATCCGAACCTTTGGTTTTAAAATGGATTGGCATAGCACTATTACCTATACATAATGTATTATTACTGTAATTAATTTTGGCATTTACTTTTCTTAGGAAATCATTTCCGATAAGTCCATCGAGTGGAACATTTGTTGCTCGAGGCAATAAATGCATCTTATTAGAAATTGGGATACCGTTGAATAATAAGTTCAATTTGACAGATCCTAACGTTTGAGTCGATTTTTCAGCGTTAATTCCTCTAATTTTAACTATTTCTTTATCGTTATATTCTGTTTCGCCATCTAAAACCGTGGGGTTTATTAGTGATATATCTGCGCCACTGTCTAATAATAGTTTGACATATTTGTTTTTACATTCTTTAATAGGAATTTTGATGTACGCTGTAATATTTTCGAGGTTATTTAATATTCTACCTGTAACGTATTGACCTTCTTCGTTTCGGTAGGGAACGAAGGGTCTTGGAAGTTTTCCGAAGCTTTCTTTTCTAAGAGATTTTTATATTTCCAACAATCTTTTTTGTAGTGTCCACGTTTTTGACAAAAGAAACACGTTATTGTGATGTTTCGATGTGCGTTTGCACTATTATTAATTTTACACTGAGAATTTTTTGAAGCGAAGTTACTAAATGATTTTACTTGGTTGACCCGTTTATCTTTATTGTGGAAGCAATTAATAGATAAATGTCCTGATTTTTTACAAATAGAGCAGAATTTTTGGTTTGAATTACTCTGTTCTTTGAAATTGAGCATTTTTTCTTCGTTTATTGCAAATGTTGAAGCTTCTTCAAAGGTTTTTGGGTTTCTAGCCCTCAAAATAATGCTATACTGCGGTAATGCGCCCATTAAAAATGCTTGAAGAGCCATTTGTTTAATCATAGAATTTTTTCCTATTAATTCAGTGACATCTACAGTTTCTGCTTTGGTAGCTCTCAATAAATTTGAATAACACCTTTCAATTCTTTGGGTAAAATTGAGAACACTCTCATTTCTATTTTGTTTACATGTCTGCAATTCTAATAATAGTTGTGGAAAACTTTTCGAATCAGCAAAATTTTCTTCAAGAAAACTTTTATACTCTTCCCAATTACGCAAATTTCTACATGATGTTATTAAATCAGCTTTTCCAGTAACTTTGGTTTGAATAAATTTAAAAATAATATCTTTTTGAGCTTTAGATGCTAGTTTATGAGCATAATCACAATTTTTAATGAATGTGTGAAGATTATTTGTATTACCATCAAATGTACTAATGAATTGGGTTAAAAATTGAAGAGATACATCTTGTTCAGTCATTTTTAACAAAGTGATAAATTTAAATTAATAATAAAAAGATTTGAATGCTACAAATTTACAACTTTTAAAAATATTATATGAGATTCTTTAGAATTCATGAAACAAAAATCAGACTTACAACAATATTAAATACCACTCCATCTTCAGCAAGGCAGGTCCGCGACGTGAAGGTGAAGTTTCTTCCTGATATTCGGCTACTTGCACAGCAAAGGGCAACAACGTACTTTATCAAAAATACTCAGCAAGGCAGGTCCGCGACGTGAAGCTGAAGGTGAATTATCTTCTGATATTCGGCTATTTGCACAGCAAAGGGCAACACCGTACTTTATCAAAAATACTCAGCAAGGCAGGTCCGCGACGTGAAGCTGAAGGTGAATTATCTTCTGATATTCGGCTATTTGCACAGCAAAGGGCAACAACGTACTTTATCAAAAATACTCAGCAAGGCAGGTCCGCGACGTGAAGCTGAAGGTGAATTATCTTCTGATATTCGGCTATTTGCACAGCAAAGGGCAACAACGTCACCAGTCACAAATAATTATAAGTTACTCATAGAATCCAGAGTTCTTTAGTTACAGTCAAGAATACCACAATATTATCGAAATAATGTTTCCATGTAGTATTTACTTAGACCATATCGCACTTCTGACACCAATTTTTTGTTATGGATTCTATGAATAAAAAAACACTTTAACACTTTTTGTTATATTTATTTGTAAGTCTTTGCAATTACATTGAATACATTCTTATATACTAGAGTTTTAACAGAATTAAATGTCTCTAAGTGAATGTTTCCAAACTGAAATCTAAAATGAATCTGAATCTGAAACTGAGCGTAATGTATTTTATAGCAATCTTATATTTAAATAGTGTGATAAATAAAGTTAATTAATAATAAACATGGAAATGAACAATAGACAAGAGATATGGCGACAATCATAAAGCTAACTTTGATACATATTGGTGCGACGGACAAATAATAGATAGTGAACGAAGCATAATAGGTTCAAAGGTTGTAGCAATATTAGAAAGGTACATAACAGCGCCAACAAAAACTGTCAAAAAAAGCGAAGCTGCCGTCCAAAATGGAGTGCTGGTACCCACCCTTATGTATGACAGTGAGGCATGGAACTGGCAGAAGAAAGTAGACTGAATATTGTAGAAAGAGATCCCTGAGGCGTATGTGTGGTAAAACCATGTATGATCGTGTGACAAATGTGGAGATCCGCAATGAATGCAAGGCGTAATGATTAAGATTAAGAAAGGGACGCTTAGATGGTTTGGGCATGTAGAGCGAACGAATGAGGAAAGGAGTGTAAGGAGAATATATGACGCAAATGTGAATGGCAGACGAAGTCGGGGACACCCGGGGAAGACATGACACGACCAAATGAATCAGATACTTGAGTCGGGCGATGTCAAGAGTCAGAATAATAGTAGAGCATGTATGATACAATTTATAAATGTGAAAGAGGCAAGTAGTATGTGCCAAGATCGAGTTGTTTGGCGGTCCGTCCTCTCTGCCTACCCCTGCGGAGAAACGGCGTGATGGTGAGTTAGTTAGTCTCCGGTGACATTTTTGATGTTTTTTTTTTCAACTCAAAACATCAAAAAAATCAGTAAGTATTAGACAGTTAGGGTCTGAGTGAGGGGCAGGGCAGTTACTCTGCTGAGTCACCCCATGATATGTGGTAGATTTTTTGTTTATTTTGGTTTTGAAGAACTTTTTTTTTTAAACTTAAAAAAAATCACCGGAATCTCTGGGACTGCTGTGAGTGCGTGTTTGGCCTGTGTGTTGTGTGACCTGTGCGTTGAGCGAGTTATATCAGAAGTAACCTCGTGGGTTTATTATATCGGTATGGGGCATAGGAACCTATATCGGTGGTGTAAGATTTTCAGATATAGAACTGTAGCACGTGTAGCGGTGGGGAATATATTATTATTATGGTATGCCTTGAACAACCGACATAACCGTTTTGGAATGCATCACATACTACTTTATAGTTCAAGAACCATCGTTTGCATTGAGTTTTTATTAAGAATTAGTTTAATGGAAAACTTTAAATAATTCATTATTTTCTCTTTCATAGGTGTCGCAAGTTTAATTATTTCAGGGAAAAACGTTTTTTACGAGTAACCCATTATAAATATTAAGATGAATTGTTTGTTTTTTTTTACAATAGCTTCACACAGGAGGTCCTGAGTGAATTTATTTCCTAGAGATCTATGTCATCTTTGGGGATGCTGTGTGAAGGGTCTTTTTAGGGAAAGGAAGGAGAGGAAGTCCTGGGAAGTAAAAAAAACATGAGGGTTGGGTAGGAATCTGGGGGTCAATGTGTTCAGGAATGACATTCGTATGAATATATCCCTCCCACTGCGGTGCAAGGCGATGGGTCGAGGGAGTCCGGCTGGAGAGGTCAAAATGTCTCTTATCAACCATCTCTCCCGATCTGCTCTGCTAGGCTGTAGGTGGAAAAAAGCATCCGCCGCCAAGACCTAGGCACACATCACCCCATGAACCCAGGCCCCCCTGCTAAGTAACCAAACGTAGCGAACCCCTTGGGGGCCATCCATAAATTACGTCACACCTTAAGGGGGGGGGGGAGAGCAGAGAAGTGTGACAAGGGGTATGGGGGGGTCAAAAAAATCATGAAATTCTAGGGGGGAGGGGGTCTCACAAATGTGACGGGGGGGGGGGGGGCAAAAAGTCTTGAAATTTGTGTGACGTAATTTATGGATGGCCCCTTGTGGTGACCGTTGGCAGGGGTGTTTGTTATCTAATAAATGGTTCCCGGGGCGGCGGTAGGCCGTGATATTCTCAGGAGCAGTTGAGTAATAGGTAATAATAGTGAATAATATCCCTGTGGGGGGCATGTGTAATTAAATTATGGATTATTTCATTTCAAATTTACCCTTCTGTTTTGGTCCATATTGCGAGTAAGTACCTACATCAGTAAGATGTTTGAACGTTAAAGTAATCTATAAAGTAAAAGCTATAGTTATTACGGGTGTATACTCTTAGAATACTATTAACAATAAAGTTTCAATTCCATTTTACTGTTTATTTCCACTATTATCGATCATCCCATCCCCGACCAATGCACGATTCTGTCCGGTTCAAAACATTCTACTTCCTGTTCTTTCCAATGGGACCACACAGAACCACGTCTCTAATACACGAACCACACGAGACTATCCTATCACCATATTTTCTTACTCGATCACTCAATACCTTCATCAAAAAGTACGCAACATTCCCTTATACTCGTAAGGCCCTATGTATTTTTGTTTGATCCCTTTTACTAGGTGTCCACGTCTCTAATATACGCACCACACGAAACTATCCCACTAATACTACTTTGAAAGACATTCATCGAAAGGTAGAAATCCATCCCTTACCGCTGTGAAGCCCTATGTAAGTTTGGTTAGTTCCTTTTTACTGTTGTGATTTTAGTCTACCTAGGGAATCTAGGGATATGAACTTTCCTTGTAATGTGTAACGGGCCACCCGCCGCCGCGCCGCACTGTGTTTCATTTCATACAAGCTGGACGGAAAAACTCGAAACACATCAATCTAGTACTTATAACCCACCTTCAGGGTGTATTTTTTATATTTTTATTTTTATATTAACTCCACACAGGGGACCCTGAGGAAAATAATTTATCTGTGATGCTGTGTGGAGGGTTTTTTGATGAGAGGAAGGAATGAACATTGGTCTTGAAGAGATCCGTGTTGTATGAAAGAGGAAACACAAAGGCCGGCAAATCGTTCCACAACCGAGCTGTTCCAAAGAAGCGACCCGTTCTCATGTGACGAATGTCAACCTATGTTGGTAACGCGTTTGGCGTGTTTCCCGACTATGCACCGGTGCCGAAAGTCAATGACGCCAGTTCCTCAGAGCATCTGATCAAGGATAGCATTCCCACCCGACGCTTGTGCTTTAAAAATTGTAATCCGTTTGTTATGATAGGAGAATCTATCAAACGGACCGCTCGTTTCTGCAGAGTCGAGGGTATTTTTCAGGTATTTTGGGGCCCCAGACCAGAGGTGGCTGCCAAATTCAACCGTGGGGCGCACTTGCGGTTTGTACAGGGTTAGTAGTTGTGTACTATTAAAGTATCTGCCGGCCTGTATAGGACACCCAGTTTTTGAGAGGCTAAGTAATTTGAAGAAAATTTATGATAAACATTATAATAAAAAATTATGATTTAATTTTGAAAATATTTTTACGACACGCATAAATTAAAATTATCTTTCTTACAAAATTATGTATATATGCGTATTTTTGGTCATGTACCTACCTACATTATTTACAAGCTAAAAGGAAAATATGAAATTCCTTCGATAGAAAAAAATCGCTCCGTATAAAGCACGCTCACTAAAAAATATGCTCCGAAAATTATTATAAACACGTTTGTGTCAGTTATTTTCCAAGTTATATGTACGAAAAAATTCAGTGTTCTTTTAAAGCTGTTTTAGACAACCCACGCGACATTTTTTCTCTATTTTAAATGAGTCGTGTTTTATTAAACATTTTCACAATTTTCGTCTAAATATTATCGATTTTAACATTAGCGCGCTCTCATTCGTATATTTTCGTATTTACACCTCTCTCCATCTTCTTCTTTTTGAGCAGATATACCGCGCCTTAATATAATTAATAATTTATATACTGTTGAAAGCAGTGAGAAATAATACTTATAATGTGTGGTTTTATTTTTATATTGGATTTTAGGACGTAATCAAAGAAACTTTCTGCAAGACTTTGTGATTGAATGAAAAACCTACATTACCCATAATACATCTGGGATTTATTTATTTGTATTTATTTGTTTTATTTTAGTAAATTGTACATTTAAGTTTACAATTTCCTAATTAATTATATCATTTCATATTTCAAACTATATTTTTTCTTGTTCTATGTATCTCCTGCAATACATTTTGAACTTTCCAATTGGTGCGGTCTTTAAAGTTTCTGGTAGAGTGTTGTATAACTTCATCCCTTTGTATAGTAAACTGTTCTGCGTATTCGTTTTGTCCTTTTTTTGTAGTCTGATTTCCTTGCAAGTCCTTGTATTATGTCTGTGAATGTCCTTGTTGTATATAATTTTGTTTGAGAAGTATTTTGGTAACATGTTGTTCACTATTTTATGGATAAATATCATCGTGTGCAGTGTGCGTGCGTGTGTTTATTACTTCTGAGAATCTATTTCGTCGAAGTATTATTCTCATTGCCCTGTTTTGGAGAATTTGAAACTTATTTTGTTCTCGTTCATTACACAGGAAAAGGATAGTTGAGCAGTAGTTAAAGTGTGGAGCAATAATTGAATTATAAATAGTGACTGCAGTTTTTCTAGAAAGTTTTTGCCGAATTCTTCCCTAAAAAGATACTTTTTTCCAATTTTCTTTTGGGTATATTCAGCATGTTTGTTAAAGGTTATGGTTGATTTTGTAAATTCATTTCGCGAGAGTGTACTTCTGTAGTGTAGATTATGTCCGCCCACTCGGGGCAGCGCAACTCTCGGAGGTCTCCGCTTTGATGTCTTTTTAAATCCATTTCTCTATGACTTTGCAGGCGAACTCTGCACTTTCCGCATTGGTGCATAGATATTTTCAATCTGGATAGTGCCCAACAACCTGAAGTACCGCATGAGCTGCGTCAGGGTTACCAGAATCTGATGCCCAAAAGGATGATAATATTATTTGTCTTCCTTTTCCCCCTGAAAATAATGTCCTCCATTAATTATTTTAGAAAAGATACTCCTTTGTTATTTTAATAAAAAATAATTCTGAGATTTTTTTTTAAATTTGCCCTACCTACAGGTCCTTATTTTAGTAAAGGCACTTTACGTGCAATTTCACCAGAAGGCTTATAAAGAAAGTAAGATGTGACTAGGTACTTATGTTTAAAAAATGTTTTACAATGAACAACGCTTAATTGATTTTAATTTCATATATACGAGGGTTGTCTAAGAATTAAAGACCTTTATTTTTTTTTTAAATCAGAAAAAAAAAAATTCATAAAAGCATATGACATCTTAAGTAAATTTCCCCACTATTTTTCGATGCATCGATGCACTTTGTGAGCCGTGGTACTAGGTCCTTGATCCCTGATTGTCATAGAACTCCGTCGCCAAACATCCTCTCACCTCTTCCTCCGCGTCATCATCGGTCTCCAAACGTTTTCTGGCCAAACGTTGCTTCAGGTGAATAAAAAGATGTAAATCATATTATTGATTGCTTTTTTGATTCCGGAATTAGGTGATGAACCCATATTTCAACCCAAAAAATCTCTCCTTGGTTGGAAAAACGGTTCAAAAGTACCTTCCGCACTATTTCACTTATCAGCATTTTAGGCATACAACGAGCAAGCACTTAGCATTCGCCAATTTCCCCCCAAAATCGTTTGTGTCGTAGACTTGCTGAGGAAAATTTCGAGCCCACGGATTTCAACAGGGCGGACTCCCTCCTAGTTAAGAAAGCGATTAATTGAGCGCACCTCGCAGGGGCCGGTATTCGCCAGTGGAGATCGCACTGAAGCAGCCACCAAGCCGGATCACCGCCTTTTAAGTGGAAAGTCGGAGCTACACGCTATTGCCGCCATATTTTGAAAAATCATCTCTGCCCGCCGAAAATGAATGAAGGTCTTTAATTCTTGGACAACCCTCCTACCACAATGTTCTCTATTCTATGAAAGTCCTCCATTTATATTAATTTGTTCATATGGTAACCCTTGCAGCGTCCAACATCTCTCCAAGAATATGCGAGAGATGTATCACACGAAGGCACTTGGGTTCGCTTTATAAATACACCAAACTAACCATAGACGTGTGTACTGTATACAACTACGAACTTAGCTACGTTTTTGTATCAATATGTAAACATGTATTCCGATCCTAGTCCAATATTAGTTGAAGCACGTCCGAGGAGAGTTTGAACTGCAATTTACTGTAACTTATTTTAGTTAAGTGCAGATTAAAACTCCGTTTGTTTGGTGAAAACGAGTGTAAGTGTAATAAAAGTTAAATAATATTGAAAGCAGTACAACTTGGATTCTTCAGGCGTTTGAGTGGTACAGCGATGTTTGACTAAACATTTACGATTGGGGTGTTTCGAATTTAATACAAAACTGGCATCGGTGAAATGATAGTGAAAGAGGCGCGAGGTGGGTTAGTTTTGCCTAGGCACCGCAGAAGTACGGAAAAGGGAATATCTGGAGAATATTTGGTGGGGTTGGCAAAGAAGACGTAGAGAACGTCTTCCATGAAGAGACATCACAAAATTTAGGGAATCGTGTATTTTAGTCAGATTATGCAGTTATTTTTTATGCGAATACCGCACAAGAGTTCAAACTGCTCCCAACCGTCTTTTTTGTGAATATCGCACAAGAGTCCATACTGCTCCCGTCGGGAGCCAGTAAGACTATGGCATTCCCAATTCTGGTATGTTATGAGGCTGAAGATAGTTAAGAAGGAAAGGATATGAGGAAGATAAAGGTGGGGAGGTATCTGGCTATTCAGATCTGGCTGATTATTGCACGGAACGACAAAAAAGTGAGGTGACGATAACGTTTATAATACATTTGCCTAATATATGTGTATTTTTATTTTTTCTTTATCAGTAATTTTAATTGGAAAAAACGTAAGGTGTGCCTTTTAAAATTTTTACAAACGCATTCAAAACTTTTATATTTCAATACGATTATTTCGAATTATAAAATTTTAAAGCGTATTTCCTCACCATTAAAAAACAGTTTTTATTTGGATTTTATTGCAAAGCGGAAATATTTTGAACTTCCGACAAAATAGGCCTCAAGAGCTAACAAATAAAAAAAAATTTAAAATATTTTTTTTTACATGAGCTCCACACAGAAAGAGGAAAATAACTTCCCTCAGGGCCTATGTCATCTTTGGGAATGCTGTGTGGAGGGCTATTTTTAGGAAAGGAAGGAGAGGAGAGTTCTGTGAAGGAAAAGGATTTAAGGGGGTGGGTAGGAGGAATCTGGGGTTCAGTGTGTCCTGGTCATCCGCCTCCACGACCTAGACAAACCTCACCCCATGAACCCGGGCATCCCTGCTAAATCACCATACGTAGCGAACCATTTGGGGTGACCTATGGCAGAGGTGTTGGTTATCCAATAAAGGTTCCCGGGGTGACGGTACCCATTTCTGCCTCCCAAATTGATAAAATCGGCCTCCCGTTTGATTTTGTTGGTTCACAACATTAGTTGTTGTTTGTTTTTTTATATTATTTAGTCACTATTATAAATTAGGTCGCTTTTTGCCGTTTTGTTTTGTTAAATTTAGTATGACCGAAATGACCTTGCGTTGATCATCGAATAAATAACAAAACTCACAACAGGTAGAAAAAACAATACCAAATATTATGGAATTACCTACACACGAGTACCTGTGTAGTTTGTTGCACGCTTTTGAATTATCGCCGTTATTGCCAATAAAGAAAATTTAAATGTTCGTGGAACCATGTGAAATTAAAGTTTAATGGGCTGTGAAAATTAATCATTCTTACACTACATTCCTCGGTACCTGCCTAATAATTGATAAAATAATTTAAACACATCGGAACTGGGCTACATAACGTGTTACCTTTATTACAGTTATACCTGTAAATTTTCTATTGTAATGCCTCCTCTATTACGCCTATCAATGTAACTACATACTATCAAAGTGGTACATGGATAGGTAGGTACTCTTAATTTTATCCCTGGTGAAAGACCACAATTCTAATTCGAAATCTAGTTTTAAATGGCTTTAGCCATGTTTGGTAACCAGATCTGCACAGCCAGGTACTTACAATCCTACTTCTTACCCATCTCCTTCCCTTTTCCTCTCCCTTCAGCCTCACAACATTTTTTTTATATTAGCTCCACGCAAGACGCTCTGAGAAAAATAATAATATCCCTCAGGGCCTACATCATATTTGAGGATGCTGTGCGGAGGGTTTTTTTGAAGGAAATAAAGGAGAGGAAGATTTTTTTTCTTTTTTTGTTGTTCCGATGATGACATGAGCTCCACACAGGAGGCCCTGAAGAAAATAATTTCCCCCAGGGCCTATGTCATCTTTGGGAGTTCGGGAGTGCTGTGTGGAGGGTTTTTTTTTTAAGGAAAAGAAAGATAGGAGAGTTCTGGGAAGGAAAAGGTTTTGAGGGGTGGGTAGGAATCTGGGGTTCAGTGTGTCCTGGTCATCCGCCGCCAAGACCTAGGCAACCATCTCGGAAGGAAAAAGGAATGAGGGGTAGGTATAAATCTGGAGATCAGCGTGTCCAACACGTACGAATCCATCCCCCACTTCGGTGCAAGGCGACGGGTCGAGAGAGTCCTGCTGGGGAGGTAAAAAGATATCCCTCAACCAAACCTCTTCTTTCCAAAAACCTCTCCAAATCTGGCTCGCCGCACGATAGGTGGGCAGACGCGTCCGCCGCAAGACCTGGACAACCTCACCCGGGCACTCCTGCTAATCCACCTATGGCCGAGATGTTGGTTATCCAACAAATGGTTCCGGGGCGGCGGTACCCACACCCGCCTCTCAAATTAGGATGCCATAGTTCCACTATAGTATCTTACCTCCCTAGAAATTTCTTTTGCCAAGAAATATTTTTTGTCTCAATAATAAATCTTTTACATGCATTTTTTGGTCCATAAGATCTTCGTGTGAGATACAAGTTGGAATTTGAATAAAAAAAAATGAACCCACACAAAAAGCACCTATCGATTTTACCTTTAGCTTTAAATTAATAGGTGCTTTTTGTGTGGGTTCATTTTTATTATTCAAATTCCAACTTGTATCTCACACGAAGATCTTATGGACCAAAAAATGCATGTAAAAGATTTATTATTGAGACAAAAAATATTTCTTGGCAAAAGAAATTTCTAGGGAGGTAAGATACTATAGTGGAACTATGGCATCCTAATTTGAGAGGCGGGTGTGGGTACCGCCGCCCCGGAACCATTTGTTGGATAACCAACATCTCGGCCATAGGTGAACATTAATTTAAAGCTAAAGGTAAAATCGACCACCACAACACGGGCATGTGCCTAGCACGGTGGTCGAAAAATCATAAAATTCATGTAACAAACATTTTAATGAATAAAGAAAACAAAAAAAAAATAAAAATCTGATGCAAAATTTCTCACAAAAGCAAATACATAATTCTAGTTATTAGTTACAGTGTATCACTCCGTCCTATTTACCCATGCTCTTTAAGGGGAATCCCACGCGTATCCATTGCCCTATCTAGTCATCAACCTCAGACATACCTACTTTCCGTCGAGTGCGCTTTGAAAAAAATATGACAAATTTGGTGACCGGCCAACT
Organism: Glyphotaelius pellucidus; assembly: GCA_936435175.1. NCBI lineage: Eukaryota > Metazoa > Arthropoda > Insecta > Trichoptera > Limnephilidae > Glyphotaelius > Glyphotaelius pellucidus. Next base: position 2,177,663 of record OW386550.1, read on the forward strand.
CAGAATGAAACAAGCTCAGAACCGCCTCAGAAAGGTCATAAAGAGTGATGATAAAAAATATAAAAAATTGGTTAAGGCCGCACTCTTGAAACGCACGGCGCCGAAAAAGAAGAAGATGGAGAGATATGTAATTACGAATGTTGGATAGAGCGCGCTAATATTTAAGTCGTAGAATAGCAGCGAAAATTGCGAAAAAGCTTAATAAAACATGACTCGTTTAAAATAGAGCAAAAATCTCGTGGAACGTATCTTAAGTATCATTTAAAGAAACATTGTGAATTTTTTCACAAATATAACTTGTAAAATAAAAGAAATAGACTTGTTTAAAATAATTTTCGGAGCATACTTTGCGATTTTTTTTCTATCGAGGGAATTTCATATAATTTGCGTTTCGGCGTGGTACGTATCTAGATATTATCTTCAAAAATAACATATATTTTTTTAAGAGCTTAAAAACTTCAAATGTTTAAGGGAGATATGTAAGAAATCGGTCGAAATACAAATAGTAGACCCTTAAATAGGTTACGTTAGGTTAGAGTTATGGGCTATTTTAAAAGATTTTTTTTCATAGCTTTTAATGACTTTTCAAAGAGTTGTTGAGTTGACTTTATTCTGAGTTGGCATGGAACCGACAAATTCAACGTATTCTTTGAAGTATAATCATAGTTACTTGTTTGAAACCTAGGTTGACCAGACATCTCAACACAGTGGCAAATCAAGACACCTTAGAAAAGTGATACAAAATCACGAAAAGTGATGGAAAAAAACTAGGTTTCATAGGTTAGGTTAGGAGATTTTTTTTTTATTCCATCTATGAATGTATTTAGCTTGGTTCACATTACGCTATAAATCTGCGAGCAGATATCTGTTGATTCCCGAGCGCTTATCTTTTGTCCTTTCACACGAGGCTATCAAATATTTCTTCCTGTGGTAGGAGAGGGGGTCAGTCGAATTAGGGAGCGGCAACGGAACGCATATTTTTTGTAAGGGGAGAGTTATCTTCTGGGATATCGCGTCTGGAGCGGTTACGTCTGTGATGTGTATTGTCTATGATTGATCTGCGCTTAAAAACGCTTAGGTGTGAACGGTCTGAAGGGATTGTATGGAGAGCGTTATTTGGCGTGCTATGATCTTTTATATTTGATAGCGTAGTGTGAACCAGCTCTTTAATAGAGTGGAATCTTGGAGTGGAAATTAACCCACTTACCGACATCCGGATGTCTGAAACTCGGCAGATGATGGCAATGCATTCCATCAAATTTTGGTATCGATCGACTGTACGCGTTTCTCTGAAATTCGATTACGTTTATTATTTTTTTTATTATTTTTCATATTAGATTGACAAAATGACGTAAAATAAATAGGTCGCAATGGCCGAATTGGTTGAGGGTGCGTTCCGGTAAGACAGAGATCCTAGGTTCGTTTCCCAATTGCGACCGTTACCGTTTTATTTTTTCGGTGTCTTGTTATGTTTCGTCGTATAGATTTATTATTATCTTCTTCTTCCATATTTATTTCAAATATTTATATGCTATAATAATGTTTGAAATGGTTTATGTCAAGTTTAGTGTCAGTATAGTGGTGCAAGGCGTTCCTTCCGTCTCTGACTATCCCGGCAGTGTTATGTTTTTAATGTGAGCTGGACTTAGGTTTGTTTGTGTGTGGGTTTCTGTGTATGTGTATATTATTATTGTTACAAGTAAAATATTTCCAAGATGGCCGTTGGAGGGGTTTCCTACAAGACCGGAGGAGATCACGAGCGAGCGCCCGCGCCGGGAGATTGCGCAAGGTGCAGCTAGGCTGGCCCCCAAACCCAGTGGACTCATGGAACATGCACAATTTCTAAATAAATTTCATAGTTCCTATCGTAATGTTGTTTATCTTCTGCTTTATCCAAAATATTTTTTTCCGTTTTGCATCTCTTATAACTCTGGAACTGATAAGCTTTGAATTTAAATGTAATTTTCAAAATTGAAATTGAATGTGTGAAAAATTCAGACAATCGATTAGGTAGGTACCCATAGTATAATATTTCAACAGTTCAAAATTTTAACTGTGATATCCCGTGATTTTTACGGGACTGCGCTAGTTTATTCTAATTCCAGTCTATTCTAAAGTCAACTAATCCTGCTTATAAAGTTTTGTTTATGAATCGGTACTCAATTTTGCCATCGTTTAGCCTCAATGACATTGAGCGAGTTTACAAGCTACCATCTGGGTAATTCACTATCTGTTAGTAAAATCGCTCAGTGTCATCGTATTGCTTACTAACTAGCAGATTGTGGACAATCAACGAAAAAAGTTGAAAGGTGGTCAACTTTACTCGTTACTCGCTCAAGATGGCGGCCTACCAACAGCTGATTTTGTAACTATCAGAATTAGTTCGCACGGGAGCCGTAATTCTCGCTACTGGCTAGCGCGTGGCGCTAGTTGCGAGCTAAAGTTTTTTACAAAATGTCGACCGAATTGGTTCGCGTGAGAGTCGTTATTTTAGCTGCGACTCATGACAAATCTCATTCGCCGATTCACCCGCTTTTAAACTTTCCGGCTAGTAGCTTGTAAACTCTCTCATTGTAATCGAGGCTTTGTGCAACTTTCCTTAAAGACATAAGCTTTTTGTGGCACCTGCGCTACCACCATTGAAAACGCCTCCACTCCTGTCAGTCTCGTTCTGCATCTTACATTACGATTCCGCATATGTATACATTTAGGCCCTCCAACAGTCTTTCATCATGCAGGGTTATTATAATAACAAATCACAAATATTATTTTTACAGTTTTGTGGGCCCACAAATCAAGTAACCTTTATCGTCTGCTTTCTAAATAATTATTCACTGTTGTCAATACTAGCATCAATCTAAATAGTTTTCCAATAAGAGGTGTTATTTTGAATAGCACGGTGAATGGATTGCGCTATCGAGAGATGATTAATGATTTTTTATGGCCGGAATTGGATGGTATTGATCTGGACAACTTTTACTTTCAACAAGACGGCGCTACGTGCCACACAAGCAACGAAACCATTGATCTTTTACGGGAAAAGTTTCCGGACCGTGTTATCTCTCGAAGAGGTGATCACAATTGGCCACCGAGATCTTGTGATTTAACACCTTGCGACTTCTTCCTTTGGGGCGAGAGAAGGTCTACACCAACAGCCCAGCGTCGATTCAAGACCTCAAAGATGGAATTCGTGAGGCTATCGTGGACATAGGGCAGCCACTTTGCGATTTGGTTATGGAAAATTTCATGAAAAGGATATGGTCTTGTAAGCGTGGTCGTGGTGAACATTTGCCTGATGTTATTTTCCACTATTAACGGCATACCTTCCTCTTTATAATGAAATAAACATCCGATCATTTATATTAAAAAATGGCATTTTTCTTTGAATATCAAAATAACACCTCTTATTGGAAAACCCTGTATAAAATTTAAATTAGTATTAGGTCAACCGCCTCGAGCATTATCAGATTGCCGTCAAAATTTGATAAGATAACAGTATTTATTGTTATCAAGTTTAATTTGTAGAACTCCATTTTAATTTTTTTTATATTTCTTTTATATATTTAATAATATTATTATTCAATTTATAAAAACAGTTTATTTATAAACAAGTTCTGCTAGGTAATTATTTTTACACGTGACAGCTGTTTCGCCTTCTGAAGGCATTATCAAACTGTGGTCTTGCCACATACAGACGAGGTATTTATGTTATTTCTAGATAGGATTTTTATGACTAATTTTAATTATGAGTAAACTGACTAAAATTATTAATGGTTATTACCCTTTTAAAAGATACCCAATTACTTATATTGTTTAAATTCGACTGAAGGTCGTTAAGTACACTAATCGTTATTCCTAATATGAATCATTTCCAAATGATGACTCATGGTTTTATTTTCTGTATAATTAAGTTTAAGGTCGTTAATACTCTAAACATTATTCCTAATGTGAATTATTCCCAAATGATGACTCGTGGTTTTATTTTCTAGTAAAATTATTATTATTATTGTTTTAAAATTGGTTTGAACATATCTAACAACGGTGAGTGAATTATATTGGTCTGTTCATTTATTAAAATAGCTTTAGGATTATTAAAGTGCTTGTTAATTTCTAGTTGTTCTAAAAGATTTAGTTTATGTCCTTTATTTTGTATATGTAAAGGAGTTGGCTTATTATCGCCGCTAAGTGAGTGATAATCACTTAACGACCTTCATTCGAATTTAAACAATATAAGTAATTGGGTATCTTTTAAAAGGGTAATAACCATTAATAATTTTAGTCAGTTTACTCATAATTAAAATTAGTCATCAAAATCCTATCTAGAAATAACATAAATACCTCGTCTGTATGTGGCAAGACCACAGTTTGATAATGCCTTCAGAAGGCGAAACAGCTGTCACGTGTAAAAATAATTACCTAGCAGAACTTGTTTATAAATAAACTGTTTTTATAAATTGAATAATAATATTATTAAATATATAAAAGAAATAAAAAAAAAGATAACAGTAGTACTATGTTTTATCAGGAACAGGTTTGAATAATTAATTGCTTTGCCATTATGGTATCATCTAATACTACAATTTGTTATTTGATTTGTAATGGATCGTTGACCTTATTTTTCGTCCTTTGTTACACACTTCAAGCTTATCGTTTGATACGCTAAATAAATAGTTATTGATAAATTTGGTTTGGCTACTGAAAGTTAAACTGTTTGTTTTACATGCATATCTTAGTATTTTTGTAAAATTTTTACAGAACACGAAAAAATGAAAGCAATGCTGACATTTCAATATCAGATCATTCTTTGGCAAAAATATTATATTATAAATATATCTTCAGATATGGCGCCTAGAATTAAATGGGGAAACAATTTATGATCTTCTAAGATAATTTAAAGTTCATCTCTTTCATTTTATTTTTGTTGTTTTAAGCTATAATAATAATAATAATAATTGGACAATTTGTAGAGCGCCGTTTTTGTGAAAAATCACCTCAAGGGCGCTTAAAACTATAGTTTTGATGCACAGTCGTTGTTTTAAGCTATAAAACTATACTTTTGATGCATAATCGACAGACTTGTAATTAAAAACAGAGAAAATAAAAATATAGAGAAAACGACCCGCCGTGAGTTAGAACGATGTTTTTTTCAATCATTGATCATTGAAGAAGATAACACTAATAATCTAAACAAAAATAAGAAAGAGAACAAGACACAAAAAAATATAAAGATAACGGTCCCAACTGGGACACGAACCCAGAACTGTCTTACTGGGACAAAGACCTTACCAATTCGGCTACTGTCGCCTCTTATTTGAACGTCTAATTTGTCAATCTCATATTTCAAATTTTACAATTAACAATATTATCTTGGACTTATTTTGTTCCAATTTTATTGGCAATTACTTTTTTCCTGGGAAACAAGTGTTCTAAGAACTGGTTTGTAACCTAGATATCGAGCGTTAACTTTTTATTTTTCTGTGACTTACTTTCTTTCGTTTCTTCTTTCTTCCTTAATGGGAATAACCTTCAAAAGTTATAAAAAGGGAATTGTTCTAATAAAAACACAATATTTAGTTGAGTTAAGGTTAGAAAATGGATTATGTTTTAATTCTTATTGTTTGCTTGACTATAATAAAAAATTACTTTTAGGTGTAACATGAAGATATAATTATATAAAATGTGTTTCATAGCATAATCAGTAGTGATGCGTGACCGCACGCTGCTGATTAACAAATACCGCCAGCGCGATTGAGGTGAATTTTCACAAAAACGGCGCTCTACAAATTATCCAACTATTATTATTATTATTTAATTTTATACAAAGACGTTTTTTTGTTCGGCCAACAATATCTTTACTAAGAGAAGAATATCCGTTTTGTGAAACCGGAAAAATTCATTTGACTATCAAAAATATTATGCTACGAAGAGGATTTCATATTTTGTTTGTTTCATACACTTTAATTGTCCAAAAAGGAAAAAAAAATCGATAAAAATGATCTTGAAACTCGTCAATCAAGAGCTAGTTGCCTCTTCTGCCTAAATAAATAACTAAAAACAATTAGTAGATTGTCGGAATTTAACATGCTCGCTAAACACAAGCACCGCGAGATGATGTCATCGTCATCAACAGAAGTAGTGTAAGTGAACTGGGTTCAATGTAGCCGCTAACGGTTCACGGCCGTTTGCCGCCAGAAAGGGAAAGTTGCTCCGGCTAGGGCTAGCGGCCGCCGAACAAAACGCCCGATAATAATGCATTTTATTCCATACATTGCTCTGAACACTGAACTCGCTGCTCCTAATTATTATTACTGTGAGGATGTTCTTCTCGATGCGTTTCGGCTCTTAGTCGTTTCGGCTGTGATCAGCTGTCTAGCATCAATACTTCTAAATTACCAGAATAAAGCGCGCATACATTTTTAAGCAATTATGAAGAACTAGCATTTCCCCGCGGCTTCGCTCGCATGGTATTACGGGAAATTACTGTAGCGGTTGAACTTATCAATTATACCCCCTCCTCCCCACCCCCACCCCCTCCCGAATTCCATACATTCATTCCCTTACATTCAGTTTTCAAACATCTCGCCTGCCACCTAAATTTCATAAAGCTATAGCTCAAAGAAAAAAAGAATTATCCAATTTTGTTCATTCGTTCGGAATTTATGCGCTTACAAACATTTCGGATGTTTATTTTAATTAAATATTTGAAAGTTTGTGAATATAATAAAAAATTACAGTATTTATTCAGTTCATTTATTCAGTCTTTATAATCGTTACGAATTATATTTTTAATGTAGGAACTGACATTTATTCCAAAACAGAAGCTTGTCCAAAAAAATAAAACATATTCTAATATTTGAATTTTCTGAAGCAGTAGCAATCGTTTCCATGGAAACGATTTTTTTCTGACGTTAGCAAAAATTTGCTTTAGTTAGCGACAGAAAACGTATAACAAATATAATACATTAATATTTATAATTTCATTACGCCAGAGCTTACCATCATATACAAAATATAGTCTGCGCATATAATTTAGCTTTCTATTGGTGAATGAATTTTTAAAGTCTTTATATTGTGTTATGCGTGAAAAGGTCATAAACAAACTCGAGCAGTTTCGCATTTATAATATTAGTATGGATGAATACTGTAAATTTTAGTATGTTATTAATTTATACTGATCTATAAATTTTAATATTATTTTAACGTATACAGACATTTATCGTTTAAATGGGTTAATGACTTTCGGAGGCATCGGCGTAATATTAATATTGTGAAATAAAACCAGACTCCTCGAGATATGTTAGCTTTACGCGGCAACCAAATCTGCAGTAGAATGCCTGAAACTTAGTAATATGTACATATTATATGTATTCTCAATCGCTGATTTATTATTAAACGAAATATTTAAATAGTAAAAAAATCACCAAAAAACAATGCCTTATTAAATAGGTTACAGGCCAGTTTTTAAATTTGAGTAAGTGTGATTTTTTAATTTTTTTTTTAAATTTTGGTTTTTAAATAGATATATGTTACCTTTTTCCCGATACAACCTTTATTCATATTATACATTTAAAAAAAAGTGTATAAAGTAATAAGGTTTTCTTAAGCCACCGCTATTCGAATTTCGACCGATTTATTACATATCTCCCTTAAACATTTGAAGTTTTTAAGCTCTTAAAAAATATGTTATTTTTGAAGATAATATCTAGGTACGTTCCACGCCGAAACGCAAATTATATGAAATTCCCTCGATAGAAAAAAATCGCAAAGTATGCTCCGAAAATTATTTAAAACAAGTCTATTTCTATTATTTTACAAGTTATATTAGTGAAAAAATTCACAATATTTCTTTAAATGATACTTAAGATACCTTCCACGAGATTTTTGCTCTACTTTAAACGAGTCATGTTTTATTGAACATTTTCAACATTCTGTCCAACATTCGTAATTACATATCTCACCATCTTCTTCTTTTTGGGCCGGAATGCGCCGCTTTAAAAGGGAGTAACAAGACAAAACCGGAAATATGTCATTTTTAAATCAAATTTTAGACGTATTGGCTCTTTTCCACCTCATACAAAACCTCTAGACCCGAGTATTCAACCCTCGGTAAATGCAGGACACAGCTATCTTATGTACAGCCTATATTATCTATCTGTACGACATTCCAGCAGTATTCTACTATAATTCTAACGAATCCTAGTAAGTGCAAATATTACCTGCGTTCTCGGCGTGTCCATTCTCCGTACCTTACAAAACGTAATCTCTTTAATAGGCGTCTGTTCGATGAACTGTTAACATTATACCCTTAATTAGTTAACATTATACTACACATAATAAATTGATATTTTTATGTTTGTTCGTTGTTTTCCTTCACAGTGTAAATCAGATGGGTATTTTTTTTTTTTTACATGAGCTCCACACAGGAGGCCCTGAGGAAAATAATTTCCCTCGAGGCCTATGTCATCTTTGGGGATGCTGTGTGGAGGGTTTTTTAAGGAGAGGAAGGGAAGGAGAGTTCTGGGAAGGAAAAGGGTTTGAGAGGTAGGTAGGAATCTGGGGTTCAGTGTGTCCTGATCATCCGCCTCCAAGACCTAGACAAACCTCACCCCATATGGGTATCAATACTACTTTTAACGTTATACCTTTGTAACATTATTTATTTATTTATTGTTTGAAACATCAGTCAAAAATTATTACAATAATAGAATTGTCGTTGGAATGTACATAGATATTAATACTCCAATTAGAAATGTTCACAGCATGAGTAATCAGTGTTTAGTTGTTACTAGATTAAAATGCGTGTAGTAATAATAGAAATAATGATAATCAAAATGAAATATCAAACAAAGTATTGTCAAATATAATACATAACCTGCAGAGAAAGAGAAAAACGAAAGAATGAAAGAAAGAAAGGGTATGACAGTAAAGCAACTACATAACTGTTCTCCACAAAATGTCAGGGTAGAAGTTTGATAATTAATAATTATATTTGGTATAGGAAACAGGTATATAGTGGCGGGTATAGTATAACGATTTAACTATTAACCTGAAACTGAGTATTATTTCGATGAATATCGGATATCGCGTACCCTTAACTATATAATTTGATTTCCATATGTTTCGACTTTGAGAAATTGGTGAAGTTAGCTGTCGCACGCCACCATAATATTTGATTTCAATTATGTAGGTAGGTACTAGATACTCTTATTGGCATACGTACAGTAGGCAAAAAGAGGAACTAATGAAAAATTTCTCTGTCTTTTTTATTTCCATAAAATCAACACCAGCGACGATTCCGACTTCCGACTACATAAATAATCTATCAATCCTTACTATTCCTATTTTCCTCTATTAAAACCGTAGACAAAATGAGTAATGTTGGTGATAATGGTTATATCTATGCTTCGGGTAACGGCTGCGCTATCCTTTTCACACAAAACTTAAATTTGAATTTGAGGCCAAAAAACCTAGCTTGAAACATTATTTCTTTTAATTAACAGTTCTATTAATTATCTAGTACTGAAATGTGCTACTTTATTTGTGATTTAAATGGCGTCAGTGAAATTATTGACCTAAGTATAATGTTTGATAGCAAACTAACTTTTGTTTGCCATATTAATAATTTTATCAATAAGGCCCTTTAAACCATTGGATTTGTTTTGTGAGCTGCAAAAGACTTCAATAATTTATGCACATTTATCATATTATATAATACCCTTGTCAGGTGCAAACTAGAGTATAACTCTACGTTATGGTCTCCATTTTACAATATTCATTCCGACAGCATTGAAAAGATTCAACATAAGTTCCTGAGGTTTGTAAATTGCATATTCCTGTACAAAATATTGATTATAATTACCTACTGGATAAAATGTCCTTATTAAAACTTTCAGAAAGAAGAATTAACACAGATTTAATATTATTACATAAAATACTGCATTACAAAATTTACTGTCCTGAATTACTTCAATTAATCAACTTCCACATTCCTAAAAGATCTTGCCGATATTTATTACCACCCTTTTACCTTAACAACAACAGAACACTCTTACCAAAATTCCCCGATTCCGAGACTTCAGAATCTCGGAAATAAATATTCTAATCTAGGAGAAACATTTTTTTTTGTAATTTATTTTTGGGGTGTTATGCCGCAGGTGTTCGGACAGCGTTACAGTGTCCATCAACGTTGGAAACGTTGGCTAAAGAAGGAGGTAGCGCAAAACGGCGTAACACCCAAAAAATAAATTACAAAAATACTTTTGGCCGTGAAAACCTAAAATCATACCAGTAACATTGTTTATTCCAATTCTTTTAAAAATCTAGATACAAATAGTCGTGAATAATTTCTGCAATTTTTGTTTATATTGAATATCTTTTTACGTGTGACTTCTTATCATTTTTACCAATGATTTTTATTTTATTTTACATGCTTTTGTTGTTACATTTTTTCCATTATATTATATTTCCTTTATTGTTTTAGTTCTAAAGTATTTAAAAGTACTGTGAGTTAATGTAAAAAAAAAATCATCATTTAAATCGCATCTAATCATATAGAATATAGATGTATGTGTTTGTCTCTTTCTTTCGACCATTAGTTTAGAAAATTGTTGGAAGGACATACAAAATCTCAAAAATAGTCTTAGCCATAAAGGGGTATTTTTTAAAAATTGTTTCTTTTATTACTTCATAGTTTTTGTTTTTTTTTACATTAACTCCACACAGGAGGCCCTGAGGAAAAAATAATTTCCCTCAGGGCCTTTGTCATCTTTGAGGATGCTGTGTGGAGGGTGTTTTTGAGGAGAGGAAGGAGTGAACATGGGTCTTGAAGAGACCCATATTGTAGGAGGGAGGAAACACAGAGGCCGGCAAATCGTTCCACAGCCGAGCTGTTGAACTCAAGAACGAGTCGTAGAAACGACCCGTTCTCATGTGACTAATGTCAACCGTGTACAAATGTTGAGCGCGCGTTTGGCGTGTTTCCCGACTATGCACCGGTGCCGAGGGGATCAATGACGCTAGTTCCTCGGAGCATCTTCCATTGTAATGCCGGTAGAACAAGGACAGCATTCCCACCTGGCGCCTGTGCTCTAAAGATTGCAATCCGTTAGTTAAATTAGGAGAATCTATCAAACGGACCGCCCGTTTCTGCACAGAGTCAAGGGTTTTTTTCAGGTATTTTGGGGCTCCAGACCAGAGGCGACTGCCAAATTCAACCGTGGGGCGCACTTGCGATTTGTACAGGGCTAGCAGTTGTGTACTATTAAAGTATCTGCGTGCCCTGTACAGTATGCCCAGTTTCTGAGAGGCTAACTTAACTCTGGCCTCGATGGAGCCCCCGTACCTGAGCTGGTCACTTAGAGTTACACCAAGCATATCAATGGAAGGCCTGTTCGGGAGAATGCTTCCGTTGAAGGAGACTAGATTATCATTTCGATCCCTTTTAGACGTGATCAGACATGATCGGGTCTTTGAAACATGATTGGGTCTTAAGTCATGAAAAAACTTTTTTTTAGTGGTTTACGCTTATATTTTTTGTTATGTAAATAATAATTTTATTGTAATTCCAATACATAGAAAAGCTATTTATAATATTTTTTTATGTTTATACTGTTAACCAATTCGTCGTAAAGATGAATCTAAATAGGATTTCACGTATAGCTTCATCTTAATTATAAAGATCATAAAATTTACACTTTTGTGTTTTTAAAATTTTGTGAATAACTTTTTGAATTGTTGCATAAATACTTACTTCTTTGGTTTGGCTTAGGTACCCATACTATGAAATCAGTTCATTCATTATAATGTATGAACTGATACGATATGCACAATATCAGTTAATTCATTATAATTATGTCGTTGTGCTGTTATCGACTTGGTATCAATGACCGTGAATCAATAGATAATCAAATAATTGTTGTCTTTTCATTATGAAATTATAAAAACACGTCAATAAAAATGCAATATTTCAGTAAATGCATGTTTTTTCAATGATAATAATTGCATTACAAACACCGACAGTGCATTATACTCTAGTGATGAAACACCTACTACGTTCAGGCAACTTCGGGTGACTAAACGAGAGTTACTCAACGTCCTCAACGTTTCTCAGTCCATATTGTTTTGAAGGTCCGGTAGTAGGCGTTCAAAAAGAAGAAGAAAGGGAGATAAGTAAATAAGAATGTAAGAGGGAGCGCGCTAACATTAAAAAATATATATTATAATTGAGCGAAAGTAGTGAAATCTTTACGTAGTATAAAATGAATACAGCTCCCGCTGTCTGTACGCTTAGATCTTTTAAACTACGCTACGGATTTTCATGCGGTTTTCACCAATAGATAGAGTTATTTAAGAGGAAGTTTTATATGCAAAATACATGCATACTGTAGTAGAGAAATGATTAAAAATTACTTAATTAATGTGATCCCTCGGATGGAAAGGATGTCACAGCTGGGATGACCGATATAATGTCATGTGTTAATTCTAGAAATTTAAGTTGCTTCCCGGTACCTACCGCGCATCTTCAGTTAAATCTCTGGCAGGGTTGTAATGATTTCAGCTAGGGTTGCCATCCGTCCGGGTTTCCCCGGATTTGACCTAGTTTAAAGGGCGTCCGGGGAGCGTCCGGGCGGGGCTTCATTTGTAGTCCGGGTTTAAAAATTTAAAACTGATTATTAAAACAATTTGTAACAAACTGTAATGAAATTCTGTTTTGTTAGGTACATTTAAAATGATGATAAAAGATGACTAAATTTAATTTTAAGGTCTGAAATTAAATAAAAAGGTGATTTACGACATTTTCAACTGTTTTTTATTACACTGACTGTGTTTAAAAAATCCTGTTGACATGTCCGGGTTTTGGGCTCTAAAATCCGGGGTTTTCACGCGTCTTGTCCTGGTTGCCAAATTTTAGAGATGGCAACCCTAATTTCAGCTAACTTAGAGTGAATATACTCGTTGTAACACTTTGAGTAAAAGGTAAGGATCAATTAAGTTTCCTTTGGGAATGAACCCATAAAGTTACTATACTGTCTTGCTAATATATAACCTTGTCATATTTGCAAATTAATGGAATCTAAAATAAGAACTAATTGTATTTATCGTTAAAATTGTGCATTTTATATATTTATCCTGTTATATTCTTTAATTAAGATTTCTCGCGGAAATCACAAGAAAATGACAAGATTGAGGTCTGTTTGTCGATTTGAATTATGTCCATAAACATTATAAAATTCTGAATATAATTTAACATGCCGTCATAGTTAAAGATACTAAAAACTGTCTTAATTGGGAATATGACGTTAATACTACTTTGCAGGGACCTTTTTATTGATATTTGCAATCATACATAGATGTATCGAATGTATAAAAACTATTAGTTAGTTACGTACATGGCCTGTTTACTTATCCGCATTTAACATAACTTAACTTAACTAATTAACATTAACGGACTTTTAATTAAGTTTATTCGATAAAATTAAAATAACGCGTCTACGGTGAAATTTATTATTATAGACAAGTCAGTTATCAGTAAGTACCTGTATTTACTGGTTTACTTGGACTAGTTGATAAAGTAACGAAAAACTAATAGAAATAAAAAAAATAAAGCATGAAAACTGACTTTTAAAAATCAAAATATAACAGAGCGAAACGCCGCTTGCGGTTGCTTCGTGACTCGATTCGCAAACATATACGTAGCCTAAGAAGTGACACACATCAAATATAACATTGACATAGTAAAAAATTGCGTAATTTCGTCTCACAGAAATTTACGTAAATTGCCTAATTTTGTCGAGTGATAATGAAAATGGACGACATTCGTTGATAAAAAATCATTCTTAAGCCGCCGCTATCCTATTTCTGACCGATTTCTTACATATCTCCCTCAAACATTTGAAGTTTTTAAGCTCTTAAAAAATATAAATGTTATTTTTGAAGATAATATCTAGATACGTTCCATGCCGAAACGCAAATTATATGAAATTCCCTCGATAGAAAAAAATCGCAGAGTATGCTCCGAAAATTATTTAAAACGAGTCTATTTCTATCATTTTACAAGTTATATTTGTGAAAAAATTCACAATGTTTCTTTAAATGATACTTAAGATACGTTCCGCGCGCTAGCGCGCTCTGTCCAACATTCGTAATTACATATCTCTCCATCTTCTTCTTTTCGTGCTCGGGTACGGGGCCTTAATCTAAAAGTCTAGTTAATTTAATTTTCAGCTGCAGTTTCATCAATTGATGAATTTCGAAGGCAACCCTGCTTAATTTCCAAGCGGAGTTTAAAATTCTAGTAGCAAAGTACTTTTCTAGCATCTTAATTCCCTAAAATTCGGAGGAAAGTTATTTGCATGTTCTTAGTGCATAGCATGCAGATATTATATATAATTACATTATCCGGGGCGTAAGAAGGGGCCTATGTCAAATTTATGAATCGCCCAGGGATAAAGATTAAGATTTAGATAAAAAAAACGCGGAATTAAAATTTAACTTTTATTATCAATATGATATTCTTAATTTGATTTCTACAATAAAAAAGTCACAATTTATCAATCTTGAGCACCTGAAAGGTATTTTAAGTATGACGGCCTCCGTGGTCCCGAGGTAAGACTCTCGACTCACAATCCGATGGTCGCGGGTTCGAACCCGCGACCATCGGATTGTAAAAAAATAAATTTTATTTGATTAATTTGTGGTATTTCACAATTAATTAATTAAAAATAATATATAGTTTATTTGCGGCACGTTCCAGAGTGGAAGATACTCTCAGTATCGCAACGGTCTCCTTCAACCATTCAGAATTGAAACGTTGCTTGAAATAGCTTTAGCCGTGTTTGGTGACCAGATCTGAATAGCCAGGTAACTTCCCACCTTCCTCTTCTCTTCCCCATCTCCTTCCCCTCCCCACTACCGTCAGCCTCACAACATACCCGAGTTGGGGATGCCATAGTCTCACCGGCTCCAGAAGGGAGCAGATGGGACTCTTGTGCGGTATTCATATGAAAAAAAAAAACAAATAGGAGGTTTTAGTGTACTTTCTGGTATCTATATCATAATAGCAAAATTGATAAAGGAACTTCTAACATTAACTCCCCCTCCCCTCCAACCCTCAGTTATTATACAAGTATACAGATTCACTTTTAATTCGGGTTTTACACCATAACCATGCTGCAAAATTTTGTGGAAAACCATTTGCGTGTTCCGTGTGTAACTATTGTTTTTGTATGCAGAATCACAACGTAACGTAAAATTCAAGAAGCGAACTCCTGAAGTAACGCGTACATAATTCTTTTTTTATTCGAAGAATTTGTGTCAAGGGCACCAACCCCACCCCCCTACCCACCGAACCCGAAAAATCTTAGTGCGACCCGCGGGTGATACTACAATCGGTCAAATGACGGCAAAAACTTCCCCACCCCTGACCTATATTTATAAACGGATTGTGCTAAATAACGCTAAGCTCGACATAACAACCAAGCTGAGCTTAAAAGCAACTGATATATCGTGCATAGGTACATATTACGTATTTCTTTCTTTCTTAGGGAGAATTTGAGCGATAATTTATTGAAACATATTTTAGTATGTATTTTTATTCCGTTATTATCTGTAAAAACGGTATTAGATAGATTCATACGTGATTTTTTTGTAAATTCTTTGTAGTACTTTGTGTAAATTCATTTCCTAATAAGGGACAGGGAAGCAAGGAACGTCGAACATTAATTAAACGCAATTAACATTTTGAAAAATCAATAATATTCTTCATGGAGACCTTAGATTGGAACGCGGAACCAACCATAAATGTGTTCTCGGAAAATAATGATGAGATAAACATGAAGGTGTGTTTCAAACGAACGCACCGTATGAGTGGTCGGATTTAATTTTAACATCAGGATTTAATTTTAACATCAGGATTTAATTGTAACATCGGGATTTAATTGTAACATCGGTATTTTATTGTAACATCGGGATTTTATTGTAACATCAAGATTTAATTGTAACTTCGGGGTTTAATTGTAACATCAGGATTTAATTGTAACATCAGAATTTAATAAACATCAGGATTTCATTGTAACATAAGGATTTAATTGTAACAACAGAAGATAAATGTAACAACATCAGGATTGAATTGTAACATCAGGATTTAATTGTAACAAACCGGAAGCTTTTTCAATAACTAGATATTATAAATTCATTATAAAAGAGGAAGGGGCCTTTCTGGCCCTGAGCTCTCAGTACGCAAATAAATCAAGAAGTCAAAAAAGGAACGCAGCGCTGCTCCGGTTTGTGACATTCATTGTCTACATCGCTCCGGTTCCAGATTTCGGTCAGAATGCTGGAAAACCATGAATAACATTCAGTTGTGTCTTGATGCAAAATGGTTGATATTATTGATATAAAAAAAAAAAAATCCTAAGTGCCTACGTAATCGTTAGAAATGCTGTGTAGAGGGTTTTGAGAGAAAAAAAGGAGAAGAAGTTCTAGAAAGGAAGAAGGGATGGGAAGAAATCTGGCGGTCAATGTGTCCAGGAGTGACGGACATGAATCCTTCCCTCAACCGATTCTCCCAATCCGGCCCGCCACGCAATAGGTGTGCAAACGCATCCACTGCCCCATGAGCCCGGGCATCCCTGCTAAGTCATCAAATATAGCGAACCACTTGGGGTAACCTATGGGAGGGGTGTTTTTTTTTTTTTTTTTTTTTTTTTTTTTTTTTTTTTTTTTTTTTTTTTTTTTTTTTTTTTTTTTTTTATTACAGAAAAAAGATTTTTTTTCATGTTTACATTATACCTGCAAAGCTACTGCAAGTAGCTTGTCGGCAGGAACAGTGTGGACAGAAACATAGTACAGTTAAGTATAATACAATACAGGAAAAAAATATTTCAATTTAATAAAATACATAATAAAAACAAAAATAAGTATAAAAATAATAATAATAATAATAAGAATGTCTAAAAAAAAAAAAAAATTTTTTTTTTTTTTTAAAGTGCACTAGGAGTCAGTCAATAAAGAGAATCTGATTCCAATAGCCATTTTGGTTATTCAATAAATAAATAAATGGTTTCCGGGGTGGCGGTACCCATACCCGCCTCCAAAATTGGATGAAAACAACAATTTATGGACATAACCAATTAAAATTAGCATAAGTTATCCAAAATTCGAAATTATTTCCTGATTCTGAAACAGCAACGGGTTCAGAAAAATCGGCCAATAAGTATTTTCAGCACTAACACGTTTCACATGTTTCTCTATTTTAATTGTTTGTTGCGATAAAAATGACACAAGGTAACAATGCCTGCTACTTCATGATAAACACGATTCCAGAAAGAGCATAATAATAATTGCAATCGGCGACCTCCGTGGCACAGTGGCAAACCTCTTGTCTCAGGACTTGGAGGTCGAGGGCACAAATCCAGCGTGGGAAAACAATCATAGCGTTTTTCATAAAAAATATACAGATTTTCATTCCATTCAAATATTGCATAATAATTGTCACTGGATTCAGAGTTGAATATCTCACGGTATCTTCCTGGTGATCTTAGTAAGCAAATCTAAATAGTCCTTCCTCTTTCGCTTCTCCTTCTCCTCCCCCACTTCCTTTAGCCTCAAAACTTTCACCAAAATAGGGTTTCCACTAGTTGCTAACAGCTGCTGATACAAATTATGATCGAAACAACGAAATTGCTTCATGGAATAATACCTTTTCATCATTGAACGCTTACGATTCCCGGTTACGGTACCGTGACGGCAAAAAAGGCAATAAACATACGTTCCTTATCGGTATAACGCTGCAACTCTTTCAAAAGATGAGAAATAATCTGTTTCCTCCAAAGGAAAAAGTGATCATTTTCTTGCATCTCTCACACATCGCACCGTGACGTCTCCGTAGACCACTACAATACTTACTAGCCGTGACGATAATTTTGAATGTAGTAATATAGTTACAAGGATAATTTTGAAGTGTGAGTGAATTCAAAAAATTCAAAAACGTCAAATTTCAATGCGCTGATGGTTTTGCTTTTGTTATTAAACATATAATGCTGTAGTTCTTTCTTACACACTAAATAACAACAGTCGAAAATGAGAAACGGTTAACTTATGTCTGCACCCCGCTAAAGGAAACATACAATTATTATCATACAGCTCCCTCACACGTTTAAAGAAAATGAAACTCAAGGAAAAAGTAGTCCTTTGGAGGAAACACTCACTCGTATTTTGTGTGTCTCATCTTTTGTCTCACAATTATTTAATGTGTAAGAAAGAGCTGCACCAATGTAGCCATAAAGAACGTATGTTTATTGCTTTTTGGCCGTCACGGTTAGGGTTACCATCCGTCCGGATTAATCCGGACATGTCCGAACTTCTAGCATTTTGTCCGGACTTTGTCCGGCCCTTTAATTTATCCGGATTTTTTGGTTTAGGTGGGATATAAGTAATAAAACTTATATAAGTAATGTCAAATAAAGATTTCCCACTCATCTAAAAACAAAATATAAATCTTTTTTAACAATCAACTCATGGAGTTAATAATAAATTTTAATTGCCGTTGCAAACAATCAACAAGTTCAAGTTCAAACAAAAAATACCTTCTTCAAAACTTAACACTTGTTTTCGACAAATATATAAATTTTAATATCTTTCAGTGCCAGATACTTGACGGAGCAGCTCCCATTCATTCAAAGTTTTCTTATAGAATTCTTCGCAGCTCATAGTTTTAAGGTTGTATTGAATCATAAACAACGATCTGACCGAGGGTTCAGATAATCTATTACGCTCTTTTGTCCACCGTGCTCCCATTAGAGAAAACACTCTTTCTGCACTTGCGTTTTGATTAAAATGTCCGGACTTTTTTTGGACTGTCAGGCTTTTTGCCAGGACTTTTCAATTTTCTAAATGTTAACCCTAGTCACGGTAACACAAACGTGAATCGTCACGATAATTATAAGGGCGCTCTTTCGTATTCGTAATATATATGGATAACCTAGTGTAGGTTAGATATTTAGTATAAAAAAATCAAATTTCGAAATGATGTTATCACTCTTGATGTTATCTTCATTTTCTTACGTTTTTATTGTTATCGAAATGCCTCAATTTGTTTCACAAAGAGGCAATTCCAGAGTGCTGTAAATGAGGAAAATGATGTGTATTTTCAAAGTTAAAGCATTCCACTGATTTAACTGCGCAATTTATGATTACAATCGTGCGAGATAACATCTCTGGTCTGGTTACACAACACATCACTGCTCGCTGGTCGCTACTCAGACTTCAGAGTGGTGCGGCAAGGTTAGCCAGTTGTTTTGGTTCAGTATCTCACCACTGTGTTGCCAGTGTTGCCAGTTAAGTATGTGAGCTATAAATACAACTACTTTTTTCAGTGGCACGCATTGCTACCTACTTTTTTTCAGTGGCACGCATTGCTCTTTGAACTGTAATTTTGGATAATCTGAGAAGTTTGGATGTCAAAATGATGAGATATTTAAAACTAAGATCTAAATGACACATTCATCTAGCAATTGTATCAGAGCACTTTACATAGATTATGGTTGGTATTAAAATACACGTTTGTATTTCCTTTCGGAATTTTGAAGATTTCGAATCTAGTTCTTGATCTCAGTTATCATTATTCTTAGCTCTACAACCCCTGGTGGGTCTTGGCCTCCTCAAGAGTCTTCCTTCACTCATCTCGGTTTTGTACCAGCTCTCTCCAGTTTAGAAGCTCCTCTCGGTTTTGTGCCAGTTAATAATTTAATAGGTAATTCAGATTTGGGAAGATTCAACTTTTCATTTTAAATTCATCTTACCAAATTTCGTTTCTTCTTCTTCTTCCCCTTATCCTATTCGGGTCGGGGACCCATTGCATCGACAAGGCTCCTCCACGTCCCTGTCTTGTGCTGATTGTTCGGCCTCCTTTCATGGTAGTCTCATCCTCTCCTCACACAGTTTCTGGAGTTGCCTCGCCCAACTGTGTCTGGGGCGGCCCACTGGACGTCTACCCTCTGGAATAGCACTCAGTATTTTCCTCGGAATTTGGTCATTAGACATTCGTAGTACGTGTCCAAGCCACCTCAGTTGTGATTTTTCTACAAAGAGTAGCAGTGTTTCAATGTTCAGATCGTCTCGGATGGTCGTGTTTCTTATGTGATCCAATTTCGTAACCCCTGCCACTCCTCTCAAGTACCTCATTTCGTTTCTGTTCTATTTATTAATTGCTTTACATATTAGTTTTGTTTATTTCATAAATATTTATGAAAATGTTTATCCCTTTGATGCGTAACTTTAGTTTAAATGATAACGAAGAAATACTAAACTGGCAAGAAAAAACTAAAATAGTTCTTTCAGATGTTGTATTAAAAATAAGTCAGGTATCAAAGGGAAAACGACCTTCCAGTTAATTCACTACCTTCTTGCTAAAATTGTTAAATTATTTATGGAAATGAATCGCTAATAAAAATTTTGCATTATTTCGCAGTACAACAATACAGCTTTTATTGATTGCACGCATCTGATACTATTATAGATGTGTCATCAGTCAGTTTTCGACCAATTTTGGAAAACAAATAACACGAATATAGAACCTACTGAACCTACAGCCTCCAAACTCTGTCGTTCGCCATGTGCGTAGTGCGTATGTTCCTACTTTGGAATGCCATGCCGGTATCAACACCAAGAATTGCGCAACCGCCACACAAAAAAAATACCGACGAATATCCAATCTTTACTCATTTAAATGGTTCTCATATTTTTGCCAAATATTTTTAGTTTTATGTGCGCAGTTGGGCTTTTCAATTGTTTTGTTTACCGACACCACCTCGATGTAAGGACTTTAAATCTCCTTGATTTATTTTTAACTCGTTTTGTGATCATTCTTGCGCGAGTTGGTCAATTTTGAGTGGTGTGTGAAAAGGTTACTTGTTTTACTCTTGCGTCAACAGATATCCATCAGATAGATATTCTAGAAACGGGTAGGTGTGTCTTTTGATGCTTTAAGGCAATTTTCAATTTGTATTGATTTACTTATGGTATTTGTGCTTCCCACTCCAATTGGTAATGAGTCATTACTAATAACTAGATACAAATTCTTTCTGTGTTTGTTGTTAGTATAACGAGTGGAGTGTTATTCCGAAATCTGTCAACAGGTGAAATGAGTCTAGTGGTTAAATTAAAGTCCCTCTTTCTTTCATTCTGATGTAACTGTTTTTTACGAACATGGAAAGTACTTAGATTTTCCCAAAATAAGACATCTCTGAGATTCTGCCATATTACAATTATACACACTCAACGCAAACTAAACTAATATTTAAAACAGAGACGATGACTTATTTTAATATCATGTAAATGTTTTTTTGTTTGTTTTTTTTTGTTCTTCATTATTCCTTTATTCATGAACCTACATTATATACTTAGTTCTAAATCATTAGAAGTACATAATCAACAGCATTCGCCCAGGGCGTGTATATCTCATTAGTTTGTGTATCTCTTTGGAGTATTTATTTAAAAAAAAATTGGAGTACTTTCTTTAATGGTTTCTTAATATAATATATTAATTATACCTAAGTCAATACAGCTTTTAGCGCAAAATAATAATTATAATATGTTTACATGTAGGTACATAATATTATCTGATACCTACGTGTAACCTTTTTGTCCTACATTGTCTAAGCTAACTATTTTTTTGCAATTGTTCAATCGCTTTTGTATTGTTGATTTTGCCAAATAATTTAAAGTGTGGCGGTTAGTCTCCAAATTGCATTCCCAAAAACTTGATATAACGTAGGTCTCAGAGAGATACCTTGTGGTATCCTGATTTTTTTCTTTTA
Organism: Glyphotaelius pellucidus; assembly: GCA_936435175.1. Lineage (NCBI taxonomy): Eukaryota > Metazoa > Arthropoda > Insecta > Trichoptera > Limnephilidae > Glyphotaelius > Glyphotaelius pellucidus. Next base: position 2,199,478 of record OW386550.1, read on the forward strand.
AATTCTACATAAAAACAGCAATCAGTAATGTTCGAATATTCAAATCGAAGCGGTCATTGGCCAATGGCTACCATTAAATCAGCATTGTCAGTCGGTTTCAGGATGATAATTTATTTCGTGTATAAACAACGCTCATTAACCTGGCTATTAGATCATATTGTTTTTAAGCACGTGCGGTATTTTAATTAATGACTTCTAACTTACTATTCATTAATTTTTCTTTATTTAAGATACCACCTACTTCGTGCTTTTTATGCAAGTCTAAAAAAACTATCAACATCACATCACTTTTCACTGTGTGACAATCAAACCGACAACTTACGAATCTTTTCCAGACTTTCCGAGTACAACTATAACAAAAAATGTATTAGACCTATTCAATTGATACGAGTTTCTGCTCACAACTTCCTTTTCAACATAAGTTTTGGAAAATCATTTAACTGCGAAAAAATAAAACAGGACGTCACGCCGTTTTATTTTTTGATCCAAGTCCCAGGAGAAATTTGGTAATAAAGCATGCGTGATATTTTTTAAAGGGGAGTTTATTTTTATTACCTTCTTTCTTTTCGCAGTCGATATTATTTAATACATTAATTTGAATGCATAATCAGGATTGGCGTCCATGTTTGGCTGTGGAATTATACGAAACGGTTCATAGTTTCAAAGTGCCTTGAATTCATCAGTCGAAAAGGTTCATACCTAAAAATAATAATTGCTTTCGATGTCTCAGGTACCAGCTTGGGGTTAGGTTCACCGCCCTGAAAAGTGGATATGGGTTTGATTGCGGTGCTATAAATTTAATTTTCCTTTCGTGCATTGACCTCATTAGAAACATCCAACCCAGGTATTGATTTCTGATTGTAAAAAGGGTTCGTTTGATGTTACTTAAGTTGGTTAATCCCAATTATGATGAAAGTCTCCTACACACGGTCGGTAAAATAATATTACTTAATTATTTCCGGATTCCATTCGTATAAGTACGTAACTTTGAAGATTTGAAGTTTCTCAAGGAGGACGATATTCTCAGTAACTCGGGTGAGAAACCATCACTTAACACCGAAATTTTGCTTGAAATGGCTTTTGATTTATTTAGTAATCAATTCAAAATAGCAAGGTACATCCCGATCATCATCTACGTCTCCTTTTCTTTCCCACTTTCTTCAGTCTCCTAAAATTCCCCAAATTAAAAATCTCAAAGTCGCACTGACTCCAGGCAGTTGCAATTCTTTAATGTCGAAGTCGAGGCAGGTGGCAACCTAATTTCGGAACGAGAAGCTCTTCTAAAGAAGGCTAAATAATAAAGAGGTATCGCAACACGGCATAACACCCCAAAAATAAACAACGAAGATAACGGAAAAGCTCTACGTTTATTTTACCAATATTGTAAGTCAGTACCTTCTAAATTTTTTCTTACGATTATGAAGCAAAAAAAAAAAAAATTGTAATCCTGCACTAACTATTATGTCAAAGTTCACGAAATTTCGGAACTACACAGGCATTGATTTCCCATATTATCTCCTTCGTTAGCAGACGTCAGGTAGATCATTCGAGACACTCCAGAAGTTTCAACAGGAAAATCAATAGTTCCTAGTAATTCCGTATAATACCGAAAATCCCGACGGCAGGTAACCAGTCACGTTTTTAAGTATAATCTCTTTTACTCCGAACTCCACACTATATTGGTATAAGTTAATCAGGTTGTGTTCATCTTACTATAGTGTCTGGGCCCGAAAGTATCTCAGTCACAGATATCGATTATAATCTGTACCCAGTCTATATTTCTTTTAGTACTAACCCTATAAATGTTTAGTTCAAAAGTCAGAACGGAAACAAGCGATGGTGCGAGTGCAAAACTGTTGCTTACAAGACAATTCATTTTCAGCACACATTCGATTGCCGTTTTCTAATGATTTTGTGGAGATCACCACAGTGTGAATAGAATTTAAAGAGAGAAAAAATCTGATGGGTACGCTGGCTAAATTTTGTTGCGTTAAATCACAAAAGCGGACTGTTAATAAATATTTTTAAAAAAATCAAGCATTTATAATACGGTAATAATAATGTTGAATGCAAAATTTGTTCAAGGGCAGTTAGGATAGTAGGATAATGCCAAAATACTAGGATAGGACCACCAGTCAATTTGAAAGGCGGGTATTTGCTCCGGAACCATTTATTAGATAATCAACACCCCTGCCGTAAGTCACCCCAAGTGGTTCGCTACGTTTGATGGCTTAGAAGGGGTTCTAGATCTTGGCGGCGGATTTTTGCTCACCAACTGTGTGGCGGGCCGGAACGAGAGAGACTTGTTGAGGGAGACGTTTTGACCTCTTCAGCCGGACCCTCGACCCATTGCCTTACACCGTAGTGGAAGGAATGGATTCATACGTTCGTTACTCCTGAACACATTGAATCCCAGATTCCTACCCACCCCTCATACCTTTTTCCGTAAAAAAAACACTAAAGAATAGGACCACCAGATTAGGATAGGATCACTAGACTGGGATGGGACCACCAGACTAGGGATAGACCACCGGAATAGGAACGAACCATCAGACTAGGGAAGGGCTACCAGACTAGTATAGAACCACTAGAATAGGAACAAACCACCAGATTAGGGTAAGACCACCAGACTAGTACAGGAGCAGCAGGCCATCAAGCCCATATTGTGTTGGTTGAAATTTATGCACTGTAAAATGTGTATTGTTTTGCAGCATTAAATCAGAGTCCTACTACTATTCTTGCTAGTGTATATATTACTATCATACTATAGAATGATAAATACTCTCGGTACCGCCCTGGTGAAAAACTACCTATCAGAATCAGACCAGATCCTTGTTCGTACCCATATCCTACCTAAATTGGTGATGCGATAGTTCTACTGGCTCCAGACAGTTGATTCTTGTGCGTTATTCATTCACAAAAACTGTTGCTTTTATAATCTGAAATAACACAACTAATTATGGGATAAAATCTCTGAACTATATTTATAATTCGCTTCCAGATATCTACAAAGGGATCCAGTAAAATAAAAATTTAGAGCAATGCTTTAAAAGAATATTTTTTAAGGACATTTTTAAGGTGAAACAATGTAATTTTTTTATTATGTTCTATTCTGTTTTGTTTTTCTCTCATTTTCTTTTCCATTTATTTGAAATCATCCATATTTGTATAACCTTGTTCTTTTTTCTTTAATTGTTTTCTACGTTGCTTGTTCTACTTAACCTGTCTTTTATTTTTCGTCTATACTGTATGTGAAACTTATATTTTTAATATCAAAATTGTAACTCTTTCTTTCCATCTAAGAATTGTAAGTTCCTCCCGTCCTGAAATGAGTTCTTGTAATTCATTGGGATTGCCCTATTAAGAAATAAAAAAAAAATAAAAAAATATTTGTAAAAAGCATTAACTTTGTGGCTCGCCATAATTTACAATAAAAACACATAAATTTGGGGTAGACCACTGTTATTTTATTAACACTACCGGATTCGGAAGCAACCTTCCTTCGTCAGGATAATATTGCAACAGTTACAGTTACAATATTCTCCTGACGAAGGAAGGGTAATATTGTTCCGAAACAGTAGAGTGTTAATAAAATAAAAGTGGTCTACAACAAATTTATGTGATTTCTTATCATAAAAGTTTTTTTAAATGTAATTGCGAATGTGGGCGTGGATTTAATGAGTAAAACGTAGTATTTTCATCCTTGAAGTTCCAAATCACAAATCACATCCACAGGTCTATTAGTTTCCACAGCTCTGTTGGTATAAATAATTTTGGCGTAGTAGTAACAAATATATATAGTAGTCGCAGTGCCTTGACCCCATTCGCCCATTCCGCCCCAGTCTCAGACACAGGTATCGATCTGATTCCCCCACTAAACAATGCACGTGAAGCGGGATGGTGTCGGTAGTGCGGGATGGTGTACTGTGTGCGGGTGCCGGGTGCCGGGTACGGAGGCGGCAGGTGCGGGTCTGTGAACCCGGGGCCGGGGCCGGGCCCGCGGAGCGTTGACTCCCGCTCCCCGTCTGGGCGGCCGCGCGTGAGGTCACCCTATTTATAGGCCGCGGCCGCGTGCATCTTCGCGGTCCGTCCGTGTCTCGTGTCTGCTCTTCTCTCTTCTTCTTCTCCCAGACATCGCCAGCGGTTCCTAGTTCGTACAATTGCTTTCAGTGGAAACTGGCGGGAATCTCCAGCAAATCTGGGAACATTGAAACAACATGCATACTTCAAATTTTTTTCTGGGAATATGCTTTTATTAACAGATACAATTAATTTTCATTTTTTTTTCAAGTAACTTACAGATTCGGTGGGTTCTTTGGGACTGTTTGGGGACTTTCTGATGGAAATGGGTGGGGATAGCGAGGGTAGAGAAATAAGTGATAATATAGGAGCGAACTTTTTATTTGAATAACTCCCATTTATCATTTAGCGCTTATTTACAGCATTGGTAGTTTATTTGGGACTTGGTACTTGATATAGAAAAGTAACCAATTATGGAATACCGGTTTTTAAGCATTAAAAACAAATATTAAAAATCAACATTTTTGAATTAATTTTTTTTATTACAATCAGTCATACATTTGCGCTTTATATAGTAACAGTCTTTTTTATATTGATTAATTATAAGTACTAATTTTTCTCACAAACAAAAACAACACAAACGCATCTAATTTTTTAATAGGTACCCCAAATATGAAATACTACAAAAACTATCAAAAATCAACCCTAACTTCTATGAGATACTTTAGTAGGTTTAGTAAGTATACTTTTTGGAAGTTTGGTCCAAATATAAAATGAACTTAAACTACAACCGCAGGGGGAGGTGTGGATACATACTCCGTCACTCCTAGATACATTAACCCCTGATTCCTACCACCCCCTCGTACCTTTTCCTTCCCACAACTTCCTCTCCTACCTTTATCTAAAAATACCCTTCACACAGCATCCCCAAAGATGACATAGACCCCGTGGGAATCTTTTTAGAGCTGATGTAAAAAAAATTGTTGAAATTTTGCACACTTGACCTTCAAAATAAGAGGAAAGTTCCTCTCTACATCTGGTTTCGAAAAAACTCTACGCAAATCTTTAGCAACGCCGGGGACTTCAGCTAGTAATAAATAGAAGTGAAGGAAGTTTGTTTATATTTTAAGAATTGTGGAAAAATAAATTTTAGATCGTACTATATTTTCATTTCTGTCCGGATTCATTAATTTCTTCGTTCTATTTCCCACGGCTATTTTCAATCGTACAAACAGTTATTTATTGCATTTATTCAAATGTGCGGCGTCAGAATCGAAAGTTGTATTGGTACTGAAAAAAAATTAGGTAATAATTATGTATATTATATGTACCTATTTATTATATAATAATAAATTTGACGAACTGCTATCTAGCACTGGGGAATACCGAGTTCAAAATTAATTTGTTGAATTTTTATATGAATGTATTTTAAAATGGGGGGACCAGATCGAGGAGTTATGTTCGTTTTGACTTCCAACTAAAGATGTACACAACATTTTCAAGATAATATGCATATAAAGTAGGATAAACGTTAAATTTAAACAAAAAAAAACTCTTATCATTTTTTTTCTACAATAACAATAAATGGACATCGCGTAATTTTTAACTACCTAAATTAAAAAAAATACTTTTTCAGTGGACAATTTAAAATTCGGTGTTCCATTCGTGGTAATACCTACACACGTTTGCCAGAAGTTTTTACTCACGATAACGATTTGTATGCCGGCTACAAGCCGTTAGACCTGAGAACCGTATTCTGTACATAATTAAATCTATTCAAACTCTCACTCTTCTTTCGGTGCATTGATTTCAATGATTTAATCCAACATGATAATAAAATGTCTTCTAAAGTCGAACATGTAAAAATATGCTTTTAAATAAATATACATTATTTATTTACTTTAATTTTTTTATTTCTTTTTTACGCCCATGGGGCTTTTGCACAATGTTAACATTTTTTTTTATATAAGCGTTAGTAATAAACTAAATGTTAAAAATAATTTCTTACTAGGGCAATCCAAATGAATTCCAAACTCATTTTAGGACATGCGGAACTAACAATACATAAATGGAAGGTAATAGGTACAATTATACATAGGTATTTTGATATCAAAATATAAGTTGAGTATAAATCTGCAGTGAAATAAAATATTTGGGGCATGTCGTCACTGATGACCTAAATGATAAAAATGACATAGAACGCCAAAGAAGAGTACTAAGCGTGCGAGCCAACATGCTCGCCAGGAGATTCAACAGGTGCAGTTCTCCGGTGAAGAAGCAAATATTCCAGAGCTACTGCATGAGCTTTTACACCGGCGAACTATGGACAAGATACTCACAAGGCGTCATGAACACACTTCGAGTACAATACAATAACGCATATAGGGCGCTATTCGGCCTACCTTGGCGATGCAGTGCCTCGCAGATGTTCGCAGAAGGAAGGGTACATGGGTTCGCCGCTTTGATGCGCCACAGAATAGCCGGGGTGAGACAGCGCTACCAAAGATCGGAGAACACTCTCGTCCTGGCCGTGGCCCAGTGGCAGGGCGCGCCTCTTCACCAAACGTGGAGAATTCATCTGAAGCCCCCGTAGATCGAGCATAGATGAATATTGGAGAAAAACACTGGCTCCTACAATCTGAGATCCGATGGAACAACAAGTACCTGATTTAAAGACTTAACTATATTTTTTATGAATAGTGTATCTAATGATGCTTCTATTTTTTAATCTTTTTATTTTGTTAATTTTTATCTTTTTATTTATTCATATGTAATTAATATTCATATATAATAACATATGTAATTATACCCTATATGGGATGTGTGGGATTGCACTCCCCTCCCCACATCCTGGAATAAAGACCTTATTATTATTATTATTATTATATAAGGAAGGCGGGTAAGTACCGCCGCCCCGGGAACCATTTATTGGGTAACCAACATCCCTGTCTAGGTCACCCCAAGCGGTTTGCTACATTTGGTGACTTGGCAGGGATGCTCGGGTTCATGGGGTGAGGTTTGTCTGGGTCTTCGCGGCGGATGTATTTGAAATACAATAGAATAAAAATAACCACAAAAATAACAAAAGACGGGAACAATAAAACGATTACAAATACAGCGAAAAGAACGGGGGAAAAACATTGACCTAAGGGGAGAAACAAAAAGATGGCAAGAAAATTACCTATTTTATTTTCATAGCATTGTTTTAAAAAAAATTAATGTAATGGATGTTTTGTACACATCTGTGGTGGTTAATCATACAGTGTCTTTGCAATTTAGTTCAGAGATTTTATCCATTCAGCGATTTTTTGTAGTGTGTTTGAGGAACGCGAATTTTATTGTTATTTCAAGTATTTTGGTTATGTGGGGATGTACTTGACTTATTTAACCGGTGATTCCTGACATTATTTGGTCTCCGGTGACTCTTTCAATGACTTTTTTTTTCAATTTTTTTTTCTTCAAAATCAAACAAAAAAAATATGCATGTCGTCATTGGTCACCCAGCCGAGTAACTACCCGACCTCTTTCCCCGCCGCCAACTGTCGAAACTTACTATTTTTATGTTTGTGTAAAAAAAAAAAGAAAATGTCGCCGGAGACCAAAATTTCATTTACATTTTTTACTCCAAATATGTCAGATTACACTGGTTACTGGTTAAAGTAAGTCAAGTACGTCCCTTAAGATGAAGCTGTACGTGAAATCATATTTAGATACTATTTAGATTCATCTTTACGAATCGGTGTACATTATTAACATAAAAAAATATGCTACGGATAAATTGAGGCTTTTACTAACTTTTCTTTGAATTGGAATTACAATAAAATTATTATTTATATAACAAAAAATATAATCGCAAACCATTAAAAAAAAAGTTTTTTCATGACAACTATGAAGTAATATAAGAACCAATTTTTTTTTAAATACCCCTTTATGACTTAGATTATTTTTGAGGTTTTTTATGTTCTAAGTTTTTCTCTCTTATGAAATTATGCACAAAATAAATAAAAACTACTTTTTCGCTTATTTGCCTCCAGCAAATACGACGCGCGATTTTAAATTTTGTAGGCATGAGAATCGAAATATTTCTAACGTTTATATTCCACTCTGTATAATAAACGAATGTGTGCATAATGTAAATGCATGTTTCCTCGTCCCTGCTGGGTACTTATTTGAAGTATTTCTACAATAAGTTTAACATATATCCAAACCTCTGCCATAGGTCGCCCCAAGTGGCTCGCTACGTTTGGTGATTTAGCAGGGGTGCCCGGGTTCATGGGGGTGAGGTTTGTCTAGGTCTTAGAGGTGGATGACCAGGATACACTGAACCCCAGATTCCTACCCACCCCTTAAACCCGTTCTCCTTCTCAGAACTCTCCTCCCCTTCCTTTCCTTAAAGAAACCCCCCACACAGCATCCCTAAAGATGGAAGGCCTCCTTGTGGAGCTCATGTAAAAAAAAAAATATTTATATATATATCACGTAAATTCTGTGTAAAATACTGGCAGAGAAAATGGTGGCGAAAACATGGAAAATGTATAGCATCCACCTTAGTATCACAAATTATACTGTTTTCGATTTTTTCTGCACAAATGTCATTTTCCTCTTAATTGGAGCAAATTTGCAGGTGTTTTTCAAGGTTTCTAATGCATTTAAATCTTAAAACATCTGTTGGGCCATGGTAATGAGGATGGAAAAGAACTATTCATTAAAAATTCTGACATTGTCACAACTCCAAAATTTTATTGTGTCGGATAAAGGAAGTTATTGTACCTACCTATTGTTTTATTTGGCAAAATTTGTAAAAATAATTCAATTTTCTTTTTTATTGCTTTTTACGTCTGTTGTATATCATTGAGGTTATATCTAGTCTAAAACAACTCATTTAACGATTTTTTTAAATTATTTTTTTAAATGTTAATACCATACAACAGTCGCAATTGCTCCCACCCGCCTGAAGCCAGTGCGGGTTTGAAGGTAGTGGAGAGGGGGAAGAAATGGGAAAGAAGAAGGTGAGGAAGTACCTGCCTGTTCAGATCTGGTCATCAAACACGGCTAAAGCAATTTCAAGCAACGTTTCAATTCTGAATGGTGGTCTTACACCAGGACGATGTAGAGAATATCTTTCACTCTGGGATGTGCCGCAAAACCTTACATTATTGAAGTGAAAACTTCATTAGCACCTTTGTGATTTGAAACTCGATGAAACGAAAAATAGCAACACTATAAAGAGACAAACGCTTACATCTATAGGATTTAGCCTGCGAGAGAAAGAGATAGTATAATCGGTCTCCTCTTTGTGCGGTGCTTCGTGGCCTCCCCAATCTTGTCTACTTTAGCTTTCTGAAGGTTTCACTTCTACCGCGTGTGAATGGCACTCCAATTTATTTATTTATTGTTTGAAACATTTACAGAGTGTTAACAATGATTATAGTTATAAAATTGCCGTTGGGAAGTACATAGGTATTAACGTTCCAATTAACTTGGCACACTCTGTTTTTTTTAAATGATTGAAATGTGAAATAGCACAATTCGATCAAATAAAATATACTTGCGCAGGATTTGAACCCACGGCCTTCGGATTGCTAGTCGAGAGTCTTACCCCTCGACCAGATCAATAAAACATTAACCAAACTGGATCTAATTCCTAAAACTGTGTAAATACATCAAAACCTTATGTTATTCCACGTTTTGCTTTTGTATATTTTTCTTACTTATTATTTCTGGAACCCACGGCCTTCGGATTGCTAGTCGAGAGTCTTACCCCTCGACCAGACCAATAAAACATTAACCAAACTGGATCTAATTCCTAAAACTGTGTAAATACATCAAAACCTTATGTTATTCCACGTTTTGCTTTTGTATATTTTTCTTACTTATTATTTCTGTTATTAAAATGTTTTTAAATCATCCATGTACGTACATTTTTGGGCATCATGCCTGTCTACTAAAAAATAAAGTTCCTAGTGCAACAAATCTACAAACGATCATAACTACGCCCTCTACCTATTATAGATGCATACATGATGGATGCAGTATGCGCTATGGATGCACACACGATTCGATGCACCTTCGATTGTATATATTACTCTTTAGTATCGTAACAATAAGACTATGCACCGGGCTCGTCTGTCCCGTGGTCAATGCACCCACGGAGCATGTTGTCTGTGCATATGTGCATTCTGCAAGTTGTGTGCGTGCGTTGAGAGTGTGTTGGAGTGTGTATTGTCCGATTCTGTTATGTTTATCGACTCAATACAATCACCAGCGAGTCGATTCTTATCTCTAGCTAGAAGCATTAAACTGAAATACGAAGGGCGTTTCTGTACCGTTATGAATTTCTTCAAACATTATAAGCTTCAATAGGGAGCTATGATGGTACTTAACCCAGATATTATGTTAATAGACATTAACCAGCGGCCGAAAATTCAAATTTTGTCGAACGATGATCTTGCGATCGCACCCTTGCAACTGTACAGGGCGGTTCCGACGAGAAAGATTATCAAAGATAATTATTCTCCATACCAGCATTTTAACATAATAACTCAATATCGATGTTACTTCATTCAAAATTTGCTTTAATAAATACCTACATTCAAAAATGCTCAAACTCGTGATGATAAAGCTATTAAAATTATTTATTTTTTGATCATAAGTATTTATAATTTTTCAATAATGTCTAAGCAAAATAAGTGTAATTTTTTTTTAGATATATTAGTTTGTAAGACCGTAAATAAATAGACAAACTGGAGTATTTTCGTCACAAAAGAAGGGCTAATGATTTTATTTGGACTTAAATTAAAATTTTGTTTGAAAATTTAACAAATCTACCGACGACCTACGGTAAAAACTTATTGACAGTCTTTCGAAATCAATTTATAATTTTTTGTGGAAAAGGGTCAATATGTCTAAAATTTGATTTAAAAATGACATATTTCCGTCTGTCTGGTTATTTCCTCTTAATATCTGCGTATTTGAATTTTGGTGTTCCGATGAATCGTGTAGGTTTCTCTCTGAATTAATTCTGGAGAGATTCTTTTTGGAGAGGAAGGGGTGTCAACCCCCCAGGCCTTGACCATATTTATCAGTAGTTCAGAATCAAATCCAAATAAATGGAATATTTGTGAACGTACGCGAAAACTAAAAACTGTTTTTGAAAGGTGATGAAATACGCTTTCAAATTTTATTATTAGATATAACCATGAATATAATATATGAGATGATTTTTCATAAAAATGGCGCTTTATAAATAAGCCAAATATTATAACTATGTAGTTTTTTTTTTAAATATAGAAATGATTTCATAAAGGAGTACATTTGAATTATTTTGTGATTAACTTTTAGATTTGGAATATATAGCGTCATGTTTTTTCAATACCGTCTGGATTATATTTCTAACTACGATAGTAAAGGAGACACAACGATTTCCATGAGACCTGTATGAGTCTATGGGTTGTTCCGAAAACCGAACAAATTAGCCTGAGGGGTTAAAGAGACCCATATGGAAGGGGGAAGGAAACGCAAAAGCTGAGCTTTTGAGAATAACTAATTCTAAAGCTTGTTACACACGAGGAATATAATATCTGCACATGGTCTCAGTCTTCACGGTGTGGGTCTGTCTGGGAGTGATTGTAAATCTGGTTTAATGTGCTTAGATTTGGTTTGAAGAGAGGGAGAATACCACGATTTATATTCAAATCTAAAAGTTAACCGCAAATAATTAAAATGTATACTTTTATGAATCCAAAATTTCCGACGGCAATTTGAAAAAAAACTGAAACTTTGAGATTATTTTATTAAGAGGGTATTCTAGTCTAGAAGCATGAATTGTAGGTGTTTTTTCAGGTGCAATAAGAAAAAACCAATAATATTTTTACCAGCCATTACTTTACTAAATATTTAATAAACACAAAATACAAAAAAAAAAAAAATCCAACGTAAAAATTCAAAATTCATAGTTACAGGGTGTTGAAGTGGGGGATCTCAAAAATATGGCGCCCCTGGTTGACACGATTGCAACCCTCCTAGTAATCCGAAAAAAAAATTATCCAAACAAATGCTGCTATGGCGTGAACCTCGGAGAAGTCATAATTTTATTTTTCGCAAAATGGCGGCTATCTGAAATAAAAGCTCATTTTTTACCAGTTTTTTTTTTCTTTTCCGAATTTTTTTAGAATAGTAAAAATTAAAATTTTGTTATAGTTGTGGTTCATGCGATAAAGTAATGTATAGAGAAGGTTCACACCAAATTTCAAGTAAATTGGTTTAGTAGAACTTGAGATATCGTATCAACCGTCTCGAAAATAGTGGTTTTGAGAAAAATGCGTTTAAAATTTGGTTCTATATAGATTTTGGTTAGATTCCGTCTGAGCCGCGAAATTAAAATGGTTATAACTTTGAAAATAATACGAATTTCGAAAAAATTTTTTAAGGAAATATTTTTGAATACTGCCTTAATTATTTTTACATGAGACTATGAAAAACGATAACGTTCATATATCATTTTTTGAACAATAATTTATTGTCTTTACATGATGTTATCTGTATTACTTTTGTCCCATCTTACTATTTTTGAAAAATAATTTATTGTCCTTACAGCAGAGGTTCCCAAACTTTTTTCTCACAGACCACTTTCAAAATTTCATTGGCTTCGGTGGACGCCCTGCTGCCACATTCCTACCATATTCCCAAAACTCGACACGCGTTGTACTGAATATTGAATATGTAAGATTTTACAAGTAAGCCTCTGGCCTTAAAATACACTGCTCGTGCAAGTGGTACAACGGTGGAGGCGTAATGGGATATGAGACTGGGGGCGGGATGGGATATGGGCACGGGATGGGTTTCAATATGACAATTTTTCGCCGAAATGCCTGTCAAAAGTCTATTTTTGCTCCCTTAAATTTTTTTGGTTAATGTGTTATCTGCCCACATTGACAGGTAAAGCCGAGCCAACATTTTCGTTCTTTACTATCGAAACCAGATAAATTTTCGTGGACCACTTACAACTTGTGAACCCCCATTTTTTTATTACGCCCACGTAGACCCCCGTCGCGTCTGAACCACTTTGGGAATCACTGCTTTACAGAATGTTATCTGTATTATTTTTGTCTCATTTTTTGTTAGGTTAGGTTAGGTTAAGTTTTAGTAGATATTTTGTTGGGGAATGTTTTATTCGTGGGATATTTTGTCGGGGATATTTTGTCACGGGATGAAAAAGCGCATTACCCTACCGGACAGGTTGCTCTATTTTACACATAGCTGAATTTTTTTTTCTGTTACGTATGAACTTCAGACAATAGGTAGCTGCTAGCTGCTATGGGACACCCTGGACAAATATGAAGAATATTGTGGTTTATGACGATTCAGTGTTTCTAATCCGTTGTGTGGCTGAAAGGAAATAATTAAAATACCTTTTCACGATAGCATCAATGCCTGACTGGTTTTTTTGGCTGCAAGAATTGAACCCACAACCTTCCGCTTCAAAGTCAAGTGCGCATTCCACTCTAGACCAGGAAGGTCGGCTTTGGCTGAAAACAAGATAATGTAGAAGTTTTTAGCGATAGTTTTTAACTCCTTGAATTTGATCGAACCCTTGATCTCTGTGTTCGACATTCACAGTAGTAAGAATGCTTGCACCTTGTTATCAAGGTCAACTGGAACTTCCTCGTTCGAGTTGTTAGTAAGACGAGTATTTTTAAGGGGAAATTTGTATTTGAGGCCAAAATGCTTAACCGAATTGAAAAATATTTCAAAATTAATAGATTACTTTAATCTTTAACCACTTTTAATGTTTATAAAACCGACATGTTTCGAAAGCGATGCTCTCTTCCTCGGGGTTTATAATATAAAAACTAATTATAACAATAAATCGAATTATTAAGTTGTAATTTTAATGGCGTACAGTTGGATAAATTGGAAATATTAGAAATTAGGAAGAGGGTAAATGTGTACTTTATTTATTTATGTTTAAAATTATAGTATATAGGCCATTAAATTAGTGGATTTTTCATGATTTTAGAGGCAAATTTAAATAAGTTTATTTACCTAACTTCTATGTAACTATAATAAAATATAAAATAATTCAAAACAGTGTTAAAAAAGCATTTTTATGGGTTTAAATTTTACTTACAAATTGGCTGCTTTAACGTTGGAACACAAATTTGTCGTTTAAATTTTTAAAATTTTATTCTAGAAAACGTCCTTTTTGCTTTTTTTTTAATTTGGGAGGCGTGTATGGATACCGCCGCCCCGGGAACCATTTATTGGATAATCAACACCTCTGCCATAGGTTACTCCAAGTGATTCGCTACGTTTGGTGACTTAGCAGGGGAGCCCGGGTTTACGGGGTGAGGTTTGTTCGGGTGTTGGCGGTGGATGCGTCTGCCCACCAGCTGATTGGTAGGCCGGATCAGGAAAGAGTGGTTGAGGGAGTCCCTTTGACTTCTCCAGCCGAACTGTCTCGGAACATCCTCTTGCACCGCAGTGGAGGGACGGATTCATACGTCCGTCACGCCTGGACACACTGATCCCCCAGATTCCTACCCACCCCTCATACCCTTTTCCTTCCCAGAACTTTCTCGCCTTCCTTTCCTAAAAATACCCTCCACACAGAATCGAGCAGCAGCGGGGAATTATTTTCCTCAAGGCCTCTTGTGTGGAGATATTGTAAATTTTAAAAAAATCTTAAATTTAATAATATTTTCATATCAGATTGAGTAAGATTACTATTTTAGTAAATATCATTAACTAAAAAAAAATTGCCAAAGTTTTCTCTAAAATCATGTAAAAATGATTTCGTTAATGGCCTATATATTATAATTTAAAACACAAATAATTAAAGTAGCCTATATCCGTACTAGATATTTGCTTCACCTTATGATTAAAAATATAATTTTTCAATTCGGTATTGTATTTTGGCCTCAGATCCAATTATAAAAAAGTTTTGTGTGAAAAAGGTCGCGCAACAATTCCTCTTCCGAATCATTTTTATGGGCGGTAGGAGTAGGAAGGCAATATAAATTTTTAACCGTGCCTTCCAGAGTCCTGTCCCATTCAAGAAATTCTTCCACTCCTTCGCGTTTCCTGATGTCTCCCTTTAGTTCCTTATTCCCAATTTTTGCCTTGACACTGTCCAGTCAATATTCGACATTCCTTCGGGCATTCCTTTTTTTTAAATATGAATACCCCACAAGAGTCCCAGCTGCTCCCGTCTGGAGCCAGGGAGACTATGGAATCCGCAATCGGGGTATGTTTTAATGCTGAAGGTAGTGGGGAGGGGAAGGAGAAGGGGAAAGGGAAGGTGGGGAAGTACCTGGCTATTCAGATCTAGTCACCAAACGCGGCTAACGCCATTACAAGCAACGTTTCGATTCTGAATGGTGGTCTCACACCAGGGCGATACCGAGAGTATCTTCCACTCTGGAACGTGCCGCAAATATACTATACATTATTTTTAAATGAAGTAATTGTGAAATAACACATTTTATTCAAATAAAATTTATTTTCCTAGGCCGGGATTGCGAGTCAAGAGCTTTACCCTTAGACCGCGCCGGCCGTCTTTTTCAATAAGTTGCTGCAGGCTTATTAAAAAAGACGCCTATTTTGTGATCATCCATACTTACACTTACATGTTCTGCCCTGCGGAGTTGTCCTACTTTTAAACCACTTGTTTATTGACTTCATTTCAAACTCTTAGCGTAGCTCATCGTTATATCTTTTTTTTGTAAGCTTTACCTTGCCCCTCACACTGATTTGTTTGCTTTTTGGAACAGCTCAAATAGGTCTCATAGAAATCGTTATATTATTTCCCTTACTATCATGGTGAGAAATTTGATCTAAACGGTATTAGAAAGAGAAAACACCACATTTTATATTTGAATCTAGAAGTTAACCACAGAAAAGTTAAAATGTGCACTTTATTGAAACCAAAGTTTCCGCCCGCGATTTGAGAAAAAAATAAAAATCTTAGTGATTTTTTTATCACACCAAGAGTGAAATGACAATAACGTTTATAATTTATAACAGTTACAACGCAGCTATCGAATTATCATAGCGGTGCCTACCGAGTGTAGTAAAAATATTGTAAATAAATACATCAATGTTAATAAATAAAACCTGTACAAATAAATCTGTGTAAAGAAATCAATCAGTGATAATTAAATAAAGCTGTAATAATTTAATTCAGTGTAATTTAATTGTGTCGCTGACTTTTGTATTGTTTTGATTGTTCGTGAATCCTGTACGCTATCAAAAAAACGTAACAATACATTTGTCTAATAAAATATATCTGTTTTTTTCTTTATCTTAATATTTCAAAAAATGTTTATTTCTAATGATAACATTTGAAAGCGTAAAACTTAAAAAAAACAAAATTAAACATCTAATAAAAATTCTGTTTACGTCTATCATTTACACTGCATACTGTACCACGTCGTTGTTATCGTATAAAATTACATAAAAAACGTGAGAAACAGATATGAATACGACATGTGTTTTGCTGTGAGTTCGCTGCCTCTAACGAAACCGAAATTAGCCGTGTTTACAGTTTACACAGGTGAATGTAATTGTAACCTTCCGGAAGGTAAATCTATGTGCATGAATTAACCCATATAACGGAAGAGATACAATCATTTAACTCGCTTATTATTCTCGTAACAGAAATATAAATACTTAAAATAGTAAAGTAGGGCCATTTAAAAAAAATATAAAACATTAATGCTTAGTTCACACTGAGCTATATATCTGCGAGCAGATATCTGTTGATTCGCGAGCGCTTATCTTTTGTCCTTTCACACGAGGCTATCAAATATTTCTTCCTGTGGTAGGAGAGGGGGTAAGTTCACACTGAGCTATATATCTGCGAGCAGATATCTGTTGATTCGCGAGCGCTTATCTTTTGTCCTTTCACACGAGGCTATCAAATATTTCTTCCTGTGGTAGGAGAGGGGGTAAGTCGAATTAGGGAGCAGCAACGTAACGCATATTTTTTGTACTGAAATCTGTCAACTTGACATCTGTCAACCACGGGTCTAGGCAGCTCCGTAATTACAATGACCCCCTCTCCTGGTTTAGTCGGAGAAGGGGAGAGTTATCTTCTGGGATATCGCGTCTGGAGCGGTTACGTCTGAGATGTGCATTGTCTATGATTGATCTGCGCGTAAAAACCCTTAGGTGTGAACGGTCTGAAGGGATTGTATGGAGAGCGTTATTTGGCGTGCTATGATCTTTTATATTTGATAGCGTAGTGTGAACCAGCTCTTAAAAATGTATGTCAATAGTGGTTATGTTATAGTAAACACAGATTCACCCTAGTTTATACAGTATTATTGAAGTGAAAACTCCTTTTGTTGTGATTTGAAACTCGATGAAACGAAAAATTGACACACTTTTATTTTTTTTACATGAGCTCCACGCTCCTGCGTGGAGCTCATGTAAAAAATCTTTCATCTTTGGGGATGCTATGTGCAGGGTTGGAAAGGAAGGGGAAGAGAGTTCTGGGAAGGAAAAGGGTTTAAGGGGTGGATAGGAATCTGGGGTTCAGTGTGTCGTGGTCACCCACTTCTGAGACCTAGACAAACCTCACCCCGTGATCCCGGGCACCCCTGCTAAATCACCAAACGTAGCGAACCACTTGGGTGACCTATGGCAGAGGTGTTGGTTATCCAAAAAAGGTTCCCGGGGTGGCGGTACCCATTCCCACCTCCCAAATTGAACAGATACTAACAAGAGACATACATCATTGGAGACATACAGCCTGCGAGAAAAAGAGATATTTTAATCGGTCTCCTCTTTGCGTGATGCTTCGTAGCCTCCCCACTATTGTCTACACTAGTTGTCTGAAGGTTTCATTTCTACCGCGTTGAATTGCATACTCTGTTTTTTTTTCTTGTTGGATCAAAAAATGTGGACCAAACGATATTGCGTTTTTTTTAACAGTTGACTTGAATTTTTTGAGCTCCAGAAAAAGCGTTCGGTGAAAATACTTGCGTTAACCTGGCATGTGTAAAGCTGAACAAATTTCATTACTTAGCTAGTAGATAGATAGACATTTGAAAGAGTTTTATTACATCCGATTTTCAGGTTCCACGACAACTCAGTAGAGTGGCATTTCAACACCCCTTTGGAAAGTCATTAAAAGTTATCAAAAAATAAAAATTTGAAAAATAGCCCTTAACCTAACCTTACCTAACATAACCTGATTAACTAATTTATATAAAAAAATATTCATCGCTTTTTGACTTTTCAAAGGAGGTGTTTAAGTTGCATGATTCAGAATTCATGATTCGATCACCGATTTTAATCCATTGTTTTTTTTTAAAGTCTTTATAGTTCTTAAACTTAACTCGGAAAAGCATGGTTTCGTTGAAAAAGCTTGGTTTTCATTTCGGTTTGTTTTTTTTATTTCTTTTTTGATTTTATCTTGCCTAATATAAAGTACATAAAACAGTTTGATGGCGATATAAAATCTCAGTGCGTCCCGTTTTATGACTGTTTGAACATACTGGACATGAGTATGTTGGGTTCCCTATAGCAACAGGTTGTATGTTATATCAATAAGAAAAAAAGATATTTTACTGATATGATCAAATCCGTTGACATGAAACATAACACTACTTGTAGTTACTGTTTTGATTATAGTCGTATACTTATTTTGCACATCGCATACAACCCAACACGCTGCTGTTTATCACTATTGAATTCTATACTTACCTCAATTATTTCAGCTGAATATATTATGAGCTTTCAGCTTAGAACTCGCCGTCAGGAAGCTTAGTAAAAGCAGTTTTTCTAGAAATAGTCCGGGTTACAATCTCATCCACGAATGCCGGCCAGATGGCCCGAGCTGTTCCATTTGCCCATCTCATGCCCGATGCACACGAGGCTAGTATTTTAAGCCAGGATAGCAAGCTAGTTCCGTCCTCGCAAGATCCTGGCTTACTATCCTGGCTTCGAACAAACTAGAGCTGTTGAAATTGATGCTAGGAAATTTTAAGCCAGTGTCATTGCAGTGACTACGGTAGTAAACATCCGTGTCCGTCCGTAGGGAAAAATGAACAGCTTGCATAGAAGAAAATGAAGGTCATTATTACGATAATTGTCATTTATTCGGCACAATTTTTTTTTTGTAATGCTGAATTACAAGTAGGCTTGTCTTTATAAGGTGGAATACTAGCGTTCCACAGACATTCTTTATCACGGTACAATTGTACAAACTTTAAATTAATCCCTTTGCTGAGTTTTCAGAATCGTATCGTGTGTCAGAAAAAACAAAGCTCGTCTTCACTGTGCACTAGCCCATCAAGTAATAGCTTGCTTTGGACGGCCACACAAAGCTTGGATAGAAACTTTGGTTACGGGGGCACTACTAGCTCAAATAACAGAGCTACATCCTATTAAACTATGTCTGGAGACGCTAGCTTATTAGCTTCCTCTCTAGCTTACTGGGTTACTAGCCATAGCTTGCTATCCTGACTTGAAACACTAGCCTTTTGTGCACCGGGCATTAGTGGCGGAATATCACACATCGCACACCACATGATATAAATTCTAGAAACTAGAAGCGTGCCGGCATCTGTGTTTCCTCCCTTCTACAACATGGGTCTCTTCAAGACCAATGTTCATTCCTTCCTCTCCTCAAAAAGACCCTCCACACAGCATCCCAGATGACATAGGCCCTGAGGGAAATTATTTTCCTCAGGGCCTCCTGTGTGGAGTTAAAAGCTGGTTCTTAGCCATCAAATATAAAAGATCATAGCGCGCCAAATAACGCTCTCCATACAATCCATTCAGATCGTTCACACCTAAGCGTTTTTAAGCGCAGATCAATCATAGACAATACACATCTCAGACGTAACCGCTCCAGACGCGATATCCCAGAAGATAACTCTCCCCTTCTCCGACTAAAACAGGAGAGGGGGTCATTGTAATTACGGAGCTGCCTAGACCCGTGGATGACAGATGTTAAGTTGACAGATTTCAGTACAGATTTCAGCGTTCCGTTGCCGCTCCCTAATTCGACTGACCCCCTCTCCTACCACAGGAAGAAATATTTGATAGCCTCGTGTGAAAGGACAAAAGATAAGCGCTCGCGAATCAACAGATATCTGCTCGCAGATATATAGCTAAGTGTGAACTAAGCATAATGTAAAAAAAAAAGCTTGAAGCTAATTATTGTTACTGTAATAAACGCCCGGGTTGCCGGCAATTAAAAAAAAAAAATTAATAGTATTCATTATTGTGGGCTAGTGATCCTACTGCTGGTGTATGCTTGCCTTTTCGGGATGATGGAGTTCGTTCACACCCAAACTTCGCCTAGTTTCAATGGAGGGACCTACAATGGGCATCATAATAATTACAACGATTTTAGGTTCAACACATAACAAAAATCAAAATTAACCATCTGGAAGAGTAACTGCGATGAAAGAAAATGATTAAAATCATTCAAGCAACTTAAAAGCACTAACGAATGTAGTAGGTACATCAGAAATAAAACTCTTTAGCTCAGAATAGAGGGAAATAACATCAGTTGATTTAATGTTTTGCAGTTTTTACTATTCACATTGTTAGATAATAATATGTTCTTTGGATAAAATATTTCATTCACAATTTTGTGAACGATTGTCAATGTCAATTCGGTTCCATGACAACTCAGAATCGTGCAATTTCAACATCCCTTTGAAAAGTTACAAAAAATTAAATGTTACAAAAAAAAACAATCAAAAAATAGCCCATAACCTAACCTAAAGTAACCTACATAACAATTTTATTTTTATTTTTAATTACTTTTAATGTCTTTTCAAAGCAGGTGTTAAATTTGCGGTTCCATGCCAACTCGGAATGAAATCAGAACTCAGAACCATCTCAGATAAGTCATTTAGAGTGATAAAAAAATAATTTTAAATTAGCCGATAACCCTAACCCAACTTAACCTATTTAACCATTTTTTTTTTTTTTTTTTATCACTCTAAATGACTTATCTGAGATGGTTCTGAGTTGGTTTCATTCCGGGTTGGCCGGTCACCTAAATTTGCATGATTCTAAGTTGTCCGGTCACCGCCAATTCACTAGATCGTGCCATGTCTTTTGGAACATTCACGATTTTACTCCAAAACAAAATTAAATCCGTTAATTCATCAAATTTACAGAATATTTTTTTTTACGTTAGCTCCACACAGGAGGCCTTGACGAAAATAATTAACCTCAGGGCCTACGTCATCTTTGGGGATGCTGTGTGTAGGGTCTTTTTAGGAAAGGAAGGAGAGTGAGTTCTGGAAAGCAAAAAGGGTACGAGGGGGTGGGTAGGAATCTGGGGGTCAATGTGTCCAGAAATGACGGACGAATGAATCCACTCACCCCTCCCACTGTTGTGCAAGACGATGTACCGAGAGATTGCGGCTACAGAAGTCAAAGGGACTACCTCAACCATCCTATCCCGATCCGGCCTGCCATGCAGCTGGTGGATAGATTCGTCCGCCGCCAAGACCTGGACAAACCTCACCCCATGAACCCTGCTCAGTCACCAAGCGCAGCGAACCACTTGGGGTGACAAATGGCAGAGGTTATACAATAAATGGTTCCCGGGGCGGCGGTACACATACCGCCTCCCAAATTATGAGTACGAACAATTCATCAAATTCAAAAGTTAAAATTCAAGTTCTGTGAAAGTGCTACGCTTGTTTGTTATTATTTCACCATGGGCCGATTATTTCACGGTACTTGGATAGTAACAGAACTTGATTAGGATTTTCACAGATATTGTTTAAATTCTGTCAAATCAACCCATCCTTAAAATGCAATATAAACAAAAAGGCATTGACTTTATCACATGCTTTGCCCTATTTTAGCTCTCTATAAAAAAAAGTGTGTTTACTTTAGCAGGTTTATTGAACCGAGTAAATTCCTTGTTCTTTTTACTACAGGCATTGTTTCGATTTTATTTTTGCTGCTGCTGATGCTAGGAGCTCGGGCGGATCTCTCCGTGGTAAACAGAAAGCTCGTGTTCCTTATTTCTTTTTGCATTCTGTAAATAGAAGATCGAGATCAGTGCCGCGTTCCCAAACATTCTTCTCGCTGTAGGAAATTGTATGCCGCAGTTTTCGGTTGAACGGAGTTCAACAACGATGCGTTTTTGTTTGAAAATAATAGCTAAGCATTAATTCATCTTTCCCTGCTCTCATCTGGATTAAAAGCAGTTATTTTATATTACATACTGAAATTACTTGGTTTTATGTCACTTTATTGATATATTTCACTGTCCACCGGTTTCGGTACCTCCGTACCATCATCAGGACTGTTATTAAAATAATGCTATCAAATACAGAAGTACACATGTACATATACGTGTTGTCAAGAAAGAAAGGGACAGTATATTAGAGTGTGTCAGTTGTGAGTGGGAGTGGAGAGTGGGGGGTAAGTGATTACGGGGAACATACTTAAAATAGGGCTGAAGGTTCAATTTAAATGGTTATTAAGGATTTCAACATTTGAATTTACCGACTTTTTTTTGTTTCCAAAGCTTCAAAATTGTTAAGTCTTAAACCTATTTCATTTCTTTAATGATTTTTCTTAAATGTCAATGTAATGCAAAATCTCCTGAATTTCAGTGCATAGTTACACTCGTTTACCAGCTGAGAGCGCCCATCAAGCGGTAGATAGTTTTATTAATAGTACCATTAGTACCTAAGTACTAGATTCTCCAAGGTTCCTTGAGTAACTTTAAGATACTTGTTAGCCATAAATCAACTCTCTCAAGAACATTGACCCTAAATATATCTATTAATTAACTAATCGTTCATAACTGGATTCTTCGTGCTCAATGAGTTATTTTATAGTGTAACAAACCATATATATACAATTGTTATTCAGATTTCCGGGCGTATTGATTAGTTCTTTCATTTCGTATACTTTTTCATTCCCGCATCGCTTCGCCTCTTATTAATTAGGGTGCGGGTTGCCATTGGTTAATTTTTCACCCCGCCGCTCAGGTTTACAGATGTGATCCCTGAAAGGGGTGTCACAGCTATCATGACAGATAAAATGCCAAGTTTTAGCGCTAGAGAGTAAGTTTCTTCCCGGTGGTTACCGCGCTACTTCAAGAAAATCTCGGGCAGGACTGACCTAAGACAAACCGTCAGCTTTGGAGTTCAGCTAACCCGAGAGGGAGAAAAATACTCATTGAAACTCTTTTGGTAAACCGAAGGGTTAAGGGAACAATTAGGTTTCCTTTGGGTGCAACCCGTTTCTCAGTGAACCTATAAAAGTTATTAAGTTTATAATAAACTCTTACTATTGGGCTGCTATAAATAAGTGTCATACTTGCAAATTGATTGCAGCCAAAATAAAGACTAATTGTGTTCACCGGCAACATTGAAAATGCAGGGTGCATTTTCAATGTTGCCTCTTCAAATTTGCCTATAAAACATGTCTATTTTAACTGGGATATTCTCTATACCAATTAAATAGTAATAAATAATTTGGGAATTCATATGTCATTTTCATATATTTTGGTTTATAAATGTGAAATTTCTAGTACTTAGTAAATATTTATAAATTATTGTTACATACTGTAATTTTATTTATAAGATTATTAATTTTTATTTTACTTTTTTATTTTTTTAAAGAAAGACAAACATTCCCGGGTTACGAATAACCCAACAATGTTTGAAAATCTCCTACTAACACCACAGAAAGCCGAAAATGTTGCTTGTGTTGTGATGGAGGACTTAGCCAGCCGAGGAATCGAACACGGGACGCCCGGGTGGAACCCAAACGCGATGCCCACCCAACCACTGACCAGACAACAATGTTCTCCAAAATGACCTTGAAAGAATTTCATCTTTGCGATCTCTCGAAAGAAACCATTCCTTTGTTCTGAATGCAATCTTTAATATTCTCCAAAATGACCTTGAAAGAATCACACACTTGCGATACTTTCAAGGACATAAAGAAACCATTCCTTCGTTCCGAATTCAACTATGAATGTCTCAAAAGTTGTCTTGATAGAATCTCATTCTTATGATATCTGGCACAAACCATTCCTTTGTTAAGAATATTATGAAAAATGTGCAATTTGGCTGTCCTGAAACGGGAAACCTTCCCAGATGGACAGACAGAGCATCACTTTGAAGTGTATTGTATTGTATTATATAAATAAACTAGCTGACCCGGCAAACGTTGTTTTGCCTAGTACATTATTTCTAGGAAAATAGGGGTTGATGGTAGAAGGGTGAAAATTTAGGGCTGTATGTATTTTTTAATGCCTCACCATAAAAAAATAAAAAATTTGTCCAAAAAATAAAAATAAAAAATTCAGGGTGGACCACCCTTAGCTTTTAGGGGTATGAAAAATAGATGTTGGCCGATTCTCAGACCTACCCGATAAGCACACAAAATTTCATCAAAATTGGTCCAGCCGTTTCGGAGGAGTATGATAACAAACACCGTGACACGAGAATTTTATATATTAGATTTAATAATCCCTTTACAATAGGGCATTTGCGTTGTATTTTTTGTGCCTCAACCAGTGTGTGAGAAACGGCAAAACTATAATTATTATCAAATAACACACGTCGAAATAGGTTACTGGTTACTGCTCAAACCGGGATTCGGACCCAAGTCAATAGTTATTATACGTCAAAATCTATCCATATTTTCTCTGTCCAGTCGAGATTTGGGAGTTTACAGATAATACAAATAATAATTCGCTCCTCAATTTGAATCTTCATTTAATCCAGTAAGCACAGTAAAATATCTTGATCAATTCATTAAAGTATCTTCGACTTACAAATTCATCTTTCGAGGTCATCAAACTGCACAAAATTTAATAATGTATCATTTTTGCAGTCAGTACACAACTACGTTACGTCCCATAAATTGCTTTTAAATCTTTTGCTTTTATCGAATGGACAAATGATTTTATGTAAACAATGGCTCTCGCTTTTCTTAAAATATCTAACCACAGCCGGACAGATATTGGACCCCCGGAATTATGTCAGTTGGTCGATGCCGATATTTTATTAAAAGTTGTCTAAAGGTGGACTAATAAATTATCTAGTGGGATTTTCTTTCGTCATCCTTTGATAGATGTCCGATCGCCGAATTCTTAAATTTAGCTTCCGATGATTTTAAAACTCATCTCAGGTTTAGGCCGAATATTTGCTATTCAGCTAATTTTCGATTCGTTACATCTGCTGCATTTAAATATATACTTCTCTACCGTTAAAAGGTGTTTTAGTTACACGCTGAACAAATTCTGTACAATTTCTGTTTCGAACTCTTACTAATAAAAAAAAAAACTGTAACTGGCTGACGCTGAAGACCTGGCAACGTCACGTTTTAATTGAGTGTGGCATGAGGTTCCCGTCTAGAAAAAATTAGGTTATTTCTGACATAATTTTTAAATTGACTATTGCCGCCTGATTTTGATGAAAGTAAATAAAAAACATTACTTTCATGGAATTCTTGCTAAAATCAGGCGGCAATTTTTATTTACATAAATGCCTTATATTTGTGTAGGTAAACATATTAACATAAAAGCATATTTCAAATAATAAAAAGCTAAACGATAATTAATGTAGTTTCTGAAAATGGTATTTGATTTTATGACATCTTCAAAAATAAGAAATATACAGCACATTTTGAAATACCCTGGAAATATACATTATTCAACGTTAAATAAATTACGCTCTTATGCTGTATAAATAATGTGTGTAACTTTTTATGGCTGTTAAACATCAGTTTAGATAATTTTAGTTTATTGGTAAGATCTTTACACACACGGTTGTTTATTGCATAAAATTTTCACCACGTTTATTATTAAGACTGTTAACCGATAAGAAATTTAAAAGGTTGATTCTCAGAACATCCAACTCGCATATACTGTAGAAGAATTTAAAATGTTGGCCTGTGGCACATGTGTAGTCTTCCCGCGGTGACGGGTAATTAAAAAGCTGATGAATTCACCGCAATGTAAGAAGTAAGAAGAGAATACCGCAGTTTTTTCTGCATCGTCTTATTAGGTATGCAGCCTGAAGATGGACAGTTCGGGACACAAAC
Organism: Glyphotaelius pellucidus; assembly: GCA_936435175.1. Taxonomy (NCBI): domain Eukaryota; kingdom Metazoa; phylum Arthropoda; class Insecta; order Trichoptera; family Limnephilidae; genus Glyphotaelius; species Glyphotaelius pellucidus. Next base: position 2,225,551 of record OW386550.1, read on the forward strand.
AAGCAGGTGCTAAAGAAACATAACGTGGAGAGGAACCTCCTAAAAATTTATTAAGAAAAGCATAATTATAATATTAAGACAAGAATAACGGTTTATCTTGGACATATTCCACAATAAGTGCTGCATAGCCAAATCGGTCATTGGTCAGATGTAGATTGAAGATCATTCAGATGGTTTCCAAGGATTTATGGTACTGACACTTGCTTATTAACAAGCCGGCTTATGAGCATGCTCATTAATGACAGATGATGACAACTGTCCACATTTGCTTATAAATTATCAGGCTTGGTTTGAGCTTTCTCGTGAATGAGCGTGCTCAAAGCCAACATTTGAACACACATGCTCTAATGAGCATGCTCATGTCAAATAAATGTCAAATGGAGTCATTTCCATTCGCTCAGAACGAAACAAAATAATATTATTGCCTGCAATGCAATTGTTTAAGAATCTTCTGACGTAAAAAAAATAGACGGTTGATTTGGGTCCAAAATATCAACAAATCCGAAAATAATTCAATATTAAAAAAAATAATGCTAATTTCAATAGAATGTCGTTTCATTTTGGAGGTAAAGAAGCTTTTGGAGAATTCGGAAATCTATTGTGGGTATTTTAGTGACCTTGTGTTCCAAATATATCCTTGATTCCCATAATAAATCACGAAAAACGAGGTTTTTTCGTCTCCCAGCGGGCTATTTTGACATTTTTGCAAAGAATGCGCAGGCGCGAACTGAGATCGGATTGAATGAGCATGCTCATAAGCCAGTCTGTTCACACATGCTTAGAGGCTTCCCCTTCCACCCGATAATCCAATGAGCATGCTCATAAATCAAACGGCTATTGATTTGTAAGCATACGCATTTGGCTTCAAATGAGCAAGCTCATTACTAGCAATGTCACTGACACACATGATACTAGGTCTAGGTAGCATGCTCTTTGGCTTCAAATGAGCAAGTGTGCCCGTAGCATTAGTAATACTAAAAGAATTTGGATTTTTTGACAAATTTGTGAGTTTCGAAGGGTAATTAATTTCAATCCTACTTGCTGAAAATTGCCCCCATCCGTAAATAGATTGTCAGGCCATAGGTACGTCATTATCATTTATGTTTTGTATCTCTGTGGTCATTATTGATAAATGCATTCAATGTAAATCCCATCGAGAAGTATTCGTAAAAAAGCAGTCGAATCAATTTTTATTTATAAAATATTGTCTGCACGCACTTAAAGCAGTTGACGCATTGGAAGGTTTTTTGCTGAAAACCCGCTATTATTAAAACTGAATAGCACAACTGGACGAAGGAGATATTCATGACTAACATTTCGTCAGTGGACAACTCGACAGGTGTTGAAGATGTGGAGAAACCTTCTTCCGGTTGGCTGAGAACCGGGTTTGACAGGACAGAGGTTTGACAGGATCGTCACCAGTATAATTATTTTTGATTGATTTGTAAGGAAACAATTTGCGTAGCTCCCGAAAGCACTCGGGGCATGGGACAAATGTCTGCCGGTTCCACCACAACTCAACAAGTGGCATTTCAACACCCCTTTGAAAAGTCGTAAGATATGGAAAAAAATAATTAAATAGTTCATAACCAGCTTGGCGTAATCTATTAAAGCCCCTGCATTCCGAATTTCTATCGTTTTTAACATATTCCTCTTGAATACTTTGAAAAATATGCGTTGTTTTTTTAAGATAATATCTACGCGTTTTCCACGCTGAATTAAATTTAATAATTATATGAAATTCCCTCGATACAAAAAAATCGCAAAGTATGCTCTGAAAATTATTATTTTAACCACGTGGTTTTTGTTATTTTACAAGTTGTGTATAAAAAAATCCCAATGTTTCTTTAAATGCTTTTTATCACTTTAGCTTTTTCATAAACTAGAGCGCGTGAGAAAGCCGCTTAGCGATCGCTACATTCCTCAGCTAGGGATGGAATAAAGGAATCCGCCTCCTGGTTAGAAGGTTTATGAGGATTGCCCTACTCCGCATGTTATGTATCATTCTTTCCTGGCCAAAATAATTATATAAGTTTTATATTCGTGCACAAAAAATGACATATACAGGCCCGGTTATCAGTTGATTTTAAGCTCGGCTTGGTTGGAATGTCAAGCTTTGCATATTCCGATATATTTGACGGCCTCCGTGGTCCCGAGGCAAGACTCTCGACTTACAATCCGAAGGTCGCGGGTTCGAACCCGGCGTGCGCAAATAAATTTTATTTGATTAATTTGTGTTATTTCGCAATTTATTCATTTAAAATAATATATATTTGCGGCATAGTATATTTGCGGCACGTTCCAGAGTGGAAGATACTATCAGTATCGCCCTGGTGTAAGACCACAATTCAGAATTGAAACGTTGCTTGAAATGGCTTTAGCCGTGTTTAGTGACCAGATCTGAATAGCCAGGTACTTCCCCACCTTCCTCTTCCCTATCTCCTTCCCCTCCCCACTACCTTCAGCCTCACAACATACCCCAATTAGGGATGCCATAGTCTCACTGGCTCCAGACGGGAGCAGTTGGGACTCTTGTGCGGTATTTCGTATAAAAAAAAAAAAAAAAATGTATAGGTCGCAAGCCTAGAACTCACCAGTGTTACGGATTGTCTATGAATTTAATAGAGGAACATGATTCTTTTTCTTTGAAAAACCAAACTACTGTCTACATAAGCGCTGCATCTGTGCATTCTATTGCCTTCGGAAGAACGCGATCTTTGAACATGTTTTAATGACATTAACCACTGACAACAAACTGTCCTGAAGTAAAACCTTTTTAAATCCCTTATCAGACTATTTTAGATAGATTATTATCAATTAGCGACATCGCCATTCTTCATCGCTCGTTGAAGACTATAATGGTCCTTGTAAAATTAGGCAATTTACGTCATTTTAAATTTTGGTGGGGAGTATTCAGCATTTTTTATGTAGATGTCAGATTTGGCATGTGACTGCTAGCACCACCTCATTGCGCCTCGGCGTCTAAAACTATTCTGCGACTTAGCGGCAAGTTTAGTCCGCTTAAATTTAACGAAGAATGCATACATACATAGCGAGGACTGGCTGATATACCGGGCCATAATTCCGTTGACCTTGTTTTTTGGTCTTGACCCAGTTCGGTTTTCTTTCTCTGCCATTTTTCCAAACGATGTATTTATTTTCTTTATCAAATGATTACAATATGATGTCACAGCGCATTACGTAATTTAAATCGGATTTAATAATATCATAAGAAATTTGACATTGATATCTTTTTCATTATCAATGACATTGACATTAATAAGCATAAAATGAATGTGCTTGTTCTCGATTTACATAACAATCTTACATGAGATTTATCGTTGTTTGCAACTAAATATTGTATAATATGTGACTAGTGACTACTAATAAACATAACTGCTCAAGTTTAAAACTTCCATATGAAAGATGTAACGTTTATCTGACCGCAAATTAGTCAGGTTACTGAACCTTTTATACTTCTTACTCGGTTTCGCCTTCAACACTCTTTTCTTTTAATGACTACTTGGAAAATATATACCGCAGCATTGAGGTATTATCCTAAATATACTTAACAAGCAATCTGGCGTCTTATTTTCAAAGCTAAATGGATATTTCATAGCTCCATTACTCATTAAGGCGTAACGAAAATGCGAGGTCTTGGCATAAAAATGGACGAGAAATTAGACTTCACGGTCCACATCCAACAAGCTGTAAATAAGGGTATGAAAATATTTGGATTTATATGAAGAACAATTAAAAAATCATTACAAATCTTCACTATTGTACACATCCCTTGTTAGAAGCCTAATAGAACATAAATCCGTAGTATGGTCGCCTTTCTCGAAGAAAATGTCTACGTTTCGTAAATTTTAAATTTAACATCACTTGAGAGCACACATATTACCCGTCGTTAATGATTATTTTTAATATTCCGACTTCAGAAAAAAATTATTTTAAATTCTGAATTCGATTTGCAATTAATAAATCTCCATGTACCATGGGTATTTACGAACAACTAGACAAACAAAAACATTTTATACATATACATATGTACATCTCATTTCAACTATAGTTTGCATTCCCCGATACTACGTTTACATAGTCTTGGTAACAATATTTAAAAAATATGGATGTGTTTGACAACAATTTAAACTTGGTAAACTTCAATGCCGTATGTGCATATTTATTTCCACCTATGTCATTAACTATTGTGAACACCAATTTTAAACATTTTTATGAATATTATTGTTGATTTGAAGGATATTGGGAGGTTATCTATTTTTATTTAACTTACATTCTATGTTATCTACTTCGTGTCAACTCTTGTATTTTATGTAACCTATATTTTGTTTCTTATTTTATATTACCTGTATTTTTTCAACTGTTTATTTTCATCGTAATTTTTTAAAACATGTACTGCGTTATATGTAAAAGCCCTTTGGGCGTTTAAATCTTAATATATATATATATTTCTTCTGTCCGTGTGTATGTCACTGAACTCCTCCTAAGCGGCTGGACCGATTTTGATGAAATTTTTTGTGTGGGTTCAAGGGGATTCGAGAATGGTTTAGATTTACAATTTGGTCCACTGGAAAAAATTCTTTTAATTAATTTTTTATTTCTAGGACAGGACAACGTCTGTCGGGTCCGCTATAAATAAATAAAATAAATTGTGGAACATTCCAGAACACTCTCGAATGTTGTCCTGAGCGAAGCCGGGTAACCCAGCTAGTAAATAATAATAATATTATGAAAATGACATTGCAAGCTGAAAAAAGACGGATTCACCCTAGAAATTTTATAACGCCAGATCTTACTAATGAAGAGTTTTAGTGAAATATTACGAATAAACAAATTTCCGTTATAACTTCCTAGATCTGTTATCGTATATTATCTTATTAGCTTCATAATATCTAGATTGTGTGTCGACAGGTCGTTTCTACGACTCGTTCTTGAGTTCAACAGCTCGGCTATGGAACGTTTTGCGGGTTTCTATGTTTCCTCCCTCTTACATTATGGGTCTTGAAGAGATGTTCACTCCTTCCTCTCTTCAAAGGGATCCTTCACACAGCATCCCCAAAAAGGCCCTGAGAGAAATTCATCATCCACATCATCAACAGCATCCCAGGGCCTCCTGTGTGGAGTTAACGTAAAAAAATACTGCGGTGAAAGACTTCCCTGTTGTGGCCAGAAATTAGACAAATAGAGTGTTGTTTCGGATCAAGCGGGAACTGCAATTGTTACTACTATATCCACCTTTTTTGAGATTTTTTTTGTTGTACTTCACATGGTATTAGTTCATGAGTATATGAAGGATATTTTTTTGTGGTACTTCACATGATATTTTTTTGTTGTTGTACTTCACATGGTAATGTTTCATGAGTATACGAAGGATATTTTTGTTGTTGTACTTCACATGGTATTGTTTCATGAGTATATGAAGGATATTTTTCTGAATGAAGGATGAAGGAAGAATCGGCATGAAGAACAGCTTAATTTTATTGGTTTTTGTACTAAATCTCTTTAATTTATATTATCAATTCTCAAAATGCAAAGTGGTTGTGGGAGTATATATATTTTTATTTGAAATAAGTGCAAATTAAAGCATCATTCCCGCGTATGTTAAATACGATATTACGAAAAATTTCTCTATACTAAACTGCTCCACCCTCTTGTATAGGTAGGTAGATGGGATATAGGTAGGTGGGATACAATTTAGGGGGCGGGTATGGGTACCGCCGCCCCGGAAACCGTCTGTTGGACAGCCAAGTGATTCGCTACGTTTGGTGTCTTAGCAGGAATTCCCGGGTTAATGGGGTGAGATTTGTCCGGGTCTTGGCGGCGGGTGCTTTTGCTCACCCACTGCACGGCGGGCCGGATCGGGAGAAGCTGGTTTAGGGAGTCCTTTTGACCTCTCCAGCCAGACTTTCTCGACCCATCGCCTTGCACCGCAGTGGGAAGAATTGATTCACACGTCTTTCACTCTTGGGCACACTGACACCCAGATTCCTACTCTCCCCTCACACCTTTTTCCTTTCTAGAACTTCCTCTCCTTCACTTCCCTAACGAATACCCTCCACACAGCATCCTCAAAGATGACATAGGCCCCGAGAGGAATTATTAAATTATTAATAATTGTGAAAAAAGGTACATAAACGTTTCTCAAAAACTAATATATTGTTTTTTTCTTGTTTCAGGTAAGAGAATAAGAGCCATCGATCATCTTGGAATGAACCTCGATGCAGATCTGTAAGACTTTTGTAAGAAGATTTCTGTACCTCAAATTTATATACACTACGTATCCCAGGTACATATTTACGAAGAAAAAAATCATTTAAACAAAATGACGTGACGCCCTTTGCCTCCCACGTACAGATTTATATCAAGACAGTATTATTTACTTCGAGTAAACATCAAATAATAGATACTGTCAAACAAACATTACATTATCTACTCGAATAATATTATTAGATGTATGAAACTATCTTTTGTCTACCCAGTCTGTTCAATCCAAAATAATAATTTTGTAGCCTGTTCAAACTAGAATAATGATTATTGTGTGTTGTCAAACACCTCTGTCTGCGTCAGTCCCAGATGAAAGGCCTCCTCACTCCTCACTTTCTTCAATCACCGTGTAACGTACATCTCCAGTCTTATCTTTGAACAAAGCAAACCCATCATGTGTCTGTAATATCTCCATAAAGGAGTGTTGTAATGTCGTACTCTTGCGTATCACCCTGCTCTGGGGTTTGATGAGAGGAGGGAGAAATGTACTGAAGCTGGATGTTTTTAAACAATGGCCCGAGCGATAACACCAAGGCCATTATTTATAATTATAGAATATTCGGTTGCTATTCGATATTCGGCCTATTCGGCTCCTTTTTTTACTATTCGGTATTCGAACGTATTCGAATTCGATATAGCGAACCATTCGGCCAAATACCGAATACTTTACATTTTATATACCTTCTAGCTTTTAGGGGGAAATTCTGTAGCGCTTGCACTTATCAAATATCCCCTCCCCCCCCCCTCCGCATTTCATTCATTAATTCCCGGTACATTCAGTTTTCAAACAACTCGCGTGCCACCTAAATTTCATAATGCTAGAGCTCAAAGAAAAAAATAATTATCCAATTTGGTGTTGTCGTTCGGAAGTTATGCACGTACAAACATTTCGGAGATTCATTTTTATGTAAATGTATCAACATCGTTTCCACGGCAACGATTTGTTTTCTGACGTTAGTAATAACTAGCTTTTGTAAGCGACAGAAAACTTATAATAAATATAATATATTAATAATTATAATTTCATTACCCCAGAGCTCACCATTATATACAACCTATATTACTCACATTTAATGTAGCGTTCTATTGGTGAAAGAATTTTTTAAACCGGTTTGTTGGTTTTTGCGTGAAAGCGTAACAAACAAACAAACAAACGCAGTTTCGCATTTATAATATTAGTTTAGATAATAAAGTATAGATTCTCCTTCAAAGAAAAAACGTTCATAACAGTAAGGGTATCTATTTAAAATGAGTCTTATTTATATCAAATTTGTCGACTTCTCCTTACTACGTCTGAATTAAAGTACCTACCTACTGTGCAAAAAACAAGGTTAAAAAATTACAAGCGCTAGGTAAATAATTTAAATAGTTTTACTTAATTATACGTCCGTAATAATTTTACTGACTTGCTTTCTTTCTTTCCCCACCACGCCAGATCTTGCTGTTACACAGCAAACAGTCAGCTTATTGTCTTCACTACAAATTTCATTTTTTATTAAATGGTGCCATTTCGTAAATCTTTTCGCGAACAAACAGTGATATTTTTAAAGATATGCACACAATCAGTCAAACAATTTGATGTTACAATCAACAAATAATGCGTGTTATGATACGATCTACTCGCACATGAAACAAATACATACGCCCACGGTGTAGTTACCGCACGCGCTTCAATGATGCAGGCCGGAACCTGTGAACCCGCAAAATGTACCAAGTGTCGCAGAATATTCGGCGAGAGCTTCGGCCGAGAGCCTTGCAGTATATTCGGTATTCGGCAAAATCACTATTCGTGGCGTCTCTAGTGATAACGGTACTCCGAATAAGATTCTATTATATCGCAGATGTTGAACACGCTGGGTTGTATAAAACGAATGGACGTTTCTCAGATATATTTCACCTAGTTTTAAAGATCTACATATTTCGCAAAAATCTTGTCTTACGTTGTTCAAGGTTGACAAATCCAATTTTGTATCGTTGAATCAATCCAAGTTAGCCTTCATTGAAAGATTTGAGTTTGTTTATGGACAAAACTATTTATTCATTTTCAATTGCGTGTGTATGGGGGCAAACAATTAATTCATCTTAATATTTTAAAATGAAGCATTTAACAGGTAATGCATTGATATTTTGGAATCTACGGATATCAGTGTGATCAGATTACAATAATGATTGCTTCACCTTGTCAGACATAACCACGCAAAATAAACTAGAAATACAGAGCAAGGATCACTATAAAATAGATTTGCCATAGTGCATATAACGTTGACTAAACTAACATTGTTGATAATCCAGTTATGCTCGCCAGTAATTTCTACAAAATCGTATCCAAGTTCAAAGACCAACACAAAACCCAGTCAATGAAATGAACACGTTTGCCCTCTTGAAATACAGCTTACTTTACAAAATACATATTTTTAAGAACTAAATAGAATTCTTGGTAGTATATAGAAAGAGTCTGGTTAATTCTTGAGTAGTTAATCTAGTTACATAACACAAAGTAGAGAATTTTTGCACCTAGAGATTTCTCACTGACCCGAGACCAGAGGTTCCCAAACTATTTTTTCTCGTAGACCACTTTCAATATTTTACTGGTCACGGTGGACCCCCTGCTGGTACAACCATATTCCCAAAACTCGACACGCGTTGTACTGAATATTGAATGGCGAGGTGTGGTCTGTCACAACGGAGCAGTGCCGGATCTTTTTTTCAAACGGGGGCAAAATGGACCAGTATTCGAGATTATATTTGCTACGACGGAGGGGGCGTAATGGGATATGGGCGGGAGGAGGGTATGGGTATGTTCCCATCCCAGTATAGTACCCATACCCCCCCATTACCCCCCCCCCCCCCCCCCTTGTCTAGCTGGGCATTTTAAGATCTCGTGCATAACCGGTGCAACAACGTGCGCTGTATGCCAGTCGCTCTGTTATGGACGGGGCGTAATGGGATATGAGACGGGGGGGTGGGATGGGATATGGATATGGGACACGGGACGAGTCCCAACTCAACCAGTTCGTGGACGTCCACTTACAACTTGTGAACCCCATTTCTTTATCGTGCCTACGTGGACCCCCGTCGGGCCTCCCGTGGGTCAAAGGGGTCCACCTGGACCACTTTGGGAATCACTGCCCTAGACGGACTTTAAACCTTCGTTTGACTTTAACAGCTTAAATCTTAGAAACAGCTTTTCACAAACACTAAATGAAAAGAACCGTCTTTGTTTACACCATTATTTATTTATAAAAATTGTACTCCACCAAGTACTTTTGCAATAAATTATTTAATAAGTTTCTTAAACATTTCTGAAATTCATGTATTTTTCAGTCACAACATAAACTTTGTTCAAACAATGGGCAATTTTCAACATCGTCCGCACTTTACACACCTCTTCTTAATCCGCACTTAACTCTCAGAGTAATGAACCCATCCTTGGTACAGTCGATCCACGGGTATCGTATAGTCAATAGCCTTTATGGCCAGTAGCCCTTGTGTCTATGATGGTATGGCCACACGGTGTGGTATGGTCAGACGTTTCCTTATAAGTGATGTGGGAAGTTAAAGCCTAACGACTGTCAATGAGCTTGACTCTTGAATCTGTGGTGTGGATGTGGACCCGAATTAAAAATTGTTGCTTGGCCGAATCTATTGAAGATATTGTCTTGTGTACGTTTTGTGCCGTGCGATGTGTGGTTTTTAATTGAACCCTGAACTTGGCATGTTGTCATGTCTTGACTGTTTTTTAACCCTCTCAGACACCAGACCCTGTGGAGAGGAGAACAAATGCAATGTGGGTAGGGATCAGATTGAGGGTTCCATAGGCATGTTTTGCCTCCATGCTGAAATAGTTGCCTGGGTACCCAAGAAATTATAGTACTCGCAAAAACTTGTAACTCAATGTAGACTGACCTTTTAATCTTTTATAGTTGATGTCTGGCTGTCAAAGTGAGTGCTACTGCGCCTTGATTTTAGCGTTTATTGTTGTTTTTTTTGGCATTGTTTTGAGGTATGCAGTATTTTTTTAACGTCAGAATAGTTTAAGGTAAATCGCCACCTGACCGTCTGCCCCTTTCAGAGGACACTGTGTCTTGGAGACAACGGTCAAGCCCCGCTTGATATATTATTCTATTGACAATTTTGTTGACAATTCTGATTCGATTTTGAGAAGTATCCAACTATTCGTTATCGATAATGGAGATGATGACTTTGTGCACGGAGGCCGGATTGCAGAAAACAGTGTTCACAGCGAAGTCCTAAGCGAAAAAGGACCTTCTTCCTGTTGAACTCATCATTTACTTTTTCAAGGAAAAGAAATTTGTAAAGTGCAGGAAGTGCAACATAAGTGTATAACACGAAATAAAATTGCTTTGTGACATTCCAGATAAAATAATCCCGCTCTATAACCTGAAAACAAAGTATTTTTAAATCCATTCAATAAATTGTGACAAATCTTTGTGACATTTCATATAAAATAATCCTGATCTATATATACCTGATGAACAAAGTTTTTTTTAAATTCATTCAATATATGTATGATAATATATCGTACAACCATTTTTGACAGTCGGCAAAATGTCGGAAATTTAAAATTTTGTATACACTTATGAATTTTGACCTTCATAAATTCATTTGATCTCATTTTTTGTCTTACCCCTCTGGCTCGAAGGTTTATTTTTTAACCAGCAAATTGGATTCTAACATAGGGTTAAAAGAGGAAAAATAATATAATAGTTACATATATCTTCTCTTTTTTCTTGTTTTTTTTTCTTGAAGTTTCTTTTTCTAATATAATTGTTTAAATAAAATGGACACGATCATTGGAGCAGAACATTAAATTGTCGGTTGACAAAAAATCATGCGTTCCTTAGAGGAATAAATAGTTACATTAAAAACAAGCAATGTCTTTGTTATTTCAAAGTAGTTGTAAAACGGCAACATTTTTAGGTGGTAAAACAACGGATTTGTTTTATTTATTTTATTCTAAAGTGAGAACTAGATCGTCTGACTAGATATGAGCTATCTACTTTAATCATCCTAAGTATAAAACAGACCAACTTGCTAAAAGCAAAAGCCTGGGTGTTATGATATTTGCACTGTTTTTTATCTGATTTTTTTCTGTCTAATTTTTCTGGACAACTAGTTATTGTCTGTCACGTACTTTACAAGTTTCATCAAACAAAGTGATTATTTATTTTTCTTATATTTTTCAATTTTTAATTGTAGAAATTCTACGTATTTTTTTCCTCGTTTTGCTTCGTGATTGCCGAACCTTGATTATTGGCGCTTTAAACTTAAACTTTAAATATATACAATTTCGCTTTAACAAACATTTTGTTAATAAAGTGGAAAATTCGAAAGGTACGCTTTTAATGTCGAGTGAAATGAAACACATACACAATTATCTCCAAGGATCAAGTCCTCCCATGACCTTGATAAGTATTTCGCACGTGCCAGTAGCGTGGGTGCCTAATGTAGGCGATATTTATTATTCAAGATTATATTGGAAGAAGAGTGTTTATAACATGATCGAAATACATATGTCTTTACATTCTATTATTCTCCAATTTAATTTTAATATTTTGAAGCGAAAACTTATTTAGCATCGTTGTGGTTTGAAACTCGATGAAACGAAAAATAGTGACAATAAAAAGAAACAAACACATACATCTGTAGGATTGAGTCTGTGAGAGAATGAGATGGATTTACAATTTGGGAGGCGGGAATGGGTACCGCCGCCCCGGTAACCTTTATTAGATAACCAACACCTCTGCCATAGGTCACCCCAAGTGGTTCGCTACGTTTGGTGATTTAACAGGGGTGCCCGGGCTCATGGGGTGAGGTTTGTCTAGGTCTTGGAGGCGGATGACCAGGACACACTGAACCCCAGATTCCTACCCACCCCTTAAACCCTTTTCCTTCCTAGAACTTTCCTTTCCTCCTTTTCCCTAAAAAAACCCTCCACACAGTGTCCTCAAGGATGACATAGGCCCTGAGGGAAGTTATTTTCCTCAGGGCCTCCTGTGTGGAGCTCACGTAAAAAAAAAAAAGATAGAATAATCGGCCTCCTCTTTGTGCGGTGCTTCGTAGCCTTTCCACTCTTGTCTACTTTAGTTTTCTGAAAGTTTCACTTCTACCGCGTGTGAACTGCACACTCTGTTTTTTTTTTATGTAACACCTAGTCTATTCTGTGTAAATCCAGATTTGAATAAGATTTTTTAAAAATATTTAATTAATTGACACAATATAAGCGATACCCAATCGAAATTCTGAAACAGAAAAATCAGAAAAAGTTACGGTCACATCTAGGAAACGAATACATGCCTTGCCGGGGACTAGCTCTACCACTGAGCTAATGTGACCCTATCCGATTCGGACATATTAAACTGTATCATACTTCGAAGAACTTCCAATCTTCATTTTCTTTACGCATATTTTTATTGCCTGCTATATATATATGTACGATTGCAAGTCGACTCGAACTAAATGCTACTTAGATAGTGTTGTGGAAGACGAACAAGCCAGCGATCTTCATCCGCGCAGCATTCCTATTGGTTCCTCAGACGCCAATAGGGATCCGCTAATTCTCACGAGCCACTTCTTGCGCCGTGACAAAAATCAACCAGATCATTCTGTTCTAGACTGCCGAATAACTAACAGCTTTGTAAAATTGTTTAATGATGAAAATCTCACGTGGAAGTGATGTGAACTGACCACCGAGATCGTGCGATTTGACCCATTAGACTTTTTACTGTGGGGTTTTATTTGGGTTGCAGGACTATGCGAATTAGCCACAAACCACAGCCCTCAAAGCCAACATAACCCATGCTATCGGTCAAATTTAGCCTGATTTATGCGCCATGGAAAATTGGACATTTCGGATGTGCGCCACCCAGAGAAGCCGCGGCGGGCATTTGAACGATGTTATATTTCATACATTATGGCATCGACAGGCCTTTCAAACGAATAAAAAAATTCGATGAAATCTCCCACACACTTTATTTTATTTAAATTTAAAGCTAGGAAGCGCTTTGAAAGAACCTTTATATCCAAAATTCATTGCGAATTTATTCTTCTGCTTGGTTTACCTTCTAGAAATTGAGCTGAATTTCAATTGTTTCATTTTGTTTTCGTTTTCTGAAAAGTTATATTTTTGGACTGCCGACCGTGGCATTCATAAAATTATTAATTATTATCATATCAACCTCCATGTATATCTACATACAATCTGCTAAGAAACCTTTAACATAGGTGTTATTATTATTATGCTAGCGCAGACCCGTCACAGGAAGGTTTGAATTCTTGACACATCAATACCAATTTTGAAAACGGCAATATCATATTCAAAGCAGTTTATTGAACCGGAGTTACAGACACATCAGAAATTAGTATTTTTGTTAATAATGTCATGTTCTGCTACTCGCTTAGTACGTATATAATTATTTATTTACTCTATCGAGATGCTAGGATATTCCCGCAGTTACCCGGGTCTACAACAATAATAATTAAGCGGACATGTTGTTGTGCAGGAACTCGTTAGGACTTCATTTACGGCAAAGGCTTTCACAGCTTTACCATCGAGACAAAGCTTAACTATTTGCATTTAACGAGTTAGGAATTCCTTGCAGGCACCAAGCACCAAGCACTCTGTTCTCTAAAACATATAACGGTTCCGAATCCCTATAGTATATAAGTACTTTTATGGAGAATCTTTATAGTTTAAGTATTGTCTAGGATGTTCTGTTACAACCGTTAAGATAATAGCCTGCCTTTTGTTTAGCCTGTCTTATCTTTCCTTTCTTATCCTCAAGTTTAATTAAAAGAAAATTTCTTCTTATTTATTATAATTACTTATTGCGAACAGGTACGTACTTATATGTTTTTTACATTCTTGAATTTATACACCACTTTCTTGATATTTCAATGGTTCATTGATAATGGTGGAAATTACCTAGCAGGCTGAAAATAGTTGCGTTGACGAAGAAATTTGGACGCAAAAAAGCTGGGCAAATATCACGATAAGAGTTAATAATTGGAATATATAACATAGATTTAGTTATAATCAATTTGAATACGGGTTCGGAAAACTAAGATTTTTATTCAGTACTAGCGCTCACCCGTCATTTGTTGCAATGCCGTTTAAAAAAAGTGTGTTTATTGAAGTGCTTTTGGGTAAACGGGAATATATTTTGTTTTTCTTTGCTCCGTATCAACGAATGAACACATACGGAAAAAGTTTCGAGCCTCGTAAGGTACAAAACTTTCACTTATAGGTGTTATTTTGAACCCTTTTGAATGGACCTTTAATTTAAATTAATCACAACAAATTTGACTAAGGGGTCCCTGAAATAGACTAATCGGTCTCATGGTAGCCTCCCACTCTTGACTATTATAGTTTTCTGACTTCACTTCTAACGCGCGTAAAAATTTGTAAACATTATGTACCCGATATTCGTCTAAAAGAGTTAATGAAAAATAAATAAGAAACATATTTATTAGCGCTATTTAGTTAGGTACCATGAATGTAAAAAAGTGCATCGAGTAGTCAGCAGATTTCAGTCGGATTATTTCCGTTATCATTTTGTTTGTTTCTTTATTATTTATGGTTGCAATCACGTCGTGTCCTTGAAGGCTGCAGCGTCCATAATCTGTGATAATAAGTGCAATCGTAGCCATGCAATATGATTTGGGCTTCAACGATTTGCATGAGAAATTTTGATTAATAATTTGTAGAACTGTTCATTTACGGATAAGACCTTGCCCAAGGTAACTAGCGTGGAGTGTATCTAGGAGTTGACGTGAGATTTTATTTGCTTTGTACAGAATATAAAAAGGATATCTGAATAACTTATTAATTATATAATTAACTAACTGGTTTACGGCATGCGTTGCTATGCCTTTCAATGAAATAAATTGACTCTCCCTTCTTATCCTTTCCCGTGCGTCTCCGTTCCCTTCCCTCTCCACGAACCCCACCTTCCACCTACCTTTCCTCCTCCCTGCAAAAATATATGAAATACACACATTTTCATTTATACAAAATTCATAACGCCAGAGCTTACCATTATATACAGCCTTTGTTACTCGCTGATAATGTAGCTTTCTATTGGTGAAAGAATTTTTAAAGTCGGTCCAGTAGTTTCGGAGCCTATTCAATGCAAACAAACAAACAATCAAATCTTTCCTCTTTATAATATTATTATTATAGTATAGATATCACTTATCGCAAGTAGACTGGCAGCTTGTTTCACCCATTTCAATAAATAATCATTTTCTGCTTCTAAGCAATCTTCAATTGGAGGTTTGCTATCATCGGAGGTATCAAAGTATATTAATTCTTAAAAAAAATGTTTTTTTTATAATAGCTCTACACATCAGGTCCCTGGGGAAAATAAATTCCATCAGGGCCTATTTCATCTTAAGGGAAGGTGTGTGGAGGATCTTTTTAAGGAAATGAAGGAGAAGAAGTTCTGCGAAGGAAAAGGTACGAGGGGTGGGTAGAAATCTGGTGCTCAATGTGTCCGGGAGTGTCGGACGTATGAATCTATCCTTCCAACTGCGGTGTAAGGCGACGGGTCGAGAGAGTCCGGCTGGAGAAGTCGAAAGGTCTACCTCAGCTGGTCTCTTCGGATCCGGCCCGCCACGCAGTAGATGAGCAACAACATCCGCCACCAAAACATAGACAAATCTCACCCCATGAATCCGGGCACCCCTGCTAAGTCACCAAACGTAGCGAAGTATCCAATATCTAATAAATGGTTCGCGAGGCGGCGGTACCCGTGCCCGCCACCCAAATTGAGATAACACAATAATTTGTAGTCGATAAATCGTGATTTTTCCTGTTCATAGAGAGAATTATAAGCTCCCGGTGTTTTTTTTATGCCTAATGAAGCCTTAAAAGGTGTCACCGATGACCACTATTGTTGCATGGCAGTTATCATTGGCTAGGAAAGCTTTTACTAAACTGGTTGATTTATTTTAAAAGTCAGATGACGTTTCGAATAATTTGTAATAAGTATCTTAAAAATGATTACTTTTTATTTTTTTTCTCTCTAAGGTACAATAAGTAGTCGTAGGTATTTTTGAAATCCAAATCCAACTCGAATGATTATTCGATTATTCAAATGTTTCCAAAACGGATCTTTCAAGAATTATGCCCATCACTAGAGTGGGCCCAAATAATTTCCATAGATTTATAGCGGGCCACCATAGATAGATATAAGATATATAATGTGTACATTATAATGTTCCGTGGACCCCACCTAGCAGATTGTCAATCAATGAATAAAAGGCCGGAGAAGAATTTAAAAAAGTCGTGATGTTACAATATAGATATTACAATATGCAAGGTCGATGATTAATCATACAGGAAGACGTATGCACATAAATGCATTTTTAAATTACCGTTTTTCTTCCAATACCTCATCATTCATAATACCTCTTGGGTATTAAAAGTTATAAAATAAATAATTGCGCTTATGAAAAAACGACAAAGAAGCCACGTAGTCGCAGAACTAAACAAGTATTATAGTATTTCTTAATAATATTTTAAATATAAAACGAAATAAACATGCTACATTTTCACGTTATTAAGAAAAACCATGACAGACGATGTTAAATAATGTCCACCATCTTTAAATCGATTTGATACAAAAATCGGTATCAAAATAGAATACGCCGCTTTTTCATGTAGATTTAAATAGGAAAGGATTTAAGTAGGAAATAAGTATCAAAATAGTTTACCATTTTTCATGAAGATGTTAAATAACGTCCACCAACTTTAAATGTACGAAAATCGGTATCAAAATAGAATACGCCACTTTTTCATGTAGATTTAAATAGGAAAGGATTTAAGTAGGAAATAAGTATCAAAATAGTTAAACATTTTTCATGAAGATGTTAAATAACGTCCACCAACTTTAAATGTACGAAAATCGGTATCAAAATAGAATACGTTATTTTTTCATGAAGATGTTAAATAATGTCCGCCATCTTTGAATGTAGGAAATCGGTATCAAAATAGATTACGTCCCTTTTTCATGAAGATGTTAAATAATGTCCGCCATCTTTAAATCGGTATCAAAAAGAATACGTCCTTTTTTCATGAAATTGTTAAATAATGTCCGCCATCTTTAAATGTACGAAAATCGGTATCAAAATAGAATACGTCCTTTTTTCATGAAGATTTTAAATAATAATGTCCCCTATGAACGAAAATCGGTATCAAAATATAAAACGTTCTTATTTAATGAACATGTTAAATAATGTCCGCTATCTTTGAATGTAGGAAATCGGTATCAAAGTAGATTACGTCCACTTTTCATGAAGATGTTAAATAATGTCCGCCATCTTTAAATCGGTATCAAAAAGAATACGTCCTTTTTTCATGAAATTGTTAAATAATGTCCGCCATCTTTAAATGTACGAAAATCGGTATCAAAATAGAATACGTCCTTTTTTCATGAAGATTTTAAATAATAATGTCCCCTATGAACGAAAATCGGTATCAAAATATAAAACGTTCTTATTTAATGAAGATGTTAAATAATGTCCGCTATCTTTGAATGTAGGAAATCGGTATCAAAGTAGATTACGTCCACTTTTCATGAAGATGTTAAATAATGTCCGACATCTTTAAATCGGTATCAAAAAGAATACGTCCTTTTTTCATGAAATTGTTAAATAATGTCCGCCATCTTTAAATGTACGAAAATCGGTATCAAAAAAGAATACGTCCTTTTTTTATATCAAATGAGCTACGTACCTTCCTAGTGTCGTAGCTTTCCATTTCTCCGGCGTCTCGAGTCCCAAGGCTACGGAGGCTGCGATCTGTTGTGGTTCTCTGACCACAAAGTACCGAATTAATAATGATCTTGTGGGTCTTCCGTCTGCAGCTTCCGATGCAACAGGTACATAGTTACCATAGCGACGACCACACTACAGGAGAAAGTTGAAATGACCGATGAGATCTGAGATCTAACCCAGATAGATTCACTTGTTCCATTACGTTCAACAAAATATTTAGCAAAAGTAAGTCTTTGAAATTTTTACTTCTCAAAAGATATTTGAGATTTATTTTCAGAATTTTAAAAGCATTTTACTAATTGAAGTTCAATTATTAATCTTCTTTTTTTATTTTTTTGGAAATTCGTGATTAGGTAGCAAAAAAAAAACGCCTTTGTTTTAAATGGTAAACAAACAAGGTATTATGTAACATACCTGACTTACCTACTTTAACCGGTAACGCGCGTTTTCATCGTGCGACAAAATATCCTCGACAAAATATACTCCGACAAAATATCCTATGGACAAAACAACCTCCAACAAAATATCTACTGAAACCTAACAAAAAAGGGACAAATTTAATACAGACATCCCGCAAAGACTATAATAATTACTAGCAGTTAAAAACCCGCTACGCAGGTTTTTGTTGCTAGGCCCTGCGGGAGGTTTTTGGTTCGGCTTCGCCTAGTTAGTGTTGGTGACCGTTTTTTTAAATCCTATAGGAACTGGTTCCAGAAATAGCCCGTTCTTCGGATCCAGTGTCATCCGGTGTAGCTAGTCACCGGGACAAAGTAACCGAGACAGGCAATGACGTCATATGTAATATACAGCCGCTTGATACAACGAATGAATTACAACGGTAGCTTTGTTTGAAATTCCACGTACACAGGTGTTATTTGTGGCGCGACGCGTGTGGCGTGGCGTCACACATGCACCCGAAGCCGGGTTCCGAAATTCAAAAATAGTAAAGTGGGACAAAAATAATACAGAAAAAAAAATTGATTGTCTTTACAGGATGTCTGTATTATGTTTGCCTCATTTTTTTGTAAGGTTAGGTTAGATTTTAGAAGATATTTTGTTGGGGGATGTTTTGTTGGGGATATGTTGTCTCCTGAAAATATTTAGGATAACGTTTTGGTCTCTCGGTCCGGAACCTTTTTTTTACGTGATAACGTCTTATAAATCGATGAACGCCGGCTGCATGCACGAAAAAGCATGACTCATTGTCACGTTTCGCCTGAGCCGAGCGTGCAAGCGAGAGGGCGGAACAAGCGATAGAGAGGCACGATCAGCGTTCGGCTTATGACGCATCAATGCAATTTTTCATTATGACGTTATCACGTAAAATTATCGACCGTAAACCGACTTTACAGACAACCAGTTTTTTTTAACTAATTTTTAAATCAGTGGGTATTGGCAGTTAGTGGTTTCGTGGTTACTCGGCAAAATGACCAATGACGACAAAGATTTTTTTTGCGGGTTTTTGCAAAAAAAAAAATAAAAGATACTAAGTAAAAATTAAAAAATGTCTGCGGAGATAAAATTCCATTAACATTTTTGCTCTAAATGTCAAAATGTTAAGATAAATCAAGTTTGTCTTAACACATGAATAAATAAATGTTTGCTTCTTATGTCAGTTTTGTTCAATACTATTTGTATTTATGAAATGTAGGTATAATTGCTGCGAATCTATAGATATATTAAGTATTGAGAGTTTTGAATGTTTCAAAAATCAATTAATCTCGATTCTATCTGCTAATAGCTAATCTGCTTATTATTTTTTTGTTTTTCTCATAAAATATTTTCTCATCTAAAACCTCACCAGTAAAATGTATACTAACTTTATAATATTTTTGCGGTTCTATTTACACTTTGTTCTATGCCAGGTCTTATTATTAATAGTATGTATAAATATTTAAAGCTGAATTGTTTTAGTTTTTTGTAAGTACAACTTGTACTATTTCATTTCATTTCTTTTTTATGTTGTAATATTCTTTACCTAATGAGTCAATTGCATTCATATTTATTCTGTTTTATTGATTATGTAATACATGTAATTAATATTGTTAATTATATATTTGCTTCTTTTCTTGTAAAAGCCCACTAGGGCGTTAATAAATATAAAATAAAATAAAATAAAATAAATAAAATAATTAGATAGCTGAGGCGATGCATTATACTGAAAATGACATTGTCTATTTTCCACATAATACAATAAAACCTACGGGAAATATATGTCTTAAGTATAAATTCCAACATTTTTCTAGGCTTACTTTAATGTATCTGGGTTGTTCTTCTTTTTAACCTACATAACTTTTACCACTCTGTCGCATTTCCACCACTCCGTCACATTTTTACTATAACTGAATCTCTATGGATCTCAGGGGGGAAATTGTAGCAAGGGGGGAAGGAGGCCTAAAATGTCTGTTGGGGGTGACAAACACGAGCTGCGTGTATACCTATTTTGAATGACAACCCGCGTGACAGAATTGTCGTGCGACATAAAAATTGTAGGAGACAAGTTTTTAAGATTTTTTAAAATATTTTATTAAACATCATTAAAAATAATAATTGCTGTTACTTGAAAGGTTAAACCTTTTAAAATAGTTTTATATTTTATGTCATCATATCATTTTTTTGTAACATCATAGAATACACGCAAGTCGAGGTGGCAGAAGACAACTGTGGTTTGTATGAAATACACTTCTATCACGAGGAGTTACAACTCTGTAACATAATTTTTACTACAAAAATATAAACACAATTTTTTTTAAACGCACACAGTCGTTACGTCTTTAGTACAGTAATTATAAAATAATCATTCTTCTTTTTAACCTACATAAAGTTGTCTCCACCAGTTAGTGGAGAAAAACTTAACAGAATTACCAATATAATTATAAAATAATAATATTGGTAATTCTGTTGAATTTTTCTCCACTAACTGGTGGAGACAACTTTATGTAGGTTAAAAAGAAGAACGACTCACCTACTAATATAAAATAATATTTTTTCTCGATCAGAATTTACCCAAGATTCTGCTATCAAAGTGATGTCAGCCTAGTGTTTTTTTACAAATCTTCATCATAACTTTATTTACAAATATCTAATAAAAAAACAAACACTAGGTAGACGTTAAAGTTCTTCAAAAAACCCATCTCCTCCGTAAATCTAAAATTTTAACGTCATAATATTGACTTATTATCAATTTATTGATCTTAATGTGTTTTAGAAAAATATTTTAGTTTTGGTGTTGAGAGTTGTAACTGGTTTGCCCACGTAATGTCGACTGCACTGAGCAATGGTATTTATTGGCCGACAATTCACGGAATGTAAGATCGCGGCACCGATCGATCAATCAATAAATATTATTACAAGCAATGTTTCACTGACGGATTCATTAAACATCAGCAGTAACTAATTGTTCTTGCGGAAGGCCCACTCTTGTCATTTAACAATAATAAACACAGTAAGAACAAGAACACATCGATTTCAGAAACTAAAAGATATCTACATCAATGAAGCGCATTTAGAAATTCCGCATTTTTACCGATTTATAACGTATTTATTTGGTTTTTTCCAAGATTTTTTTGAAGTTCTTCGTTTTTAATTAAATGAAGACAATATTAGCGAAATTCAATCGAAAATCTGGAAGCAGAAAAATCAAAAAAGATATTTGCACCTCTGGGATTCGAACCCAGGACCTTTCGCTTTACGGGCAAATGCGCTAACCACTTCGTCAAGATGTCGACATCTGATTCGGTCATTTTTAACTGTATCACACTTCGACTCAGAACCACCCACTTTGTTCTTTGTTTTTTTTTCAAGATTCAAGCTTTCAGTAAGTTCCTAAAAAAAATAGATGTTATTTTTTAAGATAATATCTGTAAATTTGAAAAGCTGAAACGGTAATTACATATATGAAATTTCCTCGATAGAAAATGAACGCGAAGTATGCTCTGAAAATTATTAAAACCATATTTTTTTCTGTTATTCAACATGTTATTCTTCATCTGCAAAGCCATTTGTAGAGAGGGTAGACTGCCAAATAATTCGATCACCCCGCTTGCTTCAATCATATTCACGGTGAGGCCGAGTTGCTCACCATGAATATGATTGAAGCAAGCAGGGTGATCCGAGTTATTTGGCGGTCCGTCCTCTCTGCCTACTTCTGTGGAGAAGTGGCGAGATGTCCGCGTTCACACGTCAAATCGCATAGTGTTTATTTCTTTGATTCTCTTTAAAAGGCCCCGATGATGTTGGGCTTGTGGATGATTCTCCACAACAAAACCTATCCCATTTCAGTCGCCGCGACTGAATCGGTGTAGGTTTTGTAAAATGCGCCCGGGCTCCGCTACCTAAGTTGGGATATTAGAAACTGAAAGCTAGTTCCACTAGTCAAAATATGAAACGACCACGAAAAGAGTAAACGTGGATTTAAGTGGGTTTGTAGTTTTATGTGTAAAGTTGCCACAACGTAACTAGTTTAATAAAATAAACAATATTAACCCGTTTAACGTCTGCCCGGCTAACTATTCTATTTCTGACATGCTGTACGTCTCACACATCATCTTAGTATAGTCTACCAAGGTCATAATTTCTTGCTCGGAATTAAACTGATAGACGTGTTTTACGTTATCGCCGTCTGCGTTGTTGTAATTACGAGAGTTTCGTGAGCGATGCTTTTTTCATCCAGTTTCCATTATGGGTCGTCTTTTCAAGGATGCGTTCTGTTTTGTACCGACGAACGTACAGTTCAAATGGCGGACATCATTTGACATCTGTCGTCTGACAATGTTTTACGTAACTATATTACGTGAAAATGGCATGTTTATTTCGTTTTATATTAAAAATATTGATTAAAAAAGACTATATATAGTACCAAACGTCGATGACATATTCAAACAAGCTTCCATTATAAAAATGTGTGTAAAAAAAATAACAAAAAATATCAAGAATTTTACAAACTAATGAAAAATGGAAACCAATTTATTACACCTAATTTTAAAACAACTCAAACTCAAAATCATTATAATTTCCAAAACATAAAAAACTACAATTACCTCCCTTCTGAATTGCGCTGTATCATCAACCAATCAGAACAAATAAATAAAATTGAACAATTTAAAAAAAAACTTACAGTAAAAAGTAAATATTTTATACAAAACATATTATAACTTACAACCTACTAAGAATCGTGGGTCCCTTATCAGCCACAAGAGCTCCTCTTTTCTGATAAGGTATACATGACCAAAAACGACCTTTAATATAATATTTTGTAAAATAAATATGTTTACATTATGTAACCCATATTTTTTATATTAGAATAAGAATTTAAAAAAAAGTGTTAATTACTGATTGTGAACGTGGTGTATTATTGTTGAATTTATTGTGAATTTTGCATATTTATAATGACTAGTGGTCGCCCAATGGTCGAAATTCGACCATAATTGTAATGTTTTTTTTATGTTTGACATTCAGTAAGACCATAGACAATTAATATTAAAGACAAACAATATTAATCTATTCTCAATTTGACCATAGACTTTAACAATAAACAATAGAGTAAAGACGCGAGTGTGTGTGTCAAATACATGGTAATGTGTGTAATGTTTTTTTTTTTTATTTAATCTATTTTTATGCATAATTTTTAAAAAATATTAGCATTCTGCACTCCTCCTCTATATAAACTATAAGTGTGCGAAATTTCATACTCCTCCGTCCGCCCAATTTTCGTAAAAAGGGGTACAAAGTTTTGGCTTCACGTATTAATATATTGATGATGATTTATTGACGGCAAAGGCAAATTACAGATGTTTTTATATGATCTATGGTTGTATAAGATGTTGCTATTTTATGACGATTTAATTTAGTCCCAAAATATTAATTGTTCTCTAACGGCAACAACTTTCTGTATGAAATTGTAAGTTTTAAAATAATGATCGTGTAAAGCAGCAACTTTTCGTATCGATCCCGATGTGTGATGTGCTATGTGCGAAATGTGCGAAAATGGCTTCGTGTAAAACGCCTATTAGACTAGTTATAAATTTGTTTTCTTATAGTGTCCTCTAATATCAAAATTATGGATAACAAGGATTTTTAACCATTCGAAATAATCTTACTTCTTATTAACGCGCAAGTTTGTATGGATGTATGTGTGTTTGTTACTCTTTCACGCAAAAACTACTGAATGGATTTTTATGAAACTTTACAATAATATAGCTCATACATCAGAATAACATATAGGCTATATATAATGGTAAGCTTTGGCGTTATGAAATTTGTGTACATGAAAATGTGTGTATTTCGTGTATTTTAGCGGCAGGGTGGAAAGGCAGGGGGAAGGGGAACGGGGGAGGTGGGGTTCGTGGAGAGGGAAGAGACGTGGGAGGGGGAAGGCGGGGAAGGTGGAAGGGAACGGAGACACACGGGAAAGGACATGCAGGGAGAATCAATTTATTTCTTTGAACGACATTGCAACGCATGTCGGGGACCAGCTAGTACTTGATACAAATACCTATAGAGCCTATATTATATTGACGTGCATTTAAAAAAATATATTATTTTTCTTAACCTAGAAAAAAGCAAACAGGCCTTTTTTTGTTTTTAATTGTCGGTGAGTGGTTTAGAACTGCTTAATTCTTCAAAGAATATCGACAATTATCTTGTCAAACCTCTCCAGATCATCAGTGTAACAACTGATTCATACATAATTTTGTGTAGAAGCAATACTACCTCAGAATGTTTACGTTTGGCTGTTACAGACTAACTAACTAACCATCACGCCGTTTCCCCTTAGGGGTAGGCAGAGAGGGCGGACCGCCGAACAACTCGATCTTGGCACACACACTCCTTGTTTCATTCACATTCATACATTTGACTAGTCATTGGTTGAGTGGGCATCGCGTTTGGGTCCCACCCGGGCGTCCCGTGTTCGATTCCTCGGCTGGCCAAGTCCTCCATCACAACACAAGCAACATTTTCGGCTTTCTGTGGTGGTAGTAGGAGATTTTCAAACATTGTTGGGTTATTCGTAACCCAGGAATGTTTGTCTTTCTTTGAAAAAAAAATGCATCGTCTCATACGTGCTCTTCTATTATTCTGACTCTTGACATCGCCCGACTCAAGTATCTGATTCACTTGGTCGTGCCATGTCTTCCTCGGGCGTCCCCGACTTCGTCTACCATTCACATTTGCGTCATATATTCTCCTTACATTCCTTTCCTCATTCATTCGCTCTACATGCCCAAACCATCTGATCGTCCCTTTCTTAATCTTATTCATTACGCTTACATCAGCCTTGCAATCTTCGCGGATCTCCACATTTCTCACACGATCATACATGGTTTTACCACACATACGTCTCAGGGATCTCATTTCTACAGCATTCAGTCTACTTTCATCCTTTCTCTGCCAGTTCTCATTCCAGTTCTCCATTAATGGAGTTACCGGCATTTACCCTTCTTTCGATTTCTCTATCAGTCTTCCCATCTCTCGTAAACATACTTCCCAAATACGCACTCATCCACCTGCTCCAAGTATTCGTCATTCACAACTATGTTGCACACTGTTTTCGTACTCTCTCTTTCAAATACCATTACTTTAGACTTACTTACATTCATCATTAACTCATTCTTCATTCATACTTCATCCTAGACACGAGCGACTGTAGATCTTCCATAGTGTTCGAAATCAGCATATAACAGGCAACACACTTCTAGATCACTCAATTTCGCGCCCAATCCCATCTCTTTCAATTCTTGCATGTTATAGAGTGTAGAGTGTAGTTTATACGGTGAAATTCGATCAATCCACGTTAAGAATATAAAGTTATAAATTAAGAGGCCGATATGATTCATTCAGCCTGGCTTGAAGTGGTTATACCTACACCCCATCGACCTTCCACTCCTGCAGCGCCTTACCCACGTCTTATTTTGCAATGTTTTCTTGTAAACGTGATGAATTTCATGATACGATGATGGTTATAGACTGATAATTAAAAATTAAATATCAATACCAACAGAAGCTATCGTGCCACAAACACAATGCATTTTATAACCTGATATGAAAACAATTATTAATTCTTATTCATAATAATCATATTTCGTAAGGCTGTAATTTGTAAACAATACAATGATTATTATTATGAGATATCACGAGTATTTGAAATAAATTACAAAACCTTCGTTCTCTTCTGGGATTGGATTAAAGGGTAAATTGCGTGCTTCAAAAAGTTATTTGGATCAAATCAACTTTGATACAATCATTACGGTTAAAATGCGTTTTAAAAATATTTCATGCAGCTGCATTATGATTTTATTAATGCAGTGTATTGCGGCTTTTATGGGACAAGGCTGGGTAGCACTATGCCGTACGGTTATCCAGGGGTTTCCAGAAATCAATTTTTGCAAAAAGGAAACCAGTTTTCTTCAGGAATAATATTGTGTTTATAAATATTTTTTAAATAAAAGATAGCATTATTTAACTATACAAGTGCAAGGTTATCCAAGGGTTGCCGGAAATCATTTTTTAAATGAAAATCATTCTTCTTCACGAATAAATTTGTTTTTTTAAATATTTTGAGAGCAAAGATTCTTCAACTATACTACCGTATTTAGAATGCTCTCTCTTACATTTGAATTATAAATATTTCTATATAGTATCTTATTATTGTGGGTCCGATTCATTTTTCGGGTAAAATTCTTAATTCTGTTTTTACTAAAATAAGATACATGGTCCAAATGAAGGGCTAGGTTAGGTTAAGTTAGGTTAGGTTTCTCACTGAAAAAACATGAAGACTATTCAAAAAGAAAAACATCGACATGCTCACAGTAATTGAGCCCTTGCCCTAAAAAGATTGTATCGAACAACGTTCTTGTTCCAAGAAAATGGAAAAAACGAAATCAGTTACATCTCATAAAATTTAATATTTAAAATACAATAAACACGCAATTCTTAAGAGTTTTAAATGAAAAGTCGTGAAAAGGGGCAATTAAATTAGAATTTGTACTGAGTTAGTGGAAAAATGTTGTATGTAAAAATTTCAGTTTTTTTTACGCTTTCTACCTTACAGACAGCAACATACTCTTCTAACAATAATTTACAATTGAGTTTGAAAAGCAAAAACGGTATGAATAAATCAAACCATTTACTTTCGAGATATTGTCAACAGATCTTACAACATAATTCTACGTGGCTGTTTCAACGGCTAATAATATTCAATAATATTTTTTCTGGAGAAATACTACTTTCCTGCATTCTTCAGCGTCTTGGCTTTGAAGTCTTTCTAGTTGAAGCCAAAAGATATTCGTTTTTATTCCATGCTCCGTGAATTTGATAAACATCATTATACAACGTACTGCCATAATTTTTTTTCTCATTACCATAATCCCTACCTCAAAAGATGCACAAAATATGCCAGACATTATTCCATCAATAACTCAACACTGATAGTTTTGTCAGTTACAACATTATTCCGGACAAGAGTTCAATTACACATACGAACTTTTACTATGGTAAATATTGGGTTATGTTTTGTTGGAAATCCATTGTTGTAGAAATCAGTTTCCCCACTGCGTGGTTTCCAGAAACTAAACAGCCAATACTGCGGCACCTCGAAGTAAGCCTTTCCGTTCCCGGATATATTTTTATTACCTTCTGCCCCTGAGGTGGTGACATTTTTCCATTACAGACGATTTACTATTCGCCGTCTGCCGCCATATAATAATGTGCACATTTAATAAAACGTACACTGTAAAATGAAACGATGTAATCATCTATAATGGGATTTCTTGAAGCACCTTGCACGGACGTTATCACTTTATCACAAAATTCAATTTATTAAACTGCCCTATACTAAAATATTAATAACAGTGATCGCTTAGTGGCTGAGTTGACAAATGCGTCTGCTTTCCATCCAGGTGTCTCGAGTCGTAGGTTCAATTCTTTTCCTTGCAAAATCCTCCATCATTTCACAAGCATGAAATCATGCACATGTACAAGCTTGAAGCACAAGGAGAAACTGATTTCTACAAAAATGGATTTCCAACAAAACATATCCAATATTTACAATCTTCCGCTTATAATGATGACAATGGGAGTTTTTCAAATAATTCGTGACCCGGGACTGTTGGAAAAATAAAAAATAGGAAAATTGAGTCTAAGGCACAGGTTTTATTATTTTTAAGGTTCAGAATCTCGTAATACAAGAGAGAAAATAGTGAATCCACATCACATACAGCATCAACAACCTTCCCAAAACAACTTTTTTTTTCAATTAGAGCATATGTTTTTTTTCGATAACTAAAAGGGTTAAAAAAACTTTTAGACCCGGTCTACGCGCTGATATTAACCCCCACAGACAGATTTTTTCAATGTTGATCTTAAAAAATTCCAACCCTTTACTTACTCGAAAACAAACCTCAAAACAAAAAGTTATACTACAAAATCGACACCAAATTTTTTTTTTACATTAGCTCCGCATACCCTAACAACTCTTTAATTATCAGTGTGAAAATGTATTAACTTACATGAAGTCTAATGTGAACACTCCTACTAACATTAATTAAAATTATTACTAGCGCAGGCTCTTGAAAAATTAAGGAATAGCTGGATTCTCGTCAGTTCCGATTTTTAAAATGACAATAATAAATTCAATACTAACGCACAGCACATAAATAAGTATGTATATTTGATAATATTATATTATTATGGGAAGACTGTAGGTAGGTACCCATGTATTTGAGTAAATGATGACCTTTGCTGTTAGTCGTACGATGATAACATTGAGTTCGGTCACATTGTCGAGTGTTTGTTTTTTCAAAAGTCATAGATTTATTGTTTGTTTACTACTCCAAATTAATCTTAATGTCATTTTTAATTATCTCGTTATAATGTTTTTAATGTAAATACCGCACAAGAGTCCCCGTCTGGAGCTGGTGAGCGCATGGCATCCCCATTTGGGATATGTTGTGAGACTGAAGGTAGACGGGAGGAGAAGGATATGGAGAAGAGAAGGTAGGGAAGTACCTGGTTATTCAGATCTGGTCACCAAACAAGGCTAAAGCCATTTCAAGCGACGTTTCAATTCTGAATGGTGGTCTTACACCAGGGATACTGAAAGTATCTTCTATTCCAGAACGTGCCGCAAATATACTATACGTTATTTTAAATTAATTAAACGTGAAATAACATAAATTAATCAAAACAGCGACCTTCGGATTGCTTATCGAGAGCCTTACCCCTCGACCACGGGGTAAAGCTCTAAAGGTACCTCTAAGGCCAGGTAATGAAACAATCAATTTGTTTTAAAACCTTTATTATTTTATAGTTCGGTTTCTTAGTTGTTAAAACTAATAATTATTAATAATAAGTACATTCAAAATTTGTGGCGTAATTCAACGTAGATTTTTTTTAATCAAATTTAATATAAGAGAGGATTCGAAAACAATGCTAAGCCTGTGTATTTCAATAATTTAATACCTATGTCAGCAAGAAATCAGAATAACATTAAAATTCCAAATTGAACACCGAGCATATTCAAACTACCTACCTTTATCCACTGGAGCGCAGCTTTTTTCTCCGATTGCTCGACATTTTTTGGCAATCATTTTGAATATTTTCCGCCCAAATTAAAAATCATACCTCCGAATTTTAATATTGAGACATACAAACTGATTATAGTTCTATATAGCCAATGAATTCACATATCTTTTGTCGATTATCGCATAGGATTTATAAAAAAAATATTATAAAAACTTAAACTTCTACTTTCACTTACAAAATAAGGGAAAATTTGGCAAAATTGGCAGCAAAGCAATCTGAGGTATTTTAAATAGTGCCATATTGTGACAAAAAGCGCTCCAGTTTTTATATAGAAATAACGCTTCGTAGCCTCCCCGCTCGTCCACTTAAGTTTTCTGAAGGTTTTCTATCGCATGTGCATTACACACTCTGTTTTATTGTTCATGTTTGTATTCACAGTTTTAATATTTATTTAATTATAAGTCTATTTCTGATAACAAGATTTATAATTTTATATTATCATCTTTCAAAAACAGTTTTCAGTTTTCGGATACGTTCATAAACATTATATTTATTTGGATTTTGTTACAAAACGGAAATGTAGCGACCTACTGACGAATTATGCTCGTGGCCTGAGGGGTGTAAATGAAGGATGGCTATAAAACTGAAGCAGCACCGCCACAAATTAACGACGCAATATCCTGCAAAGTTACTAGTTATTTTAATATCAAAAATCGATCGTATCGCTCCAGCATCTAACGTGAAATCTCGCTGTGGTGAAGCATAGTGCCAAGATAATCTGATGGTGGGATTGCGAAACTGCCAGCAACTCGGTAGGACTATGTCAGGGTCTTTCGCTACGGGCCCTAGGTAGTCTAGGTACGAACACAAACCTTCTGATGACTTCTGCTAGCCTGGTACTTGTAAGACAACCTACAATACAAAAATCATCACATTGATTGTCAACAATGGCGTAATTTGATCCTACCGAATATTCCAGTTCCATCAAGCGTTTTGTGAAATTTTCCTGCTTCCTAATGATTAATGATTTTCAAAATATGAACTGATCAATTCAACTGATAAAAGTAGGTACCAAAATTATTTTATTTTTATAATAATTCTATATTTGAAATGTATTTCTTTTGGTTTAATTTTTGACAGATCTTGAAATATTATTGTATATGTATAAATATTATAAATATCTTGTGAAATATTCCCGCATGACGTATCTAATGATTAATGATTTTCAAAATTGTAACTGATTAACTCAGACAGGGGATAAAAGAGGTACCAATTTAATAAAAATAATAATTCTATATTTGAAAAGTATTTCTTTTGTTTTAATGTTTGGCAGAAATAAATCTTCAAAAATTGACGGATATAAATCTGAACCACCAATGATTTTTAAAGTTTACTAACGGTGTTCATTCAATCAAATAACTATACTTTAACCCCTTGAATGGCAGGAAACCGCATTTATCCCAGCTCACATGCGTCTCATAAATCACCGCAACTCTCTTACTATCAGAGTGAAAATATGTTCTAAGCAGTGTTAGAAAGGAAAACCACCACGCTTCATATTATAATCTAAAAAATACCGACAAAGAGTAAAATCGACACCGTAATGAAACCAAAATTATGAATCATGAAAAGAAAATTGAATCTTTGAGAATTTTTTATTAATTATTTTTATATTAAAGGACAAAAAAGTGAGGTGACAATAACGTTAATAATACATCTGTCTAATAAAATACGTATATGTTTTATTTTTTTTCGTTATCGGTAATTTTAGTTAGAAAAAACGTGAGGTGAGCCATTTTTAAAACTTTTTTATGTTTGCATGCAAAAATTTTATAGTTTAAAATTAGATGTTTATTTTAAATTATAAAAGTTGAAAGCGTATTATATCACCTTTCAAACACAGCTGTTAGTTTTGGGATATGTTCAGAAATATTCCATTTAATTGCATTTTATTGTAAAGCGGAAATATTTTGACCATCTGAAAAATACGCCAAAATTATGAAGGGATTTAAAGTAAATTGGCAATTCTTGTTTTTGATAGGCAATAATGATACCGAAGCAAATATTTTGTAAATGCTTTCAGCTTCACAAATCATACAATTATAATCCTCCAATTTTTTACCAGTCTGCGCCAATTCGACGGCCTCCGTGGTCCCGAGGCAAGACTCTCGACTCACAATCCGAAGGTCGCGGGTTCGAACCCGGCGTGCGCAAATAAATTTTATTTGATTAATTTGTGTTATTTCACAATTTATTCATTTAAAATAATAAATGGTACATTTGCGGCACGTTCCAGAGTGGAAGATACTATCAGTATCGCCCTGGTGTAAGACCACCATTCAGAATTGAAACGTTGCTTGAAATGGCTTTAGCCGTGTTTAGTGACCAGATCTGAATAGCCAGGTACTTCCCCACCTTCCTCTTCCCTATCTCCTTCCCCTCCCCACTACCTTCAGCCTCACAACATACCCCGATTGGGGATGCCATAGTCTCACTGGCTCCAGACGGGAGCAGTTGGGACTCTTGTGCGGTATTAACTGTAAAAAAAAAAAAAATGACGGTTTTGACCGGTCAGTGGTTGAGTGGGCATCGCGTTTGGGTCCCACCCGGGCGTCCCGTGTTTGATTCCTCGGCTGGCTAAGTCCTCCATCACAACACAAGCAACATTTTCGGCTTTCTGTAGTGGTAGTAGGAGATTTTCAAACATTGTTGGGTTATTCGTAGCCCGGGAATGTTTGTCTTTCTTTAAAAAAAAATATAGACTCGCCATTGTCTCACAAACTCAAGGTACAATTTGACAAGTAAGAAACACTCTCAGTAAATTCTTAATTCAAAAGTAATTCTATGATAAAGATAGACGTTCAAAGAGCGTGTGTGTGTTTGAACGACATAGGTATAGGAATGGATGGCGTTTTCTTATCGATCCGAATACTACATTCTACATCACGGGAGTGACTGAGATGCCAAGATACACTTACTCGCTTACACCAAGGCTGATGTGGAATTCTGTATGAGACGACTGTCATAGATTGTACATCTTTGTTTGTTGTCACAAAATTCTCACTTTTCTCTAATGGCGCTATAAATCTTCGGGAAACAATCGAAATAATATATTTTTTTAAAATAATAAATAATTTGTGTGTATTTACGAATAAACCGTTATTCCTCGGTATTTACTAGGGTTTGCCGTGTAATTAAGCATTTTCGCATCACACAAGAGGGCATTTTGGCACTTTTTTAAAGCAATTTATTTACTAGTAGGACATGACCTTACGCGGCGCGTGTCAGCTAAAAGTACCTACTAAAATTACGAAATCGAAGACAAATACAATTGCCTTGTTTTTGACTTACCGCTTTTGAGATTTCTACCACCCGTCTACACATTATATATAACTTCTTCTGCGCTATAATACATGTAATAGGTACTGAATTATTTTACTTCCTCTGTGAAAGGGCTGTTATCAATTCCGATCAGGCCATAAAAGTTGGCGGTTACCATTACCCAAAAAAGAAAATAAAAAAAACAAATTTTTCACACGTCCATAAATTTAAAAAAATTGTAAATTTGCACATTTTTTAGTACCTACTGCGGTACTCTCAGAATCGTCCTAGTAGTAAGAGGCAATGAGAGACCACCGGAGTTGTGAATAAATTATTGTTTCTCTGGTTCAGGAATTAACGGTGACCATTAATTAACTTGAAATATTGTACTGAATTCTTTGTTTACATGTTGAGAATTTTCATTAACGATTCCCTATTGATTTGTACGTGTAAATTAGCGCGTTTAGTCTTTAAACAACATGTTATATGAATTATTCAATCAATATCTTACTTCCGAATGTTCGTGATTTCCTGATAGTTGTTTAATAGCAAATAGTTAAGAATAGCAAATGGTGTAAGACCACCATTCAGAATTGAAACGTTGCTTGAAATGGCTTTAGCCGTGTTTAGTGACCAGATCTGAATAGCCAGGTACTTCTCCACCTTTCTCTTCCCTATCTCCTTCCCCTCCCCACTACCTTCAG
The DNA here is from genome assembly GCA_936435175.1 of Glyphotaelius pellucidus. NCBI lineage: Eukaryota > Metazoa > Arthropoda > Insecta > Trichoptera > Limnephilidae > Glyphotaelius > Glyphotaelius pellucidus. The sequence goes on from OW386550.1 coordinate 2,259,180, forward strand.
CCTCACAACATACCCCGGTTGGGGATGCCATAGTCTCACTGGCTCCAGACGGGAGCAGTTGGGACTCTTGTGCGGTATTAACTGTAAAATAAAAAATAAAAAGTTTTTTCGCCCAGAGAAAGAAGGACAGATTAGAAATATGCATTGGCATGTTGTTTTTTTTGTTGTTGTCGAGTTGCAAGATCTTGGATCTCGATCCAAAGTTCTCGGACTCATATCCCAGTGTGAACAAAAACGTATTTGCTATGTTGTAACCAGATCTGAATAACCTTCATTCAGTCTTCTTCTCAACTTCCTTTAACCCTCTCAAGGGTTCCATGACAACTCAGAATTTTGCAATTCCAACAACCCTTTGAAAAGTCATTAAAAGTTATAAAAAAAAAACTGAAAAATAGCCCATAACCTAACCCAACGTGATGTATTGTAGGTTGTAGGTCGTTGGCAGATTTGTTAAATTTTCAAACAAAATTTTGTTTTATACAACATACATTTCAAATCATATAATCGTGCATTAAAATAAATCAATAAATTATTTGGGAAACCTACTTTTCAGAATTTTAATTCTAGTTCAGATTTAATCATATAAAAAATATCCGCGCCCTTGTTTTGTGACGAGAGTAGTTCAGTTTGTCTATTTATTTACGGTCTTACAAACTAATATATATAAAAAAATAAATTACGTTCTTGTTTTGCTTAGACATTTTTGAAAACTTATAAATACTTATGATCAAACAATAAACACATCCATACTTAATATTATAAATGCGAAACTGCTCGAGTTTGTTTATGACCTTTTCACACATAACACAATTTAAAGACTTTAATAATTCTTTCACCAATATAAAGCTAAATTATATGCGCAGACTACAGGTTGTATATGATGGTAAGCTCTGGCGTTATGAAATTATAAATATTAATATATTATATTTGTTATACGTTTTCTGTCGCCAACAAAAGCGAGTTTTTGCTAACGTCAGAAAAAATCTTTTCCATGGAAACAATGTTGATATATTTTTGGGCTCTATGCTGGTAGGCACTCAGTCTACTGGTCAGCTACTATTGCAGAAGATTTAAATATTAGAATTCGTTTTTTTTGGACAAGCTTGGAATAAATGTCAGATTTGAGTTCCTGTATTAAAAATATAATTCGTAACGATTATAAAGACTGAATGATAAATAGAGTATTTTTTTATTATATTAACGAACTTCCAAATATTTAAATAAAAATAAACAACCGAAATGTTTGTAAGCGCATAAATTCCGAACGAATGAACAAAATTGGATAAGTAATTCTTTTTTTCTTTGAGCTATAGCATTATGAAATTTAGGTAGTAGGCGAGATGTTTGAAAACTGAATGTAAGTGAATGAATATATGGAATGCGGGAGGGGATGGGGGTGGGGTGGGGGGGGGGGAGATAATTGATAAGTGCAAGCGCTACAGTAATTTCCCGTAATACCATGCTAGCGAAGCCCCGGGGAAAAGCTAGTAAATTATATAATTTTAATTGTTTTATCGTCACGAGTTTGAGCATTTTTGAATGTGGGTATTATTTATGAAAGCAAATTTGGAATGAAATAAAATCGATATTGAGTCATTATGTTAAAATGCTGGTAGGTATGGAGAATAATTAATCTTTCTCATCGGAACCGCCCTGTACCGTTACAAGGGTACAATCGCAAGATCATCGTTCGACGAAATTTAAATTCTCGGCCGCTGGTTAATGGCTCTTTTAAGGCTGAATTTGCCATTCCTACAGATTTTTGATATACCGGCATACAGAGCTCCGGCTCAAAAAGCCCCCTTTCCCTTTTCATTTTATTTCATCATGAATTCGTAATAAGTATGCATTTGCTATACCAACCGTTGAAGAGAATCTAAAAAGTCATACGGAATATAGCTTCATTGAAGACGCGTTCAGGGCGTAGTTGAAAAAAAAATCTCTGGTGCACACCCGACTCATCATAGAAAATACATAATCAGGATATTATGTATAATTTTTTTAGTAGGTACAATTAATCGGGATCGTAATTACATTCATAGACATCACTAAAATCAACCTGTTGATTGAATCTTTTCGTAAAGCCTCGAATAATGATTGATAGTGGTATGAATTCCCGGCTTTATTTGCATTTATGCACAATACCGCTACCTCCAGGAGGAGTTGTCCAATTAGAGAGTTATTGTCATTCTTTTTTTAAATTTACTCAATGACTAATTGGAATTATTGACAGTCAATCAGCAGAGGGGAAACGCGTCTGTTCAACCTTAATTAATGATTATTTTGAATAGGACGAGATTCGAACCTTGACCTTGGAGTAAAAATCCATCGCCGCAGACCTCAGACCTTATTGTATTACTTATACTGGGAACATACACAATACATTTTTTCATAGTTATTATATTATCTTTGTCACCTGTTTTTGTCCAACACATACTGTGGCGTCTTGATCTTATGTCTACAGTTTATGAAATACGAGTATTTCACAGCTCCGTAGCTCTTGACGTTGCAAACTAAAACTAGTTCAATTTACCTGAAATTTCCAGGCATAAGAAGCTGTGAAAATTTCATGACGCCAAAGCTGAAAATAGTTGTGTTATCCTAAAAACTCCGTTTGGTGATTTAGCAAGGGTGCCCGGGTTCATGGTTTGTCTAGGTCTTGGAGGCGGATGACCAGGACACACTGAACCCCGGATTCCTATCCACCCCTTTTACCCTTTTCCTTCCCAAAACTCTCCTCTCCTTACTTTCCTTAAAAAAACCCTCCAAACAGCATCCCCAAAGATGACATAGGCCCTGAGGGAAATTATTTTCCTCGGGGCCTCCTGTGTGGAGCTCATGTAAAATAAAGCTTACTTTACCATCCGGTTTCGCTTGAGTTTCAACAATAATTGAAAAAAAATTTTTTTTCAGTAAATAGTATGACGTCTTGACCTTTCATTTACAGTTAAATGAATATTTCACAGCTCCATAGCTCATTGTGGAAATTATTTTGCAATCTGAAATTATTTGCGTTTACCTAAAACTTCTATTCACAATTATACTAAAAACTATGCGAAATTCATGTCGCCGTAGCTGAAAATAGATGTGTTAGATTCCAAAATCACCACTTCCACCACCCCCACCTAATAAAATGTAATCATTTCTGTACTTGTATAATTTTTTATAGTTTTAAGATTGCTAGTGATGGCACGGATGTGTCGAAACCGGTAGCAAATAAATAAAAATTAAGTAACAAATGTACATGTGAAATAAAACTCTTCAAAACAAAGTGAAAATATACGTGTTTTTTATATTAACTCCACACAAGAGGCCCTGAGGAAAATAATTTCCCTCAGGGCCTATGTCATCTGAGATGCTGTGTGGAGGGTCTTTTTGAGGAGAGGAAGGAATGAACGCACCGATTTAGTTTAAATATGCGAATAAGGTCTTGAAGAGACCCATGTTGTAGGAAGAAGGAAACACAAAGGCCGGCAAATCGTCCACAGCCGAGCTGTTGAACAAAAGAACGAGTCGAAGAGGCGACCCGTTCTCATGTGACAGATGTCATATGTTGGCGTGTTTCCCGACTATGCACCGGTGCCGAAGGGATCAATGACGCTAGACCAACTTCTGTAAAAGCTGTGCAAATTTAATAATGCCCGAGCTCATTGTACGATAGTTTTTATCTTTCCACACCAGAAACCTTTCTTGCTTTATAGTAAATATTCTGAGATTTTTTATTTATTTTTTTTTTATTAAAGTTGGTAAAAACTCATTAATATTATTTTATCGGATTGGTTTGCCAACAAACGGAACGCAGTTTGTGGATATTCCTGTATCAAGGTTATCTCCTTGAACTTATGGTAACTCGACTATACGTATAATAATCAGGTTATGGTAATTCGATCCTGAAAATTTAACATTCTTGTTAATAATCATGTCATTAGCTTTAATCGTGCTGTGAAGAAACAAAGTATTCTATTACAAAGAACATTATTTATACGATTTCAAGCAGAGTTTCCCAAAGTAAGCAATTATACAAAATCATGTTTTTGGTTTGAAAATTTGATCGCTTAGAAATATTATAGATGCTTCAATTAAATACTGCGAGTAGAACACATCTTGGCCTTGGAAATAATCGAGTTTTTCTTTAATAAGTCTTTTTGTAAGTCGGAAAAAATAAAGAATCAGGCCTCTATAAAATGAATCCATTTTCGGGTAGAGTTTTATTGTATAATGTGTTCTAAATATATATATTTTATTATATAATGTGTTCGGATAAAGTTTGATTATATAATATGTTCCAATTAAGTTATTTAGAAAATTAACAAAAACATTTTAATATTTGTGCCTGATTTCACCAAATAAAACAAAAGAATGCAATTTCCGGGTGTTTTTTTCGGCATGAATCAAAATGGGCCGCGTTCAACGAATTTGGATTTGAGAATTAAACCTAATGTCGTCCGCATAAAGATAACAATATGTTCATTTATTAGTTAACGCCCAGCCGTGGCACATGGACGTCCCTGGACTCGACGTCGCTTAGTTCCGTGCAATCGATTTTAAATTTCCTTTTCATTATAATAAACAATGCGGAAAAAAGGAGTTAATGTTTTTCACAGGCGTTTATGAAATCAAACTATAAAAAACAATTCTCAAATACCTTCTCCAACTTTTCCCAAAAAAGTCTTCTCATGTATTTTTAAATCCCTCCCAAAAAGAGGCGGGGACTCCGTTTTCGAAATTTTCAAGGTCTAGTGGATCACTTGTGAATACATCACAATAAATAATGGTTTTTACCCATGGCTGTTTCCAACAACATTTATCTCGGGAATACTGGGTATCTGCAGCCTTAGTTCCAGAAGAAATGTCGCATTACTGCTGATGGCTTATAAGCTTCTAATTGGTTTTATATCGGTACCAGATATTTGGCTGAAATAGGATTCTATGTCCGGATAATTTCACGCGAGGTCGCCAACACAGACTTTTAATTCTTCCTAGGTGCAGAATTAACTTACCAGTGGTGATGCCCCTGGGAAGGCTCACTAGGTTAATTGACTGCCTCGCAGGAAATGTGGATATTTTCCACATTTCCTACTACGATTTTAAGCGTGAAATAGCACTTAGATTTTAACTAAATGTATTACTTTAACTGTAAATGTTATTATTAGGGGCTATCCATAAATTACGTCACACCTTAAGGGGGGGGGGGGAGGGGCGTAGAGAAGTGTGACATTGTGTGACAAGGGGTATGGGGGGGTCATCAGCTTTGTGACGTCACGTGTTAAAATCTGAATTTTGATTGTTTTTAGATGTAAAATTGCAAAATATGTAACTTCACACTAGGGGGGAGGGGGGCTCACAAACGTGACAATGTGTGACAGGGACGGGGGGGGGGGGGTCAAAAAATCATGAAATTCGTGTGACGTAATTTATGGATGGCCCTTATGTGTCTTTTCTTACCGTTTTTGCTATGTATTGGTTTTATGCTGTTTTTGCGAATAAATAAAATAAGTAAATAGGACATGTAATTAAAATAAAATTAGTGGGTGAAGGCATTTTTTAGACATCTTCCCCCTCGCCCCGCGGCTTCAAATTGTTCTTGAATAGCTCCGTTCAGGAGCTTTTAGGTTCATTGGCCACAGGGTATAGATCACACTTCGATGCATTAAATAATAATATTGTGTTTAGTGTAAAATGCATTTTACAATCGATCGACTGTGGGTTGGTGTATGCATTTTCTAAGTGTGTCCAGCACACAGAAACGCTAATCTGAAATTAAAAAGTATTTCAATATTAGTTTGAGTTATTAAACACGGAGAGTTTTACTGTAGAGAGGGAGGAAATATTGTTCTATAAAATTCTTATTTTAAAACTGTAAATCATGTAGTATGTACTAAAGCCATTGGGCACAGAATGGACTGGAACTAAACATGTTTATCGAACAAGGGATGGGGGGAGGGGCGCAATAACAGTTTGGGAAACTGCATTTCGATAACAGGTGGATTACAAATCAATATTGTAAAGAGTTTAAGTTATTCAGCCGTTTCTTATTCAAAATTATTAAGTTTTGCTAGTTTGGTATGACAGCTAACTAGTATGACAGCCGCTTCGCCCTTCAAAGACGTCACAAAATTACTTCGGTTAATTTTACGTGTTAATTTCATTAAATTATTGTGGATTTTTTATTAGAAAGTTGAAAGAACCTTACAATCATTCATATACTTACAACTAGCTTTCATGACATATCATAATTGCAGGATAATTTTTTTTAAAGTTTACATGATAACCAAATGGGTAGAATGATCGGTTATTCGGATCGAATTTGATCATATTAGTCCCAGAGAGAGGTCGTACGTGACGTCATCGTTCTAGTATCTACTGTCTTTTTCGTTTTTATATATGCAAGACGTGTGTGAGAAGGAAGGGGACGATCGTCTGTGACGTTCGTACGACATCTCCTTGGGACTGTATAAAGCGACACCAGAGAGATTAATCCATAGACAAAGGCGTATTCATATTTCAGAAGCGTAAGCTCAATTTTTCTTTACTTCTGGTGACATTGATCAAACCTTTCAGTTAACGAAATTATTTATTAAACAATTTCATTAACCTGTCTGAGATCGAGGAATAGAAACGTTTTATGTAATTAACGACATTTCAAATCGGTAAAAGTAAGTACAGATCAAGGTAGACTACAATTTTTTAAATTTTTTCACTAGGCGCTTCCTCGTTGTTTATCTAAACATTCGGACTTCCTTTCAGCATCAATCATCGAGGCATATTATTATGCCTACCATTATTTCAATCATGAGGTTGCTGTTTTCTTGGCAGAGGATGTTTAGCCCTACGAACAAAATCATTTTAAAAATCTTAAGAATGCTTTTATCTCCCTTTTATGTGTCTACTTCAAACACGTCCATCTCGTCAATATTGCGCAACGTCTGAAATCTCCTCGCATTCCTCAGCTAACTACAATCTTAGACGAATTAAAAGAGAAGATTGATTACTGAGCCAACACTCGTGGTTGCACAGAACTAGGTCCATCGGACATACTTGAAATTTACGTGCAGCGTGGCAGGCCGGAGCGGGAGAGACTGGTTAAGAGAGATCTTTTGACCTCTCCAGCAGGACTCTCTCGGAACATTGCCTTGCACCGAATGGATTCATTCTCCGAATTGCCATCCTTTTCTCATTCCTTCATTTTAGCTATGAATGATGAAACAAAAACGTGCAACATTTTTTGTTGGGTAAGTATTACTAAAACCTGCCATTGTATTTATTTGGTCTATAACTACAATTACATTATTATTGTTGTACTCTACTTACACGAATGACTCGGCAAAACAGCCGGAAAAAAATTGGTTTAGTTCAGGTGGTCAGAACAAAATTTGCCGTAACAAAATTGCCGTAAATTTCAACGGCTGTTTTTGTTATTGTAGCGGTATTGCAATGGAATGTACTCCGTAGAACTAGCGTCCTTGATCTGGACACGGACACAATGCGTGCAATATTTATAAACTGTTAACATTATTTAATAATAATAATGATATTTGGATGATTTATATAGCGCCGTTTTTGTGAAAAAATCACCTCAATGGCGCTATACAAACTTACAATATATTTCTAAAAATCTAGAAAAACTACCAACTAGACAAACAATTAAAAACAACTTATGGCTAAAAATTGCACCACCGGTTCATCGATCACTGATACGAAAATATATGTACAATATCTCGACCAATGAACGCGATGCTGCCTAAAAATGTATACAGGACTTACCTAGGAGGCCGCTTGAAATTAACACCATTTATTGTCTATAAAGAAATTTAGTCAGGGTTCGCACGCAGAGGACATAACACATGTTACATGTATTTGATCCTGAAATATATTTTAATATAAGTATAATCCATACTAATATTATAAATGCGAAACTGCTCGAGTTTGTTTATGACCTTTTCACGCATAACACAATATAAAGACTTAAATAATTCTTTCACCAATATAAAGCTAAATTATATGCGCGGACTACAGGTTGTATATGATGGTAAGCTCTGGCGTTATGAAATTATAAATATTAATATATTATATTTGTTATACGTTTTCTGTCGCTAACAAAAGCGAGTTTTTGCTAACGTCAGAAAAAAATCTTTTCCATGGAAACAATGTTGATATATTTTTGGGCTCTAAGCTGGTAGGTACTCAGCCCCCTGGTCGGCTACTACTGCAGAAAATTCAAATATTAGAATTCGTTTTTTTTTGGACAAGCCTGGAATAAATGTCAGATGAGAGTTCCTATATTAAAAATATAATTCGTAACGATTATAAAGACTGAATGATAAATATTTTATTAGACTGAGTATTTTTTTATTATATTAACGAACTTCCAAATATTTAAATAAAAATAAACATCCGAAATGTTTGTAAGCGCATACATTCCGAACGAATGAACAAAATTGGATAAGTAATTCTTTTTTTCTTTCAGTTTATAGCATTATGCAATTTAGGTGGTAGGCGAGATGTTTGAAAACTGAATGTAAGGGAATGAATATATGGAATGCGGGAGGGGATGGGGTGGGGTGGGGGGGATATAATTGATAAGTGCAAGCGCTACAGTAATTTCCCGTAATACCATGCGAGCGAAGCCGCGGGGAAAAGCTAGTATAATATATTCCTTAATAAGTGTATTTTAGAAAACAAAAGCAACATTTTATGGTAGGCGGTACAGTAGTACAAGGATTTGATCTTCCTAAATGTGATTCGTCAAGAGACAGATTGATGTGATGTGTAAGGATTCAAGTAATTTTAATTCAATAAGAAAAGTGTGATTAAGACGTATCATAGGCAACACAAGTATGATACTCTCAGATAGGAGGTATATTTAAATTAAGGATAAGAGAGCCCAAAAGGGTAGGTTTTTAATTTGGACCTAAATTATGTTGGGCTTGTTATGCATCTTAGTTCCGGAGGGAGTTTATTCCAAGCCTTAGGCCCAGAGACTCCGAAAGCGCGATCTCCAAACTTTGTAATTGGCTTGCGTTTAAATTCCATTAGTCTGCCTATAACTGATGATGTTGCTGATCTAAGGGTTGACTGCCTCGGACCAGTATTTTCGGGGACTCGTAATTTAGAGATGATGAGAGATTTTATACACAAAAAGGTCATTTTTATGACTCGTTCCGTTGCTACCACAGTCCGGCGTGTAATGTATTTCCTCCTTCTTACCGATGGGTTCCTTAAATCCTCGAGATCTCCTATTTAGAGTAGAAAAATATTTTCTATTTATATGAAGAATATTGTCTGGTGTGGGCAGGCGGCGCGGCGTTTGTTTAATTTGTAAACAAATGTACAATTTTATTCCAAGATTGATGAAAATATGCGCGCTTGACCTACAAAACAAGGGGAAGGTCGCTGGCTAGGTCTGATTACGGAAAATTTAAAGCCGGGAAACTCCAGGGATTTTAGCTAGTTTTAAAATAAAGGAATGTCAGCTAGTTTTATAATGGTTTTATTTTTTTAGGTTCTCCATAAAACAGTTATACACTTAAATATTATGTAGAAGATTACAAAATTTAAAAAAAGTGCATGGCGGCAGTTTTACTATGTTGTGACGTATGTCAAAAGATAGTTACTGAACTCTCTGTAGGTGACATTGAAGATGTCGATGCTCTGTGTAGAATCGTTAAGCAATTGAGTTGCTCTGTTTAATGGTGCATTCTGATACGCAGAAATTCTCGCTTTCGGAGCATAGGAAGGTGCGTGGGATCTCCGTGTGTTTAAGATATATAAGTTAATCTCTTTCAAAGTAGGCGGATTTAGTATAGCACCGGAGATTAGCTTAAAAAAATGTTTACCATTTTAATATTTTTCGGTGGGCTTCTTAGGAATTAAGATCGAGCATTGCTATTAAGAACAATGATGGAAACAGGAATTGGTATTATATAATAAATTTCAGCGCCCTTGAGATAATTTTTCATAAAAATGGCGCTTTATAAATAAGCCAAATATTATAAATATTAAATAGTTTGTTATAGTCATAGTTTGGCATAGGGCCCTACCGGATAGATATCGTTGCAATGTTTCAAATTAATAAAAGATAAATGGTTGTGATGTTGTTATTGTTATTGTTGAATGCAGAAGACTGACCTTCGTGGAACTTAAATTGACTGAATTCGATATGGACTATTGACCGACCATTGTCTATAATTCTAAGGTACTGAATTACTTCCCGACAATCAAGAATATAGTTTTTCATCGTCGATCAAGGTATCTTACGCAGAGTTTTTCTTGCGTGGAAGGTGGCTCTTTCATTTCACCAAGGGCAAGTACCAAGTACTTACACGAGCCGTATCGAAGCGGGGGAACCCTGACTTTTGTGCCATCAATGCCGTGAACCGTGAAATGAAGGAGGATCCCTCCACCGGCCCCCTTTATTTAATAAAAATATATGATTTGGAATGTCGAAGATGGCTGCTATACGAAACTCGGAGACTGGAAATGGTGCTTCCAGCAGGTGATGTAAACAAGATAGACGCGTGTCGCCAACATCTTTCACCTATAGTAGGGGTACATACTGTAAATCGCACCTACGCACAGCTGCGGCCAGTTGGTCCTAGCTCGGCGACAGTCGGCACACTTCCGTTCCATATATCTTACATCCATTTGTTCTTTATTTATGGACTAGATTGGAGGTGCGGTTTTAGTAACCTGGTTGATAAAGATAGCACTTCATCAATTGGCGCATGAATAAAGGTCTCTCTTTTTGAAAAGGGAAATCATAGAAAAGTGTCGGCCTTACCTGATCTTTATGGGTTTAATACTAATAGCAATGCGTTAGTAAAGAATTCACCACCTGCCACTGATCTCTAACTGCATTTTTATTGCGTTTTGTACTTGGATGAATTTCGTGCAAGACTCAAAAGTTATGCGTGCTCTACGTGCTGTTTAAAACGTCTCTCTTATGCTTTTCAGACAACGTGATAGGTATGCTTTGATTAAAATATTGATTTTTCACGGGAGTATTTAAAACGTAAAATGTCCCTACCGCGACTGAACCGGTATAGGGTTTGGAAATACGCGACCGGGTTTCGCTCAACTTGAGTATTGTGCTGCCCTGAAGAAGCTACGGTTGTAGTGAAACCCGGTCGGCATTAAGTTCATAAAAAATAATAAAAATTGTGTTTACAAAGTTATTGTTTTATTTTTGAATTATAATGTCACATCACAAAGTATCTGCTTCATATGAACAAAAATATATTTTAATAAGTTAAATTTTGTAGAATATTTGGATCGTCTTAAACTATAGTGAACTAAATCAACTTTATAATGGAAACGTTTGCCAACAAAAAACTAATCTTTGCATTTTTCCTTGTTTCAGGTAAAAATTGGAGCCATGAATCATCTCAAAATGAACTTCCATGCAGAATTGTAAGATTCGTAGAATTATGATTTCTGTTTCTCGGAGGTTTGAAATTTCATTCCCATTACATATTATCAAAAAAATTGATTTAGAAAGATTTTTGCCTTTGGCCTAAAGATATTTATGGTTTTTGAACTGCTGTTATGGTACCAATTTTTCATCGAGTTACTTAAATATATTTATCTTTTTACTAATTGTAATAATTATTACTGGATAACTTTGGGCCGGAACTTAGTGCGAAGAGCACGAGCAAAAATAATGCGTTTTATCGTTCGCGTAGAGGACGTCCTGTCGTTGACCGCACCTTACGTGAACCCTGCACCACACCGACACTGCTGAAGGCAAATAAATTACGTACACATCATCAAAAAATCCTACACAAGGTATGATAAAAAATTATCTGCAGTGAAAACGGTGTACCCTTTTGAAAGACCCACCCAGACGAAAGAGATTATTTCAGCTTCCCAAATAGTCATTGCACTCAATTCACTCGCCCAATCCGCGAACAGTTGATAAATTGCGTGCACCTAATCAGAGGATTTTGCGTAACGTACCAACAAAATTTATAGGCAGTTAAAATGGTGTACCCTTTTGAAAGACGCATCCAGACGAAAGAGATTATTTGAGCCATTATTATTGCATGAGCGCGTTAATCCCGGTTTAGGCACTGCAAGTAAATCATTCAGGAGTGTGGAAATTTTCTCTACACATAAAAAGTTCTGATTCACAGTAAAGTCGTTCTATTTTGTAGCTTTATTAGTATTTGGCCTTTTTTCGTGAGCCTTTTCATGTTAGTCAGCTGACAGACACTGTGCAGGTCTTTGGTCCTGTCTGCGCTTGGTTCGAACCTGTTCTATCCATTCTTGATTATTCCTGTTCGAGAAGAAAACCTGAAACAGGATCTCTTTGCGAACAACGAACAAGGGAAAACGATTTTTTTCTCCTGTGGTTGGTTTCCCGCGTAGTGCGATAATTTGATGTTTCTGATTTTCTCTATAATTTAGAAATTTAACCTTCAATTTTATTAAGACCAGCATGAACTTATATTAAAGTGAAAACTTTTTTAGCACCGTTGTGATTAAAAACTTGATGAAATGGAAATGAGCGACACCAAAAAGAGACAAACACATACATCTGTAGAATTTAGCCTGCGAGATAATGAGATAGACATTCAGTCAACCACGGTTCGAATCCTACGAAATCCAAAAAAAAAATTGTTTTTGTAAAATCAATATCCAATCTTCAAACCCTCCAAAATGAACAGATAACCCAAAATAAAGCGACATCTAGCGACGCCGAAGACGAAACCACAATACTAATAAGATGACCAAATGTATAGGAAAAGGTGCACTGGAATTCGTCAACAAAAATATGGGAAAAAATCAACCTTCTTTCAAATTTGTTAAAAATTGTTTCGTAGTCTCGCCACTCTACTTTAGTTTTCTGAAGGTTTCTCTTCTACCCCGCGTGAATTAAACGCTTTGATTTTTTTTTTTGTACACTTCTTCGTGGTATATTGCGTTTTGAGAAACGAAATACACAATTATAATTTAATTATATTATTGTGAAGCGAATGAAATTGAGATTTGATACTTTTAGGGTGTGATTATCGATTTTCCTGTTAGGGCTTTTTTACATTAGCTGCACACAGGCGCCCTGAGGAAAACAATTTCGCTCGGGGCCTATGTCATCTTTGAGGATGCTTTGGAGGGTCTTTTTAGAGAAGGGAAGTTGAGGAAGTTCTAGGAAGGAACGGTATGTGTACCAGGAGGGACGGATGTATGAATCCATCCCTCCAATTGCGAAGTAAGGCAATGGGTCGAGAGAGTTAGGCTGTTAGAGAGTGAGGCCTCCCTCAAACGTTCTCTTCCAATCGGCCCGCCACGCAAATAGTGGCCCTGGGGAAAATGTCATCTGAGATGCTGTGTGGAGGGTCATCATCGCGGTCTTGAAGAGACCCATGTTGTAGAAAGGAGGAAACAGAGGCCGGCAAATCATTCCACAGCCGAGCTGTTCTCGAAGAAGCGACCCGTTCTCATTTGACAAATTTCAACCGTGTACGCATGTTGGATGTACCGTGTACCCATTAACCCGTCCTCCCCTGCTAAGTCACTAAACGTAGCGAACCTCTTAGGGTGACACGGCAAGACTTATGGCAGGTATGTCTTATAAATAGTTCCAGGGGCGACGGTACCCATAATCCAAAATTGAGAAGGTGAGATACACAATGTACGTAGGTCTGCTTCCTCCAAAGGAGAAAAAAATTCTTGCATCTCTCTCACACACCGCACCGTGACGTCTCCGTAGTACCCTACAATACTTCAAATCGTGACGATAATTTTGGAAGTATGGAATATTGGTACAAGGATAATATTAAAGTGTGAGTGAATTCCAAAAATTCCAAAACGTCAAATTTCAATGCGTTGATGGTTTTGCTTTGTTCACATATAATGCTGCAGTTCTTTCTTATGCACCAAATAACAACGCCTTAGCCGTAGCTGAGCCGTAATAAAATATATCCGTTTTCTCCAAAGCAAAAATGTAGTATTTTGCAGGACAAAGACACATGTATATTGTTTGTCCAATATTTTGTCTCACCATTATTTAATATTTAAGAAAGGGCTGCAGCATTATTAGGATAAAGAACGTACGTTGTATGTTCTTTTGTGCTGTCACAGTACCGTAATCGTGGATCGTCACGGTAATAGTAAAAACCTTTAAAAAAATTTAAATTTCTAAGTGCAGAGACTACGGCATCCTCAACTGGGTTGTGTTGTGGGGCTGAATGTAGCGCGGATGGGAAGGAGATGGGGAGTGGAAGGGGGGGAAGTAACTGTAAGTAAGTAGCTATTCAGATCTAGTCACCAAATACAGCTAAAGCCGTTTCAAGCAAAGTTTCAATTCTGAATGATGTTCTTACCATGGCGATACTAAGAGTATCTTCCACTCTGGAATTCTACCTCAAATATGCTTTATATATTATTTTTAATGAATTAATTGTGAAATGACACAAATTAATCACTACCAATTGACGGCAGGCGTAATCCAGCAGTAAGACTCTTGACTCGCAATCCGAAGGTCGCGGGATCGAATCCCGGCGTGGAAAACAAAATTTATTTGATTAATTTGTGTTATTTCACAATTAATTCATTTAAAATAATATATAGTATATTTGCGGCACGTTCCAGAGTGGAAGATACCATCAGTATCGCCCTGGTGTAAGACCACCATTCAGAATTGAAACGTTGCTTGAAATGGCTTTAGCCGTGTTTGTTGACGTGTGTGTTCTTCCCCGCCTTCCTCTTCCCTATCTCCTTCCCCTTCCTACTTCCTTCAGCTTCACAACGTACCCCAATTGGGGATGCCAGTCTCAATGGCTCCAGACGGGAGCAGTTGCGACTCTTGTGCGGTATTCATATAAAAAAATTGATCCGATTTCGTTACCTTCGGACTGCGAGTCAAGAGTCTTACCCCTTGACCACGGAGGCCGTCTCATTACAAACAAAGGTTCGAAAACAAAAGTGCGCTGTGTATTTTGAATCACTTAAGTTCAATTTCCAAATTATAATATACTCAAACCAAATGCTTTCCACAAAGAAGCAGAAATACGTTAAAAAATGTGCTCGACTTACGTTTTCCACTCATTGCGTTCCAAATCCACAAAAATAATACACAATTCCACACTTTCCGAACTATAAACAGCCTACACTGACCCCTGCCCTAGCTCAAGCCTTAAAAGTTCCAGAAGCTCTTTTGGCTTCCACTTTTATAACTCCAAAATAATGTAGCTCGGCCTACTTTACGGCGAAGCCCATCTGACCCACTTACGGAACTGGTACTCAGTACTGGCACTGGTTTGTCTCTAGCAGCTGTGAATGCATGTTCAAAGAATTTATAGCGAAGGCGCTCTAGGAGCATTCAGAGGAATATAAACGCTAGAAATATTTCGATTCTCGTGCCTACAAAATTTAACATCGCGCGTCGTATTTGCACGAGGCAAGTTAGCGAAAAAGTGGTTTTTATTTTTTTTGTGCATAATTTTATAAGAATGAAAAAAAGTTAGAACATACAAAACCTCAAAAATATTCTTAGCCATGAAGGGATATTTAAAAAAAATTGTTTCTTATATTAATTCATATTTAAGTCATAAAAAAACATTTTTTTTTGTGGTTTACGCTTATATTTTTTGTTATGTAAATAATAATTTTATTGTAATTCCAATACTTAAAAAAGCTAGTAAAAGCTTCAATTTATCCGTAGCATATTTTTTGATGTTCATAATAGTATCTAAATAGGATTCACGTATAGCTTCGTCTTAGCTCGCTTTTTCTATATTGACGTATGGTGATTTTGATGACTAGTGTTGAATTATTGTATTGAATTATGTCTTTCACGAGAAGGCTTCTATTATAGTTTGTATACTTCCAACCAATTGGTAATCATTTATTGGATATGTCACCTAGAGTGGTTCGCTAATTTTGGTAACTTAGTAGGGGTGCGTGGGTTCACGGGGCGAGGTTTGTCTGAGGTCTTGGTGGCGAATGGGTTTGCCCACCTATTGCGTTGTTGGAGATACTGGTTGAGGGAGACCTAACCTAGCCTCTCCAGCCGGACTCTCTCGACCCATCGCCTTGCACCGCAGTGGGAGAGATGGATTCATACGTCGGTCACTCCTGAATATATTGACCTTCAGTTTCCTATCCGCCTCTCATACCTTTATACCTCCCAAAACTTCCTCTCCGTCCTTTCCATTAAAAGACCATTCCCAAAGATGCTATAGGCCCTGAGGGAAATATTTTTCCTATGTGGAGCTATTGAAAAAAAATTGTGTGCATTTCACACGCAAGTGAAACCTTCACAAAAACTAAAGTAGGATTGGGGAGGCTACGAAGCGCCGCACAAAGAGGAGACCGATTTTTCTATCTCATTCTCTCGCAGGCTAAATCCTATAGATGTAAGTGTTTGTCTCTTTTTAGTGTCGCTTTTTCGTTTTATCGGGTTTCAAATCACAAGATTTCTAAAGAAGTTTTAACTTAAAAAAGTACATTGTTTAAGTGGAACTGGAATCGTCCCTCGGATGTCACGCAGATTCTCTGATAGTTAAAAATGCTACAGATAAAAAAAAGATTTTGTAATTCACACGCATTAGAAGTGAAACTAGAAAGTCGCTTTCTTTTACCTTTTTATTTTAAAGTGGTTTGAAGATTGGATGTTGATATACAAAAATAAAAATAATTAGATTATTTTTTTTGGATTTCGTAAGATTCGAACCTCCGTTCGCTGGATTTCTCTGGCCGCTGAAATTTGCGATGCACTATACCGCTGCGCTATGGGACGCTCGCGGCGAGGCGCGAATTTACTGCATTATATTAGAACCGACGACCCGTCATCTATACTAATATTATAAAGAGGAAAGATTTGATTGTTTGTTTGTTTGTTTGCATTGAATAGGCTCCGAAACTACTGAACCGATTTTAAAAATTATTTCACCAATAGAAAGCTACATTATCAGCGAGTAACGTAGGCTGTATATAATGGTAATCTCTAGCGTTATGAAATTTGTATGAATGAAAACATGTGTATTTCATAGGAGGGAGGAAAGGTAGGGGTTCGTGGAGAGGAAAGAGAGGGAGGGGGAAGGCGGGGAAGGTGGAAGGGAACGGGGACGTACGGGAAAGGATACGAAGGGAGAATCAATTTATTTCTTTGAATGGCATAGCAACGCATGCCAGGAACCAACTAAAAGCATAATATATTTTAGTGACGCATTTCCGTTTCATCCAAATTTCAACTCACTAACGGTGCTAAAGAAATTTCTCTTCAATAATTTTTCCATCATCTAATATCCATCACTCAGTCTTTGTACAACTTTTACTTGATTACAAAACACAGTTTATTTGATCGATGGTGTTGTACCATATTTGTGGCATGTTATAGTTACCGTTAAA
Source organism: Glyphotaelius pellucidus (assembly GCA_936435175.1). Taxonomy (NCBI): domain Eukaryota; kingdom Metazoa; phylum Arthropoda; class Insecta; order Trichoptera; family Limnephilidae; genus Glyphotaelius; species Glyphotaelius pellucidus. The sequence continues at coordinate 2,276,529 of OW386550.1, forward strand.
GTAAAACCTAATCGTGCCCGGCTTAACGCTTGGCCGGACACGTTACTATTCAGTTTTCTCCCACATGAGCTATTACATAACCAGTTACCATTAGATTACGTAGGCGTGTAAACATCACGCGTTTCCATGTAAACTCACTTACATTATGTGTGATTTTAGTATATGCTTTATTAAACGACATTTCTTTGTGAATTATTGGCATGAATGAACTGTTTTGCTTTTACTTTCATCCATTGCTTATGTTTTTGTATATTTCATCATCGCAACAACTTCCCACCAGTTCAGTAAAGCTTTGTTGCAGTCAAAGCGCTGTCTTTTTCATACAAAAGTTATGTTTAGATTTGAGGCCAAAATACCCAACTAAACCGAATAATTATTTTTTTTATTAAAAGGTTCAGATTGGGTACAGATATGTGCTATTATATTTATTTGTATTTTCAATTAATTAATTCAATTTTGCACGATGTTGATTTTTTATGTTAATTGTAATTGTTAAAAAAAGTTTTCCCCACCTACTGTGTTAACGCAATGGAAAATTAAAAAAAAAACATGTCGGATCGGATGAACGGTTTAGCAATGCATAATGTTATGATGCCAGAGCTCACTATTCTGTATAGAAACCATCGCGGGCATGCGCACATCAAATCCCCAAAGTTTCACTGCAATCGCATGAATGGTTAGCAATGCATAATTTCATGACGCCAGAGCTCACCATTATATAGAAACCATTTTATTTTATTTTATTTATTTTTATTTTATATTTTTTAACGCCCTAGTGGGCTTTTACAAGAAAAGAAGCAAATATATAATTAACAATATTAATTACATGTGTTATATAATCAATAAAACAGAATAAATATGAATGCAATCGACACGTTAGGTAAAGAATATTACAACATAAAAAAGAAATGAAACGTAAAAGTACAAGTTGTACTTACAAAAAACTAATACAATTCAGCTTTAAATATTTATATACATATTATTAATAATAAGACCTAACATAGAACAAAGTGTAAATAGAACCGCAAAAATATTATAAAGTAAGTATACATTTTACTGGTGAGGTTTAGATGAGAAAATATTTTATGAGAAAAACAAAAAATAAAATATAATTGCGGGTATGCGCACACATCAAATCCCCGAAATTTCATCGCGATCGGATCGATCGGATGAATGGTTAGCAACGCATAATTTCATGACACCAGAGCTCACTATTATATAGAAACCATTGCGGGTATGTACACCTGCACACATTAAATCCCCGAAATTTCATCGCGATCGGATGAATGGTTAGCAACGCATAATTTCATGACACCAGAGCTCACTATTGTATATATAAACCATCGCGGGCATGCGCACATCAAATCCTCAAAGTTTCATTGCAATCGAATGAATGGTTAGCAATGCATTATTTCATGACACCAGAGCTCACTATTGTATATATAAACCATCGCAGGCGTGCACACATCAAATCCCCAAAGTTTCATTGCATGATGAATGGTTAGCAACGCATAATTTCATGACACTAGAGCTCACTATTGTATACAGAAACCATCGCGGGCACATTACATCAGATCTCCAAAATTTCATCATAATCGGATGAACGGTTTAGCAACGCATAAGCATCTCATACATTCATCCCATTTTTTGATTTTTATATATATGCATATATAGATAAAATAATTTGGATTCAAGTCCAAAATAACCAACCAAACTGAAAAATATTTTTTTTATCATAAAGTGTATCAAATATCTAGTACCTACGGATATGTGCTGCTTTATTAAATTTGTATTATAAATTATAAAATAAAGGACTTTAAAGAATTCCATTTTTCATGATTTTAGAGACTACTTTGGCAATTATTTGATTGGTACTGATGTTTATTTAAAAAAAATAATTTTGCTTATATGACGATATATAAAATAAAAATGATTTTAAAAGTTCTATGATGGACACAACTTTTAATTACAAATGATCGTTTTCCATTGGAAAATAAATTTGTTGCATGTAAATTAAAATATTTACCCCAAAAAACAGTAAATACATGACTCCAATTCAAATTAATGCAAAATAAGTTTCAACTTATCTATATCTTTCAGCTATCATACAACATTACAACTACTCCAATATCTCTTAATTAACCCATTAGATTATTACTTCCAATAGCTGACCTTGAGTATTATATCCATTATTAAAACTCTCAGATAAAACACCCTAGTTTAGTATTTTCCTTTTTTTTTAGAAGACTTATTATGTATAGAAACTATCTCAGAACTAACGTCTGTAGGTACATATACAATTATAGCTAATATTTATCATCTAAAACTAATCTTAAATATCACTTAGAGATAACCTCTAAAATTATAACTTCTTTTTCGTACATCTAACCTAGAAAACTAAATTTATATTACGTTTCATAATATGTGCACTTTTATAACAAAATCGCTAAAACTTCAGTTTCAAAGTTCCCAGTCAGTTGAAAACTGGAAGTCGGTAGCATTCCGACCCTTATTGATTTCGCCGTTGTGTGTACCCCCCTCACTGCTCTCAGCACTGAGGACACGGAGGCCTACAGGCTGTAAGGGCTGAGCACATACCTCCATCCTGTGTACTTGTTTGACCTAGTTCTCTACCCCAAACAGCCCTAACGAGGGAGGGTTGCGGAAGTATTTCGGGTATTCACCGAGGCGGGAGGAAATCCACCCCCGTATTTATATTGCCTAATCGAAAGGGAACGCTGCCAAAAATATAGCAAGTGACAGGAAGATTTTTTGTTAATTTTCATTATGTACTTTTTATTTATTTATTTATTTTATCATGTTCTCCATAAAACAGTTATACACCAGTTTATTATGGAGAAGATTACAAAATTTAAAGAAAAAAGTGTATGGGGGCAGTTTCACTATCTTGTGACTATGTCAGAAGTTAGTTGGTTAGTTAGAATTTAGTTAGTTAGTTAATTAGAAGTTAGTTACTTAGTCTCTGTAGGTGACATTGAAGATGTCGATGCTCAATACAGATTCATTTAGCAGATGAATTTCTCTGTTTAATGGCGCATTTTGATAGGAGGAAGTTCTCGCTTTCGAAGCATAAACAAGTGCGTGGGATCTCCCACGAGTGTACGCGTTAGGGACATATAAGTTAATCTCCTTCAACATGGGCGGATTCAGTATAATGCTGGCGTTAAAAAAGTGTTTACCCAAAAATATTTTTAGGCGGGCTTCTAATGTATTAAGATTGAGCATTACTGTTAAGAACAGCGATGGATACAGGAATGGGTAGTATGTAAACACCCCCTTATACAGGTAACGCATAAACCTTTTTTGAACTCTTTCTATTTCTAGGATATGGTTTTGTTCAGAGGGAACCCAAATAATGGAGCTATATTCCAAAACGCTGCGGATAAGTGCTTCATATGTTCTCCGTTTGTATTAGATCTCACCTTAGAGCGCCCCTGTGTGCAGTGCCGGATCAGCCCATAAGCAAATTAAGCAATTGATTAGGGCATCACGTCTTGGGGGGCACCAGAAACAGCAACAAAAAAAACATTTGCTAGCACATGAAAGATAAGGCTATACATTTTTATTAATTTAAGTAAACTATAACTCTACGGTGCGGTGTGAGTGTGAGTGTGTCGACAATTATCTCAAATTCTTTTCGCTGAGGTACGTAAATATATTTGATATTGTTTTGTTCTTATTTTATCCAAAGTAAAAATATCTCAAGTATTTCGTTTAATTACTTATTTATTTACGCAACAAGCCGAAGCCAAAGGAGAAGTGCGAAGAAGGGGAGAGATATACAAAGAAATAGCAGACAAATTTTCATTCCTGATTAAAATACCCGATGTTGATAAAATTATGTGTCCCGATCAAACTTCAAAATACAGTCAACATTGCAGAAATTTAGTAAACTCATATCTAAAAGACCGTAATATCGATTAAGGAACCGAAATTCAACAGCTTCATTCATACGTCATAAAAAAAAAGTTTCAATGATTTGCCTCGCACAATTTCATATCAAACTCACGTGCAGTTGTACAATACACGATGATAAAATTGAATCAGCATTATTTATTTATAAATAAACGATGATAACAAACTGCACAGTGGAACGGTCTTTATCGAAATTGAAAATCATAAAAAATGAAAAAAGGACGACGATGCTCCAGGAAAGGCTCGATGCTTTATCAATATTATATAAAGAGTCGGATATGCTAAAAACGTTGAACTTAAAAACTATTTTCCTCGAATTTATTGCCCGAAAAAGTCTCAAGTCGCATTTCAATAAATAAATAAAAAATGTATTGGTTTTTATTGTATTTAATACTTACTTCACGTATTTCTTTCGTCCGTACGTATTTTAAGGTACGTAGTGATCTATCACTTTGTATTAAATACGTTTTTTTTAAAGACCGATAGGTTTACTTATGGATAGGGGGGCCCACAGGCGTGGATTGCTTAGGGCATCAAGTAGTCTTAAATCGGCACTGCCTGTGTGTATGGTGTAAAGCAGGGGAACTACGTTCGGCAGCGTTATTAGACGGTTAAGGTATGGCTATAGGAAGGGATTTATTAACGTGGGTTTTGAAGAGGTCCGGATTATATGAAGGAGGAAAAACAGATGCCGGTAGTTAGCTCCACATACGAGACGACTTACACAATAAAAACGATCCGTTCTCCGTGAAGACAAAATCAACTGTGACCGGGTGTTGCGCTCGGTTCCATGCCAACTCAGAATCAAGTCAACTCAACCCCTCTTTGAAAAGTCATTAAAAGCTATAAAAAAGTAATTTGAAAATAGCCCGTAAACTAACCTAACGTAACCTATTTAACCAATTTTTTAATGCATATTTTTACATCACTTTTAATAACTTTTCAAAGGAGGTTCTGATTTGATATGAGTTGTGAGTTGATCTATATTGATTTTTGTTCCTACGTTGTATGTTTTTTTTATACATCTATTCGAATTTTGATTTTGTTTTCTTGAATGAATGAAATGTAATTTTGAATGTGGAAATTAACCCACTTTCCGACATCCGATCGAGTTGAAACTTAGCAGATATACTCGTTGTCATGCAATGCATTCTATCAACTTTTGATGCACGCACACGTGCGCACACACGTGATTTGAAGAGATGAACAAGGTTTCAATATACCCCCTTAAATTAATATCTTATGAGTTTCGCAGTGTTGCGCCCTCTGTAGTCATGTTTAGGGATGGAAGTTAAAAGCCTCCACTGAAGGTTGAATCCCGCAGCCGGTGTTATATCCTGGCTGTAGGACTTCCGCTTGCTCGGAAATTCCGTCTGGGGAAATAATTATTAAAGGGTCCACGCTTTGTTTTCTGCTGCTGGAGAATACCCAAATACACGTCCATAGATAAATAAAATAAGAAATAAAGAATAAAATTACTTTTAAAAGAGTGGGTACATATTACATTACATGTATATAATAATTAATGTTCTACTCTTGTAATACCCGAATACATGTACATGGTGGAACCAAGTACCCAAATAAAGAAAAAAAAATACTTCATTTAAAAAGAGTGGGTACATATTACATTACGTGAACGAGTATAAAATAATTAATTTTCTGCTCTTGTAATACCCAAATACACGTACATGTACCCAAATAAAGAATTAAATTACTTTATTCCAAAAATGTAGATACGTATTACGTTACATGTATATATTAATAAATTTTCTGTATATGGTGTAATCATGTACCCAAATAAAGAATAAAATTACTTCATTCGAAAAGAGTAGGTACATATTATTATAATAATTAATGTTCTGCTCTTTTAATATCCAAATACATGTACAAGGTGGAACCAGGTACCCAAATAAAGAATAAAATTACTTTATCCCAAAAGAGTGGGTGAATATTACATTACAAATGTAATTACTTATGTAAATAATATTATATTACAAATGTAAATAATAAATGTTCTGCTCTTGCAATACTCAGATACATGTACATGGTGGAACCAGGTACCCAAATAAAGAATAAAATTACTTTATTGCAAAAGAGTGGGTGAATATTACATTACAAATGTAAATAATAAATGTTCTGCTCTTGCAATACTCAGATACATGTACATGGTGGAACCAGGTACCCAAATAAAGAATAAAATTACTTTATTCCAAAAGAGTGGGTGAATATTACATTACAAATGTAAATAATAAATGTTCTGCTCTTGCAATACTCAGATACATGTACATGGTGGAACCAGGTACCCAAATAAAGAATAAAATTACTTTATTCCAAAAGAGTGGGTGAATATTACATTACAAATGTAAATAATAAATGTTCTGCTCTTGCAATACTCAGATACATGTACAAGGTGGAACCAGGTATCCAAATAAAGAATAAAATTACTTTATTCCAAAAGAGTGGGTGAATATTACATTACAAATGTAAATAATAAATGTTCTGCTCTTGCAATACTCAGATACATGTACATGGTGGAACCAGGTACCCAAATAAACAATAAAATTGCTCCATTTCAAAAAAATTGTTACGTTACATGTATATAATAATTAATGTTCTGCTCTTGTAATACCCAAATATTGCATTACATGTATATTATAATTAACGATCTTGTAATACCCAAATACATGTAGATACATGGTAGAACCAGGTACCCAAATAATTATTAAAATTACTCCATTGCAAATGATTAGGTACCTACATATCATTATGTTCAAATAATTAATGTTCTGCTCTGGTAAGTTGTACAACTTTTGTTTTCTCAGTAACTCCCCAGAAAAGCGGGTTTTCTTCTTCCAAAAGTTTGCAGACACCATAAGTAATTGAAATATACTTTACTTGAGTTTGCAGACGCGAAACGTCATTGGTATATACTTTATTTGACTTTGAAGACTCGAAAAATTATTAGGATATACATACATTACCTACATAACTTTGAACAATAACTTCTATACTCGAAGGGGTCGAAAAGATATTAGGATATCCTTATTACCCTAAGAGATAGTAAACTTTGTTGAAAGTTTATTAAGATATTTCCAAATGTCGAGATAAAAATAATCGTGAATGGCGTGAATATTACATTAATACGCTTGTTTTTTTTTTTTAATAATGACAAACATTCCGGAGTTACGAAAAACCTGATAATATTTTGAAAATCTCCTACTACCATTACGGTAAGCGGAAAATGTTGCTTGTGTTGTGATGAGGACTTAGCCACCCGAGGAATTGAATTCACGACGCCTTGGTTGATTCCAGACGCGATGCTAACGCAGCCACTGACCGGACAATACACCTTTATAAATCCATTGTTTGACTTTCTGAACTCAAAAATATGCGTATTGTTTGAACACATAAACTGATAACCTTGAACATTACATTTATAGGTATGTTCAATATATAACTTTATAAGAGTTATTGAGTTATAAAGGTACATTATTTGACTTTGTAAACTTGTCATATTGTTTTTGAAAGGCTTGGAACCCGAGGCAAATGTATTTTATAAATACTCTCAGCTTCAGAAATCTTACAATTATAATTTCCCGTGATTTTTCACGGATGTGCGCTAGTATAATTTATTATTTGATTTGTTCATATGAAGCAGATACTTTGTGATGAGACATTATAACGCACTTTTTTATGCTCCGAAATGAATGCGCCATTAAACAACTGCTAAACGATTCTGCATTGAGCATCGACATCTTCAAAGTCACCTCAGAGAATTCAGTAACTCTCTTTCGACATACATCACAACATAGTGAAACTGCCCCCATGCACTTTTTTTAAAAATTTTGTAATCGTCTCCAAAATATTCTGGTGTATTACTGTTTTATGGAGAACTTTAACACAAAAAATAAATAAATTAATAATTTAAAATAAAACAATAACTTTGTAAACACCACTTTTAATTATCATTATTTTATTACCAACATAAAATCATAAAATGCATTCAAACAATTTTGTACTCATTATAGGCAGGTTTTTGGCAATCTAAATCCTATTTGGATCATTTATGTGACGTCATTTTGTGAAAAATCACCTCAAGGGCCTCTTATTTTTAATGAATTCACATATCTGAAAATTTGTTCGTGTTTCTTTTTATTTCGTTATTAACATTCTAACGTCCAGCTTTGAACATAAAACGCACTTATTTCAAAGTAACACTCATTCTGAATACATACCTATATAATAATGGATAACATCATAAAAAGTAACCCTGAACTTTACATTCAAGGTCACAACTTTGTAGGCACGAAAAGATACCAGGATAATATATCAACAACAAATTCATACATAGTTTCTACGATACAAGCCTACACCATTGAAACATTTCCAGGAAACAGGTAACAAAAATAATACTATTTTCAAAGTGACTGAAATCCTGTACTTTTTCTAGTCGGATATAACGTGAATAAAACTCATTTCTAGTATCTAGGTCACCCCAATTATATCATGAATTCCTCTCCATGCTTCCATCTCCCGACCGTAATGATAACAATTATTATTATTACTTGACCCTCCAATTCATGTGGCAGACTCGAGTGACCCGGGTTCGATTTAATCGAGTCTCGAGCTCGACTGGCCCGGCTGGCTCGAGCACGTATGTCGAGGCCAACGACCCGCCCCCGAGTGACGAGCCTCTGTTTACAACTGGGCCTCTTTGCCTCCTCCCTCCCTTTCCTCTTCACCTTCTCTCTTTTACTCTCGCTCCTCCCCCCCCCTCTCTCCTTCATTCTCCCGCCCCTCTCTCTTTTTTATTATCTGCATCTCTTTTCTCGTTTACTCTCTGGTTTCTCTCTTGTCCCGCCCAAACATGGATGGAAATTGGATAACCTTCCTACGTTTACGTTACGAAGAAAAAATATTAATAATTGAGGTGTGTAGAATCAAGTGCAGCAATCTCCAAAATGCGTTAATTTGAGCAAACCAAAAAAAACGTTTCGTTTCAGTAATTCTCACGCAATCATAAATTGGTAATTATATCCACAATGTGATAAAAGCATAAAGAGCTGTTTTTAAGATGAAGCCATAGTAAATAATGCAAAATCACACAAAATCATGTGTTTTTGTTTTGAAAATTTGATCGCTTAGAAATATTATAGATGCTTACATTAAATAATGCGTGTAGAACATATCTTGGCCCTTAAAAATATCGGTCATTTTTTTTATAAGTCTTTTAATAAGCCTAGAAAAAAATAAAGTAACAGGTCTTTAAAAAAACACTTCAAGTGCAAACTCTCCTACTTATGAACATCTTTTCGTATATAATTTTATTGCTTATTGTAGCAAATTTAGTTTCTTTTATGATAATCGCAAAAAAAATTGATATTTACGCCCGATATTCACAAAATAAAATATGCATATTTGCGTTGTTATTTCACAATACGGCTGGCAGCCGACGAATGTGGATTTTCAAAGTGACCTTTATGTCGTTCACCGAAGGACTACTGGCTTGCCACACCCCACTTCCATTCAGAAACGCCCTGGCCGGAGCAGGGAACAGACGTGTAGGCTCCACGTCGCTCGGTTCCGTGAAATTAATTTTAAATTTCCTTGTTGTTACAATAAACAATGTGTAAAAAAGAAGTTAATGTTTTTTTAGGTCTTTACGAAATCAACCTGTAAAAAGAAATTCTCAAATACCTTTTTCAACCGTTCCAAAAGCTTTTTCTCAAATATTTTTAAACTCCTCCCACAATGGGCGTGAATTCCGATTTTTCCCTGGACTATTGGATCCCCTTAATGCCAAAACTTCTGCTTTTCTAGATTAAAGAGTGAATCATTAACATGGTTGCATTATTAGTCCACATTTTTCAAAAGTGGAGATTGCTGCATTTGATTCTCTACACACCTCAATTATTATACCTTGTTGGTATTTTGCCAATATTTGAAAACTGCCTAACTGGGCTTTGCGATTTCATTAATCATTTCAGTTTTGTGTCTTTATTCGTTTGCTCTATGTAAATTATACACATATTAATATTCTGTCATGCCAGTGACCTTGTTTTGAGAAACTTTCAGAAAAACGGGTATTTTTTTGAAAAATTAACTCAACTTAATTAATAATCATAAAAGACAACGATTTGCATTCGTGGTGAATATTGAATTCTGCGTTTATAAAATTACTTAAAATGAAAATTTGCTTTTGTATGGGACGACCGCTTCATTGTTATCTTGGTTTATCAGTATTGCTGTTTCGTATTAAATATAAAATACGTTCTTAGGAAATTTTTTTAATGTTTAAAATTTATTTTTAAAAAAGGCGTCTTTTTTAATTATACAACATACCAAAATTTCATAGTATGGACAGAAATTATTGTAAATTATAAATATGGCGGATGGCTCACAAAAGAAAATTTTCATTTTACGTAATTGTAATTTTAATTTGCCCATTTGCCCAATGCAAATGAAAAAAAACTTGTTAGGTTTTTTTTATTTTTTTATTTTTATTTATTATAAATACAAAGTAATACATTATTACAACAAGAAATAAAAAAAAATATACAGAAAAAGAAAAGTCCCAATAAACTACTTTTAAGCAGTTTGTCGATGGGTACTTTTACTTTGAGGATATAAACTTATTTTACTTTGTTATGCAGTTACAATTTTTGTGTCAGTCTAATACAAATTATTTCTTTCGGCGAGCCAATTCTTCAACATAATATTTAATTTACCATTTGTACATTTTTTATTTTACGTTAGGTTAGGTTATGGGCTATTGTAAAAAAGAAAAAAAATTCATCGCTTTCAATGACTTTTCAAAGGGGTGTTGAAATTCTACCTACTATGTTGAGTTGTCATGGAACCATAATAAATAGTACAATTATTTATTTTGCTCAACTGAGTTCTGGCGCCTCGCAATTAGTCAAATAATGCATGAGGAAATTCCTTCGTCGAGATCTGTAACAAAGCATTACTTGAATATTTTCGCATTAGAACTTTGTAAGATTTCATAATATTTTAGAACCTCACAAAAGAGGCTTGACAGCTCTCGTAATGGATTACAAATTTACATAATATAGCGAATGATGAGTGCGCGTTTTGGCTTATTTGTAAAAAAATTCTCTCTGGTGAACTTCGGAATACCTCCTGTCGTGTAATGCCAAATCTCTATGGTTTTCCAGATTTTTCTTTTCGTTTCTCGCAAGACTTCGATGACAGGGTTGTTCCGTGAAGAATTCAGAATTTTCTTTACTGTTCCCAAAGAAGCTAGTCTTTAAGTTTTACCAGATTATTGATTTAATAAATTCAAATGCAAACGAACTCTGCGATAGCAATTAAATCAAGGTTCGCAGAAAATGTGTTCATACATTTTCTACAAACTCTACAAAAAGTCATTATAATCGAGCTTAATCTTCGAAAACATAAATCTAAGTCTATATTATTTAGGTATCGAAAAAAACAGTATTCCACTGACTTCAGATCAATTTTTTATACAATCGTCAATTAAGTATTTCAATATTCCGTAAAAGTGGAATTATAATGTAGGTATCCTTGATTAGTTACTGAAATATTCGAATCACTTATTTTCGCGCGCAATTTGCTGCATACCTGCAATCGCCGAAAAATAAACATTAAAGATGGCGGCCGCCGTGTAGTCATGACAACAACTGATAAGGGCGTAACATTTCAGGCATCTCTCTCGCTCTTGTGTAACTCGATATCCGGTTATTCCCTCTCCCAGTCTCCATCTCACAAGCTCAGACTTGCACAATGTTCGGGAGGTGGAGTGAAAATTCACACGAATTATTTGCCGCCAGTAGTTACCGCCACGAGTGGAAAATGTTGGAACTAAAATGACGGTAAAACAGAAAATTTACAGGGAAAAGGTTTGCGTCTAGGCTAAGACGATTCTCCGAACAGCTGTTGTATTGCTCGTTCCCTTTTTCGCATGGGCTTGAGAAAGACAAGTGTAGAAACACTGCTTTTAAACGTCGCATATAGATGGCAGTAACTGTATTCATATTGAAGAAGGTTTTATTTGTGTTATTTTTCGTGCTGGTATGAAAAATATAATTATAGTTATGAAAAATATAATTAAAATATGCTTTATTTTGTTTTAGGTTCTTGTGGAGTATGATGGCGAAGGTTGGAGACGTAGGCAGTGGCTCTCAGTTTACGGGGGCACGTTCGGGGCTTTCCTAGTGGAGCAAGAGCTCGTGTGGGCCCCGCGAGGCCCCAAGGGTGCCCAGACATTTCCAGCACTGGTGAGTTTAATTTAATTTTAATGTGATCTCGTGCAGTACCTACGCTTGCTCTGTGAAACTCTGGATGGACCACCAATATTTAAAAGATCGTAACTTTCAAATATGTGACTGAAGGAGGTGGAACCAGGTTTGGGTAAAGTTGTGTAACCGAAGGAGGCGGAACCACATTTGGGAAATGAAGCAGCTGGAACCAAATTTGGGAAATGTGAGACTGAGACAGGTGAAACTAGTTTGGGGAAGGCTATTATATATTTCAAATCATCCAATTTAATTTTCATTTTGAATGTAATGGAATCTTTCAGTTTAATTTTCATCTACTTCCCGAACTACCGAAATGTATAAATTTTTGCACACGTAATAAAAATTATTACAATACAAACAAAAACAAAAATTAACCAATATTAAAGTTTACTTTGCTTTAATAGTACGTGATTATCGTGTTTTCTTGTCTTTTTTAGACTATTTTTTTACCTGCCCTGTCCTCCCTGAGCCATATCAATGCCCCCCTAATTTTCTCTGGGTCTTCTACTGCCCCTCTGGAAGTCTCAAACGCCCACAAAGGGGCATTATCGCCCACGTTGAGAACGCCCAAATCAACTTAGGATTCATAAACCAACTGGGCGTTTTAAAATCAAATGAATAATAGATGGAACAACGTGGTTGCCAGGTGCTTTGTGAATCAGGTTTTTTTTTCAATCAAACATAAATTACGATTTTGGCGCCCCCTAAAACTGCCGCCCGGAGGTGGAACCATATTTGGGAAATGTGAGACTGAGGCAGGTGTCACCAAATTTGGGGAATGCTGTGAGACTGAAGAAGGTGGAAATTTGTGAGGCTGAAGGAGGTGGTACCACATCTGGGAAATTTTGTTGGACTGAAGAAGGTGGAACCAGATTTGAAGACTGATTTTTCCTAACTTTGATATCATCTTCGATTTTTCCTAACACTTTGATATCATCTTCCCCTCCCCACTGTTTGCATCCCAGCGATAAAAGATGACGGCAAGATTCTGTTGATTAATAAATAATTATAAGGTTTTGAATCATTTACTCAAATAAGGTAGGTACAAATAAGTGGGATTTTTGTCGAGAGTTTAAAAAGTGGGTACATCAGTTATCAGTATGTGGTAATGCAGTTTAACCTTTAGTTTTAGGTTTAAAAAATCATCTTCTCATCACTTTACCTTGAATGCTGAATGTTGAGAACAATACTGAATACACAAACTCGAGGTCAATCCCCAATCCAAGTGCGGTTGCGTGTTGACTAACAATAACAGATTATGCAGAGTTAGCCCATATTACCCGTCAAACCACAACCCACGCAGGGTCACAACCAAAGAGCCACTGGACCAGGATGACTAAAGGATGACTAAATTATTTACATTGCTAAGAAACAGACTATGAAACATGTATTTGAAAACAAAAATTGTTTCGAAATTATGAAAATAGGATTAGCAAAAGGACCAATAATATGTTTTACAACCCTCAACACAATACCAAATGAATGCAAACACATAGCAGTTTTATTGGTCCTCGTACATTTAATTTTCTACCAAAACACATTCAAATGACAGATAAAATATCACATTACATAAAAGAATTAAAATTATGGCTGTATGATGCAGATGTTAAAACACTTTTCCTATAGGTACATTTTATTTAAACCTTTCAATACAATTCTACGGTAACTTCAAGACTAACAATATTTACTTTCTTGAAACTATAATAAAAAATCAACAAAATCTTATGTTTCACTTTTTTTCTAGAATATTTTTCACAGATATATATATTTATAAACCTTTACTCTAAAACTTACCTTTTTTTCTTGTACTTACTGATGTATTATAGTCTTTTTGTTTATATTACCCACGCACAGGCAGTGCCTTTGTGGGTTCCTATTACCTACTTTTGCTTATGTAGATTTACTTATGTAGATTGCTAACTTTTACATTACTTGCATCTTACTAATTAAGAAATAATGTATAAATTACTTTTGAAATGTATGTGATATAATGGGAAAAAATAAAGATAAAAAAAGCTGGAATGAGCTGCTAATGCGAATCATCTTTTTACCATTTATCTTGAATCGACAACAAGAATGATTTATGCTACAAAGATTATAGACATAGAACACCAGCCGCCCGTTTTGATTTATTCACAAAAATAAACATCCCCAAAAAGCATGATTTATTTTATTTTGCGAAGCTCAGGCACGGCCTCCGTGGTCCCGAGGCAAGACTCTCGACTCACAATCCGAAGGTCGCGGGTTCGAACCCGGCGTGCGCAAATAATTTTTATTTGATTAATTTGTGTTATTTCACAATATATTAATTTAAAATAATAAATAGTATATTTGCGGCACGTTCCAGAGTGGAAGATACTATCAGTATCGCCCTGGTGTAAGACCACCATTCACAATTGAAACGTTGCTTGAAATGGCTTTAGCCGTGTTTAGTGACCAGATCTGAATAGCCAGGTACTTCCCCACCTTCCTCTTCCCTATCTCCTTCCCCTCCCCACTACTTTCAGCCTCACAACATACCCCGATTGGGGATGCCATAGTCTCACTGGCTCCAGACGGGAGCAGTTGGGACTCTTGTGCGGTATTAAACTGTAAAAAAAAAAAAAAAAAGGCACAATTTTTTTTTTTCGATCATTTTCTAAAGAATTTAATTTTCCACATTATACAATAAAACGATAACCGAAAAGGGGTTCGTAAGTAGGAGATTTTGTACATTAAAGTAGTTTTTATAGGCCTGATACTTTCTTTTTTCCTCGGCTATTAAAAAAACTAACAAAAAAATACTTGATTATTTCAAAGGCATATATGTGTTCCACTCGCAGCATTTAATTAAAGTATCTAAAATATTTCTAAGCTATCTAATTTTCAAACCAACACATTATTAGTAGAAGTAAGTACCTACTTATCACGTTGTTGATTTAAAAAAAAAATTAAATTAATTTAAAAAAAATTTTCACATGAAAACCTCTCAAGAGTCCCAGCTGTAGGTATAAACTTGAGGTTAAGTCATATCCAAGTGCGAACTGCTCTTGCAAGTTTACTAACAATACGAGGGAATACAGAGATATTCCACATTACCCATTAAGGGGATCCAATAGTCCAGGGAAAAATCGAAATCGAAATTCACGCCCTTTGTGGGAGGAGTTTAAAAATATTTGAGAAAAAGCTTTTGGAGCGGTTGAAAAAGGTATTTGAGAATTTTTTTTTACAGGTTGATTTCGTAAAGGCCTAAAGAAAGCATTAACTCCTTTTTTACACATTGTTTATTATAATGACAAGGAAATTTAAAATTGATTTCACGGAACCGAGCGACGTGGAGCCTACACGTCTGTTCCCTGCTCCAGCCAGGGCGGTTCTGAAAGGAAGTGGGGTAAGGCAATCCAGTAGTCCTTCGGTGAACGACATAAGGGTCACTTTGAAAATCCACATTCGTCTACAGCCAGACGTATTATGAAATAACAACGCAAAAATGCATATTTTATTTTATTTTGTGAATATCGGGCGTAAATATCAATTTTTTTGCGATTATCATAAAAGAAACTGAATTTGCTACAATAAACAATAGAACCATATCCGAAAAGATGTTTTTAAGTAGGAGAGTTTGCATTTGAAAGTGTTTTTTCATAGACCTGTTACTTTATTTTTTTCTAGGCTTATTAAAAGACTTATTAAAAAAATGACCGATGTTTTTAAGGGCCAAAATATTTAATTGAAGCATCTATAATATTTCTAAGCGATCAAATTTTCAAAACAAAAACACATGATTTTGTGTGATTTTGCATTATTTACTATGGCTTCATCTTAAAACAAACAGGCTGAACAGAGAGCAGATGCACCTTGCTTTGGAATGGGATGGTTGAAGCTAAAATTGAAGCAAAAGACAGCGGCTGCCTCCCCAACCTGTTATTTGGAGGCATACATTACATTCAAATGGGATTTAATTTTACGTTAAATGGTAACCTTCATAGGGGTCGCCAACCTATTTTTTTAAGGAAAATGTCTAATTTTTTTTTTTGTTATTGTTTTTGGGGTGTTATGCCGTGTTTCGCTACCTCCTTCTTTAGCCAACGTTTCGGACAGCGTTACAGTGTCCATCATCAGGGCAGATGAGTAAATGATATTGGTGAGAGTGTTTACTTATGTGTGTCGAAGCGATACCGTGCTGCCAGCTCCATTTCTCTACGAGCTGGTGTTAGAAAAAATTCAGCATGGTTTTTTGCGTTTAGCTTTGGTGTAGCCGTCAATTACTGGATACCAAGAACTATTGAGCTTAGCTCCGTCGTCTCTGTTAATATTGATGGGGTTTTTATGGATTTCAATTGCCTCCGTAATTAGGCGTGCTCTGTAAGTTTTGGGTCTTCCCAGGACTTCAGGAACAAATCCAAAGTAATGGCCGGTTTCGATTAAGTGCTCAGCGATTGCCGATTTGTCAGGGTGGCCAAGTTTACAAGCACGAAAGTGTTCCGAAATCCTTTTGAAGATCGTCCGCTCTGTCTGGCCTACATAGACCTTGTCACATCCGGAACAGCTGAGTTTATATACTCCATCTGTTTCCAGAGGAAACTTAGTCTTTGCCGACCTCAGTAGGTCTTGGATTTTTATCGTGGTTCCGAAGACCGTCTTGATGTTCTCTTTTCTCAACAGCCTGGCAATTCTGTCTGTTACATTATGGACGTAAGGCAGGAAAGCGCAGCCTTTTGACTCTTGTTCACCCCTGTCTTCGTTTCGTGCTGATTTGGCTCTTATGATTTGCCTTGTCTGCCTTGCTGGGTAGCCGTTACGCTCCAGTGCATCGGTGAGTTTGGTCAGTTCTAATCCGAGTTTTGGCTCCTCACATATTCTGGTCGTTCGGGTTACCAAAGTATGGATGAGACCTCTCTTCTGAGCGGGGTGATGATGCGAATCAGCGTGGAGATACCTATTTGTATGTGTTGGTTTCCTATAAACTGTGTGTCCTAGGCTACCATCCTCTTTTCGCATCACCTCCACATCCAGAAAAGGCAGGACTTTTTGGTTATTTTCCAGCTCCATCGTGAATTTAATTTTGCTGTGTAGTGAGTTGAGATGGTCCAGGAATTCGTTCAGTTTCTCTGTTCCGTGAGGCCAGATGGCGAAGACATCATCGACATAGCGCCACCATACTTTAGGAACAGCCGAAGCTGTGTCGAGTGCCACTTCTTCAAACTTCTCCATAAAAAAGTTGGCTAGAACTGGCGACAATGGACTGCCCATCGCAACTCCCTCCACTTGCTCGAAAAGTTCACCCTGAAAAGCAAAATAACCTGTTTTGAGGCAGTGTTCAAAAAGTTTGCAAATGTCATCCTCATAAATCTCCCTGAGCAAAGTCATGGAGTCTTCTAGGGGAACATTTGTAAAAAGAGACACTACATCAAAACTGACTAGGATATCTCTTTCATCAGTCTTTACCTTCTTGAGCTTACTGATTAGATCTGTGGAATCCTTAATCCAAGATTCAGTTTTCCCAGTTTGCATCTGCAACAATCTCGATAGGTATTGGGAAAGTTTGTACGTCGGTGCACCAATAGCACTGACAATCGGTCGCATTGGGATATCCTTTTTGTGGATTTTCGGAAGACCGTATAGGGCAGGAGTTCTGGAGGCTTTTACGAAAAGCCCAGATCGATCCTCTTTCCTAATACTGGAAGCTTTAACTAGTTCCCTTGTCTTCAGGTCAATCTTGTTGGTGGGGTTGTTTTTTATTTTCTTATAGGTGCCGGCATCGCACAGGAGGTCTTCCATCTTTTTGATGTAGTCTACAGTATTAATCACGACAGTGGCATTGCCTTTGTCGGCTGGCAGAACCAAGATTTCCTCATTGGCGCGCAATTCTTTTAGGGCCGCAAACTCTCCTTTTGTGATGTTTGGGCGGGGTATTTCTGCCCTTTTCAAAATATGGCAAGTCTCTTGACGTATGTCCTCTGCTTGCGTCTCTGTCATTTTGTGGACTTTCATCATTGTATGTAATGCCGTCTCTACACCACATACGATAGATTCTATAGGTATCTTTTTAGGGGCAACTGCATAATTCATCCCCTTTGCAAGCACAGAAGTCGCGTTTGGGCTCAACTCAAGGTTCGAAATATTAATAACAACTTTATTCTGGCAGCACGGTATCGCTTCGACACACATAAGTAAACACTCTCACCAATATCATTTACTCATCTGCCCTGATGATGGACACTGTAACGCTGTCCGAAACGTTGGCTAAAGAAGGAGGTAGCGAAACACGGCATAACACCCCAAAAACAATAACAAAAATACTTTTTGGCCGTGAAAACCTAAAAACATACCAAAATGTCTAATTATTATTTTTTTAATTTCGTATTTTTTGTACTCTCTGACTTCCTCACTCCGTCATTCTCTCCCTCCCTGACACCTTCACTCCCTGACTCCCTTACTCCCTGACCCTCTCACTCCCTCATTCCCTCACTCCTTCCCTATCTTCCTCATCCCTCACTCTCTGACTCCCTGACTCCTTTATTCCCTCGCCTCCTCTCTCTTTCTCCCAAACGACTCTTGTAAGTCGTGTAACAAAAATAAACCTCATTGTCATTCACAGACATGTTAATAATAATATAAAAAATTACGCTGAATGTAATATTTATCTTGTGGAAGATACTCTGACTATACCTACACCTAGAGAGGCTACGGGTCGGAATTTAAACTTGGCATAAAATAGCTTTAGCTGTGTTTAGTGACTAGATTTAATCTCCTTCCCCTCCCCAATTCTAAAATTCCTTATTTTGATAGACCCACTGGCTCCTGGCACTGGGTGCTCTGACTCGCGACATCAAAAAATATTTACCTGAGTGTGAGTGAGGGATAAACTGCTATTGCATTCTGTTTGCACGCACACTGGAGAGGCTGTGCAATCTATCAGATAGTTCTTTATCGCGTTTCTAGATCGTCTCTCGCAATAGCAGACAAGGTTCTAACTGACATTTTTTTCAAAAAATTACGTTTGAATGCAAAACCATTTCTTTTGCTCATTTCTAAAACCAAAAGTATCTCCGGGAGTATAACCACATGTGTTATATTCCCGAAGATACTTGTTTGAAGAAATTCTAAAATCAATTTCCATTTGATTTACAAGGTTATATCATCGCTTACGCTCTCTATTTTGTTTGTATCTGACAGCTGATCGTTGTTACGAGGCGCAATGTAGTTCGTGACTTTGGATCATCGATTCAACTAACTTCGACTTTCCGTGTTCTGAGGTTTCTAAGTTTGAAAAGACGAATTTTCGTAATCTATTCAACAAATTTTGATTTAGAGATTCAATCTTGTGTTAAGTATTTTAGTTTATCACTTTTTAATGATGAATATTCAAATAGGACGTGTCCCTAGCTTGGAATTACGTTAGGAAAATGTAGTTAGAACCTTATGCAATGAATTATTATGCCAAATTTGGTTGCACATGGTTCTATCTACATAGTATGTTCTAAAATGGTAAGTATACATCCTATTTAAACATTTTCCTCTAAAATATGTTCAACTTAAATACTTTACACAAGTTTCAAACTCAAAATCAGAAATTGGTAAATAGATAATGAAAAATCGTGTTTGCAAACTTTAACATCTCATTTATCAGAATGAGGTGAAGTGAAGTTAGAACCCTGTGCAACTGAAGCGACGCAATGACAAAAGGTCGGCGACACTTAGTTGATGAGCGATAAAAAACACATTATTCATACCCACCAAACATTATTGTTCGCTTACCATATGTTGGCCATCCCTGACCTGCAACTACCATTGAATGACCGACTATTGCACTATGCTTCAGAATTCATAACCGGTTTATAATCACACTTTTTACCGACTCATTCGGTAGTTTTTATAATACTTTAGCCAATCTTTACTAGTGTAGACTTATCAATATTACCGCATAGAGTCTGCGGCGTGTAACAAGGTCACGCGGAATGTTCATAATATGTAACCAAACCAACAGTCGTCAGAGTGATGCTATTGTGTACTGCGGTTTGAAGTATGTTAATTGTTTTATTATTGTTTATTGGTGATAAAAAAACTGGCGCTTTGAATAAATCAAAACCAGGGTGAAGGCCAACTTTGATGATTTATTTAAGCGCGTACTTTATAATACGTTTTACCATAATATTAAAATATAATCAAGGTAATTACTAAGTACTACCTGAATATACCACAATGATGGGATCCACCTCAAGAATTAAGGGGTCGCATTGAGGTGGTTAACGGTGACCTAAAACTAAATATAAGCAGACATGCAAAAGAATGGTTCATTATTAGATTTTCTGTATTTTTGTATTTCGCAAGGCAACCTGTCAAATTTTCCAGAGGTCTAGTATTCCAAATCAAACTTTCAATCGTGTTTTTTTCTTGTTCAAATGCACCTTCACAAGTAACAAAAGTTTGGAAAAAAAAATTATAAATTATTTAAAAAAAAATTATCACAATTAAGAAACTATGATGATTAAAATTTGTTACTTAAATTGAATTGTATATTGTTCTTTTGACTTTATGTCCGGGTTAAATCTTCCCCACAGGAAAACTTAACCCTCCCACACACTTTTCCACAAATGATCATCTAGTCAATCCACGCTATGCAATTGCACTATATAAGTATAATAAATACAAAACAATACAAGAACAACATGTCAACCTACCAGAGACCAAATGGGAAAATAATTCACCGACTCGAGATATTTTCATATCATAGGGTTCGGCTCGATAGAACTCCAACTGGACCGATAAATCCTAATGACCCCTCAATATAAATATTTAAAAAAATCTTTCGTAACCCTGCATGTATTTAATATGACTGATTTCTGCATTTTTATATATAGATTCTTTGACAAATCTAATAAGCCTAAATTTTCAACCATATTATTATTATTATAGAATTATTATTGCTATATTTAGAAATCTGATATATAGTATTGGTAATCATCAGTATATTAATACGTGAACCAAAAACTTTGTATCCCTTTTTACGAAAATGCCTAAAAGGAGTACAGAATGCTAATATTTCTTTAAATTATGCATAAAATTACATTATATCAATAATTAATTATGTTCGAAATTCGACCATTGGGCGACCACTAGTTTAATTTAATTTGTAAAATTTAATAACTTAAAATTTAATTTATCAACCATATTATGAATAATTCTAATTTGTAAACTTCATCCGCTATATCACAGGGACATCTCTAGCATGGAGAATGAAATAACACAAAAATCAATACAATTTTGAATATAACAAAAATTACAATACTAAATGACTTTATTTACAAGCTATTGATGTTGAGAATTTTGCACGATTACACTTGCTATCAAGTTACCTTTCTTTACATGTTTTCATTATGTTTATACAGAATATTCTCTGTTATTATAACTATTACAAGAGTTCACCAAAACACAAAAAACCAACTGTTGAGTTTAAACAAAAAACAGCTGTTTGTATCGCTTATATATTATTTTTGTCTCATTCATTCTTATATTGTCCTTAATACTATTGATACCCTCCTTTGTGCCACTTTAACTTATAATCTTATCATTAAAAACATTACATTACATTAAAAAGCCTTTCCATGGCGTTAAATAAATAAATGTACAAAGTTCTTATAATAAATAAAAATAAAAAAATATCTTTGAAAAAAAAAACGCATTGTTAAAAAGACTCTGCTGGACCGGTTTATTCAATATGCCGTTGTTTTTCAAAAAGTTGGTATGTCCTAACATAATGTTTGACTTTAATTTAATATCTGTACTATGCACGATATTAAATTTTATAGTTCTGTAACAGCAGCATATCTGAATTTCCGTAACGGCATTGTTAATTAACTTCCTTAGGTAAACGAACACACTCATAACATAAATGTTGAGTTAGATTCGGAAGCCATTGTTAGATTGCTTTTGTATGCCGTTGTTTACATAACGAATGAACCACGAAGTTGTGAAGTTTCCTCTGAACTTTTCAGATAATGTAGTACTTACTTCATATTATTATTTTGAAATATTCACGATATGAACACGAATAACTTTTGTTTACGTTTAAACGCAAACGCAACTAGAGAAAATGGAAACGTAATAAATTTTTCATTGTGGTTTTTTTCTATGTTTTGTTTCTGTTTATAATTTCAAGGAATGTTACAGTTTTTTTTCTTCTCTTGAAATGTTAATTAATGAGGTTTCACGAACATTTAAACTGCCTTGTACATTTTTGTTTATTTAGAGTTTCCGTGAAATTATCAAAGAGAAGAAAAGCGAAAAACATTACGCTCATAAAATTAAAAGAAGTTGGATTAAAAATACATGAATTTGAAGACTTAATTTTTTTCTTTAGATAAAATTTCTAACCCACGTAAAATTGGCAAGCAAACGTAACCTATGCTTATCTTACCTTTATGAGCTCCACACATGAGGCCCTGAGGAAATTTATTCCCCTCAGGGCTTATGTCATCTTTGTGGAGGGTCTTTTTAGAAAAGGAAGGAGGAAGTAACGGACGTACGAATCCAACCCTCACGCTGTGGTGCAAGGCGATGTTCCGAGAGAGAGTCCCGCTGGAGAGATCAAAAGGTTTCTCTTAACCAGTCTCTCCCGATCCGGCCTGCCATGCAGTTGGTGGGCAGACGCACCCGCCGCCAATATTCGGGCAGACCTCACCCCATGAACCGGGACACCCTTCCTAAGTCACCAAATGTAGCGAACCACTTGGGGTGACCTGTGGCAGCGGTGTTCGTTATCCAATAAATGGTTCCTGGGGCGGCGGTACCCATACCCGCCTCCCAAATTGAAGTTAACATGACCATAGAAAGCTGTAAAATTCTGACTTAAACATTGCGTCGCCTTAGTTCATATTTGTCCAACAGACCATTAGAAAACTTTACAGGAGGAGAAGGTTTTCTTTAATTATTTCAGTGAAACATCATGATAGGTGTTTAAGATAAAGCTATTTCCGTAAAGATAAAGGTCTTATTAGTTTAAATAATTCTTAGTTAAGAGATTAGCTATCCTTTTTTAAACTTTATTCTTAATTTTAAAGTGGAGATTGAACAAAAATTAAAATGGTCTATTAGACAAATAAGAACTGCGTGCTCTACCAATTTAGTAGAGCACCCAAAATTGTTACAATTTTTGAAGGAAAAGCATTGAAAATGTTGCTTTATACTGGTGGGAATATAAATTATACTTGACATTGGCATTTGAAAGGACTCCGTACATGTGAAGGTAGTTCGCTTCAGAGACGCGCAGCTCTGTGAAAGAGTGTGTGAATGATTTATAGTGGTGGGTGTATTTTAAAGGTTGCCTCATCCCTAAAGCGAAGAAAGACCGCATTTTCGGATAGATAATGAAAATTTATCTTTTTTATATTTTCCGAGATTTCTGGAATTTTTACTTCATCTTTCAAAGCTTTCTTGGGAATTTTTCATTAAATGATTGTTTTATTTTGCAGACTTTTATCGCCCTGAAGTCAGTGACGCTGGGCACCAGAAAACCTGTGGAATTTTTAGTGGACCACGAACTATCCTTTGTGGACGACTCCGAACTCCAACCATTTAAGGTAACATTATTATTTAACTATAACATATGCCATTTCTCTAAAAATATAGTTTATACAAATAAAAGCTTCTTTACGGAATCAACTTTATTAAATAATTGTAATGGAATTATACCACGAATTAACTGTTTCAAAAATCGGCTTCAATAGCTAAGTAATAGCTAAATTATTGCATAATCCACATTTTTCGTTTACGATGATGGATACGGGAGAAATTCAAATATTGTCTGTCTGTTTTTAATAAAAATGTTAAATAAGCAATCCTTGGCTCTCAAAAGCTCTTTACAAAACCCTAAAATATCTAAAACTTTATCTACCAAAATAGTTAGCTGCCCATTAAGATAATACTTAAAAGAATTTACAATTTGCTCTTTCATAGATGGCGCGAGTTTAATTATTTTAAGAAAAACGCTTTTTAACAGTTATGCTTTAAAATATTAAGATCAATTAATTATTTGCGCCCGTACACACGCAATATGAATATGGATAAATAATTTTGTCCATAAACAAACTCAAATCTTAGAAGAAACGCTAACAGATACAATATTGCATTTGTTAGCCTTTCTGGAAAGATTTGAGTTTTTATTTATTTATTTATTTATAAATAAACGCCCTTTTTCGGGGCTTTTACATATATAGCATAGAAAAAACATTTTATTGTACATAACTGAACTGCCTCAATAACAATATTTTAAATTTATTCAAAGATAAATTGAAGATGTCCACTGACTTGGTATAATTGTTTCCCTCCATTAGTATTCTGGGCAAAGAGGAATACATATGATAGTTAGTCCCAGAATTTCTGCACTGAAATAAATCCTGACTTCTTTGAATATAGTAAATCCTTTTACTTTATTGACAAAACTATTTTTTCATATTCATATTGCTTACGTACGAGCGCAAACAATTAATTCATATTAATATTTTAATTTATTAACTAAATCTTACTCGTAAAAAGCGTTCAACCCTAAAATAATGAAACTCTCCCCATCTTTGAAAGAGAAGATAATCAATTATTTTAAGAATCACCTCAATATTATTATTTATGAACAAAAAATTAATTTTACGAAACTGATGTGCTGCAGAAATGTACTCATTTTTGTGGAACAAAATTTTCAGAATGAAAATAAGAAAATATTCGTTAAGATCTTATTTTGCACGACAGTAAAATTAAGTAATATTATTCTTTATTTATTTACGTAGACATACATATTACATTATGTTTCAAGTGACATGGTAGGCATATCATATATACACAATGTCAACTTAATTTATTAAAATTATCCGAACATAGTATAGTATATAACATGTTTATATAAAATCATAAATTCAATAATTGACAGCCCTGAACTATTATTATACTTGATTTCTTTTCATATACCTCGTAAACCAACCTCGAGGCAATATCTACCGTTCTATTGTGACAACTCCAACACAGAATCACAATTGTACACCCCCGTTTTTATACATATATACGTTATACAAAATTTGGGTAATGACTATAAAGATGTTGATATATTTAACACATCATTAAATAAATATAAACAAGCCATTACCCAATTTCTATCGGAAAGGCGAACATCAAATTTAATATAATTAAACAAACTACGTACCTCTACTTCGACTTATCTTACCAAAGTATTGTACTTTTCCAAGTATACTATTTCTCCATCTTGCTTGTTTTTATTTGATTTTGTTCTTGACTTTGCTTTTGTTTTACATTTTGTTTTTTTTTATATTGTTTTAGATTTTGTCTTGATTTTATTGTGCTTATTTAGATGTTCTTTGTAATAAATAAATTAAAATTACATATAAAAGCTCAGCCGGGCGTGAACTTTAAAAAAAAATAATTATACATATATAAAATAAAATATTTGTGAGTAATAGTAATAAAAAATAATAGATAAGGAAGAATGAAAAAGGAAAATTTGCTTAGGAATATCATAAATTTGATAACACGGCTGAATAATCGTAAAAACATAAGTAACTTGCTTACTTAGTCCGCCTACTTCACCGTAATTAATAAAAACACAACCCAAAAACCAGCTTTGTTTTAACCATTTTTATGCGTTGTCATAAACCAACCAAAATGAGAGACAGAAGTAGACACGCGGCCATAACTTCAGGTCGACAACGCGTATTGTCCTTGAGTTGTATAATTCAGGGCACTGTGCATTGCGCCGTGCTCTAATTTTGAATAATAATTTTCAGACGTAAAGTGGTACACGTGAAGCTAATAAGAGAAAAAGCCACAAAAAATTTAAACGTAACGGTCGCAACTGGGGCTCGAATCCAGACCCTTTTAGTTTTACCGGGACTGGCGTCTCTACTAATTGATCTACCGCCACCTAAATACATTCTGTCATTTTCGTGAATCTCATACTCCTATTTTTAAAGTACTAACATTATCTTATTATTTTCCATATTTTTGGCTGCCATTTTTTTGGTGTGATTGCAAAGTTCTACCCGAACATTTTTACAATCCACATGTTGTTGAGATTTTCTTATTCAATGATTGATTATACTGAGTTTTGTAGTCTTCAATAAGTTAACTCTAATAAATTGGATTCTAATTATATTGATTAAAATATTAAAAGTATTTATAGTAAGTAAGTGTATGTACGTATTAGCAAACAACTCTCACAACTTCTAACTAATATGCCGAATTCGAATAAGTTTTTTCAAATAATTGCAAAGTTTAAATAATTCTTATAATTTACCGCTTCCCGTTGATAAAATGCTCAAATTATTATTATTATTATTTTCCGATGAGTTCACGACACGCCTTCTAATCGTTATTTTTTATTATCATCGGATAATAAATCGTAATCTTTACGACATTTACGGAGAGAGCGCCGGTACTCAATCAATTCAAATATTATGAAATTCCACGAAATGATTACAATCTGACACGACTCCTAACTTATTTTCAGTTTTTTGCGTAAATATTGACAGTGGGCGCTTTTATTATTCCCACGATTACGTCACGGAAACGGCACATAAAGATAATAAGATTTTTAATTTCAAAATTAAAAAAAATTTCAAATTTCAAAAATTTTAAATATCAAAAAAATTTTGATGTTCAAAAAATGTTCATTTTGAAAAACCAAAAAATTCAAATTACTAAATATTATTGGTACCTGTTCGGATTTGTGTATCAGAATAGATTGATGTAGGTACTCAGTGGGTACGTTCCTTACCACAATAATGCAGCAGATCTTTCTTACACGCCAAATAATATGAGTATATGTGGTTCCAACGTTCTGTATCCCGATTCCATGAAGTTTTGAATATAGAAGTGTTTAAACCAATTTTGAAGACCATCGTTGTCGACACTCCATTTTCACATTTCTTAAAAAAACGTGTATATATATATTTTTTTTTATGTGAATACTTCACACGAGAGTCCCAACTGTTCCCGTCTGGCTGGAGCTAGTGAGACTACTTCAACCTCACAGCATATCCCGATTGGGGTATATTGTGAGGTTGGTGGGATGGAAAGAAGATGGGGAAGAGGAACGTGGGGAAGTACTTGGCTATTCAGATCTGGTCACCAATTGCTAAAGCCATTTCAAGCAACGTCTCAGATCTAAAAAAAATGTAAGTCTTAATATAAGTCTTGATAATAACCGCCTTGAAAGGGCTGATGTTACAAAATATCTTGGCCTTTTCATTGATTCACAACTCACATGGGATCACCAATTTAAACATGTTCTATCCAAAATTACTCCTATAACTGGTGTTTTATATAGACTTCGCGGGTTACTTCCTCCCTCTCTATTAAAATCGATTTACCATGCTATGATTCACTCACATCTAATATATCTCGCCGGAATTTGGGGATTTGCTACAAAAAAAATGATTTCAGAAGTCCAAGTCGTTCAAAATAGAGCCCTGCGAAATATTTTCAGTCTACCTTGGGACACACATGTCAAAGATATCTACAGAAACACCCAAATACTTCCTTTTAATACCATTCCCACTTTTGAAATAACTAAAACTATATTACAAGTAATTCAACACTCGGCACATTCCAACACTACACTCTATTACAATTGCGACGTACACCAACACAACACAAGAAATCACAACAAACTTCTTATATCAAAAATCAAATCAACAAAATATGGACTAAGATCCCTAGAATACATAGCTCACACAAAATATAATCAACTACCCAACGAGATCAAACGTGCAAGTCAATGTAAAAAGACCCAAACTAACATGCTCAAACTTCATCTTATTAATGACTATCTGAAATAATAATGTTGTGTATGTCCCCATCATATGTCCATTTAATACATACAGCTATATGTTTCATGTAATGCGTATCATTCCCGCAATGAGTTTATTAACTCCTGGGAGTACAATGCTTTATATAATTTACTATATTCTGTATTGTATACTTTTCATAAATAAATAAATAAATAAAATAAATAATATACCAGGGAGATACTGAAAGAATCATTCCACTCGAGAACGTGCCGCAATATACTATAAATTATTTTTAAATGAATTAGTTGTCAAATAACACAAATTAATCAAATAAAATTTATTTGCGCACGCCGGCATTCGATCCCGCGACCTTCGTATTGCGAGTCAAAAGCGACCACGGCGGCCGTCAATATGCGATATATATTTAAAAATAAACATGTTATATGAAAAATACTCCTTGTATAATGTTTTCAATCCCTACAATTCTTTTTTGATATTTTAATTTGGTGTAATAAACCTGATATTATAAGTTACATAGGCTCGTTTTTCATTAATAGGTATTCAGCAAATTCCTCACTCTTCATAGAACACAAAAGAGTACAATGAACCACCCGTGTCGTTTTGTCCTATGACTCTGTCAGGCCTGCCGTGTTCCGTGTTCCGTGTTCCGTGTCCTGGGTTCGCTAATTAATACTGGGAAATGCACAGTGCATTTGAAAATGCATAATCCTCTGTAACAGAGGAACACAAGGTTTTGTTTAATGTATTTTTGTAATCCAAACAAACTATTATGCAGCATGTTATATTCATTTTAATTATATTTTTAAAATCATAAATCGTAGCCATAAATTAATTATTAATATGACGTCTACCAAGCCTGGACTCCGCGTTCATTATTTTTTACATACGTCACTAGGTCGACGTTATTTTATTTATTTATTTATAATATTAACGCCATTCGGCTTTTACATAATAACATAGATAAGGTATAGCTAGTGAGCTTGTATAATTAAATACTACAATATTGCAACAATGAAAAAATAACTTACCTTAAGAGTTACGTTGAAAATGTAATGGTAGGTGGTAAATAATAAGTAAAATATATTACAAGTAAGGAAACAAACCTTATTTCCAATGAAACAATAAAATTAAGAAAATCTGTGGACAGCATAATAAAAATAGCCACTATTGTAAGTTAGTACCAATATTTGTAAGTTGGTAACAATGATGAAAAGAAAAAATGTTTTAATTTTTTTTATAATTAAATAATATTACAGGTTGTGATGGTTTATAAAATTACTATAAATCATACAATTAATTTCTAAGATGCATTTAATATGATAACGATAGGTAGAGATATGTTATAAATATATTTGGTAAATTTATATCACAAATTTACCAAAGTTTTTACTTCCTTAGTGAGTACTTGAATTATGGATAAATGATTTCATTATTTCATGTCTATATTTTATCAGCGACACATTCCATACGTCTATGTGTGAATACATATACGTCAATGTGCGAATACGAATACACATTCCATACGTCTATGTGCGAATATATATTGAATTCTATGTAGTGGTATATTGAAATGGGCCATGGTCGCAGTATTGCCACAATAAAACGGTAGTGCTGACCTTAATTTAATGTGTTCATTTTAATAAACATAAAAGAATAGACCGGTCAGTGGTTGAGTAAGCATCGCGTTTGGGTTCCACCCTGGCGACCGTGTTCGATTCCCCGGCTGGCTAAGTCCTCCATCACAACACAAGCAACATTTTCGGCTTCCTGTGGTGGTAGTAGGAGATTTTCAAACATTGTTGGATTATTCGTAACCCGGGAATGTTTAACTTTCTTTAAAAAAAAATCTCTTAAAATGCCTTTAGATTTGTTCTTTTACTATATCCAATTAGCAAAAGTGCTTTCCCATCCCTTTTCCACTCCTCCGCCACCCTCGTTCAGCTCCAATCTGAAATTAGGCAGTTGTGGTTAAAAATGGAAAAAATCGAATTATTCAATCATTTTCCTGTAATTATATCAATCGAAGGAAGTTTGTTGAGTACCTAATTACTCAAACTTCCCGAGATAAGTAATCATGAGTGATTGAATTGGTTGGTTATTCGGGTCGACTCATTCATCGCAAAATTCATTTAGCAACGCATCACTTCGACTTTGAATGGAGTGCTCTCTTTTGAATATAGAAAATCCCTTTAAACCTACATTTTGAGGACATTTGAGACATAATTTTGAGCTTAATTTTCATAATATTATGTACTAAACTGTGGATGTTTTTCTGTCCCAGCATAATACATATTTATGAACAAACTCAAGCTAAAATGTAAGCGTGGAAAGTTATTATTAAGAGTG
Source organism: Glyphotaelius pellucidus (assembly GCA_936435175.1). Lineage (NCBI taxonomy): Eukaryota > Metazoa > Arthropoda > Insecta > Trichoptera > Limnephilidae > Glyphotaelius > Glyphotaelius pellucidus. The sequence goes on from OW386550.1 coordinate 2,306,887, forward strand.
TACAAGCTTTGCATAAATTCATATTCCCTTTATCCTAAATAATTCTTTAAAACGTTCGGCGTTCATTCATGTGAAAGGCAGTCACAAAATTGCTTGTTTATTTGAAATTTGGAATGCAATATTATATTTCTTAAATCTCAAATAATAACCTACCCACGGAACTTTTATAGCATTAATTCAATGTTATTGTAGACATTGTTGCAAATTTAAATCAAGTTCAATTGTTCAACAATTTTGGGAGATATCGCTCGTTAAGTCTCTTTTTTACATTAGCACCAAATAGAAGACCCTGAAGAAAATAATTTCCCTTAAATTTGGGGATGATATGGATGGGTCTTTTTAGGGGAAGGAAGGAGATGAAGTTCTGGGAAAGAAAAAGGTGTAAGGGCGGTCAGTTTGTCCAGGAGTAACGTCCGAACTTATGAATCCATTCCTCCCACTGCGATGCAAGGTGATGGGTCGAGTCTGAGGTCTCCCTCAACCAGTCTTTTCCGATCCGACTCACCACTCTGTAGGTGGGCAAATGCATCCGCCGTCAAAACCTAGACAAACCTCACCTCAAAAACCCGGGACCTCTACTAAGTCACCAAATGTAGCAAACCACTTGGGGTGACCTATGGCAGGAGTGTTGGTTATCCAAGAAATGGTTCTCGGAGCAGCGGTACCCATAACTGCGTCCCAAATAGAAATTTTATGCAGAATGAATAAAATTATAAATATAGTTTTGTAGACCTCTAGATTAAGTGATATCTTTGAACATAAATTAAAATTGTCGTCTATTGGAAAAAAAAAAACAAAATTTAAAAAAAAAATACATAATAAAAACAACAGACAGTATTAAAAAAAATCTTGATAACTACATAAATAACACTTTCCTCCCTTACACACAAGCTTATGGGAGTACATCTTTTCAAAAAAATGTGTACATATATATAGTGCCCTTGAGGTGATTTTTCACAAAAACGGCGCTGTATAAATCATCCAAATATTATTATTATAGATACAAAATTAGGGAAACGAAATGTTTATTGAATTATTTAAAAATTATTATTTTTCTGTTATCAATTTTGTTTAATATTTTGTAAAAAAAAAATCTTTAATAAAAATAAAAAAAAATTTGAAAGCTAGCAACTTCAGATTAAATTTATTTTAACAGTGTTTTGGTTTATTTTAATTTTTATAATGCCGAAACGTGCTGTATGTAGACTGTGAAATATAAATTATTCTAATCAATATTAAAATATCTAATATTCTTAATATATCTTTCAAAAAAATGAAAACGTATTTCTGCCAAAGTAAACAGTATTTTCTCTTGTGTAACCGGAAATATAAGGTTATTGTTTTTTTATGAATTGACTTGTATGTTATTATATTGAATTGTTCGCTTCAGGCGGCTTTGGGGTGGGAAGTGGGAACCTTCGATATCGATAACACTGGCTTTGTTATCGTGGAAGTAGATATTTTGTATTGTTTATTTTTTTCATTTTTTGAAAGTCTGAAATAAGGTTGAATGTCGAAGGATTCTTTCAGCTCTGAATTGATTGATCGAAAGTTATGAATGCTTCTGATTTCGCCATTTTCCTGATAGTATCTGAATGGGGTATTCTTTAGTTAATTTAAAAAAAATTGTATATTTTAAATTTGCAATTTTGAAAATGAGACACGCAAAATTGTCAAGTAAAATTGCATAAGTATCCTGTTCATTGATTAGTGTAAAATAAAATGCTGGTAGTAGGCACTTCATATGTAATTTTAAATCTTGATTTGAGATTTCACGGCCAAAAGTATTATCGTGATTTTTTTTGGGGTAAAATGCCGTGTTGCGTTACCTCCTTCTTTAGCCACCTCTGCCGTCATCGATGTGTCGATTACGCATCTGCCCTGATATGGACGCTATAATGCAGTCCGAAACGTTGGTTTGCACGAAGTAGCACAACACGGGATGATACCCCAAAAATTAATCGCGGTAGCTTTTTTCTTATCTGCAGTCTGGTTCCTGCTCAAAATCAATTATTTTGAGTGAAAAACTTATTGACATTGAGGATGACAAAAAACCACAGTGTGGTACAGACCGTAAAAATATACACGAAAAGCTACTGTTTTAGTTTAAATTAATCTTTTTATCACCATTTTATGAGAGCTTAAAGCTAGCTTTAGAAACAACAGTATAGGTACTACAGCCACTAATGTAAATTTAAAAAAAAAACAGAGTGTGCAATTCACACGCGGTAGAAGTGAAACCATCAAAAAACTAAAGTAGATAAGAGTGGGGAAGCTACGAAGCACAGCAAAAAGAGGAGACCGATAGACTACAATGCACAGCACAAAAAGGAGTCCGATTGGCCTATTTCATTCTCTCACAGACTAAATCTTATAGATGTATGTGTTTGTCTCTTTTTAGTGTAGCCTAGCTATTTTTTGTTTCATCGAGTTTTAAATTACAACGGTGCTAAAAAAGTTTTCACTTTTACACTTCTATATTACGACGTCTTAGTTCGTATTTGTCCAACAGACCATTAGAAAATTTTACAGGTGTAGAAGGTATTCTTTCAGTATTTCAATGAAAAATTACGATAGATGTTTAAGGCCCCGTAACCACTCTAGAAAAGAAGAAGATGGATTGTTATTACTTATTACGAATGTTGGAGAGAGCGCGACAATATTTAAATCGATAAAATTGAAGCGAAAATTACGAAAAAGCTTAATAAAACATGACTCGTTTAAAAAAGAGCAAAAATCTCGTGGAACGTATCTTAAGTATCATTTAAAGAAACATTGTGAATTTTTTCACAAATATAACTTGTAAAATAATAGAAATAGACTTGTTTTAAATAATTTTCGGAGCATACTTTACGATTTTTTTCTATCGAGGGAATTTCATATACCTAATTTGCGTTTCAGCGTTGAACGTATCTAGATATTATCTTCAAAAATAACATATTTTTTAAGAGCTTAAAAACCTCAAATGTTTTAGGGAGATATGTAAGAAATCGGTCGAAATTCGGACAGCGGCCGCGATAAAGCTAATTCCGTAAAGGTAAAAGTCTCATTAGTTTAAATAATTCTTAGTTAAATGATTAATTATCATTTATTTTTAATTTTGCAGTGGAGATTGAACCAAAACTAAAATGGTTTTTTGGACAAATAAGAACTGAGGCGACGATTAGTAAATTTATATAGCAGAGTTTTATTTAAGCGTACCTACCCACCATAGAATATGTAATATTCTAACGTCAGACCCACAAAGATGTTCTGCAGTAGCTCACTTAAAAAAAAAATATATATTCCAAAAATGTGCCATTAAAACGGCGTTCTGCGGAATAATAATGAAGTATTTTGCCTTAACAAAGAAACACAGCTTTTGTTCTTCGAACACGGTTTGACGAGTTTAGAGCTTTTGCAATTCATCTGGTGAATTTTCCTCCAGTTATTTCGCTCGTAAGAGCAGTTCAGCTTGCTCCCGTAATTTATACTTCCATTCATTTGGATCTAATGGCCTGAGCGTCACACCCTATTTCCTTTATTTGGGGAAATGATCCTCTACGTAGAATGCCGGAGAAAGCTTTATCTACACTTTATAGTATCCACATTTCCAGTCTTTACGACAGTTGGTAGCAACGGGATGAAAACCTTTCGCTTTTCAATACTCTCAAAACAGATTTGGACTATTGTAGGCGCATATGACATAATTGTGTGGTAAACACGCGATAGCGAATGATAAACGAATCCAAAAGTGGCTAGGCATTAGATAATACAATCCCGGGTTCCCGGCCCATTTTTGATCCCGAAAATACCGGGACTGCACTTCGGCTAATCTCGGGATTTTCGGGACTGCCACAATCAGGTTTATTTTGCATTCCGTAATCCGTTGCGCCTTGACTTGTTCGGAAGTTATGCGCGTACAAACATTTCGGAGATTCATTTTTATTTAAATAGATAGATATTCACTACGACGCCTGAAATAAAATTTCCCGCAAATATATCAACATAGTTACCAAGACAACGATTTGTTTTGCTTTTCGTCTGACGTTATCAATAACTCGCTTTTGTAAGGGACAATAAACGTATAATAAATATAATATATTAATATTTATAATTTCATAACGCCAGAGCTTACCATTATATATAGTCTGTATTACTTGCATTCAATGTAGCTTTCTATTGGTGAAAGAATTATTGAAAACGACTTAGTGGTTTAGGCGTGAAAGCAAACAAACACACGCACTTTCGCATTTATAATATTTGTAAAGATAAGTTGTCTTGTGTAACAAAAAATATTAAAAAATCATGTTTAAGAACTTATTATATATGCTTTTATTTTATTTATCCCAACTATTAACCACATTTCCTAATCCCGGGATAGTACCGGGATCCCGGGATTACACATAGAAAATTCCATAATCCCGGGATTTAAAAACATGCTCGGGATTGTATTCTCTACTAGGCATAGACCTGTTATCGTGATAATTGATGAAATGATAAATTACAAATACGTTTTAATCCCAAATCGCTTATTAACGGACTTATTATTGAATGCAAGATATCCTTTTCAGCTGCGTTACGTGAACATTTTTACGAGTTATATTTATTTTTACGAGATGAATACAAAATAATTTTGCTTCCTTTTGTATAATATTATTTCGCATTATTTACAAGTAATTATTTTTATTATGGATTACATTCAATTTGGGAGGCGGGTATGGGTACCGCCGCCACGGAAACCATTTTTTGGATAACCAAAAACCTTACCGTTGATCACCTCAAGTGGTTCGCTAAGTTTTGTGACTTAGCAAACGGTTCATGGGGTGAGGTTTGTTAAGGTCTTGGTGGCCGATGTGTCTGCCTACCTGATACGTGGCGGGCCAGATCGGGAGAGATTGGTTGAGAGAGATCTAACCCAAACCTCTCCAGTCAGATTCTCTAGACCGATTGCCTTACAACGCAGTGGAAGGGATGGATTCATACGTCCGTCACTCCTAGACACATTGACTTCCAGACTCATACCCACCCTTTATACTTTTTTCCTTCCCAGAACTTCCTCTCCGTCCTTTCCTATATAAGATCCTTCACATAGCATCCCCAAAGATGACGTAGGCCCTGGGGGAATTTCAGTTCCTCATTGCCTCTTTCGTGGAGTTAATGTAAAAAAAAACTTAATTTTTTCTTCAAAATTCGCAAATTCACTTTGTGGCGTCATTATTAATTTAATGAAAACAAATAACTTTGTGTACACCACTATTTAATTAACAATATCAACATTTTTCACAAATAAATAAAATATAAAATAATTCTTATATTTTATTTAATTGTTTTTTATGATATTTTAAGTAATTAATCACCTCTCCTTTCTAATATTTTGTCTATGTTCTAATTAGTCTATACTTGTTTGTCTTTTGTTATTTTTTATTAACTTATCCCTGACGAAGAAAACATAGTTTTCGAAATATGTTGATATTGTTAATTAAATAGTGGTGTACACAAAGTTATTTGTTTTCATTAAAAAAACTTAATTAATTAAGTAATTTAAACAATTACACATCTGCCCTGATGATGGACACTGTAACGCTGTCCGAAACGTTGGCTAAAGAAGGAGGTAGCGCAGCACGGCATAACACCCCAAAAACAAATAACGAAAATACTTTTGGCCGTGAAAATCTAAAAACGTATCATGCGATAACTTGTCTAAATTTTTTTTTTTTAAATTTAATAATGTTGATAATTAACGTTAATAAACAGCTGACAGCCGACCGAAACAGCCGACAAAACACATCTGACGACCGAAACAGGTCACAATAATAAAAAAACTTGCATAACTTAATACGAACATTATAAAATTAAATTTAAAAAATAAATTAAATTTAGTTCTACAAATTAAACACAAAAACAATAAATATCTACACCAACGTCTAAATATACGTATCTATTCGTATAACAACTTGGACCACTATAAAACCAACAGATTGATAAAAACTATAAAAAATGTTGTTATATAAAAATAGACTATTTTTTGCCCATGGTAACAAATCTTGTGAGGCAGCAATTTTTTCACCTTGTCCTTGATTCAAATAAAAGAGTAAAAGATTACATTTATCTTTTCGCATAGTTTTTTCACAATTCCACTTTCAATCAAGTGATTTAGTTATTTTATTGCTTTCATTTCGTTGTTAATTCATTTATCGTATTTACTTCTTCTTCTTCTTATTTTATTACCGGAAATATTTTATAATAATTTCACGTAATTTAAATGGTCTGTTGACCATGGATGAAATAAATACAATATCAAACCCGAAATTACACGTCTTTACCCCATTTACTAGTCTTAAAAAGCTTGTTTTAAATTTTACACAACAAATAAACAATTATTTCCCATACATTTATGATATTTTGTAAATTGTGTATAATTTAAAACACTTTTTTTTTGTTATTTATTTTTGGGGTGTTATGCCGTGTTTCAATTAATGATAAGTTTTTAGATTTCCACGGCCAAGAGTATTTTTTTTATTTGTTTTTGGGGTGTTATGCCGTGTTGCGCTACCTCCTTCTTTAGCCAACGTTTCGGACAGCGTTACAGTGTCCATCTTTAGAGCAGGTGAAAGTGTTTACTTATGTATGTCGAAGGGATACCGTGCTGCCAGCTCCATTTCTCTACGAGCTGGTGTTTTCTTTCAGCATGGGTTTTTGCGTTTAGCTTTGGTGTAGCCGTCAATTACTGGACACCAAGAACTATTGAGCTTTGCTCCGTCGTCTCTATTAATATTGATGGGGTTTTTATGGATTTCAATTGCCTCCTTATTACGGAGGCAAGCTCGTAGAGAAAAACAAAAATAAATAACAAAAATACTTTTGGCCGTGAAAACCTAAAAACATACCCAATTTAAAACACATTTATTAGTAAGCCGCAAATTGAAATTTAAGTAAATGTTGAATGTTTTTATACTAATTTAAAAATATTTGTATACCTAGTTTACTTTATGTAATTAAAATTGGGAAGATTCTGAACAACCTGCGTTACGCAGATGATACGGTACTTCTTACAAGTAACATTGAGAATCTACAACTTCTGCTGAATCAAGTAGTGAAGACTTGTGAGAATTTTGGGTTAGAACTGAATACAAGCAAAATTAAATAAGTGCTCATAAGCAAAAATAACGCAGTTGACTTGAATGAAAATCTTTATATTGCTGGAACGAAACTAGAGAACCCCACCCATACAAAAAAGGCTTCGAATGGTCCACAATGATGCAGAACATTCCACAACATTCGAGAGTGTTCTGGAATGTTCCACAATAACGTTCCCGATTCACTATTCCACAACATTTCAGAATGTTCCAGGATGTTCTGGAGTGTTGTGAAATGTTCTGGAATGTTCTAGAAATTTCTAGAGGGCGAAATTTCCAGCCCTTATATCTTCGTTAGCATGCCTTTTTGGTAAAAACGGGAACCTTCTTCATGGATGGGGAAAGAGGGCTACCACACCATATAACTCACTTGATCGTACCGGGACTCGTTTCTGAGTTTTAGTGAGACGCAGATCTCAAAAACCATGGGAAGGGAGATTGCCTTCCAGAACATAACCTCGCCCACGTTACCAAAAATGAGAAAAGTGTATAAAAGGGAGAGAGGGAGAGAGAGGGAGAGAGAGGGAGAGAGAGGGAGAGAGAGGGAGAGAGAGGGAGAAAGGGAGAGAGAGAGAGAGAGATGTAGAGAATTTACAAAATATGAATATTAAAATGAATTCGTTTTAATTCTTTATTATTTTATTTCGTTTCAATACTTTGTTGTTGTTGTGGTCTCGAACTTTTTATACCTACGGCGCAGCGCTAGAAAAAGAGAAAACAATATCGTGTGTAGATCCATCGCCAAGATCTAGACAAACCTTACCCTATAATCCCGGGAACCCCTGCTAAGTTATCAAAAGTAGCGAACCACTTCCTTCAAATTACACGAACAAATTATACGGTTTGATTTCTTTTCTCCCGTGTGTATGTATTATTTTTAATCACTAATACACCTACGTTTTCCAATACCATTTCACGGAACAAAACGTCATGTACACGATCATCCGTGCGGAAGGTTGCCTGCGTAATAACGGGAAATGAAAGATACCGTCGTTTTTATGTATTTTAGATACATTCTCAAATTTCGTTCGCCTTGTTTCCGTTACGCCCTCGTCATGCATTCACCAGCTTACTCCCGAAGCTAAGCGTGCGTAAAGAAGTTTTACTTCAAAAAGCAAAACGTAGAATAAACAGCTTCAATCTTAACTCCCCTCCATTAGATCAACCCATTATTAGGTCACAATACACGAATGCTTCTTTAGAATCTTTGATAATAACAACAACATTATTGGCGGGTTTTCGGGAGGGTATGAGACAATACAAATTACAATAAGCCACCCAACTTTACTTTCATGAAACAAAGTTACGAATGCCGCATCCACGAGGACGGAGCTTTCAAACAAATTAAATGACTTTCCCAACTTTCTATCTGTTGAACAAAATAACTTTGTTACAGTTGGAGTGAAAGAGACGGTATACAAATATCGGTCTAACCCAGTGATTCCCAAAGTGGACGGGGGTCCACGTAGGCGCGATAAAGAAATGGGGGTTCATTAGTTGTAAGTGGTGGTCCACGAACTGGTTTGGTTTTGATTGAGACCCATCCCATGCCCCATATCCATATCCCATAACTACTTTGGCCGGCGTAGTCCAGCGGTAAGGCTCTCAGCGGCTAGACTCGCATTCCGAAGGTCGCGGGATCGAATCCCGGCATGTCAAATAAATTTCATTTAATTAATTTGTGATATTTCACAATTTATTCATTTAAAATAATATATAGTATATTTGCGGCACGTACCAGAGTGAAACATACTCTATCGCCCTGGTGTAAGACTACCGTTCAGAATTGAAACGTTGCTTCAAATGGCTTTAGCCGTGTTTGGAGACCAGATCTGAATAGCCAGGTACTTCCCACCTTCCTCTTCCCTATCTCCTTCCCTTCCCCACTGCCTTCAGCCTCACAACACACCCCTATTGGGGATGCCATAGTCTCACTGGCTACAGACGGGAGTCGTTGGAACTCTTGTGCAGTGTTCATATTGTCTCATATCCCATTACGCCCCCTTCACAACAGAGCGACTAGCGTACAGCGCATGTTGTTGTACCGGTTACGCATGAGATCTTAAAACGCCCAGCTAGGCAAGGGGAGGGGGGGGGGATGAGATATGGCAGTACTGCACTGACCCCCGTCCAATAACCCAATACGCCCCCTTTGTCGTGGCAAATATAATCTTGAATACTGGTCCATTTTGCCCCCGTTTGAAAAAGTCGTACATCCGGTACTGCTCCGTTGTGACAGCCACACATCGCCATTCAATATTCAGTACAAGTCATGTCGAGTTTTGGGAGTATGGTAGAAATGTACCTGCAGGGGGTCCACCGTGACAAGTAAAATTTTGAAAGTGGTCTACGAGAAAAGAGTTTGGGAACCTCTGATCTAACCTCTCGCTTTTCCACTGGCTCTCCATCCTCCATGCGGTCAGGAACTTAGTTTGCAGTGGATTTATTGCCGTGGGTTAAACTTCCTAGAACTAATATAACTATCTACTAATAATCTTCTCTCTATTGTGATTGGATAACAGGATTATTAGAGAACTTTTGGATCCCTTTGAATACTGTGTGTTTTGTTATCAATTAGTGACTTATAGATATTATGTTAGTCAGGATTGATTTTATTGACACCGCATTCAATATACTTCACTCGAGTTTAAAGTTTTAAGCACTTCAAAAATGTGTGATATTATTGAAGATAATCTCTATTCAGATGCTGAGTTGAAAGAGTAATTACATGAAATCCCCTCGGTGGAAAAAATCGCAAAGTATGCTCCAAAAATTATTAAAAATTCACACGCGGTAGAAGTAAAACTTTTAGAAAACTGAAGTAGACAAGAGTAGGGAGACAACGAAGCACTTTTTTATCAATGTGAAGGATGATTTTTTTTCCATATTTTTGTCGTCGAATTCCAGTGCACCTTTTTCTACAGGCACATTTGGTCATCTTGTTAGTATTTGTGTTTTCTTCTTCGGATTCATTTTGGAGTGGTTTGAAGATTGGATATTGATTTTACAAAAATTTATATATTTTTTTTGGATTTCGTGGGATACGATCGTTGTTCCGCTGAATGTCTGCAGAGGTTCGTCGGGCGCTTAATAACATTACACTAAAGTAGACTTGCGTGGGACTGTGGATTTATCGTATTATATTGGAACCGAGTACCCGTGTAAAGATAAATATTTTATCGCTATCCCATTCTCTCGCAGGCTGATGTATGCCTATCATCGACCAATTATATTGATCTATTATTTATTGATCGAAGATGCCTATAGATGTATCTGTTTGTGTCTTTTTAATTTCGCTCGTTTCCGTTTCACCGAGTTTCAAATCACAACGGTGCTACAGAAGTTTTCACTTCAAAAATTAAATTTACTAATATTATTTTTCTAATATGTAAGTTCTGCAAGTACTTAGTTTTTTTATTTTTTTGACAGCTGTTTCGGCGTTCTAGGCCATTTTCATACTGTGGTTAGGCCACTTTGATACGACTTATTTATAGGATTTTGTTCACCCCCGCCTAACTTCAATTTTTATGGCGCCTAAACCGATTTAATGAGAAAGTACCTGTGATAATAGATTCTTTATTCTTGTAGGTACTTTAAAATCTGTTTTCCTTAGATTAAATTAAATTAAATGATATTGTTGACTGTGACTGCTGTTGACTTATTAAAATATGTTGTATTGTTTAGGTCTTGTTAACATACAGATAAATGAGGACTAAATCATTTTCTAATGAATTTTATATTAGGATCAATCGTTCGTTTATTGATTTCCAATTGTTTAAGTAAATTTAATCTAATACCTTTTCATTCTATATGTAAGGGTTTAGGGTTGTTGTGGTCAAGTAGAACTATCGACATTTCTTTCGTAATTGATTGAATTTTTATAATAGTTAATAAGTATATAAATATAAAATATTATAACACTTTAAATTATAAAACATTCTTTATTCACGTAATTAATTAAATGTGCTATTCAAATATTTATTCTTTGTTTTATTACGTAGAAATATATATAAATATCTGGCTCAAAGCTTTTTCCCGGACGGGGATTTAATTATAAGATACGAATCAATAACGTTACAAATGTTGTTTGCAGAAAATATTGTACTCAAGTAGCTCTAATTAAACTAAAGCTGAGAACGTTTTCAAGGTTTCGTTTTGGTCCAATTGATATTATTAATAATTGCCTACTTATTTTAGACAATTTTAACGAGCCTGAAGATGTGAAAGACTTCCGCCAAAGAGTAGTGCTTACATGGGTTTCCTGCCAACTGAGAATAAAGTCAGCTCAACACCTCCTCGAAAAGTCGTTAAAATCTGCGAAAAAAATAATTTTAAATTAGCCGATAATCCTAATCTAACGTAACCTATTTCTTCTTCTTCTTCTTCGTGTGCCCTATCGGGTCCCCCCGACGTTGGCGATCACTCTGGAAAATGTCTCTCTACATTGTGCTGCCCGGAATAGCTCCTCCGCACTTCTAATGCCGGTCCACTCTCGTATATTTCGTAGCCAAGACATTTGTCTCCTACCAGGCCCTCGGCGACATTCTATTTAACCATGTAACTTATTTAACCATTTTTTAATATATTTTTTAATCACTCTAAATGACTTATCTGAGATGGTTCTGAGTTGGTATCATTCCGAATTGTCCGGTCACCGTTTACATGATACGCAAATACAACAAGTATTTTGAATCACATTTTTATGATATAGAATTTATTCTATTTGAACAACGATTCAAAAATAGAAGTACTAAATTTAATATGTGATTATATCAAAGTTTACTATTCATTCCACAAATAATCATTATGTTTAAAGTCCTACAACAGTTCCACTGTGATTCCCACACGGAAGTGCAAGGGAAACCTTGCAAACATATATCTTATAAGTTATAATAACGCCACCCTCACTGTTTTGTTACGCCAGGGTGGCTTATATTGCGGGCCACCCACCGCCCACTTTTCCACCCCACCCGACATTACCTCCACCCACCAATACTTGCGCACTGTTTCACTACGGCCCCGGTCCACCGACTAAAATAAGCTTGAGGTAAACACGTGCCGGGAATTAAAGCTTAGATATTTAAATGTAAATACCATAGTTAAAGTAAGTAAAAATGTATCTGAAGATGGACGTATTTGTCTGACGGATGGACGGTCCGGTTAGAGAGAAATAAAAGTGGAATAAAGTTAAAAAATATGTATATTAATATACTTTATTATTGCGATGGAGTTCAACTAAGTATTTATTAATACTGAAAGTTAGTTGCAAAATTTAAAAGACATTAGAAAATAACCCTTAAAAATATTGAACAGTATTATTAGGGTAACGTCTGCGTGGTTGAATTTCAGAACCTTCGCGTGTATATTGACAACAGCTTTGAGTGTATGTTGACGCTATACGCGTCGCGCCACAAATATCATCGGTGTACGTGCAATTTTAAACAAAACTACCTTTGTAATTCCGCCTCGAATTCAAGAATTCGTCGAAAGATGTCACCACTTCCGTCAGAAGATCGCACGGGGACGTGCCCCAGCCAAGTATAAGTGCTACGATTTGGTGAATCTGTAGTATTTCTCCGGATATGGGAGATTGACGGTAATACTCAGCTGTATCAAGCGGCTATATATTACATACGACGTCATTGCCTGTCTTGGTTACTTTGTACCGGTGACAAGCTATCACTGGATGACAGTGGATTCGAGGAACAGGCTGTTTTTGGAACCAGTTCCTATTGGATTTATACAATGGTCACCAACACTAATTGGGCGAAGCCGAAGCAAAAGCCGCCCTCAGGGCCTAGCATCAAAAATCTGCGGAGCGGGTTTGTAACTGCTAGTTATAATTTAAAGTCGTAATACGTATTTGTAAAAACGTGTCGTTTTTAATTTAATAGTTAAATCACAATTTGAAAGGTAAATACTAGAAAAATAAATAGGCTCTATGCTATTTTTTATTACGATAATTTTCTTTTAAATTTGCTTTTATTGTAGGTAGACGCTCATAAGCGAGTTATGGAAGTAAGGAAAGATGTATAATTAATGATGATGTAAAACCGATAGACATAAATATAGAATTATTTACTTATGTTCTAGTGAAGAGCTTTATTAGCTCAGATTTGTATTTTGGAAATATTTTAACACAATAACTTTGTTTTTGTAATAATTTTAATAAAAGCTTCATCAGAGCTCAATATTAAAGCTCAAACCCGTCGGCATCTACGATGTTATAAATAAACACTGGTGAAAATTTGAATTAATGAAGTCCCCGGCGATGCCCGGACTTTACACAGAGTTTTCGAAATCAAATGTAGACAGTGACCTTCCTCTTGTTTTGAAGGTCACGTGTGCAAAATTTCATCAACCTCGGCATAAAACTGTAGATTTGCATACAAATAAAATACACACCGCCCGCTTGCCAGCCCGCTCGTTCACCACATACAGGCATTCTCCTTTATATATTATATTTTTCAACCAATTTCAACAGAACCTTGACAAATTATATACCTAAACCTTCCTCATGAATCACTCTATCTATTCCGCATGAAAATCCGTTCAGTAGTTTTTGAGTTTATCGCGAACAGACAGACAGATGCGGCGGAGGACTTTGTTTTATAATGTGTAGAGATGTTATTTACATGAGCTCCACACAGGAGGCCCTGAGGAAAATAATTTCCCTCAGGGCCTATGTCATCTTTGGGGATGCTGTATGGAGGGTTTTTTTAAGGAAAGAAAGGAGAGGAGAGTTCTGGGAAGGAAAAGGGTTTAAGGGGTGGATAGGAATCTGGGGTTCAGTGTGTCCTGGTCATCCGCCTTCAAGACCTAGACAAACCTCACCCCATAAACCCGGGCACCCCTGCTAAATCACCAAACGTAGCGAACCACTTGGGGTGACCTATGGCAGAGGTGTTGGTTATCCAATAAAGGTTTCCGGGGCGGCGGTACCCATTCCCGCCTCCCAAATTGAGATGTTGCATATAGGAGAAAATACCGCGAGCAGAACCACGAATTATGGTAAAGAAACAAAGCAACCGCAAGCGACGTTTTGCACCGTTATACGCAGCATAATATCAGACCACAATCACTTTGTTTTCTTTTTCTTAAAATATAAATGTGACAGTTATCAGTTTTTCCGCAAAAGAAGTCATTTCTAGTTGTTTATGTGAAAGTAGTAGGTATTTATGTCCGATAGAAGTATTTTCAGTGACCCTGTTATGGGACGCGTTTAGTTGTCTGTTAGAGAATTGGCGCTAGTACCGTATTGATTTCCTCTCCGCTTAGACAAGCCTCGTCCTTGTTCCTCTGGAGCCTTCCACGTCATCCCTTCTCGCTCTGACGTTTCACCCCCTCAAATAATAAGTAAATGTGCTCCTCTTTGTGCGAATTGGACCAAACTGTATCTGTGTGAGAATTACACTCACACATGTGGCTGCAAAACATACAAAACGTACAAAACTTTCATGAAAGGGATTATCTTTATTATTACGGCGAATTAATTTCGCTAGACGCAAATTAATTTGATAATGTTTTTTTAATGGTAGCTCTTTGTTTATGTTTGTTTTGGGTTTAAACTCGGCCAATTTTGAAATGTTTTTTTTTGCTACTTTGCAAGTTTTTCTAAAACGCTTAGCTTTGTTGATATTCCGCTAATTTGAGATGTTTAAATACATTAAACGAGAGAGCATAGATCTTAAAATTTATTTTTTGTTTTTAATTTCAGTGGTCAATCCCAAATAAAATCAAAGTAGTAGATTGGTTATGATTTTTTTTACAGCTTTTCACTTTCTTAGATCAATGATTTTATGCTCTCCATTCTGAACATTTAAGTGTTTTTTTTTTTAATAATTTTTAATTATTTTAAAGGATTACTTCATCTACTTTTGATCTAACCAGAGTCTTCGATAGTCTCAGTATCGCCCCGGTGGAATGCCGTCATTCAAATTCGAAAGATTGGTAAAATGCCTCTTTAGTCCTGTTTGAGAAGGACCTTTATCCTTCCCATTTCTTCCCTTCCCAACCCCATTCAGGCCTACAATATAAAACACTGGAGACGCATTAGTCCCAGTGATTCCGGGCAGTTTTGACTCTTAGCAGGTATTCACATAATATGTCGATCGTCCAGTTGATTAGATCTCCAAATACTAAGTTTTGAGATAATGTGAAAAGCAATCTTCGCCATAAATCAATTATTATTTATACGTGTCTGTATTTTACATATTAAATATACTATAAAATAATACCGGGAGGCATAACGGTCCGGTACATTAGTATGATATTTTGAATTATTCTACTAGTAACCCAGACAATATCAATATTTTGTTTAATTCACTACTTTTTTTTCTGCATTAAAATTAATTTGCTTGTGTTTATGAGTAATCTGAGATTGTACCAGATAGATGGTGACTTTTACGTATAACTGCATTCTCACTCATATTTCAATATTTCGGAGTTGTCCGACTAATCAAGTGGACAATCGATGTACTCACATATTTTTTTAAATACAATTTTTAAATGCAATCGACATTTTTTACGAATGATTAGACAAAAAATGACAAAGGTGTGGTGTAGTCTTAAATATATTGATCACAGCCCAATAAATGTACATATATTCAAATGATTCAATAAATTTAATAACTTTATCAAAGTATGTAGGCGTTTGAAGTATATTTCGTCTGTATTTTGTGGAAGTAATATTTCTATCTATCGGCCACGTAGTTTGACCTTCACCTGTAAGAATATAAAGGAAAATTAAACTCTGAAATATATTATTTTGCCACCCCTAGGGAGGGGGAGGGGTTGTTTTGTGTAAACAAGTAAGGTACTGACTGACACTGTACGCTAGCTTTGTCTGGTGCTTTTGTATTTTCATATATAGGCATACAACCTGAACCTACGTTAACAGTTGCCTACGGACCCTATATGGTATAATTTTGGTCTTTATTATATCAGGCTCTCTAAACATTGCAGTAAATATGGCGTAATATAACTTTGTAAGTTGTGTTCGCTTTCTCGTACGTATTTTAAATGATTTTTTTTATTTATTTCTTTTATGTATTCAACAATATTATTATTTAGATCTTGTTTATAAATAAAAACAGTTTATTTATAAACAAGATCTGCTGTGTAATTATTATTATCCGAGACAGCTGTTTCGCCTTCTGAAGGCTTTATCAAACTGTTGTTAGACCACCTACATACGATAAATTTATATTATTTCTTGATATATTTATGTTATTTATGATGAAAAACGATATATTTATATTATTTTTGATGAAAAACTAATTGCTTTTTTTATTGCCTAGGTCCTTATTGATTTCCGAGTAAAGTGTTGGAAATTACCAATGGTTATTACCCTTTTAAAGTTTCCCCAAAAAAGAAGACTGAGGTGTTTCTTTTTCCAGAATAATAAGGTATTTTTATGGTTTCTAATATTTGCACTTGGCTGAACCTCTTAAATGCCACGGGAGGAAACTCGAAAATTTCGCGATGTTTTGACTTTGACGTAATGTTTTGCAGATTTATTTTATGCTATCATGTATAATATTTACCGAAACACGTTCCCTGAACAATAAACTATGCTTACAAACAATATTACTTGCGTTTATTTGACAAATTGATAGTTTTATCGATCTTTTCATGACATGCGACGCTCAAAGTTTGACAGCTCAAATCGCGGCAGAAATGTCATTTCGAAAGTCATAGATATGTGCAAAGATGATTATTTGAAAGGCTAGGTGTGTTCCTTATATCCGTTATGTCAAGAACAAGAATGCCCCAAGCGATTCTGGCCTTAATCTTCATACATTTTCTTTATACATAAGGTTTAAAATCGCATCTCAAATTTTTTTTTTTTATGGCGCTTCCCGGGCGCGCAATCGGCAAACCAGAGGTTAAATATATCTAAGAGTGGCGAGCGAATTATATTTTTTTGTTCATTTATCAAACTAGCTTTCGGGTTATTAGAATTTTTGTTAATTTCCAACTGCTCTAAAATATTGAGTTTACGGCCTTTATTTTGTATATGTAACGGAGTTGGCTTATTATTACTAGAAAATTTTTGGAAAATTGTGACTGTAAAATTGTGACTGTATTATATAATGAAATTAATTATTTATTATGTACGAGTATTACTGTAATTAAAATAGAGATTTAATATTTAACTAGTCCTATAGTGAGAATTTGACAGAAATGCGAAAAGTAAAGAACTAGCCAAAAACCAGAGCAATTGCAAAATTGAAAGAGCTTTAGTCGTGCTTGATGACCAGATATGGAGAATCGGGTACTTTCCAACCCTCCCCTTTCCAACTCTTTCCCTACCTCACTCCTTTAGATTACTCAATCATGTTCAAATTCCTGCCAATTCCATGTAATGATTACATATTAAGAAATTATTGAGAAAGTAGTCCAAGTCTCCATGATGTCCTTGAATATCTTAACATATTATAAAATGAAGTCGCTCCCGCTGTCTGTACGCTTAGATCTTTTAAACTGCGCCACGGATTTTCATGCGGTTTTCACCAATAGAAGGGTATATAATATATCAAGGTTTTGTGTAAATTGGTTGGAATATATAAATAAAGTGAGCGGGCTGGCAAGCAGGCTGCGGGCAGCGGGCTGGCAAGCGGATTTGCAGCGGGCAGCGGGCTGGCAGCGGGCTGGCAAGTGGATTTGATATGTATCAACAGATATATAAATCATAATAATATAAATCAACAAATGGTGTTGGTTATAAAGGTTCGGTAATGCCGTTGTGTTTCGTTAGCCACAACAACGTGTGGCCGGGTTTGCTAGTTTAGAATAAAGAATGAGGCGCACGTGTGTACCACGATAATTTATTATTAGTAAAGTAATATGTAAATAGAATAGTGACTTAATTTTTTCTTCAGGGCCTCTTGTGTGGAGTTCATATAAAAATGCTAATTTCAGACATTTGTTTATTATTTTTTTGTTGTTGTTTAAATTATTACATTGTTACAGTAATAAACATAATACTATAGCAAAAACAGAATGGTGAAATACACATTTTCAAGGATTTCTATGCCAATTAAGAGAGCTAGCTCTTGAGCTTGGTGTAGGCGTTATTTCGTAAATTATATAATCTTAAGTACTAGGATGTTGTACCGTTAAAAATATAATATGGCATTAAAAATGAAATTGCAGTGATTGGTGATGTTATGGTTGTTAATTTTTTAAGAATAATTTGACCCTTTTCTATAATGATACCAAATCTGCTATTTTTTTTTCTTCGGGAAGACTATTAAAATATTTTGTGCTTTTGTAAATATAATTATTCTTCATTTGTTATGTTGAAAATAAAGGAATTTGGATGTTATGTTTACGCTTTCACGATGAGTTAAGTTTAAATTTTTTGATTACATTCTTTAAATATTTGTAAATTCAAATTGTCTCTTTACCATCTTCGCAATGATTGAAAAAAATAATTACCTGTGTTTGAATTTGGCAGCCACCTCTGGTCTGGAGCTCCAAAATACTTGAAAAATACCCCCGACTCTGTGCAGAAACGGACGGTCCATTTGATGGATTATCCCATCTTAACGAACGGATTGCAATCTTTAGAGCACAGGCGTCGGGTGGGAATGCTATCCATGTTTTACCGATATTTCAATGGAAGATGCTCTGAGGCACTAGCGTCATTGATCCCTTCGGCACCGGTGCATAGTTGGGAGACGCGCCAAACACGCGCCCAACATATGTACACGGTTGACATTTGTCACATGAGAACCGGTCGTTTTTTCGACTCGTTCTTGAGTTCAACAGCTCGGCTATGGAACGATTTGCCGGCATCTGTGTTTCCTCCCTCCTACAACATGGGTCTCTTCAAGACCAATGTTCATTCCTTCCTCTCCTCAAAAAGACCCTCCACACAGCATCCCAGATGACATAAGCCCTGAGGGAAATTATTTTCCTCAGGGCCTCCTGTGTGAAGTTAATGTAAAAAAAGAAAAATACAGTTTTATACTTATATTAATACTACAGGCCACTATAATTCTCATCAACACCTTGTATATATCTCATCAACACCTTGTATAGTTTTATACTTATATTAATACTACAGGCCACTATAATTCTCATCAACACCTTGTATGTATTTGTTTTATACTTATATTAATACTACAGGCCACTATAATTCTCATCAACACCTTGTATAGTTTTATACTTATATTAATACTACAGGCCACTATAATTCTCATCAACACCTTGAATAGTTTTATACTTATATTAATACTACAGGCCACTATAATTCTCATCAACACCTTGTATAGTTTTATACTTATATTAATACTACAGGCCACTATAATTCTCATCAACACCTTGTATATATCTCATCAACACCTTGTATAGTTTTATACTTATATTAATACTACAGGCCACTATAATTCTCATCAACACCTTGTATATATCTCATCAACACCTTGTATAGTTTTATACTTATATTAATACTACAGGCCACTATAATTCTCATCAACACCTTGTATAGTTTTATACTTATATTAATACTACAGGCCACTATAATTCTCATCAACACCTTGTATATATCTCATCAACACCTTGTATAGTTTTATACTTATATTAATACTACAGGCCACTATAATTCTCATCAACACCTTGTATATATCTCATCATCACCTTGTATAGTTTTATACTTATATTAATACTACAGGCCACTATAATTCTCATCAACACCTTGTATAGTTTTATACTTATATTAATACTACAGGCCACTATAATTCTCATCAACACCTTGTGTAGTTTTATACTTATATTAATACTACAGGCCACTATAATTCTCATCAACACCTTGTATATATTTGTTTTAAACTTATATTAATACTACAGGCCACTATAATTCTCATCAACACCTTGTATAGTTTTATACTTATATTAATACTACAGGCCATTATAATTCTCATCAACACCTTGTATAGTTTTATACTTATATTAATACTACAGGCCACTATAATTCTCACCAACACCTTGTATAGTTTTATACTTATATTAATACTACAGGCCACTATAATTCTCATCAACACCTTGTATAGTTTTATACTTATATTAATACTACAGGTCACTATAATTCTCATCAACACCTTGTATAGTTTTATACTTAATATTAATACTACAGGCCACTATAATTCTCATCAACACCTTGTATAGTTTTATACTTATATTAATACTACAGGCCACTATAATTCTCATCAACACCTTGTATAGTTTTATACTTATATTAATACTACAGGTCACTATAATTCTCATCAACACCTTGTATAGTTTTATACTTAATATTAATACTACAGGCCACTATAATTCTCATCAACACCTTGTATAGTTTTATACTTATATTAATACTACAGGCCACTATAATTCTCATCAACACCTTGTATATATTTGTTTTAAACTTATATTAATACTACAGGCCACTATAATTCTCATCAACACCTTGTATAGTTTTATACTTATATTAATACTACAGGCCATTATAATTCTCATCAACACCTTGTATAGTTTTATACTTATATTAATACTACAGGTCACTATAATTCTCATCAACACCTTGTATAGTTTTATACTTAATATTAATACTACAGGCCACTATAATTCTCATCAACACCTTGTATAGTTTTATACTTATATTAATACTACAGGCCACTATAATTCTCATCAACACCTTGTATAGTTTTATACTTAATATTAATACTACAGGCCACTATAATTCTCATCAACACCTTGTATAGTTTTATACTTATATTAATACTACAGGCCACTATAATTCTCATCAACACCTTGTATAGTTTTATACTTATATTAATACTACAGGCCACTATAATTCTCATCAACACCTTGTATATATTTCGACTACCCAGAATTTCCCGCAAAACAGGTAGGTATGTTCTCAATAATTGGATTGCCATCCACGGTCCTTTGATTATACAACAATACCTTGGAAGTGAATGCATTTACCAGATTATTATAGTTAGTTACCTCTGCCAGGCAACCTCCGATTCACACACACAATGAACCCTCCTTTGTACTAATACTTTGCCTTAATTGATCGAAAATCTGAACTGTTCGTGGTTGGACCCCAAAGCGAGTAATGACTGCACTGAATCATGATCGAAATGATTGATTACTTCATAACGTGAGAAGTCTAGTATCTAGAATGATGTGGTTTTGTTTATTTTTTGAGAATCGTGATGTCTTTGGTCCTCTTTTGATATCGCTGAATGTAAGATGTAATCAACCTCATTAAAGTTTGTTTGTGTGGCCGGATTACGTCAGGAATTTGATTATCTTTTTTTTTATTTCAAATTTCAATAATTTAATCATTAATGATAATGACGCTAAATTTTTCGTTTGTTGATTTATGACCGCATTTTCATCTTTTTGTGTATCTTTAGACTTTATATCCACGATTATCATCAAATTTTAAATACTTCTGTTCAAATTTCACTTTTGTTTCCTTGATTGAATTTTTTTTTAAATATGAATACCGCACAAGAGTCCCAACCGCTCCCGTCTGGAGCCAGTGAGACTATGGCATCCCCAATTGGGGTACGTTGAGAGGCTGAAGGTAGTAGTGGAAGGGGAAGGAGATGGGGAAGAGGAAGGTGGGGAAGTACCTGACTATTCAGATCTGGTCACCAAACACAGCCATTTCAAGCAACGTTTCAATTCCGAATGGTGGTCTCAAACCAGGACGATGCTGAGAGTATCTTCCACTCAAACGCAACGTGCCTCAAATATACTAGGTAAATATTATTTTAAATGAATTAATTGTGAAATAACACAAATTAATCAAATAAAATTTATTTGCCACGCTGGGATTCAATCCCGCGACCTTCGGATTGCTAGTCAAGAGCCTTACCGCTCGACCACGCCGGCCGTGAATGAATGAATACCGCGGAATCTTGGAAATGGAATTTAACCCATTTCCCGGAATCTAGGCACATAGTATTGTTGTCAATGACAATACATTCTATCAACTTTTGGTGGCAATCACTCGCAAGCACAAGGACGAATAACCATTTTTCTGAAATTTAAATAAATTAAAGCAATCCAAAATAAATGTCTGTTTTAAAAATCGGATTTTAGCTAGGTTTGTAGCGGTGTTTATTCCGATCGCTGGGAAGGAAGGTTCTAACCTCATTCAAACCAAAATAAAAGTTTTAAGCTTTAAAAGACATTTGAATTTAGAGAATTTGTTTAAGGTAAGGAAGGAGAGGAGTCCTGGGAAGGAAATACGGGTGGGTAGGAATCTAGGAGTCAGTGCGTCCAGGCGTGACGAACTTTTGAATCCATCCCTCCAACTGCGGTGCAAGGCGATGGGTCGAGGGATTCTGACTGGAGAGGTCAAAAGACCTCCTTCAACCAGACTCTCTCGATCCAGCCCGCCACACAGCAGGTGGGCAGACGCATCGGCCGACAAGACTAGAACAAGCCTCACCCCATGAACCTGGGCACCCTACTAAGTCACCAAACGTAGCGAACCACTTGGGGTGACCTTTTTTATGCATGAAAGTATTATGCAAATAATTCTGGTTATTAATGTGAAATTTTAAATGATCACGATTCCTGCGAGTTATCTAATGTGAACTAAACCAGGCAATTTGACTGTCCTAAAACGATAAATCTTCTAGTTGGACAGTCAAAGCATTCTTATAATTTTTTTTCTTCTTATAAATATTTATTTTTATTTAAAAGAGATTATGATTTCAACAACCTTAGAACGAAAGTTTTCTAAAAAAAGGGTGACAAGCTGAGTCATCGGCGTGATTAAATCATCTGAAATACAAAAATGACGTAGTGCGTTGCCTTTAAGTAGGGTATTTATCCAAAGGCTATTCTTTATTATTCGTGATTCCTTTACGAAGCACTATTCCGTGAATAAATCTTGCGCCACATTAATTCTACTTGCACCCCATTTTCTCTGCACCCCTCGTATATTTCGGGACCCATTTTTCTGCAAGTTTTGGCACGAGATAAAATCGTAGTCGTAATTTTCCCCCTTCTTATCGATTTTATTTCTTTTCTGCGAAATTTTATGCACTTTTCTGCAACTTTATTAACTGAGTTCTCAGTTTAATATTCTGTTAAAACCCTACAACTCTTCAGATTTTTGTGCATAAATATTTCACGATGCATTTTAAAGATTCCATTACAAATCAGAATCAACTCAACTCAACACCCCTTTTAATAACGGTAACATTTGTATTCCCTATATAATACAAAAACTTGAGTTTTATGTCCCCGACAACTTCACAAGAGCGCGCAGACACAGAACTTTTGTTATTCCGAGATGCAGAACTTTTCATTAGTAATGCTGCTCAGAAAAATGATTATGTTTCTAAAATTACTGATTCAAAAATGCTATTAAAAATGTCACCTTTTAATGCATATTATTATTATTTATTTATTTTAAATGCACATAATAGGCATTAAAAGCTGACATTTTTTTAAAACTAGCCTATAACCTAACCTATCGTAACCTATTTAACCATTTTTTTTAAATATATTTTTCATCACTTTTAATGCCTTTTCAAAAGAGGTGTTGAGTTGAGTTCATTCTGAGTTGTCCGGTTACCATTTGAAAGCAGCAATAATAAATTGTCTTTTAACTAACTTTATTTAACGTATTGTTTTTTTATGTTTGTCATATTTATTTTATTATAATTTGGAGTCGAGGATCCCTGATTATCTGTGATATGCGTTATTCCCGCGTGAGATTATTCACGTTTAATTAATTATTCTTCACACAATTAGTTACAATTTTTATTTTCAAAATTGGAACTGATTGTGCGACAAATAATTCAGAGAAGCGATAATGTAAGTACCTACCTACATAAAATAACATTTGAACAGAAAATTATATTAACTGTCTATTTCAACATTGGAATTATAATATACCATAATTTTTCACTGGTCTACGGTATTTAATTTAAGTTTTTGAAGCGTATTTAGATTTGGTTTTTAATGAAAGGATTTTATCTCAAGATTCAGGCGATTTTTTTAAGTGAAAACTTCTTTAGCATCGTTGCGATTTGAAACTCGATGAAACGAAAAATAGCGACACTAAAAAGAGACTATAGGATTGAGCCTGCAAGAGGATGAGATAGAATAATCTGTCTTCTCTTTGTGCGGTGCTTCGTAGCCTCTCCATTCCTGTCTACTTTAGTTTTCTAAAGGTTTCACTTCTACCGTGTGTGAATTACTTTGACGTTGAAATTCGCAGCACAACATTCTGTAAAAAAACGCCTCTTTTTTGTGATTAAAAATAATAATCCAAAATATTTTTCTATGAAATTCAAAGTGTATCTACCATTCGAGCTGCGACATTCAAGTCATATACTTTTGCTTTTTAAACTGAACCCCATTAAGTTAAACCCAAAGTCACCCCTTTTCCAATGTACCTATCGATATTATTTATTTATAAATGTAACCCCTTTAAGAATCTGAAAGATTTTCTTACCCAACCGCGGATCAGGCTAAAACCGCCTTTATAAGAAGACTCGCAAAGTTCTGTATATTTAATCCCATCAAGTGTCTGTAAAAAGTTTAATGCGGAACAACTTGGTAAAATTACTTGATCGTTCGCGACCGTAATAACCTTCAACGATCCGAAGCTTCTCCCATCAAAGCTCAAACTCTGGTTGAAGTTAGTCGAGTGTTTCTATGGAAATCTCTGCGGGACACACCCACCCACCGCCTCCTGCTGCCGCCTGCCGCCCTGGTAACTGTCAAACTATTTGACTGTTAGACAAATCAAATGTTTTTGTTAAACGCTACAATAGTTAAATAAATGTTTTTCATAACAAAATACAATTCAATCAATATTTTTTTGATGAATAGAAATTTTATTTATTTATTTATTAACGCCCCTTTTCGGGCCTTTTAAATATGAATAGTAAGAAATATACAGTATTTTTTGTACATAATTGAAATGCTCAGTAACAATATTTTATATTTGTTTAAAGATAAATTGAAGATGTCCACTAACTTGGTATAATTATTTCCCTCCATTAGCATTTTGGGCAAAGAGGAATACATATAGTAGTTAGTCCCAGAATTTCTCAAGCAATACCGGACTATCGACAAAATCATTTATAATTTTATATAGAAATACCAAGTCAGTGAAAATTCATCTGTCTGACAATTTGAGCATTTTCAGAGTGTTATAGTTCAACATAATTGCTGGAATACCCATTTTATAATTTAGAAAACGTAAGAATTTGTTTTGTATTATTTTAACAGCTTGTACACGAGTATTATAATGTGGATTCCAGACGGGAGAATTGTACTCGAGCTGATTTCTAACATAGGCAAAATATAACAGTTTAATACACTTTATATTGTTTAAATTTCTAGTTAGCCGAGTTATAAATCCCAAAATTTTGGAGTCCATATTACAGTTTTCTGTTATGTGGTTAACAAATGAAAGGTTTGATTGAAAAGTGATGCCTAGTCCTTAATTTGTATTAATGTCTCAAAAGCATTGTTTCCAATATTGTAATTAAAATAACTGGATTTTTTATTCGAGAAAATCTAACAATTTCAAGATCATATTAATTTTATCTTGTAAGCTGCGATAGGTCATGTATAGTTCTAGGTTCTTTGCAAGTTACGTCGCTTATGTAGCAAGTTAATACTCAGCAAGATACGCCCACGACACGGTCGTCTCTTTGTCTCATCCTCATCCAGTACGTCCACACGTGCTAGGTTACGTCGACGCCCACAACTTACGTTGCAAGCTGGAATCCTTAATAAGTTAGTACTCAACTACATACAACGTCTACTAACTGTTGCTTATTATACTTCCTTCGTTTATTAAGTAGATTAGAGTTAACAGTTCACAAGCCTTATTAGAAATGAAAACCCAAGTCCGATCAAGTCCTTGATAACTTATTTATTTAGTTACTAGCAGACCCGGCAACACGTTGCTGTGGCTAAAGAAACACAACGCTATTACCCAACCTTTATAATCAACGCCATCTTTAATTTGCATACATATCAAATCCACACCGCCCGCTTGCCAGCCCGCGGCCTGAATTCAATCTTTGAATTTCTCGGCTTTTCTCTACTATAATATGCATGTATTATACGTATAAACCTTCCTCTTGAATCATTCTATCTATTAGGGAAAACCGCATGAAAATCCTTTGCGTAGTTTAAAAGATCTAAGCGTACAGACAGCGGGAGCGACTTATGTTATAATACTAAGTAATCTTTGTTTTATTTTATTTATATCCATAGTTAAAAAATAAAATAATACACGTATTTTCGTGTTTTATTTTATTTTATATGTTTTTTTTGCGTAGATAAAAACAGGCAGCTAAGCAGGAATCTATCGTCATCCATACACGGAGTGTTATTCCCAGTCCGATTCCAAATTATTGTTAGTGATTCGAACGTTTGCGCGGCCCTTTTCGGGCCGTTTCATACAAATTTAAATTTTGGATTTCAGATCAAAATACCCAACCAAAATGAAAAATTATTTTTGTAATCAAAAGTATATATCTTTTGATTAAACCCGAGTTCCTTTATTTATTTTTGATTTAAATTTTAAGATATAGGCAATTAAAGATTTTAATGTTTCATGATTTTAGAGGCAAATGGGCAATTATTTTTGAGTAATTGAGAAACACAAAAAATTTTTTTACTATAAATATGAAAAAAAAAAAATAATAAAAGAAATCATTTTGATAGGTGTAAATTTAAATTACAAATAACCTATTTACGTAGGAACAAAAAATTGTCGTTTATGTATTAAAATACCCAAAAAATATTTTTTTTACGATGTTTTTGTTTTAAATTTTTTTTCTTCATATTTTTTTAAATAAATTTAGTAAAATTATTTTTTTAACTGTTTTTCATTTGCTCACATTTATTGTCTAAATTGCTTCTAAAATCATGAAACACTAAAATCTTTAATGCCTGTATCTTATAATTTAAAGCAAAAATAAATAAAGTAGGTCACATCTGTACTAGATATTTGATATACCTTTTGATTACAAAAATATTTTTTTCAGTTTGGATGGGTATTTTGATATAAAATCCAAAATTAAGATTTGTATGAATAGTGCCGAAACGGGCCGCGCGAACGTTCCGCTTAATATTTTAAAGCGTAACTTGCAAAAAATTTTTTTCCAAAAAATTAAAATACCGCCATCTACGTACTAGCAGATTATAAATTATTTAAAGTTAACGCTTAAGTATTGAGAAAGCTGAGAAGTCTAGTGCAGCAGTTAATCCTCGGTTCCAGATCCAGGATTCCATCTGCTGTCGGCGGTTTGCTCTAGTTTTAGTTCCCCTTCAGATCATCTTTGAAGTATAGTTGGCGCTGTGCCTTAAACAAACATTGTATATTTATTTATCCTCTTCTAACGAAACACTTTATTTTGTGAAAGTGGCGTATCGTATTTTAATTATAAAGCCATTATTTAATATTGCCGGTTCAAAGCCCCACAATGGTAATGACGAAAACACTAAATTCACATGGCCAAAGCTCCTAATTTAAACTTTAACAGGTAGCAATCACTGTGTGCTTCATTCACAATTGTAATTTAAATAAAATAACTTTGTACACTAATTGAGTACTAGTGAGTACCCGGCATTTGTTACAATGCCATTATAAATTCCGGTTCCCCTCCCCTCTCCGGCGTTCCCCTTCTACCTTCCCCGCCTCCCCCCTCCCTCGTTCCCCAACCTGCGAACCTTCCCCTTTACTTCGTTCCAAAGATATTGAAATATAAGGAGATGGGCTATCGGAAATTTTTACCCGGTGGGACTGTGCTTCCTCTTCCTAGTGGCTTTCAAAAAATCAACTAAATGAACGAATTATTTCCGTATTCAAACTATATTGATTACCAATGCTACTGCACACCTTCGAAAAATCAACTAAATGTATTCAAACTAGAACCATTAGATCGTAATCCGCCGACAGTCGGGCGGACATCATAGCATATCTCCTTTTATTTCAATATCTTTGTTTCGTTCCCATCCCCGGATTACCCCCCCCCCCCTCCCTCCTTCACTCCCAGCCGCTAAACTATATGAAATACGCACATTTTCAAACAATTCGCTTGCCATCTATTTTAAAATTTTAGTACGAATTTCGTAACGCCAGAGCTCACCATTATATATAGAAACCTTCGCTGGCGTACGCACAAAAACTTACCAAAGTTTCATCGCAATCGAATGAATGGTATGCATACGGGACAAACAAAGAAACATATAAAGATATACAACCCTGAAGAATGTGAACGATGAACCCAAACCGTTTAGTTTATAAATTTATTTATTCAGTAAAGTGGTGTCCAAGCAAAGCTATTTTATTTAAATTGCAATTTGATTTAATAAAAACATAATTTTTAAATTTTCAGAAAACATACATAATTTTTTCACCCTTCAAAACCTTAAAATAAAGATAATTTAATAATTTTTTTATAAGAAAAACTCTCTTTTTATAACTTTTGAAGGTTATTCCCATCAACGTAATATATCATTGAAGAAGAAGATAACACTTATAATCTAAATAAAAATATGAAAAAGAACAAGACACAGAAAAATAGAAAAAGACAATGTCGCAAGGTCTGGGTTCGAGTCCCAGTTGCGACCATTGTCTTTTTCTATTTTTCTGTGTCTTGTTCTCTTTCATACTTTCATTTAGATTATAAGTGTTATCTTCTTCTTCAATGATATAATTTAATAAGACAAAATTTCTCGTTACAATCGTAGTACCGTGCTATCAAAAGAAATAAGAAAGATCAATTTATTGGAATTGAAAATTTTCGTGAATTTTCGTATTTTTTATTTTTTGTTAGAGCCGGTTAATCGAATTAAATCCTTGTAGACTAGATTTATCGAGTTTTAAGAGTTGTCGAGAAAATATCTTTAAAAAAATGGATGGAAGTGTTGGGCGCACGTATGACTTTTCCCTAATGTGCACCCCTACCGAAGTGATGCAAGTTCCTCGCAGCATCTTCCATTGAAATCTACCCTTAGAACGAAGACAGCATTTCCATACAATGACTTGTTGTTTGTATTTGTCTATTCGCTATACTTGAGCTTCTTCTACGAACCGTCACATTTAAGCGAGATCTTGACTTTAGTGGGCGTGCGAACGCTTATTAAAATGAATTAATTAGACGGAAATGACGTCACAGTCGTGCTCTCAAATGCACGGTGTTGAAAGCTCTGTAAGTTTGCTACAAGCTACTTAACGCCTATTGTGATGTCTGTACTGAGAAGTAATTAAGTCATACGACACCACCTCGTGAACGTATAATAATTAGTGTATTTGATCCGCCATTTTAACTTTGCTTCCACTATTTTGTAAACAGAACAATGATCCGCTTTTGGTAAGTTTAGTTGCTAAAAGCTGCGTGACGCCTGGGTAAGTTTTTTTTACTAAGAAATAATTAACTTTTTACATAGTTTATTGATTAAAAATATTAATTAAAAGGTTTTGGTTGAAAATGATTATTTTAAATAAGTAACCTCTCTTTTACACTATAGCTCCACATAGGAGGTCCTGAAAAAATAATTTCCCTCAATTATTTCCCTTATTTCCCTTGGGCCTATGTCATCTTCTGGGATGCTGTGTGGAGGGTATTTTTAAGGAAAGGATGGAGAGTAAGTTCTGGGAAGGAAAAAGGTAAGAGGGATGAGTAGCACTGTAGGGTTCAGTGTGTCCAGATTATCCGCCGCCAGATCCAGACAAACCTCACCCCTTGAACCCGGGCATCTCTGCTAAGTCACCAAACGTAGCGAACCACTTGGGGTGGCCTATGGCAGAGGTGTTGGTTATCCAATAAATGGTTCCCGGGGCAGGAAATTTGAATACAGAACAGAGTTATGAGATGTATACTGGGGAAAGGCAAATACGCAAGGGTTAATCAGATGAGAGAGGAGCTAAATAGGATTGCAATAAAAAAGAGACTGCTGTTTAATGGTTAATTTTTGTGCATAACGTTATGAAAAACCAAATGCCAAAATACTTTGACTGAAATTGTTTTTAATGGAGATTTACATAATTACGAAACAAGAAATATAAAAAGATTTAGATTGCCACATATGAAAAAATCAAAATCACAGAACTGCCTAATGTATAGAGGACTAAATGATGAATGCCTGAAAGTATGAAGAATGAAGAAAGAATTGATGTGTTTAAAAATAAATGTTATGCTTACTGTAAAAATAATTAAATTTATCAAATAAAATGTTACATTGTGCTTATTAGTTTATGTTCTTGTAGTATAAATTAACTCAATAAATAATTAAAATGCACCAATTACCACCTCCCAAATTGAACCTCAACTAATCATAAAATTACAATGAAATTTTTTCAAACACTAATAAGCAGTCATCCAACAAAACTAACTCTAATTATTTCCACGAAGAAAGTAACTTTAGCCAAGATGGTGGTTGCGCTCAGCTTTAAACTTGTTTAAGTATTGTTCCTTGCCAGGCACAGACAAGCCAAATGTTTATCAATGAACACGTTCCAAACAAAATTACAAGCTTAATCATGTTTAATAAAGTTTCTTCCCTCCAGGTACTAGTTTGACAGTGTGCGTGAAATATTATATGATATATTTCACTAATACAGACGTGCCAACAACTTTACACAAACTGGAAACAACTTCTAAACGAGAAAACTTTGTTTTCATAACAGTGGTTCGGTCTAATACGTACTCTGGTAGGTAGTAGCTTTCACATTCCTCCCGAGCTGAAATATCGCCACGTTTTTTCAAAAAACAACCCTTCAAACAATGCCTTGTTTTTTGTTGTTATCCAAAGTTTAATTCATTTGTTATTCGTCCTGAACTGTTTTATTTGTTAACTGAAGTATTTTTTGGCAAAGTGTTTATGTGTTAGCGAAAATGGATTAAGTGGAACGTTTGCGCAATCCTCTTCGGCCCGTTTCATACGAGTCTTAAATTTGGATTTGAGATCAAAATATCCAACCAAACTGAAAAATTATTTTTGTAATCAAAAAGTACATCAAATATCTAGTACGGACGTGAGTTACTTTATTTATTTTGCTTTAAATTTTAAGATACAGGCCATTAATGATTTTGGTGTTTCACGATTTTAAAGGCAATTTTGACAATTATTTGTGAGTAAATGAAAGACATTAAAAAATAATTGAGGAGGAGGCCGTCTATGTTATTTAGTTCCAATATTTGCTGTAAAAAACTGATTTTTAACTGTTTAAAGTAATTTGAATTGCATGAATTTCAACATCCATTGTAGACCTAGGCTCTCGGACAGTGCCCATCTGAATATGGTTTGCACCCATAGTCGCTACTCCACTGTTATTTACTTTAAATGCTCCACATTAATTTATATACTCCACATTAATTTTGTTTTGAAGAGTTTTATTTCACCATTTTATTTGTTACTTAATTTTTATGTATACTACCTGTTTCGACACGACTAGCATTCTTAACATTTATACTGGTACAGAAATAATGAGATTTTTTAGGTGAGGGAGGGGTGATTTTGGGCGAGGGGAAGAACGGTGGGAGAATTCAACACAACAGGGGAACATTGTCAACAATGGTAATTAACAGGGTTCTAATATTTTGTAAGCCTAATTAATTTTTTTGTTTATTTCTAAGGTTTCTAAAGCACACAAATTTAAGTACGAAGGTCAGTCAAAAAGTAATGCCTCCTTTTTTTTCTCTCCTTTAATTGTCAAGAAATAAAAAAATACAATTACATAGGTCGAAAACCACATTATTGACTTTTTTTTTTTTGTTATTGTTTTTGGTCACATTATTGACGATTAATTTATCACTTTTCAATATGTTTTCTTCGTCCATTTAAAAGTTTTGGTTCATCTTTTAATAAGGGCATGTATCCCAGTGTGGTAAAAAGCTCGGCCCTGCTTCCTAAGGTCATCCGCCATAGCTTTTGTTGGACGATAGACGTGTTTTAAGCCTTTTAAGGGTTAGTACGGTATAAGACAGAATTTATTGTGCATCCCTGCTCCAAAAAATCAACCATAATCAAACCCTCTGCATCCCTGAACACTGTCGCCACAAAACTTTCCCTGCCGACCGCAAATTTATGAATTTTTTCGTCCTCGGTGAGTTTGTGTGATGCCATTCCTTTGACTGCTTCTTTGATTCAGGTTCGTCTCAGGTCACAATTTTTGTGCAGTTGCATCACCGTACACATTTTTCAGTCTTTCATGTATACGAATAGGCGTTTCACCTTTTGCATTCAAGAATTCAGTCAGAACGATGAATAATACGAACATTGATATCGGCCATTTTGCAAACGACTGCAGTGCTGGCACCCATTGACGCAGGAAGTTACTATTGCAGTAGATTGTAGCTGAAGGTTTGAAAAGCGCCAAATTCAATTTTTTCATTTAATTAACGTTATTAATTTAAATAAAAATAGGAGGTATTACTTTTTGACTGACCCTAGTATGTATCAATATTTGAATGTTTAAATTAGATTTTTTTCTTTGAAGAAGCCTGTCTTACTTATTTCCAAAACAAAATGATCAGAAATTCTTACATAGTTCATGCCCTAGAAATACAAAAAAAGTACATGAATATTAGGAATGTATCGATTCGACCAGTAATTAGTTTGTCAATCAATTATTCTACGATCCGTCAGATAGTAAGTACAAGCGCGTACGTAGGGGTACGTTATCGGTGATCGGTACGTCCCCTGAATAAGTAATGAGGTATGCCGTATAAATTCGCCCTAATTATTTATAGACCAAGTTCTTTTGGGAATGGCAGACCCCAAGACTTTTAACTTTTAATTACTTTCATACAAAAACAAATAAAGACAGCGGAAAGTTTGTCGGGATTCACGAAGGATATTATAATATAGCTCTGCTTGGCTTCCGTTGGAGATAGAAGTTTCAGGACCAACTTCGGCGATTTACATTTTTTCATTCGTTTTTTCTCTTCTTGTTTTTCTCTCTTGAAAAGTTTCGGTTTTTTATCCCTCGTTATTTTTTAATATTTTCTGGATTTTCGACTTTATTTCTGACAAGTTATAAAGATCAAACTTTTTTCAGTGATATTTTTGAATATTTAGATTTCTGCGATAAACAATAAAAAAGAAACGAAAATATCACTATATACTTATAAAAATCGAATAATTCGCTATAATTTGGGAGGCGGATATGCGTACCACCGCCCCGGAGAATACTTTTTTTTTTTACATGAGCTCCACACAGGATGCCCATGAAATAATTTTCCTCAGGGCCTATGTCATCTTCGGGGATGCTGCGTGGAGGGTTTTTTAAGGAACGGAAGGAGAGAAGACTTCTGGGAAGGAAAAGGGTTTGAGGGGTGGGTAGGAATCTGGGGTTCATTGTGTCCTGGTCATCCGCCTCCAAGACCTAGACAAATCTCTCCCCATATTGGATATGGTACTTTATTGGATAGCCAACACCTCTGCCATTGCCCAAGTGGTTCGCTTTTTTTGTTTTCTGACTCATTCAGATCTAAAAGTAGTGTAACTAAACTCACCATTAGTGATTCTTTCTTTTTATCTACTGTTAAAATCAAATTTATGTAAAATTAAATAAAAGCAAATCACTTTGTAAAACACCGTTTAATCAAATTTATGTCTTTAAGTAGGTACCTTAACAAAAATGTTTTTTAAAATGTGGTTTACTGTGTTCTCTAGTGTCAGTGCACTTTAAAAGAAAATTTGACAGTTAATGTGATGTTGTCAGCCTACAAATTTTGTAGTTCCATTTTTAATATTTTCTACTCTTATTTGACAGACAATAAAATATTTTCAACTTGCTGAAAACTTTTGAAAATGTAAGGGTATTATTTCTTTATATATTTCGCAGTTGTTCCGTAAACTGTGTTACATAATAAACCTTTATTATCACCGGAGCTTCAGAGTTGTGAATATAAATTTCCTGTCCCGTAATTAGTTCCGCAGTTAACCGACAGGAGGCGAAATGAAAAGCTAACATTGGATCCTGGGTATTTTCCGCACCGCAGCTTATGCAAACACTTTTCCGTACCATTGAGTTCCTTAGTTTCAAATATAATTGAACCGCGAGTGTGCACTAATAAAAGCTTACACTACGAACATAAACAACGGTTCAAATCAACTCTCCAATGTATTCGTTAAATTAAACGTTGCAATTTTGAAATTTATTTAATAAGTGAAAGCTTACGTTATAAGTAAGTTGTAATATCTGAACTGGGCTAGTCAGGGTAAGAATAACCTCAATGAATTTGATGTTTCAAAGAGCCAATCAAACAGCATTAATAGCCTTTCGTCTGCGTGGTTGAATTTCAGAACCCGACTTCGACTGCATGTCTGACGCCATGCCTCACGCTCCGTGCCACAAATAACATCGGTGTGCGTGGAATTTTAAACGAAGCTAACGTTGAATTCGGTTTTAAATTTAAAAAAAATCGTCACAAGATGTCGCTACTTCCATCGGCAGGTTTGTGGGTTCGTGCCCCAGGCAAGTATAAGTACTACAATTTAGTGAACTAGCAGTATTCCTCCGAATATGGAAAGATTGACGGTAATACTTAGTTGTATCAAGCAGCTATATATCACATATGACGTCTGAGCATGAATGCGAATTTGAATATTATTGTTTTTAAATTACCCAATATTAAACCTGTTCACTTTGTAAATTGTTCCTAATTGCCCCTCTTTCCTCTACCCTTTCTCCCTTTCCATTGACTATGGCTAGTATTTATAATTGGTGACCGGACAACTCGGAATGAAACCAACTCAGAACCATCTCAGATAAGTCATTTAGAGTAATAAAAAATTAAAATTTGGTTAAATAGGTTATGTTGGGTTAGGGTTATCGGCTAATTTTAAATTATTTTTTTCATAGCTTTTAATGACTTTTCAAATAGGTGTTGGGTTGACTTTATTCTCAGTCGGCATGGAACCTTTATAATTATGTTGTATATATCTATGACCATTGTCTTTATCTATTATTTATAATTAGTTTTAAGTAAACGCTAAAGAAGTGAGCATAGCTCACGAAACATGTTGGTTTTATAAACAATAAAAGTGGTAAAAACAAAGTTTTTTATTAATTTTCAATTAAAATGGTGTCGCAAAATAAGTTTGCTGTATTTGAAGGACTGTTTTATTTATTGTATTTTCATTTCCAAGATGTTATTTAAGAAAATTAATTATTAGTGATTGACTTTTCTATAATAGCAAAATTTGATGAGAAGTTGTATTAAAATTACATTTGTTATAAACAAATCATACTATGCACCTATCTATAATCTATTTTATTTATTAGAGTTATAAACAGTCTGTATTAATCCATATATGATAGTGATAAGGATATTTGTGTCATTGACCAATAAAATAACGACAAATTGAAATTTAGGACCATAATACCAGAATACACAACAATACCTATACCTGATATAAACAATTCTGAAAAAGTGCATCTTCTTAAATCTACAAAAAGTGTTTAATTAAATTTTTCCAGGGTTTACATTTAAATTTTAATGGATATCAGTAATATCTTTCAGGAAGTGATTTTATTCAAATTCGAAATGCTAAAATTAAAGAAGGAAATGTGATGAACTAAAAAAAAGAATAATAAAGAAATCAATGAAATATTAAGTTTTTAGTTTAACACGAGGCGTTCGATTCAGTGTTATTTTTCAATGAATGCTGTGAATTTAGCAAGGTTCGTGTTAAACACGTCGATATTTGGGCATAATCTATTAAACGTGCTACAGCTTCTTCTTATAAATATATTTTCAAGGTAATTTGTATTGCTCTTAATGGACATCTGAAACCAATATTTTGTAGTAAGTATGGGCTATCAATAAAGTTATGAATAATCTTATAGAGCATTAACAGGTCTCATTAATATTCGTGAAAAACTTAAAAATTCTGCAGAACATGAAAATCTGCCAAGCATTTTAGGATGTGCTTACAATTTTAGGATAGCTCTTCAAACAAGTTGGGAAGATTTTGTCGAATTTGCTAATTTTGTCACTGCAAAAATTCTCACGGCAATTTCGGTGTAAACATTTTAAACATTAACTAATAACACAATAATATTATTTTGTCTCGTCATCAGACTATGCAGTCGAATCAAAATTCCATTAAAATACGACATTGATAGTTATGTGAGTGTAAAACTACCATTTTCAGATTATTAAAATAAAACTTCGCTTTTACAGTGTAAACATTTTTAAATATTCACCTGTAACACAATAACAATTTGTCTCGTCATCAGACTGCGCAGTCGAATCAACATTATTATTTTATCCATTCAAATATAACATTAACAATTATGTGAGTGTGAAAATAAATTTATTATGTGATAGAATTTTGTCCGGACAAAGGAATTCTACTCATCAATATTCTATGTCTCGCGGAAGTACTTCCTTGTCCGAATCGAAGTTTATTGATCGCCTGCTAAGTACTTTAATGTTGACAATGAGGAAGTATGTCACAAAATAAGTGTAATAAGATAAGTCCGAAAATATTGTATAGAAAATACTTTATTATTAATATTAGACAGAAAATACTTTTCATAAGTTAACATTTTACCACGGTTCTACTGAATACTGATTTTACCTTGTTGCGAACTGAAACATTAACTTTCTTAAATTTATTTTACTTTTAAGAGGAATCCGGTCGTTGAGAAGTTTGAACAGTAGGCATTTTGCCAAACTGTTGCTGTCATTTTTTTTCATTTTTTCGATTCTTTCGACATGGCCTTGGTAGAAAGGAGTCCAGATCAGTGTGCAGTGTTCTAAGTGGAGCTGTGTAAAGGGAATAAAGAGTTTTAATGTTGCGGAAATTTGTCAAACAAATTTTAAATCCTAGCATTTTGTTGGCTTTGTTGATGATTTCGTCGGTGTGTTATATAAAGTTTAATTTAACAACACCCCAAGGTCCCTGATAGATTCTACTTCTTTAATATGTGTATCCCATTTATTGTATACTCAAAGGAAAATTTATTTTTGTTGCGTATAAATTATTATGGATTACATGCTTATAATTTAGTGTATTTTAAATTAGTCATGAATGAATTTGTTTAAAACGATGATATTAACGGTGAAATCCCGTGTCTCACGGTACTAAAATATTTTAATGTTAGCAATTAATTCAAATGTCACGAATGAGCATTTTTGACATTTTTAAATAACCTGGTGGTCGACAGGTTCGAATATTTTTAGCATTTTTAAAATTTTCGCATTTACACTAATTAATATTTCACTATTTTTATTGGTTGCTAGCGTGTTTTTTCTTGTGTATTTTTATGTGATAAACAAATTAACACGGAATTTAATTCAAGAGAATATGGAAACTAGAAAACACTTATTTTTAAACATGTTATGCTATTTCAATGACAAATAGCTGACAATTAAATTACCGGCTAATGATTGATGTGTTGACCTAGAAATTTCATGCAAAAATATTTCTCGAGTGCTTTGCTGGATTATTTGAAATTCTGTCTGCCGGAAACCATTTTTTTTAAAGAAGGCAAACATTCCCGGGTTACGAATAACTCAACAATGTTTGAAAATCTCCTACTATCACCACCACAGTAAGCCGAAAATGTTGCTTGAGTCATGATGGAGGACTTAGCCAGCCGAGGAACCGGAACATGCGACGCCCGGGTGGGACCCAAACGCGATGCCCATTCAACCACAGACCGGTCTATTGTAACCATTATTGATTGTTGTTAGACGGAAGGAAGTGGGTAATGTAGATCTATCAAAAATACTAATTTTGGTTGTCTGTGCGTCCTGCGTAACTCTGGTTCAATAAACACAAACTTGATTTTGAATTTAAGACGAAACCCGGTGGCCGAGAAAATTGACCAATTGGTATTTTATGAAACTGTTGCTGTCACTATCGCTCTTTCCCACCCGAATACTGAGCGAAAGGGACATCTGCACCTCAGGCTGAAAGTACCTAAATAAATTCATGAAAATCGAAGTTTTGTATTCCACATTTTTTTCCTCCAAAACTGGACCGATTTTTAAGATTTTTTTGCTAACTGTATTAGAAAAAAATACTCTGTCTGTAGGTTTTGCTTTTTTAAAAACTGCATTGTTTAGTCTGTTGATGGCATTCAAACCAGGCAATTTTAACGATTTTTGGAGTCTTAACTTCTTAGAAGTAACTTATCAAAAAAAAAAAAACAATTCGTTCCGAGGTGGTTGATATCTATATTATATTAAAAAAAACATTTGCAGTGTTGTCAAAATCCAGAGAGAAAATTAGGGAGTACGTTTTATGGACAAACCGCCGCCCGGTTTCCTCTTAAGGGTCCACTATTCGAATTTCGATCGATTTCTTACATATCTCCCTTAAACATTTGAAGTTTTTAAGCTCTTAAAAAAATATATGTTATTTTTGAAGATAATATCTAGATACGTTTCACGCCGAAACGCAAATTATATGAAATTCCCTCGATAGAAAAAAATCGCAAAGTATGCTCCGAAAATTATTTAAAACAAGTCTATTTCTATTATTTTACAAGCTATATTTGTGAAAAAAATCACAATGTTTCTTTAAATGATACTTAAGATACGTTCCACGAGGTTTTTGCTCTATTTTAAACGAGTCACGTTTTAGTAAGCTTTTTCGCCAGTTTCGCTGCGATTTCATCACTTAAAATATTAGCGCGCTCTGTCCAACATTCGTAAGTACACATCTCTCCTTCTTCTTCATTTTCAGCCGAATAGCGCCGCCTTAAGTGTCATTTTCAAAATTGGAACAGCAAGTGCGAAGATTTCAGACAAGCGCTGAAGTGCCTACCTATATTATAATATTTTCAACAGGGACTAATACTATTTTTTTATACTTTATCAATACTTCAATCCCCTTTTTTAAACTCAAAAGCAAAGATCTTACCGCTGTGCCACTGAGCTCATCTTGCTGGGCCTTATAATTAAAAGAAAGGGGATTACGTTGATATAATTTATGGCGGAGCCATTAAAAGCGGTTGGGAAGCCAACACAAAGCGGTTCTGGCACCAACTCCGCCATAAATCTACAACTTATCGTCGAATAGATCTTCCATTGTTTTTAGGCAATACTTTGTGGCGGATTTTCTGAAAATTTTACTGAATCAGCTCCGAATTTTATTTCAACCTTGACATTCGCGAATCATGAATTAATATACCTTACGTAAATTCCAATGACGTTATATATAATATAGAGACTCGCCATTGTCTCACTAACTCAAGGTAGAATTTGGCTAGTAAGAAACACACTTATGTTTTCAGTAAATTCTTATTCTTATTCCGGCGGGCCGGATCAGGAGAGTCTGAATGAGGGACCCCTAACCAAGACCCCTCCAGCCGGACCCTCTCGACCCATCGCTTTTCTCATACGTCCTTCACTCCTGGACACATTGATCCCCAGATTCCTATCCACCCCTCAACCTTTTTCCTTCCCAGAACTTCCTCTTTTTCCTTTCCCTAAAAAGAACCCCCACACAGCATTCCCAAAGATGACATAGACCCTGAGGGAATTTGTTTAGTAATGTCACTTCCAGAATAAGAAACATTAAAACATAATAAAAGACGCCACGTTGTCCATATTTTTAATGCAAATTAAAAAATTGCCTTTTAAGAGGAATATAAACGCTACAAATATTTCGATTCTCATGCCTACAAAATTTAAAATCGCGCGTCGTATTTGCACGAGGCAAGTAAGCGAAAAGTGGTTTTTATTTATTTTGAGCATAATTTTATAAGAATGAAAAAAGTTAGAACATACAAAACCTCAAAAATAGTCCTAGCCATAAAGGGGTATTTTTTAAAAATTATTTCTTTTATTACTTCATAGTTAAGTCATGAAAAAACATTTTTTTGTGATTTACGCTTATATTTTTTGTTATGTAAATAATAATTTTGTTGTAATTCCAATACATAGAAAAGCTGGTAGAAGCTTCAATTTATCCGTAGCATATTTTTTATGTTCATAATGTAAACCGATTCGTCGTAAAGATGACTCTCAATAGCATCTAAATAGGATTTCACGTATAGCTTCATCTTAACTTGTAATTATGAAATTAAATGTAATTTTAATTTAGATTTGTTTTTACCCCCCACATTGAAGCTCACCACATAACTGATAATGACGCAAATTAATAAAAAAAATCTTCAATTTATTAAGTAACCACTCTTATTTCCTTCAAACTTTTCTCCCCCTTTCTGGCAATCCCATTCATCACGCCGTGACGGCAAAGGAAGACGTTTAATCTACGTACAAAAAGCCCTCAAACGATTCGGTAAAAAATGACGCACGTTAAACTCGTAAGAAGTCTTTTGATCTCAATAAATGTGGCCAATTATATATATATTTCACCATTTCATTTTCAAATTCGTTATTATTTAATGATTACATTCCCGGAGCAAAATCTTCATAACGCGGTCAAAGAACATAATTTCAATTAAACTTTTGCGCAGTTAGTTTAATTATATCGTTTTTCACGTCAGATCTAAGAATGGTTGACTTTCACTTTCAGTTCGCCCCGGGCTTTAAGTCTTTGGAGTCGAGACTTAGACCGATTTATAAAATTTAAAAAATCACAAATTAAATCGACTGCGTTCAGCAAAAGCTGATTTTAATGAGAACAAAAAATCTTTCCATTAATTAACGTTTCGTTAATTGCGCGTTTTATTATGTAAGGGTCAGTGACCTACTGACCTTTGGAAATCTTATTTTCTTTAAGGAAAAATATCATTGGTTTTAAATTCATTGTACTCATGGTAAAACAAACATTGGGATGAACCTCTTAAGTGGAACGTTTGCGCGGCCCTTTTCGGCCCTTTTCGGCCCGTTTCGATACAGGCCACTAAAGATTTTAGAATTTCATGATTTTAGAGTCAATTTGTGTGAGTAAATGAAAAACAATAAAAAAATAATTTTACTATATTTATCGTAAACATATGACAAAATATAAAATAAAAAATTTAGAAATATTTAATCAATTAATGAAATATCTTACAGAGATACTAAATGTTATTCTAGTAATTGCTATATTCGGTTTTGCCTTTCAGGATCGAAACGGTGCTTGAAATGGCAGTAGCTGTGTTCAGCGACTAGATATGAACAGGCAGGCACTTTCCATCGTTCCTATTTCTCGTCTTATTTCTCTAGCTTCATTTAGCCTCACAACGTACCCCAAATCTAGTTTGCCATAGTCCCACTTACTCCAGGTTGAAATAAACTGGACACGTATCTCTCCTGCCTTTGTTGCCTTGCATATGGTTGAGGAAAATGACAAATATTATGCAACAATCGAGTATGTCTTATTTCCACTTACTCTGGGTAGTTGGAATGCAATTTGGTTTCTCCTTCATTTTTCCAAGTTCAGTCATATATGTAGGTATGTCTTTATTACCTTGCATGAGATTGAGCAACATGGCAAACATTATGCAGTAATCGAGTACATCATATTCCCATTGACTCTGGGTAGTTGGAATGCAATTTGGTTTCTTCTTCACTTTTCCTAGGTCAATAATCTGACTTGGTCCTGACCTGATCTAAACTGAACATATTGTTACGGTTTTTTTTATGACGTACAGGGTTCACAAACAATCAAAACAAAACAAATGTCAGCGACACATTTATTTGCACTGAATTAAATTATTACGGCTTTATTTAATTATCACTGATTGAATTATTTACACAGATTTACTTGTACAGGTTTTATTTATTAGCACTGATGTATTTATTTACACTATTTTTACTAAACTCGGTAGGCACCGCGATGTTAATTCGATAGCTGCGTTGTAACTGAACACGATAGCTGCGTCGAACTCAATTCCCCCGTTGGAACGTCGCCGCTTTTATATTATATAACTTCTATGGTCCAACGAAATTGTCTGTGGATCAAACTGTCAAAACATTTCCATTACCTTCCAAAACAACATCGACGCATCTCGATGATTCTAACCCGTATATTTTTACAAGGTATGTGTTCTAGAATATTCTGCTAGATTCTGGTGATTTCTGGTTTGTACTAGTTGGTTCACGATGTTCTTCCCGTTACAATATGTGTATCTTCTGTCTTTATTACCTTGCAACATGGCAAACATGAGGTTGAACAACA
Organism: Glyphotaelius pellucidus; assembly: GCA_936435175.1. NCBI lineage: Eukaryota > Metazoa > Arthropoda > Insecta > Trichoptera > Limnephilidae > Glyphotaelius > Glyphotaelius pellucidus. The sequence continues at coordinate 2,349,099 of OW386550.1, forward strand.
CGGCAAACCTTGTGCAACAATCGAGTATGTCATATTCCCACTGACTCCGGGTAGTTAAAATGAATTTTACATTTTCCAAGGTCAGTTCAAGTCAGTTTTCAGTTTCGAGGTTCATTTTTCCAAGGTCAGTCATCGCTAAACTGAACACATGTATATCTTCTGTCTTTATTACCTTGCATGAGGTTGAGCAAAATGACAAACAATATGCAAAAATCAAGTACGCCAAAGTCGTCCACTGTTGAAATGAAATTAATTTTCTTCTTCACTGTTCCAAGTTCAGTCATCTCTAAACTATGCAAATTCTTTAGACTGCTATCTTTGTTGTCTTGCATGAGGTTGATCAAAATGGCAAACATTATGCAAGTTAATTCAGTTCAAAGAAAGTATTAAATTACTATGAGTCACAAGTTCCAACCAGTTCAACTTATCTGTACCACCTGTATAGATTTCTAACGAGGTTTATTATTCGCGTGGGCCGTTATCGATAATTTGCCCATGCCCACGGCCCACGTAAGATCAGAATGGTTTAATGAACCATTGGACATGCGTCGTTCTGTCGTTAACGTCGTTTGTCCTTATCCAGGTCACGGACTGGATTGCCCCAACAAAAGGCAATAAGTGCATTCGTGCTTGAAGCGATTATGCACGGATTGTGATTCACTCGGTCCAAATGGCCCATGTACTATTGAATACTGCCTACTCGCATTGCATTCGATTTTCTGCTGTGCCATTTCATAACGTTATTATACTTTTCTTTGTTAACCGATAAATAATCATGTAAAAAATCGTAAATTGCGCGTTTTTATATATATATCTTATACGTAAAGAACATGTTTCATGCATTATGTTAGGTAGAGTAGGTACGCCAATATTACGAAATTTCAGCTATTTTTTTAAATTTTAATTTTCGGGACAAAATCTGTGCATGTTCGGGAACACTCTTCTGAAAATGGTGGTTTGCTGTAATAGGTTCATAAATTTTAATGCGTCAGACTATTGTTTATTTTTACAGATTTGAATTATGGAAATGAAATTGTTAACTTTTTTGATACACTTCAATAAAACGATACGTTAAGATGAAGTTATACGTGAAATCCTTTTTAAATACTACTTAGTCATCTTTACGACGAATCAGTTTATATTATGAATATCAAAAAATATGCTACGGATAAATTGAAGCTTTTACTAGCTTTTCTATGTATTGGAATTACAATAAAATTATTAATTACGTAACAAAAAAATATAAGCGTAAACCACTCACAAAATGTTTTTGCATGACTTAACTATGAAGTAATTAATATAAGAACCAATTTTTAAAAGTATCCCTTTTATGGCTAAGACAATTTTTGAGTGTTCTAACTTTCAATGTTCTAACTTTTTTCATTCGTATAAAAATAATGCTCAAAATAAATTAAAACCACTTTTTCGCTTACTTGCCTCGTGCAAATTAGACGCTCGTTTTTAAATTTTGAAGGCATGAGAATCGAAATATTTCTAGCGTTTATATTCCTTGTTAAATGACATTGAATTATAATATATTGGAAAATCTATGTTCGAAGAGTTTTCTTTACCCTATTTAAATAGCCTTATATATATTATATGTTATAATTATATTATCATTGCTGAATGTTCATAATTTGATTTCAATAAAATTAAGGTGAATTTTCGTGCTGGTTTTTGGTCATGTGTCTTGGTTGGTCGGGGTCCCAAGCCGGTACACTAAAAAATTCAATGGTCTTTTAATTGTCAATTGTCTTAAATCTATTTTAATAAATTCTTTTCTTACTTTCAACAGGATTGGGAGTGCGGTGGCGAGGCAGGGCAGGCCGCCCGTCGGTGGGCGCGCCGGCAGCAGGCGCAGCGGGTTCTGGCTCGCTCCCCGGCCGCGCTGGGCGGCTGCAGGGCGCAGGTGTACCGGGCCAGGGGGGCCACTCAGTGGTACACCGCCGTCATTGTTGGGTGTAACCAGGAGACTGGGGTAAGTGGATGTAACAGTATAGAGTGCAGCACCAGGGTAGGCCAAGACACCAGCGAGCGTCCTGTTAAAATAATGATCAATGACCTCTTGTCATGTGCACCGATTCATTGTTACGCGGATGACAGTACAGCCCATGATTGCTTTTTGTTTGACAAGCCCTCAAAGGGCACACAAATCCCAATGGCTCGGAGGGCTTTGAAGCAAAGAATGGACGGTTACCTCGAGATTGTTTTCTCTTGGGGTAAGAATAATTACGTCGAATTTAAAGTTTAAATCAATCATGTCTGATTACGTCTAAAAGGGATGGAAATGAAAATCTAGTCTCCTTTAACGGAAGCAATCTTCCGAACAGGCCCTCTATTGATATGCTTGGTGTAATTCTAAGTGACCAGAAAGGCTATTCCCTAAAATTTGTGATAAGAGATCGTTCTCCCGCGAGAAGTGCCGTCAGATTTTTGTGATTTTCTATAGCTGTTAAATGAATAAATAATCACGTATACTTGCAAGAATTCATGTAATTACCCCCTCAAGTGCCAGACGAAAACGAAAAAACGTCAACTTTAACGTAATATTTTGCAGGTTAATTTTATGCTATCTAATGTAATTTTTACTGAAACACATTCCTTGAATACTAAACTATACATAAGAACAATATTACTTGCGTTTATTCAATGAATTTATACTTTTTACTACGTTTCAAATAACACGAAAAAAACGAAAAAATTTCGCGATGTTTTGACTTTTACGTAATATTTTGCAGGTTAATTTTATGCTATCTTATGTAATCTTTACTGAAACACATTCCTTGAATACTAAACTATACATAAGAACAATATTACTTGCGTTTATTCGATGAATTTATACGTTTTACGATCATTTCGTCGCCCGCGACGCGAGACTTGACAGCCGCCATTTTGTCAGCCGAGCGGCGCGAAAAAGTTCCAGGCCGTGTCATAAACAATTTCAAAGAAATTATATCGCTGCTCTAGGTGGGTTCACGGTATCTTATACCTTATGAACAAGAATGCCCCAAGCGATTCTGACCTTCTTCTTCACACGTTTTCTTTATACATAAGGGTTAAAATCGCAAAACAAAATTATTTTTTAGTGATTATTTTGGCTTGCGCCGATGGTACGCCGGCGGACGAACGGCAATCTAGCGGAACGACCCAAACTAAAATACGTGACAGCTCACAGCTGAAATTTTGACATCGGCCGATAGAAAAAGCAAATAAAGCAAATTTTAGGGAATAGCATTTCAGCTCAAGTATGGGGGCTCCATCGAAGTCAGATTTAAGTTAGCCTCTAACTGGACCTACTGTACAGGGCCCGCAGATACTTTAATAGTACACGACTGCTAACCCTGTACAAATCGCAAGTGTGCCCCACGGTTAAATTTGACAGCCACCTCTGGTCTGGAGCCCCAAAGTAAAAAAAAAACCCGACCTGTGCAGAACGGGCAGTCTGTTTGATGGATTCTCCTAACTTAACAAACGGATTGCAATCTTTAGAGCACAAGAGTCGGATGGGAATGCTGTCCTTGCTCTACCGGTATTACAATGGAAGATTCTCCGAGGAACTAGCATCATTGATCCCCTCGGCACCGGTGCACAGTCGGGAAACACTTGTACACGGTTGAATTAGTCACATGACAACGGGTGGTTTCTACGACTCGTTCTTGAGTTCAGCTCAGCTGTGTGTTTCCTCCCTCCTACAAGTGTTCACACTCCTTCCTCTCCTCCAAAACACCCTCCACACAGCATCTTCAAAGGTGACATAGGTCCTGAGGGAAATTATCTTCCTCTGGGCCTCCTGTGTGGAGTTAATGTAAAAAAAAAAAAAAAACCAAAGTAAATTTCCTAAGTTTTGTAAATACTCGTCCAATTATGTCAAAACGAAAACACTATATACAAAAATTTCCCAGGGAGTTCAAATGGTACCCATATAAATATACTGAAAAACTTCCTTTGTTCAAAGTTTGGAGAAATTTCTCGAAGCTTTGAAAGTTTTCATCGCCCTCTTTGAGGTGGCAGAATCTCCCCACATGAAGTGGATGTGACGCGGTGTTCCTCCCAAATGCCACCGCCATGACCCGGCTCGAGTGTGGGTGTGGGTGGCATATTCCTTGTCAGTTGGTACTAACTTTTCCAAGGTCAGGAATCCATCTCACTTGTCGAATCGTCGGAAAAACTTATTTACTTTTCCGAATTTTGCAAGTTTTACAAATTTTCTTTTCTCTTATTGAAAAAAATAGAGTTTCAAACAAATTCTTGAAAATTTTTATTGTTTTTTTTTCGAACATAATTTAAAAATAATTCAGATTTTTTATCGTTCTAAAAAGTAGTATAGTTCATTCCATAACCGACGGCCGGCGTAGCCCAGCGGTAAGGCTTTTGACTAGCATTCCGAAGGTCGCGGGATCGCGGGTCGTGGCAAATAAATTTTGTTTGATTAATTTGTGTTATTTCACAATTTATTCATTTAAGATAATATATAGTATATTTGCGGCACGTTCCAGAGTTGAAGATACTCTCAGTATCGCCCTGGTGTAAGACCAGATCTGAATACACAGGTACTTCCCACATTCCTCCTCCCCATCTCCTTCCCCTCCCCACTACCTTCACCCTCACAACATACCCTAATTGGGGATGCTATAGTCTCATTGGCTCCAGACGGGAGCAGTTGGGACTCTTGTGCGGTATTCATATAAAAATAACCAAATAGGTACTGTATTATGAATATCGTAAAAAAAAATTATTAATTATTTTTTACTCAAACCTTCGATCAATAAAGGCATTTGGTCGAAGCCTCAACGCTTTAGTTTTCAAATACCTAAATTATGAAGCTTTTTTCTCTGGAATATTTCTTTTTTTTATTATTAATTTGATAAACGTGAAAAACATCCAAAGTTTAGTAGGTCATTTCAACGTTGAATATTTGACTTTTTTGGTCTAGTTTTTACTGATGTAAACAAACATTTTTTTTTTCACAAACCTATTATTGTTCTCGGACATTTCTTATAGCGCTGTTTAATAATAAACATCACCTCGAGGTTCTTCAAGGGTGTCGAATTAGGCACCTACCTACTACCTACATTACATACAACCTACTTTGGTAAAGTAAAAGTTACATTTTGTCATAATACATCTTCGACTCCATTTAACTCAAGATCCGCACAAACGTGTCCCAGCGACAGAGCGAGAAAGAACGAGAGTGAAAGAGGCGAAACTGGGAAAAGTGGGGAAACTATGTGGCACTGGGCTGACTGAAACTTCTGAAACAAAATGGCGGCCGGGGAGAGAGGGGGCAGGCGGGACGTTTCATTTCCCAGTTAGGGAAAGTTCCCAGACACGCGATGACTGGGGGTGGAGTGGGGTGGTTTATTGTGTGGGGTAAGTTCGCCCCCCGCGTGGGGTAACTTGCAGCCTAACGCTTCAATCGCCCGCTTGGAATGTAAAAACTTTCTCCCCCACTGTTGTGCCGCTGTTCGTCGGCCCTTGTTTTGATCGTAAATATCTACAGACAACTTTCGGGGTTCGCGATAGGAACATTGTTTTTATTTTAGAAGGATTACAAATTAGATCATCTTAGTTATTATTTTTTTTAATGTGAATGACACCCTAATTGCTTATTGTTGTTAAGAGAGGTAGAAGGGAAAGATTCAATGTATAATCACTATTTTCGGTTAATCTTTAATACGAATCGGTTTACATTACGAAAATAATACTTTGTATAATTTGAAACTATTGGAGTAGAATTAAAATAAAATTAATGGTTACTTTATAAAAAATAAAGTGTAAACTACTACAAAATGTCATAAAAACTGTATGGTCTAATCGTATTATGGAGTTTTAAGACTGTGATTTTTAGGCTCAGGTTTACAATCATCGATTTTTTTTTTTTTTACATTAACTCCTCACAGGAGGAGGCCCCGAGGAAAATAATTCCCTCAGGGCCTATGTCATCTTTGTAGATGCTGTATGGAGGGTGTTTTTGAGGAGAGGAAGGAGTGAACACGGGTCTTGAAGAGACCCGTGCTGTAGGAGGGAGGAAACACAGAGGCCGGCAAATCTTTCCACAGCCGAGCTGTTGAACTCAAGAACGAGTCGTAGAAATGACCCGTTCTCATGTGACTAATGTCAACCGTGTACAAATGTTGGGCGGGTGTTTGGCGTGTTTCCCGACTATGCACCAGTGCCGAGGGGATCAATGACGCTAGTTCCTCGGAACATCTTCCATTGTAATACCGGTAAAACATGGATAGCATTCCAACCTGACGCCTGTGCTCTAAAGATTGCAATCCATTTGTTAAGTTAAGAGAATCTATCAAACGGACCGCCCGTTTCTGCACAGAGTCGAGGTTTTTTTTTTTTTAAGGTATTTTGGGGCTCCAGACCAAAGGTGGCTGCCAAATTCAACCCTGGGGCGCACTTGTGATTGGTTCAGGGTTAGCAGTTGAGTTACTATTAAAGTATCTGCGGGCCCTGCACAGCACGCCCTGTAAATTTAAGAACCAAAAAAAAAAAGATTTTATAAATTTATTTATTATTTCTTCACAATTAAAATAATACATTGTTTAGAAAATTAATAAAATTTAAAAGTAACAATGATAAATTGAGAAAATCTGTAGAAGAAATAATAATATTTGAATTAACAATACAAAGTGTTGAGAGATCAAACAAAATGTTATTATTCATTGTGTCATTGCTTTAATCTTTGGCCCGATTTATATATGTATCATATTGGTTATATATGTATCTTATTGGTTTGTATAATTATTTTGCGTTCATATTGTACAGTATTACTCCTTTTGACGTTCCTAAACCAATATTTACGAAGTTACTCTTCTTTCCTGATAACATAAAGAAACTGATCACTTCAATGAACTCAAATTTGCTTTGAATTAACCAAATTGGGACTGATTGTGTTAAGAACGCAAACAAGCTACAAAATGCCTACCTATATAATATTTGCAATTCTAACATACCGTAATTTCTCACAAATCTGCGCTTGTGTCGTTATAACTGCTGTGTGACTTCACAACATTTTGATTCCCACGCAATTCTGGACACGTAACTTATATTCAAGAAATATTTTTTAATGCCAAATTAATGTTACATTTTAAATTTAAATTATTATTTCGTACAGTATAATATAAGGGAAACCGCAAACTGATTCGATAAATATCCCAATTTCAGTCACGTAGTCTCGCACATGGTAACAAAAAACCGAATATCTAGCCGATGCAAATGGATGGGAGCTTTGATGACAGTAGAATTATGCAATCAGGTCGATTGATACTCGATGTTGGTAAATTCGATATACTGAATACACTCTCTCCATTCGCCATTCGCCATTCGCCATTCGCCAATTCCAAACTTTTGATGTTAAGCCATAGTTCCGAGAATTTCCTCTATCCACATCCACTGTACGTTTTAAGAGGAACGTATGCGCGGCCCATTTCGGCCGTTTCATACAAATCTTAATTCTGTATTTGAGATCAAAATACACAACCAAACTGAAAAATTATTTTTGTAATCAAAAGGTATATCAAATATCTAGCACGGATGTGAGCTACTTTATTTATTTTTACTTTAAATTAAAAGATATAGGCCATTAAAGATTTTAATGTTTCATGATTTTAGAGGCAATTTGGGAAATTATTTGTGAGTAAATGAACAACAATAAAAATATTATTTTACTTTATTTATCATAAAAATATGCTGACATATAAAATAAAAAGTAAACGAGTTTATAAGCTACAAGCCGGCGAATTCACTATCTGCTAGTAAACTCGCTCAGTGTAATCATATATCCCAGCTAACTAGCAGATTTTACACCGAACAAGTTTACTAGCGGATGGTGAATTTGCCGGCTAGTAGCTTGTAAACTCGCTCAATATAATCGAGGCTTTACGGATCTCTTCATTTTCCGTACGGCATTTTCAAATATAACCTTGACCTCTAAATTAAGGACGTACATACCCTGTATGAAGTATGTACGTGCTGTTACTGTTGTATGATTTTCACAGTTATTTATTATTGAGATGAGACTTACATGAGACTCTGGTCTAGACAAAAAATACGACGTTGTCATCAAATATTGACGTTTGACATTCAATTTCATATAGATTCGCTGTTTTTGAACGTATTCTAAAATGACATACTTATTTTGAAAGCGTATCAAATAGTCTTTCAGATATTAATTACAAACGAACACAAGAAATTTAAAACAGGAAAAGTTTAGAACAATCGCTTACTGATGAAAAAACACATTTAATTTTATATAATAGTAAATGTCTGTTTATATTATTTGAAAACTGAATGTAAGGGAATGAATATTTGGAATGCGGGAGGGGATGGGGGTGGGGTGGGGGGGAGATAATTGATAAGTGCAAGCGATACAGTAATTTCCCGTAATACCATGCGAGCGAAGCCGCGGGGAAAAGCTAGTATCTTATAATTTAAAGCAAAAATAAATAAAGTAGCTCACATCCGAACTAGATATTTGATTACAAAAATAATTTTTCAGTTTGGTTGGCGATTTTGATCTCAAATCCAAATTTAAGATTTGTATGAAACGGGCCGAAAATGGCCGCGCATACGTTCCATTTATTAACAGAGCATAATAGTATCAATAATTATACCATTTATAAGTTTCCACCTGTGAATACATAAGTGAAGTAATTTGAGATGATAATAAAAAAAATTACTTAACAAGAAACAAGTTATTTTGGTGGGAATAGGGAAAGGGTGGGATCGGGGGAATCGGTTTAGTTATAAAAATGTGCATAAAAAAAAATAATGTCGTGTGTGCATTATAATTGATTTAGTGTTGTTTATGAGTAATCTGAGTATTGTACCAGATAAAGAGTAGACTTTTACATTTAACTGCATACTCAACTCAAATTTAAATTTTTCGGAGATGTCTGACTAATAAACTGGCCGATCGATATATTAGCTGAAGTCCGGCATCGCCCGTGCTTTAGGCAGAGTTTTTCGAAATCCGATCATTGAACTTCCCCTTGCTTTGAAGGTCAAGTGTGCAAAATTTCATCAATTCGAAATAAAACTGTAAATTTATATGAAAAGCAAAGCCAGGCCATATATGTAAATAGATTATAGTCAGATGTTAAAGTAATGTGTATGTTTGTTTGTTGAGCAGGAGCTGACCTTGACGGATGACACCGTCCTTGAGGAGCACAACGAAGATCCCGCCCTAGTTCAGATGCGGCTGTTGGGAGATGGAGGTAGGAAAACTTTATCTCACTTGAAACGTAGCTTGAAATGGTGTTAGCCGTGTTTGGTGACCAGATCTGAATAGCCAGATACTTCCCCACCTTCCTCTTTCCTATCTCATTTCCATCCCCACTACCTCCAGCCTCACAACATACCCCAATTGGGGATGCCATGGTCTCACTGGCACTAGACGGGAGCAGCTTGATCAGGGACTCTTTGGAGCAGCTTGAACAGGGATATAATTTTTTTTTGAAATGCTATCAAATCTTCTCAATCAATATTAATTTAATTTAAGTCTACCTTTTTTGTTCTGTAGAATTTTTTATGTACTTGTAATCTCTGATGTCATGTCCATAATCAAATGCCGCAATTAATTATTTAAAAATATATATATATTTTTTATATTTTCTTATGATTTTAACGGTAACATGTCATCTGATTTATGGTATTCTAGCTGGTCCCCGGCTTGCGTTGCAATGCCATTCAAAGAAATAAATTGATTCTTTCTGCAAGTCCTTTCCCGTGCGTCCCCGTTCCCTTCCACCTTCCTCGCCTTCCCCCTCCCTCGTCTCTTCCCTCTCCGCGAACCCCGCCTCCCCCGTTCCCCTTTCCCGTGCCGCTAAAATATATGAAATACCTACACACATTTTCATTTATACAAATTTCATAACACCAGAGATTATCATTATATATAGCCTGTATGTTATTCTGATGCATGAGCTATATTATTGTAAAGTTTTATTAAAATCCATTCAGTAGTTTTTGCGTGAAAGAGTAACAAACACACATACATCCATACAAACTTTTGCGTTTATAATATTAGTAAGACTTATACCGTGGATCCATACTAATATTATAAATGCGAAACTGCTCGAGTTTGTGTATGACCTTTTCACGCATAACACAATATAAATACTTTAATAATTCTTTCACCAATATAAAGCTAAATTATATGCGCAGACTACAGATTGTATATGATGATAAGCTCTGGCGTTATGAAATTATAAATATTAATATATTATATTTGTTATACGTTTTCTGTCGCTAACAAAAGCGAGTTTTTGCTAACGTCAGAAAAAAATCTTTTCCATGGAAACAATGTTGATATATTTTTGGGCTCTATGCTGGTAGGTACTCAGTCTACTGGTCAGCTACTACTGCAGAAAATTCAAATATTAGAATTCGTTTTTTTTTTGGACAAGCTTGGAATAAATGTCAGAGGAGAGTTCCTATATTAAAAATATAATTCGTAACGATTATAAAGACCGGATGATAAATAGAGTATGTTTTTATTATATTAACGAACTTCCAAATATTTAAATAAAAATAAACATCCGAAATGTTTGTAAGCGCATAAATTCCGAACGAATGAACAAAATTGGATAAGTAATTCTTTTTTTCTTTGAGCTATATATAGCATTATGAAATTTAGGTGGTAGGCGAGATGTTTGAAAACTGAATGTAAGGGAATGAATATATGGAATGCGGGAGGTGATGGGGGTGGGGTGGGGTGGAGATAATTGATAAGTGCAAGCGCTACAGTAATTTCCCGTAATACCATGCGAGTGAAGCCGCGGGGAAAAGCTAGTATTAAATAAATAAGTAAATGGGCTGGTCATAAGATTTGTCATTCATAAAATTCACTCTCTCCAGGGTGAATTGCCTAAAACAAAAAAAAAAAAAAAATTAATAAAACCCTTAATTAGTTTGGACGGATAAATTTGAAGATATTTATAGTACCATCAACCCCCAAAACCTAATATTCTTTTTCTGCTAAATTTATTACTAGCATTTTCACTTTTACTCAATGCTGCGCAGTTAGTTTTAAATTATTTAAATATCTCACCTTCTTATTTATATATTACATTTCTAAAGAAATACGTAGGCAACGGCAGGCAAACAATAATAATGACTTGAAATTTTTAATAACAGACTTCAAATAATAAAAACACATTTTACAGAAACACATATTTCAATTGTTATTGAAGCTATTAAAAGATCTTTGATTTTAGGATTTTATGTCATAAAACCTTAGTTAGTCATTTCAAATTAATAGAAATATACTTTACAAGACATAACAAATTCTCCTGTATATTATTCTTCCATATCCCAACTTTGTTAATAAAATTTTATCATCCGAGCAGTCGTTTTCAGGAACTCATTTCTAAATAATTTACAATCAAATTTAACAACTTCTCTATCGAATAAATACAATATATGTAATGGGTCGTTTCAGAGAAGAGCTTTTTTTATGTGCAGAAATAATTGCATTATTATTAAGCAAGTCTGCTATTATTTGAACGGTTGTAGTTGAGTAGGTAGGTATATTATTTTATGAATATTATTATTTGTTTATATGGTTTCCAATTATTCGCCAGTCGTGAACGCTAATAAAATTAATAAATATTTGGTTTATTAATATGGTTAGGCTTGGCGTCTGGTTATTGTGATTTGTGGATGATTTTTTCAGTCGATTGTTTGTCAATAATAATAAAGTACGTTGTTTCGCATGTCCTTGTTTTCGTTGAATCGGTGACGTTTCCATGAAACTCACTGTAATGTTTGCGTTATTCACGGCAAACACTAATTGTTGTGATAGGCCTCTTCAAGAATAAATAGGCCCTTGTCACAATGAGGTTTATTATTGTTTTCTACGCGTTTACTAAATATTATATTTTTGGGTCACACGACCGATCTTAACTGGCTACCAATTGTAGCTGTTTGGCTGGCTGGCAAGTGTTGACCGCGCCCTGCAGCTGTTTCGGCCGGGCACCCCAGGCGGCATCTGTCGGAACTTGGGAGAAGCTCTAAGCCCAACGATATCTATTGATATGAACAAAAATTAAGAGTCTTTTCAAAACACTAAACTCACCTATACACAATACAACAATAAACTACAAAGAAAATTGATTTAAATTTATTTTTATCTTTTCTGCCTTCTCTCCTTTGGGGCCATCCATAAATTACGTCACACGAATTTCATAATGTGTCTTGTGCAATATTCTTATTCTTTGTGTATATTATGAACTTTCTTATAAGCACGTTTTATTGACAAACTGAGAAAGAACTGCTAGTAAGATATATTTGGTTTTTATTATAAGTTGGCTGTTTCTAACAAATAATGTAATAATATAAACTAACTCAATAAGTAATAAATGTAACAACAGCCAATTGCAGAACTTAAAACTCCAGTATTCGGATTTTCTTTGAATTTAAGTGTCATCAGTCATCATTCTCCAAATTTGGACGTATTTGTTTGGAGAATTCAGACAAGCGAAAAAGTACCTACTTGTAATACAATATTTTTAACAGAAAAATTATTTGAATTGTCCTTTTAAAAAGTGGAATTGAATTGTGGAAAATTCAGTCCATCCACGATTTTCACGAATCTGCGCTGGACTTACTTACTACTTTAACCTCTAATAATAAATAAGCTGAATATAATATATATTTACTTCTCATGAAATCAAATGGTAGGGGATTTCGGGGACGTTCGTGGAAGACATGTTACGATTAAGTTAATCTAACCACTTAGATTTTATAAATTTCTTACATTTATAATGTTCAAAAAAAGAAAGAGTTCAAAAAAGGTTTATGCGTTACCTGTATACGAGGGAATATACATACGAGTACTACCCATTCCTGTATCCATCGTTGTTTTTATCAGGAATGCTCGATCTTAACATAGAAGCCCGCCGAAAAATATTTTTGGGTAAGCACTTTTTTAAGCTAATCTCCGGCATTATACTGAATCCGCCCATGTTGAAGAACTTATATGTGCCCAACACGTACACTCGTGGTAGATTCCACGCACTTTTTTATGCTCCGAAAGCGAGAACTTCTTCCTATCAAAATGCGCCATTAAACAGAGCAATTCAACTGCTAAATGAATCTGTATTAAACATCGACATCTTCAATGTCATCAGAAGTAATTATCTTCTGACATACGTCACAAGATAGTGAAACTGCTCCCATACATTTTTTTCTTTAAATTTTGTAATCTTCCCCATAATATTCTGGTGTATAACTGTTTTATGGAGAACCTGAAAAATAAATAATTCATTTTGATTTTTTTGTAAATCACCTACCTAAACTTGGGTAGCCATCGCTCGAGTGGTAAATAATATTAGTACCACAATTTGCTACATAATTTAATTGTGTGCTTTACATTACCTACCTCACAAGGCGTAACCTGTTCTGAAGCAGGTATACAGAAGTATATATTGAAAGAACCTTGAACTTTAGCTTGGCGTCACACACCTCTATTCAAACAACTACTCTACGTTGCCTCACCTGGATATTATACGCACTTGAGAATTAATTCAAACGAGTTTTTTTTTTTACGTCAACAAATCGTGTTAAATAACATACTTATTTATTTAAATGATTATGGCAGTCCACAAAATAAGGTTACAATCAAATTTGCAACACTTTGTCTAAGAGCGCGTATATTAAATCAATTGGAAGGAATTGAATGAAATATAAATGAATTTTATTTACGAATTTAACAACATTTAGGCTAGGCATATGCTGAGATGCTGACAGTTGATCCGCCGACAATTGGTCCTCCGGCATACTTATATACAATATGCTGTTGATTTAGGGAAAATACGGTATACCTAATTACACAAAATATAACTAAGTGACCCCGAAGGGATGTGCAGAGACAATGTACCGCCGAATAACAAAAGTATCAAACATGTTTTCGTTCAAATGCATCAAGGAAAACTCTGCTTGTGTATATACTGTGTATAAGTACAAAACATCGACATCGTATATAAATTCATTTATTATTAGGGGTCGTCCATTAATCACGTGATGTTTTAGCAACTTTTAACCCCCCCCCCCCATACCCAAAATCACGTGGATTTTTTTAGTACAAAGTAAATTGAAATTTTAAGAATATTGTTTTAAAGCAAAACATACGCGGCAACGATTTAAGCATGTATTCAGCGTCAAAATCACAGACTTACCGGCGACTGGTGAGCCGAAATCGTTGCCTGGCAACGGTGAGTTAAGGCCGCTGTTTGGTTTAGAAATCGTGCGTTCAACGAAAAATAAATACTCATTTTATATCCCCCCCCCCCCCTCCCATCCTTGTGATATTTCGTGATTTTTTTCCAAACCCCTCCCCCCTCGTTCGAGCCTCACGTGATTAATGGACGACCCCTTAAGGATATTTTTGAAGTCGATTTTACGTTTGAAATTGGTAAATAATACACAAAAAATTATACTTTTATAGTAAACTAGCTTTTCCCCGCGGCTTCGCTCGCATGGTATTACGGGAAATTACTGTAGCAGTTAAACTTATCAATTATCCCCTCTCCTCCCCACCCCACTTCTCCCGCATTCCATACATTAATTCCTTACATTCAGTTTTCAAACATCTAGCCTGCCACCTAAATTTCACAAAGAAAAAAAGAATTATCCAATTTTGTTCATTCGTTCGGAATTTATGCGCTTACAAACGTTTCGGATGTTTATTTTTAATTAAATATTTGGAAGTTTGTTAATATAATACAAAATTACAGTATTTATTATTCAGTCTTTATAATCGTTACGAATTATATTTTTAATGTAGGAACTCTCCTCTGACATTTATTCCAAGCTTGTCCAAAAAAAACAAAACATATTCTAAAATTAGAATTTTCTGGGGCAGTAGCTGACCAGGGGGCTGAGTACCCACCAGCTTAGAGTCCACAAATATATCAACATCGTTTCCATGGGAATGATTTTTTTTCTGACATTTGCAATTAACTCGCTTTTGTTAGCGACAGAAAACGTATAACAAATATAATATATTAATATTTATAATTTCATAACGCCAGAGCTTACCATCATATACAACATATAGTCTGCGCATATAATTTAGCTTTCTATTGGTGAATGAATTTTTAAAGCCTTTTTATTGGTTAATGCCTGGAAAGGTCATTAACAAACTCGAGCAGTTTCGCATTTATAATATTAGTATGGATGTCATTTCGGGGGGCCAATTGTCAGCGGATCAACTGTCGGGTCACCCCTAGAGAGAGAATTGTGGTGATCCATCCACTTGTGTAATTTATCCCAATTTTATTGCTGCTGTTTTTTTTTTTGATTCCCTTATATAGACATCTTTGAATTTGTTAAATGCGTTCAGAGTATCTCTGATTTCCTTATAATTGTTTGTGTATTTTTCCCAGTTGTGGAGTCCATAATGCGCGGAGAGTCGGTGGGCATCATGCCTCGTCGTTCCAGATCCGGTGCTGTAACAGCGAAGAAAAGCGATCAGGTGACTTCTATTTTTCTATTTACAAATAATACGTATTTGAGTCAACATCCATTCTGCTATTGCGAAGTGTGAAAAACAAAGGTCAATAATGTGTTATTTATATTTATGCATCAATACCGATTGTTTGTGACGTGGAGGCCTTATAAATAATTAGAGGTAAGTGGATTTTCTTACATACAATATACGAATAATATACACTTTTTACAACAACATTTAAAGGTATTTCTGAGGTACTCAGGTGAATTCTTCAGTTTATTGTTTCCGATGATTTTTAAATGGTGATTTTTTTTGTTACCACTTCAATATATTCGAAATTTAGTAATTGGTAGTTTAGAGATCATAGTGTGCATTACACGAAATGACGCGGATCAATAATGTATTATTTAACAGGTGATAATATTTTATTATTATTTTCTACTGTTCACAGAATAATATAACATTGTTTTATTTTTTTAGTAGTATATAATATATTACTATTAGTTTATAATATATAAACCTTTACTAGAGTTTGACCACTCGTGTGTAAGGGAAAAAAATTAAGAATTAAAAATTACGAGTTATACATAATATGTACTGTACATACATAGATCATTTCTGGGTCTCGCTTTTTAGAACTTGGCCATATTGTATGCTTGTTTTTTTTTAATTCCGGCATTCGCTATAGATACGTTATATTTATTGCCCAATAACTTCAATGGTTTGTCGTTTATTTAGTAAACTAGTAGTCACATTAAAAAATACTAATAAATAATAGATAGTAATAATTTTTGTTGTTAAGGGACATATCTACGTTCTAAATTGTTTTATTTATAATCTTTTTTTACATTAATTCTACACAAGATATACGTACCGCCGACCCGGGAACCATTTATTGGATAAACAATATCTCTGCAATAGGTCACCAGAAGTGGGAGGGGATTGTTTAGCAACCTAGCAAAGGTGTCTGGGATCATGGGGTGAGGTTTGTGCGGATCTTGGCGGTGGATGCGTTTGCCCATCAACTGCACGGCAGGCCGGATCGCGAGAGATTGGTTGAGAGAACTCTTTTGATCTCTCCAGCAGGACTCTCTTGGAACGTTGCCTTGCACCGCTGCGGGAGGGATAGATTCATACGTCCGCCACTCTAGGACACACTGACCCCAGATTCTTACCCACCACTTATACCCCTTTCCTTCCCAGAACTTCCTCTCCTTCCTTTCTTTGAAAAGAATCTCCACACAGCATCCAAAGATGACATATGACATAGGCTCAGAGGGGAATTATTTTCCTCTGCCTCCTGTGTGGAGTCCCTGAGAAAAGTAATTTCCCTCAGGGCCTATGTATGCCATCCTTGGTGATGCCATGTGGAGGGCCTTTTAAGAAAAGGAAGGAGAGGAAATTCTGAAAAGGAAAATAGGGGTGGAAAGGTAAGAGCAGTGGGTAGAAATCTTATGGGTCAGGGTGTCTAGGAGTGACGAACAATTGAATCCGTCCGTCAATCATTACGTAGTGAACCACTTGGGGTGACCTACAGCAGAGGTGTTGATTACCCGATAAATGGTTCCTGGGGCGGCGGTACCCGTACCCGCCTCCCAAATTGACCTGGGGACAAATGGAATATATCAGTATGGGAAGATGCTACACTTCTTTTCCTTTCCATCTGCACCGTAAAGGTTATTCTTACTTTCTACTCTGCGATCTTCACGGTCTGAAGTAAGTTATTACTATCATAAATCAATGATCTCTCTTTAATTAAGACAATCATTTTATTACACACAGCACTGAACGTCACCTTCTCTTTGTATAATACAGTTTGTACAGTTTGCGAATGTTTCCCGACCTTTCCGGATAATTTTATTTTAAAGTCTTTTATTGCCTAGAAAACGTTGATTCGAAACACGAGAGAGCAAGAAAGGCCAAGTCATATAGGTTCCGTGCATAATCAAAATGAAGGAATTATTGACTTTGTATCATGACTTTTGAGATTAACGAATGGGATAGATATTCAATATAGCGCATTCCGAGTTATAAATCGTAGTAATCCATTTGGAAGCGGATATGAGTACCGCCGCCTCAGGAACCATTTATTGAATAACCAACACCCCTGCCATACATGACTTAGAAGCTGTTGCCGAGATCGGTGACCAGACAACTCAGATTGAAACCAACTCAGACACCTCAGAAAAGTCATTAAGAGCGTGTTCACACACAGCTATAAAAGATGTAGCTTGGCGTATTTCAGCATATCGCTCGCCATACATTCCCAACGGGAATGAGGGTTTGAATGAAGAGCGCCGTTTTTGTGAAAAATCACCTCAAGGGCGCTTTACAATTTATTATGAATTCTTAGGATCTATCTAATTTTATTATTTACAAATAGATCCATAAACATACTTACCTGGCAGGTCACTTCCGATAAACACACTTTTTTAGAAAGTTTATGCTTGGGGAAGATACGACTTTGCACGTGGAGGACATTATATTGAAGACACTGGACATTGCATGACTTTATCTTTGCTACCCTCATCACCGTTGGTTTTACATTTATAAGAAGATTAATGCCAAAGTTGAGTTAATATTTATTTTGAAAGACTGGAGAATAGAGTAAAATTTGAATAAAGTCATCCCATTTTAAGATACGTACTTCTTTATTCATGTACAAAATACATTATACACGGTGACCAGATACTCGATACTATTATAATTGAGATTAAAACACTTTTGCACTTTTTTCAGACCAGTCTGAAAATGTCCGCAGTAGGATGAAACCGGTCCTGGTGTAAATAAATTAGTGGAAAAAAGTGCAAAAGTGTTTTAATCTGAATTATAATACAATGGAATTCCACCACGAATTAACAGTGCAAAAACTAGTCGCATTATATACTATAAATTTTTTCAACTTGAAATTTTACTTTTCAATTACATCATCAAGCACGTGTTTTCTGCGATGTATTGATTCCTCCAATGCTGATAACTCCAAGCTGATACAACTAAATAACAAGAAACTCGATAATTATAATAAATTCCTCATTAATCTCTAGAGTCACGCCTAACATAGTTAACATGGCAATGGATGATGGCACTCCACTTCATAAAGCATTGTTCTCACGACTTTGTGCATTGTTCTGACGCGATCATAAGCCAGTAGCTACGACAAAGCACATTACTCGAAATCCGATATTACACACGTAGTTCCTGCTAGCTACTCGCTGCACAGTGTTTTGTCTACCTCCTGCGAAACTACCCGGTATTAGTTTCAAGTAAACGGCAGCCTGGTCGCTCACTCTCAGTTACTCAGTCTTTGTACTTAGTTCACTCTGTACTACACTCTGTACTATACTATATACCTACGCACCCGAGAGTAAACCCGATACGCTGGCTTAGAGCCTGGAGTTATCGCCACTTGGAGAGCTTGGCTGCAATTACAAGAGGTCTACAGTGATGAAACGGGATGTTCGTTCACCAGGGATCTAGAATTATTAAGGTGATGCTTGGCAACGTTTAATTTAACAGCATATCAACAACAATGACAACAATTTTGTAGACATTGTGCAGAAAGAACTTGCGACATGATGTAAATTTTGAGCTTTCACGCGCTTTTATTGTTTGAAAGTGGCACATTAAATTCCTGTCCTGAATTAACGAACCATTGACATCTGTTTTGCTAATCGAAGAATTTTGAGAATCGAAGTAAGTATAGCATTTACCTTAATAATGAATATGGGTTTTACAAATTATCAAAAAGCATTTTCATCTATTGAATCGAATTTTTGCACACTTGACCTTGAAAACAAGAGGAAGGTCACTGTCTGCATCTAATTTCGAAAAACTCTGCGTAAAGCTCGGGCATTGAGCAACCCCGGGGACTTCAACTTGTTTTTATATGCGTTAGGTTCAGCTATCAAAAATGGCCCCTTTGTAGTCTGCTAACTCTAGCAACGCTACAAATTAAAAAAAATGTCTAAGGTTTATTCCAGTAACAATTTTTTTTGAACTTTTATATCTTTAATTCTATGAAATACATACCAAAATGTCAGTAAATAGATGAATTTTGAAAACCAGAGCTAGCATTATTTTTTTACCTAAAATTCCAGTACATATTTCAAATAGAACTAACTTAAAAGCCTTTTTTCTATTGTCTGATTTAGAAACAATTGGTTTTGAAACATGCCGTTGTAAACAAAGTTTGCTATTTTTCATTTAATTGAACGACGCCACAAAGTGAGTTCACAATTATTGAAGAAGTAGAAAGTTTACTGTTTAAGAACTTTTTTCACTGGACACCTTTTTCCTGACTACCCGTTTAGAATTCACAGATAAATTATTCGTAGTATTTCTTGCCTTCGGATTACAAAGCGTGTATTTTTGGAACATACATACACTATGTATGTTCCAGATGACTATCTTAAACAGCGTCACCATAGATTGCTCTAACTTCCTGCCTAGGACCATCCTGCCAATGATTCTCCTGGTGGGGAGGTGGGGAGGTGGGGAGATATTGGTCCTGAACCAAATCTCTTCCGAGATCGATGTGTTTAGTTTCAGTGAGGATAGATTCAAAGGGGAAATTCTATTGATGCTTGAAAGAGTCTCCTTATTCACGAGATTTTCATCACTCTCTAATTATATTATTTTAAATTGTTTATATTTTTAATTTCTTTTTTATTCTATATACATTTGTAATTATCCCATTTTGGCAAACTTTGTATTACGTAATTTCTTATATTTATCAACCTAAATTTTAATTATTTCTTAAAAATTCGCAAATTCACTTTGTGGCGTCATTATTAATTTAATGAAAACAAATAACTTTGTGTACACCACTATTTAATTAACAATATCAACATGTTTCGAAAACTATGTTTTCTTCGTCAGGATAATAAATTAATAAAAAATAACAAAAGACAAACAAGTATAGACAAATTAGAACATAGACAAAATATTAGAAAGGAGAGGTGATTAATTACTAAAATATCATAAAAAACAATTATATAAAATAAAATATAAAAATTATTTTAGGATGGGTAAAAAAATACAATAACATAATAAAAAATCTATTAAAACAAAATAGGAAGTATAAATAACAAAATAAATTTTTATAAGTATAAGTATTAATACGAAAATAAATTTAAAAGATGGTTATTTTAAAAAAACGTTTGGTTATTTATAATATTTAATTTACTTTTAACACTTTTTCTAATTTCTAAAATTTCTAAATTATCTAATTGTATGCCCGTTGTATTAGTGTGTAAAATTTTAAACTTTTATTATTATCAAAAGAACGACCTATTTCCAAAATGTGGTTGGCAAATTCTGAATAATAATTATAATTTTAACATCTTAGATGTTCCTTAACTCTAATGTTAAAATTTCTAGAAGTCTTCCCAATATAAAAAAAAATTAATGTAATGATTGTAACTTTAACTAAACTACTGACTAAAATCACCTCAAGGACGCATTTGGGCCATAAAGGTTACATCCGGGTAAATCTGCAACTATAACGGGTTTTAAATTCGTTCCTGTTAGCCCTGTAAAAGTAAAGAGGAAGGGAACTACGTGCTTAGGAAGCAAAGCGTCAATAATGGTGTTCAATCTTTATTGCGTCTACCAGTTTTACTAACTCGTGGATATATAAAAATATTTATTGCACCATCTAGAACAAGATCACTCTCTACATCGCTCTGTTTTCTGAATTGACCTGCTTTTCTGTAATGCGTTTCCGCGAAACTGCCTTTTTCATTTCTTTGTTTGTTTCCATACTTATATTAGGATTATAGTTATTATTATAGAGGGTGACTCGACAGCTGATCGATCGCCTGACAGTTTTTTTTAAATATAAACACCGCACAAGAGTCCTATCTGCTCCCATCTGGAGCCAGTGAGACTATGGCATCTCCAATTGGGGTATGTTGTGAGGCTGAAGGTAGTAGGGAAGAAAGGAGATGGAGAAATATCTGGCTATTCAGATCTGGTCACGGCCAGACACGGCCTAAGCCATTTCAAGCAACGTTTCAATTCTTACACCACGGCGATACCGAGTATCTTCCACTCTGAAACATGCCGCAAATATAATATATGTTATTTTTAATTAATTAATTGTGAAATAACACATATTAATCGAATAAAATTTATTTGCCCACGCCGGGATTCGATCCCGCGACCTTCAAGAGCCTTACCCCTTGACAACGCTGCCGGCCCCCCGAATCATTAATTATTATAAAATTATAATTTTTTGTGCATTATTTACTAATTTCAAACCTAAAATCGGCTTCAAAAATACATTTTATCATAAGTTGGTACAGATATCAAACGAATTTATTTACGGTGTTGATTTTTGTAATTATCCTCTAGTACAAGTAGTTTTATCCTTGATGCATTTGAATGAAAATATATTTTATACTTTTGTTATTCGGCGGTACATCCTCTCTACAAATCCTTTCGCGACACTTAATTATATTTGTGTAGGTAGTTGTACAGTATTTTCTCTAAACCGACTGCATATTGTATAAAAATGTGCCCCCGGGCAAGTGTTGGGGATCAACTGTCACGGAATCATATATAAAAATATTAAAATTTTCTTAATGTATTCTATAATATTTTTTAACTATCTTCATTTGATATTATGATATCTTTTCTTGATTTTTTATAAATTACTTACGCTAAGCAATCTATGTTGTTTAGAGAAAATGATATTTCGTATTAAAATACTTAAGTGAGTCAATTATATTATAATCTTAAGAAGTGAGCCCTCTTTTCTTGAAGTAACCGCACCTTTATAGTTCCCTATAAACAGTATGATGCCCTCCGTAGATGTAAAGATTCGGGAATTAAGTTCCAAATTTAATATTAACAAACGTAATTCAATCTTACAAAAAAAAAACGAAGAATTTTATTAAAAGTCGTTGAATTTGTACAGATGATTTTCTACTGCAGTTTTTGCTTTGAGAAAACGTTCATCAGATTCTCGCTGCATTTCGATGTGGAAACATTGAAACAAGCTAATTTGTGCAAATAAGTAACGACTGAAGAGGTACGTGAGACCGAGCGTGCAACACGTTTCGTAACTCGACCCTACGCCCGAGTCGTTGACCTAGGTCCTAGGTGGCAACGTGACGATTCGGTACGCGATTGCCTTTCGTTTCCAAGTTGCAACTAGTTCACCTTCATCACTCTGGTCGCCGGCGTGGAAAACGATGTTAATTTCAACATTAGCTAGTCAGACACGACCGGTGACACACCGGCACCATCACACCACCACACCACCACACCACCACACCACCATACCGGATATAATCCCTACAAGTGTCAAACATGCACTGGTATAACTAACTGTGTTAGAATAATAAGTAAGCTCGATTTTTCCTTACTGTAGTGAAATCGATCAAACGTATTTGCAATTATTCGCCGCCCCGGGGTAGTATTTATTAGATAACCATACTATCTAGGTCACCTCTAGTGGTTCGCTAGGTTTGGTAGCTTAGAAGAGGTGCCCCGGTTCGTGGGATGAGATGTGTCCGGGTCTTGGCGGCGGATGTATCTGCCCACCAACTGTGTGGCAAGGGAGACATTTTGAACTCTCCAGCAGGACTTTCTTGGAACATCGCTTTGCACCGCAGTGGGAGGGATGAATTCAAAGATCCGTCACTCCTGAATATTGGAAAATTTAATTTAAATTATTTTAGTTTTTACTAGGCCATTTTCAAACTTTGGTTAAATCACTCTGAGACTACGTATTTATATTATGATTCTAAATTTTAATTTTGAAGGCGTCTAAATTGATTTATTACCGGTTAAACCAATTTTCTGAAAAAATAATTGAGAAAGTAGATACTCTAAGTCGTCTCAAAGTGGTTTAACCACAGTTTGAAAATGAGCTTGTACGCCGAAATAATTGTCACAATAATAACAACTACTTGTAGAACCTAATAATAAAATTATTAAATTTAGAAAAACACAAAAACAATTAATACTAGATATTGGACACTGATCCCCAAATTCATCCCCTTTTATATCCTTTATATCCTTTCTTTTCTAAAAATACCCTACTTTTCCTAAAAAGATGACCTAGGTCCTGAGAGGAATCATTTTTTCGGAACCTGTGTACAGCTTGTTTAAAAAAAAGGTTTGCAAGTTTCGAAAATTTTTCTTGAACAAATAATCAATTTCATTGGTTTGTCTGGGGTCTATATTTGAAAATGTTTGGGCAATTTCACCAAGAGTAAGGTAAATTTGAGCTTACTTCACAGCACATTTCTATCTGTTTATCTCTTCGGTGCCTGCAACCAATGCTACCAGTTACCAACTGATTATAATTTGGACGGAAAAATGATTAAATGTGATGAAAACTCAAATGCGAAATGCGGTCAGATGGAAAAAAACTCTGTGCCACTTGACAAATGAGTGACAAAACTCAAACCAGAAGCCATTACGTTTTTCCTATCTGAGCTAAAAGTCTTAGAAGATACATCGACGAATGATTGTCTCTTGGTGGACTTTATCGATCAGTTCACTTAACATTATAATAGTTCTTCTTTTTAACCTACATAACTTTTACCACTCTGTCACATTTCCACCACTCCGTCACATTTCCACCACTCCGTCACATTTTGTTTTTACTATAAATGAATCTCTCTGGATCTCAGAGGGGAAATTGTAGCAAGGGGGAAGGAGGCCTAAAATGCCTACTGGGGGTCACAAACACGAGCTGCGTGTATACCTATTTCGAATGAAAACCCACGTGACGAAAGTGTCGTACGACATAAAAATTGTAGGAGACAAGTTTTTGAGAATTTTAAAAATATTTTATTAAACATCATTAAAAATATTAATCGTTGTTACTTGATAGGTTATATCTTTTGGAGTTAAAAAATAGTTTTATATTTTATGTCTTCATATCATGTTTTTGTAACATTATAGAATACACGCAAGTCGAGGTGGCAGAAGTATGAAATACTCTTCTATCACCAGGAGTTACAACTCTGTCACGTAATTTTTACTACAAAAATATAAACACATATTTTTTTTTAAAACGCACATAGTCGTTACGTTTTTAGAGCAGTAGATTTTAAAGTAATTATAAAATAATGATATTCGTAATTCTGTTGAATTTTGCTCCACTAACTGGTGGAGACAACTTTATGTAGGTTAAAAAGAAGAACGACCCGGGTGCGTTGTTAATTTCGCGGAATGGATAGATAAATGATCATTTAGGGTGGATGGATAATGGATAGGTGATAATTAGTACCTAATTCA
This sequence comes from Glyphotaelius pellucidus, assembly GCA_936435175.1. Classification (NCBI taxonomy): domain Eukaryota; kingdom Metazoa; phylum Arthropoda; class Insecta; order Trichoptera; family Limnephilidae; genus Glyphotaelius; species Glyphotaelius pellucidus. The sequence goes on from OW386550.1 coordinate 2,373,817, forward strand.
GCAACTCATTATTACTATAAACACCTCACCACCACCCAAGAAGTTTAAGGTGTCACAATCGGCTGGGAAAATCTTGGCGACAGTCTTTTGGGATTTGGGATGGGTTCATAAAAAAGAACGAATAAGAAGAGTAATGCGGAAAAGAAGTGAAAATGTATGCAAGTTTGTTGAGGATATCTGACCGTCTCCAGAGAGCCATCAGCGGGCCACCATCCAGGCAAATGTGGCAGTGATAATTGTATTATTCGATTAATTGTATTATTTCGCATAGTCTGCGCCATACGCTTCTCGTGCGGTGGGGGAGAGGTGCTGTGAAAGAGTTCACTCGTCCCTGCAGGAACATTTCCGTGGCGCGCTACAATTTCTCGGTAGGCGGATTGTTGGCGATAAGCAGTATTGTAAGTTAGCTTATGCCATTTGGGTTGCAGTATTCTACCCACAGTTTTGACGTGTACAGCGATGTGCAGCATGCATTGAAACGCCAAAGATCCAAATAATTAGAAATTCAGTTGTGAAACTAAATGAAAACAGTAATAAACATAGTTAACTAAAATGGAAAAAATAGACCCAGTAACTAAAATGGAAAAATTCATATGATTTTAATGAAATCATTGTATACTACCCCTGTTCACCCACTCCTTCAAATTTTACCGTAAACCGTAGTTTAAGGAATAATTGTACCAATTTCAAGATGGCCTTAATAGGCCGAAACCGGTAACGTCAATAATAAAATAAGAAAAAAAAATAACTGGAAAAAATTTAAATCTCTTCTATTGTAGTATTAATTCTTCTTCTTTCGTATGGTGGGGGGTGTCAGAGGAGGACATCTAGGTCTGCGAACCAGTCTAGGGCCTCAGGCGTTGCCCTGTGGACCTCATCAATCCCGCCGGGGAATGAATGGAGCGGGCATTCGTTGACCACATGTTCGGTGGTCTGCACCTCATTATGTCTAGTATTAATAATAGTGTTTTAAGGTAAAAAGCGGATTTAAAAAAAAAACATGCTTATATATTCCTTTTTTGATTTCTAAGTGTAATAATTGACACGATCCTCGTAAAATTGATCGCGTAATGTGTGATTAAACCACGATTTGATGTGCTAGATTTCAACAAGGTTTAGTTTTTCATAAAATTCAATTCTACGGTAGACCAACCGAGACACATTCCTGGCAGTCTCATTGCATGACATCACGAATTTCAGGTGTTTTACCCTCGATCCGAAATTAATACGACACGGTACAGTTTATAGCTATTTGTCATAGAATTCAACCAATTTAGTCTATGTATTTTATTATTAGTTTTTTCTTTGGGTTATGGGCTCAAATTATGTTCAATTCATGATTCCTATTTGAACACAGTTCCAAATTGGTCGTAGTTTAATCGCTGTTATGGATCTAATCCAAATATAAACATACAAATAAAAAAAAATGGTGTTGTTATTCAGGGGCGCTGCGTGGAGGAAGATAATATGATGGAAAAGGGAAATTTAAAAGCTGATAAGTATTCTAATTTGCAATCAAACACTTTAAACACAATAATTTCTTTCTTCAAAATAGGCATATTTACTTTGGGGTGTCATCATTAATTTAATGAAAAACAAATACCTTTGTATAACACCACTATTTTATTAACAATATCAACATGTTTCGAAAACTGTGTTTTCTTCGTCAGGATAATAAGTCAATAATAAATAACAAAAGACAAACAAGTATAGACTAATTAGAACATAGACAAAATATTAGAAAGGAGAGGTGATTAATTACCTAAAATATATCATAAAAAACAATTATATAAAATAAAATATAAAAATTATTTTAGAATGGGTAAAAATTACATTAACATAATAAAAAATCTTTTAAAAGGAAAACAAGAAGTCTAAATAACAAAATAAATTATTATAAATATAAGTATTAATACGAAAATAAATTTAAAAGATGGCTATTTTTAAAAAACGTTTGGTTATTTATAATATTTAATTTACAATTAACACTTTTTCTAATTTCTAAAATTTCTAAATTATCTAATTGTATACCCGTTGTGTTAGTGTGTAAAATTTTTAAACCTTTATTAATATCAAAAGAATGACCTGTTTCCAAAATGTGGTTTGCAAATTCTGAATAATTATTATTATTTAAACATCTTAGATGTTCCTTAACTCTAATGTTAAAATTTCTAGAAGTCTTCCCAATATAAAAAAAGTTACAATCATTACAAATTAATTTATAAACCCCAGATTTGTTCAAAAACACACCTTTGTCCTTGTTATTTAATATATAATTTTTTAATTTGTTATTGGCGTAAAAAGCTGGTTGGATATTATCTGGCATGTTTTTAATTATCAAATTTGAAGTGTTATTATTTAAAAATACAATTTTTCTCCAATTATTATTCTTGTCAACTACGTGTGGATAAACAAAAGATCTAAAAAACTTTTTCTTATATTTTTTGTTTAACATATTATCTATTAATTGTGTAGAATAACCGTTATTTATTGCAATTTGTTTAATTGTATTTAATTCTGTTTTAAAATTTCTTAAAGATAGGGGAACATTAATTAGTCTACTTAGTAAGGTATGAAACGCTGCTAATTTTTGTGAAAATGGATGATTAGAAGTTTCATGTATAATGATATCTGTATATGTGTCTTTACGAAAAATGTTAAATTCAAATTTATTTTTGACAATAGAAATACTTAAATCCAAAAAATTTAAACTGCAATTTTTTCCAATTTCCAGGGTAAATTTAATTTTTTTGTGGAGTTTATTAATGAAATTTAAGAAAATATTTAATTGCCTATAAGTTCCAGTCCATATACAAAAAACGTCATCTACATATCTTTTCCAAAAATAAACATATTTTAATAATAAAGCACGACTATTAAAAATTTTTTCTTCAAAATTGTTTAAAAATAAATCTGCGACTAGGGGGCTAGTACTTGAACCCATTGCTAAACCATATTTTTGTTTGTAAATAATATTATCAAATTGAAAATAATTTTGTTTAAGAATAACATTAAAAATTTTATATAAATCCTGAGACAAGTTTTTGGAAATGTTTGAAAAATCTAACAATTCTTTAATAATAGATTTAGTTTCTAAAAGAGGAACACTTGGAAATAAGTTTACAACATCAAATGATATTAACATTGCATTTTTAGGTATATCCAAAGATTTTAATTTGTCAATTAACTCATTTTGTTATTTATTATTGACTTACTATCCTGACGAAGAAAACATAGTTTTCGAAACATGTTGATATTGTTAATAAAATAGTGGTGTTATACAAAGGTATTTGTTTTTCATTAAAACAATAATTTCTGTTGTGGGTCTGTCTGTGAGTGATTGTAACTCTGGTTCAATGAACTTGGAAATGTTTTGAAATTAATAGTCATTTTCAAAATTGGAACTGGTTGATGAAACCTATAATTTATAGAACCTATAATTTTTTTTTATTTAATATAGATATATAAGTATACAGAGGTGTTATATAAATTACATATTGGTACAGAAATTATTCAAAATTGCAATCTCATCAAAGAAGAAGCTAGTTCTTGTGCTTGATGAGCGAATTTATAATATATTAGCGATTTCCCGGCTTGCGTTACAAAGCCACTTGAATATAGAAATTGTTTTTCCCTGCGTATCCTTTCCAATTCATCCCTGTTCCCCGTTCCCCTCCCGCTTCCCCTTCTCCCGTGTTCCCCCGCGATCTTCCCCAGATTCCCCCTCCCTCGAACCTCTCCCCTATTTCGTTCCCCTCCGCTTCTCCTGGATTCCCTTCCCGCCTTCCCTCCCTGCCGCTGAACTACATGGAATACACTAATTTTCAACCTATTGCAATTTTTAATACAAATTTCGTAAAAAAAAACCAGAGCTCACCAGTATACATAGAAACCTTAGTGGGCGTGCGCACAACAACTCGTAGAAATTTCATCTCAAATGGATGAAAGTATTGGAAATAATTTCATGACGCCAGAGCTAACTATTATGTAAAGAGAACATCGCGGGCGTACGCACATCAAATCACCAAAGTTTAATTGCAATGTAGAATTGTTAACCTCAACACAGGCTTGTCCTAGTGAGGTTGCTAATTGTATTGTAAATATTTTACCTGCAATGCAAAGAAACAATAAATAAATAAATACATCGGATGAATGGTTTACCGAACCGAACTTACGAGTCGTAAAAACAAACGATTCTTCTATCGGTCCTATTTACTACCGTTGTAAGTCGTAAAAGCGAACCGATCTTCTATCGATCCTATTATGTATCATTTTTATAATTTTCGTTTGGCAAAATGTTGTTTCAAATCTGACAAATTGAACGTGCTACGCGATATGTTTTATGGTTCCACGACAGTTGATCCGCCGACAATTGGCCCCCCAACTAAGTGACCCCGAAGGGAAATGCAGAAAGGAAGTACCGCCTAATAACAAAAGTAAAAAACATATTTTCACTCAAATGCATCAATGAAAAATCTGCTTTCTATACACTGTGTGTACCGAGTACAAGTAAAAAAAAAATCGACACTGTATAAATTCGTTTAATATAAATACCAACTTATTGTTAAGGGTATTTTTGAAATTATAATTTTATAAGAAATATTGTTTCGGGAGGCCAAATATCGGCGGATCAATAACTGTCGGGTCACCATGTTTCATTCTCTTGCATAACTCCTGTCCCGGTCACACGAGATATGTCTTTATGGGATACTAGTTGCATTAAATGCAATTTTAATGACACTGCAAACAACGTGATACCGCGGAAACATTCTGCCGTGTCTTGTTCGATGCTCGGTGCATTAACGTACCAGAATCACGGGAAATAAGACAGGCTACTTGTAGGTGTGGACAGTGGCGTAGCTGGGGGGCAGCGGGGGCGTGAAAAAACTTACGAATGTAGAATATTGTCACAAAAATATTTTACACATGAACACCGTCTGTTATTTATATTGTCGTAGCTCTATGGCTCGGTCGGTTGGGGATCCCCCAAATATTCTGTTGTTTTATTTTTGTTTCTAACGTCTTCTTTCGTCTCGAATGTGACATCTATACAGTACCATTGAATGTGACTATGTAGATATGCAAATAGTCTCACACATTTTAAAAACCAAATTAACAATCTTCTACCATGATATGTCATGGAGAACAATTATGTGATGGCTCTATTATCATTTTATTTTTATTATCTTTTTTTTTTCTCTGCACGTTATGTTTTATATTTGGCACTGCTATGTTTTATATTTCATTTTGTAGTAACAACTAAATATTGATTATGCATGCTGTGAACATTTATAATTTATTTATTTATTTATTTCAAAAACATACGGCACAACATGTGCCATTAACATAAATTATATTATATATGTATTATAAAACAATAACAAAACGAAAGTAACAACATTAATTGAAGTTAAATATAAAAACAAAAGGTAAAAAAAGGAGTTGAGGTAGTAAACAGTAAGTAAAAAGTAAGATAGATAAATGAAAGTATAAAGTAAAAGCATAAAATTATAAAATATAAAGTATAATGAAAAGTTACAGATTGATTCAGAAAGTTAAAAGGTAGGAAATAATACAGTCAAAAGTAGTATGTATAGACTATAAGATAGATATCTTAAAAATAATAAAAAGTGTAAAGTTATAAATATTAAAAAAAAGTGTAACAAGTAAAGAGTAAGAAATGCTCTTAGGAGCCAAAAATTGAAGATAATATAAATTTACCAAATATAAAAGGTATCACTGATTATGATATGTTTCTAATCCATAGATATTAGGAACGCTCATACAGTTGCGTATACATACATCTGTTTACAAAGTTAATAATAGCGAGTGCGTACTGGTAGGACATGATTAATGATTATATTATGATTATGTCGTAGTAATAGCAGACAAATTCTGTTTTATGCATCTTTTGTATGATGACAGACTTCCGGCATTATCGATATGAGCAAATTCATTACCTAAAGAGTGTAGACGATGTATTATTGAATTTTGTTCAGCATTACTGAGAGTATTGTGTTAATACCTATGTACATCCCAATGGCAATTTTATAACTATAATAATATTGTTAACACTCTGTAAATGTTTCAAACAATAAATAAAAATAAACTCCAACTATTGCTCGGTTGGTGATTCCCCTGAAATATTCCTTGCTTGTCACCTATGTCATTCTCATTCATTTCGTACATTGTGGTTGACGTGAACTCGTGAAATGAATTGTTACACATTGATTGACGTGAATTAGTGAAAAAACTGTTAATCTGTTTGTGTTTTCAAAAGCGCTGAGGGACGTCTTTCAAAAAAGGGCAAGACAGTCTTCGTCGTTAGTTGTCGATTCTTTGTATAAGAGGCCACCCTCGCAGTACTAGCGCCGCCAATTATAATATTATCTAAATTATTTTCTCCAATATTGGACGGCCGACCTGGTCCAGCGGTAAGGCTCTTGACCCGCATTCCGAAGGTCGCGGGATCGAATCCCGGCGTGGCAGATAAATTTTATTTGATTGATTTTTGTTATTTCACAATTTATTAATTTAAAATAATATATAGGTTATTTGCGGCACGTTCCAGAGTGGAAGATACTCTCAGTATCGCCCTGGTGTAAGACCACCGTTCAGAATTGAAACGTTACTTGAAATGGCTTTAGCCGTGTTTGGTGACCAGATCTGAATAGCCAGGTACTTCTCACCTTCCTCTTCCCCATCTCCTTCTCTCCCCACTACCTTCAGCCTCACAACATACCCCAATTGGGGATGCCATAGTCTCACTGGCTCCAGACGGGAGCAGTTGGGACTCTTGTGCAGTATTCATGTAAAAAAGAAAGGTAAAATCTAGTTTGAGGATTACTAATTCTTGGGGTGACACCACGTTATCCACACAGGGTGCAACCATGCTTACGCCACTGGGTGTGGATAAAACTAACTTATATTAGTGATAAAATAACAGCGGACTAAAACCCATGGGATTAGTGCATAGCGTGGGGAAAACCGATACTGAGACATTCAATGTGGGTACTGTTTTATGATGGTAATTAGGAGATACAGGTAGGATGTCGATGTATAATATTATGTCGATTGAATCGCATCCTTATTTCTCTGCCGTGTCAATGTTTTCCGTACGGCATAAACAATCATCGTCTAACACAGGGTTTCCCAAACTGTGCCGCGGATAGGGGTTCCGTGACAATATGTCGGAAGAATTTCATTTAATATAGTGTACACATATTCATATTGCAACACTACTGATATTATTCACAAGAAATTATTATTTGTGTAATTTTTTTTCAATAGTTCTTAATTTATGAAGCAGACACTCTCAGATAAAAGATCAACCTTTAATGATTTCTGGGCGAGTTTGTCAGAAAAGTACATATCCCAATTTATCAAAACAAGTCATTATTTTTTTAATTCCGTTTTCTACAACCTATTTATGCGAAGAGCTTTCTATTTCTAATTATGCTGCAACAAAATCAAATTGCAGAAACAGGCTCGACGTCATACCAGATATTAGAATCCAACTTGCCAATATTGTGCCTAATATCAAGAAGAAATGCAATTCACGGACTTGAAATCATCAAAGTCATTACGTGTTTTATTTATTCCATTTTTTTTGTTTGTTTGTATTCCATTTCGTTCGTATTATAAATACGTAAACAAAAAACTGGGATATAAATAATTTTAATGAATTTATACATAAACAAAAAATTGAATGTAAATGATAAATTGTAAACAATGTGCTTAACAATTATTTTTAATTTTTGCTATTAAAATTGTCCAATCTAAAAAATAAGCCAAGTGTACCATTAAAATTTACGGGTTTGCAAAGTTGCGGAAAAAGTTTGGGAAACCCTAGTCTAACAAATCTGCCGATTTATTATTTTGCAATGCAAATGACGATATCACGCTGTGCAGCTGAACACAATGTCGAACGCTGTTTAGATGTGCATTCGTAATTGATTAAATCTTGTTGGCCAAAGGTCGTTTGAGTTAAGAATGTTTGCCGACCATGTCGTATATATATTTTTTATAAAAAATGAGCTGCCATCGTAAATAACGTTTTTGTAGTGTGGCTATACAACGTCTCTCTCGGTTCCGGGTTCTGCATCCAAGTACTTCATGATTGCATATATAACACAATAATGCACAAGTAACATTTTCCGCCTACAATGATGGAAGTATGAGAAATTCTAAAATTGTTATTACTTCTTTAAAAGAGGTAAAAATTACGTACGATCCGAATAGGTTACTAAGAAGCCTCGTAAAATCGCGAATTGATTTACAATTAATGATGAAAAAATTGAAAAAGAAATCAAATACGTTATAATACTAAATTCAAAACCAACTTTCTAAGTATCTACACTAATATTACAATTGTGAAGTGCGTGTGTTTATTTGTTACGCTTTTACGCCTAAATCATTTAACCGATTTTGAAAATTCTTTCACCCATAGAAAGCTACATTATATGCGAGTAATATAGGCTGTATATAATGTTAAGCTCTGGCGTTATGAAATTATAAATATTAATATATTTATTATGGGGAAACTCGGCAGGGGGTTCGTGGGACGGGGGAAAGAGTAGAGTGGGGAGAGGGAAGGTGGAGGAGGCGGAGTAGGAACGCGAGAGGGGAAGGGGACGCGGGAGAGGAAGAGGAGGCGGAAGGGGAACGGGACGAATTGGAAAGGACACGCAGGGAGAAATAATTTCTTTATTAAATGGCATAGCAACGCATGCCGGGTACCAGCTAGTATATTATAAATTAAAGATAACATAAGAGAACATATTATAAATTAAAGTCCTCCGCCGCGTCTGTTGTCTGTTCGCGATAAACTCAAAAACTACTGAACGGATTTTCTTGCGGTTTTCACCAATAGGTAGAGAGATTCGTGAGGAAGGTTTAGGTACGAGTATATAATTTGTCAAGATTTTGTTAAATTGGTTGAAACATATATTATATAGCGATGGACGAGCGGGCTGGCAAGCGGGCGATGTGGATTTAATTCGTATGCAAATCTACAGTTTTATGCTGAGGTTGGTGAAATTTTGCACATGTGACCTTCAAAACAAGAGGAAGGTCACTGTCTACATTTGATTTCGAAAACCCTGTGTAAAGCCTGGACATTGCCGGGGACTTCAACTAGCAGAGGACTAAAGATGTATGGTGAAATGCCTGAAAGTACGAAGAATGAATGTGCTACTGTAAAATTTTAATCTAAAATGCAATTTTACCTTGTGTATATTTGTTCATATACTAACGTGGTATAAACTTATAAATAAAATTATCTAGTAATAAAAAAATATTTAAAAATGAATAATGTAGTCCGGTTTCTTACGTAATGCACTCGTAAGTAAATGCTATTATTAAGGAACCTAGTTGTATTTTATGATCTTCCATCGAAGTGTTATAGACGTGTTTTTACAATTGCTATAAATTTGAAATAATTACAGATTTAATGCTTTATGGTGAATTAGAAGTTGCTACCCGAGTTTCAACAAACTTTACTCACTTCAAACAATCTTCTCATTTATATAAAAATTAATGTACCTTTGCTTGCTTGTTTGTTTGTTTGTCATTTGTGTATTGTTGTATTAAGCATAAGAAATGTTTGAAACTTTCAAAATATCTTCATTTTATCCTCGCGAAGGTTTCTGGATTATTACAACCACACCACAACACATCTGAAAGAAAGACAACACACCATACTTTTTTCCACTAACAACTGACAACGAAAAAAAAAAATACACATATTTTATTACACAAATGTATTACAAATCTTATCGTCACTTAACTTGTTTGTCAATTGATGTGAAAATAATTAATAAAAAATTCCCAAATCTTCGTAATAATTTTTCAATTTGCGGTCGGAAACTTTGGTTTCATAAAGGTATACGTTTAAATTATTTTGTGGTTAACTATTTGATTTCAATATAAAGCGTGGTGTTTTTTTATTTTTAATACCGTTTAGATCACATTTTTCACCATTATAGTAACTCGATGACATTGAGCGAGTTTACAAGCTACTAGCTGGGAAATTCACTATCTATTAGCAAACTCGCTCAGTGTAATCGTATTACTAGCTAACTAGCAGATTGTGGACAATCTACGAATAAAGTAGAAAGGTGGTCAACTTTATTCGCTAGCGTTTGCCTAAAGATGGCGGCCTACCAACAGCTGATTTTGTAACTGTCAGAATTAGTTCGCACGGGAGTCGTTATTCTCGCTACTGGCTAGCGTGTGGCGCTAGCTGCGAACTCAAGTTTTCTACAAAAAGTCGACAGAATGGCTTGGCGCGGGAGTCGTTATTTTGCTGCTACTGTCGCTACTGAGCGAGTAGACAGTTTTGTGTGTCATTATGACAATCTCACTCGCCGATTCACCCGCTTTTATACTTACCAGCTAGTAGCTTGTAAACTCGCTTAATGTGATTGAGGCTTAAGGGAGAAACAAGGATTTCTATGAGCTCTATACGAGTTGTTCCCAAAAGCGAACAAATCAGCCTGATGGTTTCAATGAATATTTCAAAGCTTCATAGCTCATGAGAGAAATGACGTCGATATCTGAAAATATATGCATTGAATTTCAGGCGAAAGAAACTGCAAATTTCGTGGTGCCAGACTTCAACGTTCTAGTTTTGTTGTTATAGAAATGACGTCGGAGTTAAAAATAGTTTTACGGACCTACAATTAAATAGAATTGATTTAGTTTTTTCTGCTTTAGACATTAAATAAAAACACATATTCTGCTCTACAGATGTGGTTGGTGTACCGCCAATCTGGAAATTCCGATGCTAATGCAAGTCGCTGTGAACAGGAGGAGGTCCCATTAGGCCCTCCCAATTAACTGGAGGTAGACCAAGACGTGACAAGAATGTCCGATTAGAGTTAAGTTAAATTGCGCCCCGGGCTATCTCTAACACTGACTTCTATTCATATTACTAACAGGCTTTCCAAAGTACTGGGAAATGTCTTAAGCTGGCTTTACATTCGTAAGTTTTTTTTACGTAAATCGATTGTGTAAGCGATTTATGGCCAAATTACCAATGTAAACGACATCAAAAGTCACTTAACGTTTATAGCAAGTTACAGAAGCTGTTCTTTCGTGAGTTTTTTGACAGGTCTAATCGCTTCCGCACGAACTTACAGCTTATAAAATCAGTTTGATAAGCTGAGAGACTTTCCGCAAGAAATGGTACCAAAATGCGCCGTTTGCTAGATGTCAAAAATTAAAAGACTGTTTTCGTTGGAATTTTTTTCGTATAAAACTAGTATTTATTTACACTTATTTAAGTTTTCTGAAAATGGGCATCCTTCTATTCAATTATCAGCCGCGATTTGAACCCGCGACCTTCAGATTGCTAGTCGAGAACCTTGATCCTCGACCATTAATATAGGCAATGTTACCTTTGGGACACTGAATTTTTTTTAAACATGTCAAAATACAAATATGTACTTACCATTTTATGAAATACTAGCGAGTTCCCGGCATGCGTTGCAATGCCATATAAATAAAGAAATTGTTTCTCCCTGTGTTTTTTTCCCATTCGTCCCCACTCCTCTTCCGCCTACCCTCCCCCTTCCGGTTTTCCTTCGCCCCTAAATTCCCCCGCCACCTCCCCCGGATTCCCCCCTCCCTCGAACCTCTCGATTCCCCTCCCCCTCCCACCTTCCTTCCTTGACGCCAAACTACATGAAATACACACATTCTTCGCCACATCCCGCGCCACCTATTGTAAACTTATTATACAAATTTCATAAAGCTAGAGCTCACCAGCATATATAGAAACCACAGCGGGCATCCGCACATCAAATCACCAAAGTTTCATCGCAATCGGATGAATGGTTAAGAACACATAAGGGACAAACAAAGAAACATTCATTTTTATATATTAAGGGGATTATAAAAGCTATAAATATTTCGATTCTCATGCCTACAAAATTTTAAATCGCGCATTGTATTTGCACGAGGCAAGTAAGCGAACAAGTGGTTTTTATTTATTTTGTGCATAATTTTATAAGAATGAAAAAGTTAGAACATTCAAAACCTCAAAAATAGTCTTAGCCATAAAGGGGTATTTTTTAAAAATTGTTTCTTCATGAAAAATGGTTAAGTCATGAAAAAACATTTTTTTGGTGGTTAACGCTTATATTTTTTGTTATGTAAATAATAATTTTATTGTTATTCCAATACATAGAAAAGCTAGTAGAAGCTTCAATTTATCCGTAGCATGTTTTTTGATGTTCATACTGTAAATCGATTCGTCGTAAAGATGAATCTAAATAGTATCTAAATATGATTTCACGTATAGCTTCATCTTAAAAATTAAGATTATTTTCAATAAGATTATTTTCAATTTTCAGTATTTTTCTGAATATTTTAAAACGAAACTTTATTTTATCAAATATGGTGTAATTTCCTCTCAAGGAGCTAAGTGAGGAAATGTTACGGTTTTTGGTATGCCCTTTGGCCTTCACTTTTAAACTTTAACCTTTACATGTTGTGAGTGGGCACCAGACTGACAGTCGAACATGAAATTCAATCTATATTTCTTTGGATGTTCGAGTTATCGTGTCTTGTTCGGATATGAACTGCTTGAAGGTGAAACCTGATTGTGTCTTGTTCATTGTTTCGGATAGATCGAAATTGTGTACTATTTTATGAGGAGTATACCTTCATATTTGTGTTAGGGATAAGTATGAATTATAAAATTATTTTTTTCTATAATTTTATGGTGGTTAAATAATCTCCTCGCGGGTGCCTCAAGGGCGCCTTTGTAGCCTGTAGTTATTTGACATTCAACTGGAATTTTGAACTGGCGGCTGAAGGTACCAGGGCGATATTGAGAGTATCTACCACTCTAGAACATGCCGAAAATATGCTATACATTATTTTAAATGAATTAATTGTGAAATAACCCAAATTTATTTGCGCACGCCGGGATTCGATCTAGCTACCTTCGGATTGCGAGTCAAGATCCTTACCCCTCGACCACAGAGGCCTTGGAATGTAAATAATAAAGGATCGTTGTTAATTCTAACAAAAAAATATATTTTATTTATTTTAACTTATACAATTTATTAATCTCACCCATTTAAAAAAATAATAATCAAACAAGTAATACCTGCTGTCCTGCGTGCTATTTGAAATTTGCTTTGAATTTCAGTCCTTTTTTAAAAATTGGAACTAATTGGTAAATTCAGACCATCCCCTGATTTTTCACGGGCTAGTAATAATGAATATAAATCTGTTATTTTTATTCAGGATCTTCAGAAAATGATGATAGAATCACGATTCGTATTAATATGTATTATTTCTAAAGCATCGATTACATTGAGCGAGTTTACAAGCTGCAAGCCGGCGAATTCACTAGTAAACTCGCTCAGTGTAATCATGTATACTAGCTAACTAGCAGATTTTACACTGAACAAGTTTACTTAATAAGCCTCAATTACATAGAGCGAGTTTACAAGCTACTATCTGGGAAATTCACTATCTGTTTCTAAACTCGCTCAGTGTCATCGTATTACTTGCTAACTAGCAGATTGTGGACAATCTACGAAAAAATTTGAGCGGTGGTCAACTTAACTCGCTACTCGCTGGTGTTTGCCTAAAGATGGGATGTCAGGATTAGTTCGGGCGGAAGCCGTTATTGTCTAGCGTGTGGCGCTTGCTGCGAATTCTAGTTTTCTACAAAATGTCGACAGAGTTGCATGGCGCGGGAATTGCTATTTTAGCTGCTACTGTATCTACTGAGCGAGTAGACAGTTTTGTGTGTCATCACGACAATCTCACTCGCCGATTCACCCGCTTTTAAACTTGCTGGCTAGTAGCTCGTAAACTAGCTCAATGTAATCGAGGCTTTACGTTACCAATAATGCAAAGGCTTGCAATTTTTCGATTTTCAAAAAAATAAAAATATTATTTTTAGAATTTCGAATACGATATTGTTAATTTTATTAAGGTAACTAATCTACAGTGAAAATAGTTTCCTGTTAGACCTGTATTTAATTAATGTAGGCAAGTAAAACAACTTGCTATAAAATGATTCAATGATTTCCATTTGAATTAATTTCGATTTATCAATTGTCGATTCAGTGTGCAGTGTAGTAAAATTAGTGTCGTGAATAAATTGAGCAGATAGCAGACGTAGGAGTGGGTCGCAGGTTAGCATTATTTACTGCTATAAATACAATTTACCTATCAGATAACACAAGTCTAAAGCAAATAACACAATCTTCAGCGTAATGCAGCTGTTCTCTGACAGGCTCTTGCACAGTTAAATCCATTCGCGTTCAGCATATTATATTGTGTTTGCCTCTCCATTGTTGGTTTTTCAATTTAGCACCAGTGATTCACCTTCTGTTTCTGTGACTTGTTTGTAGAGGTGGAAAAAACACAAAAAACACCTGTCTGTAAATTTCTTTCAGTTGTCTCTCACGTACGACCCCAATACAGGTTTTGCCACAACAGCTTTTCTTTGCGAAAAAATTATGGAATATTTTTTTATGATTGATACATAGACAGTCTATATTATGAACTCGGTCCATTGTCCTATGTTTCACCTTATTGATTCGACGGTAGCTCTATACCTAATGAAGGAACAGGATTGTTGTTGGGCAATATGTTTAGCCTTAGAAAATATTTTGCAGTAAGGCAAAAATATGTTGATAAAATCAGGCATTATCAAACTTATTTCTATACAGGTACTTCTAATGACAAACTAATTGCTTTTTATTTCCTATGGCCTAATCGATTTCCGAAGAAAATGTCGCAAATTATTAATCTGACAGTATTAATACCCTAGCGACTGTACGGTTGAAATTTATGATTCCAACTCCGAACCTCCAACTAACCACCTGTAAACATGAAGTTTGTGACTAAGCTTCTATCGCAATAGAACCGAATTAAAGCAAGTATACCAAAATATGGCGCCACTTACGTTAAAAGCTAGCATGAGGAACGTCGGCTGGCAGGCTTAAGTACTCTTGGATTTGCATTTTCGTGAATCTCTCTAGTCTGGATAAAGATGATATGTACTTGAAATTTGTGACTAAGCTAACGCCGCCTGCAGGGCCTAGCAGCAAAATCCGGAGCGGTTGTTATTAATTATTCATTAAAGTTTCCCTAATCCACTGCACTGTTTGAATTTGACTAAAGGTCGTTAAATGAGGTGTCTCTAAACGAGGACTCAGGGATTTTTCCTTTCCCTGCATAAATAAGTATCGAGTTGAACTCAAATAATTGAAGTCGACTTTTCTAGTAGTGGCGAGCGAATACATAGTCACATCACTATGTTATGTTGCACATCACTAGCACATAACTACCCGTAGGATAATTATCGTCTGTCTGTCTCAAAGTATTGTCAATGGTGTAAACACCCAGTCAATAAAGTCTATCTTGTAAAGTCTTAAAGTGTTTAATATATTAACATCCCCAGTCCAAAAAACAACGAAATAATGATAAAATTAAATGAAATGAATTTATTTCTTCAAAATAGGCAAATTTACTTTGTGGCGTCATCATTAATTTAATGAAAAACAATTACTTTGTGTAACAACCACTATTTAATTAACAATAAGTTAACTTATTATCCTGACGAAGAAAACATAGTTTTCGAAACATGTTGATATTGTTAATTAAATAGTGGTTGTTACACAAAGTAATTGTTTTTCATTAAAAGAAATGAATTTACCTTGTCAACTTTACTTGTTTCCATTATAATATAATTCAAAAGATAAGTTCTGTTTGGTAGCCCACTTACTAACGTAGTTCAGATAAACCGATGTCGACTTTATAAGCCCTATTATGTGAATAATATCTCATAAAGACATTCTGCCCTGTCACTCCAGAAACGTAAAAGAAAATCAATATTTTATAATTGTAATGGAACCTGTTGTAATATCTGGTAACCACTTGCTCACTCCAGGGATTATAATATAAAAGAACAGACAATCACTCACACACATACATATATACACACCCCAAAATACATGCACACTTCCCATTACACATTATACAACATTATACACCGGTTACTTGAATCTCCAATAACAAAGCTGGAACGGCGATGAGTAGCAAGATACGTACTTTGACTAGTTGTTGAATAGGTAGGTACTAGACGCCATTTTGTTTCCCGTCAGCTGTCAAGTATTGTGTAACGTAGAATTCCCTGTTATTTATTTACGTTTCTTCCAACAACCGTGAACCCATTTAACATCACCCACATTTCAGGGAAAATGCCTCAGGGCATTCAGATTTTTTTTCAAAGCTTCATTTTTACTTCGGTAGGGGATTTGATAGACGCACAAGAACAACTTACGAGTATTATAACTTTCGTTTTTGAATAATTATTTGTATAATGAAATTACAAAAAATGTGCCTCACCTCATATAAAGGAAATTATTGATGGCAGTGCAAATTCACAATGCATAAACTTTTGTTGAAAAGGGGGTGGTATTTTTTGGTAACTTTTGAACTTCCACGACCTAGATCGATTAATAATTGTGAAAATGTTGTTTTAGGATCCAGTTAAACATTAGATTTTTTTCTAAAATCTGATGAAAATTTCGTACCAGTTTAAACCACCATCACCAGACTGAATCTAGTCAGACTCTTAATTATTAAGCTGTCAAATTAAAAAGAGCAAAACGCCGCTCAAGACAATCCGTCTCAGTGGAAATGTGGCATCGTCGGACTGGTTTCGTTAATAAATAGCTACAGTTTCTGTTGCTCTAATGCTCTAACCGCACTCTCCTCGCACTCACACATCCACAGCGGGAACTTTACCTCCTCCCACTCTACCCACACACAGACAGAGATACAGACAGTCGCATACACAGACTCTCGTCTCCCCTCTCAGTCATGCCTGTTTGAATATCTTGTTTTGATAGTTCCCTATCTTCTCTTTCTCTTTGTTACATCTTCTCTGCCATTTGTAACTCCGGTTCAAATCATACCCAGAGTCACGATTGGCAACACTTTATACAAAGGAAGTTACTATCACCTATATGTTGCTGTATTCGCTTTACTGTTCTTTTTACCTCGGTCATGTGAGATGTGAGTTGTGAGATGTGATCAACAATGGAGATTGTATCCAAGTTAGACTTACGTAACGACTCAGTCGCGACTCACTAATACTAACAAATGTTTATATAACGCACACTTTAGTAATCTTTATCCCGATTGAGGTTCAATGTTAACTTTTTAAATTAATTCCGTTACTTTGTGAAGAGTGAACAGCGTTCGGCTGTTGGCTGTTGCGAAGTATTCGCCATCGCCGACAACGAGGTGCGTCCGGCAGAGAAAGTTGTGAGCGAGAGTTTGGTCTGTTCGTTTACTTTATTTTAGGACTTCTTCTTCTTTCAAAGTTTGGAAACTTGGGAAATTTTCTTTGCAGTTAATGAATACAATCTCCCCGAATGGATATTGCCCTGTCTTATCTGGCGGAATGGCTTTCGTGGAAAGTTATTGGGAGGAATATTAAATAAGACACTTTCAAACATTAAATATAAATTCAACAAATTTTGTCCATTAACAAGACTTATTATAATTGTCTTGAAAAGAACTGAAGTTTGTCTGGTTTTGTTTTAATCCGTGGAAATGCTAACTCAACCGAATTCAATAAATTATTAATTGTGAAGCGTTCGAGTGTAGGAGCCAAAACCAACCAGTAAAAACTAACTTGTTTTCAGAATTTTGTGAAATCCTCGCTGTCTAGCCCATTTAGACGCGGTGATTTGACCCTCTTCTATATTTTATATTGCAATATTTCTGGTCGTTAAATTTACATGATAGAAATATGAATATGTTTTCCTTTCATCGTGACACTTTTTAATGGTGTTATTCGCCGTGTTTTAGCATAGAGCATCTAATACATTGATTTGTCGTGAATACATGATTTTTACATTTGTCTGGAAGCTTCTAAAACATCTTTGATTTTAACAATTAGAGCTTACTACACCAAGTGGTATTCAGCAAGACCTTAATGTGGTCTAGACATATCGTTAACTTGGCATTTTAGTAACTGTGTCAGTGGTGTCAGACTCAAAACTGTCCCTAACAACCCTCCCATAGTGCTTACAAGTTTAGCAGAATAATACATTCCAAGGTCAACCATGCCTCTCACTCTCCCATTACAGAAAGTACTAAAACTCTAGAAATTATTTCAATAATCACTTTGAAGTGGATCACAACTTATAGAGCGACGATGCCACATCACTGTCAGATAATGTCAGTCCTCAAATGACGGAAGCCAGACAATCTAAAATGGACATTTTGCGAAATGAATGCTCTCGCTTTATGTTATACGTACATACTACTTATTTGTCTTGGTGTTACGAAAAATGTTCAAGCATGTAATCAATTTATAATATTGAATACTGATTGCCATGTGGCATGTGGCGAATTGTAGTAGACGTGCTTAGCGAGAATCTAGTTCGGCCATACAAGTACCACCAACAACTAGCAATCATAACCAAGAAGTTCAATTCTGATATATCGTAATTGAGATAGAAAATACATACATTTATTGCACAAATGGGAAAAGCAAATGATAAACTAAGAACCGGAACATATTATGTTTTACTTATTCGAAGCTATGACTGGGTTATTAGGAATGTTATCATTCCGATTTAAGGCGGCGCTTCTCGGCTGAAAAAGAAGAAGATGGAGAGATATGTAATTACGAATGTTGGACAGAGCACGCTAATATTTTAAGAGATAAAATTGCAGCGAAAATTGCGAAAAAGCTTAATAAAACATGACTCGTTTAAAATAGCAAAAATCTCGTGGAACGTATCTTAAGTATCATTTAAAGAAACACTGTGAATTTTTTCACAAATATAACTTGTAAAATAATAGAAATAGACTTGTTATAAATAATTTTATATAATTTGGGAATTTAATACAATTTGCGTTTCGGCGTGGAACGTATCTAGATATTATCTTCAAAAATAACATATATTTTTTTAAGAGCTTAAAAACTTCAAATGTATGGGAGCTTAAAAACTTTAAATTAAGGGAGATATGTAAGAAATCGGTCGAATTCGGATAGCGGCGGCGTAATCAGATATCGAAAACCATATTTCTTAAAACAAGCCATTTATTCAAAGATCCACAGTAATTTACTACTTAATAAGTACTAGATGTATTATGCTGTCGCTCTCTTTGTCTTCTTTTCATATAATTTAATTTCTCGGTTATCCTCTCATCTAGCAACACGGTTCTAAATCCTGTTAGTCAGTCTTGTTCATATCTTACTATTATTTTTGTTATTATCATCGCGTTATCGTATCGCCTACCTTTCATCAGCAATTAACTTCCCCTTTCACGAACATATCGCTCTTTCATTGTCTACTAATGAATCTGATTACAATATACAGATAAGCTTGAAATCAACATTACAACTTGTCACAGATAAATTGCGATCGACGCGATATTGCGGGTACATTTGAATGGTCGGAAAACAGCGTTCTCCGTCGGGTGGAGTGCATAGTACTACTTAGTAGCTTTAAGCTATAACGGTAGCTTGTGACTCAGCAAAGTTTCCTGTAGTGAGGTCATTGGTGTTGTGTATTGAATCGCCTGCTTGGGCCCGATAACTCTCTTTCTCGCTGTGCTCCTGATACTAAATCTTGGTGGAATGTTGTCATCCTGTGCTGCAATGGCCTATTTAAAAATTGTTGTTTTGTCACAACAACGACAAAAACGTAAAAATAAACAAAAAAATTCACACCCAAAATATAGTCAGAATCTTAACGACGTAAGCGAAGAGAGCGTATTATTGGACATACCTATTTTCGAATTTACCCAATATGGGAATCTTAATGACGTAAGTGAACAAGGCGTCTACACAAATATACGACTCGCGGTCCGGCGTACTGGACGGACCTACGATCGAATTCGCCCTAGCAGATCTGAAAAATTGATCTTTCCGCGGGGTTTATTTAAATTAATTCCGATAAACGTATTACTAAAATCTTAAATACTTCTAAACGAATTTCTCCGAAAGTTATTATTTCATCGTCTAGAAAAATAAAATCTGGTGCTTACCGTTAAATTTGTAGTTGAAAACGGGTTGTAAAGTTTTCAAACCGGATTACACTATTTTAATAGTAAGGTACTGTGAGGTATGTTTTTAGGTTTTCACGGCCAAAAAGTATTTTTGTTATTGTTTTTGGGGTGTTATGCCGTATTTCGCTAACTCCTTCTTTAGCCAACGTTTCGGACACTGTAACGCTGTCCGAAACGTTGGCTAAAGAAGGAGTTAGCGAAACACGGCATAACACCCCAAAAACAATAACAAAAAAAAAAAACAAAAAAAAAATGTAAGGTACTGTTTTTATAATTCATCTTAAATATAAAAAACAACTGACATCCGTTGGTATTAATCTGAAAAAGGGTATTATAGGTACAAATTCTTTGGAATTAATTACAATCTGAGTCTTGAGGATTATTAGAGTACTGTGCCGCCTTAAAACAAACTTTCCAAACTCACTTTCATAATATAACATCGCATAATATCAGATTCAATATAACATTTTCCCGCTGTCCTTCCTTTGATCCGATTGAAGCGTATTACATAATTATTATGTTTTCTATCAAGCAGAATTTATGATCCATAAAAAACCTTTTTTACGATCATACTAACAACACTTTACTCTCAGAGAATATTTCTGTTTAATGCTTCGCTCACTATTTTTTCTATCTGCGCATTGTGCTAGAATAATTCAATGAACTGTGGAAAAATGAATGCATGTCATGGAAGATCTTTAGTATTGTTAAATTATTATCTTTTCATCGTAATCATTATCACTTTGTCTTAAATAAGTAATCAAGATAGATAGATAATTTGAGGCGCGATTTGGGTTTCTCCATTTCACTGAAAGGTCATTTAATTATCATACTGTTGTGTTATTAATTACTAAAGTAACCTTATTTTTGGAAATATAATAATACAAAGAAAAGCTCTTGCTTTTAAAATGTCCATAAATTCCAATCCAAAAATTGTTTTCAGAAAAACTAGTTGTTCTAATTTCTCGCAACTCATTCTGCAAATAACGTTTAAAACAAAAACTCACCAATTTATCACCGAAGAAGAAGTTAATACTAAAAACTCTAAACGAAAATATGAAAAAGAACCACACAGAAAAATTAAACGGTCGCAACTGGACTCGAACCCAGAATCTCTCGTCTTATCTGGACAAAATATGATGGGAGTAACCTACAGAAATTATAAACAGAGAGTTGTTCTAATAAATTTGTTTGTCCTGTCTTTTAGAAACGTGAAATTATTCTATTACTCAACGGGACTTGTAAATAAGGTTTGTTTTTTAGCGTCTGGCGTCATTTGAATATAAAAACACTATTGAATTTATTACGTGGGCATTCAAAAGTTCGATCTATACTGCCTATTATGGGAATGGAAGTAAATATTATCATTTTATTACTTACCTAAGAACGTGCATCATAATTTAACAGTATTTTTTTATCGATAAAAGCAGTGGTATCTGATATCTATCTACTAAGAGCTTATAGCATGCTTCATTCAAAATTATGTGTTTGGGTGCGTCCAGAAACTATTTTTCATAATATTGGCGCTTTTCCAATTGTCGTAAATATTATAGTATGAAAGCTCGTTGACATGGATTAAATAGCTATCTCGCAGTGAGCTTCTTGCGTTGGTGAATTCAATTAAATCTGTAATGTTCAAGCATGCTTTTTGTCTCTTAGTTGTGGTTTTCTAAATACGACGTGGGTTTAATAGTATGACAAATTTTACCTATTATAAAATGTGAACACATTCTGTCCACTCATACAGACTTGATGCACTAAGATGTATTTTAGAGTTGCAGAAAAATTGTATCGATAGTTATTAGCTTTCGGATTCCACTACATAATACGAGATTTATTTAAGTGTAGAAATTCTGGGACTAACAATATGTATTCCTCTTTGCCTTTGAGGGAAATAATTATACCAAAAGAGTGGACATCTACAATTTGTCACTAAACAAATACAAAATTTTGTTACTGAAGCAGTTTAGTTATGTATAATAAGTACTGTATAATTTTTACTGTACATGTGTAACAGCCCCTAAAAGGGGCGTTAATAAATAAATACTATCGACTTCAAATCCTGGATGGTTCAAAAGTTGTTAGTGGGATACTAAAAACAATGATTATTATTAAACTGCTTTAAACCTAGTTAAGGTTCATAATTGATGTTAATTGCTTTCTGGGATCCAAGCTTGAAACAAAGTTTGGCTTGCTTGTCTTATCAACTTTATCATTAATCCATATCCACCCATGTGGATCCAACTTATTATGTCCTTCACTTAGCTTATTTCGCTAAATATAATTCTAAAACCACACCACCAAGTCCTTGAAATCTGAAATGACCATTAATAAAACTGTTGGTTTTTGATTCACATATTAATAACAGACATGTTTTTCTCAAGGTCAAAAGTCATCTAATTATAAACACCAATAAGCCTAAGTTCTTATTTAATGTCCGATTCATGCGGATACATGCCTAATCTTGAAAAGTTCAGCACTTCGTTCTGATATTTATATCCCAAGTTGTTAGCAAACAGCAATTTGGGTCAGACTGTTTGGGATATCGTTTTGCACGAAGCTTTCTGACTTATGACGTAAGCCGTAAATGCTGAAATATATCCACAAGCTTTAAGCTCGGCCGATATAGAGTAACTAACCTCCCGCATATCTACACACATTGTGTTACAATCAACCCTTTATTTATTGACCGAACTGGTGTCGCTATATTTAAATCGGTGTAAAATAATAATGATTTGTTGTTCTGAGTAAGCTGTCCAGTTTAGTTCATGATCTTTGATATTACCGACGTAAGTGTAAGTACTTTCTGCAAAACCATACATTATTCATTGACTTTAGCATTTTATCTGTTTGTAAATTTGTTTGTTTGTTCTGTCTCCGGTTTTGAAAATCTACTGCATCCCCATTTTTATTCAAGCAAGTCTTACTTTTTCTAGATTGTTAACTTTAACTTCTTAATTGACTGATGTGCGTTTTCGAAAATCTGTTGCATCCACTTTATTATTCAAACAAGTCTTAATTTGTCTTCTAGAATTCTAGATGGCTAACTTTGACTACTTAATTCACTGAAGCAAGTCATACTCTGTCTAAATGACTAACTTTGACCACATAACTGAGTGATGTGCCCTTTCGAAAATCTGTTGAGTCCACATTTATTATTAAAGCAAGTCTTAATTTGTCTAGATGGCTTATTTTAAATACATGCTTGACTGATGAGAGTTTTTGAAAATCTGCTGCATCCACTTTATTCCTCAAGCAAGCCTCACTTTGACTAGATGGCTAACCTTGAATGAGCTTTTTTTTTTTTTTTTGTTATTGTTTTTGGGGTGTTATGCCGTGTTTCGCTACCTCCTTCTTTAGCCAACGTTTCGGACAGCGTTACAGTGTCCATCATCAGGGCAGATGAGTCATCATCACTCATCTGCCCTGATGATGGACACTGTAACGCTGTCCGAAACGTTGGCTAAAGAAGGAGGTAGCGAAACACGGCATAACACCCCAAAAACAATAACAAAAATACTTTTTGGCCGTGAAAACCTAAAAACATACTTGAATGAGCTTTTCAATATTGTGGTACCCACCTGTCGAAAGAATGGTGATCGAGATGGTGACGTTTCTTAGGACAAATTATAAAATTCCTAATTTGAAGTTTTAGAATAGTGTCACCTAAAATATTGTATGTTTTTTAATAAAGCAGGTGGGTATTTATGTGCCTACTTATCAATCTAAAAAATTAGAAACACACTTTTAGGTATTACTACTGTTCATATAACAGTAGTAATACCAACTTGACCAGTGTAAAATAATTAACAGTGGTTTTTTGAATCATGTTGGGAGTAATCAAATCCGTTTGTACATTCTTACTTTCTTCTCTTAGAACTCGTTAATTCGTATTTTGATAAATGTATGA
Organism: Glyphotaelius pellucidus; assembly: GCA_936435175.1. NCBI lineage: Eukaryota > Metazoa > Arthropoda > Insecta > Trichoptera > Limnephilidae > Glyphotaelius > Glyphotaelius pellucidus. The sequence goes on from OW386550.1 coordinate 2,397,794, forward strand.
CTGCTTTTAAATGACACCTATTAAATGTATTAATTTTTACACTGTATCACTAATAAGAAGAATCTTTTACCGAGTATCACAATTTTTTTTAATAAAACTATTCACTTGTGGTTTGTCGTTGTGCAAAAATCCAGATTTTCCATTTTGTATTACTTAACTATAATTCAGTTTATTTTACATGATTCAGTAAACTAAGGGGTTTAGGCACTAAGCTAAGCTGCTAGGTACGTTTTGTGGCTGATTTAGGCTTCTACGAACAGTGACTGTTAGCTTTGGTTCGCCTGTAAGATTAATGCCTTTATTTGTTAGATGTGTCATATTTTACCATTGGGGGTGGAAGTTCAACTGAACAAACAGGAAAGTGTGGGCTTTATTGTGGGCTGAAAATGGGGTTAAATATAGTTGGTTACGCCATTGAAATCGATTTTACCATGTTACCTTATGTGGGTACAAATTATTATCTTCCGGTGGCTTTCAAAGGGGTGGTATATATATATATATATATATATATATATATATATATATAATCTATTTGGGATTTTGTTAAACATGCTAAAATACTTCTTATGATTTCTACCTAACTGGATATATTCTTAGTACATGTTTAATCTTATGTACAGAGGTATATATAAATATTGTTCATCACATATAAAGGCATAAAAAGAGTCCAAGAGTTCTAGCCGCTCCCGTCTAAAGCCAGTGAGACTATAAATACTTTAGGCAAACCCAATTGGGGTATATTGTGAGGCTGAGGGTAGTGGGGAGGGGGAGGGGAAGGAGATGAGAAAGGGGAAGGTGGGGAAGTCCTGGATATTTAGATCTGGTCACCAAACATGCCTAACGCCATTTCAAGTAACGTTTCAATTCTGAATGGTGGTCTAAACCAGGGCGATACTGAGAGTATATTCCATTCTGGAACGTGCCGCAAATATACTATACATTATTTTAAATGAATTAATTGTGAAATAACAATTATTAAAATAAAATTTATTTGCCTACGCCGGGATTCGATCCCGCGACCTTCGGATTGCGAGTTAAGAGCCCTACCTCTACACCACGCCCCGGCTTCCTATTTCGTTTACCACAATTATTTTTTAATTTAAGACAATAAATTTAAAAGCAATGCATCCATCACTTCCGTTCTTAGTCAGCTGTAACAATTTAGTTTTTTTTTGTATTTCCATTGAAATCATCTGCTATCTTTTGTTAGATCTCGTTAGTCAAGTCAGTTTCTAGTATCTGTGACCACATCTCTATCTTTAGCTATCGGGTTTGCTTTGTATCTTCACTGGAATGAACTCATAATCGTATTACGTAGGCGAAAATGGGTACTTGCGGTTGAAAATGAACATACTTAAAAAAACATTAGAGACATTAAGGCAATACACGAATGGGAAGAACGAACAGAAATAACACAGTCCAGTTTCTTTTACACTTTATGCATAAGTAATATACAGAAACATCTAAATAGAAAAGAGACTGCATCACGTATCGTTAGATGGCTATAAAAGTCATCTCATTTGACGTCGATGATTGATGGCATCAGCATTACAAATCTTGACGTTTTCGCTGTTCTTTTTTTAATCTTTGATGTATAATCGTCTTATATGGTCAGTTGAAAAAACCGTATTGCATTCAAGACGAGTTTGCATTCAGACGAGAGCCAAGTTTGTGCAATGACTCGATTTCCGCCTACGATCAATCGAAGCAAAGGAGGATATCAATCAACACGTTGAAATCAATTTACGTTTACAGAAGATAATAGAAAAAAATCACTGAGCACTTATCGTTTTTTAGAATAGTGCCAAAAGAAAATAGTACATTATATAATTTAGATAAAAATAATTTATTTGCCACTAGCGGAATCCACTATCAGATACGGAATAACGTCTTGGGGAAACTCGTGCAAGACAAATATAGGTTACATTCAAACAATTAAAAACTCTATGACTAAGCCATTGGTAAACAAAAGTATCTATGCACAAAGAAGAAACATAAAATTATTGTACGAGTCAGTTAATATATAGTTGCCCGTTCGAGGGTTTAAGATCCTATTGTCGGATTCAATATACAAAGAAAAAGTAAATTATGCATATGGAACTAGATTTATTAAAAATTAGGGCTTATCCATTCCGAAAATTATAAATAAATACGGGAAACGAACATACTTATCTTGTTCCTACTATATTTTATAAGATGCCAATGAACATAAAAATCGAATCAAATTGCACCACCGAACTAAAAAATTAAATTTAAAAAATGGCTAATTGATCAAGATTTTTTTGTATTGATATTTTTGTAATCTTGTGTATGATATGAATATGAGTAGTTTTCCTGTGGTAAATCTGTCTATCTGCGTATTTTATGCCTTTATATTGTTGACTTAAAAGTTATTCTTCTGTATCTATTTTCTATATTGTGGTTTCTTGTTATAATTTAGCCGTGTTTAGTGACCAGATCTGAATAGCCAGGTACTTCCCCACCTACCTCTTCCCTATCTCCTTCCCCCCCCCCCCATTACCTTCAGCCTCACAACATACCCCAATTGGGGATGCCATAGTCTCACTGGCTCCAAACGGAGCAGTTGGGACTCTTGTGTGGTATTTCATGTAAAAAAAAAAAAAAAATTGTGCTTTAGTGTTATATTCATATTGTTAAATTGACCTTTTGTGCATTGTGGACTTTCAGAGGAGATCACATGGTAGTTTCTTCCAAAATAGGGTTTGGAGCCTGATGCGCCAAAGATGCGATTTTCAAACTGAAATCCAATTTCCAATCTTCTGATATCTGATGAATAAAAAATAATCTGGCAAAAGATCATGTTTAAATAGACCATACATATCGTAACAGGCCATTATTATCCCCGATGATGTAATTATGCTGTCACATTTTTTTATTATTTTTATCTCATCTAGCATCCTAATGGGACCTTGCCAAACTAGCACTATCTGCACTCTCTTTCAATTGTATTTACCTAGTGCCCATTGATTTTTCCATTGAGCACCATAATTTCATAATTCAACCATGTTATCATAATTTATTGCAAGTGAAACAAGAAAGCATAATCGGCTTATCTTTACCAGAAAACCACACATCAACATGAAATCAAAAGGTGCCAACTGTTCAAAATCACGCATTCAAATGAATGGATAGATTTATGTTTCCAAAGTGTTAGTTTGTAGCTTTTGGAGTAGGGTTATGTTTCCTTTATTAGTGTGGATTGATTTCGCAGTCTCTCCTTGATCTAACGTGAAAGCCGACCCTCCCACACATACTGTTCTGTTCTAGCGAATAATAATGTAATCATCTTCTTCCCACGCCTGTCAGCGTGCCTTTCTGTTTGCGCCAAAGGGTTCTACTTTCAAGATTATCAATGTTTAAAGTCGGCCCTTATGGGAAGAGCAAATTAACTAGACGACAGTATTACCGTCGACCGTGGTCAGACCTAAAACGTCTAATTCAAATTATTAAGTCTATTTATAAAGTTACTTTGTTTGAAAATTCACTTGTTCATAAATCCCAGCGTCCAGTTTGAAAATTCGCGTTTCTCAAATTAATGTCTAGTTTTTCATATTCTTGGCGGATACCTTTTTGAAACCGGCAGTTGTTGGCCCTCTATACGTGTGACCTTTTATCATTTTACCAATCAAGAACTTACTTCGAAATTAAACTATTATTGATCTTTTAAATAATAATTTTACTCGAGATGCAATAATCTGTAAAGTTTTTTGAAGTGAAAACTTCTTTAGCACCGTTTTGAATTGAAACTCGATGAAATTAAAAATAACGACACTAAAAAGAGACAAATACGTACATCTACAGGACTTAGCTTGCGGCAGAGTGAGATAGTATAATCGGTTTCCTATTTGTGCGGTGCTTCGTCATGTCCCTCCACTCTTATCTACTTTAGTTTTCTGAAGGTTTCACTTCTACCGCGTATGAATTGCACACTGTGATTTTTGAAAAATTCTTTAGCACCGTTGTGATTTGAAACTCGATGAAAAGCGACACTAAAAAGAGACAAACACATACATCTATAAGATTTAGCCCGCGAGAGAATGAGAGAATAATGGGTTTCCTCATTGTGCGATGCTTCGGAGCCTCCCTACTCTTGTCTATTTTAGTTTTCTGAAGGGTTCACTTCTACCGCATGTGCTCTTAATGAATATTCTTGAAAAATGTGAAACAACGAATTTGGCTTTTTTTCTTATTTTTTGACGGTCAAATTGCTATTTCAAAGCTGCATAGCTCATAATGGGCCCAACGTTTAAAACTGAAAACGTTTTTCCGCGTTGACCTCAGCTGGGATAATAATTACAACACACCACAGCTTACCGTTTGTAAGTTTTATAGTTAAACTTACGAATATTGTTGATTCTTTTATATAGGTAAGACAAAAATATAAGTTTTGTGAACTCTGTACATAGTAAAATTGAATAAAATAGTATTATTAGGATTGAGTATTCGTGGTTGAATTTCAGAACCCAGCTTCGAGTGCATGTCTGACGCCACGCCATACACGCCGCGCCACAAATAACATCTGTGTACGTGGAATTTCAAACAAAGCTACCGTTGTAATTCGGTTTTGAATTCAAGAATCCGAAGGACATGCCTTCCTAGATATAAGTTCTACGAATTTGTGAATCTGGAGTATCTCTCCGGATATGGAAAGATTGACGGTAATACTCAGTCCTATCAAGCGGCTGGTCGGTCCGGTGACCGGTGACTAGCCATCACTGGTTGATAGTGGATACGAGGAACGGGCTAATTTTGGAACCGGTTCCTATTGGATTTATAAAATGGTCACCAAAACTGGGCGAGGCCGAACCGAAAGCCGCCCGCAGGGCCTAGCAGTAAAAACCTAGTTATCATTATTACACCATCGTTATAAGGCCAAAAAGACACTGTATTGGTTATGCATATTCAGCGTTCAGAGAATCATAAGTAATTCGTTCACCTTTGTTGTACAATTAATTAAAATACTGGGAAAACATTTGTTTTTTCTTTTGTCGTGCGACATTTCTCTTTTCTCTTTCTTTTCGTTGTTATTACATTGGTCGTTTGTCTCCGTTCACGTTTCTCGGTTACGCCAGTTCATACATTACGATTACGATTACGATTATTTACGATTGGATAAACGAGAGGCGGCCGACCGTTGTTTAATTAACCTTCATATAAATTACCCTTGCATAACCGGCCGCGCAGGAATTCCGGCTTCACGTTTTTTGCCGGAACAAAATTCGTTACATGATCGCATTGCTGCCAACTTCGATTTTTATTCATGAAGCTTCAAATTTAAGATTAAAAAAGTGTGCATTTTTCAGTGCCTGCAACCTGGGCGTTTTATTATTTGGATTTATGTAGGTAAATGGTTTTCTTTACTCGCCTCGAAACAGACCTCGACTAGTGAAGACAAAAATTAACTTATTATATTTATATAAATACTAGCTTTTTGCCCGCGGCTTCGCTCGCACGGTATTAGGGGGAAATTACTGTAGCGCTTGCACTTATCAATTATCCCCCCTCCCCCCTCGCGCATTCCATACATTTATTCTAGATACATTCAGTTTTCAAGCAGCTCGCGTATCACCTAAATTTCATAATGCAAGAGCTCACCACTCTCACCAGTAGTAAAAAAAATAATTATCCTATTTGGTTCAGTCGTTCGGAAGTTATGCGCGACCAACATTTCGAAGATCCATTTTTATTTATATAGATACATAGAGATTAACTATGACGCCTGAAATAAAAAAAAATATATAAATATCGTTTCCACGGCAACGATTTGTTTTCTGACGTTAGCAATAACTCGCTTTTGTTAACGACAGAAAACGCATAAAAAGTTTAATATATTAATATTTATAATTTCATAACGCCAGAGCTTACCATTATATATAGCCTGTAGTACTCGCATATAATTTAGCTTTCTATTGGTGAAAGAATTTTTAAAATTGTTTTATTGTTTTATGCGTGAAAGCGTAACAAACTCGAGCAGTTTCGCATTTATAATATTAGTATAGATATGCACATTGTTACATAAAATATTAATGCATACATGTATTGTCTTTGAAATTGTTAAATGAATCTGACACACTGGGAGGGACATGGCAAAAATGCAAATACATCGATTTAACTTTCCAGTTTTTTTTTTAAATAAGTAAAAAATATAAAAATTATGCGTATTTATCTAGCTTTAAAATAATATAACACATAGCTAGCAGAGAAGCTGCTCTATTTCATGTTATTATCTACTATTTTTTTACGTTAAATCGTCATATGTAAACTTCCTTATAGCTAAAACTAGCATAGCCAACTTCAGTCTCCGGTGTTACTAATATAAAGTACAAAATATACTATCTTTGCCTGTTAATAACTGTACATATTCCATTTTACTTGTGTGGGTGTTCACTGTTCAGGTCAGTTGAACATTAATAATAATATTATTACCATCAACCATCAAGGAAGTACTAAATTGAATTCTGAATGCCCGATTATAAATACAATATTCTATCTGCGACGGACAGTAAATTACACCGTGCTCCACATCTGAGAGCATCTGACGACACATAAAAAAAAAAACAAAAAAAAAACATTAAAATGTAAAGAATTCCTCGAATTGGTCCATCGAGACGAATAATCGAATTCCACGATAATTTTTACCCTTAGTTGCGTGGCCATAATCGCAGATCCCTTACAAAAATTCTCCCGGAACATGGTGTAAATCTTAGCAGAAGATTGTTTAGTTTTTATATGTTCGTCTTTCAAACGCCCACCCTATTATTTTCACGTATATATTTACTTATGATTTGACTGTAACCTTGAACTTCTAAGAAATATTTTGAATAACAAATTGTTTCTGCCGCAGAACATTACAATCGTCAAGGAGATTAAATTTGGGGAATTTCACAATCATCAATCATAAATAACTTATTCAAGATCAGTAAAACTTTATAGTTTTTGATGATGTGAGTGTGTGGCTTTCCGAACACCAAAAAAATACGTAAAAGAGTTGCGAAAAATAATATTCTCACAAAAGATGCCTGTGTAAAGCAGAAATCTGATTTTGAACTGCAGTAAAATTCCTCAACTCTGGCATCATGATATTTGCACAGGTTTTACCGTTTGGAATTAGGTCAACCCAACACTATTATATTTTTAGATTGCAACTTAATTTCTGTCTACAGAGCTTTGAAGTGTTTGTTTATTTAACTTTGATCCATATTTTTAGAATCGTAAAATGAGTATTGAAAGGCTTGCGAAACCGTTTTTTTTTTTTTACATTAACTCCACACAGTAGGCCCTGAGGAAAATAATTTCCCTCAGGACCTATGTCATCTTTGAGGATGCTGTGTGGAGGGTGTTTTTGAGGAGAGGTAGGAGTGAACATGGGTCTTGAAGAGACCCATGTTGTAGGTGGGAGGAAACACAGAGGCCGGCAAATCATTCTTTAGCCGAGCTGTTGAACTCAAGAACGAGTCGTAGAAACGACCCGTTCTCATGTGACTAATGTCAACCATGTACAAATGTTGGGCGCGTGCTTGGCGTGTTTCCCGACTATGCATCGGTACCGAGGCGATCAATAACTCTAGTTCCTCGGAGCATCTTTCATTGTAATACCGGTAGAACAAGGACAGCATTCCCACCTGACGCCTGTGCTCTAAAGATTACAATCCGTTTGTTAAGTTAGGAGAATTATCAAAGGAACCGCCTGTTTCTGCGTAGAGTCGAGGTTTTTTTTTTAGGTATTTTGGGGCTCCTGACCAGAGGTGGCTGCCAAATTCAACCGTGAGGCGCACTTGCGATTTGTACAGGGTTATACATACTTTTAGTAACTAACTACATGTATGATATATTTTCGTATCCTTTATCTTCGGCCCTATTGTAAACCTTTTTTGATGAAATTTTTCTTTTGAAAAATCTTGTTAATGTTAATCATTTTAATGTAATCTGATTTGATAATTAATTTTTATAACCACTTTTATGGTTTTTTGCTTTTCCAAAAAGAGATTTTTACTTTTATAACTCACAACTTCGAAACCGTTTGATAAGTTTTCCCGGAACGCTTTTCTTTGATGAGATCAATTTTCCAGATGGCTTATTTCTGCGGCCTGGTTAATAAATATAATATCTAGTACTAATAATTGAGATAAAAATCTTTGTTCAATATCATAATATTGAACATGTTTACTTGATTAAATCATTTTTGATCTTCGTCTCGTATTAACGTTGTTTCCATTCCTTTTGATGTGCTTACGTAAATTATCGCAATAAAAATGTAACGGAGATACAGTTTCTCAATTGGCAATTAAGAGAAGTTGAATACCGTCTTCAAGCGATGATTCATAATAATATAACCACAATGATAATCGGGGCCGAAACATTACCGTAATACGTGCATAACAATAGGAGTGCATTCAGCGTTGGCTACATCGGGATACTGTAGATAGATATGCTCGTGCTGTGCTGTGCATGTGGTCACAGGCTGGGTGGGGTGGAGGGTAGGTTGGGCTGGTGTCGGGGGGAAGCCGCCATTCCCGTCCTCCCGCCCTCCCGTCCTCCCTGACCTCCCGCCCTCCACAGCCTTACCCGCCCTTCACCCCCGCCATCCGCGCCCCCGCCCTGGCCGAGCTCGTTCAGTCTGCGCCATTCCGCCGAGTGGACGTCTATGTCTCGATCCGCCGTACGCGAAAGAAGCGCCAACTGAAAATAAAGCAAAACTCAAAGCAACGCCGCACGACTCGCTACTCCCTACCGCTACCAAGTTCCAAGTTCCCGGAGCAGCCAAGCGCAACCATTGCGATTACTGTGATCGATCATTGGATCATTGTTACGTCAGTGTGGGACCGAATGGCGAATTGCGAATCGCGAATTGCGCCAACCTTGTGAAGTAATACACTAATTGTGAGTGCAAAGACCGTGTTTCAATTAGTAGAGAAGCTAATAGTCGCTGTTTCCCGCATATCTGTGTTTGTCTGCGCTAGTTACTCGTTCTCACCTTTCCAAGGAGATCTTCCCGTATCATAGAGACCGCTATTTAAATACTTGACCGGTGATCGGGATATTCCGATACCATTGTTCGCCGCCCCTTTGTTGTGTAAATGTGTGTTTTATTCCTCTTTGATTGGTTGACTCCTCGACACTTTTTCAGTTTTTAAGTATCGGTGTGGAACGTTACCGATTGTTGTTTTTGAATCCGATTTCAAGACCGCAGCGATTGGATCCAGTTCTCCGTAGAATTTGTGTGCACTGTTATTGTATCGCATGGTTATTTGTTCGAATCTTCAATATATCATTATTTTAAACTATTACACCGCCTTTGTGTTGGAGGAATCAGAAGCTTGCACATAGGTACGTGATATCATGTTAAAATTCCTGCATTCCTGCTTTTTATATATGCTTATTGTCTTCTTGTAAAGTCATATTAACTCTTTGATGTTCTTGTAGTTAGTTGTTTTGCATGTTTGTATTAAATTCATTATAACGCAACACGCAATTGATTGAAATGCGCTTCAAGACGCGAGCGTGCCATGACCAACAAGGAACAACGAACTACGAAACCCACAATCGCAAGTTAAACGTGAATCCAAATGCGTACAATAATTCCCCTCGGAGCGAATACCTCGTAAACAACCGAATATAAATGGCACTTATGAATTTTCCTCACTGGGTGAGGACACAAGTACACACAACGCCACAATGCGCAACAGACCAATACAGTCGCAAAATTCGCAATACAGCACACGGTTCACGACTACACCCACAGTGGATTGGTTCTCCCCGGATTCTGTCTACAAAGAGCCGTGTTCCCCATTGCGTTTGTATGCGGAACATGGAACATTTCCCGCTCCCCGTCCGTGCCTGTGGGAGAGTGTAGCTATAACCCAACAGCTAGCAGCTAGAAGTTACTAGACATAGACGCGGCGTTTTCCAGGTTTGTGTGTATCTATATGTCCCCCTTTGTGGAGTAGTGTCTACGTGGAAGGATATTAAATAGCTCTCCCCGCGACCCGCTCCAATACCCTGACTCCGACTACTCGTGATCGTTCCGGAAAGTTCTGTACTGAATATGGAATGACCGGTCAACTGAATGTGATTTTCGCTGTTCTTGGAACGGATTAAGTTGGCGACAAGTTAGCTGTACAATCATTGTACATACCCTCTCGCCTCTTCGCTCCGGGCTCCGGGCAGATCTGATGCTCTGGTGCCGATGATCATTAATCGTCAATTGGATTTGTTGAACATTTAAATATCAATCATTCAGAAACAATCATTGCAAATTTATTCAGTTTCCGAATAAATGGCTGATCATAAATAATGCATTAGTTTCTGACAAATAGAAATTTGACCTCGAGTGCCTCGATTAGGTTCGTGTTTTTATCTGGCTGCCGAAATTAACGACATTTAAACGGACACTTAGTTGACCTTTTTGTTCTCACACCGTGTTTTCGTGGTATTGGCAATATTCGTGTTGCTTTAGCAATAACGCGGGTTATTTTATTGGGCGTGTTTCATTCGTTTTATTGTGATTAAAGCTGCAATAACAATTTTCGCCTTTATCCCAAAGTTCATAAAAATACATGCAAACGGGTTTTATTAATGTATATTTTTTGTCGGTTTTCAGATAAACCTGAATTATTGATATGGTTTTAAATAACCTACTAGTATTTAATTTGCATTTAAATTTACATAACGCGCTGTGAAATTGGGGTCAATCGGAGTTAAGCACGTGTTTTCGTTATGGTAATGTTTTTCTTGGACTATACCTAGCGTATATACATACTTACACAATATACTTTAAACATCTCCGTTCACAATGATGCGTAAGGAAGATTCTGTGTAAGAAATTGCTCGTCTCCGTACACATTTTACTTTACTTTACAGTCGATGTTCGGAATAAAAAAAATAGTCGGATTATAAATACTGACCATTCCATGCGTGGATTTAATGGCCGTCTTTTAACTCGAAGTAAGGTGAGTCGTTCCTTCCAAATCGACAAAGCAAACCGGTTTTTCTTACACGGTTCCGGGGGGGTGAGCTTGCGGCGGGTTAAAGTGGATAACCGAGTTAAAAGAGCCGAGCCGACACATTGCATAGTTTTAGAATGGGCTTGCTCAAATCTTATCTTGTTACGAAGTTCCAAACTGCATCGCTGGAAGGTGGCTGCACGGAAGCCGCAGAATCGTGATCGCTGAAATGGCGGCCATTTTGATGAAAGCTGTTTCTAGTTAATTGCCACAGTTCAACGGTATAAGCATCTTAATTAGGCATTCTGCAAGTGTCAATTACTTGCGCAATAGTCTGCTTTCAAAGCTCAAACCTGATATTAAATAAACGCCCAAGTGTTGCAACAGACTCTATTATGTAACCTTCGACTTTGCTTCTTCTTTTAATTAGATTGTTCGTTTGTGGAATCCGTCTCAAGGTGCCTAGTTTATACTACTGAAGAAATCTAATCAGACAATAAGGTGTTGGGCTGTAAAACAATGGTTTCTGGAATAATCATCAATGGGGCCTACTTGGTTTTGCTTGCGTCAGCAGTTCTGTAGTTATTATAATTCGTTTGTGATTCACAAGTTGTGAACTCTGCACAGTACGCCCAGATTCTCACCTCAACCAGTTCAGTACTATTTATATCATCTATAAATTAATAAATCGCTCCCAGTGGACTCAGTTCTTTAGCCTTTTAAGTCACCTTGAATAATCGTAGGAATTTTCAAGTCAAGTTTATATAGCTCGTCATTAGCGTGGTGTCTTATCGGTCAATTAATTCCATCCTAATCTGATGCATTAAATTAAAGACAATACCAGACAAGTTGCATTATCTAAGTAACATAATATTATAAGATTATACGAAGTGCCTTAATGATCAATTATTATTGGAGACTTCTCGGAATTCTATCTGGCTTCTGATACGGTAGAGTACTTTGTCTTTGTTATGATGTCTGATAAAAAATATCTCATTAAATCTGCTTTTAGAGTTAATGTGGTTTCTTGTTATTGATTGATTTGTTTTCTTCTATTTGGTTTGTTAACTGGTTCAATTGAAATGATCTTTGAACCTGACCCACGTTTTGTTAACTGGTTCAATTGAAATGATCTTTGAACCTGACCCACGTTTTTGTTATTATTATTAGTATTACTTAAAATGATAACGAATTCATTTTGATATCATTACTATAATTTCTTTTAAAAAATCCTAATATCTGAATACTTCAGATATACAGATATACCGATGATATCACGAGTAAATCTTTGAAAATGATGGGATTCATACATAGAATATCGAAACCTTTCAAAAATCCCCAATCCATTATAACCTTATACAACTCGTTGGTCAGAAGCAAATTGGAATATGGGAGTGTTATTTGGAATCCACATTATTTAAAATATTCAAAAGCCATTGAATCAGTACAAAAAAAATTCCTAAGACTTTTATCATTTAAACTTGGATTAAATGCCTTACTCCTATCTTATGAGGAACGACTCCAACAATTTCATTTTACAACCCTGGTAAAAAGAAGACAATTTGCTGACTTAATATGTTTATATAAAATTATTCATGATAAGCTTCGAACCACTCATTGTCTGAGCAATATTAATATAAAAGTTCCTAATAGGCGCAATTTAAGGAGTCATAATACATTCCATCTTGAATTATTTAATAACAATATTGCATATTTCAATCCACTGTCTCGAATGTGTCGCCTATATAATACCATCGAATGTGATCATGTAGATATTTATGCAAACAGTCTTACATATTTCAAAAGGCAAATTAACAATCTTCTACCATGATATATCACGGAGAACAATTATGTGACTGCTCTATTATTATTTTATTTTTATTATCTTTCTTTTCTTTCTCTGCATTTCTGTTTTATATTTGAAATTACTATGTTTTATATTTTCTTTTGTACCTAGTAACAAGTAAACACTGATTATGCATGCTGTGAACATTTATAATTGGAGTGTTAATACCTATGTACTTCTCAATGGCAATTTTATAACTATAATAATTGTTAACATTCTGTAAATGTTTCCAACAATAAATAAATACTTGTTAGAATTTTATTGAATACATACCTAGGTCATTACCCGACTTCGACAGATATTAAAACATTTTTTTTTAGAAATATATTTTTTAAATTAAGTATTTAAACACAGTGGAACGATAAATACGGCTTATTAGTATTATCATAGTTTTTGGTACTTCTTAGTTGGTCTAGAAATTTCAGACATAAAAATCTATTGAAATATTGTCGTGCCAAGATCCCGAGATTTTTTTGCAGCTCCAAACTAACAGTTTTTTTTAAATTGTTAGGTTTAAGAAGATTATTTATTTATTTAACTCACCGTGATCTAATAGTCTTTCTTCTTCCTTTCTATAAATATTTCGATCGTTAATCTACATTTTTTTCTCTGATCTAGATGGTTGTAAAAATAATAAAAAAATGTATATAATTGAAATTGTTCTTCGTCCGCAATATACAACCGAAGTTACGAAATTAATAACACCTTTTGATATAAAGGCATCACGATTTACCAATTAGTGTTGATTCATTGTTGTTTCTAGAAAAAAGTTGTTTAGCCTCGCGTGCATTTTGAAAAGATATTTTTATAATTGCTCCGAATCGCTACGATTAAATTGCTGATCTAGACCAACAAGGTCCGCTCGTGTTTCTCAGATATCAATAATTTATTTATAAAATTCATCTAGATTAATAATAATCAGAGGTGATCTTTGTTTTCGTAAGTTTATCTCTAATTTAATGGACTAATATGGTATGACCCTACTTTGCGAACTCTTATGTCATTTCTTGTTTTTTTATAAAAAAAAAAATTTCCTACATTTGTTTGTAAGTATCCACTTTTCTACCTGCTAGTATAATTTTATGTAATATTTCTAATTTTTGGGTCTATTTACCTTTGAATTGAATTACGTTTTCTAATCTTTTGCTGAATGTCTGTCATTATTCTGTCATGGAACATAATCATGGAACCAGCCAAGTACATGGTTCTAGGTAAATTAATCAAACGTGGAATACATTTTTACATGGAAGTATTTAGCCGCTTTTAGTTCGTGGTTATCAAAGCAGTCATCAAACATAGATACTGATGTTGGTTATGTGTCTGTCTTTGAGCAATTGTAACTGTGGTTTGAAGAACTCGTTTTTCTTTTGAATTTATATATCCTTTTAAAAATTGGAATTGATTGTGTACACAGAATTCAAACAACAAGCGAAATTTCGTTATTCTTTGCAAGAAGTCAGATTTATACACGTAATTATCAATCCCACAATTACAATAACCCGTAATTTTTCACGGTTCGCGCTGTAGGATACTGTATTAATAATATTGGTCTACCTTTCTTTGGTAGCGGGAGAGGTTCTCGGGTATCATGGAGAACCGTTTTAATTTTAATCTCCATTCTTCTCCAGACTTCCTCTCTCCTCTTATATAACTCTTAGCTCTTTGTCCTCTCCTCACAAAGATCGCGTGTTGCCTCTGCGGCCCTCCACACCTTTTGTGCAATCGGGAACTTGACTGACTTATCTATTATATCTCTGGTCTAAAGCGACCGTTCCATCAATAATTACCCACGCCCCGACTTATCAGAAACATTATAAGGGTATTATTTTGGCATGTGGGTTACAGGTAAAGTAGAATAATATTAAAGATATTTTTGCTTTTGTATTGGTGGACTGTGTAGTAGGGTTACTGCGGGGTATGAATCACTACAGATGTGCCCAAATACAATCAAATGTGCGCTCTTTAAACCTTCTTCTTCTTCCTTGCACTGTCCCAACTCATTGCCTAGGTAGGCCTCTTCTCGTTCTCAGGCTATATTGTCTTCGGTTCTGGGTATCGCTTTCATCTGCTATATTTTAGAGCATCGAGTCATCCAGGTTCTTTTTCTTCCTCTGGATGACTGTCGATGAAGCTCCATAGACATTTACTACTACACTGTGTGGTCTGATGGTCTCCGTCTTATGTGTTCATACCATCTCAACCGTCGTTTCTTCAGCTTACTATTTATGTCCGTGACACCCAGGCTACCACGAATGCGTGAACTTTTAATTCTATCTTTTAGTGATACTTCTGCCGACCATCTATTTCATTTCTGCTGTTTCGAGTTGCCTAAAGTAGGAGTTATACATAGTCCAGCATACGGAGCCACACATTATCGCGGGTCTAAATGTGCGCTCTTCCAACCGCACCCAAGATTGTAGAATCTTTAGATGCATCGGTAAATCCTAACATTTTATTTACATGGTGTGTGTCTAAATTCGAACATAGGCTTAGCTAGGACTCACACCTCTCCAAATGATATATAAAATGATTTAAAGGTTTAGGTAGAATTAATATAATTAGTTGGGAAAATTATCCATAGATGTCAGAAGGTGCAAATTTCCCTTCAGCCAAGTAGGTGACGTTATAAAAACCTCTGTTTTAGGTTTTTATACTTCTCTTCGCCATACCTTCTTAACAAGTAAAACACAAACTCCTTGATCTGTCTTGGGTAGTTTGGATCTCCTGAATATTCACAATGTAATTGGGAATAGAGCTACCTATTCTGACTTTTCAATAAAAATGCTAGATTTGTCGGTAAAACTTAAATTTACCAATTTTTTAGTTTATAAAATAATTTAGATCAACTAGTAGGTTAAGGACTGTGGTTCTGCCATTAAGTACTCCATTATAACATCTATTAGTGATACATGCGTCGTTTATGAGGAAGAGGGAGAGGTTACAACAATAAAATACGCCAATGGTTACAACGGAGCTTTTGCCATAAGAATATGTCTATACCTTTACAGACTTGCTTGATTAATGGGTCATCGGTTCAATATCGGGTTCAATAACTCACCTCTTTACTGCTTATGTTGGACATCATGATAATAAATAATATCCGATATCCACCCACCTACTGTGAACCGTTATAACTTCAGGAAACCTCATGAAACAAAATACATTATAAAATGAAACACAGTTAGTTTGTGTACATCATTTTATTTATTTTAATACTTAAACCGGTTTCTTCCAAATTACTACTTAAAACATTGCCTAAATCAGTGGCACAGTACGCAAACATTTTAACTCCTCAGGCTATTTTTTCGGTTTCCGGAACAAACTAGATCTATCAAATTCTATATTCTAGTTAGGTACTTTATGGTGTATCTGAATTCTTGGAACAATCAATTCCAATTTTCAAAAGGATATATAAATTTAAAAAAAAGAGTTCTTCAAACCACAGTTAGAATAGCTCAAAGACAGACCCATAACCAACATCAGTATCTATGTGTTGATGACTGCTTTGATAACCACGAACTAAAAGCGAATTCAAAACAAATCCGAGTTCATTGAACCAAAGTTACAAACACTCACACACAGACTCGTAACCGAAATTAGCATTTTTGATTGAGCATTGATTGATCAATTGATCCTATCATACTCATTCCCTCCTTCCTTGGTAGTATGAACATTATGCGTATTCGTAGCTACCATTAAATCTTTTCAACCCCGCATTTTATTATCTTCTTCTTTATATCACAATATATCTTCTGTTGGGTATTTGGTTTGGACCCTCTTTCTTCTTTTTATTGCATAATTTCCGGACATCGGCTTTCCAGCCGCCAAAATCGTGCCATAACTCACGACGTTTCTCCGACTCGCCTTGCATCGATTTGCAATAATTCTTCGCGATACTTAAATTTGCCGAACATTTTCATACAATCTGAGCTTGGAGGATCACTCGAAGTCAGAGAGAACTAGAGATTAACCAGTTAACAAAAAACTCATCAACAAGTCTAACCCATCCGTGATATAATTCTGATAGTTCTACGATTGAATTGCTATCTTTTTACTTGCAATTTTAACTTCCCGCACCACTTTCATTTGAATGGCATATCTAAAATGATAAGCCCTCTTTGGAAAATTTCTGATTATTTTACGATTGAATTGGTATAATTTTACTGTTTTTTTTCTTAATTTTCGTTGCTCCTTTCCTTTGTTTATCGGTGTTGCTTGTCTCCGGTTCCTAAAACTAAGAGATCAAAAGAGGCATAAACATATAAAAAGGGTTAAACCATCTGTGGAAAGATTCTGATAACTTTACCGTTGAGTTGGTATCTTTTTACATGTTTCTTTAGCTTTTTTGCTCCTTTTCTTTGTTTTTCTTGGTGATGTTCCTCGTCTCTTAAAAGGAGTCAAATCTTTCGTCGTAGTTCGTATCAAAGATTCTGATTGTCTACCATTGAATTGGTGTCTTTTTACTTTGTGGTATAACTTTCTTCTTATATTTCCTTTGATTCTCTTGCTGGTACCCTCGATTCGGGTTCCTAACCGAAGATGTACGGCTTCGGCGGTATTGTAGCCGGGGCGTGTGTTTAGGAACGTAATCCTCTTGGATTTACGACCTCGCCATTTTTATTCACGTTGTCATTACTTTACATCATCACAAGGGTCGAGTTATAAATAAATGGCATTTGCAAAGTCTTGTGTAATGTTTCTACATTTGATAAAATAACTTTCAACTCTGTATTTGAACCAACTTGTAGTTGACCATTACTCTTCTGTCCAAGTTTCCCAACTCTTTCATGAGCAGACAATATTGTGTCTTGTTTTTTTTCACAATTAAGCGGACTTTTCTAAGCTTCGTAAAAGTGATTCGGCGAGTTATAAATAGTTACGTTGGTATAGAAATTCTAGACAAAAAAGCTTTACAAACTTTCCAAATTTCACCGTTCTAAAGTTCTTTCGTGAAGTTTTCTTGTTTTTGATAAATAAATTAATACATTTCGATTTTAAGCTCTTTTGGCTTATTTGAGTTTTATTTAATTTTCCAGACGTAGAAAATTTCGACGAGTAAACAATTTTATTTTTAGATTATTGATCTGTCTGAACATTAGAGCTTTGCCGCTGCAGTATTAGCATCTTCAGCTTTTTTAACTCCAAAATACCATTTTACGTGCCCAGAATTCAGACCGAAAAAAGCTTTTCGAAGTTAATACCATTTTACTAATTGGCATTATGAATTTAAACATTGGAGTAACCTACCTACTCGTGTTGTATTTCTTTGAGCTGGACTTTGAATGATAGTTCATACTGAAGAACTTTTTAACCTTAACTTATTACTGGAAAAAATCGACTATGGAACTTGTAACCTAGGCCACACTATACGTATGTTGTACCGTTGTACGTTTCGTATAATCTTGTTAATGTCAGTTTTAACCATGTTTTAGCACTGGAACACAAATTGCAAAATATGATCAGTATTTCTTGCAGATGTCGCATTGTGCTTCAATCAAGCTCCAGAGGCAGATGGAACATTCAGATCTGCGGAGACCGATCCAGTCTTCAACCAGCCCTTATCACCATAAACAAGACTGTTGTCATCCTCCTTAGGTTAACCACTATTCGCGTGTTTTCTAGGTGGGTTCTGTAAGTTAGGTTGGTTCGTATATTTTTATAATTTGAATACGCCATTGGTCTGAAAATTAGCAAATTTAGATAAAGATTTTATTTTATATTTCTTACTTACCTAAAATTTATTAGTTCTTTGCTAATTAGGTTCATTGTGGTGCATTTATTAGTGTATTTTTTGATAGGAACTGGCAATTAGAGATTTTGAGCAGAACCGTTGACAATATGAGAAAAATCCTTTGTTTGTCACACTCAACTCTTCATACTGCTGAAATGTGAATATTTTTAAGCAAAAATGTCGTTCATACATTTTTCAAAAAATCTCCGTCGTTTTCTGGTTCTACTAATAGAAAAATCTTCAACCTGCAAGCTGCAGCCCATCACATCTCTGTGAAACTGAACTACCAGTATCAGTCACAAATATTGCGAAGCGCTGCGTCAAAACAATTCTAACAGATAATAATAGCCTCGGGATAACACGAAAATTGCTCTTGAATCTGAAAATTAAAAATAACAGTTAAAATATAATTAGTCCATACACAATTTTTGAGACCCCTGAGAGATGGTAGGCGTTGTGGAAATATTTGTCTACGAAATAATTTGTATTTTATTCACAAAGTGGATTGTAATCAATATTATTAAGACACTTGTAAGATAAATAGGTTAAATGTATAAATGAATTTTTAAAGCGCCCTTGAGGTGATTTTCTCACAAAAATGGCGCTATAGAAATCATCCAAAAATTATTATTATTATTATTATTATGAGTCAACTATGGAAAATTAGCCGGTGAACAGCGAAAAATGGGAAGAAATCTGACTTACCCCGTTCCTATGGTGCACGTCTTGTTGAGAATCGATCTTATTAGCACTGAGAGATCATTAACTTGGCGATAACAACTTGGTGAGGGATCACTAACTTGGTTCTGCCCAAGGGTATGCAAGGGACTCGATATTATTGCTTATCACCGCACAAACTTCCTTAACATACTGATTTAGAATGATGCAAGGTCACTCAGGCATATTTTCCAACACTTTTCTGAGTGGGACAGGTATTTGGGTAATTGGTTGGGTGGGGGAATAAAGGAGCATTATGTTAAATAGAGAGGCGTTTAGTTGCGTCAACAATAGGAATATCTCAAAAAAATCCCATACATTGACAACCCACCCTACTTTATCATATTTCTTGCACCTTGTAGAAAATAGGTACCCACTATCTTCCCACTAGCTACCAGTCAGTAGTCACGTAGTGTAAGTATAGCAGTCACCTGCCAGGTACGAGTTAATGCGGTGCATCGCTTATTCCCAATGCCGTGTGCGAGAAACTGGTCCTTCGCCACGAATGTCCGAGTCGGTAAACGCATCAAACGATGGCGAACACGTGTCCCACCGGACTGCGAAGTATTTATTTGTATTGGCCTCTCGGATTTGCGAAGACATATTATAATGGATGGCAAGCTGGTTGCCGGATATTCCATATCGATGAGACAGCTAAAAGCTGTGGGTAAATGTTATTGGGTCGCAGACAGCTATTTACTATCTAGAACTAAATATTGTGATTTGTTTCATTGAGGTACAACACTATGATTTATTTATGAATATGGTATCTGTGAGGACAAATCTAACAGCTTGTTTTACTTAGGATTTCTCTTGTGGTCAAGACGATGTTCAATTTGTTGAGATGGAATGCTGTCATTTTTTTTCAATCGAAATCGCGTAGAGTTAACTGCTCTATTGGATTCTTCTATGAATTGAAATATAGATGAATAATATTTTTCTAGTTACAATCTAGTCAAATATTTACCAATCTCGTATGACAATGTAGTTCGCCCTAGTTAACAGCTGCTCCGCCTACTAATAATTCTTCCCGGTAGAACAATGTTAGCGGGCAGCTAGCGATGTCAGCAATTTATAATACCAAAGGGATATCTATATTTATATCACCAACCACAAAGGGATATTAAAATTTCAGCCATTTATGAACACGAAGTCGTAATCGTAACTCATTAGCTAATTGGTTTTGGGTCACTATTTATTATGCTGAATTTTTATTTCTACTTCTCTGTGACAATTCCTTGTACTTCCATATAAGTAAACCTTGGAGGAGGTCGACACAGATTAAAAAAAATATGGATACATTAAATTTCTCTTTTCGGTTTTTGACGCACCATTTTTGCGACTTTTATTAGAGCAGTTTCGCGAGTTGGAGAGATTGTGGTTGGTGTAACGAAATTTGAAAACGTGATGCAATGTTGCTGCAATCAGCAATGTGTACGTATATAAATAAATAAACAATGTATTTACTTATCTCGTAAAGTGGAATAGCTAATCTTGCATGACCTCCAAATTATTCAGTACATTGACTTTACTGAACTGGTTGGGAACGTTATTTTCATTATTCGTGTGTCATGGTTTCATATTACTTATAATAGCGTTAATATTATTTTAATGATCAAATGTAACTTGATATTTTATAATACTGTAGATAGATACTTAATGGACTTTTCAAATGCAGAAAGTAAATCATTAATTTGTGAGGCGAGTATGGGTACCGCCGTCCCGGGAACCATTTATTGGATAACCAACACCTCTGCCATAGGTCACCCCAAGTGGTTCGCTACGTTTGGTGACTTAGCAGGAGTTTCCTGGTTGATGGGGTGTTTGTGCGGGTCTTGGCAGCAGATGTGTCTGCCCACCAGCTGCATGGCAGGCCATCGGGAGAGAATGGTTGAGGGAGTCCCTTTGACTTCTCCAGCTGTCGTCTCTCGGAACATCGCCTTGTACCGCGATGGGAGGGATGATTCACACGCCCTGAACACACTGACCCCCAGATTCCTACTCACCCCTAATACCCTTTTCCTTTACAGAACTTCCTCGCCTTCCTTTTCTAAAAATACCTTCCACCCAGCATCCCCAAAGATGACACAGGCCCTGAGGGGGAATTATTTTTCTCAGAGCCTCCTGTATGGAGCTAATGTAAAAAAAAAAGATTTTCATCGGCTCTATATCCCTTTGAAGAGTCGTGGTCGCCTTTAAGAATGGGGACCCCTTTCACACCCTGCCGGCTTTCTGCCATCTCTCTCTGGTTCCTTCTTCCCAGTGTTTCACTGCCTCCACACCATTTAGCCTCCTAACACTCTTCGTCTTTTTTAGAGAAGCCTCTTTGGTGGTCATCTTCCATCCCTTGCTACGTGTCCAGCCAAATTTAGCCGTCTTAGTTTTATAAATATTATTGCTGACGGCTCTTCAACCAATTTTCATAGCGTCTACTTTTGTACCTCATCCACCAGATAACATTTTATTGTATAAATCCAAATATCTGTACTTTAATATCATTATCACGAAATCGATTAAAATTTCATCGGCTAATATGTTTTCTCCGTGATTATTGCATTCTTTCATTTCGATTATCAGAAATTTAGCACAACGAAATTGATACAAGCCGGAAGTGCTTTAATGATAATAATATGTGCTTTACTTTATGATTACGAGTGTGATTACTGATTACAATGATTATCTTTTTTAAACGTCTCAACCGCAAGCCGACATGCAAGCAGGATGTAGTAATGGAGTTATGCTATCTCGTGATGCAAATCAAATTCCCGTGTTTATTTTTGTATAAACAATGTCTTTCGTAACACCTTTTCCTTTTTCTACTTATTTTTGCGGCGGGTTTTCAGTTCTCAGTAATCGTGTTTCATAATCTTAGTCATATCTCTCGCTTATCGTTCTTCAAATATAAACAAAACAAACATCGATCTGCTTGATATTCAGCGTCATTTGTAGAACGGTTTATAAAATTGCTGATTAATGTGTTTGCGGTAAGTGTTAATTATCAAAAAATGCTAAATTTTATTTTTTGTGAAATGATCACGCGACACTAATTCTAGTATTTCACTTATCAGAATCTTCGTCAGAGCTACGACCTTTGGGGATTCCGATTGACCGCCTCTAGGTAATACCTTCACACGCTTTAGCCATCTTTAGCCAATTTAGGCCTTCTAATACATCCTTCAAACTTAATTGAAAATTATCCCAGTTTTGTAAATCTCGTTTATCTAGTTTCTTCAAACAATACGCGTAGCTCTTCACACCTTTTTCATGTACGGCTCCAAAGATTCCTTATTCCTCTCAAAATCTAAACCTTTTTGCTATCATCGTGAGGGTTCAATACTCTGGGACTTGGCTTAATACTGCGCTCTGGTCTGTTGGATGTATTAAAGATATATCCAATTGAAATTCTTTGTAAACCGTTGTGGCGTACTTTGATTAGAGTGGTTCTATTACTTCCCATCCGTCATCAAGTTTCATCATCAACTTCACTAATTAATTACTCATTACTTCGTTACCTAATGGCAATGGCATTATCCACTGCCGAAGCTCTGCACCCATGAAAGATAACAGTATTACGGTTGAATATTGATTAATTACCTACTAGGCTTACATTCACCTGCCACAATAGTTCTTGCTTTGAGCGCCTACAGACCCAGCACCAGTTCATAGAATTCCGAACCCAATAAGCAGATTTATCTTTGATATCGCGCCCACTCCCATGGTTCCCGCCCTAACTATCCTGTTATTTTATACCAGTTGTGTTATGTATTTCGCGTAACCGGTTCCTACCGTGCCAGTAATTTTTAAACGTTACATACTCGCACGACCCACGCAATTTATATCCGAACAATAAAGCTCTTCATATTAGCAAAAATAATAATAACATCCATATACGTGGGCAATCCCTATTCAGATATTTTAATAACCCATTTAAATTTGGCATAATTTTACTCTGCTCCTGTGGTGTTATTGTTTTTCGCTCGCACTAATTTATTGACTTTTTTTACAAATTTATTTTTGGCACGATTTGTTCAAAACCCGTTTTGTGATAATACCCAACCGTGTGTTGAAATCCTGGAAATATTGCGTAAAAAAGACGCTGATGAGAATTCCGGAATTATTGTTTTGTATTCTTTTTAGTACCTTCTAATTTATTAATGCATATTTCTCTACCATTGTTTCAAAATTTGCTGACAAAGTCTTGTACAGCTTGGTCTTCGAGTTTCCCATGTACGACAATTACCGTCTTCCGATTCCACGTTTCCCTTTATTTTTCCTTTGTTAATAAGTTGAGAAACAAGGCAGGTTCAAATATTATTCATTTCTTTCTTAGTGCGAAGTAACTTACTTGTTAGATGTTCACGAGTTGGTAAACAATGTCTATTATCGTGTCATAAAACATAATGTTCTATCATTTAAAATAAAAGTTAATAATTTAAAACTATTTACTGTTTTCTTTGTAAAGTGTCGCTATCATTATCTTCAATGGGTCGGTATTTAAAAAATCTTCTGTGTTTATCGTTGACCTTGAACTAAAGCACCGCATTCCTTGGCTCTCTTTAGAACAAGTGCTGAAAGGAGGTCATTAAATATCTGTTTGTTGTGTTCTTACAATAATTACTTTACCACCTAAATGCGTCAACAGACTCTAGTAGTTTTATTATGAATACATATTATTTACATTTTGTGGCTTGTAAATGTGATAAAGAGAATTCATAGTAAAAAAATACATCGGCTTTGAATCGAGTCATTCTTTGTGTCATGCGGAACCGCGAAATACTTAAGCAATTCTTTTAATTTTTCATGTTATGATAAAATGCGGCAATCTACTTTTAAATTTGTTGAATCACTGGTTATACCTAACCATAATTAATTAAACATTGTATAACATACGTCACGCAGATCGATAGAATAAATCGTTTAATTACTGGTACTGAATGACTTTGCCTTTATCCAATGTCAAATATTTACCTATTAGTCAGAACAATATGGATAAAAACTCACTGGGGGAGTTGCTAGAACTGTAAATAGGACACTACCACCTCAGGATATACATGCAGTTTTGTGACAGAAAAGCATCAATACAACAAACGTGTGAAGAGAACAAACAAACAATATTTTATGATGCTAATATTTCGCCTTGACGGGAAGAACGCTCAGATAACTGTGAAGTTATATTGTAGGACCGGAAGACACCTCTAGAAACCCGTTGGGAACTTTGATGAACTTCATTAAAGGTTCTGGACAATGGAATACCGTGTACCATGGGACGTAGTACAATAATTATTAGCCTATGGCCTAGTCCTAATGTAATGCTTACGGGAGCTATAAAGACCGTATCCTTATCAATAATAATATCTTATTTTTATTTATAATTTTTTTTTTTCGTATGAATACCGCTCAAGAGTCCCAACTGCTTTCGTCTGGAGCCAGTGAGACTATGGCATCCCCAATTGGGGTATGTTGTGAGGCTGAAGGTAGTGGGGAGGGGAAGGAGATGGGGAAGAGGAAGGTGGAAAGTATCTGGCTATTCAGATATGGTCACCAAACATGGCTAAAGCCATTTAAAAGCAACGTTTCAATTCTGAATGATGGTCTTACACCAGGGCGATACTATCTTCCACTGTGGAACGTGCCACAAATATACTATACATTATTAAAATGAATAAATTGTGCAATAACACAAATTAATCAAATAACATTTATTTGCTACGCCGGGGTTCGATCCCGCGACCTTCGCAATGCGAGTCAAGAGCCTTACCGCTAGACTACGCCGGCCGTCATTATCTCAAAATCTCATTGCTTTCCCCATTATCTCAAGATTTAATATTTTGAGATGTCCGACTATCAACTGGACGATACACATAGTAATCCGAATATTAAGAATACAACACGTGTAGAATTATGTAGCGAATTAATCGTTTAGTTATTAGTTATTATTTAATAATCACAATAAAGTCAAGATGAATTTGTATTATTTGTTCTGTAACCATCATCTTCGTTCTGGAAATAATTTAATTCTATTCTTCCTTCTAAGTTTTAAACAACAAGA
Source organism: Glyphotaelius pellucidus (assembly GCA_936435175.1). Lineage (NCBI taxonomy): Eukaryota > Metazoa > Arthropoda > Insecta > Trichoptera > Limnephilidae > Glyphotaelius > Glyphotaelius pellucidus. Next base: position 2,423,101 of record OW386550.1, read on the forward strand.
CGAAAAAAAAGATTAATGTTAAAGAAAACATTTCAAAGAAAGTTGAGGTTAGGTGTAAGGAAAACTTACCACTGACAATGTTTCAAAAACTTATTTTGACGGATCTGAATAAATCCTGTAATTGGCTCACTTTATTAGACTCAAGTTTTCAAAGGTCAAAGTAGATTAGTTTTCTAATTTTTTCCGAGTAAAATTATTTTCCTCTACGTAATCTTCGAAGTTCTGCGTGAAGAGTCTTTTTGAGAAAAGGAAGGGGTGAAACTGGGTCTTGAATATACCGGTGTTGTAGAGAGAGGAAGTACGCACATAGCAAGAGATCTGTAGATTTGCCTAAACGCGAACCTTTATAAATTCAAACAGATTTAGTCAGTTGTTGTTTTACAGACAGCTATCAACAACTTTTTTTAAGCCGCGGCATACCCCATTTCTACCAATTTTTTACAATGTACCTTAAACACTTTAAGTTTTAAAGCTCTTAAAAATATATAGACTGGTCAGTGGTTGAGTGGGCATCGCATTTGGATTCCACCCGGGCGTCCCGTGTTCGATTCCTCGGCTGGCTAAGTCCTCCATCACAACACAAGCAACATTGTCGGCTTTCTGTGGTGGTAGTAGGAGATTTTCAAACATTGTTGGGCTATTCGTAGCCCGGGAATGTTTGTCCTTCTTTTAAAAAAAAAATAAATTGTTATTCTTGAAGATAATATGTAGACATTCCCCGCGCCGAAACGCAAATTATATGAAATTCCCTCAAAAAAAAATCGCAAAATATGCTCCGAAAATTATTATAAACACGTTTGTTTCAGTTATTTTACAAGTTACATCTACTCAAAAAAATCACAGTGTTTCTTTAAATGCTGTTTTAGACAACCCCCGCGAGATTTTTGCTCTATTTTAAACGAGCCGTGTTTTATTAAACATTTTCACAATTTTCGCTTCAATTTTATCGTTTTAAATATTAGCGCGCTCTCTCCAACATTCTTAATTACATATCTCTTCATCTTCTTCTTTTTGAGCGGGTATACGGCGTCTCAAGATATGAAATGCTCTGAGATTTGCTCTGATTAGAGACGATCATTCAGAATAGGAAAATTGAAATGGCTCTAGATACGTTTTTTGACCAGATCTGAATAGCCAGGTACTTTTTGAAAATAAACTCAATAAAGTCACTAAATATAATATCTAGCTTAAGCCAGCTGAAGCAATGCAATGTTTCGATTCTGAATGATTGTCTCTCACCAGTGCGGTACTTTGATTATATTTAACATTGCAACGAGACGCTATAGTTTATAAGACTTTATGTAAATCAGATAAGTTTTTAGATTTTCACGGCCAAAAGTATTTTCGTTATTTGTTTTTGGGGTATTATGCCGTGTTGCGCTACCTCCTTCTTTAAACAACGTTTTGGACAGCGTTACAGTGTCCATCATCAGGGCAAATGTGCTAAAGATATGTTCGCTGTCCGAAACATTGGCTAAAGAAGGAGGTAGCGCAACACGGCATAACACCCCAAAAACAAATAACGGAAATTTATTTAAATCGTTCAAAATAAATAATATTTTATTATTTTTCTCTATTTTTCGCGCCTTCAGTTGGTCGGCCATTAAATACATCCCACTAAACCTAATAAAAGCTCAAAATAGATCACTTAATGCATCTCTTATAATAATCTATTATCATCTATAAAGTGACATAATATATTCGCAGCTCTAAAACAGCTGTCAGCGAGTAACAGTCTTAAAGCGACGACGGTGTATAGACTGTAGAAGTAGATGTTGACTGTATCTGACGCGGAAGGGAAATGCTTGGAGCTCTGCCAAAGTGCTGCAATTCCGCCCCAGGTCGACTGCAGCCCGTAATGTTTTCATAAAGTGTTTTTATTGTTTTCAATTTCACGAGCCGTGTGTATTATTTTATGAACCGCATATTCGCAGCTCTATTTGACTGAGCATTTCCTGGAGTCCACAATGGAGTTCTGGTCCAATCCTGATCAATGAACTGGCAATTGAACGGCGACAGTAGACTCAATGCTTGAGAATTAACATCCCCAAGGCATAAAACTGATGCGTCAGTATTACGACTGAATAGTTTTTAAAATGTTAGTATACATCTATTTGTAGCTCTATCTAACTATTTCTTAGAGTTTATTCGGTGAAATTTTGCAATAGAATTGTTTCCAATACTAATTTATTTATTTTTTAATTTGTTTTAGAAAAGAATGTGTCCATACTGGGGTATCCCGTTCTAAAGTCACATTGTACATATTTTTGTGTTTGAATTATAAGTTAATACCTATTTTAAAATATTACAAGAGGAAAATTCACTAAAAGAAAGCATCAAGCCCAATACAAGCATCAATCTTTATTTGGTTGCAAAATTGTATCTATGTTCTTCCTTCCCATGTCCATAATCCACATTTTAATTCTTCTTTTGAAGTCGTTTATTTTTTTAACGGTTTTTATAACAAGAAAGAGTAAATTAAATAATTTTTTAGAGAAGTATTGCATATTTCTTTGTCCAAAGGTCGTTTTAGTTGTTGGTTGATGGAATACATGTTGTAATGTGGATCTTGTGAATCGGCCCAAGTTTGTCTGTTCAAAGTTATCCTGGTTTTTGAATGCGTATATTAGAATATCTTTTGCATATAATTGTTTTAGTGACATTAAATTCAGTGCCTTAAAAGCGCAGTCTATAGGAGTTCTGATGGGGACTCTAAGTATAATTTTCAAAATTTCCCTTATTATCATTTATGATTTGATAACACAACAACCAACAAGCCTCACAAGGAGAGATCCGTGAACGTGCTATGTATTATACCTACTACGTTTCTTTATAAGATAAAAAGTAATCCATTATGTTTTTGCATGATTAGTGAGCTTCGCCCTTTTATTGAAAATGCTAAAAAATAAAAGGGGGATATAACAGAGATGTGTTTAGCATTTAATAAAGTTTAAATCGTGCGTGTATGGTTATTCAGATTGTTGTTGAGCATTACGAACTGCATTCAATCCTGATGTATAGCAGTGGCATAGGAAGAAGGAAGTTAGGCTGAAAGCAATAGAAAAGATAGACAGATTGAAGATTCGAAAAGAATGCACAAACATTAAGTCAGTGTAATAAATAAGATTTAGAAATGGACGTTTAGAGTGGGTAAACGAGGAAATGTCAGGAAAATGTATGTTTATGACGCGCCAGTGAATTAGAATTGCCAAATTGCTCCGTAATGTTTCCAGTTTCCACGTGTAGCTTTTGCGAGGTCTCTTAATATAAATTTCATACAATAATGCGAGAATAATGGCCTCCGTAGAGCTTTATTTGATTATACTTTCTGAGAAAACTGTTCATCTCCTTGTTTATTCTCTCAATCACCGTTCGTACTCCTCCACACGTGGCTGCGACCTTTCGAGGGAATTAAGAATTAATATAAACCTTTATATAAAATGTCGGACGCATTTTCTGTCACGGATTCTGCTCGTCTCCCCTCTCTCAATTTCCCCATCCCACCCGATCCTCCCTTTACTCCCTTTCCCCTCCCAGTCCCCCTTAGCGAAGGGGATACCTTTTGTTTATCAACATCGTTTGCTTTCCCCCATAATACCCACCACCGCTTTTCTTCTCGTAATATTCTCCATTTTTCATTCTGTCGGCTTTTCCCGACCGTAAAACTTCTCATCCTTTCGGGAAACGCAGACACTTCCAAAAGACATGTTTTCCCAAGAAAGAATTCTTAATTTCTTTTAATGTCGCATTTGTTTCTGAAAAATAGCCGACAGTTTTAAATTTTATTTTATCTTTTATTTAAAGTGTTACTTAAATTCATTTTCATCGTAATGGCAGGAAAACACAACTCGGTATTGTTAAACACTTGCTTAATTTACATTTTTGTGAAGTCTATTAAATGCACTTAGGGGCCATTCATAAATTACGTCGCACCTTAAGGGGGGGGGAGGGGTGCAGAAAAGTGTGACACTGACTTTGCGACGTCACATGCAGTTAGGCTTACACCAGATGACAGGAAGGAATTTTCCCCGACATGTCCGTTTGATGTTCGAATTTTCAAATCGAAAGAAAACCACAAAAACCTCGTGTTCTCGACAACTCGCAGTATCCCATTTGACCCCTCCCCGCAAGCAGTGAAATCACAAAAATATCTCCGTATCCCGACTCGCCCCTCCCCGTAGAGATGCATTCGACACAAATACATCCCATCTCTCCCCCTCCGTTGTGGTAAATGTGGAAAAATATGGTAAAATTGCAAAACGTGTGATGTCACGCTAAGGTATAGGGGATCTCGCAAATGTGACAGCGTGTGGGGACGGGGGGGGGGTCAAAAGTCATGAAATTCGTGTGACGTAATTTATGAATGGCCCCTTACGACAAACCAACTCCAACTCAACTATTTGAATCACCCGATTATGGTTTACTTTTACAAATATCTGCAAGGAAAACATTGTTCTTGATAGTATATTGTCTTCCTGGGGCATCCTTGACTCCTTCTATCTCTATCCGCCTTCGCCTCGTGTATTCCGCTGACACTTCTTGAAGACATTGAACCGTCCTTCCACTCTACGTGTCACATATTTCTAGTTATCTCTGTTTGGTTGTTTTTTTTACACATGACTAATCATATGAATGAGGTAATTAAATTATAACATGTTAATTTGTTACTCAGACATTACCGCAACCGTTATCTTTCTTTTGTGGTTATTTATAAACACTTTTAGGTATATTAGTCTACCAACAACAAGAACTACAAACGCCTAAAATACGCTTTCCCATGATGAAAAGAAATCTATATTAGGTTAACTAAAAACCAAATATTGTTCCGCTAACTGTGTCAAGACTGAGGAAAATTTGATCTTGTTTAGTAGGCAATAAAAAGTATTACTTATTTGCGATTGCAAAGCAACCGAAAAAGCGAAGCTTAAGGTGTTATTTTCTCTTTTATTTCATTCAATCCGATTTCTAATAAGAAGTTATTTGTCTAAATTTCGACAGCACCAGATAAACGGATCAATCTTGCTTAAGCGGATCATTGGTAATGGAGGCTGGTTCCTTTTACGTAGACCCCGCGTAGGAAGGCGCTGAATTTATTCTAAATATCTAATTATTCTTTTTACCGCATTGATGTCCACTTGCTTTATTAATCATTTCTAAATGGGCTAAGTTTGTTGACCTCTCAACATGAAATCCAATTTCCATCGTTTTATTTTAATGTGAGTAGTACCTATCTTATTTAATTTAAGTAGGTACTCTCTGGCTCTTTCGAGTCTCTTTTTTATGAGCGTGTATTTGAAAATGTGGAATACATAATATCATTACCTATTTTTTATGGTTCAGTACTAAAAATGACTATAAACATACATTTGTTGACTCTCCTACCTAACTCAAGCAATATCACAAATTATTTATAAATTCTATATCGGGTTGGAAAAATGTCTAAGGGATAGTGACAAAAACTTCAGACATCTGTTAAATTGTATGAAATATATACCAAAATGTCTAAAAGTAGGTGCAGTTTGAAAAGCAGTAAAGTTTTACGTAAAGTTACTGAATGTACTTCATATATAATTTTAAAGTTTACAGTCCTACTAGCACTTCATTGTAAACCTTGTGCATTTTCCTGACTGTGGGTATATAATATATATTTACAGATAAATAATCTTAGGCACATTTCAAATATAAATAGCTCACTATGGAAATAATGGTTCGAGCCGAAATTATTAGCGTTGACCTAGAAATTCCAGACAGTAAAGGCTGTATAGTTTTCGTGGTTCCGTGACAGCTGATTCGCCGACAATTAGCCGTCGGTTTAGGGAAAATACGGTATATCTCAGTACACAAAATTTAACTAAGTGACCCCGAAGGGATGTGCATAGAGGATGTACCGCCGAATAACAAAGGCTAAAACATATTTTCATTCAAATGCATCAAGGAAAAATCTACTTGTCTATATACTGTGTATACCAAGGGCATAAGTACAAATAATCGACACTGTATATAAATTCGTTTGATATTCACATTCGTATTTTTGAAGTCGAATTTACGTTTGAAGTTGGTAAATAATGCACAAAAAATTATAATTTTGTAGTTAAAACTTTTCACGAGGGGCCAATTGTCGACGGATCAATTGTCAAGTCACCAATTTTCGTAATGCTAGATCACGGTTAGAGAACTTTTGTGTTTTTATTGAAACTTTGGCAAATTGATTTATATTGTGTCGATTTTTATGCTTTTACATGCTTTTCAAATTAATCCAAAAGAGGAAAAAAAATATTTTACATATATGGGTGATTTTAGCCTAATAAAATCATTAAAAAAAGTCTAACAACATTTCTTGTAAATTTTTTTGGTATATTTTTAATTAAAATGGAAAATGAGAGCAAGTACGTCCAGTCTGTTTAGCCTTTTGTAAGAGAATTCAGTTCCAGGTATTTGAAAATATGCGGATACCATGTCGGAAAAATGTTTCATTTGAAGCTCGTAGGAAGCATTTGAAATTCCGCCAGTAACAGGATATTTGGAATGGCATTCCTCTTTGCAGGGGATTCTGTTTACCCTCTTATTACTGTGTGCGGAATCGGGGGGTGGGGCTGGGGAGTTCGCCCGTGCGGAAAGCGCCGGTCAGCCATTTTGCTAATCCACTTCGCTGTTCCGACCCGCCTGCAATATCGCGTGCGAGAATTCCACTAATCAGTGATCTGCACCGAAACCTCCCTACATAAATGTCTGGGCACTTATAACAGCTAACATGGCCGCCGATCTAGTCCAAACATGGATATTTCTTGCATGGCGACAGTGTTGCCATGTTGGAATCTATATTCTCGCTAAAATCACTTATACAGATGATACTGGATGATGCCGAGTTGATGTGAATTTTTAAATTTCAGACAAGGAATTAATTATACAATTTGTCCAAAGACATTCTTTCAATTACAATTCATTTTTTCAAATTTTCAAATTTTCTTAAGGCCGGCGGGTACACAGATATTGAGAAGAGTCAAATTAGCCACGTAGCCAAGAAACCGGAAACGAAACGAACAAACAAATTTACATACAGATGAAATGCCAAACGGTAGAATTAAAACAGGAGTTCGCTACGGTTAGTAAAATTTTAAAGTTTTTATAGTTTTATATGATACCACGTCAAAAATGCCTCCCCAATCTACATAAGGCTTGATTTCGCGTAATATTGAGCATAAAATTGCCTAGATCTACGTCTAGAGGCATTATTAATACAGGAAAGTATTGTCTGCACTCAACCATAAGATTAAGTATCCATTTTCCTCAGTAAACGTAACTTGCGAAATATGTGAAGTGCGCGTGACGCCTGGCCGGTTATCCTCGTTACAGTCGTTACGATGCAGAGCGGTATAATATGTAAATAAATAAAATAACATGTTTACGTCAACGCGTTTTCCAGTGATGAACTATTTACCTTGAAACGTATGGATTCGCGACAAACTCTGCGATTCACACGATCCGCAATTTGCAATAACAAATTAAGGTCACTTGACTGGTTCACTTGTGTTTGTCATTCTCGATGAGTAGCCGTTTACATAGCGTGAATACTGTTTACATAAGCATGAGAAGAGTTTTCCTTCTGTATAATTTAAATCAGTTAATTATTATTGTCATGTTTACCAAGAAACCATTATAATAATCATTTATATACTAACGAAAGGTTGTTTCATAGATTGCCATCATATGGACATTCAGCGCCATTTTGTTTTTTTTTTGACATTTGAAAGGTATTCTAAAGTTTGTTTCAGCTTTTGGATAAATTGTGACCTTTCAAATGTCAAAAAATGGTTATTTGATGAAAATGTTTCATGCGAATTTAATAGTAACGGAACAAACAATGTATGGGGTCTGATCTTTTGAAATTAAAATTAATATTTCAAAACTCCATAGCTCACGCTGAAAATGACGTTGCAACCTGAAACTTTTTATGTGGATCTAAAAATTATACACGGGAAATTTGTGTTTTCATTTCATAATGCCAGATCTTATTTATTTATTATTTATTTAATTTTAAATGCAGATTTACAGCTATACAAAACCGATAATTAACGTACATTTTATTTTATTAAGTAAAAATATTAAGTAATTGTTGAATATTTTGTTGAAAAATATTTCAGGTCATGTCAGGGGACAGATAATTTAGTAACAGAATCATTTTTCCGATCGGCATTACTAATGGTAAGTTGGTTCTGCACCTCGGAACAACAAAAGTTCTGTGTCTACGAGCTCTTGCGAACTTGTCGGGAACATAAACTCAATTTTTTGTAATACATATCGGGAATACAGATTTTATCGTTCAGAAGATTGTGTAGTGTTGTCAGCAAAGCAGTTTTCCTTCTATCGGCGAGGCTGTTAATACCCAGCATGCCGGGCAAAAGGGCTGATGGATATAACCAGGGATAATATCCAAAGTCTCTAAAATGAGCCGTTCTTCAAATTCGAAAGTTAATTTTGGACTGTACCAGATAATGTTATGAAAAGTTTGATATAAACCTTGAAAGAGAAAAGGAAAAGAAAACTAATTTTTTGGGAAACTTATAAAAATCTTTGATATTAAATATTTTCATTCGCCTTGAATGAAGATTCAATTTTAGAATGTCTTTCAAGTCCAATAATAAACTCAATTACCTACCTCCCCGAAATCTTTCTGAGAAATGTAAACTTATTCCGCAAGCTTCCTTCAAAGCTTTTGGCTAAAACTTCCCCTCACCCCGTAACACTTCTTGTAACACATTAATACAGGCAATACAAACTGACTCATCAAAAGGGCAGAGGCAGACAATAATTATTTACTTATCAATCTATATTAATGATATTTTCTACTGAGGTGCACGTTGATTCCTAAAACTCTGCAATAGGTATCTACCCTAGATGTAGGGTAGTCACAAAATCTGGAAAAGCATATTTGAACACGCACACTATCAATTATAAATTTCAACCAATTGGTCAAAAGGATATTAAAAGCTACATAGTAAACACACCACTGGTAATTTTAGTTAAGTGCCGGAAACGCAGCAGTTTTGCTTCCCTAAAATATTGAATGCCTCGGGTTCAGCATGAAATTTCATAAAATTTGGGAAAGCACATTTCAACGCGTATTACATTAGTAATGTCAACCAATTGGTCATTACACGTTTCACAACAAACACACAACCCAGATAAATTATGCTGTTAGTAATTTTGTGAAATTGTGGAAAATTGTGGCAAGTCGTTATTATTAGCAATTTCAACAAATTGGTCAAAAGGGTATTAAACGTTACATTGCAAAAACATAGACTTGAGTAATTTTTGTTTAAGTGCCAGGAGAAGAACGGTAGTCAGTAGTGTAACTTCCCTAATGTGTTGTACGTCTCGGGATCGCGTTTGGGTGAAATTCGGAAATGGGGAAAAGTGGGGTGGGTTGAAGGGGATATTCTCCCTCGGTATCCCCCTTCTTCCCACCCCTGGCGGGATTTTCCCCCCGTTTCCATAGTCACTGCAATCGATGTTGCCCTTTCATCTTCTGTTCCCCGGCGTCATCCATTAAGGCCAGCTTTACTGCGGGCGGCGACTTGTTTCCCAACTTAATGTGTCGCTGGGTCAACTTCCAAATACCTCTACTTTATACGAGTATATGCTTAAGTGGAATTACCGTTGGCATTTATTCTCGCAATTCTCGTTGCTTTTTATGATTTAAATTAATACGGAGTTTTTTTTAATGGAAAGAACACGAAGTTAGGTTTATCGTGTTTTCAAAAAGAAATTTATTTTGGTTAAAAACCTTTTAACAGACCTTTTATGCCTGTTGTGAGAAATTATGACATACTATCATAAATAATGTTGAGTTTTTATGTTAGTTCCGGAGCCAAGGAAGGATAAAAGTAGAAATAAAATCCCTGAGCCGTACGTGTTAATGAATAAGGAGGTCCGAAAATACATCAAGGTCGATGACGCATTGAACCTTTTGTCCACAAGAAAGGGAAGCTGTGTAAACAGACGAAGAGTGGGTAGATGGATAAACTGTCAGGAATATGAAGTGTATAATGCAAGAGTCGACGCGATTGAGTCAAATAATGCAAAAGTCAGGTTAAGAATTGAAACAAAAGAAGAGTATGTAATGATTAATGCTCATGGAAAAAGAAGAAGTGTATGTTAATTGTTAAGACATAGTTTTATGGCGAAATTCAAAATTTTTTCCCCAAAAAACCATCATCACCACTTTTCACTTCATCACTTTTTAAAATAATGGAGCACCTTCAAAATCAAGGCACTGATTGTAACATAATAATATATAATAATAAGCGTCCTTTCCATTCCAACTTTCCTCCTGAACAAAGAGTCGATTTACACTGATGAAACGTGACTAACTATAAGAAACCCACTTTTCCGCCGTTCTGGCGTTCATTCGTCATTGTTACTGAAAATTTTGCATTATTATTTTCTAATTGTATTTGTTTTTTGTTGTTTCAGGCACGAGTGAGCAACAGGTCCACTGCGAGAGCCAAAAAAGCCGGAGCGCTCCTGCCAGCCGTTATACAGAACGATAAAGGTAAGAATCTGTTGATATTTTTTCTTTGTTGGATTATTGAAAAGGGTGTGGAACGATTGTCGTAAGCAAAAACTGATAAAACCATTTGAATATAGCACGTTACGAGCTTCTTCTTCAACATTTATCTCCTTGCCGATGGTTCAGATCTCCATGCCAAGTGTTTTGATGTACCAGGGGAACTTTTCCCGAATTTGTCCACAAATCTCTTTATGAGACACACTAGTGCCATTTACTATTTATTGATCTCTATCTTTATAGTCCTATTTCAATTTTCAATGTCAGTCAATATCAACAACTATGAAAATTTCGCAAATATAAACAATATATACAGCATAAGGTATGCGTTATAAAGAACGTATTGTTTTGTTATTTTATGGAGAGGTCCACCTAACCCTTATACGAAATTCAAATGCCATGCGTAAAAGACCCACTCGTTTTACTGTCGACAAGCTTTTGGCTCGGATTGACCATGTTTTTACGTCATACAGATTAATTATATGGCGAAGATTTGCCCTCGGATAAGTCCACTTTTATGTATTTTTTAAAAATTAAATGAAAACAAATAAATTTGTAGAACGACTCTATTTAATCAAAATTATCAACGTATTTCGAAACCACGTTCTTTCAAATGTGAAATAAATTAGGTGAAGATACCGTTTTTCCTACACCATCCTGAAGGTCACGAATTTTCTCGTGAAATAATATTATCTTCCTAAACTTAACTGCTTTCAAGCGTTCAATAGCTGTCTATTGATTTCATGCTGAGTTATGTATTTATATAGCAAATATCAGGAACTTAGTCTTCATTTATATACTCTAGCTTTTGCTTATCGTTCTTAAGATATCTCATTTGTAGTTCTAAATGTAATTAGTTAGACACTCGTAAGTCTATAGAAATGGCAACTTGTCCGTGAACACACGAGTCCACGCCTTTATGAGTTTATTCTACCGAACGGCGTAGCTATTCACGTTAATGTCCCGTAAAATAAGGTATTCAGCAGGATATCCAGTAACCTTATGTGCCAACTCAACCTTAGAATTCCTACATTAAGGTTTTATAGTCATGTTTATAGTGCTTATTCAATATAGATATATTATGTCACAATTTTATAATTCGTATGTTAATTGCCTACTATTATATTTAATAAGGCTTATTGTAACATCCAACCTGCACTCACAATGTTTTATACATTGCATAAAGTTCTGCAATCTCGTAATGTAATAAATTTAATTGCAGTAGAAAAACAGTGACCAAAATTGATGTGGACTCATCAATAGATTCTCACATTTTTAATTTTTCAAAGGATATTATTACTGCCAATACTGCCAATGCTAAATAATTCGTTTGTTCTTGGAAAATAATTATTTCTCATAGAACAGAGTGTAGGATTCATGTTCTCCGTGATTAATTTACGTCAAATATGTAAAATCGAGGAATCTTGCTTCCAATTCCTCAAGGATTTCTTGACTTTGAAAGGTATCAATGTCGTTCCTATCGCCTCATTAGTATTCTGTTTCCATGTACATAATTCTATAGGTAGGTATGATAGGCATATCAAAGTCTATTTGTTGAAATCCTCCTTAATAGATAAATTTGAATACGCATTCCTAGATCACAGACATGACGCACAATTAAAATACGTGCCTTAATAATTTATCGACGCTTCAAAAGATGTCTTAATTACAAGCATCAACATTGAAAATACAATATACAACGTCTGATGTATGGCCGTGTTTGTTTAGGTTGTATTAGGAAAGGTTGAGATGTTGTGTGGAATCGCCAATTAGTGGGACACTGCAGGAAACGGTGTTGACACCTTTTATGGATTTTATGTTAAGCTGCTCATTTACTTGGGCATGACCGTTTTATGTGTGAGTGTGTATGACTTTGGTTAACACTTTCTCTCTGGCAAACTATTAAAATCAACACCGCTTTCTTCTCCAATGACAAAATGGACATCAATCATGCCATTGAAAATTGTCTATTTTTGTAGCATGTTAGTTTATGATGATGCAAGGCGAAATGATGCATGCTTTTGTAATTAATAGCTGTGTGACTAGTACAGAAATATGGAATTTTTTAATCTTTAGAAATGCTTGATGGCAATACGGCAGAATATGGCCGCATACTCTGGAAATTGAGTTGAGAAGTGATAGAAAAGCCACAAATTTTAACTTTCTGTGACCATAAAACATATTGATGCTATTTCATATTTAGTTTCTGGAACCGGGATTTCAGAAGTTCCAGAAATGCCTCAGTTAGCCTTTCTTGACCAAAAACCATCATGATATTATTTTGCAAATCAGTTCTTCGGTAGATAGTATAGTTGAAATTTCAAAATTTCACGCACAAGATACTCTGGAACTGGTTTCGAGAACTAAACCATGAAAATAGCCGTTTTGCTGCCGTAAAACATTGTGATGTTGTATCGTCTTTTCGTCTTGCCTTACTAATTTCGATATTCGATAGAAACAAAAGGACCTACATATTTATAATTAAAATTCTCGTTTGTGGAAATAATTTGTTGATTTCCTCTAATTATTCTGGTTATTTAACTTCGTCAAGGTCACGATTAAACATTTTAGTCTACACTTTTAACATTGTGCTGGCAGTATTTTCATGATCTCATTTAGGAATTATCTTGAATTCTCTCGAACTCTATTATCGTATTTTCCTATTTCCTATGTTTATGTTAAAAGAGATTCGAAAATAATCGTATTCCGGCCACCTACCTGAAATTAATAAAGAAATTCTGAAAATAAAACTTAAAATAACAACTTTTGACCTTTTGATAAAACTGTATAAAATGTTAATTTAATAATGATAGGAATTTGGAAATACCATCGATACAAAAGGTTAAATACGATACGGACCGCTTTTAAGATTTAATTTCTAAGATTTCTGTACATGAGGGAGTATGGCTATTATCCGTGGCTCTATCCTACCGACTTTCTTTTGGGTATGCTCGGAATGAACCATCTACGGGTCAGAAGGGATGTACACATTGCTACGCATTTCTTCAGATTGATCCGCGGATGGTTTGAAAACTCAGCTATCATGGAGAGCATTCATTTCTATGTTCCCGGTGGGTATCTTCGCCACCGACAGCATAGACTGTTCTATCTTCCGGCCTGCAGGACTAACTTGCCAATGGTCATGCCGGTCGGGAGAGCAATTTTACTGTTAAACAGAATTAATTCGGATATCGACATATTTAGCGTTAGTGAAGCTGCCTTTAAAAGGCAAGCTCTATTAATGCTTGTATAGTTTGTATCTACCACTGTTACAAATGTATTTTAAAAACGAATTAAATGTGAAATTTTGTAATGTTTTTTAAAGAATCAAAATGAATTGAATTGAATTTATTAGAGTCACAGTGTCCTTGTATGTTTTACACCCAAAAGTGAGACACGGATAGGACAACAAAACTAATATTTTAGCAACGAAGTGTTGACCCAAACTGGCTACTAATAAAAAACGGACATTAAATTATGAAAATAGATTAGGTTAATTTTTTAATGTTGGTGTAGCTTACTGCTACACCAGTACTCAGTTTACCATACCAATACTTCTTCAATCCATATATTTTAACTTTACTGTATTTTACTCTGAACAAAGTAGGTAACTAGTATTTTTTCTCTCAAAACGCACGTAAAATTATAATAATAATGAATGTTGTGATAACACAATTACTGGAATATATTTCACATTTTCCGTTTCTAAATAAAGTTATGTATTTATTAATCTTGTTTTTTAACGTTTATAAATGATAATATTATGATATAAATTCCCGCTGGGTCATTTCACTACACGGGACGTGGCATGTGATATCAATTGACTTTTGATTACCGGCATTACTGTCAACTTTTTATCGTATATAACATGGTGTTTTTAAGTCTATTCATGGGTTATTTAATACGTTTATTCAGCAATAAATTCCTCTGCGTATACAGGGTGTAACACCCGAATTTTAACCGGTGAATTTCATGCATATAAATATGGATTTTGTGCCAGACTTTTTTTTTTCTTCTAAAAATATGTATTTCCGAACCACTAACGGCCCGCCCCATGCTCAGTCCCCTGTTTTCAATTCTGCGGAAGAGGGACGGTGCCGACCTCTCCGTATACCTTGTAAGATTTTTTTGTCGTCTTTGAAAAAAATGTTATTTACGTTTTATACTCCAAGCTTGGGAATCGAAGTTTGTCAGATACGTGCTCTAACACCCTGTATAAGTCGTTATATCCTTGGTAGGTTTTGCTTTACGCTTAATGGCGTCCCTTATCGGTCTACGAAGTAATTAACACCAATATGTATGGAAAGTAATAACAATAACACTAAAGATGCTTTGAAGCCTGCTTTATGAATAAAATGAAAATTTAATAATATAGCGACGCTTAGTAACAGACTTATTTTAACGGCGCTTTTGTAAGCTTTAGTTATTTTGGTATCTAATATTCGTTGTAATTTTCCTTACTGACATCTCATATTATAATAACAGTCAATATTATTTGAATCGAATTGATTATATCTTAGAATCGACGCTTAAGGCATAAACCACAAATGAACTCAATTATGCAAAATATTAATTATTTTAATTAGTTATTTTTTTAAATCTTTTCTTTCATTTTGTACAATAATAATTTCATTAAATCGGCTGTCATGTTAACATTGAAAGTCAAAAAGCTCCCTGCAAGTGTTTCTCTAAATGCTGCCATAGAAGTTGTCTTTGGCTGGAAAAAAAGCCCGAACCTTAATGATAATGCGATAACCCGATAATGTATTTAGATTTGACCGGCCATGTTTTCGTTTTGCGAACGAGCAATTATTAATTATTCTCGACTCTACCACTACTTGTTGATTTTCGTTGCAACGCTGTAATTAGATATTATTTATTTACATGAGAACTTGCTGTGACAGGTTTATGGTTTATTAATTTTATTGCGCTTCATTTCTTTTATCGGTTTGACAACTCCAAGGAGTTCATTTTATCAACGTCAGACAAATTAATATGTGAGTAAATCGACATTAAGGATACTTTCAATTAGTAGAATATTAAGTTCATTTTCATCACAAGCAATTGCAAATGTTCCAACTGTCTCCGGTTATTATCAAATCTTCTTCAATCCTCAAGCTTTCTTATCGTGCTCTAATCTTCTTCCAAAGTGTTAGTTCACCTCCGAGTCGCTTCCTTTGTTGTACCATTTGTGTCCTAATCATCTGGCATTCTTTCCATATGGCAAAAAGCCAGCTCATCGAAGTTTTTGGGGTCCACAGAATCTTACAATGGTTGAATGGTAGGAATTCCATATAGATGATGGAAGCATCTGCTTCGAGCTATTGGGCGACAATTTGGGCGGTATATTAAATTAGCACGTTCAAATTCATCGTTGACGAATTTATCGAGGGCAGTGCCAGTAACCTAAGCTCTGTAAATAAATAAATAAAAACTATTTTACTATAAATAAAAACTAATTATTACCATTTTTTTACAGTACACTTGCATAAGTATTTTGTATGAGGCAGAGTGATTCCGCCCACCTCTTTGACTTAGTGATTAATCTTGCCACGAAAGACTGGCCGAAATATTTTCCCGATGACTCATATTTCACCTCCAACTTCTCTGAACTGGCTGTCTTCTTTTCGTATCCCACCCGATTCCTCCAGCGGCTAGCACACATAGAATAATTAATGAATACAGGTCAATCGGCTTCTCAAACGGATTCCAGAGCGTGGATTCCTTCCATTCGACATTCTGGTTAATTGTCTAGTCT
The DNA here is from genome assembly GCA_936435175.1 of Glyphotaelius pellucidus. Classification (NCBI taxonomy): domain Eukaryota; kingdom Metazoa; phylum Arthropoda; class Insecta; order Trichoptera; family Limnephilidae; genus Glyphotaelius; species Glyphotaelius pellucidus. The sequence continues at coordinate 2,439,426 of OW386550.1, forward strand.
CTAGTCACAACTACACAAGTCCAGACTACATACTTAGCAAGAACCCAATATAGCCAGCTCGAATTATTTTAATTTATTCTAGAATAGCTATCCGATATCCTTATATGGTTCTTATTGGCTTCACAACTACGTTTGAAGTTTGGCAAATTTGCATTATTGCGTATTATGTCACGCTGAATAGCTTTGTTCAATGGTATACGAGAATCTTATAAGAACACTCTTTTTTAATGTAATATAATGCAGGCTATATTATTGTTTGTTTGCCTTTTATGTGATAATTTATCGTTAATTTTTTGTAGTTTGGGTACTTAATTTTGTTCTTAATTCTTAATTTTGGTAAGCTTCATCAGAATTTCCGTCAGCTGTTTTGCATCATCACTTTGCATTGTTTGATTGTTTCACATTTTATTAAACTAAAAAATATTACCCTTGTCATTCTTCTCTATTTAAACAATGTTAAATCCCTTACCCAGATTGTAACGAGCATTGATAAATAAATAAATCTGTTTTTCCGAGAAAGTTGCTTACCATGTTATAAGCCTTCAATTTTTCTACGAATTTACCCTGTAACGTGAAAAGGAAAAGGTTTTATACCTAGAGTCCCTTAATTTGAATTTATTTATTAGCTGCATTGTTTGTTTGTGAATAGATATGCTAACGTAGGCACCGTTTTCTGGTGGCGTGATTTTATTATTTTGTTATTGTCGATTAGTAGATTTATATCGCAATCAATAATGAATTCCAGTGAAACAATATTATTATGACTAAAAGGTTCATTCGTGTAGAATAATATCAACAAATTTAAATGTGATCACACAAACTGGTGCATAACTAAAAACTTCGTGTTTCATAAACACTTTAAAATAAACATTAGCGCAAATGGCCATCGACTTTCTTCAACTAATAAAATTACCACTTTGTGGTGTACAGTGTAACATATCTATAGTATTAAATGCCTTTGGCTTATATCTTTCCCATTAAACGATTAAACCCGAGGATCAGATTATCAGGAAATGCCTCGGGCCTTTTCTGCCTGTTGTTAGTGACTTGTGACCTTCTCAGTAACGCTGGTCCCCTGGTAAGACCGGTTATCTGTTGTTACCTGGCGTGTGAGACGAAGAGGTAGGGAAGGCAGATTTAGTGTTGTGTTCACAACTTTATCACTTCACGCCGTGGTTTTTTTATAGTTGCCATGCTAGCCTGATCTTTTGGTCGTTTTCTTCAGGGTTGATCCATCATGAATCATGACTAAGGATCGTGACTCGTGACCCCTCGGAATGCTGCATCTTTGCAGATAGTTGAGTAGGTACTCTTTCATACTCCCATTTTGATCAAGACGGTTTCATGATAATTGATCCGACGACAATTGGCCCGCCGACAGTTGATCCCCCGGACAGTTGATCCGCCGAACATTGGAGGTTATCCACCACTTACTCGCCCTGGTATAAGTAACAGATGGTTACTCCTTCAAGACTCTCGCAAGAACTCAAATTTTTTTTTTGAAAGAACGAAGATACATTTAGTTTAGAACGAATCTAGACCTCCAATGCCCCTGCATACATTGTTAGTAAGCAGTATGCAAGTGCTTACATAATAAACTTGATACTATGGTGTTAGTAAAACATATTGAATGGCGTGGAAATATGATAAAAAGTAAGACACAGGACAGCAGCTCGCGGGGGACTGTATCTTGCGTATTCTGCAAGCACCTGCAAGAAAGGATCCGCCGGACAGTTAATCCCTCCGCCAATTAATCCCCGGACAATTGATCCCCGGACGATTGATCCCCTAAAAGATCATTTCTTCACATAAGTATGCAGAGTATATATGGCCGTACAACCAAATTCGATATACTGTTATTCGGCCATATAGCCTCACCGCATGCTCTTTCGGTCTCAAAATTAAAATATTTGTATAGCGGATTTCCACTCAACACTTCTGCAAATATAAATATATCGACTTTGGTTGTACAGCCATATATCATCTTTTCATACTAACTTGAAAACATAACCTTTTAGAGGATCAACTGTTGGCGAGTACAATTGTCGTCAGATCAATTGTCGGGTCACCGATCTAGACATGTCATGTCAATATTGCTGTACCAATAATTAAATATAATTTTTCTAAGCATGTATCCAACCTAACCGTTCCTCATCTTATGAAATTTGGACAGTTATTTGTGTCTGGAATTTCTAGGTCATCGCAAACATATATACATGATATTATCGTCTGACCCCATTGACCTTGGCGATTGCCCAGCTAACTAATGAAGACTAAATTTGTTTATTAGGATGGTACATTAAACTAATTATAATAAATATTATACACTTTTATTCATTCTTTTAATAATATCATCTTTGATTAGTATAATTAATAATTTTTCTAATTAATAATTCATTCCGCCGCGCCGCATTCTAAAATTGAGAATTTAGTCAAATTAAATTTCACCAAGGAATAAAGGAAATTCTTGGAACGGTATTTCGTAGCTCAAAAGATATTCCTGGATTTTTCCACTATAAATGAAAATAGAAATAATTTCTAATTAAATGAAGACATTATGAGCGAAACTCAATCGAAAATCTGGAAACAGAAAAATCAGAAAAAGATATTTACACCTCTGGGACTCGAACCAAGGACCTCCCTACTTTCCGGGTTATAATAATAATAATAATAATAATTGGACAATTTGTAGAGCGCCGTTTTTGTGAAAAATCACCTCAAGGGCGCTTTACAGTTTTTTTTTTTTTTTTTTTTTTTTTTTTTATATTCTTAGAATCTATCTAATTTTATTATTTACAAAAAGATACAGAGCCATACTTACCTGGTAGGTCACTTCCGATAAACACACTTTTTTAGAAAGTTTATGCTTGGGGATGATATGACTTTGCACGTGGAGGACATTATATTGAAAACACTGGACATTGCATGAATTTACCTTTGCTACCCCCATCGCTGTTGCTTTTACATTTATAAGAAGATTAATGCCAAAATTGAATTAGTATTTATTTTGAAAGACTAGTGAATTTAGAGCTCTCTGGGACTGGAAATTTTCATAAAATGACCTTTACAAAAGATTAAAATAAGAATTTGGTTATATTTTACACAATTAGTTATTTACAACGTCGTGGGCCGTGAAGGCGAAGGTGAAAGGTTTTTTTAACTTATGGATAAGACTGTCTGAAAAGATGAGTTTTGAGTTTAGCTCTAAATTCCGCTGAATCTGTGATCATTCTTAACTCGTGTGGCAGTCCATTCCAGGCTTTAGGTCCTGACACTCCGAAAGCACGCTCACCGAATTTAGTATCTGGTGTGCGTTTTGGTTCCTTCAACCTTCCGATAGCTGATGTTGCTGCTGAGGGTTAATTGTCGAGGATTGGAATTTTCTGGAATACACATTTCCGATAAGTAAGCCGGAGCCATTCCGTTAAGGGACTTAAATATCATCCAGCAGAGCTTGAACTGGATTCTTTCGGGACACTTGAGCCAGTGAAGGTTTTTGAGATGCTCAGAAATATGGGAGTATTTATATATAATATCTGCTCAATTATTTGCTTTATTTTCAACTTACATATTTTAACATATCACATCCCGTAGACAAGTGTTGTAAGTCAAAAGGTCATTTTACGGGAGAGCGAAAAGAAATTAACGTGCATAAATTTAATATTAGTAAGGATTTTACCTGCAAATAATACTCAACATCTCATCTACTTGACATTGAATTAACAAGTTTTATGTGATTTTTAAACATCATTATTTTGTGTAAAAAAATATTGTTTTGCATTATGCTAATCGATATCACTTCATTTTAGAATATATTATTTTGGATTTGTTTTAAACATTTTTACGTGTCATTCTAGTCATCACCACTCTCCAATTAGACATAAGAGACGTAATTTAAAAGTTGACGTATTTAAAAAAAATACTATTTCTGATCTCGTCTAAATGCTAACTCTGTACTAATCGCAAATGCGCCCCATGGTTGAATTTGGCAGCCACCTCTGGTCTGGAGCTCCAAAATACTTGAAAAATACCCTTGACTCTGTGCAGAAACGGGCGATCCGTTTGATAGATTCTCCCACCTTAACGAACGGATTGCAATTTTTAGAGCACAGGCGTCGGGTGGGAATGCTATCCCTGTTCTACACGTATTTCAATGGAAGATGCTCTGGGGAACTAGCGTCATTGATCCCTTCGGCACCGGTGCATAGTCGGGAGACACGCCAAATACGCGCCCAACATATGTGCACGGTTGACATTTATCACATGAGGACGGGTCGTTTGTTCGACTCGTTCTTGAGTTCAACAGCTCGGCTATGGAACGATTTGCTGGCCTCTGTGTTTCCTCCCTCCTTGTGTTTCCTTTCTTTTTTTAACATTAACTCCACACATGAGGCCTTGAAGAAAATAATTTCCCTCAGAGCCTATGTCATCTTTGGGGATGCTGTGTGTGCTGTGTATTTTTGTGAAAAGGAAGGATTGAATCTGGGCCTTTGTGAGATCCACGTTGAAGGAGGGAAGAAACACAGAGGCCGGCCAATCACATTCCACAGCCGAGCCGTTGAACTCAAGAACGAATCGTAGAAACGACCCGTTCTCATGTGACAAATGTGAACTGTGTACAAATATTGCGCGCGCGTTTGGCGTGTTTCCGAATGTGCACCGGTGCCAAAGTAATCAATGACGCGAGCATCTTTCATTGAAATACCCGTGGAAAACCATGCTATTTTTAGCTTTTATGTAGTCATCTCGTAACATTATTATTTATGACTTGAATAAATACTACATTATTTAAATTGCAAACACAGCATTTCTGAATACGTAATATGAATAAATTCAAAAACCACGAGTTATTAACATAGAAAATTATGAATGTATGTATTATAAATGGTATATATATCTTTAGCAGTAGTTTTTTATGGAATTTATATGGACAGTTTAGTGTCAGCATGACCCGAGTGACATTGAACGAGGAATAATAAATATATTTATAATAACTTCTACCATTTAAATGCTGACTGAATTGATAGCAGTACTATCCCCGTGATGAATGGTGATTGTAATATTAATATCTTGTTTTTTATTAGTTGATGAAAAGACCTCGAATTTTTATTTATTGTAATGTCTTATTATTTAATAACCGCTTATCTGTTGTTATTAATATTTATATCGTTTTGAATGACTAGATAAACTTACTAACGATGACCGGCGTGGTCTGGCGGTAAGTCTCTTGACTCGCAATCCGAAGGTCGCGGGATCGAATCCTGGCGTGGCATTAATTTATTACTGCGGAGCTAGTGTAAAAAAAAGATTTTTTAAATACTACATTTAATCGTAATTTCAATCGATAATAGGGTAAAGTCTGCGTGGTTGAATTTCAGAACCCGACTTCGAGTGCATGTCTGCTGTCGCGCCCTACGCGCCGCGCCACATAAACATCTGTATACGTAAATTTTCAATCAAAGCTACCCTTGTAATTCGGTTTCAAATTCAAGAATTCGTCAATAGATGTCGCCACTTTCGTTAGCAGGTCGCATGGCGCCGTGCTCCAGGCAGGTATAAGTGCTACGAATTTGTGAATTTGAAGTATCTCTCCGGATATGGAAAGATTGACGGTTATACACAGTTGTGAATAATAGTATCAAGCGACCATATATTACATATGACCCCTGGCTTGTCCCTTACTTTGTCCCGGTGACTAGCCATCACTGGATGACTGTAGATCCGAGGAACGAAGGCTATTTTTGGAAACAGTTCCTGTTGGATTTATAAAATGGTCACCAACATTAACTGGGTGAAGCCGAACCAAAAGCCGCCTGCAAGGCCTAAAGCAAAAACCTGCGGAGCGGGTTATAAAGGAATAATTATTATTCCTTTTGTTTGTTATTGCCTTTGTAGCGTTCCTATAAGTAAAGCTTATGTTTTCAAATCTGGAAAACATTTTCGTATTCACTTTCCTTGGATTTAAATCTGTCCTCAAGGTCGTTCTATTTTTTGACATAAAAAATCGCACGCTTTTCGCTTCAAAGGAAATATGGCTCTTTTGTTACTTACCAGATTCAGTCATAAACCTTCAAGAGGAGAAACGTTATTTCCGGACACGTCCATACTCAGTTCACTGACATCCTTTCCCGCAGATCTGAAAAAATATCACAATGTCTTTGTTAAGAGGAAAGAAATAATTCTTCTACTTCCTCCATTATGCCTTTGAAAATAAAGGAGGAAATTGGGAAGTAATATCCCAGTATTATAATTATATATTATTTTTATTAAATTCACAAATATCACACATCACAGTGTATCGTACTGTTAGATTATGTTGAAAAGTATTATTATTTTTTTATTTAACTTTTTATGAGTAAAACCTCAAATTGCAATATTTAATTAAATGAAAACACTTAAATTAGAGAGGTCATGGGTTCGAGTCCCAGAGGTGTCAATATCTTTTTCTGATTTTTTTGTTTCCAGATTTTCGATTGAGTTTCGCTCATAAAGTCTTCATTTAATTAAATATTACAATTTGAGGTTTTACTCATAAAAAGTTAAATAAAAAAATAATAATATTCATCCTTGACTTGCAGAAAAGTCAATAGATGTCGCAAATCAAATAAAATGGATAAAAAATTATCCAGACGCCATCTAGATTGCATTTAGTTCAGGTTTGAATCTTGCAATCATACATAAAGATGGCAGCCAATAAAATATGCGTTAAGAAAATGAAGTTAATATGGGTGGTTCTTAGTTGAAGTATGGTACAGTTAAAATTGACCGAATTGGATATCGACACCTTAGCTCAGTGGACAGAGCACTCGCCCGGAAAGTAGAGAGGTCCTGGGTTCGAGTCCCAGAGGTGCCAATATCTTTTTCTGATTTTTCTGTTTCCAGATTTTCGATTGAGTTTCGCTCATAGTGTCTTCATTTAATTAAATGTTGAAAAGTGTTGTAGGACGTCCTTGTGCTTCAAGAAAAGTTAAATTTTTATTGATTTGTTGTTGCCAATTTAATAAGAGGATGTCTTTTGCTAACACATGTTTTTTTATGAATGTGAACGTGCATGAATGACGAAAAATATTGCTTTTTTTATTTTTTTATATAACTCCACACAGGAGGCCCTGAGGAAAATTATTTTCCTGTGTGGAGGGTCTTTTTGAGGAGAGGAAGGAATGAATATTGGTCTTGAAGATATCCATGTTGTAGGAAAGAGTAAACACAAAGGCCGGCAAATCGTTCTACAGCCGAGCTGTTGAACATGAGAAGCTGTCGAAGAAGTTGAACTCGTATGTTGGGCACGTGTTTGGCGTGTTTCCCGACTACGCACCGGCGCCGAAGGGATCAATGATCCCGGAGCATCTTCCATTGAAATACCGGTAGAGCAAGGATAGCATTCCCACCCGACGCCTTTGCTCTAAAGATTGCAATCCGTTTGTTAAGTTAGGAGAATCTATCAAACGGACCGTCCGTTTCTGCACAGTCGAGGGTTTTTTCAGGTATTTTGGGGCTCCAGGCCAGAGGTGGCTGCCAAATTCAACCGAGGGGCGCAGTTGTGATGTGTACAGGGTTAGCAGTTGTGTATCTGCGGGCCCTGTACAGTACGCCCAGTTTTTGAGAGGCTAGGCTTTTTTGGACAGTTAACCCGATAATTCAAAGCTCCATAACTCATGATGGAAGTTACGTTGCGAGCTGAAAACTTGTGTGTTGCATTTAAAATTCCAGACAGAAAGAGCTGTACAATTTTTATGATTCCAGATATCAACGTTCCAGAGCTTTTGCTGTTTGTCTGAAAACGTTTAAAGATATGTTTCTCTTATAATTTACTTTTCAGTGTTATCTGTAGGCTAATACACATTTGGATCACCAAATATATATAGAAAATAACGAAAACAACAATTCAATCTGTAAATACTTTCTAAGAAAAACAAATCGCCTTTTCTCCTTTATCGTTCCAAGAAAGGTCAACGCTTTCTTCAAGTTTATAAAATAACGAACGCACATTTTAGCTTCTAGCGTGGCATTAAGTTCTGATCGTAAATTCCACTTTTGTTAAGACTTCGTGAATTATGCTTTTCTTTGTGCTATGCGTTATACGTTATACAGCACGCTCCGTAGTTTCGTGAGTCATTCTAGGAAATGATAAATCATTCATGTTAATGTTTCTGTATGTTTCATTTGCATCTTATTATTACACATATTCTTGCACACATTTAATCATTTTAAATGGCCGGTGTGTTTCCTATCATCTCATTAAATCGATTACGCAACAACGCCTGCAGAGGTTATTCCCAATGTTGTATCAATTTATTTTTTCCTACATGCAAAAACCCAGATAACAATGCGTAATAATTAACTGACCAACTTATCACCACGAAGTTTCCTCGTAGAGGTTGGCAGAAAGGTTGTCCTCTGATGAAAGATCTTTGTCCTAGCACAAACTTTCATCATTCACATGCATACGTCTTGTACATTACATCGACTCTTGAGATGACCTAAATCAATTCTTATAATTATTTTAACGAGCCATGTCTTGCTGGGGCTGATTCATTCTTCAGTCCACTTGCTCGTTTTATATTAATAATAATAATTGGATGATTTATATAGCGCCGTTTTTGTGAAAAATCACCTCAAGGGCGCTGCACAAACTTACATTACATTTCTAAAATCTAGAAAAACTACAAACTAGACAAACAATTAAAACAACTAATGGCTAAAAATTGCATCCACCGGTTCATAAGAAAATATATGTACAATGTCTCGACCAATGAACGCGATGCTTCTTAAAAATGTATACAGGACCATACTTACCTGGGAGGTCGCTTGAAATTAACACTGTTTATTGTCTATTAAGAAATTTAGATATAGTTCGCACGCAGCGGACATTATTGTGTACACTTGTTATATGTGTTTAATCCTGAAATATATTTTAATATTTGTATAAAATACATTCTTTGATGAGTGTATTTTGGAAATCAAAAGCAACGTTTTATAGTGGGCGGTACAGTAGTACAAGGATTTGATCTTCCTAAATGTGATTCGTAACGAGACAGATTGATGTGCAAAGATTCAAGTAATTAGAAAATTAATTAGAAAAGTGTAATTAAGACATATCATAGAAAATAAAAGTATTATACTCTCAGATAGGTCTATTTAAATTAAGGATATGAGAGCCCAAAAGGGTAGGTTTTTAATTTGGACCTAAATTCTGTTGGGCTTGTTATGCATCTTAGTTCCGGAGGGAGTTTATTCCAAGCCTTAGGCCCAGATACTCCGAAAGCGCGATCTCCAAACTTTGTATTTGGCTTGCGTTTAGGTTCCATTAGTCTGCCTATAGCTGATGATGTTGCTGATCTAAGGATTGACTGCCTCGGACCAGTATTTTTCTTCATCCTTTTGCTCTACTTGTCCAATATAAGTCCCTTTGTTACCCTTGTTCATAACGCTTTCATGGGCCTTAATTTTCCAATCTCTTTTTTTCTTCATCCTTTTGCCAGTATTTTTCTTCATCCTTTTGCTCTACTTGTCCAATATAAGTCCCTTTGTTACCCTTGTTCATAACGCTTTCATGGGCCTTAATTTTCCGATCTCTTTGTTCGTTATAGGTTGTACATGATTTTACTTAGACTTTCTACCTAATTTCTAGTGGATTCAGCCGAATTCGACTTTTTCTATATTCTCCTACGCTACACTAAAAATATAGTTTAGGTTGTGTATTCATTAACTTGAGCGTTGATCTTCAAGGTGACATTCAAAATGTTGAGTAAGGCATGTAAATAAATCAATCATCTATTTAAAAACTTAGAAGCTGTAATTAAAAAAATTACTGAGCGCCAAATGCTAAATCTACACTAAATCGTGTTCACATTCATTTGGAATTTTGGCCAGACTGCCTAAAACAAAGTCAGTAGGTACAGTGTATACGTCATTGTGTTTGTTTGGTCGATCTACTTAAAACCTGTGTCGAGAGTTCCGTGGGAATACAGCAGACTCTGAGAGCACGTCTACCATTATTATCGTTAGATTGCTACCTGCCTCGCTTGCGTATCCTTGAACAAGTAGTATGGAATGATTTAAATATTTACTAGAATCCGTTTAAACTGGTTCCATCGCATTCTCCTTCGTAACTGGCAATTATATCATAATTATGTGAAATATTATAAGCACGTCATTTATCATACATCTCTGAGACATAAGAATATAAATACAACGGTTTTGATTAATTGATTTGATCGCAGAAGCTATGCAAAGTCACCCAAAGACAGATCAAAATTTCATTCGAATTGGAACTTGGCCAGATATCCAGTTCGTGTCTCTTTGTTATGAATACCGGTTACCGTTGGGTACAGATAAATGGACCAGATATTATATTCAAGACTGGTGAACTTTGAGCGAGATACTTCTCGTTTTGCCAAGAGGAATTATTTTACTGCTTGCATTGCATTTGCTTTGCTAGCGTAACACTTGGAATTCCAAGCGATCGTGAGTGTGCTGTCTCGCTACCAGATTCTTCTTTTATACATCCGATCTTTTTGATTAATCTTCTTTTGAAGCTGCATTTGCGTTGTTGTTCTTCATAAATTGTGTGTTGAATATCATCAGAGCAATCTGCACCCTAAAAACTGCAACCCAGAACGCACATATATTATATTCTAATGAGTTATTGGGACAATCTTTCATCTGTAGCTTCTCCTGATGTGGCCAAGATATTAATGTTTCCTTCTTTTTATTCAATATCACATTTTTTAACAATTTTATGCATTTGAATAATATATTTTATTCATGTGTCTGAGAATAGTCAGAATAACCGTCCACCGGAATACCGCAATGCCATTAAATACGAATTTGCCGCTACTAAAATACTGAGCACGACAATGCTACTTGTATAGCACAATAAGCATTCAAGGAGGGCCATTGTTGTTGTATTGTGATTTGAGAAGCCATTTATCGACACCCAATACATCTTATTAAAATCGTGTCACACTCGACCAAGAAACAAAGCGTCCATGACACTAATCAGCCCATAAAACATTGCTTGCAGTACGTCCACTCCACGATGTATCTGCATGAAGATTTGTCGTTTTATCATATTATGTGTGTCATAGAGTCTAATAATATATCAATCTCCGAACTGGCACGATCAATTACTGAATGAGGGATTGTAGAGACAAATATTATGACTTAACTTTAAATACATATAGAACAAAATACGATGAATTTGAATGTGTAAGTTTTTGTTATGCAAGGTTATAAATCGATCTTGAACAATGAATTAAAATCAATCGATCGAAATGCTTCGTTCGGATTCGACGTCACAGACACTGGCCAGGGTGCTGTTGCAGACAAGCTTGACAAGTATGCGACGTCATTTGAGGCAAAATCCTTTTGCGACATCAGCAAACTACTATTTTATCGATGCTTTGCGGTATTTTACTGAGTCGTGCGTTTTTCGAATATATTTATAGCTGGGTTACCCGGCTTCGCTCAGGACAACATTCGAGAGTATTCTGGAATGTTCCACAATTTATTTTATTTATTTATAGCGGACCCGACATACGTTGTCCTGTACACAACTGTTGATGATTTTGACTAAATTAAAAAATCGTAATTGTCCAAGAAAAATTTTTCAAATATCTTGCGATTATTTTAAAGATAGAAAAATTATAATTTGCTTTGGTGATTGCATCATTGAAAGAGATGTGGACATGGGTTGTCCTCAGGGTTCGGTCCTTGGACCGGACTTCTGGAATATTTTATTCGATGACTCCTCCAGGTTACCCTTACCTGAAGGCACTATTGCGATTGATTACGCAGACGACAAATTGTATTTGGTCTCTGGGAACAGTAGAAAAGAAGTTGAAAATAAAGCTGAAGAAGGTTTGAATATGATTCTTAACTGGGGAAAGGAAAACAGACTGACTTTTGCTCCCCATAAGACCGTGGGTCTCCTTATGAAAGGCTCCCTCAGTAGAGGTAGAAACCCTTTCATAAAAATGGGAGATACCGCAATCCGTTTCGTTGAGAGTACTAAATATCTAGGCGTTACATTAGACAGATCGTCCTCGTTCTTGACTCACGTTAAAAGCGTTTCTAGTAAGGCCCAGGCTCTCTTCTTAAAACTGAGAAGAGTCTCAACTGCTGAATGGGGTTTACGTTTCCCTGCGCTCCGTCTATTATACACATGCATATATGTGGCACAAGTTTCATATGGTGCCTGTGTATGGGAACATCGACTGGGTAATTCACTCATTCATTCAGCGCTTAAGAGGAGCCAGCGAATCCCTTTACTGGCGCTTTCAGGAGCCTACAGAACAGTATCATCGGATGCTTTGCCGATTTTGGCCGGCATTTTGCCAATAGATTTAGAAATTAGGGAAGTTTTGACAAAGAAGTGTCTGAAAAGAGGAAGACCTGTAAACCACCTTGGTATTGAATTAATACCTGGTGGAGCAGTGCCTCTCCCTGAACTTCTAAAGATGATGAGAAAAAGAACGCTGAGTGAATGGCAGATGAGATGGGATAGATCGAATATGGGAAGATGGACCTTCTCCTTCTTTCCATCAGTTAAAATCAGAATGGAAGGGGCATATCTTTTAATGGACCACCACATCACCCAATTGCTTTCTGGGCATGGAGAGTTTAGAGGTAGACTTCACAGACTGACTCTATCATCCCATCCCAATTGCGCTTGTGGTGATACTGACCAAACAGCCGAGCACATTTTGTGGCACTGTGAGATTTTGACGGATGCTCGAGATGAAATGATTGATGGTTTGCAGGTTATTACGAGACCTGTTTGGAATACAGATCTCGTTTCGAATAAGGTAAACTTTGAGTGCCTGAGGAAATTCACGAAAGTCTGGGTTGAGAGATGGCCTGTTCTTAGAGTCGCTGACTAGCTGTAAAATTACTTAGGTACCAGGTGTATTTTGCTTTTGAATCCACGGACACTCTTTATGATTCCTTTACTGCTTGGATTTATTTGTTATGTAATATGTATTTTGTGTTTCTGTTATTTGTTATTTTATTATTAGTTATTTGTTATATTTTTCAATTGTATTTTACATATTTGCGTTATGTTTATTCTTTATTTATATATAAATATATAATAGTTAATTGTATACAATAGTTAATTCTTTTGCAATATTTTATTTATCTATTTTGTTCACTATATTTTCAAAAAAATTATATAGTTGTCTTGCGATTTGTTCTATTAATAATTACTTTAATACCTGTTACTTAGGTCATGTTCCTTGTTTTGTTATATTTGTCTTTAACTTTTTCATTGTTTTACTGGATGAACTGAACTCCAACTTTTATTTTTTATTATTTTATTTCCCTATCCCCGTATGGGGGTGTGATGGACCTCGTTCCTGCTTCATATTTACTTACATTATCTGTTTTGCAGGTCCCTCTCAAATCTTTGCGCCTCCCCCAATGACATGTGTAGGCTTGAGGCTTGATCAGGCGACCTTGACTGTCCTTTGTCCTGCCTCCGACTACTCAATGCTGAATTTTCTTTTAGTCTTCGGGTATTTTACCCCAAATATTCAGTTAACATTCTTTGAGGCTTCACTGAGTGGTTGGCTAAGGGACACGGAAGCTAAGTGTGGTTTATGGTCAGACCGAATGCCATTCACATTTTTTGTTGGTTCTTGCCTAATGATTTGAGAATTATTGTATTTTTTATGTTCTCCATTTTATACAGGTGCTTGCAGGTTTTTTTTTACACGATGCAATGCCGCCTCACGGAGTCTCATGAATGAGTTTATTTTTTTTTTCTCATTTTGCCCTGTTTAATTCATATTTGCTTTACTAACATATTTTTGCATTTTGTTTCCTGTTAAGCACTTGCATACTGCTTACTAACAACGTATGCAGGGACACTGGAGGTCTAGATTCGTTCAAAAATAAATAAATGTAGCTTCGTTTAACAAAAAAAAATTAGTATCTTGCGAGAGCCTTGAAGGAGTAACCATATGTTACTTATACCAGGGCGGGTATGTGGTGGATAACCTCCAATGTACACAACTGTTGGGACAAACTAAAATTAAAATAGAAAAATATTGAATATTCAATACTGCCATGGTAGCGCAGTCTGCCGGATCCAATGTAAAACATTCCAAAATCAACAACTCCTTAGAAATAAAAAATTAATTAAAAGAACATTTTCCAGTGGACCCAATTGTGATTCTAAACCATTCTCGAATCCCCCTGAACCCACACAAAAAAATTCATCAAAATCGGTCCAGCCGTTTAGGAGGAGTTCAGTGACATACACACGGACAGAAGAAATATATATATCAAGATTACTTGTGATAAAAAGGTTAGTCAGTGAATATTGTAAAAAAATGGATTGGTATTCGTCAATCTTCCTCAAGTCAGCCCGCATCTTTCCGCTATCATTCGTTTTCTTGTTCTTGTTGATATTTACAATAGCAATTGGTTTGACAACGGCTTTGAAATGAATTTAATATGCTTCGTCGCCCCTCGAGTCACTCTGTCAACGAAGCGTATCCTTTGTTCTTGGTATTCCATCGTGAACTGTTCCCCGTATTGCTGGCAGCTTTCCAAGCATGGCTCTTATTCTGTAATATGACATCAGAAATATTGAGCTCTCGATTGTTGAAGTGAGCCGAGGAAATCCGCTAAAGAATCCTTTCCATTATTCAATACCAGTTTCAAAATATTAATCACATTCATCGGGCTATTTAATATAATATACAATAGTTAATGGTTTAATCAAAGTAAGCATTGCAACTTCTGATTTCCTAGTAGTATATTAGTATCTAGATATTTATTGCTTTCACCTTGATTAGCTAATCATTAGTAGCACAATTGACTGCCTTCCACAGCAACTCATTTGCATAATGATATATATCAGTCTACCGGGACTCTTGTGTGAATCTTGATTTGCAAATAACTAATTAGAATTGGTAATAGATACGCAAGCTTTTCATTCTTGGAATAGTAGAACTAAAATTTCAATTTTCACGGGTATGGGTATGGTAACTCTGCCATAGGTCATCCCAAGTGGTTCGCTGCGTTTGGTGACTTTGACGGGTTCATGGATTGAGGTCTGTCCGTGTCTTGACGATGGTTGCATTTACCCACCAGCTGAGTGGCAGACCGGATTGGGAGAGGGAGAGATTGAGGGAGACCTTTTGACCTCTCCAGCAGGACTCTCTCGGAACATCGCCTTGCATCGCAATGGATGGATTCATACGTCTGTCACTTCTGGATCCACAGATCCCCAGATTCCTACCAATCCCTCATAACTTCCTCTCCTTCCTTTCCTTTAAAAGACCCTCCACACAGCATCCCCAAAGATGTTTCTTCATATTACTTTTTATTTTCCTCAGGGCTAAGCCTGTGTGGAGCGAATGTAAAAAAAATAAACTAAAAGGTATTAAATAAGGCTGGTCAAGTTGAGAAGAAAAAATATTATTTCTAAATGGAGACCAGAATAGAGACCAGAACGCAACCAGGAAAACCGCAGCTGACCTGAGATCTGGCGAATATTTAAACAGGTGCAGAGGGCTTAAATAGCAGGTATTATTGGCCCCAATGGATATATTAGAAATACGTATTCCCAGCAGGAGGTAGAGCAAAACTCGAGATGAAGAAGAAAAATACTCCATTGTTACGAGATGTAGATGCCAAATACGAAATATGTAAAAGTACTCAACGCAAAAATTCATTTATTTCTTATTGTTAATCCATAATGTCACGTCAAAATTAATTGCAAATATCAATCACAAGTATAAATGTGCATACTTTGACTCAGCATGTATTACGATTACGTAAGAATTCTTCCGTAATTTACCTTGTGAGGCAAATAATATACTGCGCTTGGTATTGCCGAGTTGATAAGACCTGAGTGGAAAATTAAATCATGTGCTGGTATATTCATGTAATACGTCTTCTGATAGATGTAAGTCGTGACTTTGCAGTTTGACAGCAGAACTGGATAATAATTATTAATGTTTTGTGTGTACTTTGCACATGGGGTAGCATCTGATATCAGAAAGAAAGACGTTTCATTCTTTTAAATTAGAATATTGTGTCCTTTATTCATTCATCTTTTAGTGTTCTTCTTTTCTGATGTACACAACTCGGAATTCATCAAGGACTAGATTAGAGAATCTTTTTAATCTCTACTATTTTTACTTTCTTTGCTATTACTGGATTGGAATTGTACTTGATAATAATGATTAAAATTTTGTGCATACAGCACGTGGGTTAATCATCTGACATCCGAAAAGACATGAAAGACGTGTCATTCTTTTATATGGGAATATTGTGTCCTTCATTCACCTTTTTAAGTTTTCTTCTTTTCTGATGTACACAACTCGGAATTCACCAAGGACTAGATTAGAGACTATTTTTAGGGTAATTGTTTACTGCCAAAACATGAACGAGAGCGTGTACTTCACGTATTTTTCTGGTATAGATACCGCAGGTCACTGTTTCATGACCCCTTTTATTTCAAGTAGGTACCTAGCGTAACAGATAAGAACACATGCTACATATAATTATATAAATACATACAACATAACCGGTTATGTTTGTCTTCTTAAGTAATCAGTAATCAGCATTGACATTTATTAATGAGAACCAAAATCCGAGAGTAGTATACATTTGAAACAGGTTTATGCACGCCATATGCCGATGACACATTAAACTTTTATAGCTTGTCTTGTTTCAAAGGCTAAAACATTGTAAATTAATGTTTAGAATTATGCATGTTTTGCCACCAAGCAATATTTGTCAAGGTGGTAATTTGTTATTTGTTTTTATTTTTATAATTTGTTTTGCGGCTTTGGATTTGAATATTTGAGTGACCTGGCAGTTGAAGGATTCGTATCCTTGACTTTATTGTCTGCAAACAATAACGCTACCCACTCTTCCTCTTGGTATGCGTCACAGAGTCTGAGTGAACCATTTTCTCATGTCGTCTCCCACACGACCTTTGAAGATTCCTTATCAAATTGCCCGGAGAGAAGATTTAGAGGTCTCTAAATAAGAAAGATGGGAGTTTTCATGTATACCGTGTTTTCGAAGCTAAATGTTCATGAAGAAGTATCAACCAGTATGTTTTTAGGTTTTCACGGCCAAAAAGTATTTTTGTTATTGTTTTTGGGATGTTATGCCGTGTTTCGCTAACTCCTTCTTTAGCCTAAAGAAGGAGTTAGCGAAACACGGCATAACACCCCAAAAACAATAACAAAAAAGTATCAACCTGCATATTTCTGCCGATTATTATTTTAACAACAATGGATTGTTCGTTAGAACACCGCCTTTAACATAACAACCAAACATAAGCCAACCAAACTTCTTGTACACTCCTTCCTTCTTTGCATTTGTACTTCTATGAACGAATGTTCAACCCTCCATTAATTAAATTTCCTGCTTTCACCCTTATTTCAATACCCTTATCAGTCTTCCAGTCTCTCGTGAACTTACTTTCCAAGTTCATAAATTGTTCCACTTGCTCCATTAATTCAACGTCAAAATATATTATTTTCGTAACTTCTGTTTCAAAAACTATGACTCTGGATTTTTTCTAATCATTCGATCATAGACACGATTGATTATTTATTATTATATCGACGCTTATTGAATTATTTACATCTGCTTTCCTGTTTTAAAACACTATTTTGTATATTTCAACCGGTGACCGTTATCGTTCGTTATTATCTAAACATAAAATATTTGTTTATAAAGTTTTAACTATTATCATTGAGATACGCTCATAAACTTAGACAAACATAAATCTGTTTGCTTTGCTTTTGCGTCACTATGTTGGGATTAGAATTCCTAAGAATTCATACATAATGTAAACGTGTTTTTTTTCGTTCTTCTATTTGCGCTTTTTTCGCTGTTTTATAAACGTGTGTGTTGTTGATGAATGATTCTATTCACCTTGAGATGTGAATCACGCCATATAAAATGGTGCCCAATTGCTTGCCACTGTTGAGGAATTAACAATCTGAATTATTTATATTCTATGATCCTCGGAATAAAAGAAATGTTCAATTGTTATTCAATGTTGGTGTCATTGCTGTGGCAGTCGTTTTCTAGGAATTCACTGAAGATATATCTTTCTTCTATCACCGGTGACAAAATTAGCTCTCCGTTTGTACAATTTATTATTTTATTCGACAAGAGTACGAAAAATGATTAACTATGCAGATATTCTTTTATATTTTGATTTTTAA
Source organism: Glyphotaelius pellucidus (assembly GCA_936435175.1). NCBI lineage: Eukaryota > Metazoa > Arthropoda > Insecta > Trichoptera > Limnephilidae > Glyphotaelius > Glyphotaelius pellucidus. The sequence continues at coordinate 2,457,632 of OW386550.1, forward strand.
TTTCAGTACCAACGTAGCGATGTTTTATCTTCACTTTCATAGATGGCAGCCCGATTCATTCAATTCATAATAGCCGGCAAAAGGTGTCTATAATCTTCATCAAACAATAAAATACCCTCAATCGTTACATACAAATACAAATCTTCCATCAATATTACTAAGTGCAGTCTTGCTTGCTTGCATCCGCAGTTGCATTGAACATTCAGGCAGTGTTCAGTAATGGCATTGGCGCGGTTTGGCTGCGTTTCTCCGCGATGCTGGGGAAATAAATTGATGATTGCCAGCTTTCTCTATTACCACAGTAAGTGCTGGCTGCATACAATCGTTCCCACACCACAGAACATAGAACCTCGCGTATTATGTTATTACAAACATTCTATTCAATTCAACGCCGAGCCGCCGTGATTATCTCACGTTAGTTATGTACTTAATACAATCTCGAATCAGGTCCAAATCATAATGCAAATTTATTCTGCGGACGTTTTAATCTCTCTCAGTCAAAACATTAATTATCTTAAGATCATAATATTTACCTGAATTTATTATCAAACTTGGCTTCTTATTGGACACTACCCAAAAAATACGAATTAAATAATATATGGCTTCTTGTCTTATTTGTTGGAGGTTGAATGCATGCCTGTTTCTATTTCGAAGCTTGATAGATAGTTCATGATGAAATTGATCTCGCGAGCTGAAAAAGTTTCGTTGACCTTTGAAATTTCAGACAGAATATAACCTGAACAATTTTCATGATTTTTTTTTTACATTAACTCCACACAAGAGGCCCTGAGGAAAATAATTTCTCTCAGGGCTTATGTCATCTGAGATGCTGTGTGGAGGGTCTTTTTGAGGATAGGAAGGAATGAACATTGGTCTTGAAGAGACCCGTGTTGTAGGAAGGAGGAAATACAAAGGCCGGCAAATCTTTCCACAGCCGAGCTGTTGAACACAAGAACGAGTCGAAGAAGCGACCCGTTCTCAAGTGGCAAATGTCAACCGTGTACATATGTTGGGCACGTGTTTGGCGTGTCTCCCGACTATGCACCGGTGCCGAAGGGATCAATGACGCTAGTTCCTCAGAGCATCTTCCATTGAAATACCGGTAGAACAGAGATAGCATTCCCAACCGACGCCTGTGCTCTAAAGATTGCAATCCGTTCGTTAAGGTGGGAGAATCTATCAAACGGACCGCCTGTTTCTGCACAGAGTCGAGAGTATTTTTCAAGTATTTTGGAGCTCCAGACCAGAGATGGCTGCCAAATTCAACCGTGGGGCGCACTTGCGATTTGTGCAGGGTTAGCAGTTGTGTACTATTAAAGTATCTGCGGGCCCCTAGATGGTAAATCTGCCGTTCAGATGTAAAAAACATGGGTCTTCCTCAAATGACTCCAGTTTTGTTGATTCCCAACGGCTCTCAGCAGGTTGTCAACCAAACTCATCTGTGAGCGACTTCAGTGTATTAACCTTGGATTTTATACTATTTTTAGTTAACATAATTAGTTAATGATTCATATTAGTAATACGAGATTAACTGCTTTACGAAGCCTTTAACTTATCGTTATTACTGAAACCCGATAAGGAAGTGTTAATATTATGACTCCTCGTTTACTTACATTAAAGCTGATTAATCGAATCACCATAAATGACCATTGCATTGTTAACCAGCGAGTTATTTAACATTACTTTTCCTTTTCACTCGTCTAGCACCCTTGGCATACCTGCCCCATTGTTCCCCACTTTAAATAATGCATTTAGAACGATTATACCTGCTCCGAGATCCCTTATTTTTTTTCCGAAATTGCTATCTACCTACCCACCCTTGGGGCAAGGAAATATAATGTTGTGTTGTCATTATTTTTCTCCCTTTTACATTTTAGAGATAAGAAGGAAAAAAAGGGCCGCATTTATTTGAAATCTTGGCACCTTTTTTAATGACTCGCATTGGAAACCGGTCTTTGTGAATGTATTGGACGTGAAATATTGTCTAAGGGTGGGAATTTGAACACAGGCAGGTTTAGGGTCTTATTTGTGTACCAAAGCCATGTGTTTTGTAGGTCCGAACCTTTGGCAACTGTTTCACCTTCGAACGACCTTCACAGAGATCGGCTCGTAAACTTAGGAAGACTTGTGTTAACTTGAATCCTTCGAGAAATTTTTAAAAATATTATTTTCTTGACTGACTTTTGGGGTGTTTAACTGGGTTGTTCTTTCTTCTCTCACATGAGCCAACTTTGCAGTATTCATCATACGAAGAAACATGAAGCTTTCTAGATTCTATACGTCGGCCCTGAAGATGAAGGGTTGGACGAGGAATCAAATCAACAAATAAAGCTCAACATCCCGACCAAAATATTTAAATGAAGCAAGAGAGGCAGTAACGTATGGTTGATGAGGTGTCGTGTTTTTATTGAATAAACAATCAGTGGTTGATATTACTGAAACGTCTTTATTAAACGTGGTGTAATATGAGTTTATACTATTATTTATTTATAGTCATAGTCCACAGACACAGACATAGGAAATTTCCACAGACGATATCCCTAGTAATCTGATGACTGCTTTGAATCTTTTCATTAAATGTGATATTCTATTTTTTGCAGTTGCAAGAGAGTGTACCGTTCATTTTTTTAACAACGAAGAAGTTTTTATTTAAAAGAATCTTATAGTTTTATTTTATTAATTAAGTTGATTGACCTAACAATTTTGGATTTTCGTCTGTCGTAATTAACACTGTCTTTGGTTCGACCTCTTGTTTCTTGCTGCTGTCAAGTTTCATTAGTGAAATGCTCACATTAAACTCCAAAGCCTGTGGTTTTCCTTATAAATCGTTAAATGTTTTTTTAAGGTCGATTATTTAAACACATGCAAATTTTATTTAAAAATATGTTAATTCTTAATTCCGATGGAGATTTCTAATTTTACACTTCGAAGACTTTGATGTCATATCATCAAATCCTTGATAAAATTAATATAAACGATTATTTTCGACCCGTCTCGTATAATATTCATGGCCGGGGAACAGAAGTACAAGCGGTTCTCTAAATGAGTATCGTTAAATTTTATCTTATTTAAAATAGGCTCTCAATATTATTCTATATATAAATCAAATAGACTTTTTACATTATTGATTCACATGCCCACAAAACCACTCAGATAACGTCGAAATGGAACACGGAAATAAGTCGAATCAAGCTCGAACCATTTAGTTATACAATGTAATACATCAATGGCTCGAACAAAACATTACATTTTGTCCTTCAAATTCACGATCGCGGTTCAATGTCAAAATCGGGTCAAGTTTCCGAAGTCCAGCTCCTACCTGCGGCATATCTGTCCAGCAACGATATCCCAACGCACCAACTTTACGAAAAAAGCAAACATTTACATTAGCGCATAAATACTTAAACGTACATAAGCAAAAAAAGGGTCTGCCAAGTTAACAATAGCTACGGGCCATCTGCTGTTAGGTAAGAGAGAAATAAAAACTTTTTTTTACCAACATCTCCCGGCCATTAAACGGCCGTTGGAATGAGGGAGACGAACGACGCCCACAAATGCGAAGAGCGGGACGACCAGCTGAGTCAGAGGAACATTTTTTGTCCGCAATACTCGGAAATTGTTTATGGGCACAAATAAAACTGGAGATCTTTAAATGGCCGAGAACCGCACCATAATGTTATATTGTATACATTTTTTTAACCGCCCTCCGTCACAATGATACATTATCGGCTTTTTTAGTTCTGTGGTATCTACAGTGGAGCCAGGGACCCAATACGTCATCGTAATGGAGATTCTGGTAGGCGGAATGCGTCGAAGGACGTATTTTTTTAACGTCTCTTTTTATTTTATGATTTGAATAACAATAACAGAGAAATACGCACCTGTAATTGTATCATTGTTATGGAAGGGTATTTCGGATTACGTACAACCAGTACATGAGATACCTGGGGACTTGCAAAAGCAACAGAGGGACTTTTGTTCAGTGCTTTCTAGCAGAGGACACGTACTGTGTACGACCGTATGAATATTGAGATCCGAAAATAATTCAAGGATCATGAACAATAACAAAGGCAGGCTTAGATGACATGAGAGTAGATGAGTAGAGCAGACAGAGAAAGAAGTATCAGCCGTCAAATAATTGATTCGGATCATGTCAAGAGTTGGAGTAACTGATATATGTATGAGACGATTTGTGAAGTACGAATCTAAATGAACAAAAGGAATGGGTGCCAAGACCATGAGTTCTGATTGCATATTCTTAGGCCAAGGCAGAGCTGTGTTGTAGTCCCTACGGAGAAAAAGCGTGATTTATTTATTTACTTGCCATTTACATGATGGTTAGCACAACAAGATGCAACGTTCTGGCTAAGAGCGGATCGTTTACTACTTTGTTATTCGTCTGAAAGAGCCATGGCCTTTATTTAACTCTCTCAACTTCCATTAATTATTTCTTCTCTATTAATATTTCTTCATATTTCCCAGAGCCCACTCACGAAGCGCTATTATTCTTATTTAACTAGTAATTTAAACATTGTTTAAGCCTGCTATTTGCATGGTCTGATTTCTTGCGGAAAAGTAGAAGCGAAAGAAAAGATGGCATTTATCCGAAAGCGTAGTCACGATAAAATAACACGAATATCTTGTCTCAAGGTTAGAGTTACTCCAATAGTATCCTAATTATTCTCATTTGCATAATCATTTCTTTAAATTGTTTTACAACTGGTCGCTATTTCATTCCAAGGTTGTTGAATACCTACCATGCCATACTGAACGGTATCGATATGTATTACTTATTTTTATTAATGTAAGTATCTCTTTTTTATCTTTTACGAATCGATGTGAAACGAGCGTCGAGCAGCTCGTGTTTGCCATATAGCCACCGCTTATTACATCGTTTGCCTTGATAACCCACTCCTCGTTTGGTACGGCTGATTTAAAAACTCTATTAAAAAACAGTTGTTAAATTAAATTGGCGATATGATCTCTGTATTTTACCGGCGTGCTCGACTTCCATTGAACTCTGGCCAAACGTGTTTGAATTTTCAAATATAAATTAGATTTGGGCTGTAAATAGTATGCACGCCTTGTTCTGTCTGCAAACTGGTGAAACCTGGAATTATTTTAAGTGTCTGCAATTATTTGTTATTAGGGTAGCATAACCGTAGGGTCCTGGAAACATTCTGTCTCACGTCTTACCTGTGTTTATTTGGGGTTTCTTTCATGTGTATTTGTCATTTTTATATAAATCACACGTTCCTTAACCATTGCTGATATTTTGTTTGCCTTTGCCTCGCCACATGCAGATAGACATTTAGCTAACTGGCACGCGATACGTTGCGTGAGCTGAACCGACGGGCAATTGTATGCAGTAATTAAACTGTCGTGCGTATGAGTGCGGAGTACTTGTACTGACGATGAATTTGCCTGTGTGTGTGTCCGTGTGGTTTGGAGACTCCCCCAAGCGTATATTTTTGTCCCCCTTGTGGGCGCAGGCGGCAATTCAATTTGCCTTTATGTACAAACATGCATTCAACTGCAGGCGTTTTACAGAGTTCCGTTGTCATTCAAGCCTCGGCATTCCATTGATTTTATAGCTTTGTTTATTAATTTTAAATTTTCAACCCAGTTCTGAAGAGTCTCATCAATTATTTTTGAGTTTATAGGCAATCGTCCAATTCTGGATGTCTCGCGAAGTACAATGATTAATACAGTAGTTGTAGTAAATGTATTCACGTGAAAAATGTTATGGCGTCTTAGACAATGGGAATTGGGGACATTTATTTCAATACTGCTAAGACATAATGTAGCATCAAGATGGCCGTGAATAATTTTATGTTAACATATTAGACCAGTCAATTGCCTTCTAGTTTTAAGTGTATCAATCTATGTCGTATGATCTAAGATGGTCGTTTATTCCACATTTGAAGGATAACATTCCTAGTATTTTTTTTTGTTAAATTGATTGAAAAACGCGCTTTTGTGATATTTAACTGTAACAATTTCATTTCCGCTTCTGATTCTACAATGTTTTCATATTTGCAGTAATGTGGATTCCAAATAGTGCTTCCATATTCAAGTTTACTTCTAATTAAGGCTTTGTAAAGAGGATCTTTGAAAGGTTTAAGTATTCTGTGAATAAATCCCATCATTTTTAATGATTTGCACTTAATGTCGTTAATATAGTACATCAAATATGTATTTAGAAACAAGGGTGATTCCTAGATCCCTTATTGAAGACACTTTTTTGAGAATAATATTATTGACAACATAAGATAAATTTAATCAATATTGTCATCTTAAAACAACATAAATAATTGAGAGACCGTGTTTTCAAAATAATGTCTCGTTTCGTCGTTCAAATAATCCAGTTTGAGTCATCTGCCTTTCAAACTGAGTCACTCGGCGCTCAACAAAAGGTCATATTGACTCTTTGTCTAGTCCAGAAGCTCAATAAATATTCAACGGATTCCATTTTAACCGGCGTCTCCAACATTTGCAGCGAGCTATCTCGCAACAGGAAATGACAGACGTTGTAATGAGGATAACAGATCTCTCGTAAAACAGCATAAGCGAATTGTTGAATAATTCATTAGCATCGGATCGGAGGAACCATCGCACCTGCACGAACCGCAATCCTTCCTCACACGAGCATTAGCCGAGGCGTTATTGCCAATTTTGGACGAGTTAATACCTATTTACTTCATCTTTCATAGAGTGGAATATTTACCAATTTCTGCATTTTGGTAAATGCAATATTAAATGGATCAATAAATAAATAGATATTATTTTAGATTTAAAAACATAATTAGATGGAGCCTATGAATTAATCAAGAATTAATATTTGTACTGAGGTGATTTTTCACAAAAACCGCGCTGTGTGTATACAACGATTAGTACTATTTGCATTATTTTTACTTTTTACAGTAGCTCCACTCAAGAGGTCCCGAGGAAAAAAATCCCTCAGGGCCTATGTCATCTTTGGGGATGCTGTGTGAAGGGTATTTTTAGGGAAATGAAGGAGACGAAGTTCCGGGAAGAGAGTATGAGTTAAGAAAAATGCATGGGTTGGAATCTGGGGGTCAGTGTGTCTAGGAGTGACGGACGTACGAATCCATCCCTACCAGTTCAAATCGATGCGCTAAGAGAGTCCGTCTGGAGAGGTCTAGGTTAGGTGTCCCTCAATCAATCTCTCCCGATCCGGCCCGCCGCACCGCGCATTAGGTAGGCAAATACATTGGCCGCCACCAGACAAACCTCACCCATGAAACCGGGAACCCCTGCTAAGTCACCAAACGTAGCGACCCACTTGGGGTGACCTATGGCAGGGGTTATTAGTTAACCAATAAATGGTGCGGCGGTACCTATTCCCGCCTCCCAAGGTAGCCAATGAAGCCAAAAAACAACTCGATGAAACTGTACTTATATTATATTAATCTTCCCTTTGATTGTAAGCTGGATGACCTTGTATTTGGTGATTTTCGTGTTGTAGTAAAACTATCTACTGTAGTCATTATAAACATTTGTTCCAAAACTACATCAACTAACCTCCTTTCAAAATTAATATGCCGAAATGACAACACTGCAGAATTGTTGAAACGAAATTGTAAATTTGAATATTTTTGATTTTATTACCATTAGCCATCAGACTACGTAATGTTTACCAGTATTTGAATAAATTTTACAGGAGGGTCTGATATTGATTTGAACCATAACCCTTATATTTTTTAATTAACATTACACCAATGTAGGCCAGTTGATAAAACGTGGCATGTTTCCAGTTTTACTTAAGTATTAAGACATTATCTATTTTATTAATGATATTATACCAAGTGAAATGTGACTTCTCATTTAATGGTACAAGATGACACCTATAATAATCCCCAAATTTATATGGCGCTGTTTTCGTGAAAAATCACCTGTAGGTGCTGTACAAACAAATATGTAAAAGAATTAATATAACAATGGCTCGCAAATAAGAGTTATTATTATAACTTACAGCTAAGCATTATAGTTAGTGACTTACATCTAAGACTTATGGTTTACAACTAAGTTTACGATGAAGCCATGCGAAATAATGCAAAATCATGTATCTTTGTTTTGAAAATTTGATCGCTTAGAAGTATTTTAGATGCTTCGATTAAATACTGCGTATAGAACATCTTGGTCCTTAAAAATATCGGTCATTTTTATGTCTTTTAATAAGCCTAGAAAAAAAATAGTATTAGGTCTATAAAATAACACTTTCAAATGAAAACTCTCCTACTTATAAACCCCTTTTCGGATATGGTTTTATTGTTTAATGTGGCAAATTCAGTTTCTTTTATAATGATCGCAAAAATAAATTATATTTACGCCCAAACTTCACAATATAAAATAAAATATGCATTTTTTCGTTGCTATTTTTGACGTCAATCAATACGGCCCGCACTATACGAATTTGGATTTTTAAAGTGAACCTTATGCCATCGGCACAAAAACCATGCACTTGGCACATCCATTACGTATCGGTTACGCCCCGCCTGCGAAGGGATAAAGACGTCCTAGACTTCGCTTCAATCAATTTTAAATTTCCTTGTTATCATAATAAACAATGCATAAAAAGGAGTTAATATTTTTTACCGGTCTTTACGAAATCAACCTGTAAAAAAAATTCTCAAACACCTTTTCCAACCTTTCCAAATGCTCCCAAAAAGAGGCGTGGATTCCGATTTCGATTTTTTCCTGTACTATTGGATCACCTTAATTAAAGTCTAGTGACGTACAATTAAGACTTTTAACTAGTGACTCACATCTAAGACTTTTAGCCAGTGGCTTATGACTAAGACTTATAACTGCTGACCTAATTGCATACATATTTACAACTATGAATTAAAGTTAGAGATTTATAACTTACACTAAAAAAGACTTAATTAGGGTTTGCCAGGGTTAAAAAAATTAAAAACTAAATAGCAAATTATTGCTGCGAGTCGGAGCAGTTTCAGGATTTTATACATGAAAATTATATTCTACACATTTTATACATATTATATTTTATGCTCTATTTTTTAGTGTTATTAGCGCCAGAAAAAGAAGGAAGTTTTTACATGTATAATATCATATTATTTTGATTCTATAAATATCAAAGTAACATTATATACTTTTTAATAATTCCTATCTACAAAAGATAACTTGTTAACAAACAAAGATAAGACCATATCGTTATCCTATTCATTTGTTTACTTTTTGATAACATCATATTATGTTACTGTGCTGTAATCATTGTAATGTACTATCTTATGTGAGTAAGTATTGATTATTGATAGTGCAAACATATAGTCCAGAATGCAGGCCTATCTCATTCTGCATTTGCGTAAATTTAGAGGGGTAGCATTATTTATTGAACCTCTTTATCAGCGTATATTTGTTTTATTTGAGTATCATCTGCTATTATTAACCTGTTCTAAAGCGAGGAGTAGGACCAAGATGAACTGTAACAAGTAATTAAAGATCGATGTAAATACTGCTTTAGGTCAGCTCTGAAACAAGTTTTCCAGCTCTGTTATCAATTTACGACTTGACATAAAATGTAACGATCCCATCACTGCACACGTAACGCTGTTATCTCCCCAACAATGCTTCTTTACTAATATTAAACAAATCACAACGTTCAAATTTAATGATCCAATTAACTGCTGAAAACTGCTGCTATAAAAAGTCAGGTCTTCTTGATTTAGGTGATGTATTGCAACGGACACGCTGCAGTAAGAATGAGCTATTTTAAAATTCAAATTCCGCCGTTTAATGGAAGCGTAATAAAAAAAACATACATTCCAACGTCGCATGGATTCACGAAATAAAACCTTTCCGGTGTTCATCCAGACATGTTTGTTGGCAGCGGTCATAAATCAACTTTTGGCTCCCGCAGTCGGCTCGGAATAACCTCTGCCGGAGCATTGTGTCGCGTGGAAATAGCGGCCACCAGACTTCCTATGTGCATTCTCGCTTACGAGCGAATAGCATTCTTGGGTATTAGGGAATAAGAAGCAATATTCGCTTGACGGCTGCTGTGCACGTACGTAATGCATTCGATTAGCTGCAAAACGCGTCACGACGGCTAACTGCACCAAAAGTAGTGGAGTATAGGTCAACGCCATTCTGCATTCTTCTCGTGCGCCGACTCGGGGTATCAATCATGCCTAATCGAGCTTCATCCGTCTATTTCAACAAACTGGTTTGTGTTTGCCTTTGGACGAAGCAGCAGAATAGATTATTATAATTGTTTACATTGGCGCTTGTCTGTTCCGACAGTGTCAGTGTACACAATTTTAGAACATTCAAACAATCAGAACTTTTTATATCGCCTTACCTATGCGACTAAATTTAGTTTTATTATATTTTGAAGTTATTTGCTAATAACGTCTTTCGATGTATTTTTTTTAATATATCTATTTGAATTTCACTTTTGTTTGAATCTGGGAAGTAGAAATTAACCCACTTCCCGATATTCGGTCGAGCTGAAACCCGGCAGATAGACTCGTTATAAACTTTTGGTCACAATCACGTACACACACACGGACATAAACGCATTATTCTTAAATTTGAAATAAATGTCGGTTTTGATAATGGAATTTGGTAAAGATGGTAGCACGGTTGATTCCAACCACTGGGAAGAAAATCTCAGTAAACTTTTAAAAATTTTAAAAGGCATTTAAAAATAGATGCAAAATAGTAAAAAAAAACTTTGCTTCTTACGGATTGATTTTTTCTGACGTCCAATTTTGAAAATTGCTGCTTCTTAGCAGCTCTCAAATCCAGTATGTAGTTCTTTTTAGGTCATCATCGCTTCTACTTCTCTTTCCAAAACCAAGGACAAGGATATTGTCCTAAAAAACTCCAACGATCATCCATTAGTAGTTGTCACCTGCTTAACATGGTCCAACATAGTTTCAAGGCTGGAATGATAATGTCAGCAACAAGACTGGCTCCTAATCTACTTGTTCGTACTACTTCTATTGATTTCTTTCTTGATGTGATATTTCACAAAAATGTCTTTATACATTTCGTTCAATCAACGTTATTATGATTACTGTTACGGAAGTTAAGTATTACGTGTGCGCTGATATTATAACATTTTATTCTAATTGTTGTAATAATTACCAGTTTCGCTCATCTAAACGAGTTCCATCCGCAGTCCGAGTATGAATCACTCTACCAGAATCTGATGCGAACAAAACATCTCGCTTTTTATATCTGTCATTTTTTTGCAAATGGGAAACGTGTTTGGTCGCTTTGTTAGGGAAAATCCACCGGCGTTAGTCAATATAATGGTCGTAGGCTGAATCATTCTATTTTTACTTTTGCCTTTGACTAGTTTTCATATATTTTTTATCTGTAACCTGTATTTTTGCTATTTGTGAGCACGAGTTTTTTTTATTTGTCTTCTATTAAACATGTTTACGTTTACATATATTTACGTTTGAATCTTACCATTTTAAATGTGGTACCGCACAAAAGTTCCAGTATCAGTTAGTGGGACCATGGCACCCTTTTTAGGGAATCTTATTAGCCGGGTAGAAGTGGGGGACGGATGGAGGAATAAATGACTCTTCAGATCTGGTCATTAAACGTAGTTAAAATAATTATAATAATTTTTTTGATTCTGAAGGGTTTTTTTGTTTTGATTCTCCTAGTGCCGCAGAAGAGTAGTACGTTTCGCTCTGGAACGATGTGCAAATATACTATGTATATAGTAATCAATGTGAGAATAAACAAAACTGGAGAACATCGCACCATCAACCTAATTGAATTACTTTAGTCGGCTTCTGACAAGAGTCGGTACAACAAAAGAATATAATATTATAAGAGGGTTCTGAATTCCTTTAAAGCGAGGAGTTTGTGTAGTAGTGGTTCATTCTACCTGCCTTCGCTAGGATTTGAACATACTGTCTTAAAACTCGGAGCAGAGCAGCTTATTACCACCTTGCCACAAAGATCGTCGTGTATGCCTAAACGTTGGCATCGTTCCTGCAGTAGTTGGGCTATTACGTTAAAAAGTGTCACTGTCATTACAAATTAGTGCCTTGAAAAGTCAGTCAATCAATTCAGTGGGGTACGGTGCAACGACACATTTCGCTCGTGTATGCCCGTTACGCTGGCGCTGCTTGGAGGCAAGCCAACGTCACCACATTCTGTCTGTGACAAGGTGAATAGATGTGGAAAAATGCCTAGTCGGACCGCGGGCGATGGACTTTTGTTCCGAATGTCACCCGTTCAATGGGCCGCCGGCTGCGGGGAGTATTTTAGGATATCGGATCATCCGAATCGGCTGATTTCATTTGTTTCTCCCGGTGGGGAATAACGCCGGTTATTTTTGTTCGTTTTCGTTCTCTTCGTGACGGACTGTTGATGATCGGATCAATCATTTTGCAAAACAAAGTTTTGACAGTAATTGAACATCTTAACTACAAAGCGGAAAATCAATTTGTTGGTCTCATCAAAAACTCTGTGACGATATTCGGGCCTTTTTTCTATCTGCAATTTGTTAGTCAGCGTTCATCATAATCTATGGAGCTTTATCCTATAGAGCAGAAAAACAGGTGACCTCTAGCGTCGTGAATTTTGTACAGCTTTTCATAGTCACTGCAGATGTTTTGTGCTCGTAACGCCGCGTTAGTTGCTTAAACTCATCAATCAGAATATATTCGGTAGATGGGTTGAAATACGGATAAAGCCGGGCAGTAACTAGCAGTTAATTAATATCACTAGGAATGGCTGGATAGGTATCTATCGGCAGAGTCACTAGCAAAGTGTCACTACTTAACTGAGATATGACTCAATTTATATTCATAAATCCATTATCAAACCAGCCAAAGACGTTATTATTATTGTCAACGAATGCACTCGTGCATTTCTCATTTTCACGTACGTACTTCATAAATATCTGGCATGATTGAATGATTTGTTAATCATTAAAATATCCCGTGGTCTTGGCTGCCTGTCTTTATGACTCTATATACTATATAACTACCGAGCGTAAGCTTTCGATACCAAACGCTTTGTGGTGGCAACTTGCCAAGAGGAGAAAACGATATCCATGACTCCTGGCTCTTGCTTGCTGCTGAGTGCATAACTGTGTGTTCAGTATTGAGCTCCAGAAAACCAACATACAAGACCCTGGATTTTAGGTATACAAACATATTACTCTACCCACTGGAATTATATTTTAACTATGTACTCCATTTTTTCATGATTTTCATTGCTTTTATTTTTGATGTGGCAAAGTGGCCTCTTGGTTATGATCACAGATGTTGTTTGATTTTCGACTATGGTATATATATATTTTTGGCTATGATCACAGAGGTTGTTTGATTGTTGTTTTGAGTGGAAGATTCTGTCATTATCGCCCTGGTGAGAGGCCACCATTCAGAATAGAAACGTTGCTTGAAATAGCTTTGGCTATGTTGCCTGACCAGGTCTATGTATACAGGTACAAGAGAGTTGGGATGTTTCCAACCCTCCTCTTGAAATTACCCATCCATCACCGATTTCTTTCAGTTCTATAATATTTATCAAATGGGGGTGTTTTAATTCCATTGACCCCGAGCAGATATGACTATTAAATTCCCTTGTTCGCATTAAAAACCTCAACAGAACACCCTGAAACAATAATAACTTAGGCAATTATGGTATATTTCACTCTACAATCATTGTGCCCACTTTATAAAATTGGCAAAACGTACAAAATGACACGATTTCGCTAAAATTGATAGTTCGCACCTTTCAACCACTTCCGTCCTGGGTAAATTCCCAGTTCTTGATCTCATGACGTTGTCGAACATTTAAATATTGTTAGTGTATATAATTTGTATAATATATATAAGTATAATATATGTATTCATGTAATGTGAAGAATAATAACTGTCCATAAGTAATTACTGAGCATTTCTGTGGGATTACCGCAAATGAGTCCCAACTGACTATGACCTATGACGCATCCATTCTCGGCAATGTTGGACCTTAACATAAATGGGAAGGGGGAGATCGAACCTTACCTAACCTTCACCTAAGCTTTCAGGAAAATAAGTAATTACCAGCATTTGAAGTTACATTACATTTTATAATTATTTTGAAATGTGGTATTTCACCAGAGCCTTGCGGAAAGCACCTTTCTGTCTTGACAAACAGGTACTTCAATGTAATTGAGTAATTTAACTTTATCCATTAAATTTAAGATTTAAGTGGTGACCCATCGAAGTGATCTTTTAGCTAATGTTGTTGCATGGCGCATCATGTTTACGTGGGAGTCATCTCAGGGGCATCCGACACACCATTCTAAGAACTAACAACAGATCAATTAATGATCTGGTATTTCAATAAACGTGTTATTAATATTTAAATATTGTAAATACCCGACCATCGGATCAAACAATGATCTCACGTTTATTTTTATTGCGATAGAACCCGTTTGGTCGCACTCAATGTAGCAAGCGTGCCAAGTCGAGAGAATAATGGTGCCTTTCTCGCAATAACTCGCTTCAAATTTAATGACTGCAACCGTACTGCAACGAACCCAAATTTTTATATCCCTCGCAATTTGATTGAGCACTGCAATTAATATTATTAGCTTGAAATATCACTGTAAAGGTAATTAGTCCATCATTTCATTATCGGGATTAGTGTTATTTGCAGGGTTTTTAATATGCTAGTTCGCGTGAAAGCTTTCTAGACATTATTTGAGGAACTAACGCCATTGATCCTTTTGAAACCGGTCGGGAAGCGGGGCAAACCCGGTTGACATTTTCCGCATGAGAACGTTGAGAACCGGTCAATTTTACAACTGGTTTTTAGTTCTTATGCTCAACAGCAACTGTTCGTTCGACTCTAGAATATCCTGAATTTAAAATAGGTCTCTTCAAGACTTCACTCCTTCATGTCCTTAGGATTTACCTTAGGCATAGTATTCCTGATCTGACAACGAGATAAGGCCATTACTTTGGAGGCTTCCCTTTGAACTTCTGCGTGAAATAAACATTTGACAAATCTTTATTTTAATTTAAAAACCACTTTATTCGTACTAAACAAGGTCAACTATTTCATTCAGTTTTGACTTGGAATCGTCAGGGCTGTATAACATCATTGTGTATAACGTCATACGCAGTCATTGTGGTTTTACAAACACCTGTTTTCTATATGTCATTTAACACAAATGAAATTATTTTTTTCGTTAGTAGACATTGTATTTTACAAATATAATGGTTATAAATAAAGTATTTTCCTATCATTTCACTCATAATGTCAAACCGCAAAGGGATTGCTTTCTACGTAAATATTAACATTTTGTATTCTTTAATTATTATTAGTAATCATACTTACCACTTGTTTGTTGGTTGTGTTTCAACGATAAAATTAAAATGCAATTTTTATGGATTAGCAAAATCAAGCATGTTTCTGCTTGTAGCAAAACAGGGTTCACAACACCAGTAAGACTAAAAACATAAAACAGGCATTTGTTGTTAATTAACGATCCAATCTTCCATCACTAACACGAGCTAACTGTGCATTATACGGACAAAAGCCATTAACATTAGACGCCTACAGATGTACAGATCTGATATTCCACTCGTATTCTATGGGGGTTTTTATGATGCATTTCTCTCTGATTTTATGGCAGAATATTTGATTCTTCATTCTTGAACCATGTAATATTGCAGCTCACAATGTAAGTGTGGGAGAAATTATTTAACATGGAGCTATTTCCTTGTATTGCAGACGTGTCTTAGGCGTGTTCAAACGAGCTTTTTCAGCTTGTAATGGATTCGTTATAAAACACCTTAAGACGATCCCCTAGTTCGGAATCGGACGTAGTAAGCGACTTTAGGGCGTTGACGCCGTTGACCAATAAAAAACCATAGTCAATAGCCAACAACATTGTTTTTTATTCTGCTAGTACATTTTTACATAACGAAGCGACGCGAAGACCAAGGCACATCTACTTACTCCCTTCGAAATCAGGTATGCGACTGAGTGGGAATATACGACGCGCTATCGGCCCTTCTAGAGATGACATTAGGTTTAAATTCGCAAATGGGTAACACCTCTTTGAACGCACTGGAAAAAACATCGCCAAATTTAGGTTTTATTTTATTTTGTGATGTTCAGAAACAAATATTGAAATGTTTTCCGATTATTTTCTAAGAAACTTAATTAGCTACATTATTCAATAAAACCATATCCGAAAAAGGGTTTGTAAATAGGAGATTTTTTTAACTTCAAAGCATTTTTTATAGGAGGGATACTTTATTTTTTCTAGGCTTATCAACAAATTACTCGATATTTTCAAAGGCCAAGATTTGCAGTATTTAATTTAAGCATCTGTAATATTTCTAAGCGTTTAAATTTTCAATCCAAAATCACATGATTTTTAATGATTTTGTACCTTTTGTAAATTAAAGAAAAATAAGATTTACATTTAGTACCACTATTACTGTGCCTTCACCTTTCACCTTCTACGACCTATGGTATAATATTTAACGTTTATTTTCTTTTCTAAACATGTAATATCGTTATTCAACTTCATTTTTTGGTTTTTCTTTCTTGACACATTTTGTCATTACATTACATTTATCACATAAATCTGTAAATATGTATGTGCCGTTTATTTATTTTTCTTTCTCTTTTTTTCAGG
Organism: Glyphotaelius pellucidus; assembly: GCA_936435175.1. NCBI lineage: Eukaryota > Metazoa > Arthropoda > Insecta > Trichoptera > Limnephilidae > Glyphotaelius > Glyphotaelius pellucidus. Next base: position 2,474,295 of record OW386550.1, read on the forward strand.
TATTTATGGACTTTCACTACCGCACTAGAATCACTGTGAGTAACTAGCTAAGTGTTTGAAATGTTTTTTTAATTACATTTTTATGTTATTTAATAACTTATGTTATACCAATAACCATGTTGTATTATTTTGATTTGAATCAATAATTTAATTCAGTGTTCGTGTTACAAGTGAATCAATCGTTAATAATTCGAAGCGAGTGTTCGCTCCATGCATAATTTATTTTCTTGCCTAGTAAACGAGAATCCTGATTATCTTGACCTTGAATGGGTTGTTTTTTTAAAGTAATGTATGTAAATAAATTCATGAAGCCATTGAAAAAAGAAGGTTCGTTAATCAACGCTTAATAAGTTTATACATATAATCATTATTGTCCATAGCGAATCGTCACTTTGAAATGCATATTTGGACAAAACCATATTGGGTTCAATAGTCGTTGAACAGTAAATAACGAAGTTTAACAATATAATTGTATTATGCATTTAAATGCAATTATTGATATATCTTACTGTAAATAATATAATATGAATTGGTACAATTTTGACCTCAAGCAAAGTTGAAACATTTTTATGTGAATTTTGGCGTATTTTTCAGATGGTCAAAATATTTCCGCTTTACAATAAAATGCAAATAAATGGAATATTTCTGAAAATATCCCAAAACTAAAAACTGTTTTTGAAAGGTGATGAAATACGCTTTCAAATATAGTAATTCAAAATAAACATAAAAATTTTGCATGCAAACAAAAAAAGTTTTAAAAATGGCTCACCTCACGCTTTTTCTAATTAAAATTACTAATAACGAAAAAAAATTAAAACACATACATATTTTATTAGACAAAGGTATTATTAACATTAATGTCACCTCACTTTTTTATCTTTTGCTATAAAAATAATTAATAAAAAAATTTTCAATTTTTTTTTTTCAAATTGCGATTCAAAACTTTGGTTTCAAAAAGGTGTACATTTTACTTTTTTCATCGTTATTTTTTAGATTAGACTACAAAGCGTGTTATTTTGCCTTTTTAACACTGTTTAGAACATAATTCTCACTCTGATAGTAATGGAGTTACAGCGATTTATACGAGACGCATGTGAGCTGGGACAAATATGGTCTCCTGCCATTCGAAGGGTTAATTTTATTCAAAGTTATTTCTTAGCCCCGTAAACACCTTTCAGGTGAAATTTCACAAAAATTGCACGCTAACAATTAGCCACGTTTTATTACGATTGAATAATGCATTTACATGGTATTATTGGTTTATCTTTATAAAGTTAGGGCATAATGGTATCATAAATATTTATCAAAGCTTTGTTACGGAAGTGAGTGCGGGTGTATTGTCCGCATTCGCCAGAGCTTAGTCCCGCAAAGTGCATACGGCGTACGGCTTCAGGCTTCAGGCTTCAGAGCTTGCCTGCGCTGTGTACGTGTACCCGTAGCCCTAGCCCGTAATACTCCGCTAGTATGTGGTCGTAAGCCGCCAGCGCCGGGCTGAAGGGCGGCCGGTCTGCGGGAGGGAGGGGCTGAATCACGTCCTTGGGCAATGACCCTTGCCTCCCCCCCTTGGAACCCTTCCCCCAACCCCCCTCTCCAACTTCCATAAACACGCTTGTACAAAGCGTGCTCCACTGCGCTATTCCCCCCTAAAGAGGAAAGAGCCAACTCATTGCACGGCCGAACTCAGTCAAACGAAGCGTCTGTGTACTTTGAAGAATCCAATAAAAATGTTTACATCTCCCAATTCTGATAAACGGTTCTATGGGTTAATTTTAAACTTCGTATTACACGCTGTGGGGGATTGTTAAGTTCTCGTTATCAAATTAATATCCTTTGCTTATATTTAGTCAGTGTGGAACAGATGTAGATGAAACGTTGTAAACAGTGCTTTTTGTTTAATAACTACGATATAATGAGGGTCCCAATAATAATTTTATGTATTGTGTTACAAGTATCTATGCAGACAAAAGTAATTGATGTTTTATACATATAATAATAACGTACGATATCTTGATATTCTTGATGGCCGTTATCTTTATTACTGTTAGTCGTCGAGTTTAAGAATTGGTAATAATAATGATGGCGATCATTAAAACCTACAATCCTTGAACAATACGAGCAAACTCCCACTGTAATGTTTTCTTCGGCAGGTTCGCTTCGCTATCAAAACAACGTGGGTAACTGATACATAGGCACACGTATCGATGCATCAGACTCTTCGATTTATCTTCATTAAAACTCACCCTGTTGTGTTCAAGAGTTTCCGATTAAAAATGTAACCCTTTAAAATGTGGAATGTGGTTGTAACAGTTGCTACCCCTTTTCAGTAAACCTGTTCTGTCTCGCTTGTCAAGTCTCCTCTCTCTTCTCCACACATTCCCTCCTTCTTTCACGGCCATCCCTACTTTGTTCATTGTTCTTTCTCCCCCATGTCCCATTTCGCCTCCCTTATCTCATAGCCTTCTATTTCCACTAAGGTTTCGCTTGCATATCGTGAGCGGACTGTAAATTTCATGTTTAGTAAGCAAACAGAAAATTGTTAATGTTGAACACCGGTCTCTTTCTTTGGGTGTTTCTGGTGTTTTGCTTGTGTGTCTAGTATCGAGCCGGAACGCTGCTCTTGAAAAGAAATAACGTCATAATTGAAAACACATGGCTGGCACAAAAGTTGTATGCTTGGGGAATTTTAACCATGACATGTGCGTTCCTGACACGAATTAATTGTCATATATTGCTCGTTACTTTTGACAATTATTATTGGACATTTTTGCTTTATTCTCGACATTTTTTGTAATAATATAATACATGACCAAGCTAATAATGTACATAGTTTTAAAATGTCATTTACGCGTGAAATGCATAGTATTTCTTTTGTAATCTCAGCTAGGCAAATAAATTAAATTGGTCATCGCAACAACAATTCACGGAATATTCAAAGGTATGTGCACAATGGTGTTTTTTGAAACAAATAATATACGCCCTATTTGCGTAATTACATCTGGTTTGAGCACATTCAAGAATCATAGCATTTTGGTATTAACCGCAACATGTCAAACGCTTATACTTGGTAGAAGAGCCTTTAGCTATAACCAGAAACCAAAACCCAATTTGTAATCTCCCCGAGGGCTATTTGAGCTTTTCAAACTTCCAGGCCAGAAGTTATCCGCTTTGAACATAATATCCTGGATATAGTTCCCTTAGTATTTACCTGGATTTTTATGGAGATGTAAGCTTATCATTATATTATACCTCTTGCTGTATGCTTTAATACAGCAACAAAAGTTAAGATATGTAGGTACATAAATGTTTTAATAAATAATAGATTCAATTTATTTGTTGCTACCTTTTCATTAGTGGACAAAATACTATGTTTTTTAAAATAAAATGAAAAAATGTTTTGATATGATTTTAGATTTTCACAAAATTAAAGTATTATCGTTATTTTATTATATTTTTTGGGGTGTTAATGCCGTGTTGCGCACACATGTGCTGTTGACACTGTAAAGCTGTCCGAAACGTTGGATAAAGAAGGAGGTGGCGCAACACGGCATAACACCCCAAAAATAAATAACGATAAAAATTGTTTTCATGTTTTTAACTCAAATTTAAAATAGAGTATTTTATTTTATAAAAATTATTTATTATGAAAAATATTACAAAGAATCTTTAGTTAGTTTTCATACATGTTATTCAGGTTTTTTTTTTAAATACTTAGAGCTTGTATAACACGTCATTTGTTTGTCGACAGTAATAATTCTTCTTCTGCTTTTGTGACAGTTTCGAAAACCTGTTTTCTGATTTGAATTTGAACATGCTTAGGCATAGATTTAGCGGTATGATACATGCTCATGAAAAATTGATGAAGAGCGTCATTTCTTTCTGGATCATTAATTAGCTGTTGTTCCTCTATTAGCTGTTTTCTGTCGACATGCCTTTCTCTGGACCGTTGACCATATTCTTTCAAAGTTTCCGTCATCAGGGAAGTAAGATCTGATTTCTTTCTTTTGAGGGTTGGTTCAGATGATATTTGTTCTTCTTTTATCGTGATATCAAAAGGGTCGACTTCGTGCGTTGATTGTTCTTCTGGGTCTTCTTGTTGATCTTCTTCTTCTTCTTCTTCGTGAACCGATTCTTCGCCAGGCACTTCAGATATAAACTCCTCCGCATTGTCAGCCCGCTGTCTCGTATATGCGACTAAGAACTCCATTTCTTGTTGGTAGATCCATTTTTTTGGTATATACCCAGCTTGCACACTTCGTCTTCGCCTATGCAAAGCGTCCCTGTGGCATCCCCTCAGCTTGCGCCATTGCTCTTTGGCAGTTGGCCCTGAAATGCATACATACAAATATAGGTACGTATGATAACATGGTTGTTTGACTAAACAAATGTGTTGAACTATTGTTAATCGATAGATAATTGATGTTTGAGGTAGGTAATCTAGTTAACAAAATTACCAACCGACGAACGAAAGGTGAATGACACTAATGAATTACGTTACGTAATAAATAGTGAAATTATGAAGTTTTGCATTCTCTGACGTCAAACTTGACAAAAAATATTAATTTTGCACTCTCGAACGAGTGTACCGTGGACCAATCATAGGAAATCGAAGAAATTGGAAATTTTCAAAACAAGTATTGTCGTATGTCATAGCTCACTTTTTTTCAATTATTTCTGGCCTTCATCCTTCAAGGGTATTCTAGGCCATCGAGTCGAGTTCAGATGTTGAATGGAGGGTAGGCAATTTTAGATAACGATTGAAATAAGAAAGGATATTTATTTAGAGAGGGACAACCAAAAAATATATGTGATCTAAAGGTCCCACATCTAGATCACAGAATTCACAATCTGGGGAGTCAAGGACGTGAATTTTAAAAAGATCAGAAGGAACGGAACAAAGTACGATTCTCATTCAAATAAGTGGGGTAATTTATTTTTTGGAACAATGGGGGAATTGTTGAAACCACGGTTTTGATGAGATAGTCCTCTGTATTGAAGCGTAGCAAGCTCCCTTGGATTGATGTTGGAGCAATGTTCCAATGCTCTGCCCGAACACCGCGGGATCTATCTTTGATGATGGAAAAAATATTAGACAGGGGAATATGGTTTACGAGGGTATGCCAACTTGTCCAGGAATCCAAATCAGAGTTGCGGTTTTTACAAAGCTTTGAATGGAGGCTATCAGCACTCGAATAAGACATACAAAGTGATCACTAGGACGAAGAAGAGGACTACTCACTTCAGGAAGCAGTAAATTTGTATTTTACTTCCGATTCCTGATGCGATGATTTGTTTATAATCAGTTCCATTTGCATTTGCCCATTGAAATAGGTACAGTAATGTAACTCACCATCTTCAAGTTTAGCTGCTTTAGCGATCTTCTTCCAGATTTCGTTTTTTATCCTCGTCACGCTGTAGTTCTTGTGAGTGGAGTCGTAAAGCTCTGGATACCCCTTCACCAGTTTGATGAAATGATGCATGGTCATACTGCGAATCCCGGTAACGGTCACAGCTCGGCACAGTGCCGCACAGAACTACTTCGCCGCGCAGTTTCCAGTGGACTGGGGAATGGAAAGAGACAGTCTGGGCCGCACAGTGCGCAGTCTGCTGACGTAGCTCTGTCTCGGCTGCGCCTGCGCTGCGTGTTACAGTATGCACTATTCTGTCCTGCTTACCACGCTGCGCCGATATTGTACAACGACCATCGACCGAACAACGACAAACTAAGATAATAATTACAAGTCTGGCAACTCCGCAGCTATGTAGTAGTTATGCAGGTATTAATATGACACGTTAGGCTCATCATTAACGCACTATGTTTTCTCTTGTTCAAAAATTGAATGATTAACGTTGGATATTAAGAGTAATATTTGCGCGGCCTGTTTTGGCCCGTTTCATACAAATCTTAATTTTTGATTTGAGTTAAAAAAATACCTAAATATTTTAAAAATAAATATGAATATTAAAATTATTTTTTAAATGTCTTTCATTTACCTACTCATAAATAATTGCTCAAGTTGGCTCTAAAATCATGAAACATTGAAATCTTTAATGGCCTATATCTTATAATTTAAAGCAAAAATAAATAAAGTAGCTGATATCCGCACTAGATATTTGAAATACCTTTTGGTTACACAAATAATTTTTCAATTTGTTCGTGTATTTTGATCTCAAATCCAAAATTAAGATTTGTGTGAAACGGGTCGAAAAGACCGCGCAAACGTTCCTCTTTAATATCCAACGTTAATAATTCGATTTTTAAACAAGAGAAAACATAGAGCGTTAATGATGAGCCTGAACGTGTCATATTAATACCTGTATAACTACTACATAGCTGCGGAGTTGCCAGACTTGTAATTATTATCTTAGTTTGTCGTTGTTCGGTCGATGATCGTTGTATCTCTGGTTTTAGATCAAATTATGACAAGTGCAAATGAGTCTAAAAATTTATTTTGTTTCTGCAAATCTAAAAAAAATTACATAATTAGTTTCACTTGTCTGGTTTGGTTGATTCGATGTGCTATTTGTGAAATGTCAAATCATAGAAAAGAGGGCACAAAGTATAATTGATAATCAAATAAAATACTTACCATAAAATTGCTAAATGTATACTTATCAATGAATCATGATACATTGACCTAAGACTACAGATTTTATTATTATATTACCCCTGATGACTTTATTTCATAGTGCTTAAGTCGTAACCAAAGTAATATGGATAGGAAAACAAGGCTATTAATAAAGGAAACACCTACCTTGTAAGCGCTTTTCCTTATAGACAGCATATTGGTACTGTGGTGTTTCAAGTTTGCAGCATTATTGGACGTCTGATACAAGCTGAGTTCCTTTGAATGTGCGCGCAATTCCACCCCCTTTGAAATAGGTCGAGGGCGACAGACGACAGGGGGTATTTATTACCGTTGCTGCCTCGCGACACACAAATATCCACCCATTAATCTCCGCCGTCTCCGAGTTCGGCTCTTCCAATAAACCATTAACTTTCTGCGTCCTCTCTCTCTCCTCCCTCTTTCCCGATTTATTCACTGGGCAATTTTTAACACGAACGAAAGTCCCGCCGTTTTTGATCCGCATCTGATGGGGTGATTGACTTTATCCTATTGTTAAACGCCAAGGCACACAATCTAATTTTACCGCAAACCTTCTTTCGCAACATTCAGTACGCCGAGTTTTGAACAAAAATCGTTTAATTACGTTCTCTCGTTTAAACTGGATTCAACTTTTTTTATATCACAACCTTGGCATCGCTTTCTTTGTTACTTATAACGTGTATTTTAACGTTTTGGGTAACCTTTAAAAGCCCATTAGCGAGATAAGTTCTAATAACGGTATCTGTTACTGCACCCGTCTGCGGTAAGCTAGCAACAAAGCGAGATATTCTTAGCGTCGCATCTTGGATTACGTTAACCTTTGATTGAGCTTCATTAAGCTATCAGCCATCGTCTGGAGTCCATTTGGATTGTCATTAATTTGGGTATATCACTATCCGTGACCTTCGATCGTTACTTTGTGGAATGCTGTGAACTTCATTGTCTCCTCTTGAATGCGCGGAAATGGCTTCCGTCGCCGGAACACTTGAACAAAAAGTATGACAATTAATTAACGAAACAATGAATTTGTTTTTGTACATTCGCAACATTAAAATTCAGTGTTCCATTTGAGATATTCCATGAGCCTTCGCCTGTTCGCTCTAACGGTCTAAAGCCCAAAGCGTTCAACTTTTCACAATTAATATGAGGTGGCTGAATTTATTATTGATGACTGTTTTAGGTTTGTAAACCGACCATTTAACGATTTCCTTTGTTCTTGAGAGGTTCCAAGATCTTAACAATACAATATTATAATACGTTTCTCAAGTTTGCTAGTTTTTGTTGCTTTCTTTGACACCTCTTCGTCTTCCGCACTGTAAATTGCAGCATACACTTCTGTAGTCTTATGTTAAAATATGATAAGTGCAAAAATTACATCTCTCAGAGCATTGAGCAGTTTGAAACTTTCGATGGTTTGATAGTTTGTGGATTGTGTCTGTGTTAGTTCATATGAATTATGAGATTTACTGTGGTTACATAAAACGTTTTTTGCAATCATATTTATAACACTGATTGCAACTGAATCGTATAAATGTATTTATCCTTGCTTTGTTCTCAATATCAGCCCTGTATGAATGATCCAGTGCAGATAATGGAAATATGTATCGAGGGCTTCCCACTGCCGGGATTTACGTTGCGATGCATTGTTTTTTTTCTTCCCTGTATTCATTGTATTTTATCCACATTACGCCATCGCATAACAACTGACCTGCCTTCAATAAATGTTTTTATAGACATTTTTTTTAAATTTGCTGTGTTTTTTCTTTGTGGCCGGGTTGCACAAAGGCCCGATTCATTTTACAGTTTTTGCTTAACTATTTTTTGGTTTATTTTATAAATAGCCTGCTTGACAGCTTATCAACAGTCGCGCAACGATAATCATTATTTTAACAACGATTTCCTTAGAATCACTGGAGGAAGGAAATAATACGAAAACTAGATTAAATAAAACCAATCTTACAATTAGAACTCGATAAATAAAGTGCATGCTTTTTTGTAACAAAATCAACATTGTATCATTAACAATGCAACCATGTTTTCTAAAAGTTCCGAATACCCTCGACATCAAATTAATGTATGAATTGGCAAACAGTAAAATTTCCTCGCAAGGATTGGACCCTTTGTCCTAAAAATCAGCTCGCGCGAGCTGATTTGCATAAAAATGTTGCCAGCCGTTTTTGTTGATCGTAGGTGCCACGTCTTAGCCTCTACCTGCAGCTCCTACAGCATCTATATTATTCACAGTCACTACCCCATCTCTCCCCACGCGATATATAAATTATATTCCTTTTGCATAACTTTATCCAACTCTGAGCATTTCATAATTCACTTTGGTATGGCGTTCACGCTTCGCATAATTTGGTACTTCCTTCCTCCTATACTACCCGTCTCTGCGCCATCCGGCTGTTGAGAGGCGGGAATAACGCATGGGGGGTTTCTCCCTCTCTCGCGTTGTGTTCGTAAGGTTTTCAAGTCTCTCGTCTCTCTTCTGGAGGCTTTTGTTTACCATCGTCTGGCTGTTCTTTGAGGTAGCACACAGAATAAGTAGCCTCAAAGCTGATTTCGTGTCTCAGCTGTATGCAATAAATAACGTAAAGAGGCAAAAGCGGGATCATTCAAGTAAAATTACCTGAGAATTCACCATTCATGGAATCATTGTCATATCTTCGTCACCTTTAATATTTTTACAAGTTTGTTTTTGTGTATCTAATTTTCTTAGATTTGTATCAAGATTCATTTTCTTTGTTTTAACTAGCGATTGGACACCAGATACCGCAGCCTTTTTTAATAGTCAAATCTTTATCCCAGCAAATCGGTTCTTTAAGTACAAAATATTTTACTGGGAACGCTTCGAAAACCTCTTCATTAATAAAAATAATTGATTTAAGTGCCTCACAAATTCTGACCACAATTTAATTTCACGGAATTTTTGCATGTCGATGACCGTCCATTGTCTTCCGAAATTCAACTCACTATTTTATCTTGATGCATTTGGCATACTCGTATATAGGATTTAAAAAACGTTATACATGAAGCCTTGTGTTTGTAATCTAAAACAAATATCGTACTATTTTATCTCGCCAATGTAGACTTAATCCTTAATATAATTACAAGATGAGTTATTGGTGTTAATTAGGAGAAGGTAAACATTAGATACAAAAGGACATACTTATAAATTAAATTACTTAAATAGGTCCCTCTTCCGAAGGGTCGTAAAAGGATCAAATATTGTCTTACGTACGAACCACTTGGAAACTAGAAGTTACCTGAAATTAAATTAGGGCTTGGGTTACAGACTGAGTTTAATGAATCGAATTCAATCTCACTAAACTCTCTTTACAAAACAAGTCAGACCTGTATGCAAAGTTAAAACTACATAACAAGCTATAAATACTCTATAACCTGTAAAAAATATGCAATGACTTTGTAGTATTTTATTTATGTAATCTTCATTTTTAATTCGCTTTAAAGTAATATTTTTTAAATACATTTAAAAATGAAAATGTGTAATTTTCTTGTCTTTGTTTTATCTTGTTTCTTTTATCTACTTTTCTTTTCCCTTTATTTGTAATCATCCATATTTGTAAATCCTTGTTTTTTTCACTCGTTGTTTGTTCTACTTAACCTATCTTTTATTTTTATGCGTACCTATGTGAAACTTATGTTGATTTCAAAATACCTGTGTAAAATTTACCTATTGTCTCTCACTCATAAATTGTACGTTTCTTCTGTCCTAAAATGAATTTTGTTACTCGTCAGGATTGCCGGAGCAAAAAATAAAAACAATTAAAAATGTATCAAAGCTTTTACATTATAGTAGCCCATATTTATTGATGTATTTGTTACATAATGTTGTGTTGTTGTAAATTTGTACAGCTCTTTTGAATCCGAATGATGCCGAATGACAAGGTCAGTTCAGTTCATGACCAATTATTGACCAACAGCATTGCCAATCATGTAGCACCGTGTCTAGTTAATAATGAGGCGGTCACAAGTCACAAGACATGGAGGCGTTCTTAATGCAACAATCGCACCTTGGCTCACAGCTCGCACCGGTAAACGGTAATCTGGTACCGGCGTTAAATGCCAAGCGAGCGAGCCGTTTCGAAAGTGGTCTGCTAACAGTCCAACAGTCCGCCGTGAATTAGACACTGCGCTCAATAACACGATATTCCTTCCGCTCGTGTACTTTCCTTTCTTTATGTATTCAACGTTCACACAAATCTCATTAGCCCCTCTTCCGTAATGCTGTTGCCTCAGCTTTGCACGGCTTCGCTTTATCACACGAGTATGAAGCCAACAGCTTACAGCTCTCCAGTCCTGTAAAAGAAGATGTTATCTCCTTGTTGTTTTCTGGCGGATGTTCGCTCCGACTAGTTTTTGCTCAACCTGTCGTCGCTGAGGCTTGTTAGCTTTAGAAATCAATAAACACTCCCATTGTTTAATTATAAATACGTAATATAATACAATTTGCTTGCATAATACGTAAAATCTATACGCTGCACCTATCTTTGACCATTATAGTATTCTACCGAGCGCTGAGTAAGCGCAGTTATTGACCTCCATTCTATTATCGAGCGCTCGAGTCTCGCGACACGGTAACAGGCAACATCCAACAATGTCTCTGTCTATTGGAAGTCGCTAGAAGTTGCTAACCATGTTGTCACGTTACTTTACGCGATGTTAAACAATGCCCGAATGCCTATCTACTTCTTTTACAAAATATGGCATAGGCATAGGCCTGATACCACAGGACTGCTGACTAGCTGCCCCGTGTTCCGTGCTCGACTGGCATGATAGTTACTTGTGTTTAAAAGTGTGTGTTGGCTTATATGCGCCTATGCGGTAAACAGAATATTAATGGCATTACGGTGACTCCACGCCAAACGCGCCTGTCTCGGTCTGTGTGTGTAAACTCTGTACATCACACTGTCAGTCTGACGCAAGTTTCTCCGCAAGAGTAGAAATTTATAACTGGGGCGAGATCATGCATCTCTAACTCGGTATGACGGTAGTTTGAAGTGATTGTGATTCACAGCTCAAATACATTTCTTTAGAACACAGATGTGAAGAAGTTCAACGGCGTGTCAATCTTTTTGTTCCATTTGTAGCCAACCGCCTGAACCTTTTTTTAATGAATATTGAGTACCTAGCCACCAAAGCCACTCCACTGCCATCACGAACTGACAAACCAAGCAGAACAATAGTACCTACGCTTGATTGAGAACTTGTTTTACAAATAATAAACACCTATTTATCTCTTTTTTGTATTTGGCTTTGATGCAAATCATGCAAGAAAATGGAAGCTATTCTCTAATGTTATATTAGTACGTAATATTACGCTAGTATCAACATTCTTACTGATTTTGTAACGAGGTTCGTTGTACTTGTTTCACGGCCTGCTTCTTCAGCATTACGTCAGTCAATTTCTTTTATTCCACTAAATAAAAGATATCGTTTATCCATTGTTACATCTGTGTCATGCATTATAAAATATGGTTTTGAGTTAGTAATCTAACTTAACTATAACCATTGTATAATTTATAATGTTTTTCACTTCATTTTCTACCCAGATCAGTGGGAAACATTTTATATAATGATCCACGGACGTGACTGGTAAAACTACTCGGGCAATTATGTAGTTACTTATTTATTTCTTCTTTTATAAACAGGTCCATAGCTTCTACATATCAGAAAAGAAATCTTATTTCTTTTCGTATGGAATCTTTATAAAGAATTCGTATTTCGCAAGTAACTTGGCATAAACAGGTGTGTAACAGTTTTCTTAAATAATAGTGGTCTCCTTATCATTCCATGTGGAATGCTGTTTGCTCGAATACCCATTATTAGTCCATTTGCGGTCGTGTTATTATGGTAACTATTTTGTAGTTATGATTCTTGTAAATCATTGACAAAAACCAACCACGAAGCAACCGGTTGTCGTGACCTCGGAACGATCTGTTTTTTGTCTGCTGTCGCAGAGTCGGCTGTCGCAGAGTCGGCTGTCAAACGACATACATTAAATTAATTTAAAAGACAAGTGTCTGGAGAAAATTATTGTGCTTCTTCGAAAAGTGCGCATGCTGCACGGAGAACTGTCAGTAATAATTATCTTTAATTCTGTGCCTGAATTTAAATATTGAATAACTCTCTTTACTCAGATCTCGCTGGCAAACCATTATTGTCCAATTTATAATGCCATTGCATTTTATTGAGGAAAACGTGTCACATTCTAATGTGATGATAATTGCATGCAGTCGATTTTATGGATTTTTCGACTTTATACGTCCAATTATCATGTTTTGAAGTGAACATCGATGCTTCGATATCACCTTATCTCCGCTATCAATATTGTAGTATCGCACGCCATTTTCCACAATCAATAATAATATAATAATCCTACTGGTATCAAGCTTGCATGAGTCATGAATATTTATTTAATATTCATCGCATATCGCGAGTATTAGAATTATCAGTAATTTTTTTGGTAACTTGAGTTCTATACCAATAAAGCGATACACCAAACCCTGAGAGATAATAGATAATATAATAAATATACAATCAATCAACTATTATTAATCGATAAGTATTTCAAATCAAATTCTTGAGTAAATAAGTATTTTATCTCGGCGTTTTATCTTAGATTATGTTCAAAGCAAACAAAGTATACATATATCTCTTTTGTTTATTTGAAAACTTACCAGGAATTTCATTGTTGCTCACAACTCGCGTCTGGGTGTAAAGAAACTGTTTTGTTTTGCCAACTGATATTATTTAACATCTGTTTAATTATCGTTGAATAAATATAATAACGCAAATAGCGTCAATATAACAGCGTTCAATTTATATGGGTCAGGAATTGTATTAAACATATATGTCAAAAATATATTATTAAAGCTTTTCAAAAATACTGAATCCTCTACCAGACCGTGTATGCACAACACTAGGTCGAATAAGAATGATTAGTAATAAAGTTACAAAACCACATTCGGACAAAGAAACTACACATACTTTGCAACAAAACTTCATAACATCCTTCCCCAAGACATAAAACTAATAAAAAATCCCAATGTACTTAAACAAATCAAGAATAAAAATATGGCTGAAAGAGGTCAATGAAAAAACCCTAATGGATACACTAAAAACGACATAGAAGACAAATAAAATATATTTAAATAATTTTAGTCCGTCTCGGCACAGGACCCCGTAGTGAGGAGGACTAAGAAATAAATATTTAACACTAAATTAATTTATTAACTTTTTTTTTTAATTTTATGAAAAACAAATACCTTTGTATAACACCACTATTTTATTAACAATATCAATTGAAATAATTTATTAACATTTATTTTGTATGTACAATTATTTTATGTAGTCTCTAATAAAAAATAAAAAATAAATTATAATCCCGTACCATGTACAATCTGTCAAACGAGAAATCGTCTCTCATAATTTATTTATTGTTTGAAAATTTACAGAGTGTTAACAATTATTACAATAATAGAATTGACGTTGGGATGTACGTAGATATTAACAATCCAATTAGAAATGTTCACGGCATGAGTAATCAATGTTTAGTTGTTAATAGATGGAAATTCTTGTAGTGATAACAGAAATAATGATAATCAAAATGAAATATAAAACATAGTAGTGTCAAATATAATACATGACCTGTAGAGAAAGAGAAAAAAGAAAGAAAGGGTATGACAATAAAGCAGCTACATAACTGTTCTCCACGAAGGTCATGGTAGGAGTTTGATAATTTGTTTTTTGAAATATGTGAGATTGTTTGCGTAGATATCTGTATGGTCACATTCAATAATAATTCTTAATCTTATGTAATAAAAAAATCTGTATGGTATTTCCGACTACATTATTTTTTTAATAATATAATTACACATTATGAAAATATTCACCAGATAAATATTACTTAATGAGGTCAGATATCACAAAGTTTTCCATACAAGATTAGGCAGTAGACCGCACCGTTTAATTTGGGCTCAATAAATTGTCTGCGGCATATTATTTTATGATGTAATTGTGCCGTAGAATTTCACAGATTAAACAAACCATTATGACAATCTATTTACTTCTGTTTACGGTACGAATGGTAATAATTGTTTAAAGCTGTTTTTATTAAAAATTATTTTGATTGCAATGGAACTTTACGAACTCTGTCATGACACTTTCTTTTATTCACATTCTTCCATCGTCCCATTGAAATCTTTTGTAATTCGGCTCTTGTCTTTTGACGTGAGTATTTGATTCCTTTATTTATTCTTTCTTCTACTTGCACATCATACATTCAACTTACGGCACGCGCTATAGGCCTGTTTTATTCTTGTTCATTGTGCTTAAATCTGTCTTGCATAGTTTTCGAATCTCCTAATTCGTTGTACGAAGGTGCATTTTTAACACGTCTCAAGTATCTCTTCTACTCGATCAAATACTGCACTATAGTCCTTCCTTTACAAATTCCATGCCTCACTGCCGTTCCTAATTCCTATTGGGCTGGTATTTGATATCAGAACTCCCCTTCCCCTGTAGACTGCTATCCTGAATTGCATCTACGATTTCTTAAATTTGAATCAAACTTCCATCTCTTCACTCTACACCTTCTTTGTCATAACCACCGTCTCAGCATTTCCTTTGCATTTCTGAATAAAAAGCGCAATGCTTATCAATTATGCAAAGATTGCAAAGGTATCCAGTGTCCATTGATGGCATTGGATGAATACTTCAGTGGAATAGTTGCCTTAATGAGTATGCTCGCTGTCAATCCAACTCGGATAGGCCGATTCAGCCAAGTCGGCAAGCCACGTCTGCAGTGTCTGCACCGAGCCGGGTCTTGAAGAGATTGTATCTGAACTCCATATAAAGAGAACCGGTTTGCAATACTCAATACTCGATACTCACCTCCATTGTTTTAACCTCAGCATACCGCGTGTGTAACGACTAACGTGGCCAGGTATTTGATCAGTTGAAATTTCTTATTTTTTAGCGCCACGCTTTTTTGCTCTGTCTTTTTGTCGAGTACAAGATTTTTTTGTAAGATATCCGAATTTACGTTTATCATTCTCGTGTCTGGAATCAGAGTTCGGCTTTTTGTTTTTTGTGATGACGTTTCACTTTCTATCGTGTTCGCGATTATTCACATTCTGTGGAATTGTGTGTTCGTTCATTGTGACGGAACTGACGTTCATATTATTGATCCGAGGATTATGAAGTTGATTCGCTGTGCGTGCAACAATTATGTGGCGTTTTTGTTTGTTCAAAATTTAATGTTTTGATTGGTCTCAGTTTTATTCCTATCAATTCTGTCAAAAGGTTGACGTTTTAATATCCTCGTCACAATCATGTTTGTAAGATATTTGAGAAATTTCATTTTGCATGTTTGTTGTAAGCTATTGGATATAAAAAAAGTTTGTTATGTTGCGATAGAATTAGTCGAAACTTGCTTTTAGACAGTTCAACGTAATTAGTCGTTAGTCGTTTTAATTTAGAACGTTAACTCATAAATTAGTCATAACATACAAGAAACAAGTCATTGATCAAAAGTAATATCTTATAAGCTCCTAGAGTAACCTTATAGGTGATATGTTGTAATATAGATTAAGCTTGTTATTTAACTACTTGTGAAGCCTTTGAGGGTGATAAAAAAGATCCATTTATTATCGCATTCCTTTCAACGCCCTTTGACAGCAATCAGTAACGCATCTTTCTTGATTAATTGGCTTTCTCAATAACGAACAACCATTAACGGTAAAATTCCTTCAATAACCATTATTTTTCATTACTCTGTCTATTCTTGTCCTTCCTCTTTGTTGAGTGGGCTCGTGTTCCAAATGGCAGTTTAATTAAAAGGGTCTAGAGATTGAACCGGTTGGTAATATTCTTGAGGTCACAAAGGTCGAGCTTTGCAGATACGAGACGGGGTACTCGTACTCATCCATCATGGCCTGCCTACACATGTAGATGTTTCGCCACACCTATTTTCCCCAGTAACAATGTGGGTATTGTTGGCAGTCTATTGACTGTTATAAAGCATGTCTAAATGTAAATACTGTGAGATTATTCTTTTACTTTCTTTTGCATTGTTACGCGGCTTCTCCGTCTCGCACAATTCATTGTCTATGAAGCCACGTTCTGGGGCTTTACAGAACGGGAAAAACTTGCTGAATAATGTATTCTCTCAATCGTTTTAATTTTAACGCAAGCGTTCAAGTATATTTGCCTAATGCTAACGGACATTTTACTTTAACAAGCATAATTATTACAGATAAGATTCGTAATAAAAGGTCAACAAGTCAGACTGTTAAAATACAACAGATTGTATACTAACTAAACTTGGTCGACGCTGAATGCATATTAAATTCGTCATTTGCAGTGACTTTGGCAACGCATATGCAATATAAAATGAATCACTGCATATTTTCTATCACTACCATCATTATTCAAAATAAACTTCGTGCGTTCATCACGTTATTTCATCGTAATTTTACGCCAATTAAAGTTATTTACACAATATTACAATGTTTGATTTGTGTAATCTCAGCTATGGAATCTATTTTTATTTCCCACTAGAAACTTTCAAACAGTGAGGTCTGGCGTCACAGAATTTGCGTAGCTTCTTTTATTTGAAATACAGACGCAACTATATTCAGGACATCTTTTCAATCTCGTCCTAACTAACTAACTAACTAACTAACCATCGCGCCGTTTCCCCGCAGGGGTAGTAAGAGAGGACGGACCGCCAAACAACTCGATCTTGGCACTCACTCCTTACTTTGCTTACATTCATACATCGTCTCATACATGCTCTTCTGTTATTCTGACTCTTGACATCGCCCGACTCAAGTATCTGATTCACTTGGTCGTGCCATGTCTTCTTCGGGCGTCCCCGACTTCGTCTACCATTCACATTTGCGTCATATATTCTCCTTACACTCCTTTCCTCATTCATTCGCTCTACATGCCCAAACCATCTGAGCGTCCCTTTCTTAATCTTATTCATTTTGCTTACATCAGCCTTGCATTCTTTGCGGATCTCCACATTTCTCACACGATCATACATGGTTTTACCACACATACGTCTCAGGGATCTCAGTTCTACAGCATTCAGTCTGCTTTCATCCTTTTTCTGCCAGTTCCATGCCTCACTGCCATGCATCAGGGTAGGTACCACCACTCAATTATGGACGGCTAGCTTCGCTTCTTTTGACAATTTTTTGTTGCCGCCAACGGCGTTCAGTCCTCCATTAATGGAGTTACCGGTATTCACCCTTCTTTCGATATCTCTATCAGTCTTCCCATCTCTCGTAAACATACTTCCCAAATACACAAACTCATCCACCTGCTCTAAGTATTCGTCATTCACAACTATGTTGCGCATTGTTTTCGTACTCTCTCTTTCAAATACCATTAATTTAGACTTACTTACATTCATCATTAGGTCATTATTCATACATACTTCGTTCATCCTAGACACGAGCGACTGTAGATCTTCCATACTGTTAGAAATCAGCACCGCATCATCAGCGTACAACAGGCAACATACTTCTAGATCACTCAATTTCGCGCCCAATCCCATCTCTTTTAATTCTTGCATACAATTATCCATGTATAGATTGAATAACCACGGTGACATTACGCATCCTTGCTTAACACCTTTTGTGATGTCAAACCCTCATACAGAGACGCAATTGCGTGTATGAGATTCGTATTCATTCCGTACTTGGACAACACCTTCCACAGCTTCAACACTTCCACACTTCCACACCTCAATCACGTCTTAGCTTTGAAATATCCGACAAGTCATCATATTATTTGTTCCAATTTCATCAGAAAGCAAGTTTTAGCAATGGGTTGCTGTTGGTTGGTTGCTTTTGCTCGATTCCCGCGATTCAGTGGATTCGGTAGCCGCCCGGTAAATTGTATGCATGCGCCGTGTTGACGTACCAGGAAAGCATGAGCGCGCGGAGGAGCGAGGCCGAGATGAATTGCTGCGAGTGGCACCTGCCCCTGCCCCTGCCCCCGCCCCTTGCGCGTCCTGCCCCGGGCCCGACTGCTCACCGCTCTCCGCTCTCTCGGGGCAATGTACCCGGTACCCGGTACCCGTACCCGGCCGCTCGCGTTCGATACACAACATAACTACCTACTTACTCTTCCGTAACATGTGCTCCTGGTAGCCGACTTATAATCACAGAGCCATTTAACATGGAGTCAAGCGAGGGACCAAACTCATTTATTTTATAAACAGTCTAAATATTTTATGATCCCTATCACAATTTATTGCAACTTCATTAAAGTTGTTTAACTAGGTTAACAGAAAATAAAAAGAAAGAAATGACAATGCAAACCATTATTAATGATCTGATGATTTTAGACTTCATCAAACATGATTTTAGATTGGTCTGATTAATTCTGTAATTTAAAAAAAAAAAATTATATTAATAGAGTCTCACAAGAGTCCCTGAAGGCTGAAGGTAATAGGTAAAGGTGATGGGGATGGGGAAGAGGAAGGTGGGCTATTCAGATCTGGTCACCAAACACGGTCAAAGCCATTTCAATCAACTTTTCAATTCTGAATGGTGGTCTTACACCAGGGCGATACTGAGAGTATCTTCCACTTTGGAACGTGCCGCAAATATACTATATATTATTTTGAATGATTTAATAATTGTGAAATAACACAAATTAATCAAATAAAATTTATTTGACACGCCGGGATTCGATTCCGCAACCTTCGGAATGCTAGTCAAGAACCTTACCGCTGGACTACGCCGGCCGTCAAATAAGGGAAAATTTGCCAAAATTGGCAGCAGAGCAATCCGAGGTATTTTAAATAGTGCCAAATTGTGGCAAAAAGCACTCCAGTGGTTAAAAGTTTATAACTATTATGTATCTCACTTTAGTAAAGTAGGTACGTATAATTTTGAGTAAGTAGTGTTAATTAAAAAAAACGTCAATTATCAGGTATGTTTCTATTCTTGTATTAGGTTAATTATTTATTTTTCAGTTTTCTATGCGTTTTTGTCGTATGATGAAATGAAGACTATTTCGATCTCTCAATAATAACTCTCAACACAAATTATAATGAATAATGACTAATTGCATTTTGATTTCAATGCTAATCACTGATTAAATAATGCATTCACCTTCCATAATAATATTATAATATTTTGTAACATGAATAGATGTCAAAACTGATCTCACGCAATTAATAATGCAATTCCATTCGTTCATGGATGTAAATTGTATCCAAACATAATTATGTTTTAATTTTATGATCTGCCGGCAGTTGATTTCACATTACGAGTTCTAATAATTTATCATTGTAGTTTTTATTTACAATTTTCACGCATCCGATTGTTCTACGGAGAACAATGCACCGAGTTATGTGAACCAGTGATTGCGTGCCCATCTTATATACGTACATTGTATAAATTACTAATCCCGTTGTTTGCTTTTGGCCGAAATACAATTACAGACTGGCAACTGTGGAAGCAATAAATTTAACCATTTACGTCAAACAATGGCAACGTAGCCAATATCCAATCAATATCCCACTTTCTACTAATACAAACTACTTGTAACTTCATTAAACAGAGTATAGCTGATAGTACAGTAAAACTTACCAGGAATATACCTTGCTATAAGGTCGCGGGAATCTCTGAATAATAACACTTGGCGATAGTGATGTGCATTTATTTGTAACTTTAACATATTAAGTACAGGTTAAAATCAACCGCGACAATTATCAGAAGGATTTAGATTGACAAAAACATGTATTATCGACCCCGATACAGAAACTGCAATGACGGGCTTGGTGTTTTCTCGAACATTCTCGGGGCTCTGGTGTGGCCAGCGTACTGAAACAATGATACCACTACGAAAATAGTCGGAGTTTGTAATCCTGATCAATGTGTTATATGGATAGATTCAAGAGAATTGGATGAACTTACCAAACGAGACTATTACTCCCATGGTCATAAATAATTGACCATGAGATATTTAACCGAAATGTTTGCTGATTTTTACTGGGTATTTATCCTCCCCCTCTTACTGCCCTATCTTTGTCACAAAAGGCACGTGAAAGTCCCCTCTCTCCCTGGATTTCTTTACGCATCAATCTCCCCCTCGCTTTTTTCGTTTTATCGCTTTTGTAGTGATAAAAATAATCTATTTGGAAAGCCAATATCATTTGCGGACTAACATTATTTTAGCCCTTGCCCGGAACAATGTTGTATCCAACAAAACTATCAATGTTGACTTATTGATGGAATAATGTTGGGCATATTAATACGAATCTTTTAAGGTAGGAATTATGGTAATGAAATTTTTTTTAGGCCTGTGGCAGCCTTTTAAAGTTTGGTTTGTGGAAGAATGTTGTATAACGCCATTTGTCAGAATGTTGTATAACGGCGCATGTTTTAATTTATGGGAATAAATGGAGAAAACGAACGTATTATGGCTTCAACTAGAAAATCTTCAAAGCCAAGAAGCTGAAGAATGCAGGAAAGTAGAATTTGTCCAGAAAAATTATTATTAACCCTCTTTTTTAGCCGTTGAAACAGTTTTGTGGAATAATGTTGTATGTTGATCTCAAGACAGTATCTAGAACGTAAATGGTTTCATTTATTCATATCGTTTTTTTGCTTTTTAAGCTCAAAAACATCAATGAAATGTGTACATTTATGTTAGAAGAGCGTGTTGCTGTTCCGTAAGGTGCGAAGAGTAAAAAAACCGTTTTGTGGAATAACGCTGTATTTGAAAGTGTTCATATAGTACATTATTCCACAAATTCAGCATAAATTCTGGTAATAAACTCTAATTTAATTGCCTTTCTAGACGAATTTTTAATTCAAATTCATGTTATGAAACATAACTGCTTTCGTTTTTTCAATTTTTCTCGGATTTAGAATATTGTTGGATACAACATTCTTCCGGGCAAGGGCTCATTTGTGGCGAGTTCATCATACTAAATACCTAACTGATAAAATATTCCATAATAAAAAATAAATAAATTAAAAATCAAATAATTCGAATTGTAATGTAATTGAAGACAGAAAGTAATTGCTTTTGTAACTCTTGAAAGATTTACATTTGAGTGTATTACGTAGGTAATTGGGTGCGCTCGTTTAAAAGAAAGTTGCAATAGGAAGTACGTACGTAATTAGAAGGTAATTAATTGTCTGTAATCAGATACTTGTTATATCTGCAAACAAAAGATATAGTGCCTTGTGCCACTGTTGAACAATTTAATTACGATGCGGAGTTTATCGGATCAAGGTCATATTCATATTCAAACAATAAGCACCTTACGATTGAATATGCTAAATACTGTTTACCTTAATAGTTAGCAGGTAGCTTATTTGAATTTACCTTTAAATTTACAGCACATTTTAAAAAGGTACACACTGAGGTTAGGTACACACATTATATTATATTTTTCGGTTCAATAATGCGACTAATTATTTTGTTGATAGAGAAAAGGGTAGTTGCAATACGATTGTAGTGAAGGCCTCCGTAGTCGAGGGGCAAGGCGATCCGAAGGTCGCGGGTTCTAATCCCGGCGTGTGCAGATAAATTTTATTTGATCGATTTATGTTTTCACAATTTAATCATTTAAAATAATATAAATTATATTTCCGTCACGTTTTAGAGTGGAAGATACTCTCAATATCGCCCTTGTGGAAAAACACCACTCCGAATTGAAACGTTGCTTGAAATGGCTTTAGTCGTGTTTGGTGACTAGATCTGAATAGCCAGGTACTTCCCCACCTTCCTCTTCCCCAGCTTCTTCCCCTCCCCACTTACCTTCGGGAGCAGACATATTTTTCGAATTCAATTTTTCGAAATCAATTGTTCGAATTTCAGTTTTTCGAAAGACTAATTTTTCGAAAGACTTATTTTTCGAACAGCAATTGGCCGAAAGACGTATTTTTCGAATTTGTTAATCAACTTTTAAAATATATATTTCACTTGTTTACGACTAATACTGTCACAGTTATAGGTTAGGTTAGGTTAGGTTGTACGTACTGTATACATACTTCATCGATTCGAAAAACTATTGTTTCGGTCAATTGAAGTTCGAAAAATTGCATTTCGAACAATTGAATTCGAAAAATTGCAATTTGGTCAATTTACCTAGACCCCTTACCTTCAGCCTCACAGCACACCCGATTGGGGTTGCCATAATCTCGCTGGCTCCAGACGGGAGCAGTTGGGACTCTTGTAAGGTAATCACATAAACAAGGACATAAATACAACTTGTTTAGTGACACGTAGATTGTAGATTGTTTAAAATTTTATTGTTTTTGATACCCAAATATTATTTAGGTTAAATCGATTATTTATGATCTTATCAATTCAGATACTTACCTAAGTCGGTGCTCATTAACATAGATCCCATTTATTTTTACCGGTTTCATCCGTTACGGCGAAACGAAACGATTTGGTTTTAAAGTAGGTAAAATAATATGTAAATAGACTGAGTAACTGAGTCGGTGTACTTAAAGGATGTATATTGTGTACATGAAGCTTTATAAAGAAAGGTTGTGTTATTATGAGACGGACGCTTCCGCGGTATTTACTGGCAAATAACATGGTAAAATGTGTTCGAAAATAGGAAATAATGTCTTGAGGGTTTTATGGGGGTTGCTATGGTACCAGGGGGGCAGATGGGGGGTGGTAACGCTGTGAAGGTAGCCCGGGGTTAGGCAGTGGGCGGAAAGCGTTCGGAATGACTAGCATTTTAATCCGCCCCATTCATGGCGTATCGTTACGAAAGCATGACATAATAATATTACAAGCATTCAATTGAAGCGACAAACCTTAAAATGGCTAAGTCAAGAATAATATCTTCTGTTGACTCAATTTCGCGCTATTTATAAATAACTTAATGCGACAACGAATCAGTATCTACAACTATTTATTGGATAACTATCACTCCTGTCATAGGTCACCCCAAGTGATTCTCTACTTTTGGTGACTTAGCAGTGGTGTACGGGTTCATGGGGGGAGGTTTGTCTAGGTGTTGGCGGTGAATGCGTTTTCCCACCTATTGCTGGCTGGATTGGGAGATTGGTTGAGGGAGACCTAGATTTCTCCAGCCGGGCTGTCTCGATCGCATTGCACCGCAGTGGGATTCATACTGGACACATTGACCACCAAATTCCTATCCACCCCTCATACCTTTTTCCTTCCCAGAACTTCCATTCCTTCATTTCTAAAAAAAAACCACCGCACAGCATCTTCCAGAATCTTGTGTGGAGCTAATGTAAAAAAGGGAATCTTATATTGACGTGAGTTTTTGCCGAAACATTGGAAATCATAATTATTTTATCAGTATTTATGAGATGTTCGCTTAAATTAAATATTCTAACCATAATTTATTTTGTAGCAGTGTCACTTATCTCGATTTTAAATGCTTATTTTGTAGATTCCTGTCGTTGGAAAATGTAAGTTTTGTGTTGTTACCTTGCTTAGTTAGAAAGTTTTATCAAAGTTCCCAGCGTGAGAAAATATTAATAATTATGAATGTAATTTCCTGCTTCACTACACAATTATATTTATGTCTACAACCCTGTTACAATAAAAAAGTATTATACGTTGAAATGATCGTTCTGTTAACTTTTTCTGCATGCTACGTTAAGTTATTTGCACGAAGAAAAAATCATTCTTCACACTTACAATCTGAATAAACTTTACTTCACACTTTCAAACTGAAGAATAATCATTCCTCATACTTTCAATCTGATTAAACTTTACTTCACACTTTCAAACTGAAGAATAATCATTCCTTATACTTTCAATCTGAATAAACTTTACTTCACACTTTCAATCTGAAGAATAATCATTCTTTATACTTTCAATCTGAATAAACTTTACACACTTTCAAACTGAAGAATAATCATTTCTTATACTTTCAATCTGAATAAACTTTACACATTTTCAAACTGAAGAATAATCATTCCTCATACATTCAAACTGAATAATAATAACCTTACTTCACATTTTTAAACTGAAAACAATCATTTCTAATACTTTTAAACTGAATAATAATTTTTAATTTAATTAATTTTTAAAAAAGAAAGACAAACATTCCCAGATTACGAATAACCTACAATATTTGAAAATTTCTACACCACACCACCACCTGTGTCGTGATGGAGGACTTAGCCAGCCGATGAATCGAACACGCGACACGCGGGTGGAACCCAAACTTACACTTACTTCACACTTTCAAACTGAAGAATAATCATACTTAACTAACTAACTAACTAACCATCACGCCGTTTCCCCGCAGGGGTAGGCAGAGAGGACAGACCGCCAAACAACTCGATCTTGGCACACACTCCTTGCTTCGTTCACATTCATACATCGTCTCATACATGCTCTTCTATTATTCTGACTCTTGACATCGCCCGACTCAAGTATCTGATTCACTTGGTCGTGCCATGTCTTCCTCGGGCGTCCCCGACTTCGTCTACCATTCACATTTGCGTCATATATTCTCCTTACACTCCTTTCCTCATTCATTCGCTCTACATGCCCAAACCATCTGAGCGTCCCTTTCTTAATCTTACTCATAACGCTTACATCAGCCTTGCATTCTTTGCGGATCTCCACATTTCTCACACGATCATACATGGTTTTACCACACATACGTCTCAGGGATCTCATTTCTACAGCTTTCAGTCTACTTTCATCCTTTCTCTGCCAGTTCCATGCCTCACTGCCAAACATCAGGGTAGGTACCAGCACTCCATTATTGAAGGCTAGCTTCGCTTCTTTTGACAGATTTTTATTGGCGCCAACGGCGTTCAGCCCTCCATTAATGGAGTTACCGGTATTTACCCGTCTTTCGATATCTCTATCAGTCTTTCCATCTCTCGTAAACATACTTCCCAAATATACAAACTCATCCACCTGCTCCAAGTATTCGTCATTCACAACTATGTTGCACATTGTTTTCGTACTCTCTCTTTCTCTTTCTTCTCTTTCTCTAATCATACTTCACATTTTTAAACTCATATCCGGCATACATAATCGATATTCCAAAGCAATTCATTATCTTTAATATAGAATATGTTACAAAACTGTAAGTGTGAGACCTTTTGAAAAGCCCATTAAGTTTTTTTTACCGCTAACCACCATTTATAAGTCGATAATATGAGATTGGGTGATTTGTTTTTGCCTATCTCTACAATCTTATTTAAAAAAATCTACTGTACGATATACCAGGATACGAAAATAGTGGTCTGTCTTTCATTCATGTGATAAACTTGCTTTATTTTAACCTTGAGATATTTCACATACAAGCGGGTTTAGTAATAACATGTACCCTAATTTCTCACACGAAATGATAAAATAAATATTTCAATACGAAAGAGCCTCAAGCGCACAAATACATTTATGATATTATATTTTTCTGTGATTTATTTCGAGGAACATGTCTTATACTTGTAGTAATATAAAACTTTTTCCCTCCACGCGATTCTTTGCGGGAAACACGTTTTATTCGAGTGGCAACATTTGAAATGTGTGGGTGCATAAATCACAACATTTGAAATGGAAAATAAAAAGGAAAATGGGAGAAAAGCCCAGCTTACAAATATGTAGGTCTTGTGATTAAGAATTATTTTTTCTTAGCTTTTTTGTCAGCTGTACTGCGCGAGAGATTAATTTCTTCGTGAGACATTTTTTGGAATTCATTACATTAAAATATTCTGTTTTTAAAAATATTTATTTTTAATTTCTCTGTTTATCTTGATGAAATTTGTTTGTTGTGGTGGTACACATTAAAAATCTGTTATGTTTGTGTCGGGTGAGTTTTGACTTCTTGGGGCTTCCAGCATTTCTACCGATTTATTACTTTTTTTTCCTTAAACACGTAAGTTTTAGAGCTGGTTCACACTCAGCTATCAAATATAAAAGATCATAGCACGCCAAATAACGCTCTCCATACAATCCCTTCAGACCGTTCACACCTAAGGGTTTTTAAGCGCAGATCAATCATAGACAATACACATCTCAGACGTAACCGCTCCAGACACGATATCCCAGAAGATAACTCTCCCCTTCTCCGACTAAAACAGGAGAGGGGGTCATTGTAATTACGGAGCTGCCTAGACCCCTAGACCCGTGGCTGATAGATGTCAAGTTGACAGATTTCAGTACAAAAAATATGCGTTCCGTTGCCGCTCCCTAATTCGACTGACCCCCTCTCCTACCACAGGAAGAAATATTTGATAGCCTCGTGTGAAAGGGCAAAAGATAAGCGCTCGCGAATCAACAGATATCTGCTCGCAGATATATAGCTCAGTGTGAACTTAGCATTAAAGCCCTATATAAATATATATTATTCTTGTAGATAATATCCATACATTTCCCACGCCGATACCGCAATTAAATGAAATTCCCTCCATTGAAAAAAATCTTAAAGTATGCTCCAATTATTATAAACACGTTTTTTTAGTTATTTTACAATTTATAAATATATATATTAAAAATTCACAGTGTTTTTTTAAATGCTATTTTAGACATTCTCCACGAGATTTGTGCTCTATTTTAAACAAGTCGTGTTTTTTCGTTATTTGTTTTTGGGGTGTTACGCCGTGTTGCGCCACCTTCTTCTTTAGCCAAGGTTTCGGACAGCGTTACACATCTGCCCTGATGATGGACACTCTTCCGCTGCCCGAAACGTTGGCTAAAGAAGGAGGTAGCGCAACACGGCACAACACCCCAAAAACAAATAACGTGGCCGTGAAAATCTAAAAACGTATCTGAGTTGTGTTTTATTAAACATTTTCACAATTTTCACTTACTTATTATCGTTTTTCATATTAGCGCGCTCTCTCCAACATTCGTATTCACACATCTCTCCTTCTTCTTCTTTCTGAGCGAGTACTACCGGGACTTAAAATTTGGCCAGCATTTTCTGTCCGGAATATCTTTTAGCATTTAGGTCAGTGTAAACAATATTGTGCACGTGAGGTATTTCGCAAATCATAAAAAACCAAAATTTAATATAATTTCTACCTATTTTGTCGTGATAACGTCTTATAAATCGATGAACGCCGGCTGCACTCACGAAAATGCATGACTCATTGTCACGTTCCGCCTGAGCCGAGCTTACAAGCGAGAACGCGGAACAAGCGTTCGGCTTGTGACGCGTCAACCTCTCTTCCACTCCATTATTATTACATGACGTTATCACGTAAAATTATCGTCCATTAACTGACTTTACAGGCAACCAATTTTTTGGGATATTTTAAAGTTCGACAAAAAGTTTTTGTTGTGAACATTTGAATTATCAATAAATTTCTGATTACCTTCCCATTTAATCAGAATTATGATTTAAATGCGTGTCATTTAACCATCATTCGCCTTTTTAATTAATTCCAATGCAAAGCAAAGACACGCATGTGGTTAAATAATGATACGAATGTTTTCCTCGTCATCGACTTTCCGCCATACATTAATTTCATCCAGTCCGTGTAACCGCAATGTTTCGCGTTTTTTTGCCCATAATACGATTTCTCATCAACTCGAAATTTACGATAAGACGCCCAAAACGGTATCACGGAGTCGACGCGTTGGCGTAGGCGGTCGAATAACGTCATTTTTTTTGTAAGAATTCCGCCATTAAAATGTCGCATGATAAATAGTCGGTCGTAAAAGCATGACACGTAATTTTGGCTGAAAAATTACTAGACGTTTTGGAACCAATAAAAGTGACTCCAATATCGATCGATTATTCTTTGTCTTACGTTTTACTACTCTGTATATTTTCTGGGTATTTCGTTTGATCGAAATTGGAACACACACAATATTAGATTTTTTCATAGACAATTCTACGAAGAGAACAAACGTTGGCCACGTCATCGGCTGCTTGGAATGGAAAGTATTGTTCAGTCATGTTATTTGTATAAAAATTCAATGTTATTTTATTACTTACAAGGTTCAAGGTCTGTGTAAATACATCAAAAACGCGCTGTGAAAGACAGCGTAATCGTTATCAATCAGTAAAAGTGTAAATACTTGTATGGAAACGGTCTTGGTCATTGTCATTAGGTGCACATGGCTACAATTTTTTTTTTGACGTGATAACGTCTTAGCCTGGGCGCATATATCCGATTTCTCCATCCGATTGTCTGATCCGATTGTCTGATCAGATAACCTGAAGGCCGTCTCGCCATACATTTCTTATGAAAGCCCGCACACATCCGATTCGAAACCTGACCGGCAATAAAAAATAGACCACGCCCTTCCACGCCGGCCGGCCAATCCGGCCGTCCGAAGGGCGTGGCCCCGGTCGTTTTACTCATCCGATCTTCGAATCGGATGTGTGCGGTGTTAATCCGATCCGATTGTCTGATCAGACAATCGGAAAGCCAAATCGGATGTATGCGCCCAGCCTTATAAATCGATGAACGCCGGCAGCACTCACGAAAAAGTGTGACTCATTGTCACGTTGTCACGTTCCGTCTGAGCCGAGCGTGCAAGCGAGATTGCGGAACAAGCGATAGAGAGGCACGATCGGCCTAAGCGTTCGGCTTGTGGCTGTAAAATTCTATGTAAAAGTTTTCTTATGACGTTATCACGTAAAATTATCTTCCGTAAACCGACTTTACAGACAAACAATTTTTTTATAATATTACAAATACAAGACAAAAAGTCCCGGTAAACTGCTTTTTATCAGTTTGTCTAACGGGTTCTTTACATTTAAAAATCTTATTATAGTGAGTAAATAGTTACATTTTAACAATTTTATAAAATAAAAATTTTACAGAAATATATATGAAAACATAAATAACAATTTTAAAGTCTTATAATATGTCATTGTAAGCTAATACAAATTAAATCTTTCAGTAAGCCAAGTCTTCGGTAAATTCATTAATTGTTTGTTTTGGGCATAGTTTTTCATTTCACCAGGTAACATATTTAAACAACTGGGAATCATGTAATTTAACCTTCTTTGTCCATATTTATTTGTATGCTTAGGTACAATTAGTCCTTCATTAAAGTTAAAGCGAGTATTATGGTTGTGTTCCAGCCTGTTTATATATAAAGGGTTATTTATGTGCTGAAATATAATTTTGTACCACAGAATTGCTCTCACTGAAAGAATATTGAGACTCTGATAAAAGTATGGAATTTTACGCCTTTCTTTGTATACATTTTTTTCAGCTTATAATCTAATCAATGAAATTTGCACTGGTTGAACATGGTCGATATTTGTTTTACAGGAAAATTAACTAATGAACTGAGAGTGAGAGAGCAAGAATACCGGTGTACAGTTGACACGGTGTCACGTAAAATTTTAATTTTCGCAAGTCTCAATTTTAGTGTCGACAAGCATTAAGCACAAGCATGTGGATTCCAAGAATGTTTATTTTTGTCAGTGAATTATTTTAATTAAAACTGTAGGTTTGAAGCGAAAATCCGAGTGGTTTTAGGAATCCTTCGCGATCCGGTAGCAGTGTAATTAATTCCCACCTCTGATACAAAGCGAACTTGTTATTAAGAGTTGAAACAAGAACAGGATGAGTCGGATAACTATTTGCGTCACGACGCCGACTGAATCCGACGCAGACGCCGATGTGGGCAAGAAGCGTCGTTGTTTTGTTTTGTTAGAAATGGAAGAAAATAAACACAGACTTTCCACTTCGTGCATGGATGGTTTTAATTATTATTTACGCTTACCGCGGGGATTTTAATCATTCCTGACACAAGAGCAATAATAATAACATAAATAAATTTAATGTAAGGCATTATCTGTTTAATTAGCATATTCATGTTAATTATTGCAAATCCCAATGTGATTCCCAAAGACAGTGGTGTCTTCAAGGATAACAGAGCAGCATTGAAGGGCAGTTGTGGGCGGTGGAGGCAGTAAAAAGGTGCTGAAAATTATAATACATGGGCAAATTATTTGTTCACTTCTCCAAAATTATTTGATAATGGGGCATCAGTGAACGAAGTGTGTTTGGAAAACTTTACCTTAGGCTACCTTGTTTTAATTTATTGGTCAATGGTAATTGGTTGGCAAATTAATCGATTATTAACGAGCTATCAGAGACACGATATTTTATTGAATTTATGGCAATCAGTTGTCGACCAATCGTATTTTTTTTATTTATACACTATTTGTTTAGTTTTTTTATCGGATTATTTGTCAACTTATGATTTATTAATTGTGTGCTGGCCATTTTTTATTGCCATCTTTCCAAATTTACAAAGAACCATTGATGTATTTACAAGTAACCGAGAGATGAATTACGAAGATAATATATGTACGAGGGGTCGTCCATTAATCACGAGGCTCGAAAGGGGGGGGGGTTCGGAAAAAATCACGAAATATCACAAAGAGGGGGGAGGGGGATATAATGAGATGAGTGTATTTATTTTTCGTTGAACGCACGATTTCTAAACCAAACAGCGGCGCGTGGCCTTGACTCACCGTTGCCAGGCAATGATTTCCCCGCGCGTTGCAACAACCGCTTTGTTCGCCAGTCGCTAGTAAGCCTGTGATTTTGACGCCGAATACATGCGTAAATGTTTTGCCTTAAAACAATATTCTGAAAATTTCAATATACTTTGTATTAAAAAAAATACACGTGATTTTGGGTGTGGGGGGGGGGGGGGGGAGTCTAAAACCTCACCACATATCACCTAAAGTTGCTAAAAAACATCACGTGATTAATGGACGACCCCCAAGGTCGTCCTACGACATTGCATCTGGATGCATCATTATTTGAGTTAGATCCTTGGAATGAAATAGTGTTCTATTTTCTTACGACCTCCGTGGCAGTAAAATAAACTCCTTGCCTCAGGACCCAGGGTTTGTGAATTCAAAGTTGAAGGCAAATAAAACTTTGTGTAGTTTTTCCGCGTTTTAAGATGTTGCGCATTGAATTTTATGTTAGATAGGGGGATAGGAGCACAGAATTTCTCAGGAGGTAAATAAACGCTTTTGTTCTAATATTAGATCCATTATCACAGGTTTATAAACGTAACGCCCTTCTCTTTGATAAAACAGTGTTGATTACACATCTCCACTTGCCAACAATCTGTCTTAGAGTGTGCCACGCACCTAAATAATTCACATACAAGTCGGATCTATTTTTAATTTACTTTCAAACAATGTATCTGGGCATCAATCAACAGCATCCTTGAATGAGATTCAGATTCAATAGGGAATGAGGAAAACGCAATGTCAAGTCCAAGCTAACTATAGATAAAAAAAATTAAATGAAATTGCGATGACGTTTTCTCAGAAATCATTAATTATTTCTCTATTATCTTACATTACTAAGTATTTGATTATACCGTGTCTCGGCTATGAATGATGTAATACCATTAAAGCAAAAATACTACTGAGTAACTAGTAATAATAACGATTACGCGAATATGTAGATTGTCGATGAGACGAAATTCACAGCACATAATAATATAATAACTTAATCGCTTACCACGCACGATATCAAATTCACTACATTGCAGAATTTTGATTCTTTGTCTGAAGGAGCTAAAACTCGAGAACGGTGAGACCCATTGTCATGAAATTCGCTTGCAAACAGCTTGTTCTGTCAAAAATCTATTTTCAATTATATTGCCACTATTTTCGCTGCATCAATTCCGTCATGAGCTACGGAGCTCTAAAATATGCTTTTACTACATTGCAGAATTTTGATTCTTTGAAAGGGCTAAAACTCGAGAACGGTCAGACCCAGTGTCATGAAATTCGCACAGCTTGTTGTGTGCAAAATGTATTTTCGAGGACATTGAAACTATTTTCGCTACATCAATTCCGTCGTGAGTTATGGAGCTCTAAAATATGCTTTCACTAGATTGCAGAATTCTGATTCTTTGTCTGAAGGGACTAAAACTAGAAAACGGTGAGACCCAGTGTCATGAAATTCGCACAGCTTGTTCTGTGTAAAATGTATTTTCAAGGTTATTGAAAATATTTTCGCTACATCAATTCCGTCATGAGCTACGGAGCTCTAAAATATGCCTTCACTACATTGCAGAATTCTGATTCTTTGTCAGAAGGGGCTAAAACTCGAGAACGGTGAGACCTAGTGTCATGAAATTCGCACAGCTTGTTTTGTGTAAAATGTATTTGTGTAAATATTTTGGTAAAGGTATGGAGTTCTAAAATATGCTTTCTTAAACTTAATCCATGTTTGTCGACTGCTCATTGGGCAATTATTAAAATTGAGAGATACCTATATACTGTCATCAATTATTGACTAACCAAGTAAATGGAATGTAATCATTGAGATGATACATAACGCTTTGTGGTCATGACATCAGCTCTTTTTATAATTACTATTACTGAATTATTATTTTATTCAAATTTCATCATTTCTTAGCGCAGAAGTCGTCCAATAACGTTCCTATGTTTTCCTTATATCTGTTATGTTACGTATGTACATATTTTCAAACTTATAATACACATACACAAATCTGACTACCTATTTATTACATCCTTGAAACTGACAGCAGATTTAAACTTTAGTTTATCTTTCAAATAAATGCACGATGTTGAATTTTACCTTGAGCAGGTATCGTATTATTAGGTATACATTATATTATGTATGCGGTCTGGTACATTTGATACGTTTTATCATGTTCACATAATATTATTAGGTACGAAACTACCGTGAATTATGGAAATATGCGTGGAAATTCATCGGAGCCACTGTAATACTATTGAATTTAGATGGGAAAATGGTTTCGTATGGCATTTACGGTATCACATTGCCACAAATTTCTCGGTTTACATAAATTCGTAGACGCCGAAGGTGATATTATAACATAATTTGTACCTATACGGTTAATGTACAAATAACCTGATAAACCCAAAGCAAAGAAGACCGATTAATCTATCTCATTATCTCGCAGGCTATATCCTATAGATGTATGTGTTTGTCTCTTTTTAGTGTCGCTATTTTTGCTTTCATCGAGTTTATTAAGCTCTTGGAGCAGGTGGATGAGTTTTTTATCTGGGTAGTATGTTTACAAGAGATGGGAAGGCTGATAGAGATATCGAAACAAGGGTAAATGCTGGTAACTCCATTAATGGAGGACTGAATGCCGTTGGCGCTAATAAAAAACTGTTAAAAGAAGCGAAGCTAGCAGTCCACAATGGAGTCCTGGTACCTACCCTGATGTATGGCAGTGAGGCATGGAACTGGCATAGGAAGGATGAAAATAAACTAAATGCTGTTGAAATGAGATCCCTGAGGCGTATGTGTGGTAAAACCATGTATGATCGTGTGAGAAATGTGGAGATCCGCAAAGAATGTAAGGCTTATGTAAGCATAATGAGTAAGATTAAGAAAGGGACCCTCAGATGGTTTGGGCATGTAGAGCGAATGAACGAAGAAAGTAGTGTAAGAAGAATATATGACGCAAATGTGAATGGTAGAAGAAGTCGGGGACGCCCGAGGAAGACATGGCACGATCGAGTGAATCAGATACTTGAGTCGGAATGAGCCATGTCAGAATAATAGAAGAGTATACTCCTGCGGGGAAACGGTGTGATGGTTAGTTAGTTATTTTTGCTTTCATCGAGTTTATTATGCTCATTTAAAAAAAAAATTGGTTGTCTGTTAAGTCGGTTTACGGACGATAATTTTACGCGATAACGTCACGAGCCGAACGCTTAATCCCCGATCGTGCCTCTCTATCGCTTATTCCGCGCTCTCGCTGAACGCTTAGGCCGAACGCTTGTTCCGCGCCCTCGCTTGTACGCCCGGCTCAGGCGGAACGTGACATCGTGACAGCGTGACAATGAGTCATGCTTTTTCGTGAACGCGGCCGGCGTTCATCGATTTATAAGACGTTATCACATAAAAAAAGTTATATTTTAACCTAATCTATTATCCATAGAAGAAAGACGAAGATTAGACATCTGCTAAAAGCTATAAGATCGTGCTATAAGCTATATAGACATCTGCTTCAAAGCTATAAGATTATTAACCGCAAGAATGAATGTTTTGACGCTATTCAATGTTAGTATGTCACGTTGTATTGCCAGTTATGTAAGAAAGAAGAGCCACGTGAAGTTTGGCACATTACGGAGAAAAATTCCAATTTGTTTGTCGGCCAAAACTCAAATGAACTACTTGAAAGCGCTATAAATACGTGTGTACCACTTGTTTACTTAGCTGTTATCTGCCCCAATTCTGCTGTGAATTCCTTCCACAGTATTTAGTCGCTAGGTTACATACTTACAATGCTTACATAGCTTACAACGCCCCTGATAACACACAACATGCCCGCTTCGTAATGGGTCCGACCTTTCTGTGACCTTCAGTGTTTTTCTTGCGCTCCTTTGTTTATCGTAAACAATGCGAAAGTGATATTGGCGGCAATTATTTGCCATGCTTTGTCATGCAAAGTATTTGTAAACACTTTATAATTATTGAAATATTTTTAGCGTTTTAATAATGCTGTTTTTTTGGATGTATTTGTGAACCATCAGTCCTTCCATCAAATCTCAGCAGGGTAATCTCGCGACAACTTCCTTACTTCTTTCCAATTCATACATCGTCTTACATAATCCGATAATTAGCATCACCTGGGCCTTTAGTATGGTCGATCGACAAGGATTTGATAGGATAACTTTCTGTAACTTCTCATCGTTCTCTAGGACAGCTGCAGATCGCCAACGTACAAACAACAGTTGAAGTCGAATATATTAAGAACACTTAGTCGTTGTGAACTGTTACTTATTCGTTGGCGATCTGCAGTCATGCCAGGGAACGATGAGAAGTTACCGAAAGTCATCCTCAAGCCTCGATTACATTAAGCGAGTTTACATGCTACTAGTCGGCAAATTTAAAAGCGGGCAAATCGGCGAGTGCGATTGTGATGATGACACACTCGGTTCCACTCGCTTAGCGGCAAAATAGCTAGCGAAAAGCTGCGAAAAATAACGACTCCCGCGCGAACTAATTCTGTCGACATTTTGTAGAAAACAGATGATATTCGCAGCTAGCTCACGCTAGTAGCTATTTGCCGTCTGCCTAACGGACTGTACAACGAATTATCCAGATCAAGCAGTAGTTTGACAGTTACTAAATCAGCTGTTCGCGGGCCGCCATCTTGCCATCCGCAGTTTACGCTAGCGAGTAGCGAACAAAGTTGACCCCCCTTTCAACTTTTTCGTAGATTGTTCACAATCTGCTAGCTTGTCATACGATTACACTGCGTTTACTAGCAGATAGTGAATTCGCCGGCTAGTAGCTTGTAAACTCGCTCAATGTAATCGAGGCTTTATCGATTGTTCGTGCTAGAAACAAGAGAACCTGATTCCATGTCTTCTTCGGGTGTTTCTGACTTTTGACATCACCTCACAAAAATCTCAACTGCCCAAAGCCAGTGGGACTGTACCACCACCAATTTACTGCACGTTGTGAAACGGAAATAAATCCTCTTGTTTCCTTATTAATTTTCTCATTTTAATCCAGCCGCTCTACATATCCAATCCATCAAAGCATTTCTTTTTTAATTTTGATTATTGCGTTATCATCAGCTGCATTATTTTCGTAGATAAAGTACACTGTTAACTCGATAATGGACACGTTTTTGTAAAAATCAATGAATAATTAATTTTACTAATGTATTGTTCTCTTTTGTTACAGGTTTGTTACATTTAAAACTATTCACATTATCCTGCCTGAAGATCTATGTACAAAGGTTAGTTTTTATTGTGTTTTATCCGAAAGCAATCAAAAAGCAATAAGACGCAATGCAAATAACAATTTATTATTTTATGAATAATTCCATTGACTTATTATTAAAAAGTGGTTCAATTTGGTCTGCGGTTCGGCGAGACAATAAATCATTCTTGTTTTCAGTGAAAATAACAAAGAAAAATAATGTATATTAGCGTGGCGTGCTGTTATTTTCAAATCGTATTCAAAATGTCCGATTACGCGATACCCGCATCGCATACCTACACCTACAACGTTGTATAATATGACTCGGCAAGTTGTTATGTTTCTTACCAGGTAAAAACGATATTAAATCCGCATTATCATCTACTCATCACGGTAATGGATAATCCACTTTACGTAGCTGTTTTACTTTGTAATGGTTTTAATTTATAAGCTAAGACTTGTTAAAGATTTAATTACGTTTATTAATGTTGCATCTCACAATTACTTTCAATCAAATAAATCTTCACGAGATCCTTTACACCCCTCAGGTCTCGGGCCTATTTTGTCGGAGGATCAAAATATTTCCGCTGTGCAATAAAATTAAAATAAATGCAATATTTATGAACGCATCCGAAAACGAAAAACTATTTTTAATATATGATGAAATACGCTTTCAAATTTTATAATTCGAAATAAACGTAATTTTTTAAATATAAAAATTTTGAATGCAAAAATAAAAAAAGTTTTAAAAATGAAAGTACACATATTTTATTAGACAAATGTATTATCATGAACTGACTTTTTGTCATTTCATGTAAAAATAATGAATAAAAAATTCCCAAAGTTGCATAATTTTTTTTCTAATAGAGTCGGAAATTTTGGTTTCTTACTGGTGTACATTTTTATTATTTTGTGGTTAACTTTTAGATTTGAATGTAAAGCGTGGTGTTTTCCCTTTCTAACACTGTTTACATATTTCTAACCATGATAGTAAGGGAGATGCAACGATTTCTTGAGACCTATATGAGTTGTTCCGAAAAGCTAACAAATTAGCCTGACGGGTTAATCAACTGAATAGGAGTGGCGAAATTTCATACTCCTCCGTCCGCGCAATTTTCGTAAAAAGGGGTACAAAGTTATTGCTTCACGTATTAAATTACTGATTTTTACGTATTTGACTGGCGTTTTTTCTGAATGTGAATTTATGAACAAGTCAGCCAGTGTTGCCAGCGTGTATCAATTTTTAATTTATTCCCCACCAATATCGGTTCGGCTATCTACAGTGAAACTGTGCTAGGGATATCGATATAAAATGATGGGAAGTTACTCCTAACGATCCGATGTTGTAAAGTTATCGATTGCACCGTGCTAGAATTAATTTCTAATTTATTCCCCACCAATATCGGTTCGGCTATCAACAGTGAAACTGTGCTAGGGATATCGATATAAAATCATCGGAAGTTACTCCTAACGATCCGATATTGTAAAGTTATCGATTTCACCACGCTGCCCCAGGAGTGGGTGAGTTTATGTAATCCGGACGTATGGTTGATAAGGAAGGAGGGTTGATAAGAAAAATGACAGAAGGGTGAATTCAGGAAATTCAATTAAAGGGGGACCGAATCACTGAATGCAGTATAGTGACTAGACCATACTCAAAAGTTGTCGATGGAAACGAGGCGAAACATTTCACAGCAAAGTTTTACATTTACGAGATTTCTGCAAATATGTTTGTTGAAACTATGCCCGCTAACAACACTGTTCAAATGAAATAGCTTTCTTGAATAAGCGCTCTATTACGTTCTAAAATATTTCTCACGAAGTGAAGTCACCCTGTATTTCTATAGGCAAATAATATAAGGCGCAGAATATCCATAGATTATAAGAAGTCTAGAGAGAATATCCATATCGGATCTGGCGAGCCGCCAGCCGCTTCTCAGAAGCTGTCGACCCTGGGGCCCATTCTCAGACTCTTAAAACATTTCTAGAGAAATTTTGCTCTCTATGGGCGTTATATGATTATGTATGAAATATGGCAAGTGTAATCAAATGACCTTCAAAATGTTAAAGGAAAGGTCACAGATTAATATTTGATATTCATAATCAAATTAGCGCAGTCCTCTTGAAAAATCACGGGTTATTATAGTTCCAATTTTGAAAATGATAAGATATAGGCCCTGACATAGGCCCTGAGGGAAATTATTTTCCTCGGGGCCTCCTGTGTGGAGCTCATGTAAAAAAAATGGTAGGTAGGTAGGTTTTTCCCACAATCAGTTCCAATTTTGACAATGGCATTTAAATTCAAATTAAATCCGAGTTCCTGAGCAGGACAGACGCACAACAGAAGGTATTGGATGTGTAGCGCATTTGAATACCATCCGTGGAAAAATATTTAGGAGACTTTATTAGAAAGGGAACCATTCATTGGATGACTGACAACTGACACTCCACAGGTCACTCCAAGTGGTTCGCTATGTTTGGTGACTTAGCAGGGGTTCCTGGGTTCATGAGGTCTCTTGACGAAGGATGTTTTTGCCCACCTGCTTGCTGCATGGCAGGCCGGATCGAGAGAGACTGGTAGATGGAGACTTTTTGACTTCTCAAGCCGGACTCTCGACCCATCGCCTCGCACCCCGGTGGGAGAAATGGTTTCATACGCCCTCCTGGTCTCACTGGCCCCATTCATATTCTTGGACACACTGGCCCCCAGATTCCTACCCACTCCTCATACTTTTTTCCATCCCAGAACTTCCTCTCATTCCTTTCCCAGAAAAGACCCTCCACACAGCGTCCCCAAGGATTAATAGGCCGTGAGGGATATGGTTTTCCTCAAGGGCCTCCTATGTGGAGCTAACGAAAGGAAATATGTGTAGGGAATAAATATATTTTAAAAACTTATAGAATCGTAAGAGTCAAAATATTTATCAATTTTATTTGAGTATTTTATTATAGTCCTCTCTGTCCGTAGAGAGCCGTCAGGGCGGTTCTACGTACGTATTTGATTCACTTCTTGATCGTGCCATGTCTTTGTATAAGTTCCCCATGCGGTGGTGATTCAAGTCATGTAGACATTATTTTGTTTATATTTCTTATTAATTGGTTGTTAAAAACCGTTCGCCGCAACGTACGTGACTAACAGAAATAGCTCAGTTTGTATTTACATTAAAAATAAATAAATTTGAGTGAATTATATAAACGAGCAATACAGAGGAATGTTAATATATTATGTTGGGTCACTAACCAGTAGAGCCTAAGCCTCTTACGTGGTCTACTGAACTAAAA
The DNA here is from genome assembly GCA_936435175.1 of Glyphotaelius pellucidus. Taxonomy (NCBI): domain Eukaryota; kingdom Metazoa; phylum Arthropoda; class Insecta; order Trichoptera; family Limnephilidae; genus Glyphotaelius; species Glyphotaelius pellucidus. The sequence goes on from OW386550.1 coordinate 2,513,866, forward strand.
AAGACATATCTTATTTATATTAATTAGCTAGGCACGTCACAAAATATTCAATTAAAAAAGTTTAAAAAATACAAAAGTTTTTGTTTTTAAATCCACGGCTGAGAATCGAACCCCGATCAGCTGCTTGGAAGGCAACGCTGATCATTACACCACGAAGAAGCGAAACTTCACCAAAACAATCTCAACCAATAGGAGCCTTGAAAAGTGACGTCATAATCTTTATATTATTTTGTTGAAATGTTATTGTTTTTAGATGCTAGCTAAACTCTTAAATTTAATAAAACTGAATACTGCATGCATGCGTATACGTTTGTGTATGTATGTTATGTTTGTGCGTATGTGTTTATAGGATTAATATGTTTTTATATGCTAATTGTGTATTAATATGTTCATGCACGCATATTTATGTACCCGTCTCAGAACAGACATCGTCTAGTGAGACGGGTTACAGACTTTTCTTGTATTATATTGTTACTGTAATAAACGCCCGGGTTGCCGGCAATAAAAAAAAATAAAAAAAATCAAATCGGCCAATGCGGCCAACGCGACGCTTCGTAGGTAAGGTTTCATTCTATCTCATTCTCTCGCAGACTAAATCCTATAGGTGTAAGTGTTTGTCTCTTTTTAGTGTCATTTCCGTTTCATCCCAGTTTAAAATCAAAATGGTGCTAAAAATGTTTCATTTAAAAAAAAAATTGTGTGCAATTCACACTCGGTAGAAGAAAACTAAAGTAGACAAGAGTGGGGAGACTACGAAGCAGCGCACAAAGACGAGACCGATTGTACTATCTCATTCTCTCGTAGGCTAAATCCAATAGATGTGTGTGTTTGTTTCTTTTTAGTGTCGCTATTTTTCGTTTCATCGAGTTTCAAATCACAACGGTGCTGAAGGAGATTTCACTTCAAAAATCTATCCTCTTGTATTAGGAGTGCTGTGCATGCACGGAGAGTCTTTTGAGGAAAGGAAGGAAATGGAGTTCTGGGAAGGAAAAAAATGAGGAATGTAGGAATCTGGGGTCCAGAAGTGACAGACGTATGAATCCACCCCTCCCATTGCGGTGCAAGACGATGTTCGAAGAGAATCCTGCTGAAGAGGTCAAAAGGTCTCCCTCCACCAGTCTTTCCTGATTCGGCCTATCACGCAGTTGGTGGACAAATCCATCCACCGCTTAGATCCGGAAAACCTCACCGCACGAATCCGGAAACCCCCGCTAAGTCACCAAGCGTAGGCATTGGGTGTCCAATAAATTGGGTGCAGCGGTACCCATACCCTCTGATCATAGATTTGGATTTTCAATTAAAAATGTGGCCTTTATTTTTTTTTATTTATAATAGGAAAAATTTCTCTCTTCTGCCAAAATTCTGTTTAACGGTATGCATGTGCCTACGGGCCGGCGATCTCTATCGGGAGATGAATTGCACCGCGGTCCGTTCTCCGGATGCTGCTATCTGGACCCCGCTGCCCCGGGACAGACGACTTACCGCTCCATAAAGCCTATTAGCCATCAGGATCCTCAGTCATCTCACGCTCACAGGATGCTGCGCTGCGGTCTCCCTTTATCGCGTTATTACAGCTCGGACCCTTGCCTAATCAAAGCGGGATCTCCTCCGACCGAAAACACAAACATTTGCCTACACATTACTATCATTAATTTATTACTATAAACACATTACTACATATAATTAATTTCAACGCAAATCCGAGTTCTAGGGTTTATTGAACCAGAGTTACGCAGGACAAAAACAACTGAAATTTATATTTTTAACTAGCTGGGGTACCCGGTTTCGCTCAGAGAGTTCATATGAGATTGAACTGACGTTTGAACCCACGACGAGTCTTGCTTTATGTATGGGTACGTACCAGTAGCATCACCCATACAAAAAAGGTTTTGAATAGTCCACAAGTTTCCAGAACACTCGAGAGTTATGGAATGTTCTGGAAACTTGTGGACTACAACATTCCATAACTCTCGAGAGTGTTCTGGAATGTTCCACAATAATCTGGGATGTTCCAGGATGTTCCCGAACGTTCCACAACATTCCAGAATGTTCTGGGATTTTCTAAAATGTTTTGGAATGCTCTCGAATACTTTCGAATGTTTTGGACTGTTCTAAAAATTTGTAGAGGGCAAAACTTCCAGCCCCTATATCTTTAAAAGCACGCCCTTCAGGTAAAAACGTAAACCTTCATCATGGATGAGGGATAGAGGGCTACCACATCACATAACTCCCTTGATCGTACCGGGACTCGTTTCTGAGTTTTAGCGGGACGCACACTTTCATACACTTTCTTTTAAAATATATATTGATTATTATAATACCGAGCTGCGCTGGCCTTACGATGGATCTCTCATTAGTTCTATCTACTGGGTTAACCAAAAATCTTCATAGGTTTACATGTCATTATCTACTTTTGGTTTATGTTCGTCGGCCTTTCTTTTAAAACAATGACGTTTTTACTTGGACGCTACATATAAACAAACAGTGCTGACGTTATATTCAGCGATGATCGCATTCGCCAAAAGATGTCCGCGATAACTTTCAAACTGTCTAGCAACATCTATTGACCTATTGAAGTCACAACACAGCTGATGCAACGGATCATTCTCTCCGCAAACATGAACTTTGATGCCTCCTCTTCTCCTCGCCTCGCTGCCCGGTGTTCCGGACAGTTGCTTGCGCAATGAGTGAACCTTGTCATGAGATTTCTAATTGAGTTCCACGTCCGCCACTTTCATCTTGCATTTTACCTTATGTATTACATAAAACAACATGGCGAGACTTCGTGCGGAACTGCAAGCTTGGCTGACTGGATAAACCCCGACAGGCATTTCAAAGAAGAATGCATTCATTTTGATACAAGTTTACTTTTTGCATGAATTAATTTTGCGTGAAAATACTGTAAGCGTTACCTTATATTAGTTAGTTAGTTATCAAATACTAACTAACAGACTGACCATCATTGTTGAACCAAGAGATCCAATGACAACCCTGATGAACATTACCAAAGGGACCGTGCAGCTATTAATGAGTTGAAACGGGAGATAGCACAGTGGGTCCATGGCCTGAATGCTCACGGGAACTATCCGAAAACGGGTCTAGGTAAATTGACCGAATTGCTATTTTTCGAATTCAATTGCTCGAAATGCAATTTTTCGAAAACATATTTTTCGAACATCAATTGATCGAAACACAACTTTTAGGAATGTATACAGTATGTACAAACTAACCTAACCTAACCTAACCTCACCTCACCTCACCTCACCTAACCTAACCTAACATATAACTGTTACGTCTGACAGTATCTCGTTAGTCATAAACAAGTGAAATATATATTTCAAAAGTTGATTAACAAATTCGAAAAATATGTCTTTCGGCCAATTGCTGTTCGAAAATTCAGTCTTTCGAAAAACTGAAATTCGAACAATTGATTTCGAAAAATTGAATTCGAAAAACATGTCTGCTCCCTCCGACAACTGTCTCCGCTATATACGATAAATATAAAACCATCATTCTATTAATGACAAAGAGCGTGATGATTTGCATCAAAACTCTTTCCTGGTGCACACCCTTTTCTTTCTTTCTCGTCCTTAGATTATCTCTTGCAAACTCTTCTGTTGTACCAATATGTAGGTATGCATGTAATATGATGAACTTGATCACGTCATTTGTTCCTCAGGTGTCCTGATTTCTTATTTCATTAATTTGGAATGTATAAACTGTTTTATGCTTTTTTGATGTGGCACTCCTTTCCTCAATCACTGTTTTTCCATTTTCTTCTGTTTTTCCAATTTATGTTAACTCTCTTCACCATTTCTCTTTCACGTGCGCTAAATCTACACCATCTGACTCTTTTTTTAAATCTTTATTTGGCTCTAGGGACATGTAGCCGTGTTGGGCTACTCCTTCTCCTAATGTCACCTTTTCGGCCCTGTTGATGAACCCTGCATAGCTGTCCATAACATTGGTTCAAAAGGAACGACTATACAATATACAATTCTATCTATACTTGGCCGTGATAATCTTGAAACTCAAATCTTATCTGATAAATTTTTAAATATCACCTCTGTAAATATTGGATTTAACATGTTTCGTGTAAAACGATAGAGACTTTCCCAAGTGTGACCTTCCGAAGATTTGGGGGGTCAAATCTATAATAAGTCATTGATAAGATATTGGAATAACTTGGAAAACGTTTTACTGGCTGTTTAATAAAGATAAATTCTGAAAGTTGCGTAAACAGGTTAAAAGTGAAACTAGATAATAATTTTATTGCTCTGATTTTATAAAAAAAACGTTTATTATTCAATCGTTGTTTTGAGATGGGTCGTAATAAATTAGTTTGTATTAGTTTGTTTTGTAATCTTGTGATTTCTTTGCATTTTTCTGATGAATCCAACATGTGGAAGATTTGACCTGGCTCTTCCAGCATGCGTAAAATACAAATTTTGCAAAATGCATACATAAAGTCCACTTTTAAATATATGAAACTCAAAATTCAATTTAGTTCCAGCTCATCAGAAATGCATTTCCTAGGCCAAGATGTGTTCTACTCGCAGTATTTAATTGAAGCATCTATAATTTTTCTAAGCGATTAAATTTTCACATGCTTTTGTACGATTTTGCATATTTCGCATGGCTTCATTTTAATATATACATAATTGTAGTGGGTAAAGCACGAGATCTTCCAACTTTCAAACGTTGACACCCACTAATTTACGTTGCGGCCTCCGAACGTCCAAAGTTCTGGAGTGAAGCCAAATTCTCCCATTGTTCCATCAACGCTTCGTTTGATATGATTTATTCGCAGGTAAATACTTGCATTATAATGCCTGTTGGAATGTATCCGTCCACCTTATGTTCAGTTCGCCGAAGCCGTTTACACCTGTTCCAATAATGCGGTGTTTTTGCGATCTCCACCGCTTGCTTTAAACTTTATTACTTCTTGAGACGTGCATGTGTATGCAAATACGAACAACGCGCCAAATAATGTAAGGCATCTGTGTATATATACCGAAATGCTTCTCGTTAACCAATTTTCGTATTCAGTTAAGGTTACTTCGGTAGATATCGTTGTATTGACTTGAATGAATTGTTTTGAATATGAATTAATGAAAATGCTTCTACAATAATAAAACGACGGACGCAATCTTTCTAACAGGTTCTTCAATGATATGCTTGGTGTATTTTAAGTGACCCTCGTACGGGGGCTCCGTCGAAGCCAGAGTTAATTTAGCCTCTCGGAGGCTGGGCGTACTGTACTGGACCCACAGTACACGACTGCTAACCCTGTACAAATCGCAATTGCGCCCCACGGTTGAATTTGGCAGCCACCTTTGGTAGGAGCCCTAAAATACCTGAATAAACCCTCGACTATGTGCAGAAACGGGCGGTCCATTTGATAGATTCTCCTATCTTAACAAATGGATTTCGATTTTTTATCTTATAAACAAGTGTTTAGAGCAGGCGTAAGGTGGGAATGCTATGTTCTACCGGTATTTCAATTGAAGAAGCTCCGAGGAACTAGCGTCACTGATTCATTCGGCACCGGTGCACAGTCGGGAAACAGTAGATACAGCTGACATTTGTCACATGAGAACGGGTCGTTTCTACTCCTTTGTGGAGTTAATGTAAAAAAAAACCTAATCAAATCTTTAAACACTCAGATGAGAGCAGGTTATAGATAGTATAGTATATAGATTATAATTAAATAGGCACATACATACCAGTCTTCCTCTTCCCCATCTCTTTCTCAAAATGTTCCCAAATTGGGGATGCCGTAGCCCAACCGATTCTTTCTTTAGTTAGCTTGTGGACGCTCTGGTTTCATCCGTTAGTTTATCTTGTAGCCGCTTGCACAAATAATTTCGTAAATCTGAACATTACACTTTATTTATACGAGCGTGCAAACCGGTTTCGACAAAACCAACAGCTGAGACTCAATCTGCTTTCCAGCTGTTGCTTCTGTCTCTATAGCACCTGCTCACCTTTTAATTATTATGTTGGCATCATTTTATATTTAATTCATATTTACCCTGAGTTATGCCGAAACCGGTTATCGTCGTGATCGTAAAAATAAAGTGTTTTCCACAAAGTTACTTGTGTTTTATGCTGTTTAGCTGTAGTTTGTTTTTCCATCAAATTAATTAATACTAACTCCTTTTTATGATGTGAAAACAAGTCTGTTCATTGAACACTTGAAGATGATGGACACTCTGTGTTCATGCTGTTCGTTGAACTTTTGAGTGTTAACGTTACGTGGGTGATCTTTGTCCATCAGCGCATCATCCTACGCCGGTTCTGCGGGTATAGGTATGTTCTACATGATTTATTACATTAAACAAGACATTACAATTTTATAATAATTATAAATTCGGGGGTCAACTGTTGGGGGATCAATTGCCGGGTCGCCAGCTTTGTATTAGTGATCTGCGAACCGGTGGATGCAATCTCTTAGCCATAATTTGTCATATATAGTTTGTCTAATCTGTACGTTAGTAGTAAGATAGAGCATTCTAGAAATCTTAATGTTTCTTTGTTTGTCCCTTATGTGGTCCCTAAATCATTCATCCGTTTGCGATGAAACTTTGGTGATTGTTGTGCGCATGCCCGCAATGGTTTCTATATAAAAGGGTAGACTCTGGCGTTGTGAAATTATTTCCTATACTATTCATCCGATTGCGATGAAACTTTGGTGACTTGTTGTGCGCACTCCCTCGTGAGCCCACAACGGACTGGTGAGTGGTGAGCTCTGGCGTTATGAAATTTGTATGAAAACTTTGCAATAGGTGGCGTGCGAGTTGTTTGAAAAATGAGTGTATTTCATATAGTTTAGCGAATGGGTGGGAGGGAGGGAGGGAGAAAGGAATCCGGGAGGAGGGGGAAGTGGAACGAAGGAGGGGGAAGGCACGGAAGGTAGAGGGAGAACGCGGGAGGTGGAGGGGTCGCGAGAGGGAAAGAGAAGGGGAAGGCGGGAGGAAAACGGGGACGAATGGGAAAGGACACGCAGGGAGAAACTATTTATTTACTTGGCATTGTAACGCATTACGGGAACGTGCTAGTATATTATAAATTTGTACAACGCCCTGGAGATGATTTTTCACAAAACCGGCGCTATACAAATCATCCAAATATTGTTATCATTATTATGATACATCTGTTATTAAACGACATATAGGATTTTGCACAATCCACATCATACCTTCTTACTTGTTAGACCAACAAAATACACGCGTACTGTAACATTTATCACGAATATTATTCATGATTTAAAAATTTGTGTTTACGATGAACGGAAATTGAATAACTATAATTAAAATTCTCGCAAACACAAAACGGTTAGTCATAAACATGACTGGTAGAATGTCGATTGGCAAAAGGAAAAGCTTCATTAACATAAACCAAAGATGTCCGACATCCAACCCGTGAGTTCAAAAGGTTAATCTCTTTGGTCACGTTATTATTCTTGTAAATTTCAATTAAATACGAAAATACTCCCCCGGCGTGGTTGATTGACTGACCACCGCTTATGTACGTTGTGAATTAAATAAACATAAAATAATATTCCATCATGTTATTTCTGGGGCAATTCCGGTCGCAGCGTGCCAACTGGTATTTATAGGTCCGGCCGGTTCATTTCATCGTCCTCTCAAGCTCAAACACAAAGACATTGTGCAACATCATATTTGAACGTCAACGAGAAGAATTCTTTGACTGCCGCGGCATTCCTGTTCAAGAGATGCCGCTCGTAGTTAATGAATGCGTCCATTCTAGAAAGGATGATACTCATAGAGATATGTAAGCTCGTTAGTGTGAGATATTGTAAGAGGTTTAGTCATAAGTTAGTCGAATTTAAATGTATTTCTCTAGGAAATTGACACTTAAAGTGGTTGATATTTTCGACAACTTCAAAATCTATCATGATTTTCAATAGTCTGAAACTTTTCAAAACCCAGAAACACGCTAGTAATTTTGGCATTGATAAGTTATTTGAATGATAGTCAATGATTTTTGTACTATCCGAAATATCGATGTATTTTGATGTTATTAAGCTGATGTCACATCCCAGGCAATGAGTATGAGGCCCCTCACGAATTTCAAACTTATTTCAGAATACCGTCCTAATATAAAAGCGGTTCAAAAACCCAAAATATCGCAACGTGGGACGGAAAGATGTAGGCCATGCATCACCCGAAGAAATCGAAAAATAAACGATCCACGAGTTCAGAGAGACAAACAAAAGTAACCGACATAATTGGATGAGCAAAAAAGGAGAGAAAAAACAATGGGAAGGATGAGAACTCGAAGGAACTCGCTCGAAGGATCAACAAATCTCTACTTTCAGTGATACCCACCCAAAAGAGAATAAAAGGACTCAAGGCTGCACTAAAACCCTCTGTCAAAAATCGACGAAATAAATGAGTTAGACAGAAACAGGTGGCAGTTAAGGTGACCTTCATCCAGCAATGAATAAGATAGTGGAATAAGATGATTCGTTCAAAGAGCAAATAGTTATTTGTATGTAACACGCAAGCCGTGTAACCAATAATTTATTTATTGTAAAAGAATGCTGTTTCGACAACATTTTTCCACGATACATCTGTTGAGGTATTTATTTACCCAATCAAACTGCTTTGAATTCCTTCAGCTTCCCCGTGGGCCAAATCCCCGACTCATTCCTCGCCAGAACACGTGTATACATGGCGTATACAGACTACAGATAAAAATATTTCTACCCAGCCACTTTCTGAAAGACAGAACCCAGATGTTTTGAGGCGGGCAAAAAATCCCAACAGACTAAAAATACCCGTTATGTTTATGTAGATAGCCCGCCTTTATTTCTGCTGCTGGCATTTCATTATTTGAAATGTTTTCGTACATCACGAGCCAATAACGCTGACGAATCCATAATAAGATTCTTCTTACAATCCATTCATCCAATAGAGCCGAGTTGAGACTCGTGTTTGTGTCGAGAGACGTAATTAATGCTGTTATTCATTGGACAGGACTGAGGACGCAATAGAAAGTCACGACAAATATTAGCATATTTAGTGTAGGCTATTATAATAATACAGCAGGTAGATGTGAGTGCACTTCACTGTTGAGTTTGACGGCCACCTCTGATCTGGAACCCATAGATAGGTATCTGAAATACGGCCAATTCGTTTAAAAATTACCCTGTCTTAACTGACGGGTTGTAGACTTTAAACGTAGACATTATTTGGGAATTGGTCGACATTTAAATTGAAAGTGCTCCGAAGAACTAGCATCATGAAATTTCATCAATTCACTAAAAAGGAATGATTTACCGGCATCTGTGTTCCCTGAATCCTACAAAATAGATTTTTCCCAAACCAGGTCCACTGCTTCCATTCCGTTAAAGACCCTACATACAACATCCCCAAAAATTTACGGAAGACCTTGAGATTCCAGTGTGAAGTTAATATAAAAATAAATATAAATATCAACAGCAAGATACTAAGCTGTAAACATGACCATCAAACACAAAAATATTCATATTTATAATGAACGAAAATAGCAAAGATTTTGCAATGGACCAATACAGCTTTCTGACATTGATCTTCGGATTCAAGAATTTACGAAATACGATTTCTCATTTCGTATTGGTATGGGTCCGTTTCTACGGCGTCAATTATGAATCGAGACAGGCCACATATTTCAACCAATTTGGCTTCTGACAAAACGAGTTCCTTTAGTATATTCTACAAAACTAATAGCATTGCTAATCTGCCGCTTCATCGATTAGTGATTCAAGTGGACATTGCTCGACTGAAACCGCCGCGAACGCGAATTCTTCATATTTTATGGCAGCATCAAACAGTAAAATTTTTAGAAAAACTGTAATTATTTTAATCAATTTTATCAATTTCCCACGCCCCATCTGAAATGATCCATTTTTGTTTTTACAACAATGTTTTTGAATACGAAGAAAGGGTACCTAACGGGATTGCTTTAACAATGATTGGCAGAATTAGATTCAGGATGTTTAGTGTTTCTAACACGCACAAACGATATAAATAGAAATCGGTGTATATCTGAGACTGACAGTCAATGCATTCATTTCGCTGTGTACGAAAATGATGTTATTTTCTTCTAAATTGTACTCTAGACTTAATTTTACCCATAAAACACAAATCTGGCCGAAAAATATCCAATTAAAAATTGTAGAACGGTTATGTCTGTGGTTATGTCAATGGTGTCATCAAAATTTTCATAGCTTTTTCTTTCATCAATTTATGGATCATTGCAGTTATTTCTATCTCTACGTTAATTGTCGAGAGCTATTTATTATGGGACTTTGAATTGTTCATTCATCGTGAAGATCCTGCCTATATAATATTATCGTGTTTTCAATTATTGTTCCATAAGAAAAAGAGTTATCTGACTGTCAGGTAGCAACTACTAGCAGATTATATAATTTGTAAAGGTCTCAGTTGGCTTTTTTACGGGCAAAAAACGTTTTAAAACCGAACGCAATACGAACATGGTTATTTATAAGCTTGTATCGAGGCTCGACCTTTAATATTATTATTCTCCTTACGTCTGAGAAGTTCAACACACATTTCTGAAGGTCACTTTTAATAAATTGTAAGTGATTTTGTAAACCGCTATAAATCTTTGAAACATCCGTGTGGGTGTTGTACCTCGGTACACTGAGAAAGTCCTTGGTCTGGTCGGGAGGGAATAGTAATTATTGCAGATTCAGGCATTGAGTGAAAATGTGGATTTGGGTAAGATGTGTTATCTGTTTTGGTATTCACCCTTACGTAACCTTCAAGAATCTTTAGACTTGTGTATTTTGCGGCAGAACGGAATAGCTAAAACAATTTTGTGTTTGATTATTGTATTATTTGTAAGAAGAGCCTCTATTGTTCAGTTATCAAATTAAAGCTGGGAAATATTCCGGATTCAGAACAATGGTTTTAAATTCATGTAATAAATAATTGTAGTTTGAACAAAAAAAATGCGTTTGCCTGAACTTCAATGGCTATGAGATGGTATTTGTATATTGTTTTATCGTTAGTTTGTAGAGGTTTAACGTTGTGATAGTTGGCTTTTATTTTTGCTTGTGGCGTGATTGCTTGAGCCGTTTTTGCTCTCGTTTCCATTACTAAACTGAGACTGTGTAAATGTAAGTGTATTGTGATCTTATTTTATTGGAGTCAGCTTTATCAAGGTCATATCACATTTTTTTAAATATCTTCATGCACTGTTGGACAAGATCCCAATTGCCTGAAACCAGTGGATCTAATGCATCCTTAATTTAGAGATTTCTTAAATAGACATGATGACGGTTGAGGGAAATATCTGAGGGAATTCAATCAGCATCGTAACGATTCTGAACATCTATTTCACCAGGGAAATACTGACAGCGACAGCATCTTCCAGTCTGTAAAAAGTGATTCAATCTGCGAACAAATATCTGAGAATTTCCCCCCTTGGCAAACTCTCCATTAATATAATCGATACGTGTTGTATTCAGTAGCGTGGGCGAGAACGAAAACAAGTTTTATAATACACACTCAAGGCTCAAATAATAAATATTTTGATAGAAATCATAACGAATGGCAGCGTTCGAGTAATGAATCATCTCAATCAATAACTCTCGAATCTCTGGCTGGTCTCTGGTTGCTGGTTGTTGGAGTGACCTGAGTTCCGTGCTTTGGTAATAAAGAGGTTTATGTGAATCACGTTTTCCTGTAACCGGCATAGCCTTTACCAACTGCCAACTATGTAACGCACGTATACGTACAGTTACAGTATGTATATAATACACGATTCCCTACTTTAATCAGCTTTTCGTGAGTATAATAAAAATGCACTTGTACCACTTTGTACGCATCTCCATTTATCACAACGAAACAGGACATTGAAGAAAAGTGAAGAAAGAGAACAACATCAAACCTGTCCTAGCCTAAACTAACCAAACCCAACCAAACCTAACCTAATCTATTCTGTTTTGTCACTGTTTTGTTATGGGCTGGGCTCTCCAATGTTCTAGCCACATTAGAAATAAATAAGATCAGGAATCGCTTCTTTTAAATCTGTAAGGAACGTTATATTACACATTGTGTAGATATGTTATACATATTCTATCTGCAGCCGTCTGTCTGCATAATAATTTATTATTGGACGTTGTTCTCCATACTCTCCTGCACGCACGAGTCTGTTAAAAAAACAACAGTTTGTAATAATTCATTTGCCTACCATGTTTAATTTGTTTCGTATTTATAATATAATAAACCTGAGGCGAAACCTTGACATCTTCTCAAGCAATAGCACTGCATTATAATTGTACGCCGACAGTGTTTTATTTGCAAACTTAACTCAATGCAATTTATTGCTTTGTCCTCTCTTGTATGTTTGTTTGCTTATTGGATTTAATGACTATCGGTTGTGTTTTACAATAACAATTGACATTTTTCATTCCCTTTTATCGTCGAGATTTCTTAGTTTATTTATATATTTTACGTACTATATTTTTTCATTCGAATTACTGACTGTATAAATCAGCGACGACACCAAACTTGAATAGAGGCATGTATAAAGCTACAAAAACTCTCGAACGGTCAACGGTGAGCTCTGGCGTCGTAAATCGCTTCTTCTACTTGGACTTTCAGCCAACGTACCAGTTATTGCCGTTATTTCATCTTCTTTTATTCGCCTGTTTTAATTTCCATTCTCCATTTTCCACTGGCAACCATGCATTAATAATCCTGGAACATTTTGGTATATCTTCAGCAACACTTTTGACATGATCAAAACGTCTGCCAGACATTATGCAGTATGTATTATACCTCACCGAAGCCAGCTACTATAGATAAATAAAGAGTTTATATTATTGTTATTCTATAACCGCTTCATCAATGGTCGCCGTGACACTTTCTTATGTGTTTTTATTATTCGTCATTCATAAAATAATGTAACGTTGCAATTGCAAATAAGATATTATAATTGTATGTTTACGTAATTCTGAAGTAATTAATAATGTTTTATCCATCTAGAAGTAGTGTATTCGAAGAATCTGATTTTTCTTTACCATTTTTTACGCAACATTTTATTCGTTCTCCATTTGCAATTCTGGAAATATCTGGATTCTAGAAAAAAATATTACACTTCTTTGTAATATTCATGTTAAATTGGCGTATACAATAACCATTATCAAATTGCGTTATTTTTTTTTAAATTGCTTTAATTTCTACTGTGTAAAAGACCTTATAGGGAACTCTGTTCAGATTTCAGTCTACCATCCATTCAGGTTCAGGTAAAAGGAAAAAACGATCGGGGTGATTTTTTTAAAATCTCATGTTCATCCTCTTATTTTGAAGGTCAAATGTGAAAAATTTCATCAATCTCGTATTAACCACTGGAGCGCTTTTTGCCACAATATGGCACTATTTAAAATACCTCGGATTGCTTCACTGCCAATTTTGGCAAATTTTCCCTAATTTGTAAGTAATTAAATAGAAGTTTACAATTTTATAATATATTTTTTAAAAATCCTACGAATATGTAATAATCGACAAAGATAGGTGAATTCATTGGCTATATAGAACTATAATAAGTTTATATTTCTCCATATTAAAATTCGGAGGTATGATTTTTTTAATGTGGGCGGAAAATATTCAAAATGATTATCAAATAATCTCGGGCTACCGGAGAAAAAAGTTTTAAATTGCGCTGTCGTTCCAGTGATTTTAAAACCAAATCCACGCCGCCACAAGCATTCTACTTTTATAATTGGATATATATAGATGAAAGATGATGGCCACTAATTAAGTTCGCATTGTCGTCCCTGCGTTTTGATCAGTAGAAATTATTTGTGCAATATTTCGTAAGCATTATGGTTTGAATGTGGTGTAGATAAATTCCTCTAAAATCCTTGTACTCCCTTCCAGGTATCAAAATGGGAATGGGTGTGGCGGGTGGCGGCCAGCGGCCTGCCCGCTCGGTCCCCCAAAGCAGAAATTGGAAAACATAAAAAAATGTGTTCATGCACGTTTTGTTGAGACGAAGAGGGAAACAATCAGTTCAAAAGCTGGTGTTGAGAATATGAGATCCCAGCCTCTAGCCTCTGCACACGTGTTTGGTTTTTGGTGGGAATTAAGGATCACAGACCCGACTCTTGAGACAAATGAAAATGTCCAAACATGAGCTGACTTAGACTACCTCAAAATATCTTTAAATATTCAGACTAGTTCCAACTAAACAATTATATTTAATCTTTACATACTACAGTACTATACTTTATAAAATGAAGTCGCTCCCGCTGTCTGTACGCTTAGATCTTTTAAACTAGGCAACGGATTTTCATGCGGTTTTCACCAATAGATAGAATGATTCACGAGGAGGTTTTTAGGTATATAATTTGTCAAGGTCTTGTGTAAATTGGTTGAAATATATAAATAAAGGGAGCGAGCTGGCAAGCAGGCAGTGGGCAGCGGGCTGGCAAGCGGGCGGTGTGGATTTGATATGTATGCAAATTAACAGATGACGTTGGTTATAAAGGTTGGATAATGGCGTTGTGTTTCGTTAGCCACAACAACGTATGGCCGGATCTGCTAGTTTTTTTTTTATAAAAGCGATAACGTTTTCCATATAACGACGGATTCCTCAAATCAATAACTTTTTCATCAAGTAAGTTTCGATCGGTATATGTAGGGTACCACTTAGAAATGAAATATTCTTATTATGTAGTTTTGGAAATGTCAGCAAAAGGTCACCACTATCTATCATAAAGATTGTCTCTTTGTTTACACATCATTTATAGAAGTAAATATGTGGTAATTCTAATTCAAAGCGGATTTTATATTTTAAATATTGAAATAACTTGATAAAGATAAAGCTATTCAGCACATATTAATATTATTATGTACTACTTTTTCAAAGTAAATAGCAAGAAATATGTGTATTGTTGCCAAATTTTATTAGTGGCCTTATCTTATCAGCTGTGTATTTTAAATTTAGACCAAGAAATTTACATCCATAAACGTTTATTACGCAGTCAAGGCCAAGTGAATAAATAATATTTCACCCAGTTTTACGATGGATTTATAATACCCACACGATATTTCAATACGTTTTACTCCGCCCATGAAAAACGTGTGCAAGTGGTAACTAGATATTAATTTGGGTGTGGAATTTTTAATTAAAATATTATTGTTGTGTTTGAAGTTTGAATTAATTGTGTTTTTACGACGGTCCTTGAGAGTCGACATGGTAACGAGTTCGGTATCGTCTCGGGTGCTTAAAAAGTTGTTTGAAACGAAGTGAAAATATCTCTACTCGGGATTCTTGCGAATGTTGTTGAGTCACATCATCTCTTCCGATTAGCTGAACACTGAGCGGAAGTTTTATGTTGCAAGTGCACACATTACTCTAGGTTCAATAACACCGACCAAGAAGAACAATTATCAAATGAAAGAAAAGATGTTCTACAAAATTATTTGATTTGTAAATGTATTGATAAAAGAGAACAGTATAGGGAGATCATCGTAACGTACATGCACATTGTAAGTACACAACGATTTATAACGTATTTCTCTTGAACGCTTTCAGTTTTTAAATTCCTAAAAAATTATATGTTATTTTTTAAGATAATAACAAAACATTTGTGGAGCCGAAAATTATATGAAATTCCCTCGCTAGAAAAAATCGCGATGTATGCTCAGAAAATTATTAAAAACACATTTTATTCTGTTATTTAACATTTTATAGCACAGGTGTATCTTTAAATGCAACTGAAGCATTTGCCGAGAAATTTTTGCTCTATTTTAAACGAGTCATAGTGACATAGGCCCTGGGTGAAATTATTTTCCTCAAAAAAAGTCGTGTTTTATTAAATATTTTCACTATTTTGCTTAATTATAATCGTTGTTTAATATTAGCGCGCTCCCTCTTACAATCATATTTACGCACATTCTTTTTGAACGCCTACTCGGCTTATTTCGGTTTCAGAATAGCTGAAAACAAGATGAAGAAAAAAATCGTAATTCTTTAGTGACCTACATACATACTGCGAAAAATTTAACTTTTTTTTCTACATCAACTCCATATATACATGGAGTTGATGTAAAAAAAAGTTAAACGCTGTGTGGAGGATCTTTTTGAGGAGAGGAAGAAGTGAACGTGGGTCTTGAAGAGACTCTCTTGTAGGAGGGAGGAAACACAGAAGCGGGCAAATCATTCCGCAGCCGAGCTGTTAAAATAAATAACAAGTCATAGAAGCGACCCGTTCTCGTGTGACAAATGTTAACCGTGTACATATATGTTGGACGCGTGTTTCCCGAGTATGCACCGGTGCCGAAGGGATCATGACGCTAGTTCCTTGCCCCTCGGAGTATCTTTCATTGTAATACATGTAGAACAAGGATAGATTACCTACACGTGACGCTTACACTCTAAAGATTACAATCCAACAACTGTCAATAAATAAATACACTTCAATATTGTTATTTTCCAATAAAATTATTGTCTCTTAGATTATTTTGTCACACAAATACAAATAATTAATATTTGCATAATAACTATCTTAAATGAAAGGATTTGTGGATTGTTTACTAAATTAAATTCGTATTTTTATGAGCGTTTTCCGAATGTGGTACGATTCCGTTGCTCCGAGATTCGATGAGTAATACGACAGCCATTAGCATGATAAAGGTATAAGATACGAGTACCGCTGACAGCTCCATTGCAGCCTCTCTCTCTTCCCTACAATCCAGGCAAGCAACGGAAAGAGCTGGAGAAAACGGAGCTCTTAGCGGCAGTATCATACAATATACGTTCAATTATTATACCCTCGGTAGCAGTTGGGCTTTTATGAGTGACGCACACGGCATGAATAGGTCAGCGGCCTGAGGCAATTGTTGTTTCCTCTTTGTCCCCATTATCCACTCAGCAATCAGCAGTGGGAGACCCCGACCAGAATACCTGAGACCTGAGACTCGAACCCGCCGAGACCGGAATGGGTGCGTGAAAAAACACGGGGCTCCAGGCGCTAATTGAGGGTAGGTAATACTGATGAATGATGATATGAAATGGGGAATAAGCTAGACACGACCTACTGCAGGTCTTTTTTTATTAGATAGTTAAAAGAACTTAAGTGTAGATACTAGATACTAAGTTAAAATATTGAACTTTTGTAGTATCAGCGCCGACAAAGTCTTCAAAATCAAAATGCATCTCTTCAGACAATCTAATCAATAAATCGATTTTTTCTCACTGTCGATTGAACTCCATCCTCTTTCCTATCTCACAGCATGTATTCCAAGACGTAACAAATCAGTGCCCCCTAATGTGTAGGACAGGAGTGCTCCTGGTCTGGATGGTATAATCGTTTGTTCTCTCTTATTGAAGGAGGGCTATCATCAAAATTTCATAGTCATATAGGTTTTCAAGAATCCATTGGGTTGGGTCCTACAAGTTGATATTGAAGTTTTGTTATAAATTAACTTATTTCATATACTCGTAAGTATGTATTTATAACTATCTCGCGTAATCCCTAATTTTTTCCCTAAATTGCCCAAGAAATCTTTTCTCGAAATCTTCTTCGTTCAATTAAATTAAACAGGCGGTTATAAATGATGACCCTTGATTTGAAATTTCCAAAAACAACTACACTAAATTAAAATAACCCTTAGCTCTTACATAAGATATATAGGGTGTTAAGAGATGTACTTGACTTAAGTACTTTAAGCAGTGATTCCTAGCATTATTTGAAGTAAAAAATGAAAATTTGATATTTTTTTTCCAACTAAATACATTAAAAAATCAGTTGGTATTGAACAGTTAAGGGAGAGGGGTTGGTTAGTTGGTTACTCGGCTGAGTGATGACGTGACATTTTATTATTTCATCCAAAAAGTCACCGGAGACCAAAATTTCATTTAAGTTCATTTTTTACTCTAAATAATGTTAGGAATCACTGGCTAACATAAGTCAAATAAGTCCCATCCTGTAAATATAATGTGTATTTAGCTTGTGTACAATGTATACTATTTATTGTTTGAACACTGTTGAACACGGGCCTTTCCCAAGTTTTCTTGTTTTTAGCACGTGGAACGTGCGGTTGTGCAATAACACAATATAATAAAGGAAGCTTCTATGTAATATTTGTATCTTTATCTTTGCAAAGGGCCAAGATACAATTTACCTTGTTTCGTTTCAGATACAGAACACGGGCCCAAGCGAAGAATTTGAACCATTTGCAGAGGATTTACGATTTACGGGATATCATGTTTTCTCCAGTTTAGCATACCTGACCACTCATTAACATATCAATTTAAAATTCAGCATTCGGCCGCTATCCGGTTTATAATTCTGAGAAACAGACTCGGCCCGAAAAGCCTGTATTATTATTATGCCGATTAAATATTTACTTTCAACGTGTTTTCGCTTGGAAACCGAAGTTTAATCGATGCCTATTCGAAGGTGATGAAATAAGAGATATCGTTGGTGTTCGTCTACCTTTTCTTACTGACACTAATGTTATGCGTATTCGTGTTGATTTTTTGCTTATTTTTTATTAACTTTGAATCATTCTTCCAACTAAATTCTCGAATTACAGGTTTTTTTTTATATTAATACGTCCTACTGTTAGTTTTTCGCAGTATTATTTCTGATTGAACTATTATTTAACAAAGTACAGGTCAAGTTTTTAGTCATTGCACAAAAAATCATTCGCTGAATAACACGCTTTTTTACATATATTTAAATATATACATATGAATATAAAATATTTCAACATTTTTAAAAACTGTCCAAAGAAGCGATTCTAGCAGTGAAGTGCTGATTAGCTGATTTTATCTACCCTGATATATGGTAGTGAGGCATGGAACTGACAGAGGAAGGATGAAAGTAGACTGAATGCTGTAGAAATGAGATCCCTGAGGCTATGTGTGGTAAAACCATGTCAGAAATGTGGAGATCCGCAATGAGTGCAAGGCTGATGTAAGCGTAATGAGTAAGATTAAGAAAGGGACGCTTGGATGGATGTAGATCGAATGAACGAAGAAAGGAATTTAAGGAGAATATGTGACTCAATTGAGGATGGTAGAAGAAGTCGGGGACGCCCGAGGAAAACATGGCACGATCAAATGAATCATCAGAATGCGGAGAAACGGCGTGATTGATAGTTGGTCTGCATCACAAGAGATTTCTTTGAAATTTTAGAAAAGGAATTTTTGAAATACATTTACTTTTTTACAACTCTTCATGGAAACTAGAAACGACGCTCGACGCTTCGAGCTGAAACAGTTGTGTTGATCCAGAAATTGAAACCACGTGGAAGAAGCTGTGCTAATTTTATGATGCCAGAGCTCACCGTTCCAAGTTTTATCTGCTGCATTTGATCACAATACTCCTTTTTTGTAATTACAGATAGTTAGTTATTCGACCGCAAGATTGAAATAGTATAGCGAACATGACACACATTGTTTTTTTCATATTATGACGTATACACTATCTGGTTTTGTAGAAGCAATTCAAAACAAGTGGCAAATCTTACGATGTTATGATTCTTATGAACAAGCTGTCCATAAATCTGTTTTGAGACATAACGTTTATCTTATAGCAATAATGTTTTTCTCAAGTGTGCAGAATTCGGTGCAAAATAACAAAAACACAATTATTATTGTATTTGTTCAAATTTATTAGGTTGTCTTTTATCTCCGTGGTAAAACCATGTTACAAATGTCGAGATACGGGAAGAATTGAAGGCTGATTGTTGTAAACAAATCCACTTTGTTTTGATTGTTTGGACATGTAGAACGGTTGGACGAAGAAAGGAGTGTAAGGAGTAAAGTAAAACTTATTTCCACTTAATTAATGACGGCCTCCGTGGTCCCGAGGCAAGTCTCTCGACTCACACAATCACGATCCGAAGGTCGCGGGTTCGAACCCGGCGTGCGCAAATAAATTTTATTTGATTAATTTGTTTTATTTCACAATTTATTCATTTAAAAATAATATATGATATATTTGCGGCGCGTTCCAGAGTGGAAGATACTATCAGTATCGCCCTGGTGTAAGACCACCATTCAGAATTGAAACGTTGCTTGAGCCGTGTTTGGTGACCAGATCTGAATAGCCAGGTACTTCCCACCTTCCTCTTCCCCATCTCCTTCCCCTCCCCACTACCTTCAGCCTGACAACATACCCCAATTGGGGATGCCATAGTCTCACTGGCTCCAGACGGGAGCAGTTGGGACTCTTGTGCGGTATTTCATATAAAAAAAATGTATATATATTTTTGACCGTAACCGATTTCAGCCTGTTAAAGCCATCTTCAGACCGGTACAAATAATTTTTAATCTACAGTTTATATACATAACAAATTGGAGAGAAGTGGAGGTAGTCCGCAAGAATTTTATTCAATTTACAAGGTTTTTCAAGTTATTTGGCTATCTACTATAAATCCAATAGTCAAAGACGACATGGCAACAAATATGGATAAAAATATCTATCGGCCCTAAGGAAAATAATTCCCCTCGGGGCCTGTGTCATCTTTGGGGATGCTGTGTGGAGGGTCTTTTAGAGAAAGGAAGAGAATGAAAAAATATATGAGGGGTGGGTAGGAATATCAATACGTCCAGGAGTGACGCACGTATGAATCTAACCCTATCACTGCGTTGCAAGGCAATGTTCCGAGAGGGTCCTGCTGGGGAGGTCAAAAGATCTTCCTCAACCAGTCTCTCCCGATCCGATCTGCCAAGCAGGCAGACGCACCCGCCGCCAAAATCAAACAAACCTCACCCCATGAATCCGATCACCCAAAATAAACACTTGGAGTGACCTGTGGCAGGCTATTCAATAAATTTTTATTAAAACACAGATATCTTTGTACACATCACTTGTACAAAGATATCTGTGTTTTAATAAAAATAAAATAATGCCATCACAAAGTAAAACCCTTAATGAAGAAGTTTTCTTCGAAAACAAAAATATATATTCAATAAATGTTTCCCGAGGCGGCGGAATCTATTTAAAAGTAGGTATATAATATTTACATAGATAGGTACTTGTGTATCTAAATGAAACGATGATAACATTGAAATTTACGCTTATTTTACTGACAACACTGGTAAAATTCTTTCCATGCAAATATTTACTGAATATTCAACATTATACGCAGCGAGTCTTCCGCGTATTATAAAACATAAAACGCCCACTCTCTATCTCTAGTTCTCGTTAGAAAACTAAAACCACAAATTACTTTCACAATAGTGTCATAATTATATCTCAGTCTATTACGAGAGCTTCAAGTTGGCTTCAAACACCCGGTTATTTTTAAAACTTTTTTTGAATGACTGAATGAAACATCTGCCAAAGATGGACCATTCTCATGCAAAGTGAGATCGAACTAAAATCGCTCTTTGTAAAGACAGAATTGGAAGGTTGTAATGTCTATTCTCTTGTGTAAATGTAAATGTCTCTTTTCCAATGAATAGTTAAATGGCCAATTGCTGCTAGCTTTCTACCAGTTACTTTTTGACAATTTTGTGGTAATTAAGATTTATCTTTTATTAAGGACGGGTTGTTTCAAAAAATTTGATGGATTCATCAAATATTTGAAGTTGATTTTCACGTCCTGTGTAAGTTCTATTCAAGTTCTGTTATTACATCGTTATAGAACAGTTGCTTCACAAAACTGAAATAATCACAGAACTCAAATCAAATATTTGATGAATCCATCAAATTTTTTGAAACAACCCATCCTAAGTCTCATATATATTATTCATATTGATATTTAGAGAATGTTTTTTTTTTTTACTGGAATCGTTTTGTAAACTTAACCTAACGTAACATTTTCAGCCATATTTATTTTTATAGTTTAGTTTTAATAGTTAAAATAAATGTCGAAGTTTTAATTTTTCAAGATCCCCGAAAACCACCGTATCTAGTGTGAATCGTGTGACGTCATCACTTCCAAAAGTTTTATTTATTTTCAACAGGTGTTGTCATTTTGTATGGAAGAATCAATGGAGGTGTTAGAAGTCGAGGCGTTTTTATTCAACATTTACTGTTTTTAATATAGAAAAACATTAGGTAAAATGTCAACATCTCATCGCTACTATTATTGTATTGTATCAAAGTGCACTAATACATCTGTGACCGCACCCGATAAATAGTTTAGTAGTGTTCCACGATCTGCATTATTAATATTATAAATGCATTATTAATATTATAACTGAAAAGATATAGCGCCGAATCAGCTGTTCGACGTCTGCCATTTTTGAGCTCGGAGTTCGGAGCTGAAGAACAGTAAGAGAATTATGGAGAGTAGTGACGTCAGCACTAACATTTCAATAATACCAACTTGACAGTGTATTTGAATGACACAATTTATATATTCAGAATCAGGTTAATTGGTCAATATGAACAGTTTTTTAAAGCCATTTTTCACTGGAATCCCTTATTCTGGAAATGATTACGGAGTTAAGCATCACATGTTTATACTCTAGCTGCACCTCCTTGATTATTACTACATTATATTCGTATTTTCTATAACCTTCAACTTGTAGAAAGCGGAATTTCTAATAACAAAACACTCAAAAATACGTTCCTCCTTTTTTGGTTTATACTAGACCGCATTTACACGCGCCAAAAAAACATTATTTGCCAAATTGGCAAAAAACACAAATATATTCACAGTCTAGCCAACTGAGCGGAGATAAAAACTAATCCGCGGGCTCGCCTTGACATCACGAAGTGGCGATGACAATTATTTGAAATTGGAATCCCGTAGCGATGGGCATGAACGAGGTATTCGTTTCGAAACAATCGATTCAAACTCATTCGAATGAAAAATTATTATTAGTACCTACCCAATCAGAACAATTCAAGGGAGACTGGGGTAGCATTACAAAAATTAAGATAGTTATTTTATTAACTTAATTATTTAATATTAAACTGTTTCTTATCGGACTGGAATCCAGTCAAAGACACTGCTTATTCTTTTCTATGGCTTGGCTGTTTAACAAAATAACAATGGAGACCAACTCGAACGTGAGTTTCGTAATAACGAGCCGTGAATATCTTATGATGTTTTCTTTATGGCGGATGTTACGACAAGCATTTTTTATTAAATTACTTTTTTGAAATGTGATTGCAGTATTATTATTTGACTATTATTAACGATAACTTCTTTTGTGTCTGTGAATCTACGTAATATTTTCAATGACAGGTTTCTAGTTTTTATTGAGTACCTATGTTAGCACCAACTTTCTTTATTTTGTTTATTTTTCACTGTTCATTCATTTTACGATTTTAAACCCCAAACGATGGATAGAAACTTACTGTGATTTTGAATTATTAACAGGGATATATCTCTCCCAGCCTGTCACGGACTCACAAAATTCGTGCTATCTCATTTTATATTACGATGAGATATGTAATTTAAACAGTGTTAGAAAGAGAGAACACCACGCTTTGCATTTTTATTTAAAAGTTTACCGTAGACCCTTCCGATAAGTTTGAAATAATTTTGTAAAACAATACTTGGCATTCGGTTTGTTTTTAGGTTTTCACGGCCAAAAAGTATTTTTGTTATTGTTTTTGGGGTGTTATGCCGTGTTTCGCTACCTCCTTCTTTAGCCAACGTTTCGGACAGCGTTACAGTGTCCATCATCAGGGCAGATGAGCTCATCTCCCTCAACACCCCAAAAACAATAACAAAAATACTTGGCATTTGTCAAGTTTTGCAAAATTTTCAATAAATATTTCTATGTAAAACAAAAAAAAGTGAAGTGATAATACCTTTATCTAATTAAATTAATTAATCTAATTAAATATTAGTTTCGTTTAAAGTGATTATTACAGTTAGTTTACACGATAAAAATAACCGGTAAAAAAATCGGTAAGCGACTTTAAAAACTTTATGTAAGTATTTTAAATTAAAATCTGGAAGAGTCTTTCATCTGCTTTCAAAAACAGTGTTCTATTTTGAAATACGTTCAAAAACAGTGTTCTATTTTGAAAAATGTTCAAAAACCGTGTTCTATTTTGAAACATGTTCAAAAACAGTGTTCTATTTTGAAATACGTTCAAAAACAGTGTTCTATTTTGAAATACGTTCAAAAACAGCGAATCTATTGAAATTCGATAACAAACGGGAATATTTTTGAGGACCTACGTATTTTATCGAAGCTCGAGGAGACACTGCTGTCTCAGGACCCCTAGCACGGTCGATCGATAAGAATTGTATCAATAACGTTCGGTAACTTTTCGTTGTTCCCTAGCATGACTGCAGATCGCCAACGAATTCACCAACAGTTCACAATGACCAAATGTTCTTAAGCTATTCGACGTCAACTGCTGTTTGTACGTTAGCGGTCTGCACTTGTACTAGGGAACGATGAGAAGTTACCGAAAGTTATCGATACAGTTCTTATCGATCGACCGTGCTAGAGGTCAAGAAGCATTGGGGTGTAGGGAGGGAGTAAGTCCTAAAAAATATGAAGACAATTAAGGAACACGGATTCATATACGGTGTCAATGGCCAAAATTATCTGCGACAGTTTCCATTGATTAATTTATTATCTTTCTTGTAAAATTATTCACCAAATAAACAAAAATCACTTTTGCGCTTGACATCGTGACCTCTAGACACTGTTTGCCAAGCGATTTTTATGCCTATTGCCTATATTAGTGGCCATATAAGGCACTATACGTACGCGCTTGTGATCTGCTTGTCACTCGACATGTAAGCCTTTTTTTCAAGTCGTAAAGCCTACTAAATACTGGTTATCGTGTTATTAATTTTCCTTTTTATATCTTTCTGTTTTTACTGCCGATAAAAAAAACTTGTAGCTATGAAAAACCAGTACTACTAGATTGTAAAGTGTTGGAACATAAGCTCGTGTTTTCAATAGAAACATAAAAAAAAACAGATGGAGGTATTCAATATGACTTGCATAGAAGTTTCGATAAAGAGTTTTATTTGTTAATTTTATTATGATACCTGGTCTGCATACAACGTACAATGTTGCCATAGTCACACTAACTCCGGACGTAGGTACTCTTGTTTAGTATTATTACAATATTTAAAAAAAAACATCTTGAGAATGGTTCAACACCATTTCTTATCTTATCAATTTATTGTAGGCCGTTCTTATATTAACCCCTCGCTGTTATTTGCTTTTAACTCATATAGGTCTCATAGAAATCGTTTTATCTTCCTTACTATCATAGCGAGAAATATGATCCAAACGGTGTTAGAAAGAGAAAACACCATGCTTTATATCTTTACATAGTGTAAAATGAAGTAGCTCCCGCTGTCTGTACGCTTAGATCTTTTAAACTACGAAACGGATTTTCATGCGGTTTTCACCAATAGATAGAGTGATTCAAGAGGAAGGTTTGTATGTGTAATACAAGCGTATTATAGTAGAGAAAAGCCGAGATATTCATAGATTAAATTCAGACAACGGGTAGCGGGCTGGCAAGCGAGAGGTGTGAATTTGATATGTACAAATTAACAGATGGCTTTGGTTATAAAGGTTGCGTAATGGCGTTGTTTTTCGTTAGCCACAGCAACGTGTGGCCGGGTCTGCTAATTCAAATATAAAAGTTAACCACAAAAAAAAATATAATTTTTTTGTTAATTATTTTTACATGGAACGACAAAAAAGTGAGATGACAATAACGTTTATAATACATTTTTCTAATAAAATATGTGTGTGTTTTTATTTTTTTCTTTACCAATAATTTTAATTAAAAAAAAGTATGGTGAGCCATTTTTAATTTTTAAGTTTGCATTAAAAAAATACACTGTTAATTCTAATAATAAAAATTTAAAGCGTGTTTCATCAACTTTCAAAAACAGTTTTAAAATTTCGGATACGTTCAAAAATATTCCATTTATTTGGATTTTATTGAAAAGCGGAAATATTTTGATCCTCTAACAAAACATCGTGGAGGGGTTAAGTGAAGCATGATTTAAAAAGTGTTGAAAATAAGTAAGTAAGAACACACTTATATGTGACTGGAAGCTTATTTGCACAAAGCAGCTGTGTCTAATTTATTTTATCATTCCACAGCACTTTGCTGATAAAACATTATATTATTACTATTTTAATCTTATCAGCCGTCGCAATGCACACAAGACTCTGTTCCACTTATAAGCAGAAATAAATTACGAAAATGTGTAGTTCATATTTACAGTGTAGTTTATATTTACATGTCCTAAGTAAATTAGACAAAGAATTTAAACTATTCAGTCTCCGTAAACTATTTACACTGCAAACTATGAAATATATCTTTAAAAAAATTGAATAAAATGAAAACAGAATCAACATTGGAAATGTATTTTATACCCCCAAAACGAATACCATACAGTTTTATTGGACCTCGTATTTTCAATCTTTTACCGAAAAAAATTCAAGTGGCAACTAAACTACCTCAATACTTAAAACAGTTAAAATTATGGCTTACAATAAAGATGTTGAAACATTATTTATTTAATTTATATCTCTTTGTATTTCTCACATACTGTATATACACTTTGCTTTATAATACCACTGTTTTGTTTCTTTCTAGGCACAATAAAAAATATATATAACTATATCTATGTATGTAGTGCACAATATCATAAGTCACAAAATGCGTTTTTTTTTTTAATTATTAGTCCAAATTAAACCGCACGTGTTACCCTTACAAACAACTCACAAAAATTATATTGCATTTGATAAAGAGGGAATAATCACATAAGTCAGACTTGTGTTAGGAACTGATTTTGTTTTCTGATTTTGAATTTTAAAGGAGGAAATAATTACTTTAGTCAGATTTACGTCATTGGGAACTGATTTTTTGTAGCTGGCAATGTTATGTGACTTATTTGTCTGAGGCAATTCTATTTTTTGACTTATGTGATTGTTCCCCCGTACGTAGATATTACCCACGCACAGGCTGCGCCTCAGTGGGTTCCCTTAGATTTTCATAATATTGTATATGTCGCAGGCCAATCGTAAAGTCGGACAGAACACGATGCGCCTCGCCACATCATGATCTGCCGCCATTTCACTATGTTCCGGATCATGATGTGGCGAGGCTCATCATGATCTGCCTGATTTTACGATCGACCTACGACATATGTAAAAATTGCCAGGCACACGGACGGAATTACACAACATGGAAAGAATTTACATTTACTGGAATTACACACGACAAAAAATCTATTTTTTAGATCCAGATTTAAGAGTGTTCTGTAGTGCGCTAAATAAATGTCACATTACACAATATCGATTGTCCAATTGTCCAAATACCAAATTTTGAGATAATGAGGCAAGTACCTACCTAATATTAGAATGCTCACCACAAACCAAATATTATTTGCACGTGTCTGTATTCTACATAGGGATCGTCGTAAACCGTAGTGTACTAACTCAATTTGTGAAATTTCTGAGCTCTGCTGGAGAGAACTAATCAGAGAAATACTGTCTATGATTGGTCAGACAGTATTTGTCAGATTGGTTCTCTCTGGCAGAACTGGATTATGATTTGGAGCCCTTATTTCAAGCTCTAACTCTGAAACTGCTAAAAGTGAGTTAGTACAGACAATACATATTAAATATGCTATAAAATAACTGGGAGGAATAGCGGTAAATGACATTAGTATGTCATTTGAAATATCCTACCTACCTACTAGTGATCAAGAAAACATCAACATTTTGTTGACTACGAGTTTTCCTGCAATAATTGATTTGGTGTTGTTTATGAATGAGTAGTCTGAGTATTGTAGGCACCTACCTACCACAAGTAGGGTTCACTTTTACATAATATAACTGCACACTCAACTCAAATTTAGATTTTTTAGAGATGTCTTTCTGATCAACTGGACGATCGATATAAAAAAAAAACATAAGTTAGGTTAGGTTGACAGATCTCTATGTATTTATACATCTTTACTGTTCACATTTAAAAAAAAATTTACCCGTTTTAATTTATTAATTTTGGTTAAAGGTGCCTACCTACCTACCTAGGTGTAATCTAATAGAACTGATATAAATTATGTTTAGGTACCTACCTACCTAATTGAGAAACGCTTATTTGATACTTTTTTTAAACCTCATTAAAAGTTATTTTCACTTGCATATTTAGCTATAATAATTTGTTATTTTATTACTGACCCCTCTAAGCAATAAATAATATGTAAGTAGGTATCTGCACAGTGTGCGGTACACACCTACACAGTGTTTTTGCCGGTTTATTTGAATTTGAACATTTTCCGTTTGTTCAATGTATTCCGATAGTTCTGTGTGGTGATGTGATGGTGTATGTATTTACACGTCAGCGTCGTGGAAATAGTCGGCCATAGTCGGCCGAGCGGCGCCGAACACTTCCGATCTTTGCCGAAGCGAAACATTCACTTGTTGCTAGAGCCTCCGCTTCAGTCTTTTGTGCGCAGCTGTCGTGAAGTGTTGTGAAGGTATCTCGTCGCATTTTTCAACTATTACACAGTTATTATAATACATAGTCAAAACTCCCGCGACGCCATTTTATCGTTTGCGTTTGGTGTGCAGGTGGACCGGGTTTATAGATGTATTCAAGGACATCTTGTATTGTTATCGAAGAAGTTTTTCGTATCATATCCTGCAATTTAGTGAACCGCCTGGTGCTTTCGGCTGATTTAAATTATTTTGTGCTTCGTGACCCGCTTATAAAGTAAACTGTGCTGGGATGTCCAACGGATTATTCTACGAATTAATTATGTTTCCGTGACCTTTACTGCTACCTACCGTTGTGAGTTGATCACATAATTTATTACTTGGGACGTTCTCTCGCATGCAGTCGTCATAAAAACTGTGCACATTGTACAAAGGTTTTAACTTTCTAACTGGTTAATCTTGTTTGCTTCGGCGATCGGTTAAACTTTGCATTTCTACAGCTTCATGGGAAGGGTTACTTTAAGTAAATTATAAGTGCAACGATCTCGTGAATACTTAAAATCTTATGTGATTCAGTTCATCTCTCGTGAATTGGTTAAAGTCTTTGTTCTTTTTTCTGTATTCAATTAGTTACACTCTCTGTCTGTTTTTGTATTCTATTGAGCTCCTGATCATTATTTAATTAGTGCTAATCGATCACGAGCTGTTCCGCCGTTACTAATAATAAATCATAATACGCAACGACAGAGACCATTATGACGATGAATAATTTGGCCGTGGAAATGAAAGTGGCTTGGATTATGGGTCGATTTCTCTCTGTAATAATTTGTGCTATTGCCGTCTCGCGGTTACGCTCCAAGTAATAACGGCCATCGTGATGTTAGATATAATTTATAATAATATATTATAGTAGTTGCCATCGGCCGATTTCACGTTCGGGCTTTTGTCCAGTGTTCGCTGACCGCAAGCAAGATGTTCCGAGCGAGCAAGATGGCGATTCCCGCCTCATTTGTTATTTTAGTGTGTAGCTTGGTGTAGCCAATAATAACAGCGAATTGAAATATCCTCGAGTGCAATGCAGAAATGCGGAACGCGAGCGATTCACGTGGCGATTTATCGCTATTCATTTTGCACTCGGAGATCAACTACAATCGAATAGGTACCTATCTAAACCGGAAACTTGAAAGTCGAAACGTGATTCCAACGAATGAATGCGCCACGTTTCGTGTACAAATAATGTGTATCTAAATTCTGAAGTTCGCTCCATTCGACCAAAAGCGATAAATACCACTCTATTCTGATTCAGAGAGGAAGGAGCGAGCTTTAGATAAAATGAAAAAAAGTATCCGATAAAGGGATTTTTTTTGTCGATACACGCACACATACAAGCAAAGTTATAGTGAGGGGAGCTCTGTAGTATGGTACCTAGTACCTACACCTACCTTCCCAATGCACCTGCGTTCTTTAGGGATGGGGTTCGCCCCTCCGAACATTCCAAGCAGGGGGCATCGATCATTGTGATCTACGCCATACTGTTTGTCATGTAATTAGACGCACGGGAATTTCGGGGAATGGCGGCTTTGTTTGCGAATGAATATTATCCAATTGTAGGAGGAACTTTTCCACGCGTGATCAAATTAATATGTGCGTTGTTAGTTGCTATTGCACTGATGAACTGGAGCGCAATAAATTACAATAATTATAATTGGGTACGTAACTGGATTCGTCTAGATTTCATGTAGTGATTCAACCATTTAAAACGTGGCTTATATAGATTAGAACTCTGGTTTAGTACAGACCGATCTGATAGGTACTCACGGTACACTGAAATGAACGGAATAGCTCGCGGCCGCCATGATAATAAATAATAATGTTCATCTCGTGCTAAACTACCTACTACCTAGTGATGGGCCCCCGCTACTGTGAACATAGACTCGTTTATTACTTTCCGGTTGTCTAGTCAGCTTTCTAAATTGTTTTACCTTCTGTGCATATTATTCTCAGTTTGTTTACGGCTAATGAGTATCGATACAAATTTACGAGCGAACCAAAAAGATTGGCGTTATTATCTTATGTGAGTATACATAATTTATGTATCTACCAGTACCTACTCAATTGCTTCCGGAAAAGTTAAGTCTCGTGCCATGAAAAGTTTTCCTTCGTGTCTTTATTTCGTAACTTTGAAAAATCGAGTAACTATCTAGGTAGGTAGGTGCTTAATGCTCTTTCCGCAAATTTTATTTTACCGCCGAAAGTTTTATATTTATTAATTTTATTATACTTTAATTTATCGGTGATTAATATATAACCTGATCAGTTAACCGTGTTTTATCGGGAATAGATTAGATCTTGAATTATTTAATACTATTGATAACTAATCGCTGATGAAGTGAAAAGGCGAAATATTATTCCTGAAATAAATCCCCACGCAATTCTAATTAGTCATTTAATTGACGATAAAAAATTATGCAAAACATCAAAACGCTTTCATGTAATTGCTATATCGTGTAATTTTTCATGCCGCGGTAGGCACCTATCGTAGTCATTGTTATCTTGATTGTTTCGATTTAAATCTCAACGTAGGCAATAAAAAAACTCTTTTTAAAACTGCAATTATTTGTATAGTATTTATAATCACATGATACCTACCTAGTCTTTTGCATTAAATCAGGCCTCTTATACCTGGTTTTCTTGACCCCAGTAAAAAGGGTCCTAGGCGTCAATCCGTTTTTTATTATCTCATCTTATTATTGCACCCGTCAGTAGGTAGGTAGGTACCTACACATTTCGTCTTCTATTATTATTTCCTTGAAGGTCATTTTTTTCGACATGTTCAGGTATGTTTTCTTTGTAGTGTCGAAATATCGTATAAATTAGTTACTAAATGGCATATTGAATGCAGACTCGTATATTAAACTATGCATATATGAATTATTATGACAAATTTTGTGTGTGGGAATAATCTTACAGCAAATTGGATGCGTTTTATGTGTTTTTTTTTTTTGTTAATATCCCTTCATGACATGTTATGTTAATTCAAATCACACTCAGTAAAAAAAAATATCCAAAATGGCACAAGATCATTGTAATTTTGAACTTTGATTGAATAGGTAGGTACCTATATTTCTTGCCGTAATTTCCATAATATTTAATTGCCATTTGAGAGTGCAGTTAAGTACCTATCTAAATATTTACCCAAATTTTAAATAATATGATCCCGAATGACCTTCATAACACCGATATAATATTTAATGCAGATATTTATCGATTGTCTGGATTTGATGAGATTATTGTGCATTACATACTCTCATTTCTTATACTGGTTTTTTTTGTAAGTTGGAAGATTGTTATTCTAAAATTATTAATCAAGAAAACTAAAAATACTGCGACGATGTCAACAAAAACAGTTTAGGTAGGTACTTACCTAGGTAGTCCATAGATAAAATTTGTTGATTTTTTAGGCGCTTACTTCATTTTTACGCCACTACCAATTTATGCTTGTGTCTCTAAATCAGTTCAAATTTTGAAAATGTCACCACAAAGAAATAGTGAATTTTGTTTTCGTAGCTCTGTGTAGGTAGATATCGCACTACCGCATTCTTGGCAAGAGAATCTTTTCAATTTAGTTTGTTAGTTCCGGAGGAAGGAAAAGGAATGCTCAAAATATTTGAGCGGCAATTAGATTAGAGACCTCTGTCGGCTTTTACTTTCTGGCCGCCATTACGGCTGCTGTGATACCTAGCCGTACGGGGGGCGCCGTGACGCAAGCAGAATCGCTGGCAATTCTTCACATGTTGTGCCATTTAAAAATAACTTCCTTGGCAACACAAAGTGCTACCATAACATCTTTTCCGAGAAGGTCGCCACCTAAATACTCTCTTTATCCGTATAATAACTTTATTTATTACAAACGAGAACTCAAAAGAGAATAGTGCGATTGAGTTTTCTTTCGGCCATTGTTGGCCGTTGCGAGTGTGTAAGTTTTCCTCGTTAAAAAGCTACGTGTGTTATTTATCATTTCTTTGTACTCTGGAATGTGTTATCGATAATAAACAATCACAATATCAACTCTGCATCCATTGTCTGTCGCTACGACGAAGTGAACAAATAATAATCGTGGGAAAATATGATAACGAAGAATGGCGCGTGGAATATTTTCTTATTTACATTGTCATCATTTCATTTCCCGGTTTTTTATTTTAATTTTTTATATAAACGTAAACTTCCGCATTCGGTAGCTTCTCAGTTAGCTTGAGTGCTAAGATAATTTATAAAATGTCAGATCTTAACAATGTACCTAGGTATATCTACAATTACTGAAAATAAGGTTTCTGAATAAATACCGAAGATTTTCTACATATCTCGTAAATTTTGCTTCTGTAAGTGGGTAGCTATTAATTTACATAAATTAAACTTGTTTTCATTATGTTCAATAATAATACATATGGTTATGTAAATTGATAATAATCGTGGTTCACATTCAAATGGTGTTATTTGTATCGTGTTGCAGTTCAGCTATAAATTAAGTGTCATGAAGTCGTGAGGTTGAATAAATAATAATAATGATTGGTTCTCAAGAATAGTGAAATTACCGTATTACACATTTATGCACTCAAAAGTTCGGCGCTTTTTTTATAACGTTGTTTTTAAATTAAGTACCTACCGGTATATTTTATGTATATTAATTTCTCATTGAGTCGTCCTTTGGTCTCGTTCCTCGTTCTATTCGCCTCGACAGCTTCATTATGCAAATGTGTGAGATATTGGAACACACCCGGAGAGAGTAAGTTATTGAACATTCTCATACT
This sequence comes from Glyphotaelius pellucidus, assembly GCA_936435175.1. Lineage (NCBI taxonomy): Eukaryota > Metazoa > Arthropoda > Insecta > Trichoptera > Limnephilidae > Glyphotaelius > Glyphotaelius pellucidus. The sequence goes on from OW386550.1 coordinate 2,547,075, forward strand.
GTGCATAATTATTATATTTATTCATACTAGGAGTCGTGTTCTCGAACTTTGCATTATCGAACACACTTTGAAGCAATTTAAATTCCATCTCTCTTTATTGAGTTGATTAATATTGACTTTACTTTACCTAGGTACCTTTCTAGATGCAGTAGTTATTCCTGCCAGAAGCTCTCTGGTAGTGAGATTTCAATTGCATTATTTTAGATGACGCACGTTTAAGAATAGTTATGAGTGACGTATCTGTTATTTCCCTATCAGCCATTGCAATATATTACTTGCCTCTATAATGAGAAATATAGAGGTTACGTGTATTCTTATGTTATAATTGAACTATCAGCGGTAGGTACCCATGCTTTTAACCCCTCAGAAAAATAGGTACCTACCCATTCCTTTCTGAGATGTCGATAATTTATATTCTGATCAAGAAAAAATATAATATTTTTGTGATAATGTGTACCTATGTTGTGTGTAATTTACCTATCCGTTAACGAATTATTTTCCCCTCTTTATTATGAACTGATAATATTAATAAAAAAAAATTATTAATATTTTTTTACTTCGTTATCTTCGATAGTTCTTATCTACCGAAATTAATAATTATTAGAATAATTCTAATCGCTGGTTTTTTTTGCTATAACGTAGCAATCAGCGATACGCGTCACTGTTCAAGATGCATGTACATAGATAATATCGCTGATGACACAATTTCATATGTAGGTACAATTAAAAAGATAAGGCTGAAAAGGGTACTTCTTCTTTATAGCATTGCCCTCATTATGTGTGTGCATTTTTTCATAATGGTATCCCCAAGTGATTACCGCGCTGGCAACCCCGCCTGGGTATCACGAAACGCTCGGAACAATTCGCACGAGTCGTGTGTTGATGGGTGTGCAGTGTATGCGCCGAGGAATGTATAGCGAGGGAGGGTCGGCTTTGTGTTCGACGCTAGGTAGGTACTGGGAACGTCTCTCGGGAAGTGTTCTCGGAAGCCGTAATCGGATCCGACATTTACTCTTTCCGACTTCTGGCTCCCGTCCGTTTTTCATTGAGTTTCTCATATCATCAGAGCAATCGATGGCTTCAAATGTATCACCACGTGCCTCCGAGGGAACAGGCAGAGAGCTTCGGATATTACGACAGCATTTTCTTCATCCGTATGGTCCTAGCTTCGCGTCAAGTGATTTTGTCTGGGATGTGAACGTAATCAAACTGTTACTATTACAACAGCTACGTATCCGTTATATCCTCTAACTTACATAACTATTTCAATACTATTTCCAAAACAGCATCTACGAAACATTGATTTAAACCCATTTACAAAGCCGCAGGACCGGATACACTAAATTAAGTGATACTATTTGTTTTAACGTTAATATAAACCTAAGCTTGTTGTAATAATAATATGTTCAATGTGTTCCCATGACTTGACAAGAAATACAGCGCACTCTTTCATTTGCCATGTGTTACCTTTCCGAAAGCAGAACATAAACACGCCTCCGCATTATCCGTTCATCGTTTATTTATCCCCGGTACATGCGGCCATCAATTTCAATTGTGATGGATGAGAGACGACGGCCCAGAATCCCTGGCCGAGCCGAGCCGAGCGCAGAACGGATACCAGGAGCACAGATCAGAACAGGGGTGATGATGAATGGTGACACATATTTGAATTTATGCTAATTCCGCGTTTCTCCTCCGAGAGCGTTGCTCCCACCGGACGACTCGCACACTAATATACGTCGCCACTCGATGCGAATATATGCCCCTCGCTAGGTACCTTACCTCCGTAACGGTCCTGCTCTCCTGTGATTTAAATTTCAAACCGCGTTAAGTGGGTATTTTACTTTGCTCTTTGTACTACTTAATTTTACTTAACTGTTTTTTCAACGTATTTATTTGTCTGCGTGTGAATAATTTCCAACGCGGACTTCGTTGCTTTAATAGCTTTCGGTTCTAGGTTACAATATATTTGTATGCATACTAATATCGCTCTTGTTTATCGTGCGAATGCTAAATTGAATGGTGGCCAACCTTTAAGCGATGTTTTTTTGTGCTACATGGAAACACCGTTAGTATTCGTAATCTCGGAATCAGTTTATTTTAAAACTATCGTTAATGCACGCTCCTAAAGCTACGGTTTAATTTATGGGATCGTGTCTCGGAGTATTATCTCCTGGAGCGATTCGGTCAGACATCAGAGTTCTTGACAGATTATCGTGATTTAATTAATAATTCGCGAGATTATACAAAAATGCCATGCAATTACGGCCTTATCTTGTAATACTGGCGATATTCTATTAGGAGCACGCTAACTAGTTCACGAGCATATCCATCCATAGCAACACAGCATTAACGGTAAATAATGTTGATGGAATAAATTGTTCAGTCATGCGACGTATGCTTCTTATCCATACGTGAGTTGAATTACTTTCATTGCGACTATTAACGCGACGCGGAGCCCGCTTCAAGTAAAAACCAATTAAAGTTACGCGCTTGTTTTATAACTTTCATTCCGTAGAAAACACTTCCAACAATGAGGCGCGATAAATTTGGCGTGAAATCGCGACCCGTCGCAGTCGCTGCAGAAAGAGGTGGGACTTGGACTAGTGTTGGTATTCACGAGAACAATGATCGACATTGAGCTGGCAACGTTGCACGCCACCAAATCACCATGATGATTTTCATCGTTACGCAATTATTGTGGTTGATATTGCAAGGGGCTGCGGCCGTTTCTGCCACTGCCAGCGTGCCATGTTCGATGCTTCACGCTGGTTCGTTCGTCGGGTGGATGGATTCGCCCGATAATATTATGAAAGTATAAATAATGATGTATTTATATGTGGCGAGGCTCGCGCTCATTCCGGTTCGTGACTTGTATAAGCTATTTTCGTGACCGGCGGCCTGCCGAGCCGCGATCGTTAAGTAATGACCGCCTCGGGAGAAATCCCCCATTACTGCTTCCCGCCATCTTTGTATCCGTGACTCGGACATTTTGCGTTGCCTCGCCGTGATTTACCTGGATGGTGCCTTTTGCCTAAACGGTGTCTGCATTCTATCCGATTGAGAATTGTGCACAATAACTTCTCCAACAGGGTGACCACGACGAAAAGCAGGAATTCAAAGGGCCTATTTCCTCACAGGGAATTAATTTTAAGAGTAGCAGTGATTTATGTTGTGATTTGGCGTCGGTCCATTTCGAACTGCCTACTTCATTCTGATGGTTTTTCCCGGTCGATCTTTGTTCGATGGGCATCCTGTTGATTTAGCGTTACTTTGACATCTGATTCAATTTCTCATTTTATGCAAACCTCTCTGTTTTCATCATTATTAAAAGCCACTCTCATCCTTACGCCCTAAATCAATCCTATTCTGCATTCTACAAATGCTTAGGCTTTGAGAGCGCATCTGGCAGCATAAACAGTCATTTATTTAGGTAATTTATTTCAACTTCATTTCTTAATGTTTTTATTGTATAGTGATTTTTATGTTTTTTCTGAACTTACGAATTTTTGGCTTCTCGCTATTCTCCTCCATAATTTCTGTCTTAAGGGATAAGAACTTGAGTGATAGTTAAATCCCATCATATTATAAGAACTTTTATTTAAATACAACAGGCGGCCATCTTGTCAATCAATGCCTAGGCATTACAGACAAATCATGTTAAAGTGCGCTCGTTTGAAAATACATACAAGTACACACCGATAGCGGTTCAAACTGGTTCGAAATATAAAAAAAACACGTCCACGGTCCCCTGTTACCCCGAAGTAGTCCTACGATACTGTACACCAATACGCAAGCAAGAATCTCTTTAAAATGATTCTACATGTGTAGGTACGTGTTAGTTTCCTTCGGATTGATAATACGCATGCTTGCCACTAAATCGGGTTCGAGGTCTTCCCGCGTAGGTACCAAAGTACCTACGGCTGCACGCTGCAGGCTGCAGGACGGATACACACTTGTTCGTGAGGCCTAATTAAATAGCGCCATCTAGTTTTGGGGTCACGCGGCTCCGGCGGTCTACGCCAACAGAGCTCGGTCGAGGCGAGTCATAACCACTTTTAGCACTTTTTGCGTATGTTTACCGACATCCTGTAGCTATTCACCGTATGACTTTCAGTTCGCACAAAGTCACCGCACCGTCACTCACACAACTATAATCAAGTTTATGAGTTAGATCAATCAATAATAATAATAATATACAAGTGTCTTGATAACAGATATGAGATAAAATATTGTAGGTGTGAATGGGTGATTACATCATGGACAACTAGTGTGGCATACCGAAACGTTTAGTAGTGATAAACTTGCCGAAGGCAGTACAGTTTTACGACTACCGAAGTAGTCATTCCAATTGCTTGAAATATTTGCCCCAATTCAACGTTGATAATTAATGCCTATACGGGTTGTACATTCTAATCTCTATTTTTTACAGCCGCAATTATGTACAAGTTATTATTTTTACATGCCAGCGTGCTCATAATGTCAACGGTATGTACAAAAAACAGTGATACCTCTATTATCGAGGTTTCTGAGGAACAAACATAAAACAACACTCTATTTGAATATGAAACTGCGGTCAGAATAAATAGTTCATATGAAAATTGTCCTATTTTAAAAGGATCTGTTTTGTCTTAAATTTAAAAATTGATATTATATTAATCCTAGAAAGATAATCTTATTTGGACATTTTATAGTAATTAAACAATTAAAGGTAGTTGAATAATTAGTTTAGGGTTTTGTACTTCAAATAATACCAAAATAATTATAAAAAATATATTGTATTTAAAAAAATAACAAAATACTGTAAACGTCTGAAAAATAATGTTTTATTTTATGTCTAAATCGTGCTTATTATAATGCTATGAAAGTTTAAATGCTAATCAGTCGTTATACTTCATAATAATTCTTATTTTTTATTCGCTAAATTACATTTATGAGAAGAAGTCAATCATACGCCTTTCAAACGAATTAACGCATATTGTATTATTTCTCCGTAATTATTGTATTTACTGTGGTAACAGTGCCGCCCCCCGCAAGCTTTCTCGGCAACTAAACTAACTGAGAAAGACGACTGAGTTGCGAAATAAAAAAAGAAACAAATACTCGTGTCTCGCTTACGTCGCACAGACGTAGATTATCTTTCTAAGGTTAAAAAACTACAAAATATCGAGAGCGGAAATTTGAAATGCTGTAAAGGGGACAATAAATCCAAAAATGAGTTAAATAAGTCCATAATGCGGCTAATGGCTTCCGACAATGCAGTGGTGACGGCAGCGTTTCAGCACCAATCCCCACTCCTGAGTGAGCGCTGGGCCCGAGCTTGAAGAATAGAATTGATTATTTATTTATTTTTTTAATTTTTATTTTTAATTTTTTTTTTTTTTACTTTTCTATGTTCTAAAAAAATATGTTGTATTATGTTATAAAATATATATTATATAAATATGTACAATCATATGGGACGTGTGCGATTGCACTATTCTCCCCACATTCTGGAATAAAACTTAATTATTATTATAAAACTTTTTTTTCGCTCTCCTGAGCAATTAACATCTTGTCAATTAGCATTTCAAGTTTCCGTGATCGATATGTTTAGTTAAATATTTTACACAGGCAATGGCTTATAGACTTGTCCATTTTGAATGAGAACACAATAACTTAAAATAAATTACGAAATATTTACAATTTACGTGTCTGGTGATTAATTTGTGCCGTTTGTTTAGTGAGAATGTATTGATTTATGTTTTCACGGAACCTGTTTAATTAATAAACTGTGGTGTTACTGTACGCAACTTTTACGGCCGCGTCGCATTATCACGAATTCCTTTTGTTTGTTTTGTAGTGATTTTCATAGAATTCACAGATAGCCGTTATCGCTAGACCGCGATAACAGGGTGAGTACTCTGCGATAACACGACGTGAATAACACGCTGTTATCGCTATTATATTAGGTCGTCGGGTCATTGCGCAATTATTTGCATTCTTCATTCGCCAACAAACATAAAAAATATGTCCGACATTGTTTACTGGAAATAATGTATTAAGAATAATATGTGTAATCATTATGTCAGCTTCGTTAATAACTTAATTATTGTTTACAAAACTTAATTACTTGCAATTGCAAACTCGTCTTTGTTGTGGAAATGTTTACTTGGTTATTTAAAACTGTTCACAATGTTTCTGCATGAATCGCGGGAATTTCATTAAAATTCGTCATTTTTGAAATCTTGCATATTTTTACCTGACGATTAAATATCAGTCACAGGAAATATTAAAATTTCGCCCATTTGTAAATAATAGCGCGTTAGACATTTTAATATTATTTTTTTTTGCTTAGTGTGATTTTAATTTTTTTTTTTTAATAATTCAATCAATCGAAATGTGCTGGTTTTATTACATATTTTCCTTAAATACTTTAAGTTTTAAAGCTCTTAAAAAATATATGTTATTCTTGAAGATAATATCTATAAATTCCCCACGCGGAAACGGCAATCTCATGAAATTCCCTCGGTAGAAAAAAATCGCAAAGTTATGCTCCGATTTTTTTTAGTTATTTTACAAGTTAGATATACGAAAAAATTCACGGTATTTCCTTAACTGCTATTTTAGACATCCCCCACGAGATTTTTGTTCCATTTTAAACGAGTCGTATTAAACATTTTCAAAATTTTCGCTTAAATATTATCGTTTTTAATATACGCTTTCTCTAACATTCGTATTTACATATCTCTCCATCTTCTTTTTTTTGAGCGGGGTAAACCGCACCTAATAGATAATGCAATCGTGGGAAAAATTGTGGGTTATTTGAATTCTAAATTATTTCTATGGTCATATTATAAACATTGAAAATACGGGACAGAAAGGAATAAACGTGATTTGATTGATTCTTCTTATATCTGTTATGCATTGAAGAAAAAGATGTAATCTATTTTTACATTAACAAAAAACGTTACTATGATATATTTATATCATAGTAACGTTTGTTCCGCATTTACTTAAGATATTTTATTCCTATTCGTGCTAAAATGTGATTAATATCACAAAAGCTCGTCATCAGTTAATTGAATCAATATCGTTTATATTAAATCACTCCTCAAATGACATGTAAAGTTCAATTATAGTAATCTTACATCACAGGTTAATCCCGAATTGATGGTTTGTTATTTCATTTACGTTTTAGAGCTGACGCTTTGTTATTTCGGCGACAGGTGGGGGGGTTGGTTATGTGCCGGCTTTGTCATCGTAAGTTGGGGTGCTCGGGACACATTCTACGAATAAGCAATTCTCTTCGCAATGTCACCCCTCGCAGACATTGTATGTGGGGTATCCGTCCATATATTATTTCATATGTAGACAATCATTCGCAGTCGGTTTATATACAGGGTGTAAGAGCACGCACCCGAATGATTTTAACCGATTTCTGAGCATATTTTGGAGTAAAAAAATGTTATAAATTGAAATAACACAAAAATTTTGTTTGTAACCACGGTTTATTTAATTTTTCTACTACCGACCGGTTTCGCTTTACTCAAGCATTTTCAGAGTATAAAAATTAAACATCAGTTTAATTTAATCAGTTTATTTATATACCCTGTAGATGCTTGAGTAAAGCGAAACCGGTCGGTAGTAGAAAAATGATATAAATCGTGGTTACAAACACAATTATTGTGTTCAACAGCACGGTGACACACGAATCAGTGCGCTTATCACGAGATTCCGTCCCGACGTATAGGAGTGGCGACGTGTGATTGAAAAATATGTTTTTTGTTTTTAATAGAAAAAAGATATCATCGAACAGCAAAATTAAATCTACTTTTTTAACTCTAAATATGCCTAGGTATCTCCGATTAAAATCCTTCGGATACGTGCCGTTTACACCCTGTACACATAAAACATTGCAGGAAGCAATTATCTCTAACATGTGATGTTCTAAATTTACTACCACTTGGTTGTACTGTATATTAGACCACTCGTAACCGTTTAATGGTATCAATTATGAGACATTTAAATTTTAAACGGAGGTGAAAGTCGTAAATTGAATATTGTTTGTAAGTTCTAAATTATTTCACTTATACTAATAGATCACATATTATAAATGAGATTAATTGCCTATTTGTCCATTGGAACGTGTAATCGCATGACTATGAAAAATTCGAACACTTCGTGGAATTTTATTATGAAAATGTACTATTATATTTAGCGGGCACATTGATTCATTTTTAATACTTCAATGTAAATAATGTTCCTATTTAATTCGTAATAAGAAGTGAATCGATAGGTACCTACTTTCACTCAGAATATTCGAGAGCAGTTTCCTTTTTCAAATTTGCGCACAAAAAAGTGTTACACAAAGCTGATCTTTTATTTGTAATTCGTAATATGATCGTTTTCCTTAATTTTAAAAGATTGAAGTTTTTTTTAGACTACGTCGTATTTTTTATTAGAACCTGCTTTGAGACACGTAGGCAACAATCGTATTGATGACGACTGTCGATGAGGATGTTTAAAGATGATGTTCGCGATTTATACGTAAAATACAACTATCTCGCAATACAGACGAATATCGAAGTATTTTAATTGTGGTAATCGTAATGACAGTATGTTTGTATAATTTTATAAAACTGGTTTCTGTTTATCAACTCTTTAGAAACCGGTTTCTTCACGTAAGTAATGAGAGGATAATTATAATAATAATAGGCTATTTTATACAACGATTCTTTTGTGAAACATCGTCTCAGGGTACCTCACACAAAGTAGAATGTGTACTTTCTTATTTCTTTGTACCTGTAAATGGCCGGTTGTGCGCACACGCCAAAATTTTCAATTATTTTTTAATACGATTTTAACCCTTATGTATAGAGAAAATGTATGAAGGACAAGGTCAGAATCGCTTGGGGCATTCTTGTTCTTGACGTAAGAGGTATCCGAAATACGCCTAGCCTCTCGGAATAATTTTTATTAAATTTATCTATGACATCGGACCTTCATTTTTGCCACGACTTAAGTTGTCAAACTACGAGCGTCGTAGGTCGTGAAAAACCTATCAATTTATCAAATAAACGCTAGTAATGTTGTTTTTATGCGTAGTTTATTGTTCAAGGAATGTGTTTCGGTAAATGTAATATACGATAGCACAAAATAAACCCACAAAATATTACGTCAAAGTCAAAACTTTTGCGAAATTTACGTGGTTTCCTCCTTGGCCTTTAACAGGGCAACGAAAAATGGTACTTATTTACAGATGTCGTGGGCGGTGACAATGTTCAGATGTGTATGTTCTGTCAGGTATGGTAAAAATAAAAGATGCAGACGATTCAATTTTGCGCAATGGTGCGAAAATAACATATTATAATATCGAATGTTGGTACACAGGCTTGTTCTGAAATGAAACGTAATGGGTAGCCGCAATGAATGAACACACGTCTTGCAGCTTTTCAGCCTTTATTCGGCGCGGCTTATCGGTGCACGAAAATGCTCACCTTGGCAAAGCGACTATTCGGATTCACCTCTCGTCCGCGGCCCTCCCAGCGTCGGATACACGTACGTACATTTATCATGCGGCCCTCTACGCACGAACACACCGAGATAACACACAACGTATACCACACGGAGAACACACAGCACAGGGTTGGTTGTTTTAGAACAAGGCGAGGCTCCCGAAGTTAGCAACGTGAGCTTGCACATACCGGAATACATCGGTGTACCACTGAATACATAAATTATGCCTTCGATACGTGGGAAGCATGCTAAGTGAGGCGACCTCCGCGCGTATCAATTTCCCGATGAAAACGCCGAGGGAATGATGTTAACTTTTGAAAATTATTGTTTGAAACGAACAAAATATTAAAGGAAAATTTCGGTGTGGAAAAAACTGTGTTAGTTTTTGTTTAAATGCTTTATAAGATGATGACTGTCGCCGAAAACGAGGAATTTTAAATGCATTCAACTTTATTACTGAATGCATGCTTGTACTTCGTGTATAAAATGAATCGTGTTAACTTTTAACGATTGACCAAACCCAAAATTGCATACACATCACATAAGTTTAATTTATGAGATTTTTTTTTTTACATTAACTCCACACTCCATGTCATCTGAGATGCTGTGTAGAGTGTCTTTTTGAGGATAGGAAGGAATGAACATTGGTCTTGAAGAGACCCATGTTGTAGGATGGAGGAAACACAGAGGCCGGCAAGTAGTTCCACAGCCGAGCTGTTGAACACAAGAACTAGTCGAAAAAACGACCCGTTCTCATGTGACAAATGTCATCTGTGTATATATGTTGGCCGCGCGTTTGGCGTGTCTCCCAAGCTAAGGGAGTTAGCTTAGGAGACAGGGAGTAGCTTAGGGAGTAGCTTAAGGGAGTTAGCTTAGCTCCTGACTAAGCACCGGTGTCGAAGGCATCAATGACGCTAGTTCCTCAGAGCATCTTTCATTGAAATACCGGTAGAACATAGCCCGCCCGACGCCTGTACTCTAAAGATTGCAATCCGTTCGTTAAGGTGGGAGAATCTAACAAACGGACCGCCCGTTTCTGCACGACGAGAGTCGAGGGTATTTTTCAAGTATTTTGGAGATCCAGACCAGAGGTGGCTGCCAAATTCAACCGTGGGTGTTTCGTGATTATTCGTGATTTCCTTTCGGTGAAAATAGTATAAACACAGTCTGCGTCATTTTTTTATGACGCGATTATGGTCGGCATTAAAAGTGGCAGGAAAAACATTTTTATCTGGTTTCTTTCATGCGCATTAGTGTGACGTCAATATACGAGAAAACACAGCAAACTAGTTCTTGATAAAATAAACAATATATTATTATACAGCGCCCTGAGGTGACTTTTAAACGGAGCATACAAATCAGCCAAATATTATTGTTATTTTAATTGCTCATGCTTTACACTTTTATCATACATCTATGGCCCGGTTTATCAGTTGATTTTAAGTTCAGCTTAGTTGGATTGTCGCGCTTAGCGCAACAATCATTTATAGGTCACAAGTCTAGATATCACCAGATTATACGGATTGTCTATGATTTTAGTAGAGGAATGTGTTTTTTCTTTGAAAAACCAAACTACTACTATCTACGCAAGTGTTTTTTTATTCATGCTTGCTACTGTCATCAGGAGATCTTTAAAAATGTACACCACGGCACTTTATTTCATGAACTTAAAATAATTTTAGGCGAGTTAATTATTTAAGTGGGGAACTTAGATACTAATTTTAAATAGTATTGGTTTGCCGAAATCGTTCATTAGGATGGGCGTACGCTGAGACATCGGTCGCGCAGCATGTTCAGCGCAGTTGTGGAATGTATGAAAAACATGCACGTCTCAGCGTATGTCGCTCCATACACTTCCATACAACACAAAAACCAAAACTATCTTGCGCTGAACATGCTGCGCGACCGATGTCTCAGCGTACGCCCATCCTTATTCATGAAATTAAACAAACTGTCCTGACTCTGAAACTTTTAAAATCTCTTACTAGACTATTTTAGCCGATTAATAACGTAGGTATACTTATGAAATGAGGCACTTTACGTAAATTCGGTGATACGGAAGTATTAAATTATTAACGTAAGTCAGATTTGACATGTGACTGCTAGCGCCTCTGCGTCTAAAAAATGAACCATTCTGCTGCATAGCAAGGCTTGAGCGGCAGATTTAGCCCCGAGAAATGTCGTACATAGCGAGGATACGGACTGACTGATACGGGGCCTATATCAAGTTGTTTTTTGTCGCTATCTATCTGAGATTGCTTTTGTATTATTTATTATCCGAAAGTTTTGCTTTTATAGAACGTGCCGCCAGGCTATTCATATCCCGGCCCCATAATCCGTACGCTTTCACGGAGAATTGTTTGAAAGGATTTATACTATTGTAAAGTTATAAAACATGCTCCCACGCGGATTTACCGCGTACGCCCACCAAACCCACATTGCATTCACTCCGCAATCTGTACATGGCCGTATATTGTGCTGTGGGATATACACTTGCACACTGCAACAATATCTTCAACATAAAATAATTACCTTGTAAGGATGAGAATACTCGAACCAACTACAAATAGGGATGTGCTGTGCAAGATAAACACGGTAATTTTAATTGGAATACAAAATTTTATGAACGAATTGCAAAGCACGCAGTTTTACTTTGGTTGGTAAATAGTGATGTCCACCTGTCTGTATATTATTTTTATTTCCCACCGTTGCCTTTTTGCCGTCGTTGGATTTTGGAACAATGTGTGATTGGATATTGCTGACGCGTATTGTTTGCCAAGCGAAAGTGATTATGGCTGACGCGGGAGTTTTCCTGGGATGTTGCATGAACATATATATTTAAAATTTGCACCAAATATATTTTTTGGTCACCGATTTGCTTTTATCTTGTTTTGTGCAATATAGCTTAAAATATGACTGGATAAATAACACAACCCCGTGTTTTAATCGAATGCCGGCTGAGGTTTTAAGTGATGGCTGTGCAAACTATATTACAGAGGTGACCAAATTATTAGAGCCACTGTGGAAGATTGAGTTAATTGCGAAATTATGTCGTGTTATTTTTACCTTTATTTATTTTTGCATAACACATATTTTAGTGAATTAAAATATTGAAAAGGTTTACATGTACTAAAAAAAGTATTTTAAAGTATGAGTACTTATGCCTAATGTCAATTATTGCGGCTCTTCGATTCCTCTTGACATGCTTTCTATGCATTTTGCCCAGTTTTATTTTATTTTTTCACTTCTATGCCAGCCATAACTTTTGTTCGTGATAACTACTTCACAAATTTCCCAGTCTGGCGAGTGGGGAGCATCTTTGTCTAATTTCACCAACACTAAAAATTTGTCGACTACTAAATATCCATTTTGTATTTATGTTTTAAAAATTACGACAACCTTGTCATCATTAAAGAGGGAAAACAAAAAAACAATTGATTTTCTAAGTAAATCGGTTTCTACAATCATAAATAAGTCGTCTCAACGTGGCGTAAACGGTTCGATGACAGTAGATCTCCCGAAAATTGCCCCCGACATACGTATAAACAATATGCAGTCGGTTTAGGGAAAATACGATATACCTACTTACACAACTAAGTGTGTGGTCCGACAAAAAGGGCGTGCAGAGAGGACGTACTGCCGAATAACAAAAGTATAAAACATATTTTCATTAATTCAAATTAAATCATCATTCTGGAATAAACTATTATTATTATTATTATTATTAAAAATGAAAGGAAAAAACTACTTGTCTATATACTGTATACACCAGCGATTAAGTATAAAAAATCGACTTGTAAATAAATTCGTTTGATATCCGTACCAACTTAAGATTAAATGTGTTTTTGAAGTCGATTTTAAGTTTTAAATTGGCAAATAATGCACAAAAAAATATTAATTTTTTTTTTTTTATAATAAATACAGTTTGATAATGGCCTTGAACGCCGAAACAGTCGTCAGAATAAGAAAATACTAAAAATAAACTAATAATAACTTTATTAAATTGTTATTATTTTTTAAAACCTAAATTTAATGCCAATTTTGCACGGTGGCTCAAATAATTTGATCACCTATTGTATGTACCTGCAAGATTTTTTGTCGATTCGTAATTGGGTTGAGTTTATCATCTCATCTCGTCTCGTCTCGCGTCGCAAACAGCAGTGTGAACAGTGTCAGTGGCTGCGAGTGCTACCTAGATGCTAGCTGCTAACTACTACATAATAATGTTATACATTACAGTCTGAGTCGGTCATGTCAGTTTCACAAGACGTGTCTGCGGTGTCGTTGGCACTGGGCGGCTGGCGGATTGAATTACTAAATGAATGATGTTATTCGCGGACGCTTTGACTCGTAGAATTTTGATTTATGCCTGTGTCAAATCACGCTATATGGGCGCCATACTTTCGTGGCTTGGCCTATTTTAGCATATACGTGAAATAGGCCAAGCCCAAAAACGCTCGCTACATTATAGCGTAGTGTCTGACAGTATCTCTATTGTGTTTACTTCTTGTTTGGTGTGAATTAATTGTTAATTTGTTGTTTTTTCTTTTTCTCAGGATCCAAGAAGACTAGTAAGAAAAGGAAAACAAAAGTTGTAAAGTTAAAAAATAACGTGAAAAAAGTGTTTATAGATCGTCCTCCAAAAAAAGAGGACATCGAAAATAAGAAAAAGAAGAAAGGTGAAGGAAGTTTTATTTGCAAGAAGAAGGTATTAGAGGAAGTGAATAAATTACGGGAGCCAGAAGAAGAGTCGTTCATCGAAGGTGATAGTTCCAACAGTGAAGTGATAGTTGAACCAGTGTTAGTCGTAGAGTCAGAGCTAGTAGAGCCCGAAGTCCTAGTCGTGGTCGAGCCTGAAGGTGAAGTCGAAGAGCTTCAGCTACAGCCCGTCAGCCCCGGTGTCGTGGAGACCTGTCCGTCACCGTCGCCCCCGGAGCTGCCCGAGGTGCCATCGCTGCCCTCCGTGCCCCCGCTGCCCGCCCCGACAGCTGCCACGGGAGCGCTGGACGATGCGGCCAGGATGGAGGAGGCGGGCCGCTTCCCGGACGACCGCAGCGACTCGGGCGTGAGCTCCCTGCGCTCCGCCTCCGGAGACGAGCGCTCGGGCTCCCGCTCTAGCGCGCTCTCCGTGCCCGAGGAGCACGAGCTGGCCGCCCGGGGCATGGCGCACCCCGCAGCCCCCGCGCCCGCCGCGCGCCCCGCTCCGCCGCACCTGCACGCCCAGCACGCGCAGCACGCCCAGCACGCGCACATGCACTACCCGCCGCCACTGCTGCACCTGCCCCCGCCGGAGATGTACGCGCCCACCACAGACCTGCTGTGGTCCAAACGCTACCAGGAAGAGTACCTCGAGAGAGAACGCCACGAACGAGCCCTCCAGAGGTATTTACACACTTAACATAACATGGTCCTAACGCTGAGAGCTCCGCTGGAACCTCGGCATTATGGTCTATCTCTTCCTCGTGGCATACCGTCACGATATGCACAAGTAGATCGTCTTAAACCATAGTGAACTAACTCACTATTTGCAGTTTCTGAGTTAGAGCTTGAAAAGTGGGCTCCAAATCATAGTCTAGCTCTGCCAGAGAGAACCAATCAGAGAAATACTGTCCTTACCAATCAATAATGGACAGTTTTTCTCTGATTGGTTCTTCTTTCTGATTGAGCTAGATTATGATTTGGAGCCCTCATTTCAAGCTCTTATTAAAAAAATGCAAAGTGAGTTAGATCACTTATGGTTTAAGACGATCCAAGTGCACTCTCGCGCCTTATCGGTTGTTTGTCATTGAAGGCTAGACAAAGTCATACCGCTGAATGGAGTGTGATTATC
Source organism: Glyphotaelius pellucidus (assembly GCA_936435175.1). NCBI lineage: Eukaryota > Metazoa > Arthropoda > Insecta > Trichoptera > Limnephilidae > Glyphotaelius > Glyphotaelius pellucidus. The sequence continues at coordinate 2,562,403 of OW386550.1, forward strand.
TTTGACGACGTTGTTGCAACATTAAGTATAATTAATAGAGTATACGGGTCGCGTTACTTTTGTTTTTATTAATTACTATTAATCTTGCATCTTTCTCTGCCACCTCGGGCGACCGGGCCGCCATCACCTGTTGGCCGGATAACGAGTTCTGCAGGTTTTTTTCCCCGTCTGATCGGCGATGGCATTTACAAGCGGAAACATCTGCCGTGCCTCCATTATTCCATTCTGGTTTGGATTTCGGAATCGTGTTTTCCTTCTCGCAATTAACTTATCTCATTAGCCGTGCGATTATAGCAGTCGGGCGAATTGGAGCCATTCAATACCCTGCATGAAATTAATTGACAATCTAAAATAATAATGATTTTAATGATTCAATGCAAAAGCTTAAAAAAACGTGCATTAAAAACAATTATGGGAAGCTTGTCTATCCATTTAGATGACTTTACAAGAGAGTAGAAAAAAGATTCTTTCGAAATATTTAGCATTGGATTGCTTGCTAAAAATGTTAGAGCTATTTTTTTTTTTTTACATGAGCTCCACACAGGAGGCCCTGAGGAAAATAATCTCCCTCAGGGCCTATGTCATCTTTGGGGATGCTGTGTGGAGGGTTTTTTAAGGAAAGGAAATGGAGTAGAATTCTGGGAAGGAAAGGGGTGAGTAGGAATCTGGGGTTCTGTGTGACATGGTCATCCGCCTCCAAGACCTAGACAAACCTCACCCTATGAACCCGGGCACCCCTGCTACATCGCCAAACGTAGCGAACCACTTGGGGTGACCTACGGCAGAGGTGTTGGTTATCGAATAAAAAATCCCGGGGCGGCGGTACCCTTTCCCGCCTCCCATTACTTACATAGGTATGTGGACAAGATGTCAATCCACTGGAAAAATGCGACATAAGACATAAAATTCCATGTCCACATGCTCTCCTCGAATGAAAATTCGCAGAGTCTTGCATTTCACATAACCTTTACTTTATTTTCTATTGGATTTGGAATAATGTTAAATACCACTGTAGGGGAAAAAGTGTTATGTTTAAAAATGGTGCCCAGTGCCTTTGAATAGAATATCTAGCATATTAACTTTATAAATTGGCACACATGTGTAATCACATTTTTTACGGTATTTCTACCCACCGCAATATCACTCGACTAGCATTGCTCGCTAATGACAATACGGTCATCAAGCGGGCATTCTATCAAACTCTTTTTTTCGCGATTTTCTTATGTAACAAATCTCGTTCCCAGTAGCCGGGAACTTTTTAGCAAATCAGCGAATGTTTCGCAACGAGTGACTAACGCGAATTGCCCGTTCACCAGTCATTGTTGACCTTCGTGCTGTGGAAATGTGTAATTCCTATTACAGGTCTCAGGTCTATTGATCTAGAGTGATTACCTTTTTTACATGTCGTGATTGCTAGTCGTGAGTTTCACGTAATTTATATTACACAGAATTGAACTTGTCAATATTTAATGAGTGGTATTTGTTATTCAAGACGTGTTTTTCACAAAAGGAAAAATTATTATAGATATAGCAACCTCAGCATTATAATTATTTTAACCTTCGCATTTTTATTACAGTTTCGGGGAAGATATTATTTTTAAGACCCACAGAAATATTTATGACGAATGTAGTAAATTTTGGATCAATTATAAATTCTTCAAGCAAACTAATCTTGTGGCACCATTTTAATTCAAAATTAATAAGATACTTAGTTTTTGCCATTTTTACAAAACCAACACGTTTCATAAGCTCACTTATTAAGGCCCCGTACCCGAGCACGAAAAGAAGAAGATGGAGAGATATGTAATTACGAATGTTGGAGAGAGCGCGCTAATATTTCAATTGGTTAAAGTGAAGCGAAAATTGTGAAAATGTTTAATAAAACACGACTCGTTTAGAATAGAGCAAAAATCTCGTGGGGGTTTCTAAAACAACGTTCAAAGAAACACTGTGAATTTTTTCATGCAAATAACTTGTTAAATAATAGACAGGCTTGAAAATAACACTTGGCGATTTTTTTCTATCGAGGGAATTTCATATAAATTGCGTTTCGGCGTGGGGGTTGTATAAATAACATTTATTTTTTAAGAGCTTAAAAAATGCAAATGTTCAAGTGAGATTTGCAAAAAATCGGTAGAAATTCGGATAAGGCCGCCTTTAGCTCATGAAACATGTTGGTTTTGTAAACAATAAAAGTGGTAAAAACTAAGTATTTTATTAATTTTGAATTATAAATTATAAAGAATTACGGTTTTATATATTTTGTATATTCACACAATGTAATAAATGAAGTACTTGGTAACTTATACACGTTTTGAATTGCTAATTAATTTATTGAAGCGACCGTTTTTTATCTTGGTTGGAGTGATTCCGTTACACTTTCCTATAAACCGAATAACTATAAATAAATTTTCGGTTTTAATAACTGTTTTTACATAATGTGTTTGATCGAATAAACACAATGTATGTACACAATACTAACCCAAATTAGCACTAGTTTACCATAAAAAATAACTTGATTCATTCACAAACACTACAAACCTCCTAGCTCTCTTACTGCGTTACTCCATAACTCCCTGTGCAATCGAACCCCAAGCCACAAGCTTAATTAAACTACGAAAGTAATAAAATGATCGAGAATTTCATTCGACATTCCCCCTCCCCGGGGTGAGCGATCGTATGTTGCATGTGAGTGGTGTTGCCTGATCATTGATCCCTGATCGCCGATCACCCATCCAATGACTGACCTTGCAATGTGCCCGACAGGAGTCAGCAGTACCTGCGCACCATCCCGGAAGCAGAACAACTGGCCCTGTCTGCTGGTCAACCCTCTCAACGACTCCTCGCATGGCATAGGTATGTCCCCACCTCTCACCAATCAATCTGTGTACTGTCACTGTCGCTATCACCATCTCTGCATCATCTCTGTTCATAATAATAATTAGAAAATTTGTACATCCCCATTTTTGTGAAAAATAAAAAGTGTGCTGTACAAATATTATACTACCTAGGCTCTATTCATTTATGTACAAATTTTTTGTACAAACTGATATAAAAAACATACTTGCCTGGCAGATCTCTTCAGATGGACATACAGTTTCGTTAGAAAGTTTAAGCTTGGAGAAGATACGGTTTCACACGCGGAGAACACAATATTAAAAAACTGTACCATTGCATGATTTTACAATTACTATTTTATCCTAAGGGACATGCGCGACCCATTTCGGCCCATCTTATACAAATCTTAATTCTGGATTTGAGATCAAAATACCCAACCAAACTGAACAATTATTTTTGTGATCAAAAGGTATATCAAGTATCTAGTACGGATGTGAGCTACTTTATTTATTTTTGCATTAAATTGTAAGATATAGGCCATTAAAAATTTTTATGTTACATGATTTTAGAGGCAATTATTTGTGAGTAAATGAAAAACAATAAAAAATAAAAATTTACTTCATTTATCATAAAAATATGATGAAATATAAAATAAAAATTAATTAAAAAAAAATATTTTGATGGGTGTAAAGTTAAAATACAAATTGCCTATTTACGGCGGAACAAAAATATTCGTTTATATATCTAAATTACTACCCAAAAAATGCATTTTTAACGATGTTTTATTTTTTAAATTATTTTTCATTAGTATAACAAAAGCAAAAATAAATAAAGTAGCTCACATCCGTTCTAGATATTTGATATACCTTTTGATTACAAAAATAATTTTTCATCTCAAATCCAGAATTAAGATTTGTATGAAACGGGCCGAAAAGGGCCGCGCATACGTTCCACTTAACAACACTACATGTTGTCAGCCTACCCACTCCCGGATACGTAGATCATCCTCTTCTATGTTTGATGTTATCTGTTGTGAACGTCCCAAAAATCGTTTAATATTCACCACACCGCTCAAATAATTAAATCTATTACTTAAAAATTGGGGCCTATTTTTACCTTTAATAAATACTGAAAATATTCAACCTTCTAGGAATGCGCCAGCGTAAAATTTCGTAGCTTTCTAACTAATTAACCCGATGCCTTCATTAATCATTAATCATAACATTATCTTCACTTATTATTAATAATTTATATATATTAACCATTAAGTCGTGCTTTGCTAATAATAATTCATAATTCATCTTCAATTCTCGATAAAATAATAAGCAGCAACAAATATCCTCAATATACTTCCGAAATTCGATTTTTACCTAGTTTCTAGGACATCATAGTGCAGCCATCTTCTGGGAATGTGAGGAAATTGAATGACCTTTAATCAAATAACAACGCCTTAATCGGTTTAAATTTATCAACTTGTAAAGGTCATGCAAGGTTAATGTATTGCCTGGACAACACTTTCGAGTGCATACAATAAAAATCAAGCATTTAGAAATCTCTTTCGTACCAAGCTTAAATTCTGCGAAAACAAAATTGCATTTTAAAAGTTTTGAAAAACATGTTTGTCGTATGTCAATATCTGTAATATATTATTTGTTTGTAAATTATTAGACACGATGATGTGAGCTAATATAACTCAAGATTAATCTCTTCATATTATAAATTAAAGTCTTCCGCCGCGTCTGTCTGTTCGCGATAAACTCAAAAACTACTGAACGGATATTCATGCGGTTTTCACCAATAGATAGAATGATTTATGAGGAAGCTTTAGGTATATAATTTGTCAAGTTTTTATATAAATTGGTTGAAATATACAATATGTAGCGGGCGGTGTGGATTTGATTTTGCAAATCTACAGTTTTATGCCGAGGTTGGTGAAATTTTACACTTGTTACCTTCAAAACAAGAGGGAGGTCACTATCTACATCTATGTAAAGCCCGGGCATCGCCGGGAACTTCAGCTAATAAATAAATAGATGTTAGTAATTTTCATTTCGATGTATTCATACAAAAAATCTATTGCTATTTACGCCCATGCTAAAGATTGTACAGAATAATATGTTCATTCGTAAATGCCGCATATTTTAACGAAATGACTCAATAACGCTCGCTGTGTTTTGTTCGCTATCAAAAGTGTTTTTGCTTACATTTTTTTATTTTTTATTTTGATCTTTTTTGTTTACTGGATATCCCCGAGGCCCACTCGTGGCTTGGTGTATTATATCTCTCGTTGCTTGTTGTACATCTCACTATATATCTCTTGCTTGAATTATAATCTCTACATTCTTGGCTCCGTCTTAAATAGGTCACGTCATGCGGCCGATGGCTGCAAATCAAGATGATTTTTCCTCTCAATTCAGAAAATGTTCAGCATAAAATTAATTTAATGTCTGTTTAAGTAAATTATGTCAACGTTGACTTTTATTTGTCGTGTTTGTTTTTGTTGTATTTAAATACTCTCACTATCTCTCTGGCGATTTTCACTGGCACCATTCAGAATTGAAACGTTGCTTGAATTAGCTTTTGATATGCTGAGTGGCCACATAATACGAGTAGTCAGGTACTCCCTTAACCCCTCAGGCTAATTTGTTCAATTTTCGGAACAACTCTTATTGGTCTCGCTAAAATCGTTGTCTCCCTTACTAGCACAGTAAGAAATATGATCTAAACGGTATTGGAAAGAGAAAACATTACTCTATGTATTCAAATCTGAAAGTTAACCACAAAATAATTAAAATGTTCAAATTTATGAAACCAAAGTTTACCGCAATTTGGAAAATAATCAACTTTATGAATTTTTTAAAAATAATTTATGAAACGACAAAAAAGTGAGGTATTGATAACGTTTGTCTAATAAAATATGTTTTTATTTTTTTCATTACCAGTAACTTAAGTTAGAAAAAACATAAGTTGTGCCATTTTTAAAGTTTGTGTTCAAAATTTTTGTATTTAAAAAACTATATTATTTTATTTTTTATATGAATGCCGCTTAATAGTCCCAACTGCTCCCGTCTGGAGCCAGTGAGACTATGGCATCCCCAATTGGGGTATGTTGTCAGGCTGAAGGTAGTGGGGAGGGGAAGGAGATGGGGAAGAAGAAGGTGGGAAGTACCTGGCTATTCAGATCTGGTCACCAAACACGGCTAAAGCCATTTCAAGCAACGTTTCAATTCTGAACGGTGGTCTTACACCAGGGCGATAATGAGAGTATCTTCCACTCCGGAACGTGCCGCAAATATACTATATATTATTTTAAATGAATAAATTGTGAAATAACACAAATTAATCAAATAAAATTTATTTGCCACGCCGGGATTCGATCCCGCGACCTTCGGAATGCGAGTCAAGAGCCTTACCACTGGACTATCCGGCCGTCATATATGTATTCACAAATGTTCCATTTTAATGCAAAGCGGAAATATTCTGACTTACTTTCGGATTATGGTTGGGGCACGAGGGGTCAACGTCCTTTTCGCGATCCCATGTTAGTTCTATCCCATTTTCCTAATTGCCCATAATTCTGCTGGATTTGGGCGGTACTCTTTTTAGTGTCATAATATAAAAATCAATAATGTTTTAAGTACATCACGTTCCATGCCCTGTTTTTATACTTCAGTTAACTATTTTCATGTATTTTTATTACATACCACCCGATTTTATTGTTATTTTATCAACTAAGCCGTGGTGTAATTTCAAGATATAACAATCCTTTACTGCTGTAAACATAAAACTGCATAAAATGTGATTAAACTATTTTTATTGAAAACAAGTTTTATAACTGCTTCGCGTTTGCTTATTTTATGAGGCAGATTAAGAATGGTCCAAAACGTGGATAATTCTGATAGTACCTTAAAAATCCTCATAAATTATAAACGATCAAACGGAACGTTTTTGGAGAAACCGGAATCTAAATCAAACAATAAATTTTTCCCACTTAGCGCGCATGTCCAATCCTATAATTTTTAATATGTGTATTATACATATATTTTTATATGAATACCGCAAAAGAGTCACAACTGCTCCCGTCTGGAGCCAGTCAGACTGGCATCCCCAATTGGGGTATGTTGTGAGGGTGAAGGTAGTGGGGAGGGGAAAGAGATAGGGAAGAGGAAGGTGAAGAAATAGATAGGGAAGAGAAAGGTGGGGAAGTACCTGGCTATTCAGGTCTGGTCACCAAATACGGTTAAAGCCATTTCAAGCAATGTTTCAATTCCGAATGGTAATCTTACACTAGGGCGATAGATAGTATCTTCCACTCTGGAAAATTTTCAAATTTATTACATATAATATTTCAAATATTATAGTGTGTAGAAGAGGTCCGTAGGGACGTGCCTTAGTTTTAATTTCGAGATGGATGAATTGTACACGACTTTCAAAACAAGATGAAGGTCGCCTTGCAGATGAGCTTTCTAAAAAACCACCTCATTCCATTTTCCCATACCTTAAATCAAAATATTGATGAAATTTTACACACTTGACCTTCAAAATAAGGTGAAAATTACTGTATACTTTTGATTTCGAAAAAATTGCCGCAAAAAACCCGGACAACGCCGGGGACAAGAGATTCTTGCTTGTGTAGTGGTGTACTGTACCGTAGAACTTTTGCGGGGTAAAGGGGGACTGCGGGCAGAAAGTTCAAACTATTTCAAACCGATTTGAAGTACTTAAGTTCATTTATTATTATCAAGTTTAATTCGTAAAACTCCATTTTAATTTCTTTTATATATTCAATAATATTAATAAAAACACTTTATTTATAAACAAGTTCTTCTATCTAATTATTATTACGCGTAAATAAAGGAGAAACAGCTGTCACGCGTAATAATAATAATTACATAGCAGAACTTGTTTTTTAATAATTGAATAATACGTGCTAGTGGTGCATAAAATACATTCATAAGTACGTTATTTGATATTGAAGTCATACCAGCATCACTATTCTATCACGATCGTGTCGATATTTAAACTGACGGGTCGTGGGTGAAAATAGTCGTGACAATGATTCGAGCATCACGAATGAGATGAAGAAAGATACCGTTGGTACCCGTCTAACCGGTTGTCTGGGCCTTATAAAAGATGCTTACGGTCGTATAATACATTATACATTACCGTCGGAGAAAACGAAATGTTTCCAAGTAGTTATTCAACGTCCCCAGGCGGTTGGTTAGTTGTTGTCCATGAACCGGCACGTATTAAATATCTCGTCATTAATTTTGAATCAATTATCATTTGATATAAAAAAAACATAATTTACAATGAAATGGTTTGGTTTTAATTCGCACGCTTTTTTTGCGAGTGTTTTTAATTAGCATGTATATTTTTTTATAGTATTTTAATATGAGGAATTTAGAATCATTATTTTATAAATTCTATTTCTTTTTTAAAAGGAACGTATGCACGACCCATTTTGGCCCGTTTCATACAAATCTTAAGGCCCCGAACCCGAGCACGAAAAGAAGAAGATGGAGAGATATGTAATTATGAATGTTGGAGAGAGCGCGCTAATATTTCAAACGATAAAAGTGAAGCGAAAATTGAGAATTTTTTTAATAAAACGCGACTCGTTTAGAATAGAGCAAAAATCTCGTGGGGGTTGTCTAAAACAACGTTCAAAGAAACACTGAATTTTTTCATACATATAACTAGTTAAATAATAGAGAAAGGCTTGAAAATAAAAAATTTCTATCGAGGGAATTTCATATAATTTGCGTTTAGGCGTGAGGGTTGTGTAGATGTTATCTTAAAAAATAACATACATTTTTTAAGAGGTTAAAAACTTCAAATGTTCAAGGGAGATTTGCAAGAAATCGGTGGAAATTCGTATATTGCCGCCTTAATTCTGGATTTGAGATCAAAATACCCAACCAAAAAGAAAAATTATTTTTGTAATCAAAAGGTGTATTAAATATCTAGTTCGGATGTGAGGTTTTTTATATTATTTATTTTTGCTTTAAATTGTAAGATATAGGCCATTTTTAGATGCCAGATTTTAGTGTTTCATGATTTTAGAGGCAACTTGGGCAATTATTTGCGAATAAATGAAATACATTAAAAAAATAATTTTGCTAAATAACATGATGGAAAAAAAAGATAAAAATATATTTATAATGTAAGGACGCCCCGGTCAGATCTGTCCTAATAAAATATGATGCTTATGACTAGAATACCCTTCCTAATAAGGCTTGGGGGGTTAAACTTCGTTTGGACCAGGGATGTTAAGACTACTTATTCTTCAAGGTCTATAAGTAGGTTCGGAACGATATTTCTTACCTTCTTCGCTAACACTAATGACCTAGTTATGCTGAGTAAAATAATTTTTATCTGGACTCTTTTATGTTGAGATTAGATAATTTTGTGCGGGCATTATTGATAACGATTAAAATTTCGGACTTCGATTTTTAATCGATTTAAATTATAATACAAATCGATGAAATTAAATGAGTTTTTGAAAATTATTTATTTTTTGTTCATTTTTATAAGAACAACTCCCTTTATAACTTTTGATGGTTATTCCATCAATGTAATATATCATTGAAGAAGAAGTAACACTAATAATCTAAACGAAAATATGAAAGCGAACAATTCACAGAAATATAAGAAGATAACGTTCGCAACTGGGACTCGAAAACAGAACCTCTCGTCTTGCCAGGACAAACGAAAAAAACGGGACTTACCAATTAGGCCACTGCCACCTCTTAGAACACGCTTTTTATAATAATATGGAAAAAATTGTCAAAGATACTTTCAATTCTAAATTTTGAAATAAGAGGTCGACAAATATGACGGTTTAATAAGTGGTGGCAGTAGCCTTATTGGTAAGGCGTCTATTCCCGGTAAGTTGAGAGGTTCTGGGCTCGAGTCCCATTTACGACCGTTTCTTTTTATTTTTCTGTGTATTGTTCTTTTTCATATTTTCGTTAAGATTATTAGTGTCATCTTCTCTAATTATATATTTCTTGTCAAATTAAACTTGAATTTAAGCACACTATAAAATTACCTTAAGATTAAAAATACGATAAGATTCTATTTTGGTACAAGTTGAAATCTATTTTTGTAGTCACATTTGCGCAAGTAATCGACCTTAAGTATGTTGTCACGCCGAAGATAAACACGAGAAATATTTATCCTCGAGACATTTAGTTCATTAACACGCACCTTTGTTGACTAACCTCTTTATTAATGTTTGTCAACAAAAATACGTACCATCTTTATCTAGGAATTTTTATTGTTCCTCCTGATAATATTGATTGAAGTAATACACGAATTGGGTCGTTTAAATTATTGTTTGTTCCGTTAATCTGTTGACGTAGACAATGTACAATCTTAGAATTATGAATAAGATAGTGAAACAATCTTTGGATTATTAATGAATCAAGCATACAAAAATATTTACTTACCTGCCAATGCAATGCAAGTATTATATTATTTTCATGGTTGTACAATATGTTTATTCATTCTAATAAGAAAACTGCAATGCATGATTTCTGACCTTGGAATTTTTTTATTTATTTATTCTAAGTTATTTATTGCTAGCTTTATTACCCGGTTTCGCCAGAGATTGACGTTTATAAATATAGAAAAAATATTACGGCGTTATGCTGTATTTAATTTTTTTTGGCAGTTATACGTATATTTCAGAGCTCCTAGTGTAGGAGCCGCAGCGAAAGTATTTGCTTTGACATAGACATTTCAGCTGTGCAATTTTCGTAAAGCTAGAGCTCGCCGTTTAAGAGTTTTTGCCGCTTCAGACGTGCAGATTTCTGCTTGATGATATTAGCTTCACACAGGAGGCCCTGGGGAAAATAATTTCCCTCGGGGCCTATGTCATCTTTGGGGATGCTATGTGGAGGGTTTTTTTAAGGGAAGGAAGAAAAGGAAGTTCTGGGAATGAAATGGGTATGAGGGGTGGGTAGGAATCTGGGGGTCAGTGTGTCCAGGAGCGACGGACTAACGGATGAATCCATCCCTTCAACTGCGGCGCAAGGCGATAGGTCGAGGGATTCTGGCTGGAGAGGTCAAAAGACCTCCTCAACCGGTCTCTCTCGATCCGGCTCGTCACGCAATAGGTGGGCAGACACATCGGCCGCCAAGACCTTGACAAACCTCACCCCATGAACCCGGGCACCCCTGCTAAGTCGCCAAACGTAGCGAACCACTTGGGGTGACTTATGGCGGAGGTGTTGGTTATCCAATAAATGGTTCCCGGGGCTGCGGAAATACCCGCCTCCCAAAATGTAAGTTGTATGGTACCCGTGATTGTTATTTATTGTTGTTGCTTGTTTTCGGTTGTAAACTGTGCGCCTCGAATTTATGTTTACATAATATAGATTCTTCGTTTGCATACCTTGTACAGCACTGCGGAACAGTATCAATATTGATTGTTTCTATTAATAGGGGCATATCGCGTGTTTTATACCTCGCAGTTATTTAAGTCGTAAAAGCTGTTATGCCCTTGGATAATTTTATTTAAGGTTGACCGCTGTGTAGTCGTTAAATTAATAGTGTCCTCAATGTTAAGTGACCGGATCTGAATAGTCAATTTCTACTACTTACAATAGTGTATCTCTTTTAAATTCTCCCATTCCTACTGCTTCCCAATGATTGGAACTCTAGAATCTCGTTTCCTAATAAACGTAATTTAAGGAGTCGTAATATATTCCATCTTGAATTATTTAATAACAATATTGGACACTGTCCACTGTCTTGAATGCGTATTGCTAACAGTCTCGCATATATTAAAAAGCAAATTAGCTATCAACTAATATGACGTCATAGATAATAGTTATGTATATTTAAACTTGAATGTGAATGGTTGCTATTTACCCCACTTATTATTCCATTTTTACATCGTGTTTTGATATTTATTTATTTTCTTTACCTCTCTTTCTATTTTTATTTATATCCTGTTATTTATTGTTACATAGAAAAAAAAACTTAAACTGTGCATTCTGTGAACATTTTTAAAGTAATTATTAGCATTTACAGTCTTTGCCATATTAATCTTTTAACTTTTTATGTCAATCCCTCATGCTAATTTGTTCGGTTATCGGAACAACTCATATAGGTCTCATAGAAATTGTCGTCTCCCTTAGTATCAAAGTTAAACATATGATCTAAACGGTGTTAGAAAGAGAAGATACCACGCTTTATGTTAAATCTAAAAGTTAACTACAAAATAATTAAAATGTACACTACACCTTTATGAAACCAAAGTTTCAGACCGCAGTTTATTTTATTTCTTTATATGAAACGACAAAAAAGTGAGTTGACGATAACGTTTATAATACATTTGCCTAATGAATGTCTGTATTTTTATATTATTTCGTTATCAGAAATTTTTGTCAGAAAAAACGTTAAGTTGGTCATTTTAAAACTTTTTATGTTGGCATTCAAAATTTTTATGTTTAAAAAATTGTATGTTTATTTCTAATTATAAAATGTGAAAACTTTTTTCATCACCTTTCAAAAGCAGTTTATTGTTTTCGGATGCATTCAGAAATATAACATTTATTTTCGTTTTATTGCAAATCGGAACTGTTCTGATCCCGGGGGTTTAATAAATACCATGTGCAATAAATCTCATTATAAAAAATGCAACATCATTAATAATAACGTTATATGCTCTCGTAAACTTTATTATAATTTTGAACGTTCACAATAGTTTGACAGTAGTTCACATTATTATTAGTAAGATTTTTGAACCACTTTGTTCACTTCAATAAATCCTTGTTCACAGGAATATTATTACATTGTCTATACTTGCAAATAATAATGTATTCTTGTTTGATCAAATGCGATATGCCCAAAGCACATTCCCAGCATCCTCTATTGACGGAACGTGTCCGGTCACTTCCAGCGGATATCATTTGATTATTAGCCATGTCACTAATGATAATATATACCCATTTTGGTGGTTATGATAATGTTTGGATCAGGTTCAAAATTTTCAACGTGGGAACGATGACGAGGGAGGGAACGAACATTAATAAATAAACAAATAAATACTCGCAACACGTAAAAACTCGGCTAACTTATCCTATATATAGCCACTATTCATAGATTTAGGTACCGAATAGTAAACTCAGTCTTTTTAAATACATAAATCGTGTTTAATTAATCTAAAATGTATGTTATCCTATGGTTTATCCATCAGAAAGATGGTGAAATAACCCCTGAATATTAAAAAAATTGTCACTTGACCGGTTGAACTATAGCTGTTGGCTGTTTTCTGTTTAATATAATTATTTCAAATAAATCCAAAGAGAAAGCTTGGCGCTTTCTCTTTCTAAACCTGCTTACATTATATTTCTGACCGTAATACAAAAGGAGATAGAACGAGTTTTATCAGAACGTATCATTTGGTGACAGATATAGCGCTACGTGACCCGAGTGGTATTTGTTAATGACCGGACTTAAATTCATATTTTTGATGTAACTTGTGATTGAATCTTTTTTTCCAGTCACCATTTTTGTACGACTCTAAAAATTCTTCTTCAAATCGTCTTATCAAAAATAGCCACTTTCCTTTCTTTATTCTTCGCGGGGGCACATTCCGTATGGGTGTTTTAAGTTTGCTTCTTCTCTAAGGGGGGGGGAAGTCTTGTAGTAATTATTATACTAGCAGTTAAAAACTCGCTCCGCAGGTATTTTCTGCTAGGCCCTGCCGGCGGCTTTTGGTTCGGCTTCGCCCAGTTGGTATTGGTGACCATTTTATAAATCCAATAGGAACTGTTTCCAAAAAATTTCCGTTCCTCGAATCCGCTGTCATCCAGTGTAGCTAGTCACCGGGACAGGCAATGACATCATATGTAATATATGAAAATAAAAATAGCCGCTTGATACAACGTATGTTTTACCGTCATCATTTCCATATCCGGAGAGATACTGCATATTCACAAATTCGTAGCAGTTATACCTAGGGGGGGGATACGTCCCGTAGCGAGATCATGTGACGAATTCTTGAATTCAAAACCGAATTATAACTGTAGCTTTGTTTGAAATTCCACGTACACAGATATTATTTGTGGTGCGGCGCGTATGGCGTGGTGTCACACATGACGAAGAAGCCGGGTTCTGAAATTCAACCACGCAGACGGTAACCCATTAATACTGTTCGATTCAACGACGTTGATTAATAATTCTTTGTACATTATAATACAAACTGATTATTGAAGGTCGAAAGACAATGTAAATATTTTTTTCTTCTCTGAAGGGAATCTTAAAAACTTGCATCAAAAACATGTTTCTTATTCTATGTTTTATTTAAATTTTAATTACAAAGATAACGCCGCATGTCCGCAACAAGGTTATCTTCATTGAACTTATGAGTAATGAATTTAATAAAAATAATTTTATATACTTAGATAAACATCGTTGTGGTTAGAAAATACACTTGGTAACAAATTTCATGCTTACGCGCACAATAATGGTGATTGTTGTGTATTAGGCGCAGATATCCCATGTTATAACAGATGCCTGTTTACGGAAACAGCTGTGGCTTTGTTATCGTTTTAGGTTTTAGCTATCGTGACTAGTCAAGTACTCCCAACCTTCGTATAACCTTTCCCTCACTCTTGCCAACATAAGACTTCCGCCATGTATCCGGTTGTGATATTGGATCTAGCGTTCTTGAGAAATAACATATAAATTGCGACCGTAAAACTGAGATCGAAAAACCAAAAACGACAAGACCCTCGTTTAACCCCGTAAAGAAAAATAAGCTTCTAATTCTAATTCAAATTCTGATTTGATTTCACCTTCAATTCAAAACTTAAAGCAAGGCAACATTTTGGTACACTAAAGATGCATTTAACTGCAAGACAAAAAGAGCTAACCGGCAAAAAATTGCTACGGTCAAAATTGGCATTGAATTAAAATAGATGTTGGCAGTTTTTTTTACTCCAAATAATACGAAAAATTTCAAGGGCATTCATTCACTTCAGCAATTATTGTCTACTTTTTACTTTTAGTTGGAAATGATAATCTACTTCTCTGAGGTACCGTCTCTATTATCAAAAGAATATTAATTGAATTTTAGGGTATTTTTGATTAATTAATCCCTGGACCCCCAGCATGACTGCAGATCGCCAACTAATAAATTAAAGTTCACAATGACTGGTGGACTAAAGGACACAATGAAGTGTTGGTAAAATATTCGACGTCAGTTGTTTGTCAGATGAGAAGCCACCGAAAGTTATCGTTAAGGATTGTTAGGATAACTCATTGTTCTCTAGGACAACTGCAGATCGCTAACGTATAATTTTTTTTTTAAATTAGCTCCACACAGGAGGCCTTGAGGAAAATAATTCCCCTCAGGGCTTTTGTCATCTTAGAGGACGCTGTGTGGAGGGTTTTTTAAGGAAATAAGTTCTGGTAAGGAAAGTGGTATGAGAAGTGGGCAGGAATCTGGGGGGGGGGGTCATTGTGTCCAGGAGTGACGGACGTATGAATCCATCCCTCCAACTGCGATGCAAGGTGATGGGTCGAGAAATTCTGACGAAGGTCAAAAGATCTCCCTCAACCAGTCTCACAATCCATCCCATCGCCACGCAGCAGGTGAGCAGACGCATTGGATGCCAAGACCTGGACAAACCTCACCCCAAGATCTCGGGCACCCCTGCTAAGTCACCAAACGTGGCGAACCAATTGGGGTGACCTATATCAGCACTAAGAACACCCAAGTCATTGTGAACTGTTACGCATTCGTTGGCGATCTGCAGTCGTGCTAGGGAACGATGAGAAGTTACTGAAAGTTATCCTATAAATCGACCGACCCAAATCAGGTCCCCGATTTAGGTACTAAATCGTTAATTTTCCTCTTTAAACGCAAGAATTTTTTCATCTTCATATGTGGGCTAATCTTTAATAGCTTTTACAGTTGATATACGACAATCCGACACTATACGACGTAAAGACGATATACGACATAAAGACACGAGGATTAATATAAACGCCAGATACAAAAATCAACAACAGTAAGTAAATACAGTTGGATCTCTCTGAGCGCGTGGTTGCTTGCCAAGAAGTAAATTGCTTTTCTTTATAAGATTTCGTTATTTACACACGCAATATTATTAGTCCCCCCCCCCCGCCAAAGTGCGGTCAATGGTCAATGTCCACCCACGCCGCGTGTGGGTAGGCAGTGAACGGTCGGCCAGCGGCTAGCGGTTCACTTGGCCCCGGTCAAATTTACGAGCCCAGTGGCCTTTGCTTTGCGTTCTAAATGTCTCTCACAATAAAATTACTACCATCTAGGGCCCGCCTCACGTGCAGCATTCGAATCGCACGTCATGCTTTTGTGAACAACGGATCATTTTATAATATCACACATTTTTTACAATGAAAATTGCTGGTTTTGTTTTTAAATCACACATAGTCATATTTTTACCTGTATTTCTACTTATTCGATTTTATTAATGTGTATTATGCTAATTACGATTGCTAAGTAATTGAATATTTTGTTTACAACTAGCGAATACCCGGTATACGAAAAAATGACACTCGAAAAAAGAAAGTGTTTGGTTTTAATTCTGTTTATTGAAGTGCTTTACAGGGCCCGCAGATACTTTAATAGTACACAACTGCTAACCCTGTACAAATCGCAAGTGCGCTCCACGGTTGAATTTGGCAACCACCTTTGGTCTGGAGCCCCAAAATACCTAAATAATAAAAAAAAACTCGACTTTGTGCAGAAACGGGCGGTCCGTTAGATAGATTCTCCTAACTTAACAAACGGATTGCAATCTTTAGAGCACAGTCGTCAGGTGGGAATGTTGTCCTTGCTCTACCGGTATTACAATGGAAGATGCTCCGAGGAACTAGCGTCATTGATCCCCTCGGCACCGGTGCATAGTCGGGAAACACGCGCCCAACATTTGTACACGGTTGACATTAGTCACATGAGAACGGGTCGTTTCTACGACTCGTTCTTGAGTTCAACAGCTCGGCTGTGGAACGATTTGCCGGCCTCTGTGTTTCCTCCCTCCTACAACATGGGTTTCTTCAAGACCCATGTTCACTCCTTCCTCTCCTCAAAAACACCCTCCACACAGATGACATAGGCCCTGAGGGAAATTATTCTCCTCAGGGCCTCCTGTGTGGAGTTAATGTTAAAAAACCCTGCTTTCCCCTACCGCTGTTATTTATTTATTTAATATCAACGGTATAAATATACCATAGGTACACATGTCACAAAATCATAGGAAACATATTAGAAACAGTAAATAAAGATTATAACAGATAATTGTGGCGTTTGAAAAAGAAATGACACCAGAGAAGCGATAACATACAAAAATCTACAGTACAAATTGTTAGCGTCAGCGTGCGTGCTGATGCTATCGGCAGGGTTGGAGAAAGCTCCCACATATTTAATACAAATTAGTTGCTGTATCTGCCCCAAATAAAAACTAGCTCAGGTTCGGTGCAAGCAGGGTTTCTTTTAACCTCAAGGCTAGTGCTCGTGGTTCGGAACTTCACGCTTCTCCATCCCCCCAGGGCCTCTCTCGACAAGCAAAACACGGTAGGTTATCACATAAATAGTTTATTCAATTCTAGGAGACACAATAATACATAAGAGGAACGATCCTAGCTGAAAGTTAGTTTGAACGTCAGTCTCTGCTCTCTACACGCGTGGTTAGGGCTAAAACATTATTTGCACACAAAGGGTAACATGGTAATTGACTCACGTTTGGTTTATGGGCCAACAGCGGCTTTACGCGCTTGTTCTCCCGGTCTCAGCAGCGTCCATGCGGACACCGGAAGTGCACAACCGGCGAAACTGAACTTGTGTCGCACATGTTCGCGCGGGACGTGGGCCCGGGAAGCTCGCTTGCTGAAGACTGGCCGCTTGCCGCTCGAGATGGTCTAGCGACAGCTCGGTTTGTCGCTCGCGGGAGGGGGTAGTGCGCGCGCCTCTATATTGGCGGTCTATTTGTAACGTAACACTTCCCCCCTCGCCGCAATAAAAGCGACGTGGCAATGGAGCTGTAGGACTAATAAATCCTCTTACCCTTTCAGCACTTGTGCCAAAAACATTTAAGAGAAACGAGGAGAGAGAGAGAGAGAAATTCCTAGCTGGAGAATAGTTATGAACAGAACACAAAAGAGATGATACATGGTGTAACAAGGAATTGTCAATAAATGTATATAAAGGCAGTGGCATACATAAATACAGTTGCAAAGAACAAGGATCTGTTGAAGAAAGGTACAAGGGTTATGCAGTGATAGAAAAAAAAAACTCTAAAATTGTATCATTGGTCTGTGAGCTAATGTTTGCGAACGTGGTTTGCGTAGGATGTCTGGGGTGGTTGAACGTTTCACTGAAGTTACAAGGTTACTTTGTCACAGTAACCTGGCCCATTTGAGATTACACTCAAGGGACACTAGGGCCTTTAAGAAAATACGAGGAAGAGAACACATGATGAGGCTTCTAGGTGGTGTGGAGAGTTCTACCTGTCACAGAGGTCGAAAGGGTAACTGCTTCCGGATCCTGTGGGTGAGCCAGTACGAAACCATTGAAGTACTGGAGAGTGGAATCGTAATTGGTGGTTGGTACACTGGTTTTTGTATGTAGTGGGATTGTTTTGTGAACAATCGTTGGTATTGTTATTTGCGCAAGGGCACAGGAGCATCAGCACAATGGCAGTAGGGCATTTGCATTATGCAGCAGGAACATTTGCATAATGGCAGCAGAAACATTTGCACAAGGGCAACAGGAACATTTGTATTATGCAGCAGGAATATTTGCATAATGGCAGCAGAGCATTTGCATTATGCAGCAGGAACATTTGCATAATGGCAGCAGGAACATTTGCACAAGGGCAACAGGAACATTTGTATTATGCAGCAGGAATATTTGCATAATGGCAGCAGAGCATTTGCATTATGCAGCAGGAACATTTGTATTATGCAGCAGGAATATTTGCATAATGGCAGCAGAGCATTTGCATTATGCAGCAGGAACATTTGCATAATGGCAGCAGGAACATTTGCACAAGGGCAACAGGAACATTTGTATTATGCAGCAGGAATATTTGCATAATGGCAGCAGAGCATTTGCATTATGCAGCAGGAACATTTGTATTATGCAGCAGGAATATTTGCATAATGGCAGCAGAGCATTTGCATTATGCAGCAGGAACATTTGCATAATGGCAGCAGGAACATTTGCACAAGGGCAACAGGAACATGAACCAACCTAGAGCTGGCGTGCTCGGGTTTGTTTTGAGTGTCGGTTCTTTGTGGTGATACAATTCGCAACTACACGCACGACTCACACTAGGTTATGTTAGATGCGGTCGGGTGCTTTTGGTACGCAGGGATTGAAGGCAAGGGACCTCCGTGACGGTAGCGAGGGCAGCATGAAGAGGCGCAGATGTAGATAGGGTGCAGAGCTGCTGGTTTTTTTTTTTTAATCCGGCAAAAATTATTATTAGAACAAAATTCTTGAAGTTTACCTGCCTAGTAGACCAATGATGAAAAAAGTTTGGAGAGAAACAAGTGTGCATGTTGAGAAAAAGTTGGATTTGTTTGGCGTGTAGAGAGAGAGACGGAGAGAGAGCTAACTAAATGTGGCTAATTCCTAATACATGTTACAAAGGTACGTATTCAAGGACAGGTTCTGTGTAACCCCTTTTGGTTTTTTTTCTTTACCAAATACATTTCCAAGAATACGTGGTTGAGGGATTGTACGTATAACAAAATTCCCCATTCGAAAGAAGTTGGTCTTCCATGACCTATGCTCACGTCTATACGGTAGCATTTTTTCTACTTTCGAAAAACAAAACATTGCGTACAAGATTAGTTATAACAAAGTGGGAAAGGAGTAGGAAGTTGAAAGGATCCGCGTATGAAGATTGTCCCATTTGACAAACGAAACGCCAAGTGCGTAACGCATATATCCCCATTCACGGATAATTTCGAGGAAGGGGGAGGGTGATAATTGGGAACATTTGAACGAAGAAAACTGCTGGGGACTCGGCTATTTCCGAAATTCGACCTCTGGGTGGAGGTGAAACAAGGTCTACAGCAGTCATCCTGGCACATTACAATAATGACAACTGGGAAAGGAGTAGGAAGTTGAAAGGATCCGCGTATGAAGATTGTCCCATTTGACAAACGAAACGCCAAGTGCGTAACGCATATATCCCCATTCACGGATAATTTCGAGGAAGGGGAGGGGTGATAGTTGGGAACATTTGCACGAAGAAAACTGCTGGGGACTCGGCTATTTCCGAAATTCGACCTCTGGGTGGAGGTGAAACAAGGTCTACAGCAGTCATCCTGGCACATTACAATAATATTTGGTAGTGTTGGACAAAAGAATACACTGACATAAAAGTCTAATCCTCTACGTGTATTGGGCAGAAGATTAGGGGTCGTTTTATTCTCCTACTTGTTTGCGAGAAATGACAGACCCTTGCTCAAATCTCACAAACCTGGGGATTTTCTTTGTTCGTCTCCCAGACAACGAGTTAGGTGTTTTTTTTTTTGTCCATCAACTTAACTCCCACGACACGATGCCCCATAATCATGAGTGAAGCGTATGATTAGTCCTTTTGAGATAGTAGATAGTTCCTGGGTTCTTGTGACAGGAAGTCCACGGGCATATTAATGATTACAAAAAAGGGGTGTGGACTACATTGAGTAGTTCACACATAAAGGTTTGATATTATTTCGTTCGCACGATTCATGGTGAGTATTATAACGTCTTCACGTATAGCGTACAAGATTGCAAAATCAAAAGATTTGCAAGTAAGTTTTATAACGTCTTCACGGATAACAATGAACGAATTACAACTGGGTTGCCCAGTATTGAAGGGAGGTGCAAAAGACTAGGTATTTATGACATTTCTGACAAAAACCCACAGAGTAATTATAACGGGCTCCCCGTATCGCATTTAGTAGATATTCTGAGATTCCCATCTATGACGGCAGATTTTATAAGGTTCCCACCTATGATGGCAACAAAGGTTAACGTTCATATAAAGGTACCTATTCAATACAGACGGCGAGACATACTGATGTACTTAGTACAACAATACCGTAGCATAATAAATCCATATTAGCGTACGTTAAAGACTTGCACAAAGGCAAAAACATATTTGAAGATCTGGCCAAGATTTTATACTTCAACAATTAAGGGACAAAAAAAATTCTGGCGTGCTGATGGAATGTGAATTTCATCTAAGCTTACCGCAAAAGAGATCCTTTGTGGTACAACCCTTTTGGTTACGCACAGAGTATCGTATCGTGATGGTACAACTTTTGTTGTACTTACACGTACGATGGTAGCAACAATACAAGACATGCGCTTATCGTTGTTTGACAAGGAAAATTATTTACATTGATCCGATTTGAGTGTTTAAGACCTTCTAGGTTTTACTTACTTAAACAGACTGCGATGGGCACACCTTGGTGTTATGAAAATTATAATAATGGGATGGGTTGTTCACAGGGTGGTTCACTTGGAGACCTGGCTTCTTGTTGTGACCTCGTACTTTGCACGTGATAAGTCACAACAAGGCAACCCCAAAATTTCAGTTTGAGCAGTTGAGACCCAGGGTGACTCAATGTTGCTGAAATGTTGTAAAAAAATTTATCGTTAATGAAGAGGCACGTTGAAAGTTGTCCCTTTTATAACGATACTTTCCAGACTCCACATCCAGTTCTGGGGAGAGCTAGAGCAATTTGGGTTATTTATTGAGCGCCATTCTATTTTCTTAAAAAACAGAAAAAAAAACTTAGAACGGGTAGCAAACATCTGATACCGCCGTGGGTTTACACAGGTTTGCTTACCTAATTTAACTACATATGACATAAGGGTTAGATGCACTTTGGCGAGGACCCGATATTTAATGTACAAAAAAATTTTTTTTAATATTTAGAAAGGGGTGACGAGGTATGACATGATGATGTGAAAATATGATGCTGCTAGTTGTGACGATGCACAAAACCTTGGGCACGTAGTCTCTGACTACTTGCAGTAAGCCACAGGGAATTCCTTTCTCCGAAGTGATCAATTTCAGGTAGAGGTGTGCATGCTTAGAAAAAACGATGTTTCCAAGGTTTGACACCTGGGGCAGCAATTAGAGGCGAATGACTGATGATGACGAGATATTTATACAAACAAAAATAAAATAAAATAAAATGAAACGAAACCACAAGGGAGAATTATAATTTCTTCCATGACTTTGGCTACAGTTGACACCACTGTGCCAGAGCTAGAAAGGTTTCGTTTGAGTGTCCCAATGAGTGACAATCGTTTACGAGAGGCCGCTCATTAGTGACGAAACAAAAGGGTTGACTTCCATAGTGATCCATGTCACGGTGTAGACGAATGGTTGCTAGGAGTCACGGAATAACCGTTGGGGTTATACGGGCGTGGCAATGGAGTTTGTTTCCATGTTCCCACTTTTTACAATGTCCTTTATGTGGTAGTTACCTATGTGTTTACCAGAGATGTCGGACAATCGGTAAACCAGGTCTGAGATTTTCTTTAGGACTTTCGTCTTTACAAAACGGGGTGCCAATTTGGCAGAGAAGTACAGCGCACCTTGTGACAGAGTGTTGTTTCTCCTCCAGACGATGTCTTCTTCCTTGAATGTGACGTGCCTCCTGCGAAGGTTATACCTGTCGGCGCTCTTTTGGTGGGCCAATAGTAGAGCGTCTGTTACTTCACTATAGATAGCGGAGAGTTCCTCCAAGCGGTGGGCGTAATTTGCTGCGGGGTCTGCTGTGGAGGAAGGGACGGGTGGAAGGCAATTGTCAGGGTGTAGTGAACCGTGAACTACTTGTTCCATGCCGTGTTTGAGAAAAAATGGTGTATAGCCTGTAGCGAGGTTCACCGTGTTGTTCATGGCTGCTTGTATTCTGTCTAATTTTTTGCACCATGTGCGTTGATCTTTGCCAACCAAAATTGCCAGGGCCGTGTTTATGGTTTGGTTGTATCGTTCAACGGTGTTGTTCTGTGGGGTGTAAAGGGTGTTATAGAATACATCCTTTATACCATATTTAGACAAAAACTCTTTAAATTCCAGAGCTATAAATTGTTTACCATTGTCGCATATTATAGTACGAGGGGTACCGTAGGGTATGAAAATATGTTTTTCCAATAGATTGGTTATTGCTGCTGCAGTTGCCCTTTTCAGAGGAAACAACCAGCAGTATTTGGAAAAGATGTCCACTACGCTGAGTATATGCATGTAACCGGCGTAGCTTCTAGGGAAGGGTCCAATGAGGTCCATAGAAAAGGATTGAAGTGGTCTATCGGCACGCTTGGGGTTGCCCATTAGACCAGACGGTGGTGCCGTACTGTGCTTGTATGCCTTACAGATGTCGCACTTGGAGATGTATAAACGTACTTGTTTGAATAGACCCGGCCAATAATATCTTAAAGATATTTTTTTGAATGTTTTGAAAGTTCCAGGGTGTATGGAGTCTACGGCACTGTGGTTATCAATAATAACTTGTTCTCTATTTTCGAGAGGGACTACCTTTTTCCAGGCATAGTCCTCTAAGATTGACAGTGGAGGCTTGCAGTTGCGATATAGTTGTCCGTTCTTAATCATAAAATTCGGGAACTTTTGTGGGTTGTCACTGCATCCTCTAAAGATTTTTTGATACCATACGTCTTTTGTGGGGAGACTAGAATTGGGTAATTCGGCATTTAATGTTGCTATCTCGATCCTAGAAAGGGCATCCGGGACGATATTATCCGCGCCTTTACGGTGGATGACATCGAAGGTATATTGAGATAGGCGGGACGACCAGCGAGCCAATCTCCCAGAGGGGTTGTCTAGCGAGATCAGCCATTTTAGGCTGCTATGGTCTGTGACGACGGTAAACTTACTGCCCTCAATGTATCCGCGGAAATGTTGAATGGATTCCATGACTGCTAACAATTCTCTCTCGGTAATCCCGTAGTTTTTTTCGTGTTTATTTAGGGTACGAGAGAAGTATGCCACGGGGTGTTCGCCGTCCGTAAAATTTTGAGTGAGGACTCCTCCGATTCCGACGTTTGATGCGTCCGAATGGATCGTAAAGGGAAGATTGAAGTCGGGGCAATTCAGTACTGGGGCTGATTGAAGAGCCTCTTTCAGGGAGTTGAATGCTGACTCAGTCTCTGCAGACCAGGAAAAGTTACTGGTACCTTTACGGATTCCCGTGATTTTGTTGAGCGGCGCCGCGAGAGTTGAGAAGTTTTTTATGAATCTTCTGTAGTAACCGGTGAGTCCGAGGAAGGCTTTTACCTCTTTTGCATTTGTAGGTCGGGGAAAATTTGTCATAGCCGCTACTTTTGTGGGGTCTGTTCTTAGGCCTTCTTCGTCTACTATGAAACCCAAGTATCGTAGGCGGTGCCTGCAGAATTCCGATTTCTTCAGGTTGATAGTCAAACCGGCCTGTTTGAGTTGTTGAAAAACCTTTTCTAGAATAAGTATATGTTTTTCAAAGGTATCGCTAATGATGATCAGGTCATCCAGGTAGCAAAATAAATTGTTATCAAACTCTGGGCCAAACAATTTATCCATGAGTCTTTGTAGTTCTGCTGGGCTGTTTTTTAAACCGAAGGGTAGTCTTTTGAAATGGAACATACCCCTGCCAGGCACCACGAAGGCAGTCTTTTCGCAGGAGCTGGGATCCAAAGGTATCTGCCAGAATGCTTTGCTTAAGTCTATGGATGAGATGTATTTAGCGTTTCGAAGTCTGTCCAGGATGGAGTTGACCAAGGGGAGCGGGTAGGCGTCTGATATTGTACATGCGTTGAGGCGTCTGCTGTCGAGGCAGAAACGGGCTGAGCCGTCTTTCTTTGAAACTAATAAGGTGGGGTTGGTCCATGCACTGCGGCTGGGTACCACCACTCCCAGTCTTAACATATCGTCCAATTCTTTTTCCAGCGTTTTCAATTTTTGTGGAGCTAGGTTGTAATACCTTTGTTTGATTGGGGGGCCTGTTGTTTTTATATGGTGTTGTACTAGGTTGGTTAAGCCTAAACCGCACCTTTCGAAGGAGATGGATTCATACTTGTTGATCATTTGATTTAATTGTATTGTTTGTAAGGGGTTCAAGTTTTCGTAGGGTATTACCGTACGGATTTCGTTTACTTGGGGAGTGACGGAGGGGTTGTTAAACAGTTGCGGGGCAATTTTGAAAGCCATCCAAAAATCCACTCCCAAGATGAATTTCTGTGTGATTGTAGGTACAACTAGAAACTTGATCCAAACTGTTTTTTGGTCACAATTGATCGGTAGGGTTAGAGAACCGATGACGAGTTGTGAAGTGTTGTCTGCCGTGGTAACATGTGAAGAATGTTTTCCCATTTTAAAACCACAGTTTGTGAATAAGGTGTGGGCGTTGTCGCCCAGGCAGCTGACAGAGGCGCCGCTGTCTAGGAGACCTGAAAAAACCACGTTGTTTATGGAAAAATGCGCGAAGGGTCTACCGTCTATTGCCTGTTTGCAGCAAACTGTAGAGAGGGGTAAGGCCTGTTTAAAAAATTTGACGTGTTCCAACCACTCCGACCATTCCTTTGGCCTATGGGAGGGATGGTCCGGGGGGTTGGGGTCTAGTTTTTTGTCTTCCTGGCTGTCCAATTGGGAGGGGGTCTGGAGAAATCCATAGGGGGTTTGATGAATCTGAGATCCGGGATGGACGTTTCGGTATTGTCTTGGCGTGGTCTTTTGCCAAACTTCCTCCCTTCATCTCTTCTTGGAGAACGATCGACGGATCGCCTTTTGTTAGAATGGGTGTCTTTGGAGGATAAAAGTTTTGCTTGTTTAAAGCAGGCGGCTTGGGAGTGACCAATCTTGTGGCAAAAAGAGCAGGATTTCTTTTCGTTGTGCTCCGGTTTTATGCCGGACGAAGTGCTTGGGCGAAAGTTTTCTTTGGGGAATCTTTCGTCTCTCTTCCGATCCTGGTATGCCTCTAGTAGCTGGCAGACATCTTTCAGTTGCTCCAGCGTGGCAATTTTCTGAGAAGTAATGATGTTTTCGTATCTGGGGAGAAGACCGTCGATTAAAACCGGGAGAAGTTCTGCTTCAGGGACAGGTTGGGTGAGCTTTATATTGATGGCCTCTGCCCTCTGTGTGAATCTAGCAACAGGCTCTCCGGAGTGCTGCTTGATAGCGAGTAGGGATAGCCTGACTCTATGTTGGGCCTTTTTTTCTCCGAAACTGGATAAAAGTGCCACCTTGAGTTCCCTCCATGAGTTTGTTTTTCTCTTATGTATCCTGTGCCAGGTAAGCATTTCAGGAGCGATGAGGTCTATGAAGTTCCTGTGTAGAATACTTTCGGGGATTCCTCTGACTTGGGCTGTTTCTTCTATTCTGTTGATGAAATCCTCCACATCCGTGAGTCCGTTGTATTTCGTCTTCCAGGTTGTCAAATCATATATTTTCGTCTGTTCCTGGGCTTGTACCACCAAGGGTTTTGCTTCGGAGACTGTGAGGGAGGTAGAGATGATTTCTGAGGTGTCTTCCTGTTGAAACTGCAACTTCCTGATGTACTTTTTGTTGTAGAAAGAAGCATATTGAATAAGGCATTTTTTGGATTTATTCCTGGGAGAAATCTTTCTACTTCTCAGGGCCTGTAGTAGTTCTTCCTTTTTTGACGTAGAAATGTGGGGGATTATACCCAGCGTGACTTGAGGGACTTCCATAGTGTATAGGGTCGTGTCAGGGTGACCTTACGTTGGGAGAAAAACGAGAACTCGACTCTTTATCCGTAATTGGAAAGAAATTTTTGCCAGGGATTGACCACTGGGGACGTATATATATTTTTTTTTTACAAAATGCTTCTGCGAAAAAACGCGTATTTGTAAGTGTTTGGGTTATTTGAAAATTTGGGCAGAGGTTTGCCTCTGGCCACGTGCTTTTTAGGAAAAATCCAAGCGTTTTTGGAAAAAAATTTCGAAAATTAAAAAATCGAAAAAAGGAAAAATCGAAAAAAAAATTTTCAGAGTCCGAAACTGGAGAAAATTTGGGCAGCGATTTTCCTCTGGCCATGCGTTTTTAAGAAAAACTCCAAGCGTTTTGGAAAAAAAATATTTCGAAAATTAAAAAAAATCGAAAAAAGGAAAAAATCGGAAAAAATTTTCAGAGTCCGAAACTGGAGAAAATTTGAGCAGCGATTTTCCTCTGGCCATGCGTTTTTAAGAAAAACTCCAAGCGTTTTGGAAAAAAAATATTTCGAAAATTAAAAAAAATCGAAAAAAGGAAAAAATCGGAAAAAATTTTCAGAGTCCGAAACTGGAGAAAATTTAAGCAGCGATTTTCCTCTGGCCATGCGTTTTTAAGAAAAACTCCAAGCGTTTTGGAAAAAAAAATTTCGAAAATTAAAAAAATCGAAAAAAGGAAAAAATCGGAAAAATTTTCAGAGTCCGAAACTGGAGAAAATTTGAGCAGCGATTTTCCTCTGGCCATGCGTTTTTAAGAAAAACTCCAAGCGTTTTGGAAAAAAAATTTCGAAAATTAAAAAAATCGAAAAAAGGAAAAAATCGGAAAAATTTTCAGAGTCCGAAACTGGAGAAAATTTGAGCAGCGATTTTCCTCTGGCCATGCGTTTTTAAGAAAAACTCCAAGCGTTTTGGAAAAAAAAATTTCGAAAATTAAAAAAATCGAAAAAAGGAAAAATCGAAAAAATTTTCAGAGTCCGAAACTGGAGAAAATTTGAGCAGCGATTTTCCTCTGGCCATGCGTTTTTAAGAAAAACTCCAAGCGTTTTGGAAAAAAAATTTCGAAAATTAAAAAAATCGAAAAAAGGAAAAGTCGAAAAAATTTTCACAAGTTTTCGTGGAAGTAATTTGTTTGAGAATTCAACAATATCTTGGGGCATGGTTTCATTACGCGGCTTCCTATAGCCTGATTTTATACAGCACCAATTTTTGGTATTTACACGCGAATTCCCTTCGTCTTTTCGACAAGATATTACCTTCTTTGTCAATTGACAAGGTATTATAGTGTCAGATGTCAAGGAATCCACGTCAACGCGAATTTAGTATTTTTTGCATTATTCGAATGTGATTCGGCATGACCCGGTTTCAGCAGACGACAGAGTCAAAAATACTTAATTGTCAAATGACAGAAAGAATTTAAATCCACTTGTTCCCTAGGTGTCAGCAAGTGTCCGTTTAAGAGACGTACCAGCGTGCTGCAATATAGTATATTATTAAAAATATTTAGCACTTTCGAGACCAAGCGGATGATTTGTTTATCATGTACATGATTTTAATTGTTGAATAAATTCTTCTTTAATTTGTGTTTATTTCCACTATTCACTTGTATTGAAAATAGCAATTTTAATCGGCCGACACTTTGTAATCACTGTATTATTCGCAGCGACAACTTCCTAGGTTGGGCACCTTGCGTTGGAATACCGGTAATATTTTGTCGAGTGACGAGTCACAAATGATAAAATCGCGCCCGTAATAATTTAAATTGTGATTCGAAATTACGTTCGCGCCGAGATTCCTGTTGGAAGTGCTAGACAATTGGGAATAAACAATACATCATAATAACATTTCAGAGTTTACAATTGTTGCTTGGGAACGAGGCCGTGGTGGAACAGAAAAAAATTTAAATGGCCCCACGTTTAGCGCCAGTGTTAGCGTCAGCGTGCGTGCTGATGCTATCGGCAGGGTTGGAGAAAGCTCCCACATATTTAATACAAATTAGTTGCTGTATCTGCCCCAAATAAAAACTAGCTCAGGTTCGGTGCAAGCAGGGTTTCTTTTAACCTCAAGGCTAGTGCTCGTGGTTCGGAACTTCACGCTTCTCCATCCCCCCAGGGCCTCTCTCGACAAGCAAAACACGGTAGGTTATCACATAAATAGTTTATTCAATTCTAGGAGACACAATAATACATAAGAGGAACGATCCTAGCTGAAAGTTAGTTTGAACGTCAGTCTCTGCTCTCTACACGCGTGGTTAGGGCTAAAACATTTTTTGCACACAAAGGGTAACATGGTAATTGACTCACGTTTGGTTTATGGGCCAACAGCGGCTTTACGCGCTTGTTCTCCCGGTCTCAGCAGCGTCCATGCGGACACCGGAAGTGCACAACCGGCGAAACTGAACTTGTGTCGCACATGTTCGCGCGGGACGTGGGCCCGGGAAGCTCGCTTGCTGAAGACTGGCCGCTTGCCGCTCGAGATGGTCTAGCGACAGCTCGGTTTGTCGCTCGCGGGAGGGGGTAGTGCGCGCGCCTCTATATTGGCGGTCTATTTGTAACGTAACAAAATAAATTAATATTGATTGAAAAGATTTGATAGTATAGCCCTCTTGTGCCTACCTTCCGTGCAGTTAAATAGATCTGCCACATCTGCGTATCTATTTGTAACTTCATGTAATCTAGGTACAAGCGAGTGTTATACTCAGTCCGGTTATTGTAGCATTTAAACAGGATTTTAGAACGAGTGGCTCTTGTGGGCATATAAAATTCAATGAGCTTAGTTAGCCCTATTGTAATTTTTTTATACAAATTTCATAGCGTCAGTTATACATAGAAACCTTCGCGGGCATGGGCACAACAACAATCACCAAAGTTTCATCGTAATCGGATGAATGGTATAGGAACGCATACGTGACAAACAAAGAATCATTCATTTTATGTATAACTTACAGATAATTAATGTTTTATTTATATTTCTTACTATATCTTGTTTTGATTGTGATTAGATATGTATTACTAATCACGTGCGTAATATGTAGGTTTATACATTGTATATTATTATTAAATGCTTAATGTGTATATTTAATATCAATGAATATTTAATATATGTGTTAGTGAATAATATTACTTGACTTGTCTATTAGCTGCCTCGATAGCTCCGTAGAATGTTATATAAAGCCACCATATTAGCCAGTACCGGCGTTAACCCTCATTGTGTGAGCTTATCATATTTATTTTGACCTAAGAACACAGATTTTTTGATTGTTAAAAGCCTGCCATTGTGGGATCGGACCAAAGGGGTTTTTTTTTAAATCATAAATAAGTTATATTTATTTATGACCAGCGAATTCCCGGCACGCGTTGCATTGCCACGTAATAAAGTAATTGTTTCTCCCTGCGTGTCCTTTCCCATTCGTCCCGTTCCTATTGCACCTCCCTTCCCCCGCTCCCCTCCCCTCCTGCGTTCCATATATTCAGTCCCGGTACATTCAGTTTTCAAACAGCTCTGCTGCCTATTGCAATTTTTCATACATCATTATCATTCATTTTTGTATATTATAAGAACAGAACAATCAATCAAATTTATTACCTAACATAGGTACCTATTTAAAATACCTATAATTCTTGATTAGATTCGAAGTATTCGATTTTAGTTAGTATCATAAGCGAGTACTTCAATTTAATTTTGAGTTTATTCGTAAATTGAATTTTGATTGAACAATCGTTGGTTTGCAAAATGACATTTTTACAATAGTGACATTTTTGACAGTTTCGTAAGAGTTTTTGTAATGATTTAAAAAAAACTTTTCAGGTGTACTGTCATGTGGTTGTAATAATCCAAAAACCTTCCGAGGTAGAAAAAAAGATATTCTAAACATTTCTTACGCTATAACAATAAACGTACATGCAAGCAAACAAACAAACATACATTAATTTTTATATATATAGATAAATTATTATTGTATCATACCCAATTTTCAGATAAATGCTGCTTTCTGAGAAATATGTGTGGTAAAATTTATCATGGTTGATAAAAAACGTTCCTGGATGTAAAATTCCTTGATTCAAATACCTATCTCATTTTCTAGAAATAATGGTTGCGTTTAAAATAGAACGCGTTCTTCGCGGTTTTGAATAAATGACTTCCGGCGTATCTGTCACCCGGAAGCCGGGAAAACACCGATCCGGAACGTGTCTTGTGTTTTCGGGAAATATAAATACGAGATGGAGATTCATAATATTATAAATAAACAGTGTTTCGCTAAAAGGTTTACGCTACTTTGATAATCCCGAGCGAATTTCTTGCCGATTGACCCAGTTCTGTGATACGCTACTCTAACTTTGCGGATATCGCTTGGATAAATTTCCTGTTTGCAAATTGAAATCATTTAAATGTTTGTACACCGTATTGGCGTTAAAATGACTTTACACTTTGAAATGTTGGTCAGCCCACATTTCCATTCCAGTCGTATTCATCCATTGACTAAATATTGTTTTATTGAATTGAAAACTTCTTTAGCACCGTTGTGATTTGAAACTCAATGAAACGAAAAATAGCGACATTAAAAAATAGACCAACACATACATTTATAGGAGAGAATGAGATAGAATAATCGGTCTCCTCTTTGTGCGGTGTTTCGTAGCCTCCCCACTCTTGTCTGCTTTAGTTTTATGAAGGTTCCACTTTTACTGCGTGTGAAAAATGGACTCTGTTTTTTAAAGTGAAAACTTCTTTAGCACCGTCGTGATTTGTGACTCTATGAAACGATAAATAGCGACATTAAAAAGAGACCAGCACATACATTTATAGGATTTACCCCGCGAGAGAATGAGAGAGCCTTCCCATTCTTCTCACATAGAAGGCCCCGAGGAAAATATTTTCCCTAAGGGCCTGTGCCATCTTTGGGGATGCTTTGTGGAGGGTCTTTTAAAGGAAAGAAAGGAAAATAAATTCTGAAAAGGATAAGGTATGAGGGGTGGACCTTGGGGTCAGTGGGTCCAGGAGTGACGGACGTGTGAACCATCCGTCCCATTGCGGTGCAGGGACGGATGGTTCATATTCGATATTTCAAGAGTTCTGCTTGAGAGGTAACAAGGTCTCCCTCAACCAGTCTCTTCGATCCGGCCTGCCACGCGGCTGGTGGGCAGTCACATCCGCCGCCAAGACCCAAACCTCACCCCATGAACCCGGGCACCCCTGCCAAGTCACCAAATGTAGCGAACCGCTTGAGGTGACCTATGGCACGATTCTTAATGTGTACGAAGTATTGTTAACGATGATTGTTGGCTTATAAAACAGTTATTTCTTGCGATTGAATTGATCCGAAAACATACATTTCCACAGCATAGTAATTACTGCAATGTATGTACCAGCTTCGTAATATGAATTACTGGCACGCTCGACCTTACTGGCAGCTTACTGGCAGTTTCAACATTTTATTGTCTTATTTAACAATAATAATTGAAATAATAATATAATGTCATCTTCAGTGTCTTTATTATTTCTTGAGGGTTTAATAAATGGATGCCCGGAGTTCACGGTGGAAAAGACGTATTATGATCGCTAAAAATAGTTGCGTTGACCTACAAAATTCCAGGCAAAAAATATTTATATATAAATTTCACGAATGATTAATTTTCGGTAGTTTTTGCCGCTTAAGATAGGTTCACTGTTTTGGTGATCAGCCCATGGTCTATGGCAGGGGTCGGAATTTGCGGCTCGCGAGCCGCACGCGGCTCATCCAGTCGGCTTCAGACATCAATTGCAATATCACCTCAGCTCAACCAGCCTTACGAGATGGAGCCGCCGAACGATTATTTTTTTGCATTCCGAACGAATCTATGCGCGAGTCTGTTTATAGAAACATTTAAACGTGCAGAAGTGTGATATTACATTAAGTCGCCGTTTCCTCTCTTTAAAAGAAGAAGATGGAGAGATACGAATGTTGGAGAGAGCGCGCTAATATTTAAAATGATAAAATTGGAGCGAAAATTGAGAAAATGTTTAATAAAACACGACTCGTTTAGAATAGAGCAAAAATCTCGTGGGGGTTGTCTATAACAACATTCAAAGAAACACGGTGAATTTTTTCATGCATGTAACTTGTTAAATAATAGAGACAGACTAGAAAAAAAATTTCGGAGCATACTTAGCGATTTTTTTCTATCGAGGAAATTTCATATAATTTGCGTTTCGGCGTGAGTTATTATAGATACTAGTGGTCGCCAATGGTCGAAATTCGACCATACTTAATTTAATGTGTAATGCTTTTTTTAAAATTGATTTAATGTATTTTTTAGGCATAATTTAAAAAAAATATTAGCATTCTGCACTCCTTCTCTATATAAACTATAAGTGTGCGAAATTTCATATTAGACTAGTGGTCGCCCAATGGTCGAAATTCGACCATAATTGTAATGTTTTTTTATGTTTGACATTCAGTAAGACCATAGATCAAAGACAAACAATATTAATATATTCTCAATTTGACCATAGACTTTAACAATAAACAATAGAGTAAAGACGCGTGTGTGTGTGTCAAATACATGGTAGTGTGTGTAATGTTTTTATTATTGATTTAATGTATTTTTATGCATAATTTAAAAAAAATATTAGCATTCTGCACTCCTCCTCTATATAAACTATAGGTGTGCGAAATTTCATACTCCTCCGTCCGCGCAATTTTCGTAAAAAGGGGTACAAAGTTTTGGCTTCACGTATTAATATAATGAAATGAAATGATTATCTTCAAAAATAACATATATTTTTTAATAGCTTAAAAACTTCAAATGTTCAAGGGAGGTATGCAAGAAATCGGTAGAAATTCGGGTAGCGGCGGTTTAAGAAATCACGTTATAATATGGTTCTCTCATATAATTTATTATCCTGTTTCTTTGATAAATTGGCTCTTCTCACATGACAAACTGCCGACTCCTGGTCTATGAGACCCGTGATTTCTACGAAGTCTATTAAATAACGATCTTACCACTATCATGTTGGGTTTTCCCCACTTTATCAACGGTTACCTTGAATTCAACACGTTATGTTTAATGTTTTTATTACTGAGAATTTTCACAAACTATTAATTTATTTACGGCGTGATTTTGCTGTTATAATTATTTATGATCGTATTCATACTAAACATTTAACAACGGTTTTATTTCGTGGAAGTTTTAATTCCAACCTCATTGCTCTAATTCTAGTAATATTTATTTATGTGAATACCGCTCAATAGTCCCAACTGTCCCGAAGCCAGTGGGACTATTGCATCCCCATTTGAGATATGTTCTGAGGCTGAAGGGAGTGGGAAAAGGAAGATTGTTACTCCCTGGCTATTGAGATCTGATCACCAAACATGGCTAAATGTTTATCAAGCAACGTTTCGATTGATTTTTGGTATTTCACTAGGCCGAAAATGAGAGAACTTCATCGATTTTTTTTAAATATGTGAATACCGCACAAGAGTCCCGACTGCACCCAACCGCCTGGAGACAGTAATACTATGGCGTCCCCTTTAATATGGGGTATGTTGTGAGGTAAGTGGGGAGGGGAAAAAGACGGGGAGGAGGAAGGTGTGGAAGTCGGATCTAATCGCTAAACATGGCTAAAGCCATTTCAAGCCACGTTTCAATTGTGAATGATGATTTTTTTGTGAAGGGTGATGACTGATGATACTGAGGGTATCTTCCACTTAAACGACCGCAAAACCTTAAACTATGTTAATGGTTGTTAACCTAGAAGAGTACCTTCACACAGCATCCCCAAAGATAACTGTGTTTGGTGATTTTTTTGGTGAAGGGTGATCACCATATCACCCTTCACGTTCGAGAGGAACGTGCGTCAAATATACCTTATATTGTTTTAAATGATTAACCTAGAAGAGTACCTCCTTACTGTATCCCCAAAGATAACATTGGCTCGAGGGAGAACTCGGAACCTCCCCGCATGGAGTCAATCTAGAAATAAATTACGTGTCACTGTCGCTGATATGAATTAATCATTTATGTCTGTTTGATTTTACAATTAATCTATCAAGTGCACTGTAATTACGATTATCTTCGATTTATACATTAATCAGTCGTCTAGTCACGCCTTAAAAAATAGATTATTCGTAATTAAAATTTGTAACTGAATTACTTGCGTAATAATAAAATATCTATCGCCTATCAAGTATAATACAGGCCTACCTTATTTGTTGCGTGTTTATCCTTGAGAAAATTCACATTGATAAAAAATGTCGATAACACGACGCGATAAGAAAAGGTGCTGTTTCACATCCGATATGTATAATAAATATTGTACGACCGTCTTTATTACATCACCGGTTTTATTTATAGCTATGTGAATTATTCACATTTGTTATAATTTATAATCTATGGGTGCCTAGAAGGCGCCAATTTAATTATTTTAGGTTAAAACACTTTGCAAGCTATGCTTTAAAATATTATGATTAATTAATTGTTTGCGCCTGTACATACATACGCAATACGAATATGAATCCATAGTTTTGTCAATATTCGAATTCAAATCTTATAAGAAAGGATAACAAATCAACATTGGGTTGAATCACTGGTACAGAGTTGTATTTGTTAGCCTGTTTGTTTATGAACAAAACTATTAATTTATATTGCGTGTGTAAGGGGGCAAACAATTAATTCATCTTAATATTTTAAAGCATAACTTGCAAAGTGTTTTAACAGTTTGTTTGTAGATTATAACTTCAACCTTAAAAATAAGTGTATTTTTTAAGCAAAGATAATTGCCGATAATCAAACACAAATAATAATACTAAAAACACGACGTTTTGTAATTAATTATTCGTGTTTTCAGGTAAATGAAATATCGATTGTATATTATATATATTTAACTTTTTTTGCTACTACCGCTAGTTACGTTTGAACTTTTCTTGCTGGAAAATATGGAACTAACCGTAATTATATGGCTTCTGTAACGAATATTTCAAATCTGCAAATTAATTATATTAGGCACTGTAACTAGTTGCGTTGCTCTAGAAATTCCAGGTAGAATAGCAGTTCAAATTTCATGACGACAGGGCTCACCGTTTTCGTGTGATTGCTCTTTCAGACAAATATCTGCTTTTACAGGTGAAGTTATTTTTAATCTGAAAACACGATATGCTGTGATTTTCGTCTCACAGACTCATATTTGCGCAATCATTAATACTATTTGCTTAGGTGTTATTATTGCAGTACGCGCCAAACTTAAATGCCGATTTGAACTTGATACGATCCATTCTCACCCAGGTACGTCACGTTACTGATTTATGATGACCGTAAAGCGAAATAAAAAGACCCGTAAAACATACGTGCGACAGAGAAAGGAATGGGCGGGTAGGCATGCCACTTTTCGGACCTTAAACTCGCCTATTGCGACGATATCTGTATCAAAATCAGGTCGAAATTAAAGTTTGGCGTGTACTATACGTCACAATAAAAGGGAATGTGTAAATTTAGCGTGTACTATATATACGTCACAATAAAAGGGAATGTCTAGATTTAGCGTGTACTGTATGTATATACGTCACAATAAAAGGGAATGTGTAAATTCAGCGAGTACTATACGCCATAATAAAGGGAAATTGTAAATTTAGCGTTTATTGTATATACGTCACAATCAAAAGGAATGTGTAAATTTAGCGTGTACTATACGTTATAATAAAAGGCAATCTGTAAATTTACGTGTACTATACGTCACAACAAAAGGGAATGTGTAAATTTAGCGTGTACTGTATGTACGTCACAATAAAAGGGAATGTGTGAAT
Source organism: Glyphotaelius pellucidus (assembly GCA_936435175.1). Classification (NCBI taxonomy): domain Eukaryota; kingdom Metazoa; phylum Arthropoda; class Insecta; order Trichoptera; family Limnephilidae; genus Glyphotaelius; species Glyphotaelius pellucidus. The sequence continues at coordinate 2,598,744 of OW386550.1, forward strand.
TCAGCGTGTACACGTCACAATAAAAAGGAATGTGTAAACTTAAGTGTACTACACGTCACAATAAAAGGGATTGTGTACATTTAGCGTGTACCATACGTCGCAATAAAAGGGAATGTGTAAATTTAGCTCTCCGTTCTACAGCGATCGCCGCTTCGAACTGCAGCCAAAGAAACAAGATTATTTGCTTCAAGAAAATTTAATAATTTTTAATGTTCATGTATATTATCAACTCTGTAAAATAATGTTATCATCTTTGCATTTTCAAATGATCCTCTCTGGTTTTATCGAGTATCTTCAGCATCTTTGATATTTCTCCTTGTTTTTTATTATTTGTTCTGCTTGAATAAACAGCAGATGCTCGTTGCATCTACCGATTTAATTTAGAGGACGTGTTCATTATCCATTGAAAAAATGCAGCCATTAAAAACGTCGATAGCATTTCGATTGTTCTTCCAGTTTATGTTCGTTCATGCTTGAATGTGTTGAACTTTTTTACGTTCTACTGTCGAGTATGTAATACTAAAATTAACCGAGGCTAACCTAACCTTGTAAGATCGATCATTATTTCGTTTTTTAGTGATCTTGGTCTCTGGTCTTTTGTATTTGGACCTATTGGGAGGTTTTCCTTGGTGGAAAACGTGTTTTTAAACGCTGCAGTCGACGAATGCGGATACTTAATTAACCAGATACGACCATCCTCAAAGAAACTACCTTGTTCCTAATAAATTAATTGTACAAAATAAATGGTAAAAAAGCATTGATTTGTAGTGTGATTTTTATATCAAGAATAGGTTTGGAGTCGTGTTCTCGATATCGCTATAAAAAATTATAATTTTTTTAAAATGAGTTCCTCACAAGAGTCCCAGCTGCTTCCGTCTGGAAATATTAAGTAGGTCATGTTAGGTTGGGTTAAATAGGTCGTGTTAGGTTGGGTTTAGAATTTAAAAAAACTTGGTTAAATCGGTCACCTTAGGTTGGGTTAATTTAAAAAAAAAATTGTGTGCAGTTCACACGCGGTAGAAGTGAAACCTTCAGAAAACTAAAGTAGACAAGAGTGGAGAGTACGAAGCACAGCACAAAGAGGAGACTGATAGGCTACAAAACACCGCACGAATAGGAGACCGAAAGGCTACGAAGCACCGCACGAAGAGGAGACCGATAGGCTACGAAGCACCGCACAAATAGAAGACCGATTATACTATCTCATTCTCTCTGTAGATGTATGTGTTTATCTCTTTTTCTTCTTCTTCTTCATGTGCCCTATCAGGTCTCCCCGACGTTGGCGGTCACTCTGGAAAATGTCTCTATCTCGTGCTGCCCGGAATAGCTCCTCCGCACTTCTAATGCCGGTCCACTCTCGTATATTTCGCAGCCTAGACGTTTGTCTCCTACCAAGCCCTCGGCTACCTTCTATTTTGCCTTTCAATATTAATTGGAGATACTTTTCCCCTCGAATTATGTGACCCAGATATGAAATTTTCCTGACTTTTATTAATGTGAGCAGTTCTCTATCTGCACTAGGCCGCCTGAGAATTTCTGTGTCGGTCCATGGAACATTGAGCATTCTCCGGTGAAGCCATATTTCAAAAGCCTCTAACGGTATTTACTTTCAAGATATCTCTTTTTAATGTCGCTATTTTTCGTTTCATCGAGTTTCAAATCACAACGGTGCTAAAGAAGTTTTCACTTCAAAATTCAACACTTTTAATGTCTTTTCGGAAGGGTTTTAAATTGTCTCTTTGTTGAGTTCTCATGGAACTCTACGAAAACCATTTTGTTTTCTCGCTTTGTTTCATTCTTTCAAATGTATTTTAATATTGTAAATACCGCCACTGAAAAAGTAGGCAATAATGATTGAACTTCACGCGTGCGTACACGTTAATTATACCAGCTACTTTGCATTTATGCCCTTTTTCTTCTGGACTTGACCTATTCTTGCATTGTTTCTATCAATACCTTGCCCTCCATAACAGACAGATATTCCAATTAGCAATCAGCTCCTCAACTCCTCAACTAAATCGACCTCCTTACTGAACCGTACCGCGTTACGTATTACAATAATACAATAATAATTATTCCTCCAGCCTCCAGCGGATCCCTCGCGCCAACAATACGTAATCTCATTCGCCGCTGCGTTATTATTTGATATTCAGTCTGAGTAATTTATTGGCTCAGTTCGGCCAGGCTGAAACGAGGAACGTCGCCGTGAAATCGGATCGCGTGTTTTGCTTGTCGCAGCTGTGCCGTTATAGCTCCGTACACACTTTTTAATATTGTACATAGCTTATAAATTGATAGAGCTTCGGCTCTGGTATACGCTACACGATTTGCATACATTGTTGTGGCTGTCTTGAATTCTAAGGGGCCTTCTGGCGTGTTTGCGAATTATTGTTACGAATAATGTGGTCTAGCTAGTTAGGTACTGTGTATATTTAATTAAACAATAATTTTATTTCGTTCTGGCGCTTAGTGGAAAGCTTTTATCAGGACCCTTAGTAAACTCAGGTTTTAAGCCGCCGCTACTCGAATTTCTACCGATTTCTTACACATCTCCCTAAACATTTGAAATATTTAAGCTCTTAAAAAAATATATTATTTTTGATAATATCTATACATTCCCCGCGCCGAAAAGCAAATTATATGAAATTCCATCGATAGAAAAAAAATCGCCAAAGTATGCTCCGAAAGTTTTTATTTTCACGTCTGTCTCTATTATTTAACGAGTTATATGTATGAAATAATTCACAGTGTTTCTTTGTATGTGGTTTTAGACAACCCCCACGAGATTTTTGCTCTATTCTAAACGAGTCCTGTTTTATTAAACATTCTCACAATTTTCGCTTCAATTTTATCGCTTTAAATATTAGCGCGCTCTCTCCAACATTCATAATTACATATCTCTCCATCTTCTTCTTTTCGAGCGAGGATACGCGCCTTGAGATTTTTATAAAATGTGAATACTGTGCAAGTATTTTACCATGGCAGTGCTGGGAGCATATTCCATCCTTCAGGGGAGGCAATTGACTTGTAACATTTGTCTGTAATGTGACGCGTTACAAACCAGTGGTGCACGTTCGAATCGTCACGAATTAGGTACATTACCCATAAGCAAATGATACAAGTCTTTGTATAGTTTTATTTTCTTCATCTTTTAGCTTGACAAAATAAATACTTTCAGAGCGGTCCTATATATTTATTTCATGAAACGAATCCAATCGAACACATATTTTAGCGATTTGTTTGGTCCCATTTACTTTCATCAATAATTTCGCCTTTGCGATGTCATAATAACGACAAATATATATTAATATCACAACAGTGGCATTTCTCGTTCGCAACAAACACTGCGCTCCTCGAATTCGCTCTACGATTATATTAACTTCACGATTATATTCGCTCCACGATTATATTCGCACCACGACTAGGTACATTCGCTTCATAATAGTTTTTAGATATTCATTTTGGTTTTGTGCTCTAATTCCCAATATTCAACCATATTATTATCCTTGCTACATATTATAATAGCACACTTCAAACGATCTTCGTATACATTGCTTTACCTTCTCTTGTACTCTTGTACAATATATCACCTAGTTTATCGCTTTCTCCGAGTGTTTATAGTAGTTAAGATGAGGCGAGCTCTTCTGTAGATCTCTCTTATATAATTATTGTAATAATTTCATGTGAATACCTTGGCGATAATAATACGACCACATATAAAATCTTTAACATCGCAGTTTGTCAAACCTCTTATGGGCAAAGAAGTTTCAAATACAATGCTACTAAGCTATTCAATTCTCTACCTGCTGATATTGGAAACACGCAAACCAAAAGTTCATTTAAAAGTAAAATCGTCGATTACCTTCAATAAACATATCCATCAGGAGTATTTCGTAACTTATTTACATTTATGCCTACTGTGTGTATATATATATATATATGTATACTGTGTACTGCAGGTATGTACATTTGACTAAGTTTCACAATGCCTTTTTGTCAAACAGAAATTTAATTGCTCCAAAATTATTCTCGTTTCGTCTTAATCTTCTACATTCATACTTGAATTGTATAATTTAAAAAGAATACTGATTTTATTTTTATCTGTCATTTTCGTAATATTATCTAAACAAAAACCTAGCTAACAACCACTGTAAATTGCCATCTCAACACCTAGTGAGATGGGCAATCCGTCATTACTGTAAATAAATGTAACATTAAAATCCCCGCCGCGAGAATTTCGAGTATTATTTGAAATATAAAGCGATGTTTGTTTGATAAGGCGTGAGTTATTGTTATTTGATTCCTTAAATAACTTTCTTATCTGGAAAACAATAGTATTTCATTTTGACTCATTTTATTTGAAGCAGTTTAAAGATTTAATTATTATTATAACATGTGTCCCCATTATGTAGCTGATATTGTTATCATTTTGATATTATTGACTATTATGTCTCCGCTGCAGTTGTTATCATAAGTTTATAAGACGGTTTCTTGTCGAAATTTTGCACACACTTTATAATATTGCTCGCCCATTCTCGTTTTTCGAAGAGTTAACCTGGCATGTTAGAATTAAATATTTTTGATATTTTCTACAGAGTAGGCCTATTTTATGCAGATTGCAATTAATTATATTGTTACTAGCGCATGCATATCCGTGAGAAATCGCGGGATATTATAATTATAGGATTTGCGAAACTGAAAGTTTCAATTCGGGAGGCGGATATGGGTTTCGCCGCCCCGAGAACTTTTTTTTTTTTTTTTACATGAGCTCCACACAGGAGGCCCTGAGGAAAATGATTTCCCTCAGGGCCTATGTCATCTTTGGAGATGCTGTGTGGAGTTTTTTTTTAAGGAAAGGAAGGAGAGGAGAGTTCTAGGAAGGAAAAGGGTTTAAGGGGTGGGTAGGAATCTGGGGTTCAGTGTGTCCTGGTCATCCGCCTTCAGACCTAGACAAACCTCACCCCATGAACCCGGGCACCCCTGCTAAATCACCAAACATAGCGAACCACTTGGGGTGACCTATGGCAGAGGTGTTGGTTATCCAATAAAGGTTCCCGGGGCGGCGGTACCCATTTCCGCCTCCCAATTTGTTGGATAACCAACACTTCTGCCATGGGTCACCCCGAGTGGCTCGCTACGTTTGATGAATTAGCAGGGGTGAGGTTTGTCTGGATCTTGGCGGATGCGTCTGCCCACCAATTACGCGGTAGGCCGGATCGAGAGAGACTGACAGAAAAAGACTCTCTAATCTAAAATTCATGTTTATATTTTTCGATCAATAATCATGAATTTTATGACCGTTTCTAAGGAGTCTATTTTTATCTGTCTTAATTCCGTTTGCATGTCCACCCTTACATACAATGCCATCCATTCATTACACATTACTTGAATTTGTGCCAATTTTCCAATTTTAGAACTTTCACCGTGAGAGGGTTAACGCCGAATGTTATTGGGGTACATTGTTAAAAATGAAATCAATAACATCATTCTGTACTTCCCCAAATCAATCAAATATACTTCTATTATGTTAAATTTTTTAATGGGTCACCCAATTTATGTTTAAATTTAATGTAGGCTAGGTAGTAAAATGAATTTAATTACAGCTGTAGTGCGGAATTATTAGCCTCACAAAATGAACATTCCTAATTGTTGTTGTGGATATATATTGATGTCATGTATTGTAATCAATAATGCTGTGTAAATACCACCGTATGACTTCAGCATCACACAATTGGTTGCCATGCTATCACAATTGAATAAATAGTGCAAAAAAACGAAAAACGTAGAACTTTGTTCAAATGACCAGACTGTTAAACCATTCGTGACTGCCGAAATTGATTCAGTGATGTCAGTTATATTTGCTTTTGTGTACTATTCAGAACTCTGGAAAAATCTACCAAAATTTTATAAATGATTTTGTTGACAAATTTTATGTTGACACAATACCAATTTCTATTAAGTGCTTGCTGAAGTCCCCAGCTTTGCTTGGACTCTACGCAGAGTTTTTCTGAAATCAATTATTCAGTGACCTTATTCTTGTTTTGAAGGAAAGTGTGCAAAATTTCATCTATCTCGGAATAAATCTGTAGACTTGCTCTAAAGGACAAAACATTTCAAATTTTCACTATCGATTTCATCAAGCCAATATCTCCACGGTGTAACGCAGAGTACGGTGTACCCCATATCCTCATATGTTTCTTGCGAGATGTTAACAAATTATTTTTAATTGTTTCAGAGAGAGAAGGGACCTAGAATTAGCTGATATGAAGGAGAGAGAAAAAGAAAGGGAGCAGCAGGAGAGAGAGAGACAGGAGAGGGAGAGGCAAGAAAAGGCTGTACACAAGCACTTTGAAGATAGCCTTAGGCTTGCCAATCAAAAGGTATGTTTAATTATTTTTTCTTCATTCAATATACCTTCGTTCATTCAATTCCATATCTAGAAATAGTACAACCACAACACTAGTCACTAACCCACCATCATTGAGTTATTGAAAAGCATTTTCAATATTCTTGAATGAAATGACAATAATTTAGAATACCCTACCTATGTAATTATCTCAATTTAGGCTTATTGCTTATTTCTGATGTTATTCATGTATTTCACTGCTTTATCAGTAGGTAGGTACTTAATAATTAAGACCCCAAGTTTGTCTTGGAACAAAACAAACGAATTCATACTTAAAATCAAACAACCCCCAAGTTAACCTTTTAAAATTATAGCTAGTATAAAACATGTGTTTATCATTTTATTTGAAACCTTTGGAAGTATGTATTAAATAACATAACCTAAAGTTATCAACAAAGAGAATTCAACAGTAGAACTTCCTGTTTCGATAGCATCTAGTTATGCAAAAGATATTCTCATTATAAACGTTGCTTGAAATGGCACTAAAACTTCAGTCGCCAGACACACTTAATACAATTATTTTTGTGAAACAAAACTTTGATTCAACTTAATTACTATAAAAGTAATGTCAGGGGAGTTGATAAAATAATGCACCGAGTTCAAAATTTCACATGTTAGACAGTTCGACGACCATGTTTTTATGTAATGTCTTTGGCAGAAGGTTCAGTTTTAATCTAAATATGCACAAAATATTTAAATAACCCATACTAAAACCTAATGTTGCACGTTTGTTCATGCTTTTCCACCTCTCCTAAAATAAATAGTTAAAAAAATATTCTTCTTACGCTTTAAGCGACATTAAAAAATTACTGAAGTAGCCGTGTTTGCTGACCAGATCCGCTTCATCATATCCTTTCTCTCCCCGTCACCCTCAGCCTCACAACATACCTCATTAAGGGATGCCATAGACCTACTGGCTCTAGACGATTGGGAACAGCTTGAAAAAATATGAAAATGTAACAATATTATAATGTTTTCCTTTAGCGTGACCGCACAATGTCCTGGAGTCTCATCAACAGTCTGGCGCCCCCGGGACGAGGGGGCCCTGGGCCGGGCCCGGTGGCCCCGCAGCAGCAACAACAGCAGCAGCCCGGGCCCGAGGATCACCGGGCTGCCCTGAACAGCGATCGCCTGCGCGGTGGCCAGGACATGAGGGAGAGAACCTACTACACACAGGCACCTGTAAGTTTATATTCCTATTCCTACTGATACTTTTTCCATTACTGTATGAAAAATTTGACTATATATTATTTGACATATACTATCATAACTAACTAATAAATAAAATAAATAACTTTGAATTGATGTAATGTCCGGTGTCCCCCAAGGAGCCCATTTGGCCCCGCTTTATAATTCGATCCTACCTTGACTGTTTACCATTTCAACTTTCTACTATTATAACTACAAATCGAGTCCTCTTATGTAAACTGTTCCAGTAAGGTTGTCAATCACTTTTAAGTATTAATGTCACCTAATGTTTTATTGATTATTTATTAATTGTTTTATCTCCTTTCTTTCCAGATTCAAAGACCTACCAGTGTTCCTAAGAACGATTACCCTCCTCCAGCTCACAATAGACTGTCATTAAATCCTAATAAACCTTTAGAAAAGCCTCTTGTGCACGTGAGCCTCCCCAAGGGAGAGCCTAATTTTAACATGTATAATTATACGGGGTACCACCATCCCTCCGGTTTTATCAACCACGATAGTAATAAACAAAAGTCCGAACATTTAAAACAAGTTCAAATGCACGGTAATATCACAGTGACTAAAGCACCCAGTATACAGGAGAGGGACAGAGACAATAATTCTTTACCCACCCCCCCTCCCCTGATGAGTGAAATGAAGAACTCCGTGATTGTGAAACATGAAGGAAAAATACCTCAGCATCATCTAGAAGTTAAGGCCCATCCCGCTCATTCGCCAAAGTTACGCGGCGGAGAGATGGTGCATTACCTCCCCGTGTCGCAGGCGCCCCCCAACTCCTACCGGGGGGTGCCTGCCCCCCAACGGGGTCGACCGCACCACCAACTCCCCCACGGCAACATGCACCCCCAGGCGCATCCCCCCGCCAGGCCCCCGCTGCCTTACGCCTACCACCAGCCCCCCGTGGCGCCCCCACCTGTCCCCAACAAACCCAAAGTATCTAGTCCTGCGCCTCTCCACATCTACGGCAAACCTAATGCGGGGATCACCAGCGGCATCCCCGTGTGCAGATCTCAGGAGCTCCCGGTGGCTGTCAACGCTATTCCACTCACCTCCAAGGCCAACACGGTCCCCTGCGCCTACAGTGTGGCACGACCTCCTCCCCCGGCACATTCCCGCGGGGATCACCGGCCCCTCCACATGAGCCAGGCCTCTCCGCCCTCCGCCCATCCCGCCCCGCAGCCACACGCCTACCAAACACAACCCCTTGACCTGGGAATCTCATCCGATCGGGACGACAGCAATTGCTCTCCCAAGAGAAGAGGAACCCCCATTCAAAACTTGTGTGACAGCCCCGGTCTGGACAACAAGAAGAGGAGGCTGGAATCCGTGGGACCCCCGTACCAAATGGAATCTATTCATCAGTACCCTCCGGCCAATACCTCTCCCCTTCTGTCCAGGGTCAGTGAACCCACCCCTCTGATCGCTAGTGCGGCCACCACCATCACCACTATGGTGAACACGGCCGCCTACTGCACCTCCCCCGCGCCGCGCACCCAGACTGACTCTCCGGTGAGGATACCCTCAGCGGACGGGGCGGTGCGGCCGCCCAGTGTTCCGCGCATCATAGAGAAGACTGAGATTGAAGTGCAGCCCTCTCCGTCGCCTTCGCCACTGCCCCCTGTGACGCCTGCCAAGGCCCCCTCCCCCTCGGCGGCTGGCAGTCCTAAGGAGAGCGGGGCCCCGGTGCGCCATCTCAAGAAAGCCTGGCTACAGAGACACGAGACGGCCCCAGAGCCTGAAAAGGAATCCACTCCCGTGATCGCTACTCTCACTCCAACTCCTCCTCCAGCCGTGGTGGCCCCCGTGGTAGTGGCCCCCGTGGTGGTGGCCCCGGCCGCCCTTCCCTACAGCATAGGCTCCTCGATGGCTGTTAATAGTATTATTAGGACCAAGCCCGCCAAAGTGGCTAGGAAATCTCTTAAAGAAACAAATGGTCACGCCGAAGACCCTCGTAAAGTAGAAGACAGTTCTAGTTCCGATCAAGAGCGAGGTGCTAAGAATCCCCCTAAAAGAAAACCTCCCAAGGTGAAGCGGAAAAAGGGAGGAGCACCGCGCAAAACTCTAGTGGACCAAATAAAGAAGAAGAAAGTTTTAGCACCTAGCGAAAGTGGAAGTGATAGTGAAAAGGAGAAAGACACTAATAGCGATAAGGACTCGGATTCGGGTGCCAGCTTAAACCACATAGTCTCCGTCAAGTCCCGCGCTGCCAATGGTGGGGGTGGGGGCGGAGGCGGCACCACCAAGCAATCTAAAGACAAAGAGCCCAGGAAGCGCGGAAGACGACCCAAGTCATCTAAAAGTGACAAGAACACAGATGATGAGCCCATCAAGAAGAAATCCAAAGACGAGCCGCCAAATCCGCCCTTTAGCAAGCCCACAAAAGGCCAACTGAAGAAGACAGGCGAGTCATTTCTGCAAGACGGGGACTGCATTGAAATAGCCCCTAAGTTACCCAAGTGCAGGGAATGCAGATGGACTCCCCACCAGCGTTCCAAGAAATCGCCAAAAATCTTTTGCAGATTTTATGCCTTCCGACGGCTGCGTTACACCAAGAATGGACAGCTGGCCATCGCTGGCTTCTCAGACCCCAACAAAGATCCAACTGAGGTAAGAAAATACACCCACATTTTATTAAACTTCTTCTTTGAGTTCCACTCTTGTCCATCTCAATCTACCACTAAAGCAACAGATGAATCATCATTTATTTTTTTATCTGACCTTTGTTGTTTTGTTCCATGGTAACTCAACCCACTTTTCACTTTGAAAAGTGATATGAAACAAACCTAACCCCACTTAACCTGTTTTTTTTTTCAACTTTACGTTTTGAAATACAATCTATTTGAATTTTGATTTTGTTTTCTTGAATAAATGCAAATCTTGGAAGAGGAAATTAACCCACCTTTTGACATCCGATTAAGCTGAAACTCGGCAGATAGACTCGTTGACGATGACAATGCATTCTATCAACTTTTGGTTGCACTCACGTACACACACATGTGTCATTCTAAAATTAGATGACCTTATATATAAAATTTACAGCAGTAATATTCAAAACAAATCTGTGTACCATCCAATTACGATTTGCCTTAAATTTTAGCGATATTCACTCATTTTAGTCAGTCCTTTGGGAGGAATCACACCAAAATTAATTTTTTCTCAATTCACATTTGGTTATCAGTCGGCACACAACTAGGCCAAAAATTGAAAATGTTTTTTATTGTAGTAAAAAATCTCTTTTTTAATTAATCTGATTGATTTTCCTATTTCAGTTTCAACTGTTACTAATATTATAATTTCCTTGTATTTCAGGAGGATAGAAAGTTATGGCTGCAGGCTTCAGGAGATGTAGAACTAGATATAGAAATGAGTTGTTTTCTATTGAGGCAGGTCGGAGATCAGTTCTGTGAACTGCTGCAACAAGAAAATGAAACCAAGAGCTACAATTTAAATGAAGGTACGTCTTTAAAATAATATTATTTCATAAACCTTCATCCAAGTTATCAGTTTTCAGTTCATACTTTATGGATCCACTGACAAATAAAGATGTACTTTAGTGACCTGCCACTGTTAACATGTGATTCGGACGTCAGACTATTTGTGACATCACAACTGTTAGTGTGCTGCCTGTTTTTTAATATGAATAACGCACAAGAGTCCCAACCGCCTAGAGTCAGTGAGACTGTGGTATCCTCAATTTGGGTATGTTGTGAGCCTGAAGACAGTGGGGAGGGGAAAGAGGAAAGTACCTGGCTATTCAGATCTCGTCACCAAACACGGCTAAAGCCATTTCAAGCAACGTTTCAATTCTGAATGGTGGTCTTACACCAGGGCGATGCTGAGATTTTCTTTTACTGTGGAACATGCCGCAAATACACCTTTTATTATTTGTAATGATTTAATTGTGAATTAAAACAATTCAATAAATCTACCCTTTGGAAAAACATGGTTCCAATTGTTGCAGTAACGTCATGCGATAATGAACCCTAAAGTAGCTTCCTATAGATCCCATTATCGCAAGACGTTACTACGAGAGGAACCTTGTTATTCCAAAGGGTCGAAATGGTTATTCTTCAACCTCTATTCAAATCGGAATTCTTGGATCAATATTAGACAAACCCTGGTGATTATTTAAAAAAAAAAATTTCTGTTATTAATGATATTATTTGTTTGTTTCCAGACAAGACCATAGCCTGGAAGAGGGTGGTACAGGGTGTCCGGGAGATGTGCGATGTGTGTGAGACCACCCTGTTCAACTTCCACTGGGGCTGTGGCAAGTGTGGCTTCGCTGCATGTCTAGATTGCTACAAGGTAATAAATACTATCATTAATAAATTGTAATCAAACCCATATTTTATTTAACATGTTCTTAATATATAGGTTTTGAGAGAAGTGGAAATGCTTTGACCCCAGCCTCTGGAACTGGAATTCAGAATCAAAGTGTAAATAAGCTCTCCGCTTGTTTTAAAATCATTAGAAATCAAAATACCCTGAAATAAATGGCCACATAATTCCATTTTCAGTCAGAATTTCTGGTTAGCACTATAAAAACGCTTATTTGGCATGAAGTGAATCAAATACTTGAGTAGAGTCAGAACAACAGAATAAATAGTACTTATGAATGTGAATGAAGCAAGGAGTGTGGAGGTTTATCTCCTCCTATCCGTGTGAAGAAACACAATGAGTTAGCCATGACAATCCTTTATTAACCTCAAAATTTGTTAAATTCCAGTCCCGCACGGGAAGTAACGCCCCCACCGTCCCCGCTGCATCGGGCGCCGCGGCTCGCGAGCGCGACGCGCATGGCTGGGTGCCATGCACGTCACGCGCTTCCCACGAGCCGGCACGCCTTCAGCTGACGCAGATTGCAGCAGGAGACTCGCTGGTGCGCACCGGACGCAGCATGCACGCAGCTCGCGCGCTGTGGGGTGTGCCGCGCAGCTGCGGCTGTGCTCCTGGCACCCCCCCCTCCGCAGCGCTGTCCCGAGCCTGCAGGAAGATGTTGAAGGAGGTGGTCCTGGGGAAAATCAAGGTATATTATTATGACTTCTCTCTTTTATGTTGAGGTGCTTCCTGCCCTTTACACACAACTTTTTTCTCATAAGTCGCTTATGCAAGTGACTAACTAGCTTGATACGCTATGTTAATGATGCGTAAGTGACATGACAAAATTTACCCATGTAATTGACTCTACGGTAAGTCACTTACAGTAAGTAATTTATAGAGTGTTACAAAAGTCATCAGAGGCGTCGGATCTAATCTGTTATAGGTGGGGACCCTTATTGTGAGAAATGGCATCTAAATGCGCCGATGCCAAAAATTAAGACAGGTTTTTGTAGGATTTTTTTTCCTTTAAAAACTAGCATTTTTATTATTTGATATTATTGGATAATAAAACAATATAAAAAAATTACACTAATGTAAACAGATAGAAATTTTTCTGATTCCAAAAATCGAAGAGATATAATTTATTTTTCAAGTGGTATAATGCTTTCTGAAAATGAGCATCCTTCTTTTTGATCAGCGGTCAAAAGTCCAATCCTTTCTAATCTCAATATTTCTGTTTCTAACATGGCTTATTTGAATTCAAAGTCAGTTGCTGTCATTTGGATAAAATTAAAGACCTGCTATTAACTGGTCCTGTATTGAATTCTGCTGTTAACGGAACAAATTGCAAGTTTGATAAAATTTGTGCAATATTTGTCCCACACACAAGTAAACGTGACAAGTATACTTGAAGATGGTTGGCCTAAGAGTTAACTGAACATATGACAAAACACAAACATGAAGTCACTTCATCTTCATTGTTTTCGTGCTGGAGTACAAACCCATTCCTTCAATAAGGCACCTATCTTCTGCTACTTAAATGACCTCGGTCCATTGCAGGCCCAATGTCTCCTTGCATAGTTTGCCCGGCTTTTTCTGGGGCGATCAACTGAACTTCATTTGACTTATTAGAACTTGTAATTCCTTCTTGCATTATTTTTTTTTCTTTTTAGGCGAACAATTCTAGCACACTAACTTATTGTTATAATTCATTACTGTTTGGTTTGCCTAAATCTGTACAATATCTTTAACTTGTTTTGTTTGTTGCAGAAGACAGAAGAAGGCGAAGATAAGGCTGACTCACTGACCAACGGCTCCCCGACCAATGGCAACAATATGGGCAGCTGGATGGCGGACTTTGCTCTTGTTAAGGGAGAAAAGGGCAGCGACAATACCTCCAGCTCCGATTCTGAAGCCGAAGGCAACTTTTCCACCCTCCGAGAGCTGCTCATCCGACCCAACAAACCCTCGAGCGGAAATACCTCGCCCACATCCACCAACGGCACTGCCAAAGCCAGCAAGAAGTCGCGCGTTGAATCGCACGTCGACGATGTTGTCTCCAGCTTCATCGATAACAAGTTTGAAGATAAGGACAATAATGAAATAGATGACAAGCCTTACGAATTGAAGCATTTCATCAGTAGATACCGTCGGCCTAACGCCTCTGGACGGGATGAACTTCCCATTAGGATCATGACCCTCATTGAGTCGAGAACCCTGTTCCCTGATGTCCCCCATTCCTGGTTGTGCGATGGAAAGCTGTTGCGCCTGCTGGATCCAGTCCATCCGGGCAATTACAGAATATTTCAGGTTTGTTATGTGATATCATTGGAACCAATTTAACATCCGATTTTTAACAATAATGCTCAAACTATTAAAATATTAGGCTTGTTAATATGTTTTTATTTTACAGTTGATTCTAATGATTTTTCTCTTTGTTATCAGGAACAATGGAAGCGAGGACAACCCGTTATCGTGTCCAACGTTTTGAAGTTAATGGATAAAGACCTTTGGTCTCCCGAGAGCTTCTCCCAAGATTTTGGGGAGGAAAAAAACGACCTCATCAACTGCATCACCGGCAACACCGTGCCCAACCAGCCCATGAAGAAGTTCTGGGATGGCTTTGATCAAACTGCTAAGAGATTGAAAGATGAGCACGGAGAAGCTATGCTCCTGAAGCTGAAGGACTGGCCTCCCGGGGAGGACTTTGCAGAGATGCTTCCCACGCGCTTTGCAGATCTCACCAAGGCCCTTCCTCTTCAAGAGTACACCCAGCGCAACGGGCGGCTCAACCTGGCTGCTCGTCTCCCCGACTGCTTTGTCCGTCCCGATCTCGGGCCCAAGATGTACACGGCCTACGGCTCCGCCCTCTACCCCAGCCACGGTACCACCAACCTCCACCTCGATGTCAGCGATGCCGTCAACGTCATGGTGTACGTCAGCGGCCCCAAGGATGCCGGAGAGCGGGCCACTCGCGAGGCCTTCCGGGCCATCGACGAAGCCGGCTGCGACATCCTCACCAGGCGCAGAGTCCGCGAGCGCGGAGAGCTGCCCGGTGCCCTGTGGCACATCTACAATCCTCGTGACGCCGACAAGATCAGAGATCTTCTGAACAAGTCGGCCATCGAGAGAGGTGCGCACCCCCCACCCCATCACGACCCCATCCACGACCAGAGCTGTTACCTGGACGCGGCTCTCCGCGAGCGCCTCTACAAGGAGTATCGCGTGGAGGGCTACGCCGTGGCTCAGTGTTTGGGCGACGCCGTGTTCATCCCCGCCGGCGCGCCGCATCAAGTACGCAACCTGCACGACTGCATCAAGGTGGCGGAAGACTTTGTCTCTCCGGAAAATGTCTCCCACTGCTTCAACTTGATGCAGGAGTTCCGGGACTTGACAGACACGCACACCAACCACGAAGACAAGCTGCAGATCAAGAACATCGTCTACCATGCGGTCAAGGACTCCCTGTACTGCTTGAAGATGGCTGCGGCGAGTGTAGAGAACTTGGAAGAAGCCGACTCCAAGGACAATATTAAAAAAGAAGCACTACCGTGAATGTGAAATAAGTAACTTAATTTAAAAAGCAACGAAGTCGTGTGTATTTAAGTAGAGTGATCGGAACATACGAAATAAATTGACTTATCTGCTTGTGATATTCTTTTAACAATTTCTAATTACTAAGAAAACTAGTTGTAGAGAACTCTCGGTGTTTTTATGTTGTTTTCATACATTCTTTAACAACGGAACTAAGTTCCTCCTTGTAAGTTTAATTAGCGCTGTAAATACTTGATGGACATGTTACGTCCCCTTGTGATATCATTACTATGTAGTGAACTGTATGGGCGATATCCTATGTACATAGTGGAGTTGTGAGTTAGGAAACTTACGCTAAGTGTAAAGTGTCGGTCGGTTGCACGGTTCATCTTCCTGTCACATAGTTAGGTACTTGTAGCTAACAACATGTTGCTTCTCACGGCAAGCGAGCACTCTTAGTAAACTAAATGTATGGATGTACCCTAGTACGTGTACAGTACAGTACAGTACTGTCTCCACACTCTACGATATTATTATTGGTAAACAGTAACAGTAAAGATGAATGTGCAATGTTAACTTGTTTGCAGTATTCTCAGTGTTCAATATTATATTCTGTCCACTTTGATAGTATAAGTGCTATTTCATTGAAAAGTGCCAATTTGAATTTAGTATTGTTTATTGGGGTAAAGGATAGTATGTTATTAGCTTGCTGAATTTTATTTGCAAATGGAAGCAAGTCAACAATAAATAGAACTGTGATTTGTTTTATTTTATTTCCATTGAACTTCTCTTGATCTCAGAAGGTGAAATAACAACGACTCCCCACCTTGTCATTTGCATTAGAAGGTGCATTTATTTTATTTTATGGCTAGCTATATAGCTCACAGCCGCTAGTTACTTGTGTATCACAAAAACTAGCCACATAAGATACTACATTTTGTAGATAATTTCTTTTATTTCTTCAATTCTTCCTTCTGCATTAATGTGACTTCATAAATCTTGCCTCATTTCGTTGGGCAAGTGAATTTTTTGTACTGTGTATATGTAAGAATATAAGTTGGAATAAAAAATGTTTATATTAAAATTGTTTTTAATTTATGTTCCCTAAATTGTTATTTCTGTTTCTTTTTGTTTGTAGATCAATTTCTCAATAATTAAATCTGTCCGATTATCTGATAATTTGGAATTTTAAATAACATTTTTCGGCATTTGTTGCAAGAGCAATTTGCCAGTTAGTGATAGCGATGAATGATCAAAATAAGTGTTAAAATGGAGGAGCTCCCTTTGACTACGGTAGTCAATAAGAGAAACTAATTCGGGGAGCCAAAAAAGATGTCACTTCTGACAGATATAGACCAAAATAGCATAAATGAATTTATACAAATTTATTTTTATCATGAGTTATCCCACATCAAACAAAGGACTATACCCATCAATAAGATTAACTTTTGTTCATATGAAGCAGATTCTTTGTGATGTGACATTATAATTTAAAATAAAACAATAACTTTGTAAACACCACTTTTATTTTTTATGTACTAATGCCGACCGGGTTTCGCTACCACCGTAGCTTCTTCAGGGCAGTACAGAACTCTACTAAAATACTAAAATTAAGTTACATGTGTTATAGATAATATACATATGGTTTAAAACAAAATCGGCTGGACTACTCAAGTGGAGGAGGAAGTAGGGATAAGTGTAGACGGAGCAATGGGTAAGGAAAGGGAATGTTTTTTGTCAATAGGGAACAACTTCAGTATTGGACTATTATTTAAATTTGATTGTTAATTACCATTATTATAGTAATAGTACTATTAATAGTAAATAATAAGATTAACATTGAAGGCCGATCGATCACTAACAAATGCAACTAATGACCATTTCAATGAATTTTTCACCGCAGTCAGATCCAACCAGAAATAATGTTTTGGAACATGACCTTGCAAACGGAATATTCCTGGACCACCAGAGTTATATTCCATTTATTTTCACTCCCACCACAGAATTGGAAATTATAGAAATCATCTCAGCATTAAAAAGTAGCCACTCCACTGGATTAGACAAAATCTCTACTAGACTTACTAAGCATTATTGCTAGCACTCTCCAACATATTTACTTAAGCCTCCAATCTGGCATATTCCACCAACTCTCTTAACCTCTCGGATCCAATAAGTTACCTGACTTATTTAGTCCAAGATCCCAGGGCCCCTGGACGTTACTTATTTTCTCAAGCACCAAAGTGTCGGATAAAGCAGTGTTGTTAGTATGTACTTCGAGTGTATGCATACCTGCTAGCTTGGGTCGGCGGCCAATCTACAGGTACCAGGTGATAAAGGTACGTAAGAACATAGCTCACTTTAAAGTCTTGCTGGTTTTTATGTATATTATAGAGAATATTATTAAAAATTAATAATCAATGATGTCAGCGGTAACTTTTGCCAGATGCTAGCTCCCAATGTATATAGTCTCAGTTTTGATTTTTATATATGATATTCGGAGAACCATTTCAATACCTTCTGTAAGCAGCCAGGCCACTCCTGTAGGGGCCAAACATACCCCAGACACAATTAAAGTGTCGCTATGAGTGTGAGCGCGAGGTCATTATTTGCACGCTTTTGAGCGTGATAATTAGATGGTTTTATAATATAGCTTCATAAAACTAATGTTTTTAATGGTCTAATAGAAGTTTTTAAAAATAATTTAATAATGATTGAACATATAATTATAAAGATTAAAATTATAAAGACTCGTAATTAAAAAGTTGAGTATACAGTTGTTGACTTACGTATGAATGTTTTTTTTTATTGGATATACATATACAAAAATATGGATTTTAACAGTAATCAATTTCATAAAATAATAGTTTATTGTTATTTTTATCTTATAATAAACAAAGAAATTTGTACAGGAAAAATTTCAAAAAGTGAATTAAAATATTAATCATTATTTATTAATGAGTATGATGTTATCTTTAAATCTTCATTATCATCAAGCCAATGCTGGTATGAATTATCTAAATCATCATCATCAGCATCCTTAGTTTCTTCGTCTGTAAAAACAAATAAAATAATTGAGATTTGAATAGTTACAAGTTCATATATATAATTAAAAGTGAAAGTAAAATACCTGATTAATTTTTAAGCGATTCACTGATGAAGTCCAGTAAATTAGTCCCCATCGAACCAGTTGAAATGATATAAATTATTATCCAACGTCCATCCACTATTTTCAGGACTAAAAATACCAATTTGCTTCTTATGAGCATTATTCCAGAGACTAGCGATGTAATTAGCTCTTACTGATGAAAAGTTGAAATCTGACAACATCTACGTTAATTATTCCAGCCACGTTGTAAACATCACAAATAAATTTCTATATCGTGTTGAATACATTTTGCTCTAGGTCTAAATTGTTGAATAAGTCTAGCTCGCCGAATCTCATAAAAGCTTCCTGGTACGCTTCATTTGTCTTCAGTATATTGAATGGTCTTCGCTTGCCTTTTTTGAAACAAGTAGGGTTGTAATCGCATCCAGTAATTGCATGAAATCCTGGCAAGCAATGCTTAACGAATGTCCTAGGTGTTCATAAACCTTTTCAGTTACATCAATGTATCTTACTGAATTTCAGATGCCAATCAATGTTTTCACATTTTGACTTTTCCATTATAAACACTATGTACGATGTCTTGACAATAAGATTTAACTTGATGAATACATGTTGGATTATTTTTGCGTTTTCGATTACTACCGGCTATCAGAGTGAAATAAAATTCTGTTAAATCTTGTGGTACCGATACTTCTCCTTCCTTTAAATCTTGTGCCGTTATAAATTGTGGCAATTTTTTCTTTTCGATTTGCAAAACGGATTTTCTTAATAGTAAAGCAGCTTTGTGTAAAATATCTGCGTCTCTCAGATTTTCGAAAGATTGATCATCAATACTTATTATATTTTTTGGAGCTATTAATTTTTTATTTTGAATGATAATAAATTGAATCTCTTTATCAAGTGCTTTTGTTATCTTCATTTCTAAATTGTTTGGTGTAAAACTTCCTTTAATTTCTCCAGAATTTCCTTCTTCACTTTCTTCGAATAACTCCATGTAATATCTATGAAGATAAGTCAAAAAATAATATCGTCCTTTTTTGATTACATTTTCATCAATAAAAGAACATATTTCTTCAAAAGCAGTTTGATGTTGCTGACGAACATCATGCCAATGACTTTTAGTTGTTTCTTTTTTTGATGATACTTTATAAAAAAAGGATTGTCGGCAAGTGTGATGATAATACATTTTTGAATGTGAATAATTGACTATTTTATTAATTATCTCCGTATGATTTTCATTTTCTTGATCTACTTTGGATAGAAAGTCTTTTTTATCGGATGAATGTAGAGGCAATCTTTTCGATCGATATTTTTTAGTCTTCTGATCACAAAATATACAAATAACATCATTTGAATCAATTCTTAAATCACTTTCAACCGAAATATTAATTTCAGAAGGTGAATTAATATTTTCCAGCTGTACATCATTTTCTGGTGAATTTGATGAGACCAGTTCAACTAACTCAGTTTTAATGGTTGGCTCAGGTATTGTAATAGGATCAGGTATAATATAAATGGAAGGTTGTAAAATAGAAGACTGTGGCTCGATACATTGTGTATCTAACTCAGATGTCCATGAACAAGTTGGATTTTCTGGAATATTTGACGACTTTTCTTGAGTTGTAATTTTTGGCAAATAATATTTTTTCATCAACCCTGTAAATGACTTATAACACTGTCTATGATATCCACTTTCGAATAAATCAACCGGCAAAACAATATCTTTAAATTTTAGGTTATGTTCCTTTCTGTGTTTTAAAATTGTTTGACACTTTTTTAACGTCTCTTCCCTAAAAAATATTATATTATCTACATCCGAATTATTACAAAAAACACAGTTTAATAACTCTGCCATGATATTTTTAACAACACTGCAAATATTTTTTATTTTACTCACTAAATTGACAGCTCGACGCATAAATAAACAAACCAATCCCTAGATCGATATCTTCGGGTCTTTTCTAGGGATAAATTTTATCATCAACTTAACCACAGATGAACCGAAATGGCTAAAATAAACTAAAGAAGTTTATTTGTCTACCATAAACAAAATAATTGCACTCGACCTACTTCATTGGTTCATTAGCCCAATAAATTATTTAAAAAATAAAAATGCTTGGAAACAGAAAAATGTTAAAACATTCCCCAGGACAAGAAGATTCCTTCTGACAAAGCGCCGTCCTGAGGGAATGAGCTTTGCATCGTTTTTTACAGCTCATTTTCTCAGGATGGGAGCTTTATCAGAAACCTGTTATCCTGAGGACAAGAGAAATCAAGCGTTAGTAAAAAACGTAAAAGTGTTTGAAATATGAATTCTTTATAAAAGGAAAACATTTTCAAATAATAATTATGGTTTTCTACAACAACGAATTTTTTAAATTTTTCTGCTTACATTAGAAAAATTAAAACTTGGTACTTCCTACCTTGGAATCGCATAAGGAAATGTAATTAAAACCTTGTGCAATGAATTATTCTGCCCTGGCTGGTTGCATATGATTCTATTTGCATGTTTAGGTGTGTTTTAAAAGGGTGAGTATACGTCCTATTTAAATATGTTCAATTAAAATACTTGACACAAGATTATTCAACCTCAAAATCTGAAATTGGTAAAAAGATTGTGAGAAATTGTCTTTGCAAAGAAGTGAAGTTAGAACCCTATCCAAATGAAGTGACGTAAATAACGAGTAATCATAATCTATGCGTATGTTATAAAAGTATTTTGTGCTTTATTTTAATTCTTTTTTATTTGTGTTATACTGTTATTTTCAATTTAATTTAAACTGTTTGTAGGATATTATTATCGTATCATTTATACTCGGGATAGGTCTACGCCTTAAAAGAAAATTAGAAGAGGGAGAAAGAACATCAACTTAGGCGGGGGCGAGGAGGGGAGGTGGCTACGAGGGAGGGGCGAAGGTAGGCGAGGGTAGTGGAAATATTTAAAAAATGGGGCTGTTAGACTAATCTAATTGTTTATTAAGTAAATTAGTTTTATTTATTTTTAATGACTTTTTTTTATTTCAAGGGCTTCAAGATTATTAAATACCATGTAATATCTGTATTATGTTTGATATATTTTTATTCATCCCTGATGAAGGTTCAGGTCGAACCGAAACCGGTTGGATAAGGAAATAATAAAGTGGAATTAAAACAAAGTTATATCATTGTGTTTATTATTATACTGTTTATGTAAAAACCCAATACGGCTTTAATAAAAATATAAAAAGTTGCATTGTACCCATAACAATTATAAAATTTAGTGCTAGTTTTAGTAATTTAAAGCGCTATAAATTACTATCACTAAAAATCAAGAACGTAAAGATAAGTTCCAAACATCCATCTGCGCTGAATTTTGGAAGGCCTTTATATTTTTCTGCTGTTTACCGGTCTGAAATTCTTATCCTTGCAATAGTTGCAGTTTGGTTTGGACGGATTAGTATATTTATGGTTTGGACGAACTTCATATTCCTCAAATGTCACCAAACTTGACCAAACAAGAATAAAAAATATTGAAATATTTAAAAGTCGTCGATTCGCTCATAATCTATGTTTTCTGTTAAATTCATATTGATGTTACTTTAAACCAATTAACCGCTGAAATGAAGTGCTGAAAATGGATATAGAAAAATATGTTAATTCTTAAAAGTCGTAAACAATGGCTGGATTTATCGCGGTTCATTGCGGTATGACAAATTATTCCTTTTCTGACCTTTGAATCATAAAAAGTCCTCTTCTGGCTGGAGCATCAATAATTTATCTATTACAAAAATGAAAAGTACCACACCGCAACACAATATTGATTCGGTTTTACTAATTTATAACTTACGTGTTTTTGTCCTCGATTGCAGGTGCTGGGTATCACAGTGACAAATTGAAGAAGGATTATCAGAAATTATGCCAATTGGCTTGTCAAAAGGCTGAAGTGGTATTATCACAGAATGGGAACTCGATGGATGCTGTGGAAGCTGCACTGATAGGTAAATTTAGTATAATTTGATCGAGATATATTATTTACTCAAATGTTATTGATACAGTGTTTTATATTATTATTTTTAAATTATCCGGTCAGTTTTAGAAAATAGCGGTTTAACGAATGCGGGATATGGATCTAATTTGAGTTGGGAGGGGACGGTAGAATGTGACGCTTCCATAATGAATGGGACCACTTTACACTTTGGCGCTTGCGGGGCTGTTTCCAATGTCCACAACCCCATTTCCTTGGCCAAACAGTTGTGCAACAAGCAATGTGAGAACCTCTCGTTGGGGCGCGTTCCACCTTGTTTTCTCACTGGCAACGGAGCCAGAACTTGGGCGGAACGGATGGGACTAGAAATAGTGGAAGATAGTAAAATGGTTTCACCCAGAGCCTCTACAAACTACAAGCATTGCAAAAGAAAACTCAAGAGGTATTCGCAACAGAACGCTTTGAGGTTTAGTCCATTGGATACTGTCGGAGCCATTTGTGTGGACTCCGATGGGAATGTGGCAGCGGGGGCCAGTTCAGGAGGGGTATCCTTAAAGCACGAGGGTCGTGTGGGGCAAGCCGCCTCCTTCGCCAGCGGAGTTTGGGCCTCGACTGGCACTGATACCAAACCTTCAATCGCTTCGTGCACATCGGGCTGCGGGGAACACATCATCAGGACCCAACTGGCTAAAAACGTGGCGGAAAGCCTCGCTGATTCCTGCCCAACAACCGCCATGGCCAAATGTTTGAAAGAACAGTTCTACGAGTCTCCGTTCCTTTGGGACATCCCTGTGAAGCTGGGTGGTGTGATAGGGTTGCGCTACAACAGTGCAGATGGCAGTGGTGAGTTCCTGTGGGGACACACCACTCCCTCCATGTGCATTGGATATTCAACTGCTGGCGTGAGTCGACCTAAGGTGAGAGTTAATGCTATTATTTGCTCCTGTTGAACTTATAATATAATATATTTGTAGCGATGTGCACCCGGGAATACTCCCCAACCTAATATGTGTACCCGGAAATATTCTCCGACCTAATATGTGTAGCGATGTGCATCCGGGAATATTCCCTGACCTAAAATGTGTAATGATGTGCACCAGGGAATTTTCCCCTAACTAATCTGTAATAATATGTGTAGCGCTGTGCACCCGGGAATATTCCCCGACCTAATATCTGTAGCGATGTGCACCCGGGAATATTCCCCGACCAAATATGTGTAGTGATGTGCACCCGGGAATATTCCCCGACCTAATATGTGTAGCGATGTGCACCCGGGAATATTCCCCGACCTAATATGTGTAGCGATGTGCACCCGGCAATATTCCCCCACCTAATATGTGTAGCGATGTGCACCCAGGAATATTCCCCGATCTAATATGTGTAGCGATGTGCTGGGAATATTCCCCAAAGAAAGGATTTATCTTATTTTACTAACCTCTCAGGCTAATTTGTTCAACCCACAAAGGTCTTCTCAACCCACAATCGTTGTATCTCCTTTACTACAATGGTTAAAAACATGATCTAAACCATGTTAGAAAGAACACCACGCTTTATATTCAAATCAAAATAATTAAAATGTACAGCTTTCTGAATCCAAAGTTTCTAGAATCAAAACTGTGAATTTTTTATTTATTGGGCGAAGCCAAACTAAAAGCTGCCCGCAGGGCCTACCAGCAAAAATCTGCAGAGCAGGTTTTTAACTGCTATAATAATACATTTGCCTAGTAAAATGTGTTTTTAAAAAAAAAAATGTTCATTATCAGTAATTTTAGTTTGAAAAAACGTAAGTTGAGCCATTTTTAAAACTTTCGTTTGCATTAAAAAATTTTATGCTTATTTATTTCGAATTATAAAATTTGAAAGCGTATTTCATCACCTTTCAAAAACAGTTTTTAGTTGCATTCAGAAATATTCCATTTATTTGGATTTTATTGCAAAACTGAAATATTTTGACCTTCCGACAAAATAGGCCCGAGGCCCGAATGGTTAAAGAGTTATTCTAAATGATGTTGTTTCCTGAACATGACAATGTATTATATAAGAGTTACTAACGACAGTCAAATTAGTTTTTTGATATCTTCAAAAATGACGGAGTTAAGAGCTTTCAAAGTAAATTTGTGTAAAAAGTATAAAATCATGTCTCGTGATGTCATACTATGTAGACCCAATTCGTCATTTGAATGCCAGTCATTATGTATACTGTATGCTATTGATGAAATGTTTTATCTTAACTGATCAGTTTTAGAAAATAGCAGTACACAAATGTTGAATGTCACTGGTACATATCGTGTACCCTGGCATCATACGCTTATCGACTGGCTGCAAATATCAACATTTTGACAGCAGTACTATTCAATATCTTCCAAAAATTCTCAAAGTTCTAATTATATGATACATTTCTAACATCAAATTTCTTTGTAGGAGATAACCTATTAAGCTAAGTGCCCACGCTCCTTCATGCCCGATGGTTTTACGCTCATTTGAATATGTCTCAATGTGTGTGTCATTTCACTATACTTTTTTGTCCGGTATCGAGCCCAACAGCTCGATGTGAAAAAGATTCAAGGGCCGTAATTCTTGCTTGATGTTCACCAGAAATTTATGCGTCTCGGTAGTCTATGGCGTTGAGCTGTTTGAGCGCGTGAAGCAACGACGAGCATGCTTCCGAGTCCACATGTTCGATCAAGCAAAATCACATAGATTGACCATTTACATATATGAAAATTCCCACATAATTCCCCTGGAATTTGCCCATCACTAGGTATGTGTGATCACAATTTTTCCATCTTTTTTTTTTAGTGTGTGATGTCGCAACTTCCTGTGAATGTGAAAGCGGGCTCCAAGTCTATAGTGGGAGGGATCCCATTCTCGGTGAAGAAGAAACCGCAGCCTGTGATTTTATGGGAATTGAAGACTGACTAGATTTTTATTCTTATGAATTGTGTATTTGTTTGACCGTGCCAATGATCTTTCTGACTTGCAATTTATGTTCAACTACCTCATCATTCATTCCACGCCAATGCAATGCTTCCCTTCCTTTAACTTGTAGCAAACTGCATGTATGTATTCAAGTGCTCTTGAATTGTCATAGCCAATTCTGTATTGTAAATTAAACAATTCAGTTGTATTAATTGTACTCATGATGTACTCAAAATAAAAGTAATAGAATATTTCATATAATTTATTGAATATAAACAAAAATGATTGTATATTTATAGCCAAAGAGAATTTCATAATACTTGTATAAAATAATAAAGGAAATACCTATCAATTATAAGTCTTTGATTATAAATAAAATAATCTTGTGCGTTCACTGGTGGGTACAAGTATATATAATAATATAAAGCGTGGATTAAATCAAATTATATAAAAATGCAACGTCATGGATTCATCTTAATTTGGAAGGAATTTTAAAGTCATAATTGTCACAACTATCACACTCAATAATGGAACTCAATTTATAGGTCAAAATGTTAAAATAAAAGTACTGATAAAATTTATAATAATACAAAGTCTTAGTCAAAGGGAAAATACTTAAATCAACTTTCAGACTGAAATTATTACAAGTGGTTATAAAATGCACACTTCAAGAACATAAACATTAATCAAGCGTTTCTATAAAGTTAAAGTTTTTGTTAAAAGATTAGTAAATATTAAAAAAAAAAGACTGATCCTGCCAGTTAAACATTTTATGAATTTATAAAAAATTCTAACAAACTCTGTTAAGGAGTGCCATCTTTTGACTGCTGTCATTCGTACCCTTTACAAACGGAGTTTGGAGCGGGACGTGCCCCGCGCCACTTCAGGCCACCGCGCAGAAAAGTAAAGACCGAAAGTAAGATAACGGTTTACAGCGCAGTTCACTGTGAGACTTTTCTGCGCGGCCTGAATTGGCGCGGGGCACGTTCCGCTCCGAACTCTGTAAAGGGTACTATTAAATTTAAATGCATTTTGAAACAAAAATAAGTCACGAAATCAACCATACAAATCAATTGAAAATCTGAAGTATGAATGTGCATACATAACACATAATAGATTCAAATTAAGTACAAACCTAGAAATACATAATATAATGATTATTTGAAGAGTCGAAAGACTTGGAAGAATATTTTCTTCGGACAGGTCGTTTCACAGAATTTGAGCAACTCATCTAATAAAGTTAAAATCATGGGTCGATTGTTTCACAGTACATACATACTTTTTGATAACGACAGAACTTGAATACTAAATTTGATGAACTGTTCAAATTTTGTGAAACAATCTGTCCTAAGTTTATTAATGCCTGTGAAAAATGATTTATGAATAAATATTATACATTCTTTTAATGATCAGAAGTAATTTTTGTCGGAGTATCAGAAAAATGTCATGATTTTTGTGAATCGTCGAGATGAAACTACATTTTACATAATATTAGGAATACAGTAGTTCTTTGAACACAAAATTCGAGATAAATTCATAAATTGTTACACATAAGTATAAAATGATGATTTCATTTAAATAAGATAAAAGAAGTTCATAATTTTGATAAGATCATTTTGAAAAGACCTAAAACAATTATGATTTAGTCTATCATTCATTTTGAATACAAGCTCTGGACGACAAGTCATATTATTTCTAATACATAGGATTATATTTCTAGTTTTTAGTGATGATTTTTATCAGTGAATAAGAGTAGTGTGCAAGGAATGACACCTAAACTATTCAATCTTTCTAATAAGGCAGAACGCGGACAATATCAATTTGTCTCTATTTATTGTATATATATTTAAAATGCACTGGATTACTAAGTTCTAAAATTGACGCTACTTCAAATAATATTAAAATATAAATAGCAAAATATTGGTACTAATGCAACAGCACTTATCACGGACGTTTACTTTACCTAACTTGTATACTTAATTATAAACTTAGAAAATAATTACTGGGCTAGTTTTTAAACCTAGACATTTGGTTGCAATACAAAGGGGTATTAGTTGCCTTTGAAATATCAAAGAGAATAAATAATTGAGAAATAGCTCATTCATCAATAGTGTTGTTGTAGCGAGTTGTGTATTACATACTTAAAACACATTTTAAATGTTTTTAGGATTTGAATGGCAAGATTCAAATAGAAAGGGAAGAATATATATTCAGCAGACAGCAATGAAGCGGGTAACTTCAAGTGGCAAGATATTAAACACACAGAAAAATAAAGATTAATAATAGAAAATGCGAAAACTAGAGCAGCAAGGCCTAAAAATGTATTATTAATTAATTAAAGGAAATTTGTTAGTAAGGAACAAGGTTGGTTCATAAAACTAGCGAATCATAAAAAAATATTCAATTGATAATTAAATAAATAATAAATAATTTGAACACGAAATCAGAAATACAAATTTCTACAAAATTCAGCTGATATGGTAAACAGAGTAATTCATTCATTTCCAAATGTTACAAATAAAAATTGATATGTATCGTAAATAAATAAATAATTATTTGAACACAGTTTCAAAAAAGGAATTTCTTCAAATTTTCATCATAATTATGCTTGTAAATACTATTTTCCCTGTAGTGCTAAATTATACGACATTTGTACATGGTTTATTAAAATGTGGCAACATTATCTACAGAAAATTTTAAATATCAAATTTTCCGTAGCCTTTTCATCTGAAATAAAAATATGTGTGCACCTATCAAATTAAATCAAGGAAATAGCACTAAATAATATAATGTTTATATTACGATATGCCAAAAACCATAAGACTTGGAAAATCTTAAGGTAGAGTATCACACCTCAACTCTTCGCGCAATAAAGGCACAAATTAAATCACCCAGCCGCTAGTCGTCATTACACACTCTTTTAAGTACAATCAATACTATATTATGCATACAAAATAAAGCATTAAATAATACACATCTGAAGAATTTTTCACACTTCACTAAATAGCTGATTCTTCCAAGGTAAGATCACGAGATGATCAAATATCACACGACGTTAGACACAACCATACTCGTACCAAATAGCCGTTTCCTTGGGGTTGGTTTTGGTACTAGCCTTAACTTCCTTATCATCCTGATCCTGAGTGGAGCTCACCTCTAGCTGTGTGGTGATCTTATTGTCCAGGTTTTTCACTTCTTGCGTCTGGTGGGCTTGGGCCGCCCCCTCTCCGATGACCGTGGATATCCTGTTGTAAACCAGGAATGTCTTTGAAGTTTGAGCTTTTTCCGGTGATTCCTGCGTCTTTTGTTCTACCTCCGCCTCGATGGGAGCAGATATACTGGCTTGAGAGTTGTCTTCAGCCAAGTAGACGGCTCTTCTAGAGCCGGCCCGGCATAGAGCTGCCGTAACATTAGTGTGAGAGGATTCCGGCGCTTCGAATCCTTGGAAACTGTTTCTGTGTCCGCTCAATAAGCTGCTGCTAAGTTTGTGGTTTTGTTGTCTCCTTCTCAAGGAAGCTCTGATGAGGGCATCATCTCCCCCACCCAGAGAACCGTGGAACGAGCTGTGAGACAACCTCCTGGCAAAGCTATCTGAGCTCTGTCGAGGGAGCTCTAAACTAGAGACGGACGGCGCCGCGGTGACAGTATTAAGTTGATCATTAGTAGCTTTAGTGATGCTTAGTTTATCACAATTAGCGGCGGCTTCTGATCTTCCTTCTTCGGAGTTTCCTGGGTCTGATTCACCGGATTCTGAACCTTGAAGAGTTGGCTGTGATTGACTCAATTTGGCATTCTCATCCACACTCCATGATCTTCGTCCTTGACGAGTTGGAACTTTGCTTATCAAATCGGAGCCAGCTTTCCTCACCCTTTTCACCAAGTTGGAACCGAAGCTCTTCTTTTTGGGAGTGCAGTTATCCAATTTCCTGTAGTGTTCCATTATTTTCTCTTCCAGTTTCTCTTTCTGTCTACACAAGTTGTTCAATTTATCTGCAAACATCTTTTCTTCTTGGTGGTAATGTTGCTTGTCTTCCATGGAGTGAGCCAATAGTTCGTGATATTGTGTGAGAAGACAGGACACATGGTCCATCAGAGAGCGGCGATCTGCATCCAGAGTTACGTTCATGTGCATCAGCATCTGAAAGGTAGTAGAAAGGATTATAAGAAAAGCGCTACAGCAGATATAAAATTAATTTATCTTGTTACCATGAAAAGTTATTGTTACCTCACAGCGCTGAGTGATTTTGTTCAATTCCAGCTCCAAGCCATTGGTGATGTCTGTCTTGGTGCTTAATTCTCCTGACATCTCCGTATTCCTTAGTTTGAGCTGGCTAGATTCAGTTCTGATGTTCCTGTACTCTTCTTGCAAATGTCTGTATTCATTCTTCATTCTGTCACTGGCCGAAAACAAGTTCCTAAAGTCCTCCTTGAGTTTGGAATGCTCCTTCCTCAAATTGGTCAAGTTCCTGGATTCAATCTTCAGAGAGTCTACTTCTTCTGTTTGATCTGTCATCTTTTTCTGAACTGATGTGTTTTCTTCTTTTAGTTCTCTGTTCTCTACTTTGAAGTCCTTCACTGATGTTTTGAGGACCTCTCTTTCTTTAAGCAAGGCTTCATACTCAGTGTTGAGCTGTTCATGTAAGGATTGCATAGAATTTTGATCCCGAAGCAAATTGTCATACAATGTTTTCAAGGATTCCAACTGTTTGACCAAGTCTTCTTTCTCTGCTGCCAGTTGACTATTAGCGAGCTGGAGAGTTATGTGTTGAGAAGATAAAGAGGTATTTTGAGAACTAAGGGTGGAAGTTAGCACTTGTAGTTTTGCGTTCTCTTCCTGACATTGCTGATATGAGATTTGCAAATTAGACAGTTCAGAGGATAGTTGTTCGTACTGCGTTTGAATATTGAATTTTTGTTCACTTTGTTGTAATTTGTTGCTGTCACAAGTGTTGTTTTGGCAACCGCAAATTGTAGATCTATTGAACGATGGATCCTTGCTGAGTTTGTTATTTACATCTCCTATGACATTTTGAATGTCCACATTTCTTAAGATGATTTCTATGATATCTTCCAACACTACTTCAGTACGAACGATATCATTTGTATTCAAGCCGAGTTTTTCAACGCATGTCTTGACCTTTTCAGAGTGAACCTTTTGTTCAATGAGATCTTTCTGTAGGGCTTGAATAGTTTCCATGTCCATCATGGTTTGGGAAACAAGTTCCTGAGATTTCTTTTCAATTTCATGCATTTTGGTAACTTGAGATTTCATGGCATCGGTATTTTTAATGAGTACTTTAATTTCTTTATTAGCGGCCTCCTTTTCCAGACTAAATTTGTCCAATGCAATATCCTTCTTTTCTACGGTTTCCCGAAGTTTGGCAACATCTTTCACCATGGAAGTGTTTTCTTTTTCTAGTTGAACAACCTTGTTTTGGAATTCATTCAATTTAACTTGTAAAGACTCAGATTTCTCTGCCTCCGGTTTCAAGACTTGGATTTCACTAGATTTAGCTTCGACGGATCTTTCTAAATCCTCAGCTCTTCTTTGGATGGAATCACAGAGCATTCTAATTTTCTGTTTGTCATTGGTAACAGATTCTAAATGTTTTTCTAACTCTTGAATTTTACTCCTGTCTGAATCTTTATCGATGTTTTGTCTGTCCATATTGTGTTTTTGACTGTCGATTGTGTCTTGAAGCTTTCTGTTTTCCCCGAGAGCATTTTTGAAGATATTTTCAAGTTCAGTGTTTTGCAGATTGAGTCTATTACAGTTTTCTTGGAGTTGTTCGCACTTGAGGCTGAGTTTCTTCTTTTCCTTTTCTAACTCGAGGAACTTATCACTGGATTCGTGGAAAGATTGTTCTTTTAGACTATCAATGGTGGACATCAAGCGTTTGTTCTCCAGTTCAAGCTTCAAAGCCCTGGCTTGAGCGTTGCTGGTGAACTGTTCCGACAGACTGTTGTCCCCGGACTCAGAGCCTTGAAAACTGGAATCAAACTCTTCTTCGGTATTTTGATTAACAACATTGCTGGTGTTCAACGTTGACTTGATGATGTACTGTAAATGAGTATTTTCTTCCACTAGCTCTTGGATCTTCTGTTGATTCATATCTCTTTCCTGAAAAAAAAAAAAAAAAACTTTTTAGCAATTAAATCACTAAATGGTTGTTCTAGGATCTGTTAGGCGGATGATTCAAAGTCTTATCAGTTCCTGATTAAAAAGCAAATATACTAACAAGAGCGACATCATTCTCTCGCTGCTTCATCTTCATGATCTCGTGCTGCAGGTCCATGCCCTTATCTGCGCGGCGCCGCGCTTGCTGCAGCTGCTCTTCAAGCATCTCTCTCGTCTCCAGCAGCACGCGGTTATCCTCTCGAAGCTCCCCCTCGCGCGCCTTGTAAAACTCCATGTCCACCAGTTTCTCGCGGTACTTTTGTATCTCCATCTCCAGCCTGGAATAATTTACAAATAAAAGTTTAGTCAAATAAAATATCATTCATAGTATTCTTGATAAATAATTAGATAAGGCGTGGAAAAAAAAAGTATAAATAAATTATCAACAACTTCAGAACAGAGAAAAAATTGAATAAAACTGAATACATAGTTTCAAGAACTCTGAGATAACAAGAATATTGAAGTATGAAAGAATCGCTCTTCATTCTTACAAAATACATATAACTTCTGTATATTCTTGCAAACCATCGATATATATATATATATAACAATAGATATAATATATAATAACAATAAATTAGTTCCTCTCATACCTAATTTCAATATAAAAATAACACCATAATTTATAATCATGGGAATCATTTATTGGATAACCAGCACCTCTCCCAAAGGTCACCCCAAGTGGTTCCCCATGTTTGGTGACTTACCAGGGGTTCCCGGGTTATCGGGTGAGGCATGTTCAGACCCTTTGACCTCTCCAGCTGGTGTCTCTCAACCCATCGTCTTGCACCGCAGCAAGAGGGATGGATTCACACATCCGTCACGTTGGACACACTGACTTCTAGATTCCCCACCCACCCGTCATACCTTTTTCCTTTCTAGAACATCCACTCCTTTCTTTCCTTAAAAAGACCTTCCACACAGCTTAAAAATATTTCTAATTACCTCAATTTCGTGTTTGAAAAATGATCTTCACAAAGCGTTGGGACGAACTTGCTGGAAGACAAATTGGCTCCGTGCAGACCAACAAAACGTAAAAAGCAGTGATTCTTCCGATCTCACTGTGAGATAATGCACTTTCTTTTTTGTTTTCTTAAACCAATAATTTTGCTTTCGATGTTAATTTTATGGTTCAAACGCCTTCTCCAGATAATACTTGGTTGAAGTCGCAAACTTAAGTAACTTTGAGGTTGAAGAGTTAGTAAATAAAATAAGATGTAGTCACCTATCAGCTCTGTCGGCTCTCTCCCTGAGTGCGTCCACCTCATCTCTGTATGTGGCCGTCTTTCTGGCTTCACTGCACCAGACCTGGCTCTCGTTTCGGAGCCTCGTCAGAGCCGCGTTGGTGTGCTCCAGTTCTTCCTTGCACTCGGCTAGCTGCTCCGACTTTTCTTCCCTACAATTAAGAAAGAATCGATTAGATTAGGAAACAGTGAAGGAAGAATTAAATTTTTTTTTTTATGTGAATACCTTCAAGAGTCCTAGCTGCTCCCGTCTAGAGCCAGTGAGACTATGGAAAACCCAATTGGGGTATATTGTGAGGCTGAAGGTGGTGGGGAAGAGGAAGGTGGGGAAGTACCTGGCTATTCAGATCTAGTCACCAAACACGGCTAAAGCCATTTCAAGTTTCAATTCTTAATGGTGGTCTTACACCAGGGCGATACTGAGATTATCGTCCACTAAGAAACATGCCACAAATATATATTCTTTTAAATGAATTAATTGTGAAATAACACAAATTAACTCTCTCGCAGCCAACTGGGGCCGAACTCAAGTACTTTTAAAAAGAAACACGTCTCGGAGGTCTCCAGCAAGATGTAGAGCTTACCCATCTCTAGTCCCAAACTTATACGTTAAACGAGGACACCACAAATACATTAAAATGTGCGTTCTTTAAAATAATTTGCCCCTATGTAATACTGAAAAAAAAACAAGCATTATAATGATAATTAAGCATACTCATTTCGGTTGTCGGTGCACGCATGCGTGTTATGAAATATTCCTGCGTAATGGGTAAAATTATCCAAGTTCAATGAACTTTTAATTTTCAAAATTGAAAGTGATAAGTACATGTTAAATCATAACAGACAAAATCCCAGCTTGCGCAAGTAAATTTGAATATTTGTGTTATTTCACAATTGAATCATTAAAAATAATATATGGTTTATTTGCGGCACGATCCAGAATGCAAAATACTCTCAGTATAGCCCTGGTGTAAGACCACCATTCAGTATTGAAACTTTGCTTGAAATGGCTTTAGACATATTTGGTAACTAGATCTGAATAGCCAGGTACTTCCTCATCTCCTTGCCCTCACAACATACCCCCAATTGGGTATGATATAGTCTTTGTGCGGTATTCACGTAAAAAAAATATTGTTTATCGCTGCTTACGCTTTATATTAAAATCAAATTTTAAGGTACCTACAAAGTTACATGAGTAAATGTAAATATGCAATTGAATTATACATTAATTTTATTCACGCTGTCTAGTTCACATTGCGATTTACTACAATTTAATTCAAGTTTTTGATTTAAATTAGATGGTTGAACTGATTGAATGCAAGTTAAAATTTCAAAAAAAGATATGACAAGGTTATTGACTGTTTGTCTTAACATAACTTTGACACGTGTGTGAGATTTTTGACATGCGCATTGCACAAAGTTTGTTAACAAAACGTAAATAAAGAATATTATCTAGGTTCACTGTTTCGCAAATAATAAAGTGTGAACGTTTGATTCAGGAAAACATACTAATTATTGCTTGTTTACATTAAACATATTGCCACCTTGATTCAAAAATTGTAAAAAAATAATAATTTTTTCCCTTGAGTATAATAATATTCATGAATTGTGTACAATGAAGTTAATTATTGAATAAATACTATAATTTCGTAGGTTCATCTGAGATGTAAAATATTAATTCAACATTTGAACATCGCCAAGAAATCATAGAATTTATTTTTTTTAAGCCCTCAAGCGCATATTCTATCGGAAGGTGAGAAAATTTCCGCTTTGCAATAAAATCCAAATAAATGAATATTTCTAAATGTATCCAAAAACTAAAAGCTGTTTTTGAAAGGTGACGAAATACGCTTTCAAACGTTATTATTAGAAATAAACACAATTTTTGAAGTATTGAAAATTTGATTGCAAACATAAAAAAGTTTTAAAAATGGTTTACCTTACATTTTTTCAAACTAAAAAATAAATATTTAAAAAAAAAAAAAAAACACACCTAATTTATTAAACAAATATATTATTATAAATAATGCTATTGTTACCTCACTTTTTTGTTGTTTCGTAAAAAACATATTAATAAAAAATTCACAAAGTGTACCCGACGGGCCGTCGTCAGGTACATAGACTGTAATAAGGGGCTGGTTAGAACACGACCTTGCAATTTGCCAAAATAAAGAATATCGCCTTAATAAGGGCGATTGGTCTTCGACACCTTGTGTAATGCTTTGAATTGGCGTTGTTATTGTGAAATAAAACAACAAGTCAGCAGTAGAGAGACTGGCAGGCAGCAGGCGGCCAGCAGACCCGGACCGGGGGTCCTTCGCCTGGGAGATCCGATGAGTAAGAGAGTTTGGACGGTGAAAGTTCGCCTTTTTGTTAGTTTAGGTACCTGACCGCGGCCAAGGGAAGAACCGTTTGGCTCATAGCCCGCAGCCTCTGATTGGTCAAGTCGCCTTCACCGTCGGTATGAATAGATTTGCCCGGGTCTTGAGCCTGATACCTGCCAATGGCGTTTTTATTTTTAAAGGGTTTTAGAAATGACAGAGTTAGCAAAACTTAAATATTATACAACAAATATAATGAGGGATCCGCGGATGTTGACAAGCTCTAATCGTTTATTAATGTCACATCCGCGGATTAACAGAATACACAAAATATTGACATAAAACTAAGTAAGATTAACATTGTAATTATTATAGGGGAAATAAAAGATGAAGATGGCCAAACGTCTTCGTTTTCGTTTCCCCGATAGCACGTCTGATACACAAAGTATCATAAATTTTTATCAAATTGTGGTCAGAAACTTTGGTCTCGTAGAGGTGCACATATTAATTTTATCCCTGGCTATCTTCTAGATTCGGATATTAAGTGTGATGTTTTATGACTAACACCGCTTAGATAATGATTCTCACCGTGTCAGCAAGGAGGGCACAACGATTTCTATGAGACTTAAGTGAGCAATTCCCAAAAGCGAACAAATTAGCCAGAGGGATTATAAAAAGACAAACAGTCCCGGGTTACGAATAACCTGACAATAATTGAAAAACTCCCACTATCATCGCAGTAAGCAGAAATGTTGCTTGTGTAGTGATGAAGGACTTAGCCAGTCGAGGTATTAAACTCACGGCGCCTCAGTGGGAAACACACACAATGTCAACTCAGCCACTGACCGGTGAAAGAAATAGGATTGTTCAACTTTTTTAAAGACAGTTGATCAAAAATTTTAATCTCAGCAATTTTATAATACACAAAAATAAGTTAAATTAAAATTTTAAGTAACCCCCGACACAATTACCGCAGCTAACAAAAAGAGCTGATAACCTTGAAACGCCTAACAGATTTTCATGAATTGTAGCTAAGAACCATCTCAATCACGTCAGCTTTCAAACAAAAAACTCGCATCATAATCGGTCCATTTGTTAAGAAGCTATGATGCCACAGTCAGACACACAGACACGTCAAACTTATAACACCCCTCTTTTTGCTTCGGGAGTTAATAAACCGCCGCCTTAGTTCATATTTGTCCAATAGACCATTAGAAAATTATGCAGAAAATAAAACCATGAGTCATCATTTGGAAATGATTCATATTAGGAATAACGATTAGAGCACTTAACGACCTTCAGTCGAATTTAAACAATATAAGTAATTGGGAAACTTTAAGTAGGGTAATAACCATTAATAATTTCAGTCAGTTTACTCATAATTAAAATTAGTCGTCAAAATCCTATCTAGAAATAACATAAATACCTCGTCTGTATGTGGCATGACCACAGTTTGATAATGCCTTCAGAAGGCGAAACAGCTGTCACGTGTGATAATAATTACCTAGCCAGAGCTTGTTTATAAATAAACTGTTTTTATAAATTGAATAATAATATTATTGAATATATAAAATAAATAAAAAAGATTAAAATGGAGTTCTACAAATTAAACTTCATAACAATAAATAAGATAAAGCTTCCATATAGGTAAAGATGTCATTAGATTAAATAATTCATAGTTAAGTGTTTAACTATCATTTTTTATACTTTATTTTTTTTTTTAAAGTGGAGATTGAACAAACACTAAAATGGTCTGTTGAACAAATAAGAACTGAGGCGACAAAACAGGGAAAGCGTGGTCGTAAATTTAAAAATTGTCTGGAAATGATCGGAATAACTATATACCTATCTATCTACGCTATTTTAAATTTAAATGCATTATTTTTAGTGTCATTGGCAATTTAAAACAAAGCATAGATTTTTAAACATTTTTGTCTAAAATAATTTGACAAGTAGTGGGTGGTGATTGGTGACTTTTTACAGGAAGACAACATAATTAATTAAAAACAAAATCTGGCCAATATTCAATAAAAGCTGAGACTCGATTAATTAAATGAATTAACCTTAATAATCTAAATAGCACTCGCCGGCGGTTTTAATAACACAGCACCAAAGCAGGTTATTTTCTTTTTGTCTGTAAAAAGTGGTTTATTGTAATTGGCAGCTAAGACAATGGCTTTGTGGGAAATTTCTGATATACAGTTCACCTTCACAACAAACAATACTCTTTCCTGCACCTGACAATGGGGAAAGAAGAAATACCAAATAAGATTGTGTTCAATTTGTACCAGTGCCCCTGGCGACAGATCTCAATTTGCTAATTATAACAATTTTATTATAATATATTTATGTACTTCGATTTGAGTTAAACTCCATGGTGACTTGTAATATTTTTTGTATTGGAAATACAGATTGAGAAAATAATATAATTTTGAAATGGTGGAACGCCCAACACTCCTTGCTTCATCCACATTCAAACATTTTTATTTGATATTCCAATTCAATTATTTGATTTATTTGATCTTTATTCTACGTCTTCCTCTGGCGTCTCTCACATTGTATATCCTCCTGGTACCCCGCTCTCAATTTCCAAACCATCTAAGAGACCCTTTCTTAATATTGTTCATTATGATTATAATAAACTTGCATTATTTACCCAGTTGAATGTTGGGCGTATTTCGAAAAACCATGCGGATTTTACGTTTTTGCTTTCTGGTCAAATATCCATATAAAAACAAAGGAATTGCTTTTTTGCAATTGTTTTCCGTTTACCAGTTAATATATATCTTATTCATGTATATTACCTGATAATATCGTAAGAGGTTTTTCCAGAATAGCTACCTAACTAAAAAAAAAGATTAAAAAACCTTCCATTTTGGAAATAACTGTCAAAAAATATTATCAAACAAATATAAACTGATTTTATTATTTCTACACAAATCTGAATACATACATACCCAACATGAAAAAACGCAATTCAAAGGAGTTTGCAAATAAATAAAGACGCACCTGAAAACGCATCTGAAAATGTAAAACTTTGAATTTTCGCATTTGTCAATTGCAAAAAAAAGACCAGCCAAATCATAGAAAATTCATAAATAAAATATTCTAGAGTAGCTAGATTAATGAAACCATCGGTTACGTAAAGAATGATATTGTCGCAAGCTATTCTGACCTTGTTCTTCATACAGTTTCTTTGTACACAAGGGTTAAAATCACATAAAAAAAAAAGCAAAAAAAAATTG
Organism: Glyphotaelius pellucidus; assembly: GCA_936435175.1. Classification (NCBI taxonomy): domain Eukaryota; kingdom Metazoa; phylum Arthropoda; class Insecta; order Trichoptera; family Limnephilidae; genus Glyphotaelius; species Glyphotaelius pellucidus. Next base: position 2,637,193 of record OW386550.1, read on the forward strand.
TGGCCGCCGGCGGCCTTCCGGCAAATGGCAGGTATGTAAGCCACAACAACAGAGTGAGACAATCCAAAGTACACACCAACGGACCAGACCCTGTACAGACCAGGCAACTACTCAATGTGAACAATGCACTCACTGAGGGAACTGGTAGGACTACTAAGGGGACACTTAGTAGTCACACATCTCAGGAAACATATGCAGCGGTTGAGGGTGGAAAACACCAGCAGGAAATATGAAGAGGATGAAGAGACTCCAGTTCACTTATTGTACCAATGTTCTGCCCTAGCGGGAACAAGTCTCAGATACCTGGGAAGACACACTGCAGAACCAGGGGGCATAAACATAGCCAAATATCCAATGACAACCATGCTGAACTTTTTCAAAGGGGCCGGGTGACGGTTAACCGGTTGCTTGCCGATTGCGCGTGCCAAATTAGACTCTAAAAAATATTATTTTAATGCGATTTTAAACCTTAATTATAAAGAAAACGTATGAAGGATGAGGTCAGAAACGCTTGGGGCATTCTTATTCTTAAGGTATAGAATGCTTTGAACACATCTATGGAACCCGAATAATTTCTATGAAATCTTTATGGATCTCTGGCAAAGTTTTTTCACAGTTTTCACTGTCAGTTCGATTGCTTCTCATAAGAAAGATCATAAACATATGAATTCGTCAGATAAATGCAAGTAATGTTGTTATTATGCATAGTTTATTGTTCAATGAATGTGTTTCGATAAATATTACATAAGATAGCATAAAATAAACCCACAAAATATTAAGTAAAAGTCAAAACATCGCGAAATTTACCCGTTTGCTCTGTGGCATCTCTCGAGTTAAAGGATGAGGTAAAATGGGAGACGAAAAGAAAGGTACGTGGTCAATTTAGGGTGTTTAAATTACTAGAAAGAAAACCCTATGGATTGTCACTCTTTAGGAATATATAATACTTAATTAATTTGCAGAATTAACGTACACTCTCTACATTTGTATAATCTAAGTGATTGGTTCACATGCAACACAATACATCCAATGATAATGGGAAATATGGGAAAATATACGCGTACAAAATAAGGAGGGTTCATCTTCTTCCACAAAACCTTGCCATTGAATCACAAAACAGGAAATTGGAACTAAATGCTGCAAACCTCACGTAAATATTGATGAAAACATCCAATTAACTTTTCGGCCAAGAGAAATGAATATAAAAAAAATAAATATAATATAAAATACATATTATGTGGCTACATAACACTTGTAATAATAAAAATATTATCAAAGATTGTAAGATAATATGGCTGGATACTTAACACAACAAGTAAACACAGCACTATTATTTATTAAGTGAGTAAAACCTTATATCTCGTCTGATCTAAACCAATGCATTAGTAAAAATACTCCAGTTAATTGATGACGTTTTTTGTCGTATCACTACGTTATAATTTCTTCTAAAATAAAATAAGATATCAATAAGCTTCTCCCTTTGATACATCATTTCGTGAAGAGTATCTCTTTAACCCTTACGCCTAGACTGTATTTAGTCAGAGTGTCAAAATATTTCCGTTTTGCAATAATTCAAATAAATGGAATATTTCTGAATATATCCAAAAATTAAAAACTGTTTTGAAAAGGTGATAAAACAAGCTTTCAAAATTTATAATTAGAAATAAACATATAATTTTTGGTATGTTTTTAGGTTTTCACGGCCAAAAATATAATTTTTGAAACATAAAAATTTTGCATTTTTTTTTTTTACATTAACTCCACACAGGAGGCCCTGAGGAAAAAATAATTTTCCTCAGGGCCTATGTCATCTTTGAGGATGCTGTGTGGAGGGTGTTTTTGAGGAGAGGAAGGAGTGAACATGGGTCTTGAAGAGACCCATATTGTAGGAGGGAGGAAACACAGAGGCCGGCAAATCGTTCCACAGCCGAGCTGTTGAACTCAAGAACGAGTCGTAGAAACGACCCGTTCTCATGTGACTAATGTCAACCGTGTACAAATGTTGAGCGCGCGTTTGGCGTGTTTCCCGACTATGCACCGGTGCCGAGGGGATCAATGACGCTAGTTCCTCGGAGCATCTTCCATTGTAATACCGGTAGAACAAGGACAGCATTCCCACCTGGCGCCTGTGCTCTAAAGATTGCAATCCGTTAGTTAAATTAGGAGAATCTATCAAACGGACCGCCCGTTTCTGCACAGAGTCAAGGGTTTTTTTTTTCATGCATGCAAACATAAAAAGTTTTAACCAGTCGTTAACCGGCCATGAAATTGTTTTAGCTTTTTTTTCTAAAATGCGATTTTAACCCTTATGTATAAAGAAACCGAATTTGTGTAGAAATAATAAAATCAGTTTATATTTGTGTGATTATATTTTTTGACAATTTTTCCAAAATGCGAGTTTTTTTTTTTAATATATTTTTTAGTTAGTAGCTAACTAAAAAAAAAAAAAACCCTTACGATATTATCACGTAATATACATGAATAATAAGATATATTATCTGGTAAACAGAAAACAATCGCAAAAAAGCAATTCCTTTGTTTTTACGTGGATATTTGACCAGAAAGCAACAAGGTAAAATCCGGGCAGTTTTTCGAAATACGCTTGGCATTCGAGAGGTTAAAAATGGCTCGCCTTACGTTTTTACTAACGAAAATTACTGACAATGAAAAAATAAAATCACATTCATAATTCATTAGACAGATGTATTATAAAAATTATCGTCAACTCACTTTTTTGTTGTTTAGTGTAAAAATAATAACAGGCTAATATGCATAACATACATTACCATTTAACCTACTGTACGATAATAATAAAAAAATAAATAAAAAAAAAAAACAGATCAAATTCTCACAGATGAAAACAAAATAAGTTTTGTGTGTGGCCCACATATTTTTTTACAAATTCATTGATGATTTCTTGGTCTCTTCTTTCGACCAGTAGCATATCAATTACAAATAATCTTGATTTCCTCATTGTTTAAGTACGGATTAAATGTAATGTAACTAATGTATTCTCAAGGTTTGCGCACAGCACACCAAAATAGGAATAAAATAATCTCTGGGCATACACATTAGGATGAGGAATAAATTATGTAAAAATGTTGCCAAAAAGGATGGCAGAATTTAAATACACAGGATGTAAGACATCAAGTGACATAATACGTTGACTTGAGTCTGATTTGTCAAACAAAGAAAAAAAGTTTTTTAGTTTTATTTCTGGAGCTAGTGGGGCTAAGCCACCTTTTATTGGGGTATGTTGTGTTGCAAGGAGTGAGACAGAGGGAAAAGGAAAAGATAGAAATGATGATTACTCATTTTATTTGTATGCCATTGTTTTTCACTCGGCCAAAATGCTTGCGACTCTCGAAATTTCAGTAGTTTATAATAAATTTGACAATATCTACAGCTTTACGGAGATGAAAGAAAAATTATATTGCCAATTTACATGAGACCTATCTGCTCCCACAGACAGGCCAATGAAATTGCTGTTCAAGGAGGGAAAATTGACCTTAATTCGGGCATGTCAGATATGCCTAAAATGTACTTCTTTAGTTTTTATGTCTTCACTGTTAAGTCACCATCAATTATCCAACCATATGAAGAAGACATAGAAACTCAATCACTGTCACAATCAATACTTGTATATAAAATAACTTTCTCACTGTTAACTAACACTAACTACAATTTGAGAGGCGGGTATGGGTACCGCCATAGGTCACCGCAAGTGGTTCGATACGTTTGGTGGCTTAGCAGGGATTTTCAGGTTCATGGGGTGAAGTTCGTCTAGGTCCCTTTGTTTGTCTAGGTCTCCAGCAGGACTCTCTCGACCCATCGCCTTATTAATAACTCTCTACTTCCCAAAACTTCCTCTCTATCCCTTCACCCAGCAACCCCAAAGGTTTTTTTTTCTCAGGGCCTCCTGAGTGGAGTTAATGTAAAAAAAACTAACAATCATGCTGTTTCTTCGCAGGGGTAGGCAGAGAGATTGGACAGCCTCAAATCTCTGTATTGGCACACAGTCCTAATTTCATTCACAATCATACATCGCCTCATGTATACTCTTCCAATCTTAAGTATTTGATTTATTTGAACATGCCATGTCTTGCTCGGGCATCCACCAGTATTTTAACCCTTCAGGCCTGGATATTTTGTTAGAAGGTCAAAATATTTCCGCCTTGCAAGAAAATCCAAATAAATGGAATATTTGTGAACGCATACGAAAAATAAAAACTGTTTTAGAAAGGTGATAAAATAAGCTTTGAAATTTTATAATTCGAAATAAGTGTGTTATAAACGTTATTGTTAATAATTTACTTTTTGTCATTTAACAGGTCGCGTGCCGTTGGCGCGCCCTATAGCCGAATAAAAAATAAAAAAACATATTTTTTGATATGCAATTTTAAACCTTATGTATAAAGAAAATGTATGAAGAACAAGGTCAGAATCGCTTGGGGCATTCTTGTTCTTGACTAACAGATATAAGGAACACTTCTAGCCACTCAAATAATTGTCTTTGGACATTTCAATGACTTTGGAAATGAGCATTTCTACCACGATTCGAACTGTCAAACTTTGAGCGTCGCGTGTCATAAAAAGATCGATAAACCTATCAACTTGTCAAATAAACGCAAGTAAAAGTGTTTGTAGGTGTAGTTGGTTGTTCAAGGAACGTATTTCGGTAAATATTATATACCATAGCATAAAATTAACCGACAAAATTTACGTCAAAAGTCAAAACATCGCGAAATTTTCGAGTTTCATCCGTAAAACCCCGAGGCATTCAACCGGTTAATGTAAAAATAATGAATAAAAAATTTCTAGTTCCATAATTTTTTTCAAATTGCGGTCGGAAACTTTAGTTTCATAAAGGTGTACATTTTAATTATTTTGCGGTTAACTTTTAGATTTGAATATAAAGCGTGGTGTTTTCTCTTTCTAACACCTTTTAGATCATATTTCTAACCATGATAGTAAGGGAGACAAATGATTTCTATGAGACTTATATGAGTTGTTATGAAAACCAAACAAATTAGTCTGAGGGGTTAAGTGCTAGTTAACACTTACAGTTCCTGACGCTGCTTCCGAAGTCTCGCCTTCCAATCCGCCAGCTCCACGGCGAGGTGATTGCTGTCGGTGATGTTGGGCGTTGAGGTGTTGTAGGGGGGAGTGTTGTGCGAGCGGATATTCTGCTTGCCTGGTCGCCGAGTCGTCTCCTCGCCGGACGGCAGCTCGGCCACGGCCAGGTTGGCCCAATGGCTCAAATAGTGGTCCCGCTCCTTGGCCAGACGGCGGATGTGGTTGTACATGGCGGCGGATTGGAAGAAGTCCATGGAGTCTGGAGTCAGCACCACTGTCTGGTTGTCTGTCACCTTTAAATGGTTTAATTATTACTACAAATATTGAGCTACTTTAGATAAAATAAAGACAGAAAAACTTGATCACCACCTGGTTAGGCAGCATTGTGAGGCAGGTTAAGGTAGGGACTTTATGAAGGGGTTTATTAATGCGGGTCTTAAAGAGACCGGATTATATGAAGGAGGAGAAACAGATGCCGGTAGCTTGTCCCACACGAGAGCCGACTTACACAAAAAACGAGTCGAAGAATCGACCCATTCTCATGGAACGAGTGTCTGTCAAGTTATGTGGGGAGAGGAGATTCCTAAATATTCAGATATAGTCAGCAAACAAAGTTAAAGTTATTTCAATCAACAGATATAATAGCCAGCGGAGAGTCTCTTGACTAGCATTCCGAAGATCGAATCCCCGGCGTGGCAAATAAATTTTATTTGATTAATTTGTGTTATTTCATAATTTATTCGTTTAAAATAATGTAAAGTACATTTGCAGCTCTTTCCAGAGTGGAAGATACTCTCTGTATCGCCCTGGTGTAAGACCACCATTCAGAATTGTAACGTTGCTTGAAATGGCTTTAGCCATGTTTGGTGACCAGATCTGAATAGCCAGGTACTTCCCACCTTCCTCTTTACATCTCCTTCCCCTCCCCACCACCTTCAGCCTCACAACAATTGGGGATGCCATAGTCTCATTGGCTCCAGACGGGAGCAGTTGGAACTCTTGTGCGGTATTCATATTAAAAAAAAAACATTAGCAGTGATGAATTAGAATTGTTGGGATAGGTATGAAGGCGAAACATCTATCATATTAATAATAAATTTTATTTTATGATAATGGAGTACTGTGACAGTTTATGCAAAGTATATATTTCAAAGAACAAAAAAAATTGCAATATTTTTTGGCTTTCGAAAAAACTATGGTTGATATTTTTGAAAGAAGTTTTGTGTTTCAAATAATGACTAAATACTTAAAATCAAGAAAAATGTCCAAATAAAACAACATGGCGATGCGGTAAATCTATTCAGCTAACACATTATTATGTGCAGAGTATCTTTAAATCAATTTAATAGTTAAATAACAAAATGATTATTTAGTTGTGATGCAGGATAAACCAAAACATTTTTGAGTCATGAAAGTTACCCACCAATTCCAGCAAACCAATCAAAATGATTAGTCTGCATGATGGAATCTATTTGGTGTACAATGCACATGTAGAGAAGAAAACATAGCCCCAAGCCATTCATTACTGTGTTTCATTATGCTAAAATTAATGCCGGTAAAAAAATACTCTCTTTATTGGGCAGGTGAAAAAACAACAAATGAAGATCAGTGAACAATGACCTTCCTCATTTCCAACAGCCACAGTGAACTTACTGCTTTTAGCCCACCATTTATTTGGTGAAAGTCAAATTGTTAACATGTTTAGTTAGCTATGGCGTATTCATGGTCAGAATTCAATGCCAACAGAATCCAACACATATAATTTAAGTAAAATTAAAATAATGGGTTAATTTAAAATGTGTATAAACATGGGAGTTTAACAGAATAAGAATTAGGTGTTTCGCATTTCAAAGGTGAAATAATAGTGAATCATAACACCTGAAGCGTGAAGCTAACATAAATGCATTAGCATATTATCTTCTTTGTATCGGGTTACATTGTTAGTCGTCTACGAACCAAAGTGGTACAACTAGAAAATGATAAGTCTGGGAATAAGAAAGCGAAGATATATGACATCCTGATAATATTATATTACACCAACCTGTTTGATGCATTCCACTATTCCATGCTGAACTCCCACATCCAATTCTTTGATCCTTGTGATGAATATTTCTTTATTTGGACACTGGACTGCGGCACCCAGTAATAAAAGAATTAGCAGCTTCATATTTTCTAATCCTTCTTTCGATTCTGGCGTTTTCCCGAGGCTTACACATTCCGGAAGAATGAGAAGTGTTTGTCCAAGTTCTTCTTCGAATAGCGCTTTTATATTCTTCACAATGCAATCGAAATTTTTTACTCTTCCGATGATTAATGTTTTTTCTTCCAAACCGTCCAGACAGGTGATTTGGTGGGGTGGCTCCGGATCTATTTGAAGAACTACTTCGTTCAGCAAATGTCCGTTCCATAGTGAAGAATAGTCTGATAGGCGTTCTGGCTGAGGCAGACAAGATGCGAGCTGAAATAAACAGTCGTCTATCTTCAAGTCAAACTGCAATCTAAGCTATACCAATTTTTGAATGGAATTTAATTCATAAAAATAACTACCCTTATACAGATATGGTTTTAAGTACCTATGTATGATAATGTTTTTCGATGAGCGATTTAAAAACACATTCAAAGATATCAATGGTGTTTTTATAAAGTCATCAGAATGTCTGAATAATAAATAACATTGAATGAAAATTACAATAAATAAAAACACGGCGACGAGATTTGCAATACAATAATATTATAACAGTTCAATCAGTTACGTATAACTGTATTACACAATTCTATTCACCAGCAAAACTGACTTCAAGAACACCTGCTCACCGTGTTAAAATTGTCATTCAGGTAGAGGTACTTAACAAGTAACTATAAACCACAGGTCGACGATAAATTTAGCTTCTAAACATACTTGAAACCACCCACCCATGACGGCTTGCCGTAGTCAGTTACACTATTTGTTACCGACTTGTTACCAACACAGGTGTGGAATTAAACTTACCCATGACATTAGAGGCCCACCCAAAAACTCTTCGATGTCAGCACCAGAAGCAGCCATAATTGAACGGGTAGATATCACATTTAACTTATTGGGAAAACTTAAAACTACGCTATTGTCCGGCCGTCACCGCGATCAACCATACTCAAAAACTAAATGATACAAATTTACTAACAACATCTGCGAACTGATGGAAACCGCAACAACAAAAAGTAATGAAGGCAGCGGTGCCGGTGTGGCCATGCGGAAATAATGGCGATTGGCAATCACGTTAAAAAATACGGCTTGAGTAAAACCGGGGATGGTTGAAGGAAAGACGTAAATATTACAATTCGCTTTGTTTACTAAGAAAAATACTTTAAAAACATTAATAATTACGATTTAATTAGTGAAATTTGTAGCAAAGTTCTATTTTAAAGACAATCTTTGTGATCAAATCGATGTTGAAAATGTTGACGTAAGAGAATGAAAGGTGACCTAAAAAGTCAATTTGTTATGGCGAATATTGCGTAACGATAATTATTTATCGTAGTTATCCGATCTCAAGTGATCTGTGCAAAAATATTTTCAGAAATTCGCCACGTTTCATTGGAACTAAAGGAAATAAAATTAACTTTGAATTAAAATCACAGGAAAAGCTATATTTTCCAATTGATTCATTTGGTTATTTTCTTTTCAGTAGAGCTTAATTACCCGTTTAATAAAAATATGCCATATAGTTTTATTTTTTCGTTACGAATATAAAACTATTAATACTTAATATATTATTGCAAAGTATATTATTTTTTAATTTCTGAATAACAATCAGATAATGCATTGTATTGACGAAAGGCGAAAGTTTATTGGAATATAAGTTTGATACCCGGCTTACCGTCGAATCGTGCTAGAATCCGATTTCGCTAGATGTCAGTGCCTCATGCGACACTAGCGGAATCTAGTTAGATTTTTACGAACTAGAAACCCCGTCCGCGCCGCTCAAGTAATCGTGTGTACTGGGTGAAAATTTCCCGAGCGAGAATGTCGAGTGTTCAGTTTCAGTAGAACAGAATTCAGTAGATTTCGAGGCCCGTCGCGTTTGGATGTCGTGTACGTTTCTCGCGATCTTTACTCGCATATGCTGTGAATCGTGTAAATATTTGGATATACTCAAATGTCACTTGAATTAAAAATCAAAATTGGATATCAATCTTGATTCGTGAGTGAGATTTAGTGCTGGGATAAATTGTTGCTTTTCGCAGTGCCCAAGAAGGAGAAATATTATTAATTGTGAAACTTGTGTTGGGTGTTTTGGTTCTACTGAGTAACTAAATAAGGAAGTAGTGTGTGCTGCTGTTGTGTCTCTACACTGAATCGCCGCCGGGAGATATTCATCAGCTGCAAATAAAAACAAGTAAGGAACACAGCCTTTTAATGAATGCAGTGAGTGTAATCTATCATGCTTGTGTATGTGCCTTCGTTAATTCAATTTAAACGGGTATTAATGGTGAAAGAGATCCTTGTATTTCTGTTAAATTAATAAACCTATCTACCGTTTTGTATTTATGAATGGAAATAAAAGCAATACGTTTAAAAATGATTTTTCAGTGCTTGTTTATAAATGAACATGCGTTGAACGTGTTTTTAGGCTGAAACCACCGGTCGATTCAATATTTACATTTTCATCCAAAATCGCGGTATGTTTTTGATAGGCGGTTATTATAGAAAGATTTTTCGTTTCAAAGCCTTTTGAGCCCGATGAAATAACTCAGGTTGCATGTAGAAATTTAAAATAATACTATTTTTTTAATTAAATAAATTGTAAGCGTAAATCGCTAATAAATTCGCTGTAACCTCTCCCTCTTTCTAATAAAAGACGCATGCAACAGAAAGAGAGGTTACAGTGTTACCCTCGGTGGCATGATCACAGTCGCGGGACAGAAAAGATTGCCAGGATAAAATTAATTATCCAAAATTGATATATTATTCCGTGCCTTCTCGGCAGATTTTTTTAAATTTTGTTTTTTTTTTTTTTATATGGGCATACCAAATACTGGGAATTCCCCGAGCATCCAACACTGGTTTTCTTAATTCGATTTACAATAAATATTATTCGTTTTGCAATCCCATTTTAATTATAACTTCGTTTTAAAGTCATTTTATTTTGGTCCTCTCAGGTAGGTAGCCATCTCTATATATTATAAATTAAAGACCTCCCCCTTGTCTGTCTGTCTGTTCTCAAAACTCAAAAAAACTACCGAACGGATTTTCATGCGGTTTTCAACAATATATAGAGTGATTCACGAAGAAGGTTTAGTTATATAATTTGTCAAGGTTTTGTGTAAATTGGTTGAAATATGTAATTAAAGGAGAATGTCTGTATGTGGTGGACGAGCGGGCTGGCAAGCGGGCGGTGTGGATTTGATTTTTATGTGGATTTGATTTTTATGCAAGTTAACATATGGCGGTGTGAGTTAAAAGGTTGGGTAACTACCCAGTAGATGGCGTTGTGTTTCGTTAGCCACAGCAATGCGTGGCCGGGTCAGCTAGTTTAAAATTGAATCTGAACTAGGTAGGTTTTAGTAACAAAGAAAATTAACTTAACGTTATGTTTCATAAGATATTTAATATTTAATTAAAGTATATGTGATACTACTGTAGTTTTAAGAACATTTTTTTTAACCATGAAAATGCATTTTTTCCATAAATTTGTAATTTTTTTTATATTCAAAATCGTACAACATTGATAAACTGTTTTTATACGACAAATTTTCACTTTTGTTGAGGTAATAAATTGGCCTTATTTATTTATTATTCATATCAGAACTTGAAAAACTACTAACAGCCTGCCTTTGGTCATAGATAAATGCACGCTACTGCTAAATGAGACCCATTAATTGACATGATATAGCTTTGTTTATAATTTACCTCAAACATATTCCTTTACCAACAAAATAAAAACACATTACACCTTATGTACAGGATGTTAAGGGAAGTACCTACCTAAATCAAAATCAAACAATTAAATTAGTCTGGGGACTTAAATTTCAATAACATTTTTTGACTCGGATTAATGTCAGGAATCACAGGCTCAAGTAAGTCAGATACGTCCCTTAACATCATGTTAACTAAATAATTTATGATTGAAGAAGAAGATAACAATAATAATCTAAACGAAAATATGAAAGAGAACAAGACACAGAAAAACAGAAAAAAGATAATGGTCGCAACTGGGACAATAACCTTCAAAAGTTATAAAAAGAGAATTTTTCTTATAAAAAATAAATAATTTATGGTTTAAAAATATCAATTTGGTAGACGGGTATGGGAACCGCCGCCCCGGGAAGCATTTATTGGATAAAGCACCCCTGCAATAGGTCAACCCATGTGGTTCGCTACGTTTGGTGATAGCTTGGATGCCTGGGCTCACGGGGTGAGGTCTACTGCGTGATCCCTGTGGTTCGGTATGTTTGATGACTTAGCAGGGGTGCCTGGGTTCGTGGGGTGAGATCTGTCTAGGTCTTGACGGCGGATGTATTTGCCCACCTGCTGCATGACAGGCCGGGTCGGGAGAGACTGGTGGAGGGAGAACTTTTGACCTCTCCAGCCGGACTCTCTCTCTACCCATCGCCTTGCACCGCAGTGGGAAGAATGGATTCATAAGTCCGTCACTCCTAGACACAGTGACCCTCAGATTTCTATGCATCCCTCATACCTTTTTCAGAACTTCCTCTCCTTCCTTTCCTTAAAAAGACCCTCCACACTTCTTCTCCAAAGAAAGAGAACTATTTACTTGCCAACGTAATTTAGTGCTCATGAAAACCTAAAGATTTTCTTTAACGAATTAAGTAATATGTCTAAGTCCAGTATTATAAATTGGACAAGTCATGGTATTTACCTACTAATTATTATTAATCCTTTCTGTGTTACTAAATCCTACGAACAAAGGAATATAATAATAATAATTTATACAAAGGACATGTAACTACCATAACAACAAATTTGCAAATATAGACACACGTGCTGACGTATTTACTGCTAGTTACTGTCGCTACAGAACTTCACTGTATAACATTTTAGGTGCGAATAACACATGAATTAATTGTATCTAATATTTTTATATTACTTGGCAACTTTCCCTTATCCCTCTCCTCCCCTTACCCTTCCTAACCCAAATCCCTATTTTACAGTCTATTTCAGTTATAATCACACTTATTTTAATGTTGTGTATTAGTTTACCATTTGTTGAATTCACATTTGTACTCTTATAATTTTTTTAAATATTCTAGTTTATATTCAGTTAGTCTTGTTTCTAAATACCTATCTGTGAACATTAATAATTGGTCTGTTTTTTTATCATCCTCTTATGTTTATTGTATTACTAAGACTGTTAATGTTCCATAAATAAATAAATAAATAAATAAATAAATAATTAATTAATTGAGAATGACGAAGAGATGAAGAATCATTATTTGCTATTATTAGAAGTATAAATACTTCAAAGATAGACGAGATAGAAGATAGAGCATTCCTGGAAAATTGTTTAACTCAAAATTTCTTCAGTTCAAAAGAAACCCCTCTTTACTGGAAATGTTTTCAAATGGATGTTTCTTTGAATTTCTTCTGATTGGAACAAGATAGCAGATATCAGACCCTTTTGAAAACTAGAATAAGGAATTTTAGAAATTCAAATGTAAAATTGTCATCAAATGGCCAATCAGCGCCATTTTGTATTGTTTTTACATTTGAAAGGTTGCCATTAATGTAACAATCCCGTTGCGACGTGTAGGAGTGTATCAGTGGGGAAATATGATTGAAAAATATCTCTTCTGCTCGGAAAGCGAAATGACATCTACTTTTTGTACTCCAAATATGCCCAGGAATTGTTGGTTAAAATCCTTCGGGTACGTACTGTTACACCGTGTATAGTAAATCGTGTTTCCCACTACATATCCGGCACCAGCATCCAGGGCCAGGACGGTCGCAGCAACTCACATGTAGATTGGCTTGTCATTGCGTGTATTTTGGCTTGTGAAAGGATATTGTAAAATGTTGTCGGATGTATATTTGTGATTTTGTTAATTTAACTAACTCAAAGCCACAAATAATTGAAATAAAAACTTACTAACCAATACACCGTTCCTTTCAGAGAAAGGTGAATGTAATGGATTTCCACATAATCCTAGCTTTGTTGAACATTTATCCAAACCTTACCTTTTCCTACATTGTTCTGACGGTTCTAACTCTTGGCATGAATTCATTGACTAAAATTTAGAATCAGTTAATCGTGCCGTGCCTTCATTCTTTTCTGGACGCCCTCGATTCCTTCTTCCATCCACTTCCGCATCAAATATTCTCCTGACACTCCATTCTTCGTCCAAGCTCTGTACGTGCCCGAACCATCTAAGCACCCCATACAACACACAACACATCGATATTGCCGTTACACAACGGTTAATCTGAGTTGTCGCCTGTCGCTAAAGTTATAGTATCGCCATGGTATAACTGCTTACTTATTAGGTAGACTGGGTGCAGTAGAGAGTTGACAGTTGACACCTTACTGCAAATTAACTCATTTAAACTTTGTTGGCGACCAAAAGTGTTATCGCCTTGGAGAAATATCACAATTCAGAATCGAAATGTTACTTGAATTGGTTTTAGCCCTGGTTAATGTCCAGATTTCAACAGCCAGGAACTTCTCAACCTTCATCATCCCATCTCCTTCCCTTTTCCATTCCCTTCAGCTTCATAAAATTTGATCGGGGATGTCATATTTCGCATGCTTGCGAACAATCTGCAACAGTTGGAACTCTTGTGCCGTATTCACATCATTTGAAATAATATCTGGACACTTTCTTATACAATATATTAACATAACTATTGCTTGTGATATTTGTTCTCTATAATAAATAAATTCTTTAAATCAACAGTAGTCACTTGTTATGTTATTCTTCACTCTCTATTTTCTGTGTTATTACAGTCAGATACTTTAAGTACCAAAGAAATTTATGCAAAAGAAATCTGATCAAAAATATTATGTGGTTGGCAGGCACTTTATCGATTTATCGCCTGTTTACAATCAGTTCCAAATTTGAAATTAAATTTAAATCAAATCCGAGTTCTAGAGTTCGTTGAACCAGAGTTGTTGTTGTCGCACACAACCGAAATTTATTAAAAGTATTTTTAATAATATTATAGTATTTATTTATCACATATTTTTCAGATTTTGTTATCTTTATCAAATTACGTTTATTTGACTTATTTTTACACCAGCAACTTTTCCTTTTACACCAATCAATTTTCGTTACTTACATAGACACGTCTGCTTGCATTTTTAGCCGTCAGCTGCACTTGATGACTAGATAGCGCCGCGATTTTGACTCGGCGAGTGCATTTATAGCTTCTATTTACGTGCCTAGTTCAAAATTCCCTTAGAAGAGTGAAGAGCGAAGGACGAAGAGCGAAGAACGAAGAGCGAAGAACGAAGAGAGCCACTCGGGCCCTGAATAGAAGCTTTTCATTTAGCGGAACTGGAACAAACAGTGTCGTACGTGTATTTTTAACCGCGGGGCAAAACTTTTTTTCGAGTGCATTTTTACTGGTGCAGTTTGAACGCTTTATTGGTTTTTTTTGCACAGGTGTGGGGAAAATGTAAATAGAGTCTAACGTTGCAGTCGTGACACAGATATGAAGCTTTTGTTGTAGACTATGGCTTATAGCAGGGGTCACCAAATGGCGGACCGCCGACCTATTTTGTGCGGACCTTGTGTTAACAATACAAAATATTTTCCCATTTTGTTGAGGAGCTTTTGGTTATTTTGCCGTTAATAGGAAGAACCCGCGAAGATGACATGATCGACGCGGTGATGGATTATTTCGTTAAAAATGAGTTAAACTTAAAAAAACTTTTATCAGTAACTACCGAAGTTGCATCAGCGATGTTTGGGACCAAAAAAGTTATAGAATGTCGTCAACATCCTCAGTAACATTTACTCTGCATCCTGGTGATGAATGGAGCAATGAAGTTGCAAATATTTTCGGGAGTAATAAAACTGCTCTCCAGATGGAAATGATCTATTTCCAAGAAAATACAGTTTTAAAACACCACAATCAGGAAGTTTCTTGTCAAGAGCTTTGGATAAAATTTGTTTATGCTAATAAATACCCAGAATAAAAAAAAATAGTTTTGAAACTTCTCACATTGTTTGGGTCAACAATTGTTTGTGAAGGAGCATTTTGCAAGATGAAAAAAATAAATTCCGAAGCAGACTTACCAATGAACATCTCCAAGATTTAATGACTATGGCCTGCACAAACTTTAGTCCAAACTTCGGACGGATAGTCCAAGGCAAAAAATGTCATTTTTCTCATATTGTGAAAAAAACCTTTGGTACTTATGTTTATTCGTAACATGTTATCCATACTAATATTATAAATGCGAAACTGCTCGAGTTTGTTTATGACGCTTTCACGCATAACACAATATAAAGACTTTAATAATTTTTTCACCAATAGAAAGCTAAATTATACGCGCAGACTACAGATTGTATATGATGATAAGCTCTGGCGTTATGAAATTATAAATATTAATATATTATATTTGTTATACGTTTTCTGTCGCTAACAAAAGCGAGTTTTTGCTAACGTCAGAAAAAATCTTTTCCATAAAAACAATGTTGATATATTTTTGGGCTCTAAGCTGGTAGGTACTCAGTATACTGGTCGGCTACTACTGCAGAAAATTCAAATATTAGAATTCGTTTTTTTTTTTGGACAAGCTTGGAATAAATGTCAGGTGAGAGTGCCTATATTAAAAATATAATTCGTAACGATTATATAGACTGAATGATAAATAGGGTATTTTTTATTCTATTTACGAACTTCCAAATATTTAAATAAAAATAAACATCCGAAATGTTTGTAAGCGCATTAATTCCGAACGAATGAACAAAATTGGATAAGTAATTCTTTTTTTCTTTGAGCTATACAGCATTATGAAATTTAGGTGGTAGGCGAGATGTTTGAAAACTGAATGTAAGGGAATGAATATATGGAATGCGGGAGGGGATGGGGGTGGGGGTGGGGGGGGGGGGGGGAGATAATTGATAAGTGCAAGCGCTACAGTGATTTCCCGTAATACCATGCGAGCGAAGCCGCGGGGAAAAGCTAGTTATTTAATAAAATAATGGCCAGGAATCCATTCGTTTTGTGTCTACACATATTTAAATAGTACAGTTTATTATTTGAATTGTTAAGCCGTTGGGGGGGGGGGGGGGAGTAGGGTTTTTCCCTTCCGGACCGCGACGGTCATATTATTTTCAAAAACGGATCCCTAATGAAAGTAATTGGTGACCCCTGGCTTATAGTATTGAGTTAGAAGTTCAGTGTTGTTGATGATTTGGTGGTTGTCACAATCGTTTAGTGATAGTGTTGGTTCGCCCCATAATACGACGCCAAACGTGCTGCTTATTACTGAGTTGTATTAATTCCACTGCCCATTCGTGGTTCGAATGCCAGGGATTGTATTAAAAGCAGTGCTGATAAACATTTTGTACAAATTAATATATTGAAAAAACTGTTGTATTTTGACATAAAATGAAACAATTATATATCTAATTTTAGTGGTCTATGTAATACGTGATGCATACTGATCATTTAGAATTTAATATAGTACTTTTGTTGTGTTATGTTGATAAAATTGTCAAAATCCGCTTCCTTTGGACATGGCGTCGAACACTTCGCGTAATTGAATTAATCTTAACAAAATTAAAATATAAAACGAATACTAGCTTTTCCTAAGGGACCATCCATAAATTACGTCACACCTTGAAAGAGGGGGGGGGGGGGAGTAGAGAAGTGTGACATTGTATGACAAGGGGTATGGGGGGGGGGGGTCCCAAGTTACATGAAAAAGTCCAAATTATTAAAACGCAAAACTTAATGTAAACGAAAAACTTAAAAATATTTTGAACTACTGCTTTGATAATTTTTAGATGTAAAATTGCAAAATATGTGACGTCACACTAGGGGGGAGGGGGTCTCATTAATGTGACGATGTATGACAGGCACATGGGGGGGGGGGGGGAGTCAAAAATCATGAAATTCGTGTGACGTAATTTATGGATGGCCCCTAATAATAAATAATAAAGCTAAGTCTATTTAAATAAGAAATATTCCGTACTAACTGTATGGAGTAAGACAAGTTTAATAAAGTGTTTTATACAAACATTGGAATAACGGCTTAGTTTGTATTATTTTAATAAAAAAAAACTTTAATGAAAAAAATTCAACTTTTTAAAGTCATCATTTTTCATTTTCAATAAAAGTAAGATTAAAATTTACGTTTTAGTACGAAAAATTGTAGGAATAATAATTTTGCGAAGGCAATATTAAAAAAAAACAATTCTGTGTTCTGGGAGATTTTAAATATCAAACCATAAAAAGGCAATTCGTTTAATGGGTGTTTTTTTAAAAAATATCTCTGATTTTAATAACCAGATAGTTCCCTGATCGAAATGTGATTATTATATACCAGGCAGCAGATCTTATGTTTTAATTGGATATTTTATTTTTATTCTATCATTTCTCTTTTTTTATTCATATTTACACAAAATATATATGTAAGCTTATAATATGTAATGCAAACGCCATTTATAAGTGAACCTATTTTTTTATTATTTTGATAACTATGCAAAGCAAACAACAGTAATAATCATGTATTAATTGTTTATTTTATTTTTTATTTTAACTTTATGAGTAAAACCTCAAACTGTAATATTTAATTAAATGAAGACATTATGAGCGAAACTCAATCGAAAATCTGGAAACAGAAAAATCAGAAAAAGATATTGGCACCTCTGGGACTCGAACCCAGGACCTCCCTACTTTCCGGGTTGGGCGCTCTTATCCACTGAGCTAAGGTGTCGATATCCAATTCGGTCACTTTTAACTGTACCATGCTTCGACTAAGAACCACCCATATTATCTTCATTTTTCTTAACGCATATTTTTATTGGCTGCCATCTTTATGAATGATTGCAAGATTCAACTCGAACTAAATGCAATCTAGATGGTGTCTGGATAAATTATTATCCATTTTATTTAATGTGCGACATCTATTGACTCTTCTGCAAGTCTGGGATGAATATAATTATTTATTATTTTAACTTTATGAGTAACACCTCAAAACCCAACCCGGAAAGTAGGGAGGTCCTGGGTTCGAGTCCCAGAGGTGCCAATATCTTTTTCTGATTTTTCTGTTTCCAGATTTTCGATTGAGTTTCGCTCATAATGTCTTCATTTAATTAAATATTACAGTTTGAGGTTTTACTCATAAAGTTAAAATAATAAATAATTATATTCATCCCAGACTTGCAGAAGAGTCAATAGATGTCGCACATTAAATAAAATGGATAATAATTTATCCAGACACCATCTAGATTGCATTTAGTTCGAGTTGAATCTTGCAATCATTCATAAAGATGGCAGCCAATAAAAATATGCGTTAAGAAAAATGAAGATAATATGGGTGGTTCTTAGTCGAAGCATGGTACAGTTAAAAGTGACCGAATTGGATATCGACACCTTAGCTCAGTGGATAAGAGCGCCCAACCCGGAAAGTAGGGAGGTCCTGGGTTCGAGTCCCAGAGGTGCCAATATCTTTTTCTGATTTTTCTGTTTCCAGATTTTCGATTGAGTTTCGCTCATAATGTCTTCATTTAATTAAAAATTGTTTATTTGATTTTATTGTTTCTGTTCTCTTCTTCTTTATAGTTCTCATTAGTAGGACTATATTATGAAATGCAAACACCAGCTACCTTTATGTTTTAGTAGATGTATGTATTTTTATTCCTTTTTTTTATTATTATTATCATTTCAATAACTATAGTATGCAATGCATACACAAGTTACCTATATGTTTTAATCCTTTTTTTTCAAGAACCTATAAATATAAACATTTTTTAAAGTAATATTATTCTAATAACTAGGCTAAACAAATAACAGTTAATATGTTTTAAATTTTCCAATTTTATTTTTTATTCTTTCTCTTCTTTTTATTTCCTCAATTTTCCCTCTTTTTTGTACAAATAATGGTCCTTATATTCACACTAATCCTAATTTGACCGTCCTAAAACGGGAATCATCCTAGTTGGACAGTCAAAAAATTTCATAAATAATGTATGTACAATATTTTACTAAATAAAAATAAATAAATAAATAATATAATAAAATAACCGGTTCAGGAAAAAAACTTGTGTATTTTTTTTTTTACATTAACTCCACACACTCATCTTTGTATATTTTCAACCTTAAAATGTAGTTTAATGAGTTAATAATACATTTACTGTTTAGTTTAATATATTTAACCAATCAAATCCTACATTGCCATTATTTTTTTTGCTACCGTAAACATTCTGTTTTAATGTTTAAAACCGGTGAATTGGCTCTGGAGGCAAAGGAAATTAAAATCCACATTTATATTTACATATCCAAAAAACTCATATTATTCATAAAACTTCCAACCGCGATGAAAATCATTATCCAAAGTCAACTTCAACATTGCCCGCAGCTTTATTGCAAAAACAGTTTTTGCTGACATGAAATTTTCTGGGCGAATTTTTGTCATAATATGCAAAAAATAACACGGTAAATTAAAATGTCGAGAATGTGACGAAAATATTATTTCCAAAATTCATTGAGGAACCTATTTAACCTTTGTCATGTGTCATGTCAAAAAACAATAATTGACAAAGGTTTTTTTGTCTGTTTACCATCGCTGATACTACATCACGAAGGCCGAGCAAAGACAGACTGTATATTAATATTAGGGTTGACAGAAGCTGAAGATATTAAAATTTCCTAGAATTTGTTTATTTAAATACATACTGCAAAAAGTGGGCCGGCATCAAGTTCCTAATAATTGTTTCTCATAAAAAACACATTTACATACAAATTTTTCTCATAAAAAGTCAAAACAAATACAATTTAATGTCATATTTTGTGTATGCCATGTTTACGGGAATAGAAACAAATTGAGATCTGTAATCTGTCTTAAAATAAATAAAGGAAATTATTTTGTATATTTATTATTACAAATCTTAGACTCAATTTTAATGTTGTCTCCAAAGTTCAATCTCGGATTATCTCATAATTTTCGCTTTGCGTCACATTTTAAGAAAAGTTATATCATAATACCTACATCAAATATAATACAGCTTTGTAAATTGCATGCTACAAAATTGCACAATGCCTTTCCAAATGTAATTAAAAATACCACGGGGATAAACAAGTTTACAAACAAAATATGGCTAAGTAAACTTGAAGATGAGGAAATCACAAACATTATCAATTAACACCAACATAACAACCTACAGATAGTCTTGGAACAGGAATCCTTAGTGAGGAGAATGTGAATATACTTTAATCTTTAAGGATCCACTATTCGAATTTCGACCGATTTCTTACATATCTCCCTTAAACATTTGAAGTTTTTAAGCTCTTAAAAAAATATATGTTATTTTTTAAGGTAATAGATACGTTCTACGCCGAAACGCAAATTATAGGAAATTCCCTCGATGGAAAAAAATCGCAAAGTATGCTCTGAAAATTATTTAAAACAAGTCTATTTCTATTATTTTACAAGTTAGTGAAAAAAATCACCATGTTTCTTTAAATGATACTTAAGATACGTTCCACCAGATTTTTGCTCTATTTTAAACGAGTCATGTTTTATTAAGCTTTTTCGCAATTTTCGCCGCGATTTCATCACTTAAAATATTAGCGCGCTCTGTCCAACATTCGTAATTACACATCTCTCCATCTTATTCTTTTTCAGCCGTATAGCGCCGCCTTAACGGTTATAATAATAATAAAAAAAAGATTAACCTTGTAATTGGATGTCAAAGTCAAGAGCGCTTTGGTTTTGTGAGGCGGCTGCATACGTTTTCCCCAATTCCTCTCTGGATTTTGACACTAGTGCAAATGTTTTTTTGATATAATATAGATATCAACCACTAGCGTGTCGCTATGTTTTGATTTTTTTGATAAATTACTTTTTATAAGAGTAAGAACCTTTCAAAAATCGTTAAAATTTATTGGTTTTAACGCCATCAACAAATGTTTAGTATACAAACTAGACAATGTAATAAAAGCAAGACGGAGAATATTTTCTTCTAATAGGTTAAAAAAATCGGTTCAGTTTTGGAGGAGAAAAGGGGGAATACAAAACCTCGATTTTGATGATTTTGTTTAGGTATTATCAGCCTGAGGTGCAGTTGTCTCTTTCGCTCAGTACTCGGGGGTGTAAAAGCGAAAGTGACAGCAACATTTTGGTAAAATGGCTATTATTGAAAATTTTCGCCACCATATTTCCTCTTAACAGCGGTATCGAATTCGTCCACTAAACTTGAGCGATAAAAAAGCTAACAAACTGGAAAATAAACTGCGAAAAGCACAATGGTGTATTATAATTTATTATTTAAAAGAGGTGTTATGGCAACCCTGCTTATAATAAATATAACGTCAATCTATAATTATTATTATTGGCGTTTTAATTTATTCATGTGTATTGTTCATCGTTTGATTCTAACTGCGCCGACATTGTTAAATGAATCGAGCAGAACATTGATCTGTTGCAATAAATATATTCACAAGTGAATAAAAATATTCAAATTGTTGTTTTGAATATTGTCGAATCTTTTTCGATACAATCTAATATTAGCAAATTAATATTACGGAATGAAAGATTCGGAATGTTTTAGATTTTTTCAATGGATTAACATTTTTTTATGGTACAGTGTACCTACCTACAGATCTCCTGTGTATTTATTACAAGATTTCGTCAGAGTTTTAACATGTTTTTCGATGTTTTCTTTTTGAATAATCGAAAAATATATAATACAATATGGCGTCTTACGAATACCTATCCACACCTATAATATGTATTATTCGACATTTCAAACCTGCAAAAATCGTGACAGGTATGACGTTGCGAGCTGAAAATAGGTGCACTATAGAAATTCTGCTTCAATTTTTTTTCCATTTACACTGACAAAGCGATTTTCGCAATTTTACTAAACTAAAAAAAAAATAAAGCGTATCACGCCTTTTTTGCTGCAAAATACTAAAAAGTTAGCATAAATATCAATTTTTTGATAAATACTACCGTTTTTTCCGAAAAATAACACCGCATTTTACAAAAATACAACGCGAATTTCGCCAAAAATAACGCGATTTTCGCAAAAAATAACGCGAATTTCGCAAAAAATAACGCGAAATTTTCAGGTCCCTATTTATAATTTATTTTAAATTATTTAACACTTGCGAAATTTCACGAAAACGGTGCTAACCCAATATCCATTTAATAAAATAAATAATATCATTTAATATAAATGGCGTTTAACCGTTGTAAATATATTGAGTTAATTTTTCAGAACGTTTTAAATGGTTTTTGTATAGATTAGGCTTGTTCCGATTTCTCCTCGCTCCAAAACACAATAAGCAGCTAACTCCGTTGTTAGTAGCGTTGAAAATTCCTTCGCGAAATTAGTTCCGTTGCTTTCCGCCCAATAAGACCGGAGACTTCTTTTATAGGAATAAAGTTCAGTCGGTCAAGCGATGCATCGTAATTAGAAGTAACACGATCAGTCAAAACTCAGTTTTATTTGGGTGACTGAATCAAAAACGGAAATGTAATAAATTTGTAACTAATATAAGTTTTTTTGACTAGCTGACTCAAAAATGGAACTGCAGAGAGTGTTGGTACTGGCTTTATGACGTATTACCTAGTATAAATTTTATTTTGGTAGCTGATTTAAAAATGGAACTGCAATAATATTGAAACTATTTTTTTAATACTGGTTTTATTTGGGTAGCTGATTCAAAAATAGAACTGCACTAAGTTTGAAACTAATGTATTGTTTTACTTGGGTAGCTGATTCAAAAATGGAACTGAACTAAGATTGAAACTAACGTAATACAAGTTTTTTTTATTTGGGTAGCTGATTCAAAAATGGAACTGCATTAAGATTTATTTTTTATTTTTTTTATTTTATTAATCTATAAACATAGGGTTTTACATAGGGTTTAATTGATGCCTGTCTCACTAGGATTTACCTGTGTTGAGACAGGCTTAGAGGTACATATTTAAAATTACAGGAATATTTCAAGTTACATTCAAATTCAATTGAATACTATAAAAATGGAAAGGTGATTGGAAGTGTGGGTAAATACTTTAAAGAGAGTTATGTAAATGTAGGAAGAGATGATGTACAGTGAATAGTAAATCCTGTCAAATCTATTTATGGGATTGATTAATTAATTTGACATGATTCTATTTTTAAATTATTTTACATGGATTAGGTCGTATGCAAATTGTTTACTGTCTATTTATGATTTATTTTACAGATGTTTGCAGTAGTGTGGCGTCCAATACTTATAATCCATTTCTTTACGTCTTGTTTGAATTTAGTCAAGGATTCAGTATGTCTGATTGTAGCTGGTAGTGTATTGTATAGTTTGCAAGCTATGTATTTACTGCGCCCTTGAGGTGATTTTTCACAAAAACGGCGCTCTACAAATTATCCAATTATTATTATTATTATTATGAAGTGTCTTTGTCCAAAGGTAGTTTTGGAAAAAGGAGTTTGGAGAAGTTCTTTGTTTTTGGCTCGGGTATTGTGCATTGTTTGTGTTGTTTTGTATGATGTTTTGTTGTTTTTGTGTAAATTAACTAATATGGATCTTGCGTAGAGTTGTTTAATGTCCATAACGTTGAAAGTATTGAAGATCGTATCAGTGCTGGTAGTAAGAGGCAGTTTAAGGATAATTTTTATGGTAAGTTTTTGTGCTTTAATGATGGGGTCGAGGACACTGGAAAAAGCATTACCCCAAGCTAAAATTCCGTATTCGATGTGAGATTGGCATAGTGAGATTGAAACTAATGTAATACTAGTTTTATTTGGATAGCTGATTCAAAAATGGAACTGCACTTAGATTGAAACTAATGGAATACTGTGTAAAAATATAATATGTTTTATTTGGTTAGCTGAGTTGAAAATGAAACGGCAATACGATTGTAAATAACGTACGTAATACTATTCTTATTTGGGTAGCTGATCCAAAAATAGAGCTACACCAAATTTGTTACAAACGCAATTTGAATCATGGATTCGGATGAGACGTATGTGAGCCGGGACAAATTTGGTCTGCAGTGATTAAACGGGTTAATAAATATGGTTTTCAATATCACAGGTAATAAATACTGTGAGAAACGATGACGAAACGTATTTCAATTGCAACGTTAAAATAAACTAACCGTACCGCGTAAAAGGAGTAGTGATGTAATTAAATCATTTCAAAATGCGACTTCTTTGTACGGACAATAATTATTACATATTGAGGGCATTCTTAACTCCATATTTCTGTTAGTTCCATTACCGCAAAATGCTAAGGTGTGCCGAACTGGTGAAAATGACTATTTAAGGCATATTCAATACCTCTAATGTCTTTTTAAGGCAAACTATTCAACTTGTGACGTGCCTTTTTAAGGAATAGTTAATATGTGAAATGTTGCGCACTGTGAATGAACAGAATTTTGCTGAAGATGGTACACATTTCTTCATAGGAAATGTCACTGTTTACGATATTTCATAATATTATTTTTATGGTTTGGGCATGTAGAGCGAATGAACGAACGGAAAGGAGTGAAAGAAGAATATATGACGCAACTGTGAATGGTAGAAGAAGTCGGGAACGAACCCAGGCACCCCTGCTAAGTCATCAAACGTAGCCAACCACTTGGGGTGACCTGTGGCAAGGTGTTGCTTATACGTATATTAAATAAAACCCCATTGTTCTTGATTCAAATGACGTTGCATGTTAAAAAAATTACGTTTATCGAGAAATTCCCAACAAAAAAGCTGTGCAAATTTCATAACGGGAGGCCACTGTTTTAGTGGTATTGTTGCTTCTTAGAAACAAAATTTCTCCTTTGATTGGAGTTTGATGTTTGACACATTTTGACGATAAACATTTTGACAATATACATTTTGACAACAAACATTTTGACAACAAACATTTTGATAATATACATTTTGACAACAAACATTTTGACAACAAACATTTTGACAACAAACATTTTGACAATAAACATTTTGACAAACATTTTGACAACTAATGTTATTATTTATTCATAGAATGTTTCGACATGCCAATAATATAAAATAAGCTTGTTATTTGCTTGTAAATTTTTACAGAAGATAATCGTTACTGCGTCTCGGTTATTAACATTATTAGTTAGCAGATAATTAAGACAGTCTTACCAGGCTTAAGAGAAATACCACCCTACCTGTTGCAGTGTCGACACTTAATAATAATAATGGTAAAGCAATAATCTGTGTTTTTTTGAGAATACAATATTATTCGCAGGTTTATTTGATGCTTCTTTATACAAGTGTACAAGAGAATGTGGCAGTTTTTGTTTACCTAACAAGGCCATCTGTTAGATATTACATTACATTTGACGGAGTGAAAATTTAGATTTCACATTTTAAAATCTAATAGATCAATGTCGACGGTCAGAATTTTCTAATTATTGTCAATTCGTCAGGCAAATAACCCAAATATACGAGTATATGAACAAGGACCTATAATGAACACATTTTTATAATAATACTAGCAGACCCGGTCACACGTTGCTGTGGCTAACGAAACACAACGCCATTACCCAATCTTTGTAACCAACGCCATCTGTTAATTTGCATATCAAATCCACACCGCCCGCTTGCCAGCCCGCTGCCCGCTGCCCGCTGCTTGCTTGCCAGCCCGCTCCCTTTATTTATATATTTCAACCAATTTACACAAAACCTTGACAAATTATATAACCTTCTTCGTGAATCACTATCTATTGGTGAAAAACGCATGAAAATCCGTTGCGTAGTTTAAAAGATCTAAGCGTATAGACAGCGGGAGCGACTTCATTTTTTTCTATGTAAAGATAACAAAACACATAAAACTTATGTCCGCTTAATTTATTTTTGCCCGTAACCGGTTTCAGCTTGTTAAAGCCATCTTCAGACTTGTACAAATTATTCTTAATCGAGAGTTTTAACACATATTATATGTTTGAGAGGAAGGGGGAAAGTCTACATGGATTTTATTCAATTAATATGGTTTTTTCAATACTTGTTGCCATATTGTCTTTGACGATTGGGTTTTTAGTTATTTGGCTATTAGCAGTTAGTAATAAAGTATGTCTACAATAGATTCGTACTTCCGTCACCCCTGGACATACTGACCCCCAGATTCCTACCCACCCCTCGTAACTTTTTCCTTCCCAGAACTTCCTCTCCTTCCTTTCCCTAAAAATACCCTCCACACAGCATCCCCAAAGATCCGGAGTGCAGTCTGCAGTAGCTCACTCAATTCAGATCTCATTTAGACAGCTTCTAGTTAGGCCGACTATGGTAGTCACCACTTGTAATACGCGAAGTATTAAATAAATCCCAGTTTAATATAAAAGAATTCTCAATTTATTTTTTTTATTTTTTTATTTATTTTTTATTTTTTTATGAGAAAAACTCTCTTTTTATAACATTTGACGGTTATTCCCATCAACGTAATATATAACGGTTTGACAGAAGGTGGCAATAGCGAAATTGGATAACGCGCACGTCCCGGTTAGACGAGAGGTCTGGGTTCGAGTCTCAGTTGCGACCATTGTCTTTTTCTATTTTTCTGTCTTGTTTTCTTTCATATTTTCATTTGGATTTAAAGTGTTATCTTCTTCTTTAATGATATAAAAGAATTCTATTCTTTCCCAAGAAATTATCTCCTCCCAAGACGAGTTAGAGCACTGTTTGTGTGTCACAACAGATATTCACATAAAAAAACCAAAGATTAATTTTGATCGACACGTTCTTAATTATAGAGTTTATAAGAACGTTAATTATTGTAGTAATAAGTAAGCGAATGCATTAGCAAAAAAAAAACTATAAATCAATCATCTAAAACGAAAGTTACTCTTAAAAAAACAGTTTTCTAATACAAAAAACCCGATTTGAAACTGTTTATAATATACTGCAAAGCCGCTACGTTCGACTTGCGCAGAAATCTCAAATCTGTGTAATACATTTTGATAGCATTTTAATTAAATTGATTCAACATGCGAACGGCCTCTTTAACCGGTTGGTCGTTGAATATTCAACAGAAAATAAGAGTTTTTATGGTTGGGAGTTGTTTTTTTTTTTGTTTATACCATCGCGTTCTCCGGGTCAAGGTGATCTAATAGCTCAGAGGCGTGCATCCGTGATAATTCACGTTTAATGTTCTATAATCCCCCTCTATTGTGTACACGGTTGCCTGCTTTCATATTACGCTACCCAGAATTATACCCTTCACACACTCACGGTTCGTAAATTGTAATTTATTATGATGATTTTATCTTGACCATAAAGCGGAAAAATGGCGTCGACAATTTGGCATTTTTTTCTGCGTATAATTTTTAGGCCAACACAACTGTTTACAAAATAATTTCCATCATGAGCGAAGGAGCTTCGATATAAAAATAACACGCCACCGTATTGTTTATCATATACGTAATATAAAAAAGAGAATTTACTGGTCTTACCTGCAAAGAAGAAATTCTGTGTTGTTCTGAAACAGTGAAATCTCTCGAACGGTGAGCATCAATTAATTTTCAAAACTTTTCTCTCTAGATTTTGTATGTCAATGAAAATATTTCAGCTAGTTATGTCTTCGACATCATGAGTTATCGAGCTTATTGATAATAACCATTTAACGCTAGAAAATATGACAACACTAAACGGTTCGTAAATTCTCGTATTTTTTATCTTAACTAAAAAATCTGTCTCCACTAAAAACAGGTGAATAGTATCTAAGCTTCGACGTCACGAAATTTGCCAAGATTTATCTTTTAAAAACTTGGGAAGCGGGTATGGGTACCGCCGCTCCGGGAACCATTTATTAGGTAACCAACACCTCCGCTATAGGTCACCTCAAGTGGGTCGCTACGTTTGGTGATTTAGCAGGGGTGCCCTGGTTTATAGGGGTGAGGTTTGTCCGGGTCTTGGTGGCGGTTACGTCAGCCCACAACGTGGCAAGCCGGATCGGGAGAGATGGTTGAGGGAGACGTTTTGACCTCTCCAGCAGGATTCTCTCGGAACATCGCCTTACAACAGTGTGAGGGATGGATTCGTACGCCCGTCGCTCCTGGACAATCCCCCAGATTCCTATTCACCCCTCATACCTTTTTCCTTCCCAGAACCTCATCTCCTTCCTTTCCTAAAAATACCCTGATTGGATATATTTTCCTCCGGCGATTCTCATGTGGAACAAAAAAATGTAAACAAAAAATGTTTTCTTTTTACAAGCATATCTACCAATCAAATTTTAGACATGTCATTAAAAATATTTTGCATTTTTATTAGAAAATAACTTCTTCTTCTTCTTTCGTATGGTGGGGGGGTCAGAGGGGGACATCTAGGTCTGCGAGCCAGTCTAGGGCCTCAGCCGTTGCCCTGTGGACCTCATCAATCCCGCCGGGGAATGAATGGAGCGGGCATTCGTTGACCACATGTTCAGTGGTCTGCACCTCACCGCACTCACACATCTCCGACTCTTTTAAGGCCCCATTTATACATCATATGGGCACAACGGCTATGGGAGCACCTTATCCTATTGATGGCGGACCAGAGTTTGCGAAGCAATGAGAACCCAGGCTGTCTCACAGTGGGGTCTTGTACGAGATGGGCATTTTTCACTTCGGCCGATTGCCACTCAACTCAACTTTGTGTTCAGTTTGATGGAAAAAAATATTTACCATGACCCCCATCCCCGCTATCTTGGAGTAACTTTGGACAGGAGCCTGAACTACCGGCAACACATGGAAACAGTGGGCAAAAAAACCAGGACAAGACTAAACTTAGTCAGTAAGCTAGCTGGAACTAGCTGGGGATGCGACGCCAACACGCTTAGAACGGCATCCATAGCTCTGGTTTTCTCAGCAGCTGAATACTGTGCTCCAGTATGGGCTAGAAGCGCCCACACTTCCATGGTCGACGTTCAGCTTAATGCCACAATGAGAACCATAAGCGGAACGTTAAAATCTACTCCTCTCCCTTGGCTCCCCGTACTTGCAAATATAACCCCGCCAAATATCAGGCAAGAGATTGCAACACTAAGGGAGTACAAAAAGGCGCTGCAAAAAGCGCAATACCTTTGCACGATGATGTCGTCTGTCACCCGGCATGCCGCTTAAAGTCCCGAAAACCCTTCTGGACAGAAGGAGAAAGACTCCTCCATTCACCTCTCGCCCCAGAAGATAGGTGGAAGCTTGAGAAAATGACTTAAAACGTGTTGTTTTGAGTTACATCATTAAAAATCGTGCTATTTATAATAATATTACAAGTTTTATTAAAATACCTAAACAAAATTCATGAAATAATACTTCAAGTCATTTTACTCAAACGGTACTTACTTCCTTTTGAAACTGGTGGTTTCGCTCAAAAACTACGAAAACACCAACGACCAATTTTGAAAAATGTTATTTTAATTTTCAGCAAAGCTTGTGGGACATACTTGGAAATAACAACCATAGAAGGCTATCTCCTTCATTTCTTTTTAACTTCATACCGTCAGTATTTTTATGAAAACAGCCATCTAAAAATGCTTTTAAAATAATGTTATTTCCATCTGCTGAAAAAACTGCCAGGGAAATTGAATTCCCGGACAGTTTCAGACAACTATTATAGACTCCGGAAAATTTTGGCTGACAAGTATAGGTACCTTTGAGTCATGTTATTTCTAGAAAACGGATATTGCATAAATGCATATGTGCATATAATACCCAAATGCATATTTCGGTCCTATCTCGTAATGTGTATTTGATGCGCTTCTATTAACTAGATCTAGTTATGTGAACAGCAGGAGACCTCGCAACCGGAAAAGCATGTTTCTAATTTTCTATTATTATAAATCAAAACCAAAAATATCTATTACTTAATTATAAATATTATTATTTTTTGGGTATGTTTTAAGGTTTTCACGGCCAAAAAGTATTTTTGTTATTGTTTTTGGGGTGTTATGCCGTGTTTCGCTACCTCCTTCTTTAGCCAACGTTTCGGACAGCGTTACAGTGTCCATCATCAGGGCAGATGAGTAAATGATATTGGTGAGAGTGTTTACTTATGTGTGTCGAAGCCAAAGCTAAACGCAAAAAACCATGCTGAATTTTTTCTAACACCAGCTCGTAGAGAAATGGAGCTGGCAGCACGGTATCGCTTCGACACACATAAGTAAACACTCTCACCAATATCATTTACTCATCTGCCCTGATGATGGACACTGTAACGCTGTCCGAAACGTTGGCTAAAGAAGGAGGTAGCGAAACACGGCATAACACCCCAAAAACAATACCAAAAAAATTATTATTTTTTATTTTAACTTATTTTTCTTAAATTTTTTATTTTAACTTATTTTTTATTAAAACTCAAATTGTAATATTTAAGGTGTCAACACCTTGGCGCAGTGGTCAGCGTGCTCGCCCGGAAAGAGAGAGGTCGTGGGTTCGAGTCCCAGAGGTACCAATCTTTTTTCTGATTTTTCTGTTTCAGATTTTCGATTGAGTTTCGCTCTTAGTGTCTTCATTTAATTAATTATAAATAATTTATTTTGTGATACATTTTTTGAAGTGAAAACTCCTTTAGCACTGTTGTGATTTGAAACTCGATGAAACGGAAACGAGCTACACTAATAAGAGACAAACACATTCTCGTACAAAGGATTTAGCTTGTGAGAGAATGATATAGTATAATTGGTCTCCTTTTTGTGAGGTGCTTCGTACCCTCCCCACTCTTGTCTACTTTCTTTACCCTGATAAATATTTTAATTTGGGATGCGGGTATGGGTACATTTACTGGATAACCAGTATTCCTGCCATAGATCATCCCAATTGGTTGGTCTATATTTGGTGACTAAGCAGGGGTGCCCGGGTTCATGGAGTGAGGTTTGTATAGTTCTTGGCGGCAGATGCTTTTGGCGTGCCGATTGGAAGAGACTGGTTCATGAAGACATTTTTACCTCTCCAGCTGGACTCTCTCAACACAACGCCTTGCACCGCTTTGAGAGGGACGGATTCATACGTCTGTCACTCCTGGATACACCGACCCTCAGATTTCTACTAACGCCTCATACTTTTTCATTCCCAGAACTTCCTATCCTTCCTTTTCATAAAAATTATTTCAGTTCCAATTTTGAAAATGACACTTAAATTCAAACTTAAGTAAATCCGAGTTCCAGAGTTACGCAGGACACACGCACAGCCGAAATTATGTAGTATTTTTTATTATAATTATTTCTTAATTTAAATTCGTACATCGCCTGATACATAATCCTCATTTGCACCGATTCTTGGCATGTCCCGATTACTTCCCCACCTTCCTCTTCCCCATCTCCTTCCCTACTCCCCACTACCTTCAGCCTCACAACATACCCCAATTGGGGATGCCATAGTCTCACTGGCTCCAGACGGGAGCAGCTGGTGACTCTTGTGCAATATTCATATTAAACTTCTTTGTTACTTTTATTCTCCTTTTTACATCGGCTCCACGCGCCCAACAATTTCATTCATCACACTTTTATCAACGTTTTCGGACGTCAAAAATTTAATTTGATAGCCCTGCGCATATAAAATAACATTATTGCATTGTAAAATTCTGTAAATGTGAGTTACGTCTTTTTACACGCATTTTGACAGTCATCTTTTAACAGTCGTTCTGTTTTTAGGTCTGAAAGTATCTAGTCCCTACCCTTTTATGGACTTCTTGAAATAATAATGTAATTCTGGCTACATCGATCCAATTTCGCATCGCTGCCTTTTATATCCGCTCTGTACCTATGTTATAATATGATCAATTATTCTTAGCATCACTTCAAAGATTTTATCAGCATCCCTGTTACAATTTCTGCAGCCGTTTTGTGAAAACATTCTCTCGAAGGGTGCAATTAGTATCCTTGATATCTCGAGTCATTAATCCACTTGTTTCAGTTCTTCAAACAAGAGTTCCAGCAAATATTATGAAAAGTTAACGTTGTTTACAGATGTTTGGAATATGAAATAGATACAGCCATTTATCTTGTATTATTCTATTCATATTATTACACCAGTATTCACTAGCTGTTTTTTCTTATTAATGAACGACTGAAGCACATGAATCAAAAATTGTAGTGTTTTTTAAACGGCGAAATGTATTTTTTGTATTTCTTGAGCATTAACTATGTGACAATTTTTAGACATTTTTTTTTGAAGAGTTTTGTTTACAACTAGCGAGTTCCCTTAATAAAGAAATTGTTTCTCTCTACGTGTCCTTTCCCATTCGTCCCGTTCCCCTTCCGCCTCCCCTTCATCTCCCTCGTCCCCTTCCCCTACCGCGTTCCCATTCTGCCTTTCCGTCTTCCCTCTCCCCACTGCCCTTGCCCTCTTCCCCCGTCCCGCGAACCCTTCTCCCGAGTTCCCCTCCCCCCTCCCAAGTTCCCCTCCCCCCTCCTAAGTTCCCCTCCCCCCTCCCGGATTCGCCTTCCCCCTCCCGCAAATCTCCCTCAAGGGTTACCCTCCTCTCTCCCGGGTTACCCTCCTCCCTCTCGCATTCCATACATTCATTCCCGGTACATTCAGTTTTCAAACAGCTCGCGTGCCACCTATTGCAATTTCTTTTATACAAATTTCATAATGCCAGAGCTCACCAGTATATACAGAAACCATCGCTGGCAGGCACACATCAAATCGCCAAAGTTTCATCGCAAACGGATGAACTGTTAGCAACGCATAATTTCATGATGCCAGAACTCACTATTGTATATACTAAGAATCGTGGGCATGCGCACATCAAATCTCCAAAGTGTCATCGCAATCGGATGAATAGTTTAGCAACGCATAGCATACATACACTAAACATATTTTCATTTTATGTATATTTACAATTACAATGTACATTTTATAATTTTTGAAGTGAAAACTTCTTTACCACCGAGAGACAAACACATACATCTATAGAATTTAGCCTGCGAGAAAATGAGATGGGTATAATAGATAGAAACAAAAAAAAAATTGTAAACAAAATAATAGCACCCTGTAAGTCGCCTTTGTTGACCATGTTCCCTTTTTATTTTGACTCCTCCCACCGTGCCCTTTCCTTTTCAAATCACCACTCTCACTACACTCACCTATTAATAAGTAATCATTTTTAAGAATGCTTGTGAATGATACGGATGTGTTGAAACCGGTGATTTGAAACTCGAAACAAACAAATATCTACAAATTTTAAATAAAACTTTTCAAACCAAAATGATAAAATGTATATTTACAAGCTCTATCGCGCTTGCTGGATATATAACGCTGTGACCTGAAAATTCCATGACAAATATGATGTACATTTTTCATAACGCCAGAATTTACCGTTTTCTGTGTCAGCAAACAGATTTTCAAGTTTGTGGAGAGAAGGTTATGTTATGGTTCGTGGTTCACGTGAGAGCTTATTCGTAGCTTTAGAGCCCGGAACTTTTAAACCCGGTATTGGGTGATCGACTCGACAAGGTATTCTTTACAAAGAGACACGGAGAGAATTTTGCCCTAACGATAAATTAATAAATCATCATTTTAAGAGTATTTTAACGATTTTTCGTAATAAAATTGGTTATTAATTAAGATGTCATTTCGCCGTCCGATGATTTTTTTTCTATTAAATACATTAAAAATATTTTTCCATCATAAATCGGGCCAAAAAAAACTATCAACCTTCGCACGCTACGTAAATTTTGATTACCATGGTCCAATCAACGACGGGTGTTAAAGCTATAAAATAAAATAAAATTGTAGTAGTTAAATACGTAGGCATATTGAACACATTTTCAACTTTTAACTCGATCCTTCACGGGTTAACTCATGGGAAGAGTTTTTAAGTTATAATTAATGCGGATGTAGAATCATTTACTGACGAGTTTTATACGAATTCCTCACAGCACTTTCATTTTATACGAATAGCTTGCCAATTGAGAGAACACAACATTTTATTACTGTTACATCAAATTACGTCCAGGCTCCGCCTAATTCTGCTACAGTAAACCGCTAAGATAGTCGTAATATTACACTAAGGAACTTGTACGATAATGTTCTGAGAAAGTCTTCGTAAATGTTGTATTGAGTGTGAATAGGAAAATAAATGAGAATACCGAAGATCCTATTCTCCTTGATAAGACTTCTGTTTCCCTTGATCACTGGATAAATGCGGATTATGCTCAATACTCCAGTGAAATATTATGGCTTTAAAAAAATATGTTCATGTAGACCAGAGGTTCCCAAACTTTTTTTCTCGTGGACCACTTTCAAAATTTTACTGGTTTCGGTGGACCCCCTGCTGCAACATTTCTACCATATTCCCAAAACTCGACACGCGTTGTACTGAAAATTGAATATAACGCTGGAGTTGTGGTCTGTCACAACGGGGGGGGGGGGGGGGGGGGGTGGAGGGGGGGGGGGGGTAGTAATGTGATATGAAACAGGGGGCGGGATGGGATATGGGCACGGGATAGGTCTCAATATGACAATTTTTCACCGAAATACAAGCAGATGTAGGCAAATAGTACGTGCCAACATTGACAGGTAAAGCCAAGCCTGTACTGAATATCGAATGTGCAAGTTTTTACAAGTGTCAGTCGCTGACCTTCTGAAAATACACTACTCAAAAAAATTAAGGGAAGGTTTAAAAAAGAAATAAATGCTAAATAAACAAGCTATCTGGTCCATAAGCCGGCCTAAAAAAACATTGCCAGAAATCTGAAAATTAAAATTTTAAAGCTTCAAAATGCTTTTTTTAAGGTCTCAATATGACCATTGTTAAAATCATCAAAAAATTTGGAATTTTTTTCGCTCCCTAATTTTTTTTAAGTAGTGTATTATCTGCCTTTATTGATAGGTAAAGCCAAGCCAACATTTTTGTTCTTTACAGAAAAAAATAATTCTATCGAAACCAGATTTTTTTTCGTGGACCCCCATTTTTCTCTCATGCCTTCGTGGACCCCCGTGGAGTCTCCCGTGGACCTCTGGGGGTCCACCTGGACCACTTTGGGAATCACTGATATAGACCAATAAACGCTGATTCTGAATATATAAGTTTTATTAAATAATATTAAAAGTAGAGTTAAAAAAAAATTATCAAAAAGCAAATTTTAAATTGCCATTAAAACACACAGTCAAGTTGGTGTTATTGTATTTTTAGTTCTGATGTCACTGCTCTTCATAATTCTCAGAACACTTTGTTCTTCAGCTCCAAACTCTGAACTCAAAAATGGCGGACGTCGAACAGTTGATTCGGCGCTGTATCTTTTCATTTGCCTACATATAATATTAATAATGCAGATCGTGGAACACTAACTACTAACAAACTGTTTATCAGGTGAGGTCACAGGTGTATTATTGCACTTTGGTACAATACAATAACAGCAGCAATGAGATGTTGACATTTTACCTAATGTTTTTCTATATTAAAAGCAGTTAATCTTGAATAAAAAACGCCTGGACTTCTGATACCTAAAGTCATTCCTCCATTGATTTTCTATACAAAATGACAACACCTGTTGAAAATAACTAAAACTTTTGGTCATGATGACGTCACACGATTCATACTATATACGGTGGTTTTCGGGGGATCTTGAAAAATTAAAATTTTGACATTTATTTTAACTATTAAAACTAACTACGTAATTTATGGATGGCTCCTTATTTAAGACTGGCGTTCCTTATTATGCCATTCTCACCCCAAATAACACAATAAAGACATCCTAATAAATGTAATAAACACTTAGTTATTTATTTTTACACATTTTTTTCTCTCTCAACTCTAATGTCTTTATTATACATCCCAGAAAATATATATAACATTTTCTCAAAATTTATTTTAACACCTACTTGTATTATCTGGTAAAGTTTCGTGGAATGGGGTATATTAAACGTAGGGATGCTGACTGCCGCAAGGCAACGGTAGTCGTTCCACTGAAAAAAACAACAGATCGGAATAGCTCCCTTTTTCTCCACTTAGTTACGTAAGTACCAAGCTAAGTGCTTTATTTAAGTTGAGTAATGATGATTATCAACCTACGCAGTTTAACACAAGAACAATTTTTATATGAAAAATGTCGTATTCGTTAATAATTATTTAATTAATTTTGTGCGTGCCAGGACGCAGTAGTGCGGTGTTACGTCAATTTACTTGCTATTGAACGAGATACGTGTTTCTCATATTCAATAAATGTTGGCGTCCCACAGGGATCTATTCTGACTCCAGTATTGTTTTTGTTGCACGTTAATGACCTTTTGTCGTGTGCGCCAATGCATTGTTATGTGGTTGACAGTACAGTCCATTCTTAGGACTCCTTTTGCTCAACAATTGGGTTCCAACAGGACTCTCTCGTCTGGACACAGAGACTCCAGATTGCTACGCATCCCTTATACCTTTTTATTTCTCAGATCTTCCTCTCCTTTTTTCTTTACATTAACTCCACACAGGAGGCCCCGAGGAAAATAATTTCCCTCAGGGCCTACGTCATCTGAGATGCTGTGTGGAGGGTTTTTTTTGAGGATAGGAAGGAATGAACATTGGTCTTGAAGAGACCCATGTTGTAGGAAGGAGGAAACACAGAGGCCGGCAAATCGTTCCACAGCCGAGCTGTTGAACACAAGAACGAGTCGAAAAAGCGACCCGTTCTCATGTGATAAATGTCAACCGTGTACATACGTTGGGCACGCGTTTGGCGTGTTTCCCGACTATGCACCGGTGCCGAAGGGATCAATGACGCTACTTCCTCAGAGATTTTCCATTGAAATACCGGTAGAACAGGGATAGCATTCCCACCCAACGTCTGTGCTCTAACGATTGCAATCCGTTCGTTAAGGTGGGAGAATCTATCAAACGGACCGCCCGTTTCTGCACAGAGTCGAGGGTATTTTTCAAATATTTTGGAGTTCCAGATCAGAGGTGGCTGCTAAATTCAACCATGGCTGCCAAATTCAATCCTTCCTTAAAAAGCCCTCCATTCAGCATCCTCAATGTAGACCCGATGTAGACCCAACACGCAAACAAAAAAAGATAAATGTAATTTATGGTAAAATGAATTCCTTAATAATTTATACGTAGCTTCATTATTCATTCATTAGTTTTAGATAGAATTGTTTATTTATCTCACCATGCAACACAAAGACTGTACAAGGAAGACTTCAAAATCGACCCTCTCTCGAGAAGAGTTATCACAGTACCAATAAATTGCAGCTTCACTTGGATGGAGACATGAAAATACAATATTATTTATGAGGCTCTTTCACGCTGAATGAATTAGGTGCGTCCGTGGGGGAAGATTTGTAGGGCGAGGGATGCATTGACTACTAAATATGGAAGCTGTTTCGTAGGACGTTCCGGAAAAACTTCTGTTATATGTACATTTTTTGCACTAGAATCCCCTCCTACTTTAAACTGCAAATTAGGCAAGTACTTACCTATATTTAAAAGCATATTACCGCGTTGCTTAATCATCGGGGCAGGTGTCATCTCATATAATGAGGATCTCCTAAAAGTTGGCCAAAATTAGGGTCGTTGCATTGTGTCATCCGATTCCATCATGAGATGATCAATCTATCATGAGATGATCAATCTATCACGAGATGATCAATCTATCATGAGATGATCAATCTATCATGAGATGATCAATCTATCATGAGATGATCAATCTATCATGAGATGATCAATATATCATGAGATGATCAATCTATCATGAGATGATCAATCTATCATAAGATGATCAATATATCATGAGATCGTCAAAAGACGTAATTAACGCAACAATCGTGCATATTTTTAACTTTTAGTCCGGCTAATGGCTGAGTTGAAAAATGCTTCTGATTGCTCAGGCATTGTGGGTTCAATTATATTCTAATAGCTAACTCCCCCATCATCGCACAAGCGATATTTTCCACTTATAATGACTTTATTGGGAGTTTTTCAAATATGTGTTGTCAATTTTTAGATTATTCGTTATTAGGAAATGCTTATCTTTCTTTTTAGAGGAAAAAAACTATGAAGCCGAAAATATGTGTGCCGAAGCAGCAATAACTCAGTGAGTTCTGGCGCCATGAAATTATCACAGATTTTTCCGCACGCAATCTGTAGTGTTTTTTTTTATAATAGCTCCGCACAGGAGGCTCTGAAGAAAATAGGGACTCAGGGCCTATGTCATCTTTGGGGATGCTGTGTGGAGGGTCTTTTTAGGAAAGGAAAGAGAGGATGTTCTGGGAAGGAAAAAGGTATCGGGTTAGCAAAGGTATAATAATAATAATAATATTTGGCTGATTTATATAGCGCCTTTTTCGTTAGAAATCACCTCAAGGGCGCTGTAAAAATTAATATTTAATAAAATAGGTATAACTAAAATTTATAATTATAACAAGAGATTTACTTCTAAGTGTGACTTACATCTTATATGTAATAAATATTATTTTGTTGA
This sequence comes from Glyphotaelius pellucidus, assembly GCA_936435175.1. Classification (NCBI taxonomy): domain Eukaryota; kingdom Metazoa; phylum Arthropoda; class Insecta; order Trichoptera; family Limnephilidae; genus Glyphotaelius; species Glyphotaelius pellucidus. The sequence continues at coordinate 2,675,795 of OW386550.1, forward strand.
TGTATTCGGCTTAATAGTGACTTATTTATGGATATTTTTATTAGTCCTTTGCAGTTTTCAATTTTAAGGCATCTCAAGCGAAGATGAAAGAGGGCAATACCTTCTCTAAAAAAAATTTGCCTACATAAAAAATAACTCGCCGCTTCCCTCGCCCGTTCCAATACACACATAAACATAAACAGGCGGAAAAACCGACGGAAAAACAACCAGAAAATCGTGCGCACGAATAAATTGGAGAGACCTTTTTACAGTTTACTTTTTCAACTAAATAATTATACGGAACGACTCGTCCCCAGGTAGCTAATACACATCTACAATTTATTATTATTATTTGTTCTAACATTTAATCAGTTTATAATTCACTATTATTGCTAATTGCTACTGGCATAATTTATTTAATAATACTGGTTTTTTGTTGTTGTTATGTCACGCTATATAATCATATTTCTTATATTTTTCCAAACACATGTACTGCACTATATGTAAAAGCCCTATGGGCGTTTAAATAAATAAATAAATAAATAAATAAATTATTGTATTTCCATCAATGCAAACATTATCTCGTTAAAGACACAATGAAATATAACCCTCTGCACTTCTCTTTCGTTCAATAAAAGCGTCTAGAGATGCCATGAGTAGTGATTTTGCCGAATACCGAATATTAGGCTAGGCTCTCTTGAATTTTAAAGTAAGTATATCTTTATCTTAAGTTTTAAAAGCTAAACGGATATTTATCGTCCCTCCATATCCCATGATGGAAATTACGTCGCGCGATCTAGTCAATTTGGGAGGAGGGTATGTGTGCAGTCGCTCTGCGAACCATTTATTAGATAACCAACACCTCTGCCGTAGTGGTTCTCTGCGTTTGGTGACTGGGGTGCCCGAGTACATGGGGGTGCTCCCAAGTACGGGAGGTTTGACCTGGTCTTGGTGGCGAAAGCGTCTGCCAACCAACTGCGTGGCGGGACGGTCGGGAGAGGCCGGTTAACGAAGACCCTTTGACCTCTCCATCCGGAGTCTCAACCCAACGCCTTACACCGCAGTAGAAGAGGTGATTCAAACGTCGATCACTTCCGAACTCACTGACCCCCAGATTCCTAACCACCCCTCTTACCCATTTCTTTTTCAATACTTCCTCTCCTTCCTTTCCGTAAAAAGTTCCTCTACATAGCAGCAACCCCAAAGACGATACAGGTTCTGAGGGGATTTATTTTCCTCAAGGTCTCCTGTGTCGAGTTAATGTTAAGTTTAAAAAAGTTGAAATTCTCTAAAGAATGGGCTGTGAAAGTTTTATGACCTTAGAAAGTTTAACGTCACACAGATTTTTTGCTTTGTAATTTCGTACATCGTCTCATACATAATATTCTGTTATCACGACTGAATTATCCAATTCACTAAGTCGTACTATGTTTTCCGCGGGCATCCCCGAATTCTTCCTCCATTCACTTCTCCCAATACTTCTTTCTCCGTATTTAAGTATTTGACTCGACCAGATCGTGCCACGTCTTTCAAGATTTACAAAAGTATACAATTTTCAGTTCCGATGAATTACAATAGATTAGAGATACCATCTTCGTGTTTCATCGCTGTGTAAATTACAAGACCAGTTCGTGTTCCGTTAAACTGTGTTTAGCAGAGAAGCAAATGGGCCCAATCAAGCAGAATGAATTACTTACGTGTTTTTTTTGTGAAAACCTCGTACAAAACGGTTGGGTCACGCAATACCATACAACTTAATACGGAATGCCTTCACGTATGGGTCGATACTCGTATCTGTGTGCGACTTGGCAGAAAGTTAATACTGGTATGCTGGCAGCAAAAACCCGTTGCTAATCTATTGTTGTGTTGATTGTAAAGTTTGACAGACCTCACTAATCATCTAGCCATTTCTTCGCAGGGATATGCAAAATGCAGATAGATTAAAACTGATCCACATTATCGGGCTGTCCTCCTACTCCTCTCTTCATCTGTATCTTCTCTGCGTGTCCATCTTCTTAAGTCGGTTCCTCATTGCTGATGATCGTCACCCCTACTCCAATTTTCATGTTGAACAAGGCTCCTACACTCCTGGCAGTCTTGCGCTGCGTGGAGACTTGCGGATCAGTGACTTTCGTCTGCTTCTTCTGCCTTCCACTTCGCAAGTGACTATGAGTTCTCCAAGTTGGAATCCTCAATTTGGCGTGCGAAGTGTCCAAAGAATCTTAAGATACGTAATTTGTAAGTAGGCTGCAGATAGTTGAAAGCCTATTGCGGATACTTATTTACTTACAGAATGGACATTCGTGCATCATACTACCTACGGAACCTTGAGCCACATTTGAAGGGTGTCTATCCGCTTTCTTTCGCTGGCTCTAAGTGTCCATATTTCTTCATTGTACAGAAATAAGTATGGGGATAATCAACGCCCGGACGATGTCCATACTTGCAAAGAGTCCATTATTTATTTTTGTCCATTAGGGTTACATCGGTGTTGTCTTATTATTGGATCCGTACATTTTTGGCATGGTCGTACGTGGTTGTAGAACACATCCGCCCCTGGGATCTTATTTCTAATGCATTCAGTCTGCTTTCGAACAATCTTTAGTTTCTTGCCTTAATACCATAGTATCTTCCAGGTTTGATTCAGTAAGCAATTGTGAACTATTCCATAGTATCGCTATTTTGACATCTTTGGCATGCCTTACAAAAAAGGCTGTATAGCTGCTGCAACGTAATTAATACACGTTTCTAAAAATGGCACAGTTCTTTAGTTGTAAAGTTTCATTCACAAGGAGGTAAAATTTTCGGCCTCGAGATTTTTATGATATTGGAAACTCAGCCCAAAATTTTAATGCGATGCAAGGGAAACGAGAATTCATTTATGGATTTGTCTCTTAGCATTTCTGGATTTCTTATCGCGTAAGATTACAAAAGAAAAACTTGTTTTATTCTTCCATAATCTTCCATTCATATCTTTCAGTATCAATTTTCAGATGCTGACATCTCAATAACTATCGAGATTTAATACCACAGTCATGTGAACTATTTTCGTTGTGTTATGTCTTCTGTATTACCCCCTTTAACTTTTCGCATTGAGTATTATACCCCTTCGCTGGGTCGTTCCGTTTTATACACCCTATTATGTGATCGTGCAAATAACGCACTTTTTACAGGCGTTTTCTGTTTTTATGTTCCGAAATGATGATCCTTTAATATAATTGATAAAAGATGTCGTTATACTCGTATTATTAAGTTTTGATCTGAATAGACAAAGCTCTTTTTAATATTTAAATTATTAACTATTCAGGTTATTTACTACATATTCAGGTCATTACTTCATGACAATCAAATTACACAATTTTCCAATTTCAAATTCTTTCGGTACAGTTGCTTATTTGAGTTCTATAAAAAACTCTTTAGATTTTAGATAGTAAAGTTTAGGAAATATTGCAGGTTCGAATTGATCAACATATTATTTATCTAGTGTCAAAACAATGGACGGATATTTTAAAACTAATTTGGTTTAATATTGTGAGTATATGTGGTTTTATACAAAGCACTGCTTTTCTGAGCTTTTTAGTTTTAAAATTGTTTTGTGAACTTAAGAGGAATATAAACGCTAGAAATATTTCGATTCTCATGCATACAAAATTTAAAACCGCGCGTTGTATTTGCACGAGGAAAGTAAGCAAAAAAGTGGTTTTTATTTATTTTGTGCATAATTTTATAAGAATGAAAAAAAGTTAGAACATACAAAACCTCAAAAATAGTCATAAAGGGGTATTTAAATTTTGTTTTTCTTATATTACTTCATAGTTAAGTCATGAAAAAATTTTTTTTTGGTGGTTACGCCTATATTTTTTGTTATGTAAATAATAATTTTATTGTAATTCCAATACATAGAAAAGCTAGTAAAAGCTTCAATTTATCCGTAGCATATTTTTGACGTTCATAATGTAAACCGATTTGTCGTAAAGATGAATCTAAATAGTATCTAAATAGCGTATAGCTTCATCTTAAACAGTTTTTCAATAAATTTGCTTCGTACAAATATGTTTCTCCTAATTTATCATGTGTTTTATGTATGAGAAATAGTCTAAAAAGGCTTATTAACCAGGTAATTTTACTAGCTTAAAATGCAATATAAATACAAAAGTTATAATAAATAAAACATAAGAATAAACTTTGAGTGCTGATTGAAGAAAAATAGAATTGAGAAAAAATATTTACAAAGATAAATTAAATATGTCTTTTTTGAATTGCCTTTGTGGAATGCTGACTCAGGATTTTTCCGCTAGGTCCTGAAGGCGGCTTTTTGATGGCCTTTGCCCAATTTAGTAAATTTCCCTGATGGTAGAGTTTTGCCCCTTTGTATAAGGGTGTTAAGGGACGTATTTGACTTACTTTAACCAGTGATTCCTAACATTATTTGGAATAAAAAATGTAAATGAAATTTTGATCTCCGGTGACTTTTTCGATGAACTTTTTTTTTCAAATTTTTTTCTTAAAAATCAAACAAACAAAAAAATCTTCCTCATGTCGTCTCTGGTCACCCAGCCGAGTAACCGACCAACCTCCTGCCCCGCTCCCAACTGTCCAACACCTACTATTTTTTTTTTGTAGAAAAAAATAACCTCAAAAATGTCACCAGAGACCAAAATTTCGTTTACTTTTTTACTTCAAACTAGTCAAAGTGGTTAAAGTAAGTCAAGTACGTCCCTTAACACCCTTTATACAACAGTGTGCAAAAAAATACTTTACACATAGATACCTGAAGCTGAACGGTTCTTTTTGAAAATAACAAAGGGCGCCACTTCCGTTACAACTATCTTAAAATCTAGTCATTAAGATAATAAAACTATTAATTTTACAAGGTATTATTTATTTTAAAAAGTATGTGACTGGCGTGAATTTGAAAGTTCTTTTGGGGAAATGTTACGTTCTTTCTAAATGGAATGAAAGCTGGGAAACTAACACCATCCCCTAATTGGAAGCCTTTTAGAAGAGAGCCTTTTGGAGAATTCTAAAAGTATCTTTTACGGAAAACATTATGACTAACGAGAACGAGGAAGTATTTCTTTAACTACAGAGAGAGGGAACTTGTGAGTGGAATCTGGGAATATCAACAGGATAAATAGATATTTAATCACCTCCTTTCAGCGGAACTTCCTCCCTTACTCGGGAACGTATATAATAACAGCATATTAGATAACTTCGTGAAACTATATCTGTTTATCATTTAATTCAGTGCTATTCCACAGATAAGAATTTCAGTGGGCCATCCCAGATGTAGTTGGGAAAAAGAATTTTTTTGTTACATAAAAGTATTTATAACAAGGTGTGTGCACCCTCTTACACACACTTAATTTATAGTCTCGGTGTGTGGCACCTCCAGTACTTGCCCATTGATATTTGAGCATAGGTTCTTTGTGGGGCAGCCGAGAGCTTTGGGCGGTCCTCTCGACCGCAACACGACGAATCATTGTTTTGAAGATCGCTACGATCGTGATTTTGGGACGTTGGACGTGATTCTCGCCATCTTGGGAGCTCATTGGGAATCATCCTAGAAGGAGGATTGACATCGAGGTACATCCGCATGCTTTGCTTCTGGAGGGTCCTTTTGGCTGGGAGCCAATTCCCTGCAATCCTGCTATTAATGCTGCATGCCTAAGCAAGCCCTTTGCCAGACAGCTTAAGTTTTTAGGATGTCATTTTATTTCAACATATTTTTGTATTTATAATACCTTCTTTTCTTATAAAATCATTAACCTATTCCTTACATCTGCCATGCGAGTTCATCTTGCTCATAATAATCTCCTTGTACATTATTGCCGTCTCATCCCCAGTAAGAAATTCCAAAGGGGTTTTTCGGGGAGGATTGATCGCCTTGTCGAAGCGATGGGTCCCGGACTCGAATAGGACAAGGGGAAGATGATGACCGTGATGAAAATTCATAAAAAAGTCCTAAAACAAAATTTCGGTATTTAAAAAATCAAAACTAAGGCAGAAATGGAAGAAATATAAAGATTAAATGTACAAACTTTGTCCATGTTTATTTGATTGAAAGCAAGAATAACACCTCGAAAGTAACCCCAAATTCTGTGAATGTGATTTTATTTCATCCCTTCTTTCATCTATATCGTATTATTATTTGTAAAGTCATCATAACTTCGTCCATCTCTTTCCAACACCTAATCGGGGATCACAGCATCAAAACTTAGCGAAATTGCTTTCACACGAAAGGAATGAATCTATCGAAGTTTGGTGACTGGAAATCAACTAGAAACATTTCCAATTTTCTGTACAAAGAATTCTATACAACCCAATTTCCTCAAGGTAGTTTGTCATACTTTCTAATAATTTTTTTAGTGATCTCCGTAGGGTGATAATGATTTACTTTTTTGATCTGGGTGATCACAAGATCGATTCCCATCGGAGCCTATAATATTTGCAATAAGCTGATTTTTAATTATTAAATTTTTTGAACCCTTTGATATTGTAAGATTTCCTTATATTTTTTCTTGAAAAAGTCGTCATTTTGACTAAGGTGGTGGTTTCCTTGCGTTTTGATACTTAGTGCAGTTTGTACGGAGATTGGCGACAATCGGCACACCCTCATGCAACCTATGCCTTTGGTTTCTACTCTAAACCTTTGACAGACAAGAATGTCTTTTAGCTGCCGACAAGAACATTGGTGGAATAAATTAATCAACGAGAATAATTGAACTACGATTAACATAGACTACATAATAACACATTCTTTATTCTGTGATAAATAAAGCATGCACGTTTTCCCTGTGTTACCCTTTGTTTTGCCAACAATTATCCCTGCCATTAAAATAGACACACTAAAATTGAAATTCAAAATGTCAAAAATCGTAAAACATTTTCATTTTTGTGTTGATGTTGATGGCCGTCGAAAATAAATTGACATATTTGGTAATTTTGTTGATTTTAGATTCCTAAATGATGTAACATAATGCTTTCCCACAATTAATGTATTGGTTTTTTTCCTTTTTTTTCAATTTTAAACACGCAATATTAAAATTAATATGCCTATGTAAATCAAATATGTCATTAAATACTGTCGATTTTTATCAATAAAACGATGTTAAACACTCTTTTACTTCGCCTGAACATTTTATGAAATTTCTTTATTTAATGCTTTACATTTAGACACTCGAATTGTAGATAATAATCCATTATTACACCCTGGTTGTTGAAACGAAATGGTACATATTGTTGTGAATATTCAGTACAATTATTACAGCTTTATATTGTTAAGGTGATCCAATAGTACAGAGAAAAATCGAAATTGGAATTCACGCCCCTTTGTGGGAGGAGATTAAAAATACTTGGGAAAAAGCTTTTGGAAAGTTTGGAAAAGGTATTTGAGAATTTTTTATTACAGACTGATTTCGTAAAGCCCTGAAAAAATATTAATTCCTTTTTTACGCACTGTTTATTGTAATAAAACGGAAATTTAAAATTGATTTCATGGAACCAAGCGACGCGGAGCCTACACGTCTGTTCCTCGCTTCGACCGAGGGCGGAATGACAGAAAATGGGTGTGCCAAGTCAGTAGTTCTTCGGTGGACGGCATAAAGTTCACTTTGAAAATCCTAATTCGTTGACTGCCGGCCGTATTATGAAATTACAACGCAAAAATGCATATTTTATTTTATTTTGTAAATACCGGGTGTATTTGCTACATTAAACAATAAAACCAAATCCGAAAAGTGGTTTATAAGTAGGAGAGTTTGCACTTGAAAGTGTTTTTTATAGACCTAATACTTTATTTTTTTCTAAGCTTATTAAAAGACTTATAAAAAAAATGACCGATATTTTTAAGTACCAAGATATGTTCTACACGCAGTATTTAATTGAAGCATCTATAATACTTCTAAGCGATCAAATTTTCAAAACAACATATGATTTTGCATTATTTAGTATGGCTTCATCTTAAGAGTAACTTTAACCTTTGCATTGGTTTGACTTTACTGTCTCAAAGGTTAATCAGTCTCATATCAAATGTAACGACAAGTTCGTTTGAATGGTGTCAATATTCCGCGATTGGCATCTTGGCTTGTGCGCTGATATTAGCTGCGGATTCTCAGAGTCAAGAGTGTCATCTTGAATCATAATAAGTCTGTCACAGAACACACTGTGATATGAATGCCGAATCCTGAATTCAGATACATCAATAATACTCGTATAATCCTGATTTGTGTGCGATGACATTCCATTGCGGTGTGATTTTGATTGTATAAAGATGTCACGTGCTAAGTAACTGCCGTGGTTATATTAATTTGTACGTCGAAGTCAATTTAATGAAAATATCACGCGAATATAATTCACACCTCATAATCAATATTGTGTGGTTGAATGTTGTTAATCGATGAATAATCGATTATATTTGCAATGTCGTAATTTGGAAGGTGTTCTATCATTGACATTTCAGGATGTGGCATTGAAAAATGCATTTAATGTCATATATTTTTATGCTTAATTATTAATTTGCTTGTTGAGTGCCTATTGATTAATTTTTATGAAATATCCACTTTACAAAGCGAGAAAATAACTTTAAACAGTAGTTGAAGTATCTAAAATCATTAAGCGCTTTACATATTTGAATTTAAATAAAACAAAGTGTGTGTGAGATATCATCGAATTTTTTTATTCGTTTGAAAGGCCTATCGATGCCATTATGTATGCAATATAACATCGTTCAAATGTTCGCCGCGGCTTCTCTGCGGGTGGCGCGCATCCGAAATACCCAATTTTCCATGACTGGCGCATAAATCAGGATGAATTTGACCGATGACATAGGTTATGTTGGCTTTGAGGGCCGCTGTGGTTTGTGACTTATTCGCATAGATCTGCGACTTACGAAAACCCCACAAGAAAAAGTCTAACGGGGTCAAATCACACGATCTCGGTGGCCAGTTCACATCACCTCCACGTGAGAATTTATTATTAAACAATTAATGCAATTTTAAACAATTTTATAATTTGCACGTGTTGTTGAACGCTATATACGTCCATGGTGATTTGGCAAAATAAGTATTCATATTGTATTAAACGAAAATTAGAAGGCTATTATCAAGTAGACAGTACACTGGTACCGCCTCCCCGGGGGCGTTGGTAAGATCTTGGGGGTAGTGGTTTACCTCGAGGGTAAATTGGGGGCGGTGAAGGACTGAAATGGCGGTCAGAGGAATAAAAAAAGGCCTTTTTTTCTTCAATGAATTTAAATATTGATAGATACACCATTGCATTGTTTTTAAGGACTAAACTAGTGGAGGATCGAACCCGCAATGTCCGAGTGGGAACCAATTGCTACTACGCTTAAAAATAAACAGGTGGTGGTGGTGTGGGGTGGGGAATTGAAGAAGCTTATAGGTTCTTGGAAAGTGGACTGTGAGCCAGATACTCTGCAGTAGACGAACGTACGAATGATTCCTACGAAATACCAATGCCTAAAGCATTTGTGGCACAGATTAAATTTGATCAGATTATTTTTAATGATCAAAGTAAACTACCTGTTGTATAATGTATGTTTTAATAATTTCCTTTAATCATCTTGTAATTATTGCACAATTAAACATAACTTTGTATCACAGCAAATAATAATTATTTCAACCATCATTTGATTATTCGACGTTTAGATTGTGCCCCTCACAAGCCTTCACCCCTTGTTTGATCATAATAATTGGTCTACGTAGTGCCTACCTACATAATAATAATAATCAGCAGGTACCTACCCTTACCATTAACCCTCCCCCTGTCTTCCCGAAGTTCCATTGAAGTGCCGAGGGTTTTGATTACCCTCCCTTTTTCTGAATCGACCAGGAGCCCAGAAACTGCAAAGGGTTTCCTTGCACGAATAAGGATGATTATCGATTTAACCTTTTCGTAATTAAATTCGACTGCGCGCATATAACTTTTATTACGAATCGGATACCCGGAATGAAAAATGGAATATTCCACCCAACGATATTATTTATCATCTAATAGGAATATTTTTTGATAAAATATCCACCCGTTTGCTCAACTTTTTTTCTCTCCACTTCGAATTTTGTGCGAAAGTTTAATTCGCAATAAGAATACACGGAGGGAAGAGCTTCGGACGAAAAATGAAGTTTACGAAAAGTTTCTTAACGGTTTTATATGGAAATTTGCAGAACTTTTTTCTCCGTGCTATTAGGCAGCCTTAATTGAAAATATGCCCGATTTTTTATGCCCCAAGCTTGCGGGACAGGGGATATTAAAAGGATTCAGGGCACGTTTATAGGGAAAGTAATATAATGCCTTAGAATCCCGAAATAAAATGCACGAGGCTCATTACAAATATTCATGTTTTTTTTATCTCCATCCGTATTTCTTTAGTTTGTTATTTTTCGTCTGAGGCACTGAATGGATAGAAAACCTAGAAGTGTGACCTACATTGATTTGAAAGAAGGCTGATGTCGCCAATTTATGTTTTGTTTCGACTCATAGGGTTCGGATAAGCCAATGAAATTGTTTTTCTGCTCACGAAAGTATTTCCGATTTTTGAAAATGTTTTATTGAATGGACCCGCATGTAACCCTTCTATCAGTTTATCTCTTAAGTGGTATGAGATTAGCGCGTTTGGCGAAGCATAAGTCGGCAAACGCAAACCCATCATGAGCTAGGGAGCCTTAAAAAGTCAATTCAACTGTTAAGGTTTATAAACGTCTTCTTTTATTAATGTAATTTCACCAACGCCTTTTAAGATATGCCGGTAGAATCTCCAACGTACAATAAATGCCGTTTTTCTTGGCTAATAGACCCTCCACACAGCATCCTCATTTTTTTACGTTAACCCACGCAAGAGGCCCCAAGGAAAATAATTTCCCTCAGAGCCTATGTCATCTTTGGGGATTCTGTAGAGGGTCTTTTTGTGGAAAGGAAGTAGCGAACCTGGGTTTTGAAGATACCTATTTGTATGAAGGAGGAAACACAGAAGCCGGCAATCCCTTCACAGCAAATACTTTCAAATTTTCACAGCCGAGCTGTTGAACTCAAGATCGAGTCCTAGAAACAACCCGTTCTCATGTTACAAATGTCAATATGTGTATAGAAGTTGGACGTGCGTTTCGCGACTTGTTTCCCGCCTGTGCACCGGTGCTGAAAGAATCAATGATGCTAGTTCCCCTGAGCATTTTCCATTGAAATACCGGTAGAACGAGGACAGCATTCCCACCCGTTGCCTGTGCTCTAAAGATTGCATTCCGAATGAAGATAGGAGAATCTATCAAACGGACCGAGTCGAGGGTTTTTCAGGTATTTTGGGGCTGTCAAATAATGACTGACCCAACTGTGCACAGGTGTCGATGACGTCAATGACGATGACGTCAATGACGCTAGTTCTTCGGATCATCTTTCATTGTAATACCGGTAGAACAAGGACAGCATTCCCACCTGAAACAGACCGACTTTTCTACACAGAGTCGACGGTTTTTTTAGGTATTTTAGGGCTCCAGACCAATGGCGGCTGCCAAATTCAACCGTAGGGCGCACTTGCGGTTTGTACAGAGTTAGCAGTTGTGCACTATTAAAGTATTCGCGGGCCATTTACAGTACGTCCAGCTTCTGAACAATTTAACTCTGGCTTCGATGGAGCCTCCGTACCTGAGCTGGTCACTTAGAGTTACACCAAGCATATCAATGGAAGGCCTCTAGGGAAGACTGCTTCCACTGAAGGAGACTAGATTTTCATTTGATTGACATGATTGGGTCTTTGAAACATTAAATTCGACGAGGTAATTCTTATCCCAAGAGGAAACCCTCCGCTAACTGTCCGCTCTCTGGTTCAAAGTCCTCGAACCGTTGGAGTTTGTGTGCTCTTTGGGGGCTTGTCATACAAAAAAGTGTCTTGAATTGTACTGTCATTCGCTTAACAATGAATTAGTGCACGTGTCAAAAGGTCATTGATATGCAATAAAAACAAAAGAGGAGACAGACAGATCCCTGTGACACATGAATTATGCCCTAAAAAATATTTTCCTAAAAACCTTCATTTTTATGTGGAGTAAATGTGAAAGAAAAATTTCGGTAAAATTTTTCTCTATATTTTGATTTGAATTATCAGTACATCGATGAATGCCTAGAATTTCTATGTGCTCTTTAATCATCCCGATAAAAATGTTGTCCCGATTTTTAATAAAGGATCTGGGCGTTGGTCTCGGCCATTCAGGAGCCAAGTAAAGATGAAACCTTTCAGCACTTGGTCGTGTGCCATAAACAAAGCCTTCCGTCGAGCTTATTGGGGGAAATACCGCCAAATATTGCCCGCGGTTATGGGATTTCAGGAGAATTTTCCCAATGTTACGAAGAGAAAAATAACTTCATCATATTTTTTTATGTTATATCTTAAAATAATCCTAAATGCTCCCAACCTTCTGACGCCAGTGAGACTGCGGCATCCCCTGAAGTAGTGGGGAGTGGAAAAATATGGGAAATATTCAGATCTGATCATCAAACACGGCGAAAGCCATTTCAGGCAACGTTTCAATTATTGTGAATGAAGGTCTTACACCAGGGCGATACTACGAGTATTCCACTCGGGAACGTGCTGCAAATATACCTTATATTATTTTAAATGTTTAAATTGTGAAATAACACCATTCAATTTAAAATTTACTTGCGCACGCCGGGATTTTAACCCGCGACCTTCGGATGATAGTCGAAAGCCTTACCCCTCGAATACTAAAATATTTGCACTTAATTTAATTAGGATTTATTAAAAAATCTGAGGCCCTGAAGAAAATAATTCCCCTCAGGGCCTTTGTCATCTTTGGGGATGCTGTGTGGAGGGTATTTTTTTTATTAAAAGAAGGAGAGGATGTTCCGGGAAGTAAAAATATATGAGGGGAGGGTAGGAATGTGGGGGTCAGTGTGTCAATGATTCCATCCCTCCCACTGCTGTGCAAGGTGATGTTCCGAGAGAGCCCTGCTGGAGAAGTCAAAAGGTCTCCCTTAACCAGTCTCTCCCAATCTGGCCTCCCACGCAATTGGTAGCAGACGCATCCGCCGCCGGACAAATCTCACCCCATGAACCCGGGCAACCCCTACCAAGTCATCAAACGTAGTGAATCACTTGGGGTGACCTACGTCAGAGGTGTTGGTTATACAATAAATGGTTCCCGGGATACCTGCCTCCCATATTAATCGATGAAAGCGTCAAAAATTATAATATTGATATTTTTTCCCGTGATCTTGTATTTTTACATTGAGACCTACTGTCTTGTATTTTTACATTGAGACCTACTGTCTCGTATTTTTACACTGAGGCCTACTGTCTTGTATTTTTACATTGAGACGTACCGTCTTCTATTTTTATAATCAGATCTACTATCTTGTAATTTTACATTGAGACCTACTGTCTTATATTTTTACATTGAGACCTACTGTCTTGTATTTTTACATTGAGACCTACTGTCTTGTATTTTTACATTGAGACCTACTGT